>JBDPZO010000007.1:9377101-10630288 GCA_039877585.1 Heterodera filipjevi | reverse complement strand
TACTGTTTTTTTCAGTTTTTTGAGTAAATTTGAGTAAAAATTTTTTTATTCCTTCCTCCAAGATTCAACGGAGGAGATTATTTGCTTTTTTAATTTTATTAATGTTCTAAATTTTAGGATAGTTGCGAAGATGACGATAGACGACAACATGATGAAGCAGTGCTGGGCGCACTTCGGCACCAATTTGCCGCACTTCGCCTGGACCAACTGCGCGAACGGCTGCGCCATCGCGATTGCATTGCTGGCCCAATGAATGCGGGCAATCGGCACATTTACGAGGCAAAATTGGCACGGCTCGAGACACGGCAAAAACCGCTGAAGAGGGACCCAAACGCCATAAAACGTATGTTTTTTTAAAAACAAGGTGGGAAAAGAGATATGTTTTTTAGCCATATAAAGAATTTTTATTAAATATGTATCATATTTAAGTCAATATTAAGTATGGGTTTTAGCACTTCATTATTGTATTTTCTAGCTATTTTTTCGTTACGATACATAGACAGACAAATGTCAGATAGTTTTGTAAATACGCTGTTTTTAAAGAAAAGAGAAAATAGTCTTAACTTTACTCTAGAGCAACTAAATAAAAGATTGGGATATCGTCCGATAGCTCTTACTTGTACTCTATTAGCTTACTTAATTCCAGAAGATTTCATTGTTTTAAAAAAAGTAGCGTGCTAACAATAATGATTAAATTAGGCCATCTTTAAAAAACAAAACAAAAAATTTTTTTTTTTTGTGAAATTTAGCAAATTTGTATAGTCGAACATTTCAGTAGTTATCGGATGGTATCAACATAGTTTATTTTGGTTGAGTTTGACAAAGATTATGATGATTTTTATGTATGGAATTTGTAAAATTGCGACGAAATGTCCCATTGAGACAAACATAACACCAAAATGATGTATGTATTTAATATGGTCAACTTTAATCATTCCCCCACCCGCCCCTTTCTTTTGAAGACTACAGCCAATCACTGCAACGAATGGTGGTCGCTGAAGAGCGGGGCAATATGGCGGACAGCCAACGCATTGGTCGGAGGGAGGAGACGCAAATTCGGGACGAATACGCCCACTCACAGCCAATCAAAAAGGAGGTGGTCGCGTGGGCATCACCAAACAAACACTGTGGGGGGAAAGGAAGGCAAATACAGTACCATCGTCAGTGAATGTTGTTGGATACGGTGAAAATTGTCACATTTTTTGAAGATATTTTTGAACCCGAAAACTTTGAAAAAAAAATCATGTAGATTCAGGATCGTATTATTAAAAAAAAGAGCCGTCGCAGAACAAAAATTTTGAAAAATTTCCCAAGAAAAAAATCCATGATTTGTGGAAAGCTACGAAATAAGTCTTAATTGGCTTTTTGTGTTACCTCAGGTCTCCTTCTTCTGCTATTTGCTCATCGATCCTACCCAATTGCCCTCCTCCTCGTCGGGCAATCATTTTGTCAGCAGTGATGTGCCGTTGCGACGCTTTCTGTCCGCCATTTTCTATGTTGGCAAAGGCAAACGGTCACGTCCACTGCAACATTTGGTCCAGGCGAGCAAATGCCGTGATTTTGCAACCGCAAAACCGTCAGAGGTCGTCGTAAAAACAAAAATGAAAATTCGAGACCCATCGAATTTTCAGCAATCCGAAAAGCTGAAACGCATTTTGGCCCTTTGGGACCGTGGCGAGGGTGTCATCTCGCAGCAACTGTTCTGCAACATTCATTCGGCCGAAGCGCATGTGCGCGAAGGGGCCATGATCGATGCCATCGGTGGGATTTTGACAAAAAGCAAAAAAAAAATTTCTTCAATGATGGCCTTTTGATGAAAATTTAGGGCCCTTGCCGTTATATATTTCCTACCTTTGGCACCTTTTACACAATTAATTACCATTTTCTTAAAATGCTCTCTCACCCTTTCAAAAAGAGAGGTTATTCGAGGAAATAAACGATGGTTTCCTTTTGTATCTATGGATATTTTAATGAAAAAAAGTTCCTGTGACGTTGCATAGAAGATCATTAATAAAATTAATCACAAATTACACCTTTTCTTCATTTTTCCCCTCAAAGAAAATTACGTATTGTCCTAAGAGTTTACTGTATTAAAAGTACTGTATTTTAGCGGGATTTCCTTTACTATTATTACTACCGTAATGTATTATCATTTTCTGAAAAGGTGTTGACAATTTGACCAACATTGTCCGTGGCTCTTTCCCCGGCATTGCCTCGCGTTGGTCGCGCAAACAAATTGCCGAATTTGGTGCCTTTCTGCTACACGAGGCACACGCCATCTTCCAACACGAGCGATGCCGACCCATTCGCGAGACGGACTTGGAGGACTGAGAACAACCGACTGCTCGAAGGAATGGATGCATTTTTGGAGCAAATGTTATTATAATAAACCAATTTATCAAAAGCAACAAATTTGGACGACGAAGACTAATTAATGACAATTTTTGATGCCTTTATTCAATTCATTTTTTAATTGTTATTGCTTATGTTTGTGTATTTAATTGGGCTTATGATTTTTAAGTTTTTTAATAGGCACTACATAATGTGTATTTACATACTTATATGTATACGCATACAAACATGTACTAGTAGTTATAAGTTATTACTACAATTACGAATTTCAGCAGAATCAAATCACTTTTTTGAGTGTATTGTTTCATATTTTTTGCTATTTAAAAAGTGTCATTCTCATTTTAATGTACTGCCATTTTTTAATTCTTGATCGTCTTGGTTTTATTTCTTTCATACTTTGCTTCAACCATAAATAAACAATTAAGTGATTCTCAGGTTATGTATGTAATCTATGTTAAACAATTTATAGTCTCGTACATTATTAATTCATAGTCAAACCTTAACATAATTTTTTGTTTGCTCATTACATTTGGTAAATACCCCATTCGTTCTCGACCAATTCGTTTTTGCCCCCATTCGTTTTTTGTCTATATAATTACGTGTGAGTCCAGACAGTGACAAGTTAGACAGTCCTACACTTATAACACGTAAAAAACGAATGGGGACAAAAACGAATTGGTCGAGAACGAATGGGGGTCCGTCCATTACATTTCTCCCCTCCCCCCCCCCCACCTTCAAAAAAGAATACATATTATAAGAAAAAATCGAACGAGGTTCGTTCAAATTTTACCGTAAAAAAGGAAAACTACTGTAACCCGAATTTTTCGGTAGGCTTTTTAACCTTAAAAAAATTGTTATGTGTTTTTCCTTCCTTTTTTTAAATACAAATTCACCATTGCTCTTATAACAGCGTCATATTGTCTACTTACATTTTAGAAGAGTCAAATCTACTCAGATTATTTTGGAAAAAAACCTATAAGCGGTTGATCTGAGAGAGCCTTAGTCAATGGTACACAAAAAAGTGAATGATGACGACGACGACGCGTCTTCCTCCAATAAATTGTTGCAGCAACTGCTGTGCGCTGTTGTTGCACGGTCTCACGTGCTGGGCATAGAGTCCAAAAAGGAACAAACGGTAATTAATTGCCAACATTTGAAACCTGACTAACTCAAATAAATCTCAGAAAAGCAAAAAAAAAAATTTTTGAATCGGCATGCCGGAAAAAAAACCGAACAAAAGTTTTGGTTGATAGAATTTATTTTAAAATTCGATAGAATGATGTTCCCCCGATGTCCTACTCTTCGTCACTGCCGTCTCCTCTGTTGGATGCGAAGTTGTTCAACGATGACTCTGACGGTGTGTTTCCCCCGTACGATTTGCTCGCCTCCGTCGCCCATCCGCACGCTGTCCAATGTCGCAAATTCTCTGCCGACCTTCGCCCATTGGAACGAATTTTTTGTCCTCGCGCCGCCGTGCTCCATGTCGACTTGGTGTGCATCATGTTGAGCCGATTCCGACGCGTTCTGTTCACGAAAGGACAATTGGTTTGTCAGGGAAATCAATAAATATTTGAAAATGTTAACTTGACAGAGATATCAATTTCTTTTTTTGTTTCTCTGCCCCTCTTTTTTTGTCTGTCTGTGTTCTCTAACACATTTTAAAGCAAAAACAGTGGTGTACTGTATTTATTTCACTTCTTTTTTGCTATTTTTTCTTGTTCTAACATATTTTGTCTTCATTCTCATTTCGTCTTTTTGCAGAATCCGCTCCCCCCCCCCTCCTCACATTTGACAAACAAAAAAATTCTCGTTCAAAGAATTTTTGTTTTTCGTTATGTTATTATATTTCAATGGTTTGATATTATTATATATGGGGTCGAGTTTTGACTTTCCTTTAACGAGCATCGTTTCCTTGTCTTTTTTTCTTCTCGAGTTTTCGTCCTTATTCGGATTTTGCAAATTTAACGAGTCTCACATTGCTTTAACAAAAGCAAAAGAATGTATAAATAACTTCAATTTGTTGGTCTATTGTATCCTAATGTTTTGAACCCCTTCAGATTTCTCTACCCAGTATTTTGTACACTTCTGCACTTGCTATTGTCATGGATGCTAAGAAAGATAACCCGCTGAAAGACTCAGTAAGTGCTTGACATTGAAATCACTTTTTCACTATTTGGACTAATACTTGATTAAATTCAAAATCGTCCTGTACTATTCGGTGAGCAGTAAAAAACGAAACCAATTGAATATCCTTCGTATCATTGGACAGTAAACTAAACGTTATCAAAAGTAGCTTGCAAATTCAAAAGAAATATTTTCTGTACTATTTTATATGTTTAGATTTGACGAAACTACGTTTAGTGCTCTATTCAATGATTCCAAGTTAACTTTGTTTGCTAGCATATGTTGAAAAGTTACTTAGTGTGTATTAAAAAAAGATACGAACTTCTAAAATGAAAGGGCATATTTGATAAAGGTAATTACTCTCTCAATACAAAAAGTTGGGCTGTATTTCGCTTGCAATTTTTTTCTCATTCCCATGACCTCCCACTGGTCAGTGAAAAACGGCACACAGGAAAAAAGTTCCTCATAAATGTGGTCAAACTCAGTTTTTGTTCATTAAATTACCCCCATTAAATGATGGAAATGTTTCAAAAAAGAAAAGAACTTCCCCATGAATTGTTTATTGAATTGGTCTACGCCCTCCGTTTCGACATTCGTTGGGCATCTGTTCGGGTTTCGCCCATGTTTGACCACTTAGTTATGAAGGGCCAATTGGCCTGGATCCGGGCGGAATTAGCACTCAGAGAAATCCTTCGTCAGAGAGTAGGCGACCCACCGAATTAAGACAATTATAATGAGATTGCCTTGGTAATTTAAAATCATTTCAGCGAGACGATCTCGCCGGTGCTAAAAACCATTTCAAAAGGGCAGCCAAGCAATTGCCCACCGAATGTCTCGAGCCAATTCTCTCGAGTAAGTTTAGCAAATCTTCTTAAGTGTGAGAATTGATCAATTTGCATATTTAGCTCTCTGCTGGAAGTACGGTAAGCCCTCCTGTTTTGGCAAAGATGCTGTGGACAAAAATAAAACGGAAGCGGAAAAATTCGACAAGAGAGTGGACCTCCTTTTGGCGGAGGTTTCGCGCGATTGGTCGACTGTGGCTCGCTTTGACGAAGAATCGACATGTATGTTTTCGGGAAAATAAAATAAAAAAATTTTGAAATT
Source organism: Heterodera filipjevi (assembly GCA_039877585.1). Taxonomy (NCBI): domain Eukaryota; kingdom Metazoa; phylum Nematoda; class Chromadorea; order Rhabditida; family Heteroderidae; genus Heterodera; species Heterodera filipjevi. The sequence goes on along the minus strand of JBDPZO010000007.1, from coordinate 10,624,708 downwards.
AACATTTTTTTCTTTTTTTTTTCTTTGTTTCTTTAGCCCAATGTCCAAACGACTCAATATATCTAAAAAAACGGCCTTTTCCACTCAATCTTTATTTTTCGTTTTCATAATTAGACTGATTTAACCGATAATCACCGCCAATGAAACATTGTTTATATAGAAAATTTGTTCATTGCTGGTGCCTAGAGGGCGAATGTATCAACCACCGAATGCTTGTCATTTTTTTTTTCAATTTAGATTTGAACCTCCAAGCGTTTACGCACGAAACCATTAAGCGCAATCACGATCTGATCTTGGCGCGCGATTACGTTCCGCGTGAAATTGTTTCCCGCGATTACGTTCCGCGTGAAAATGTTTCGCGCTCGGGGTGCTCTTCGACAGCCATTGACAAGGCAGGAAAGAAGTGATCGTCTTCTGTTAAGATGTTTTAAGAAGGGAATTGACCGCCTGTGGCATGTTATCTCGTTATTTGGATTTGTCAATTGTTGTTTGAAAAAACGAGACTTAAACTAATTGGGTAATTAGTTGAACAACTGAAGAGTCTAACAAATGCATTTGCTTAAATCGTATTGGACTACATGGATGCCAATTTGGTAGGTCATAGTAAACTCACCCCATTATCGAAAAAAGCTTTTGGAATGATTTAGTCAGAAACATTTGTTAGGGAACTTTAGGGGTCATCGGGTAACAATTCGAAGAATTCGGACCCCTGTTCGAACCCACTTATTGCTTAAAACCTATCAAAAGCACGAAATATGACAAATTTTTGGTCATATTCGTAATCTTCCAATTTCGAAACCCTTATACGTCTTTTCTGACTTAAAAATCATGGGGTGGGGGTAGGGGCCAGCTATACCAGGGCAATGGGACGTTTCGCCGCCTTCGGACGTTTCGCCACCCAGACATTTTGCCACCTAAGCCAAAAACGGACGTTTCGCCACCTAAGCAAAATTAAACTTATAGCATTGAATGGATTAGTTAGTGATAACATATTTGAGTTTTTTGAAGGCCAATGGGTGGGTTTTTTTAGAGGTGGCAAAACTGGTGGCGAGACGTCCTACGAAACGTCCGAATTTGGCTTGGGTGGCGAAACTTCCCAGGTGGCCAAATGTTAATTTAGCATGAAAAATAGACATTTTTAAAACCATCGAAATTGCACAGAAAATTTAATTGTCATTTTTTCACTTGAAAGAATCAAATGAATCAATTTCTTGTCAATTAGAAGCAGGAATAGAAGAAAAACATTAAAATCTTCATTTGGGGTCAAAATCATCCTTTTGAAAAAAAATGTTAAACAAGTGTAAAAAGAAGTAAAAAAGATCAATTATTTCATTTTCTACTCTCCACGATAATTTTTTAAGCTCTTATTTTTTCGGGTAATTTTTTAGAACTGGTATCTGATTTCCTCAAGAATATTAATCTTTGATTGGACTCATGAAAATCAGATTGAACTGATAAAATGCAGGAGAGCCGGCTTTTTAACCAAAAAAAAAATAGTTATGTGTTTTTCCTTCCTTTTTTTAAATACAAAATTCACCACTGCTCTTATAACAGCGTCATATTGTCTACTTACATTTTAGAAGAGTCAAATCTACTCAGATTATTTTGGAAAAAACCTATAAGCGGTTGATCTGAGAGAGCCTCAGTCAATGGTACACAAAAAAGTGAATGATGACGACGACGACGCGTCTCCTCCAATAAATTGTTGCAGCAACTGCTGTGCGCTGTTGTTGCACGGTCTCACGTGCTGGGCATAGAGTCCAAAAAGGAACAAACGGTAATTAATTGCCAACATTTGAAACCTGACTAACTCAAATAAATCTCAGAAAAGCAAAAAAAAAAATTTTTGAATCGGCATGCCGGAAAAAAAACCGAACAAAAGTTTTGGTTGATAGAATTTATTTTAAAATTCGATAGAATGATGTTCCCCCGATGTCCTACTCTTCGTCACTGCCGTCTTCTCTGTTGGATGCGTAGTTGTTCAACGATGACTCTGACGGTGTGTTTCCCCCGTACGATTTGCTCGCCTCCGTCGCCCATCCGCACGCTGTCCAATGTCGCAAATTCTCTGCCGACCTTCGCCCATTGGAACGAATTTTTTGTCCTCGCGCCGCCGTGCTCCATGTCGACTTGGTGTGCATCATGTTGAGCCGATTCCGACGCGTTCTGTTCACGAAAGGACAATTGGTTTGTCAGGGAAATCAATAAATATTTGAAAATGTTAACTTGACAGAGATATCAATTTCTTTTTTTGTTTCTCTGCCCCTCTTTTTTTGTCTGTCTGTGTTCTCTAACCCTTCTTAGAGCAAAAACAGTGGTGTACTGTATTTATTTCTTTTTTTGTTCCTATTTTTCTTTGTTCTTACAAATTTTGTCTTCATTCTCATTTCGTCTTTTTGCAGAATCCGCTCCCCCCCCCCCTCCTCACATTTGACAAACAAAATTCTCGTTCAAAGAAAATTTCTGTTTTTTTGTCATGTATGTTATTTTATATTGTCAATGATTCGATATTATGTATGGGGTCGAGTTTTGACTTTCCTTTAACGGGCATCGTTCGTTCCCTTGTCTTTTTTTCTTCTCGAGTTTTCGTCCTTATTCGGATTCTGCAAATTTAACGAGTCTCACATTGCTTTAACAAAAGCAAAAGAATGTATAAATAACTTCAATTTGTTGGTCTATTGTATCCTAATGTTTTGAACCCCTTCAGATTTGCTGCTCATATTACAAAATGGCCGGCTTTCATCAATCGTTAGCAGACGCGGTAAGTATTTGACATTGGAATCTTTTTTTCGAATTATAAATTATTTGATCAATTTCAAATCTCGGCCCTTGCTGTCGGGGTGAGCAAACAAAAGTAATTAAATAGTTAAAAAAGGGCATATTGAACAAATCTAACTGCCCTCTCTATAAAAACGTGAGCTGTATTTCGAAGCAATTTTTTCCCTTTCCCATGACCTTTTATTGGTCAGTGAAAAATGGCACACAGAAAATTCCTTATAAAAGTTGTCACACTCCCTTTTTTGTTCATTAAATTACCCCCATTAAATGATGGAAATGTTTCAAAAAAGAAAAGAACTTCCCCATGAATTGTTTATTGAATTGGTCGACACTCTTCCTTTCGACATTCATTGGGCATCTGTCCGGGTTTCGCTCATGTTTGACCACTTGGTTATGAAAGGCCAATTGGCCTGGATCCGGACTGAATTAGCACTCAGGGAAACCCTTAGTCAAGTAGGCGACCCACCGAACTAAGACAATTCTAATGTTTTCCTATGAAAGTTCGAATTCTTTCAGCGTCGCGATTTGGGACTTGCACGTGGCCAATTTAAAGTGGCCGTGAAAAAACACATACAGCCCGGCAGTCTTCATGAAGTCGTCAGTGGTCAGTTTGGCTATATTAAAAAGTTGTCATGTTTTTGCAACGTCAGCGTTGTGTGAGAAATACGATAAACATTTCAATTATGGAATGCCCGTTTTTGCGACCGGTGGTTTGAATGAGACCGAACTGTTTGACGACCGCATTGATGCGCTTATGAAAGAAGTTTCGACAAATTGGGATCTTCTGCGCTTGGTTCTCGAGGCGAACTGTACGTTTTTTGGGGTTCCACATCAAATTCCGGAACACTCTTATCCCAACCTTAACGACTCTTTGAGGGGTCAGTGAGGTTTCTTTCGAAGAAAGATTTTTTTTGAAAAAGGGTTTTGTATGGTTTAAGCATTCCATGATATTTTATGTATCTTATGGGATTTAATGCGTCCCATAACCATTTAATTATTCCATTGTCATTAACACAGGTCTGAATAAAAAAAAGACAATTTAAAAAAAATTTTTTAATAACAAAGCTTACAGTAACTCTACATCCATAACTATTGCCTTACTACACCATTTTTTCAAAAATATGGCTAGTTTTCCTTTTTAGTTTGAGTTTTTTTTGCTGTCAATTGGAGCTTTTGAATATTTGATGAAAATGCCAATAAAAATATTTTGTCTGGTTCCCTCATAGAATTTCCTTTTTTAAATTAAGACTTACGCCGTCAGGCATTCGGCTACGATAACGCCAGATATAGCCTAGGCTGTGCTGCTTCGACTTCTGTTGTCACTATGAAGAAAAAAAACTGAGCGGATGGAATGACAATGTTATTCCGTTTTTTATCAAGCATTTGACTCTGTTCTGTTTATTAAAGATGGATTCTTCCTATTTGCTGTGTTTTGATTGGAAGTCAATGGAGTTTGGGGACGGTACCCTATTCGTACTGGGCGGATTTCGTACTGGTTACGTGTTATAAGTATAAGGGCTGTCTAACCTCCGCTGTCTGCGCTCCCACGCAAAACAGTACGAATAGGGTTTTTACCGTTTTTGGATGGAGGGATTAGAGTGGGGTCCTTTGAGCTCTGAGACTTAACGTCACTTTTTCTTGGGCAACAAAATTAAGCGATCTTAATGTCATTCGAAAGAAAGTAACAAATGTCAGATTCCTGATCAACGACCCCAAAACCCTCTTAAATAGTACTTTACATGTTTTAGAATATACTTCCATAATTAATTTATGTATTGCATTCGGAAATCAAAATCCCTTGTCGAACTTCTTCCAAATTTGCCCATCAAAGAACGGGTTTCTGAGCGTTCTTAATTTACGCAATTGTACATCTTAAAATTCTTTTGGTTTTAGGACGACATTTGGGAAATAGTTGTCCGAAATTCTGAGACAATCAATGGTCTCCAGGGCTCAGTCGCTGTTCTTCTAAAAATGAATCAAGAGGCGCAGCAGGAGATTACTCGTCTTAATCTTCTCGTTGCCAATCAGCAGGCGACTATCGCACATTTGACCGGTAATTGCTTACAAAAAAGCTATGCGGCTACGTTGATATATTCTAATGGGGCACAATTTTTAATGGAAATAGTATTATACAATTCGGTTTTTTGTCCATTATATGGAATATGTGTCAAAATGTTCGGTTGAGAGAACATTCATTGGGAATTGTAGTTGGGTTGAGGTTCACCCTCAGAAGTGCTATTTCCCATTCCAATCAATTGATTGAAAAACAAGGCTAACAAATATCTTCATTTACATTGCTTAGGCGCTCCTTTTGCACACGATGGTGGCTTATTTCACGATCAGCACAGTCAGTTTAATCCGGAATGAGCCTCTTCATTTTTTTGCATTGTTAATTGGTTTGCCAAGTTCAGATCCGCCTCGACAGAACTAGAACAAGAAATGTGTGTGGCGCAAAGGACAAGACACTTATTTAAATGTTCTCATTTATTGTTTCGGTATACCTGTCTCTAAATCATAAAAAATTTGACGCCGTATTTTTCTGGTTCTGCTAACCAAAAATCGGTACTAGGATAGTTTGTATCCTATATTTTTTTTCCTAGGGTTTTCAGGTTCGCTGATCATGATTCCGGCATCCTTTTCAACCAACTTTGAATTCAAGATCCGAATTCACCAAAAGAAAAATTCAAGAAATTTAGGATTCGGTTTTTCGAATTCGAATCTAAAATTTTTCAAAAAATATGGATGCAAACTACACTAGTACCAAAAAATCCTTGATTAACTATTTATCATCGGATCGGATTTCAAAATGATGGTTTCTAATCGTAGCTTTATATTCTATTCTCGGTCCCAAAAATGGGAAAGCAAGCTCCAACTGCAGGGAAAGCCAAATTTAATCAAAATAAAAATACATTCTAAGATTTAAACGCCAGTTAAACAAGTTTTTATTCATCAAAAAACGAGATTATCAAAAAAGAAAAACAGAGTCTAAAAACAAATAAAGCGATAAATTCACCAACAAAAATTCTTAGTTAACGGATGGCCATTGGTCAATATTCCATTTTTTCTCTCTCTCTCTGTTTCATTGTCCCCCTTTCAAGTCGCGCATGCCGGCACGCATCACTTCGTCCACCTCCAGCAAATTGGACGCAATGTTTTGACAGGCGTTAAGGCTTGCCTGCTTCACACACACATTGTCCCAAATGCCCTAAACGAGGGGAAGAAAGGGCAAGTTTGTGCATTACTCTCAGACCAACACGTAAAATAACCCTATCCCGTACTCTTCCGTTTCCCCTCTGCTGGCACACACCTGTGGAACACATGGCTCACCACTCTCCAAATCCAATCCGACCGGCTCACCGGAAGCACTGAAGTACGCCTCCACCAGCTTGACAATGGCCTAACAATAAAAGGAAAAATTTAGGGGAAAAAAGCCCGATAGTTGTGAGATGGGAGAATGCAGGAGTTTGTTGTGCCAAAAATTCTTAAATTTTCGAATTTTTCGTCCGTTGTTTCTCTTCACCTCCTGCGCGTCGAATCCGGCGTTAACCGCCAATGTTTTTGGAATGACCAACAATGCCTCAGCAAAAGCCTGGTAAAGGATAAAACATTGGTAAAATGCGGATATTGCCGTAAATTTACAAAAAAAAAAAAAAAAAAAAAAAAAAAAAAAAAATTACTGCACCAAAACGCCGAGTTTTGCGCGCCCTTTCACATTGTCAGCAAGCTGAACGGAAAAAAAAACAGATTAATTAGATGTAACTAAGTATTATATATTGTCACCTTTTTCAGTGTGCAATATGCCGCAATTTCAAATGCGCCAGCGCCGGGCAGCACGGCGCCTGGAAGAAATTGGGAAAAACAAAATGTAATTTATTAACAAATACTGCTCCCATCGAATTAAAATATAAAGACAGGCAATGACCCAACTCCACTCAAAAAAGGAGATAACAAAACCGGGTACAAAGGGTAGTGTCAAATTTTTAAAAATAAGTTGGCATACAACGGAAAATTAAGAAAATTTCTGTTTTAAAGACCACAAAAAAAAACCTAAATTTGAAAGTGCCACTTTTTTCAATCCAGGCATGTAACAATTTTACATCGTTGCTATTTTCAAGCTTCTTTTCCCTTTCCCCGTCCACTCACCGTCCTTCAGCACATTGGCAACCGCCCGCTGGCCGTCATGAATTGCGTCCTTCAGCTGCATGATGCTGTGCTTGTTGGGCCCTTTCAGCAGCAAGGTGACCGACTTGGGACTTTTGCACTCCTCCACAAAAGTGTATTTGTCCTCACCCTGAAAAACAAAAATTTTTTGTTGTTCATCAAAACATAACCCAAACGAAAAGATCGGTTTTAAAAAAACATGATTTTTCCCCCATTCTGTGATTGACTAAATTTTTTTTTGTTTGAAATGGGTGATATTCCGTTACCAAGATCACAGAACGAAAACGAAAAGATATGGATGTACTGCTGCCCCCCGTCGTTACCCCCTCTCCCCCACTTACCAGCACATGCTCATAAACACTGCCGGCCCATCCGAGCACCTCCGGTGTCAAGTCGTCCACCGCATTGACCGCCTCGCCGCCACAGGCCAACTGCAGTCGTTCCATGTTACGGCGTTTGGCACGACGCAGGGCCAAAATGCCGTGCTGGGCCAATAAATCCAACGACGGCGGATCAATGCCCTTCAGGGGAATAGGATTTAATTAACCATGATTTGGCGACGTTCAAGACAGAAAAAAGTCATCCACAAAAAAACACTCGAGAAAAAGTAGGAACACAAAGAGAAATTTAAGGTCTTGTCTTCAAATCCGGGAATAAATTAAAGTGGGAATACTAGAAAGCTATACCAAGTTCCGATACGAAATGGGAATCTTGTATCGAAACGGTATGACAGACCCTGTGTTGGCATGTTTTTGTTATTACGAATTTTTAAGATAAATTATATCTTTGAATATTTTGAATAAAAAGGAACCAATAAACAAACTGATGCACCTTTTGATTGATCACCACAAATCCGTCCCCGCCACTGCTGCAGACCGTCTTTTTCAGCTCGACAATTTTCAACACTCGTCGTGTGATGTACTCGCGCTCCGCCTGCAGCAAACGCTCACGTTCCGCCGCCGTTTTGTAGAAAAGGCCCGAGTTGACCTCGCTGAAGGAAAAGAAACAATAAAAGGAAATGAATTTTGAAAAATTTATATATATATTTAAAAAACACTCTAATAAACGGAGAAAGGCCAACTAGGCACCGGATGATTGAGTACCCAGGCTAACCCAGCTTCTTACCAAATCCGTTGGGGGGCGGGGGAGGGGGGGAGGGGGTGATGAAATGCGATTCAAAGAGAGGAAAAGTTTTTTAACACTAAATTTTCTTTGAAAGTAAAGTTAATATTTTTGTGTAAAATTTAGAAAAAAAAACTTCTTAATTGTTGCTAATAAGAATTCGCAAAATGAAAAATGCGTACGTACGTTTTCTCAAACTCCAACGACACATTGCAGGTCAAAATGTGCGCATTTTGCACACTCTTTGGCATGTCCGGGTGCCGACCGCCGTGGTCAAGCACAAGGCCACGCACCAGCTGAGTGTCCACCTCCATTTCGTGTTCCATTTGCTGTCAATGAATGTGGTTGATTGGAAACTCACAAATTGAAAGAGAAATTGAATAAACAATTCCCCCCCCCACTCCCTCCCAAAAAAGGGTCACCGCCAGAGGAAAAATAGAGGATACCTCCCCTTTTAAAACCCAACTTTTGAATTACTCCCCAGCCACCCTGCAACAAAGGTACTCTAAATGCTGGTACCAAGAATTGCGATCAATATGCAAATTTTTGACTGGAATATCCTTGCTACTTTCGTATTTTGATTAAATGTTTCAATTTTTTATTTAAATTTTGGTAATTGTCGATGACTGGGCGGAGGGAGAGGGTAGAAAGAGCAAATGATTGATATTCACCTGAATTTCAATCATGTGTAAGTCCGGCTCCGTGTCATTTTCGTCACGACGAATTGCCAAAACAGCGTCCACAACTTGCTCTGAGAAAGAAGGAAAATGGGCTCAAGTTTGTAAATTAGAGAATGGTGAAACTTGGAAAGAATCGTATAAAAAAAAACCCAAATTATATAAATAAAAACTTCCGACTTTCTTTTAAAGAACATTTTTTTTATCACCTTTTTTTTATAACGACCAACCAAACAACCAACAACCTGTGATGTGGTCAGCCAATTTTTGGTCCAATTTTGTGCGCAGCGCCGTCCTGGCCACTTCGATTAGTAGCGATCGGTCGACGGGCAACGTCTTTTTGAAGGCGGCCAACAGTTGGAGCAAATGGTCATGTGCCAGTTGAAAGCCTTCAGTGACCAGATGGGGGTGCACACCCTGCGGAAGAAAAAAACAAATATGAAAAACAAAAATAGTTGGTAACATTTAAAAAAAACTAAATTTTTAATTAAGCAGAGCGTGTTTTATCACACCTCGCTGACGTAGTTCTCGGCCTGTTTAAGCAGTTCACCAATCAGCAGAACAGTGGTTGTGGTCCCGTCACCGGTGATGTCGTTTTGCGCGGTGCACGCCTTGGCGATCAGTGAAGCGGTCGGATGTTGAATTTGCTATAAATCAGAAATTCAGAGACAATCGAAAATCTTATATAAGTGGCAGGAGAAAGCATAAAACTGAGTACTCAAATGGAATGGTGTAATCAATGCCATCAATTTTTTTCAAACAATTTGCATTTTTTTTCTTTACTTTTAATGACCCGTTCCCAGGGGGGTTTCAGTTCAGCGTACTAAGAAAATATCACTCATTCATCAATTCCGAAGCAGTTTAACAGATTTCCTAATTATAGAACGCAAATTTGTGAAATATTCCGTACTGCTCGCTTTGACACTGAAAAACGTCAAAGTTTTATAGCGTATCAACCCAAACAGACCATTTCGTGGAGCAAAACATTGCCATCTTTTGTCACTTTTATATCGCCCGAGCCAGAAACAAGCCTAAAAACCAAAGAATTTAATTGCTAAAAATTATAAATTAATACATTTTGAGCGTTCCCTTGGGTCCCAGGTTCGTCTTCATCACTTCCTGCAACCCTTTGGCACCGCTGATGTTCATCTCCAGTGCGGCCGCGTGACGGGCCAACTCCGCTTTTGGGTTCAAACATGCGATGGAAGCCATTTAAAAAAAAAGAAGACAAAAATACTGTTTATCTGACAGATTATCGTGATCAAAAATTTATTTAATTAGTCCTTGGAAAGCTAATAATGCTAAGCCATGGGCTGACAAAAATTCAAAAAAAAAAAAACTTAAGCAAAAAAAAAAAAAATCGTTTCTGCGTCTCTTACTTTTTTTTTCAACAGAATTTGGCATAACATTTTTCTTATTTTTGAAAAAAAAACGCATTATTGTTGGTTGGTAAACGTTAAGATGCCATCAAAGAATCGTTTATTGTAATTCTAATTGGCAATAGAAAAATCTAGGTATCTTAATTTACATACAAAAATAATTTTGCTACCCTCAAGCTTAGCTTTTTAAATTTTATCGCTAGAACAATGTATTCCGGCGCCGGGAGACGTTCGTCCATGGTACACAAAGATGAGAATGATGACGACGACGACGCGTCATCTTCCAATAAATTGTTGCAAGAACGGCTGTGCTCTATTGTTGCACGGTCTCACGTGCTGGGCATAGAGTCCAAAACGGAACAAACGGTAATTCTTGCAACATTTATTTTATTCACAATTTCATTATAAAAATATTTCTAAAAGTACGGAAAGCCAAAAAGCCTAGTTTTCCCTGTTTCATAACGAGGTTAAAAGACGAAAATTAAAAGAAAACAAAAAAGTTTAATGGGAATTGCTTGCGGAATTATTTAAATTCTTGCTCTTTCGATTGTCGGCTCAAAATTTCCAGCTGCAATTCATTTTTTGTCAAAGTCGATTATATCAAACCCGTCCATTATCCGCACGTTATAATTTTTCATCATCTAGATAAAATGAGCCAAGAGGACCATCTTTTTTAACATAACATTGGAGAATACAAATATCATTTATTTTAAAAAATGTGATTAAAAGAAAAATGGGGCACAGAGGGCCTCTCGGTCGCGAAAAAATCAATGTTCACCTTTTAAAAATTGGGTAACACAGATAATATCTCACAATCATGTTATTTGAATTTGGCAATGGAGAGGCTGAAGTTATTCAAACAAACAAGAAATAGTTGATAGCTTCAAATTCGACAGAATGATGATCCACCGATGGCCTACTCTTCGTCACTGCCGTCTCCTCTGTTGGATGTGAAGTTGTTCAACGATGACTCTGACGGTGTGTTGCCCCCGTACGATTTGCTCGCCTCCGTCGCCCATCCGCCCGCTGTCCAATGTCGCAAATTTTTTGCCGACCTTCGCCCGTTGGACCGAATTTTGGCCCGAATTGTCCGTCCGGGCGTTGCCGTGCTCCATGTCGAACTGGTGTGCATGTTGAGCCGATTCCGACGCACTCTGCTCACATTCATGAAGGGCCGATTGGTGCGTTTTCTATTTTTTAAGACAGTTTTTTTATTTGTCTGTTTTTGTTTCATATTCTTTTCATTTTTAGCCTAAATATAGGCTATAAAACAAAGAGGAAACCCCATTTAGAGTCCGCAATTCATTCAAAATTCAACAGACTTGGTATTTAACTAATGTGTCGGCGAACCATTTAACAATCTGTCCAAGCCGGGTACTATATTTTTTTGAAAGTTGTCTAGGCCTTTGCTCGGCCGGTTCAATAAAAGCTCAATTCGATTCCCGAATCGACCAATTCCGAACTCGAAAAGAAATTTTAATATTTTTTTAAATGTAAAAATGGGTGGGGCTGGTGACAATGTACATTGATTTTGTATGTTTCTTTGGCCCACTCTCTCTGATGGGAATGTGTTCTCTCTCTTTTGACTGTCTCTTTCTCTTGTCACAGGTTCCCGTCCCGTTTGATCGGACCAAGCGCTTCTACAACATCAACGACTACATAAGCAGTAAGTGTGTTGTTCTCTGAGTGTTTTGTGTCAGTCACTGTTCGCCGGTGCGGTTGGACCCCAAAAATTCGTTTTCCCCCCAACCCGTTTGAGCCACCGTCGTGTCCATTGCGCCCGCCGGGGAGGAGTTGGAGTTGGAGATTGACGAGAACGAGGTACGTGTCGAGATTGTGCTGATTTTAAGTGGACGGTTCCAGCATTTGGTGATTTAACGGGGATGGGGGAGAGAAGGCATAATCAAAAAATAAAAACCGAAATTTTAGGGTTTGGGGTTAAAGAAACAAAAAATTTTTGTTGTGGCGTATACATTAATCTTTTTTTTTCCCCTAAACCCGGAGCTTGAGTTTTGTACATTTATTTGTGTGGCGACTCATTTCCCGTTTTACAAATTGAGGCAATCCTTACACAACAAGGCATCCCGGCGTATTGCAGGTTTATTCAAATTGCTTATAAAAAATATCACTCTATTGACATTTTCATTCATGGGGAATCTATTTATAAATCTAAAAAATTATGACAAATTTCCTAGTGAAGTTTTGTTCAAAATTCAAAATAAATCTTTCAACCCGATAAACCCATACGGTTTTGAAATGGAGATTTTTTTTTTCTTCAAAATTTTTTTCACCAAAAAAACAATCAAATAATTTTCTAATCCCCACACTCGCTCCCTCCCCCCATTGCAGGGACTTCGATCGGACCACGTTTGAGCACTGCGGGCACATCCAATCGTTGCGCGACAATCCCAACCTGTCCGCCCAGCTCGGCGTGCCGTTGGGCTGTGCCCGTTCCTCCGGTCTTCCGTCACTGGGTGCCAAGTTTGCCCATGTCGCCACATCATCATCCTCGGCATTGCCAACCGCGCTACAACTGCGCGCTGAACAGTCATCCAAATTGGCCATGGCACACGTGCGACGGGGTGCCGAACTAACTCGGGACAACAAATGTTTCGAGGCAATCCAGGTCCGTTATCATGGGTGGACATGACGGGGGCACCGATTGCACTTTTTTGTCCGTTTTTTTTTTAATAAATGCCAATTGGCAGATTTTTTTTTGGGAAATCCGTCACAAATTTTCCCTGGGTTTTTGGGTCCATGTCGAACTGACCGTTCCATTTTCTGCACATTTTTGAAATTAAGTTTTTTGATGGTATTTGGTTATTATTATGGTTGGCATTGACATTTTTGTTCCTTCCCAATTTTGTTTGGCCTAGTGCTTCAACAAAGCGCTCAGCGTGGACCAGCACTGTGCCGATGCTTATGTTGGCCGTGGCGCGGCATGTGCCGGCTGTCGCAATTTCCCTTCTGCGCTGACCGACTTGGAGCGCGCTATTCAACTGCAGCCGAACCATCGAAATGCCAACAAGTACCGGCTGGAGGTGTTGCACACGTACGCCAAAGAGTGCGTTTTTCTACAAAAGTTTACACTGACTGATTTTGTAATGCTATTTGGTTTAGAAATGGGCAATTTCATTGCAAAAAATGAAAGGGAATTCACAAACAAACTGAAATTTAATTTAAAAATGGAGGGGGGGGGGTGGGTGATTACCAAAAAATTTTCATTTTATCATCAAAAAAAGGGACACGTATGAGGGTAATAAAACGATCCCACCACAACGTTTTTTGAGGTTCATTGAGTTCTAACGTCACACAAAATAGAAAAGGGGTTACCATGCCGTCCCCCCCCCCCTCCCCAGCTGTATGTGCTGTAATTGTCACATCATTCAAACAGCCATAGTTTAGGCTTGAGCGTGATGGGAAGTTGGTGGACGCTCGGACCAAGTTTGGTCAACTGGTCGCACTTTGCCCTGATCACCAAGGAGCGCTTGACGGCATGGCCCGGTTGGACACCAAGCGTGGTGCTGCCGCTGACATTGAACTTGTCGAGCTGAACGATGATGACGACGACGACGATGCAGACCAAGAAGACGATGATGACCATAACAATCACAGCGATCGGAAGAGGAGACGGAGCGAAAACAATGGCGAACGGCGTCCGCTGCACAATGTCGCCGGAGAAGGCAACAACAGGAAGTCGCAGAACGGATGCACACCAAAGACAACAACAAAAACAAAACGAGAAGGTGGCAAGCGACGAGAGACAATGATGAGCGAGGAGGAGGCACAGAGAAACAGACAGAAGTTGGCCGAAATGGAGGCATTCATTGCCAAGCTGAAGGGAAATGCTGCGGCTGGAGGTGGTGGTGGAGCAGTAACAGGAGGAAGCGGAAGGAGATGAGCAAATACAGAACAGCGGAGGAGGACAGGCACACATTTCTGATCCATTGTCCCTCTTCTTCTATCACCAAATTCAGCATCACATTGATCGGAGGACGATTTGGGGAGGAGTGGACAAAAAAAAAATGATGATGGAACCCATTGATGAATTTATGAGGCAGGGAAAATTGTAAACAGATTATTATTAAATAGTTGTTGACTCTCATGCCGTCAAAATATATTTATTATGTGTCCTCTTCGTTTTTCAATATATTTGTTTTTGTTCAATTTTATTTTGTTATAACATTGTCTAAAGAAGTGAATTTGATTGGCGGGCAGCAACGAACTGTCCGTAAAAATTGCCAATTGAACTCAAAAATTTGGTGGCGCCGTAAATAAATTAAAAAACACACATTGTTTTTTGAATAAGAAAACGATTTTCTTTTCCAAATTCATCTCTTTTACTATAACTTTTTTTTTTTCAAATCTAAAATAGATTGAATAGAAACAATTTCAGAAGGGACAAGGTTGAACAAACGGAAAACAAATAAATTTCCAATCCTTTGATTTTTAGCTGGGAAAATGGAAAAATTGGATGATATGGGGGGGGGGGGGGGGGTGAGTGATTCCTCCTTACCTCTCCGCTGGAACACCGTCCGTCATTCTCTGCTGTGTCTTTGTTTTTTTTTTTAATTGTTTGTCTGTTTTTTGACTTTTGACCGCCGTCACACCCCCAAAAAATAAAATCTCCCTATTTTTCTCCTTTGCCTTTTGCCCCTCCTCTTCTCCGTGTAATTCACCTAACAAAATTACATTTTTTTTTGGCAAAAAAGGAATAATTGTAATGCTTTAAAGACATTATTTGTCATTTGAAGTTCCGTTTGCTCTCATAGCTGAATTGCTTTTTATTTTTTATTATTTGGCTAAAAATAAAATGTTTTTTTAAATTCACCTTTTGCCACCACAAAAAAAAATAGTGTAAATTTTCCTGGGTTGGCAATTTTTAGATTTTCTAGCTCGTGCTGGTCCCCAATCTTTAGTTGTTGTTGTTGTGTTGGATTTATGTGTTCCCTCTCCTCTTCCCCCCCCCCCCCCCCCCCCAATTCTCTTCCACCGTTTTTTTCTGTTATTGAAGGGAGGGCGGGGGGGGGGGGGGGCCTCGCTCTCCAACTGATGAGTGATGAGTGCTCCCCCCTCCCACCTCCCTCAATTTTTCCCTCCTCCCACCACCACCATCACGCATCATTTTCGTTCATTCATCACCGCCATCCTTCCCATATTCACAATTCATTCACTACACCGCAAGGCCATTGCTCTGCGGCTCACCCCCTCTCATCAATTTATCTTAGCTTCGCAATTTTTTTTTGAATTTAAAAAAAAATATAGAAAATTTTAATTGGCTGTTTTTCACTCCCACAAAAATGTTGCATTTGATGTTTCTATCCATATTATTTGCATTATTTTTTGTTGTTGTTTAACAATGCAATAATAAATGACAGGGATTTGTGCCCGCCGAAGAATTCCTTTTTTTTTTTTTTTTGCATTATCACATTTATAAATTTCCTTAAAATTTAGCGAAAAAATGGGCTCCAAAAATGAGTCTTTAGTTCGTATTGACTTAAAGCGCTGTCCGTGCATTCATTCACTGGCTCAGGTGAAGTGTTTGTTTTTTGTTTGTTTTGCTTCACAACCTAAATGAGTCAAAAATGGGAAAGGCGTATTTAACAAAAATTTAAAAACATTCGAATCAGGCATAGCTAGGGGCTCACTGTATTTGAAACTTTCCCTTACCGGTTTACTAAGCGAATTTTATTTTGTTTGATCCAACCAATTCCTCCCATTTGACAGTTGGTCGATGTGACGCTCCAATCGCTGCTTTACCAACGGCAGATGATCCCCGAGCCGGCCTCAACTCTTTTGCACGGGTGCACCCCGATGGCTGACCAGTTCAGGACAACCTATCAAAAAGTGGGGACAGCGAGGGCAGGCAGGGACGATGGACAAGTCATCCACCATTTGAATAGTCTTGGCGGAGGAATGAGGGGCATACATATGTCTTTCTTGCGAAAAAATTTGTCAGCCTCTGTTTTTTGGTTTATTGCATTTTTAAAAAATTTCATCCCCGTGGAGAGAGGGGTGGAAAAAACAAGGATATGCGCGAAAAAAAAATCGGGTACGAAAACGAAAAAAAAAAAAAAAACAAGTCGCATTAAAGATGCCAATTATTAGTTGTTGTAATTTGTGGCAGAGTCGGGTTCTACGCTCATTCCACCGAAATTTTAACAAAAACTGGGTTCATGTTGAATTCTATACAAAAAACACTCTACAATTTTAAATTTTATTAAAAACCAACAAATGACACGGAGCGGGCTCGAACCTGCGACCATTTTCTGCTCACGACTTACGCACGCACTAACCACTACGACAAATTGATCAAAATTTCAGAAAAACTCGAAAAAAATTGTCATTATTATCTCAGGTCCAACAAATTCTGCGCAACACCTTCCGCACAGCCAACGGTGATGGGCGCATTCGCGAGTTTGTCATTTTGGTGGGCGCCACGCCATTTTCGCCCAAAGAAATTTACCGGGTCCGAGTGCCACCGACAATTTGCCGACCACCGCCGGTTGAGGGCAATGAGCAGAAAATTGGCGAAAAAACAGTGGTGCCCACAACACCGGAGGGGAGGAGGTCGGCAAAAATGAACGGCAATTGTGACGCTGGAGGGGACAATAACAGCGGCGCTGAAAAGAATGGGGCGGTTGGCGGTGGTGAAATGGCGGCGTCCAAATGCGGTTGCGGCGGGGCCACGGTGTGCGATGCGTTGAACGCGAAGTGAGGGGAATTCTTTTTGTTGTTTAAGGATTTTTTTGGTTTAGACAGGCTCTGTTTAACAATAGAGGGCTTAGGCCTTTACCCCATGAAAATTAAAAAAATTTTTGTTTTCAAAAAGTCGGGGGAATTAAAATTTCATGATTATTAATTTTTAATCCCACAGAGAGAGACGATTGGTTTTTTCGGCGGTGGCCCTCAGCAAAACGGCGGTCGCTCACTTCGAGGGTTGCAAAGTGCCCGGCAAAATGGAAAAGGTAGTCTTGGTGGGCATTACTTTGGGTTTTTCTTTTTTTGTTTTTGTCAGAATACATGCCATCCCTCCTATTTTTTTTTTTGCCAATATTTTCGCGTAATATAACGAAAATAAAAAGGAATTTAAAAAATGAAGCCAAAAAAATCAAAAACCAAAACTAATAAACTCTGTCGGGGGACAAAAGCCCAAATATTGCTTAAAACCAAAATTTTGTCCATGCTTGACAATACAGGTGTTCATGTTCATCAGGACCAGGGGCACGTTGGTCGAATGTGCCGGTGCCGAGGGGCTGGAGGAGGACGACAGTTTTGAGGTGCCGGACCGGAACATGAAACGGCGGCGCAAAATACGGCAGTTGCGAATCCAAGGTGGTGGGTGGTGTGGGGGGTTTGGTTTGCCTTCACAAATGGTGAATTTTTGGCACCGCCATTTCGCCCCAATGGGAAACTCTGTCATTCGACTTGAAATGAGACGGACGGCCGTGGGAGTATAAATTATGCACCCCCTTTAAAAAGGAGACCAACTGAAAAAAGTGCAATACGCAATACCCCAAAAATTGACTCGTAAAAAAGGGTTTTTTTCCTTCGAGTTCCAATTGCCTTCCCGTCACTCTATATCAACCGCCCCTCTCAAAAAAAGAAAAGTTTTTCAGAAGGAAATTTCAATGAAAAATAAAAAATTGTTAAAATTTGGAATTGAAAAAAAATCTCTGAATTTTAGCTTTTTCCTTTTTCTTTTTTTTTGTTGCAGTATTCTACCAATAAACTAGGACTTTGAATTAATTTTAAGTGAACGCGCCGTGCATTGTGCAACAACAACAACAACAAACGCCACAACCGCTGCAGCAGCAGCAGAGGCGACAGCAACAACGGCACCGCAAAACTTCGGAGACCAAAGCGAACGACGGAAAGGGCGGGGAGGAGGACACAATGACGACGACGACGACGATGGAAGAGAATGACGAAAATGTGTTGTTGTTGGCACAGGAGGAGGACAACAGAGGGGCGGCAAGCGGAGGCGGCGGTGCCGTCGCGGGACGACGAGCGCAGCGACAACGACTGAGACGACGACATTTGCAACAACAACAACAGGAGCAACAGCAACAGAACCGACGGGCGAGCAGCGGTGGCGACAAAGGGACGGCGCTGGGGGCGACGACGCCGCAAGCGATTGTTGTTGTTGGAGGAGGAGGCAAGGAGAGCGAGCAGTACAACAACGGCACCACCAAAAGGGAGGGCAACAACGAACACCACCACCACCATCGCTACATGGATGATGATGATGATGAACAGCAGCAGCAGCTGCATGATCATGACCATGCCGAAGATGATGGCGGTGAGCAGGATGAGGCGGAGGAGGAGGAAGAGATGGCATCCTCCACATGGTATCGACTGTGCCCGTTCTTCACCAATATGAGCTGAAGCAGCAACGCGCCACGGAATAATGGAGCAAAAAGAAAGCGCGACAAATTGTCCCACTTAAAATGATTTGGCTTTTTTTGATGTTTGTTGTTGGGATTGAATTACTAAACATTTTGTTTACATATTTGCAATTTGACTGTGTTGTTGTTTTTTGCGCATTTTATTGTTTTTTTTTTAATGAGAAATTTTCCTTTGGATCCAAGGACGATGAATGTATGGCGGTAAGCTGCCAATTTATAAATAATGGTGATGCTCGCGAGTACACTCGGTCAAAAAAGGGCTTCTATGACTAACATTTGAAAAAATTGGGCACGGCGAGGGGGGCTTAGAACCTGCGCTACGGAGTGTTCGAGTATCGTACTTCGAGAAATTTCATTGTTTTTTTAGGGTATTCAGTTTCGACTCAGGAGGCTATAAACAATTGGGTGGTTTCCTTCCTCGAGGGAAAGCCACTCTTTCTCGCTCTTGAGCATACTTAAAAAAAGTTAAAATTACCTTCGAAATTTCCCTCCCGCCCCCCCCCCCCCCCCAGCGGGGCGTGCCAATTGGACTTTCTTTCATACATCGTTGGCACCTGTTGCTGATACTTTTGTATACACCCAATTCTTTGAATTTTCTTTTTTTGTGAATGGCATGAGTAATTGAATTGAATAAAAAGGAAGTCGTTTATTTTATAATTTTTTTTTTTTTTGGTGCACTTAGGCATTGCCATGCCCCGTGCGTTGGCATGGCATTTCTCTTCTTTGGCACCTGCCGCCACCGTGCCTTTGCCTCCCCCTGCCCCTCCCGGGGCGGTTGATAATTACCCTCGACGTCAATGGTAGACGCGGTTGGGACTGGGCGGAGAAAATGGCATTGGCAACCGATCGACCGGCCCAACCTGTCCTGGGAACCGCCCTTTTCGGCGCGGAACGTTTCGGCGCAACTGCCAATAACTTATTTCACTTTCGTCCAAATTTAACAAGTTAGAATATTATTCGAAAAACGCTTGACGAGATCTATCAGCCTGCTAAATTTCAAAATTTCGAAAATAAAAAAAAAAAAAAAATTTTATGGCCAAAAACCTCTAAAATTTAATTTTTTGGACAGTTCTGCGCAGGATGAATTTTTTGGATTTTTAGCAAAATTAATGCAGCATATTTAGAGCTGTCTGATGCTACCTATTATGTTTAAATTGGCCCACTTAGAAAAAAGTTATGGCTTCTCAAAGTTGTCGGTGCCGAAATCTCCCGCGCCGAAAAGAACTTGGCCCGACCCACCTGGTACTCGCTTGCCTCCCCCCCCCCCGGCCCCTTCGGTGGTCGTAAGCCAACAAAAAAGGGAGAGAGAATTCTCTGAAAGGCAATTAAAAAATTCACTCATTTCCCCCAACCTGGTGGCACCACACCTTTTTCCAATTAAAATTGTGTGTGTGTGACAATGCCGTATTGAATTTTGCCGTTGCCACCACCACGACCACAAACGGCATTTTATAAAGAGAGAGAGAGAGAGAGGGATAAGGGGAATTTGGAGGGGACAAATGGCATGGACCAACGGCACACAATTAGACCTAATTACCATTATCAAATTGGGACAAAGAACGGCACCAAACAATTGGCATTTGATATCTGCTGGTTAAATGATGTGTGCATGTGATCGTACATTTTTCATGGGAAGAAACAATTAATTTAAACACACTTATAATTGCGAAAACGGCAAAAGAAATTTTAAGATTTTTTTTTATAGTTGAGGCAGAGTCGATAAATTACCCAAGAAAAATTGAGGCCAACAATTATCCCCTAAATTTAGACTTTAAAATTCGGGAATAGGCTTGGCAGTTTTTAGGAATTTTTTGAAACCGGAACAGACCCCGCGTAATTCGGTTAACCCCAGCGAAAGTGAGTATTTCGGTTATTGAACCTGAACCAACAAACAGATTTCTCGGGGGTTTCAGGTTCAGTTGAGTTTCGAACAGTACCCCATACACGAATTCCGAGGACATAGAATGGACCCGGATACTCGAGATTGTCCCAATGTCCGAGACCCAAACGGATCCGATAATTGAGTTCGACCATTGTGTCATCTGATCTGAGAAAGTTTTGTTTTCTAAATATTCTTCCAACCACCGGACCGAACTCGAAACTGTCATGCTTCATTAATCATGGAACAATTACGTTACCCGTTCCGAAACCGGAATGTTCAATGTTCAGTTCGGTACGGTCTCAACTCGATAATTGGCCCAAACCCCGAACGAACCCAAAAAAGAAAATCTTTGGTTTTCCCTATCCCTCCCGTTTCCTAGAAACTTTTCTTAATACGAAAATCCGCTTAATCTCCGACAACGAAAAGCCAATGCTTTTAAATTGTCGCCATAGTCTGTCCCTTGTCATCCTTTTTGGCGTCTTCTTCTTCTTCTTCTCTGACTAAGCATTTTGGCATTTTGACACTTTCACATTAATGATGGATGATGTGAAGCCCCACACCCATCGTCCATCGGTGGTCCTCCCTCCGTCATTAGCCCAATAATCCCACATAATCTGTCCAAAGGCATTTTATCAAAGGTTGCCACTTTTAAAAGCTACACACACACACATGAAGATTTGTCGGAAGATATGACTAATTACTAAGAGTTCTTGTCCATTTCTGTTTGCTGGAAGAAAAAAAAAAACTTCGGTATCATTTTTTCTCAAAATTTAGGCCTTAGCCAAGTTTTTTGATTGGGACAGACTTTGGCAAACCCAAGCATTCGTTAGGAAGGCCCCCATGGCCTGATCATTGATCAAGGTTGCACTTTGATGATCAACCCAAGCATTCGGCTAGGAGGGCCCCTAGGCTTTGATCAGGACCGTCTTTGTTGAACCTACGAATATGGTCAGGATAGTAGAGATGCTCGAGACCCAAAATTTCCTGAGACTCGAGAACCGAGAAATGACACCGAGACTCGAGACCGAGACCCCCAAAAACCCGAGAAATTTCTCGACTCGAGAACCGAGACCGAGACTCTCGAGCATTTCTACAGGATACCCAGGTTTGGTCAGGGTTAACTTTGGTCGGCATTCTCAAAAAGTGCCATCCGCCAAACTTGGTCAGTTGTCCACTAAAAAAAAAAAAATTAAATTTTTCCTTTTTCAACCTTGGTATTTGTACAAACTCAAAACAATGTATTAAATGTCAATGCTGCAAAATTATTTTCCCCCCTTTTCCATTAGTAATTTAATAATCTTTTGCCTTTTCTTCCCCACGATTCTTCGCCCCCCCCCCCGGCTAAATTCATTTTTCATTATATAATTTTTTTGTTTATTTTCAAAACATTACGCTTTTGCCTTTTCCCCTTTTGCCGTCCCCCTCTCTCCCTCAATTTTTGTGCCAAATAATTCCGCTGGAAATGGCTTACATTTTTTCGTTTTTCGTCCATTTATCAAAAATATTTTTCGCCCCCCCCCCCCCCCTCCGGTGCCGTTCCTTCTCTCATTTCCCCCGGGGGAAGCTCTTTTTCTTTTTTGTGCTTGCTGCTCCTTCTCTCTCATCCCTTCTTGCGCACATTGTGCCAATGTCATTGAATGTTGCCAGAAAAATGAACTCCTTACCCCGCCGCCCTGTTATTACTTAAGGAAATTTTTGGTAAAAAAAACATATATTTTTTAAAATTTTTCCTTTTGAAGGCTAATTAGGCATGTTCAAATAATAACGAGACCCCTCCCTGGTAGGAGGGATGGGCGAAACTAAACAAAGGACCCGAAACGAAACTAAATTTTTTCGAAACCCGGAAACCGAAATTTGAAACGCAAAAAATCCGAAATTTTCGAAACGCGAAACAAAATTTCGTCCGTCCCTGATCCCTACTTATAATAAACCCCAAAGAAATTTTTTTTTGAACAAAAAAATCGTAAAAATTTCGGAATTCCCTTCCCCGTCCCCAGGGTGAATTAAAATGGAAATATTTTTTTTGATGCCCCCACACATAGGAAGATAAAGGAAAAAGGAAAATACCCCCTCCATTATCCCCCGCTTCCTTCTCCCCCGGGGTGCGGGCGGGGTGTAGCTTGTGGTGTTTGTTTGCACATGTATGCCGCGCTTCAAGGAGCAGCGAACTCAGATGGCCCAAGGGAGGACTCCGACGGCATGGCATACGCCGCCATTGGCACTCGTCCTTCCCCCTGGGAAAACGGGGGAAAGCGTGCATTTAAAAATGTGCATGCGCTTAAGCACAAGCAACGCATAAATAAGATGATGGATGATAAATGCGGGGCGCGGGAAATAGGTTAGCCGCTTCTTCTCACTCGCTTTTTTTGCCCACTTTCCCTCTTTTTTTTCTCTCTCTCTCTCTCTTATCCATTAACTATCTCTCACTCTCTCTGAGCACACTCTACCTTCTATCTCTCTTTCTCTCTCTTTGTCCGCTTTCTTCTCTTCCTCTTTCTCACTCTCTCTTATCTATCAGCTATCTCTCACTCTCTCTGAGCCCACTCTCTCCCTCTTCTTCTTTCTTACTCTCTCTCTCTTTCTTCCTCTCTCCCTCTTTCTCACTTTCTCTCTCTTATCTATTAACGTCTCACTCTCTCTCTCTCTTCTCCACCAGCATCTCTCTCTCTCTCTTTGCCCACTCTCCCTCTCTTCCTCTTTCTCACTCTTTCTCTCTTATCCATCAGCCATCTCTTCTCTCTCTCTCCTTATTGGCCCACTGTCTGCCCCCTCGCTCTTTTTCACTCTCTCTCTCTCTCTCTTATTCACCACCTTTCTTTTTCTCTATCTCTCTCTCTTTCTTTTCCCCCTCTCTCGCCCACCTCCTCTTTCTCACTCTATCTTATATATTGCCTATTTCTCTCCCCTCTCGTTCTTTTTCTTTCTCTCCGCTCTCATAGAATCTCACTCACTATGCTTATTGGCACTTGACTGCCCGCTTGAGACCCACCGTTGCCGTTACTCGGGTGGTTAACCGCTACCGGCATCGCTTTTTGCTCAAAGCCGGACAACGACGCACGGCCCTTTCAGTCTCGCGCAATTCCTCTTCCCACACATGGCTTTCTTTTTATCTTTTTAGCGATTGCACTCCGGCACTTTCAGTATCATCAAGAGTTCGTTTCACTCATCCCCCCCCTCATGGTGTGTGCCGGTTTCTCTCCGTACTCATCTGACTGACAATGGCACAATGTGATACCGGTACTCTTCAGTACCAACATTTCCTCACTGTCTCGGCACTCCCCCAGAGGCGTCTCTCCGCGTCCATCTGTCTCCGGCATTGCCGCGCGCATTCTCTGCCCATCAATTTACTTTCTTTGAGGGCGTCGTCTTCTGCCCCCGTGTCCTTTGTCTTTGCCATCATTCCGTGTGCCGCCTCATCAGCACCGGCGGCACACACACTCAATTTGTGCCCTCGGCGGCTGCCTCTACCCATCCCATTGCATTTCCTGCCCCCGCCCCCTCCTCAGTCCACTTCAATTTTACCGTTAATTTTGTTGTCAAAAGGAACCGCCCGCCGTTGGGCTGCCCTTCCCCCTCCCGCCCCCTCGTTTCGCTTTTCAAAAATGTGCCATTTTACGCAATGCCAGAGAATGTTATTGCGTGGACATAATGCCGGAAACAAAATGCTAAATGGCAATGCTGTTCAAGAGTCTCGGTCTCGACTCGAGAAAAGTCGAGGGTTTTCTTCTGGTCTCGAGTCTCGGGAAATTTTGGGTCTCGAACAGCACTACTAAATGGGTCTGCAACTGACCAGAATCAAAAGTCTCGGTCTCTTTTCCCGGGGCCAATTCGCGTGTCTCGAGTTCTGATGTGATGACGTCGGTGCATCTCGAGTCGCGCTCTTGTGTCCATAATTTCTGGTCTCGCCGGGTGCCAATGATCACGAAGATGATGCCTATAAATTGGAGAGCTAGCCCCTCGCATTTCACGATACTTTCTTCCTAATTAAGAACCTCGTTAAATTATGAGCCTGATTGCCTTTGTCGACAAATTAATTGCTCTAATGGGGTGGCGATAAATTTTTCTTTAAAATACATTTAAAAATTTTGCAATTTTTGGAAAACCTTTTTTAAACGACAAATTTTCCGCAACGATTGCCTTTGCCCACCCATTCAGCCAACAAATTAACATTTTATCATCAATTGTCTGTCGGAGAAACTGCACGGCACAATATGTGTTCATCACATTTGTCCATGCCAATGCGGATGTTCTATGCTTTTCGAACCCTTAACCCCGAAACCGACCCGAATTCGCCCCGTATTCGAACTTTGTTTTTTTTTTCTCTCGACACGGAGTATAATCCTTGCTCGAAGCATGGTTATTAGTGTAATTTTCCGGTCCGATCACCCTCTCACAATTTGACCATCATAATTATCAATCAAAGAGCATCAAGGCCAGCTCGAAAAAAGACTTTGTTTCGTCGCTACTCGACACTGACACACTCTCGTGGCACCATTAACCACCAATTTTGCCAACACCAAGTGCAGCAAAATGAATGCCCCCCTTCTCCCCCCGGAGGGACGGGACGGCGCTTGGGTTGCTGTCGGCCGCCGTCGCGCCTTTTCATCTGTTCATTAGTGTGTTGGGGCCCCTTTGCCCCCGTCCCCCGCCCCGCACCCATTAGGCCCCATTAGCGCCCGTCTGTTTGGCCCCGTTCCATGGCCTGTGGCGCTATCCTTCGTCGTTTCTCGCAGCGCCAAAAAACTTTGGGTTTTCCTCCCCCCCCCCCCCCGGCCTCTCAAAAAGTGCATAAATGAACAGTAATGAATGTATGCATGTGAATGGGGCTGCTTCAACGCAGCTTTTTGGCCACTCGCTCGGCTTTATCCTCCCTCATTTTTGTTGGCCCCCGCGGCGGCGATGGCATTTGCCGGGGGCAAATGAAAGAAGCCATTCAAATGCCGTCGTCCGCCAACGCGAATTTTTTGGGCGGAGGTCAAAGAAAATGTGCGCTTATTTCGCTTCAATTGGCAACATTTTTTTTTGATTTTTTTAATGGAAATTTAATGGACGAAAAGGTATTCGTGAATTCTTTTGAAGCCATTTAGAAAGAAATTTGTTTGAATTTTTTTTTTTTTTGTTGACTTTTGTCGAAAAGGTTTTATTCATTTTTAAAACCATTGAAATTTTCATTAATTTTATCAAAAAAACTTTGTAATAATTTTAAACTATACATAAAATTTAAAGCGGTTTAATTCTTTAAACCTTTGGAATTGAAATAGGAATTATTTTTATTTTTTATTTTTTCAAAAACATCAATGTATTTTTTGCCTTTACTTCAAATAAATATTCATTTAACATAGAAAATTTTGAGTAACTGTTTGATTTTTAAAAGAATTTTCCTTGAAAAACTTTTTTTTTTAAGTCTTGGGTTTATAATATTATTTTATTTGAATTTTTTCCATTTTTCATTTCCTATGGCATTTGAATCCAATTTTTTATTATTCATTAATAATGATCACCTTTCATATCTTTCCACATCCGATTTCAATTTTGGCTGTGCTAGGCCAATGCCAATAATTCTTCTCCCGCCCCCCCCCCCCATTTTTGTGGAAGCCACCCAAATTCAATTTTGAATTGCCGGAAACCGCGCGTCTTTTAATCCGCCGCCCGTTGGCCTTCCGTCCCTTCGCTAATTACATTTTTTTTTTGTTTTTATTTCCCTACGCAGCTGCATGTAAAAAATGATTAATCACTCCTTTTGTTCTTCGGCTTTAATTCCTCCTTTTCAAAAGCATATGCTAATGAAGCGGAACAATTATTTTCATTTACATTTTTTTTTTTTTTTTGCATTTTTGTGAAAGCGTGCCAATGCCGAGACAAAAGTTCGCTTCCGACTTTTCAGGGACCAATGATCATTCTAGAAAATGTTGGTCGCAATTCTTTGGCCTTGTGACCCAGGCCTAATTGTGCGTAATTTATGTGCCCTCAAGCTCAGTGCTCCCTGGATAAGCTAATGAGCTCTCTAATTTATTCTCGAACTCTGACCCATTTTCGGGATCAATTCTTCGAGACCGGTGTACTCTCGAGACAATTCCTTGGTCATTATTGCCATCGTATCGATTATTACTCGTAAGGCGGGCACAAGCGCTTAATGAGCCCCCTAACACATTTAATGACTCTTCGGCATCGATCAATATATTCCCGAGACAATTGATTTCGGGAACCACGACCCCTTTTTCGGGGCCCGTCCTGTCATAAAGGATTAAGCGTAATGGGGTCCTAATTACGGATTACGAATTGTCCGTAATTCAAGAGTGGCTCCATGAAACCGCCATTTTATTTTTTGTATCATTTTGCTAATAATTGTCGGTCCCTTTGAACCATGATTTTCTTGCCAATTTTTAGCTCCAAACGAGACACAAACAAACAAACATTTTTTTTTGCCAAAGCGAAGCGCCCGCCGCCGTTGCTGAACAACTAACTCCATCCATCGTTGTGTACTGCTTGAAAAGGACGACAACATTATATTATATACACTTCCTTTTTGTTGTCATCTTGCTGTTTTAGCACAGAGTTGTTGTTGTTGTTGACGACGACAACAGCAGCAAACGCCAACAACGGTTCTGCTAAGACCGACACCAACACCAACACGAGCATCTGTTGGAGCACAACAACAGCAGCACATTGTTGACCGTAACGAAGGTGGTGGCTACAGTAGCACAAAGGCGGACCACGGCGGCAAGGAAGACTACGGTAGTGGTGGTGGTGAACAGCCACGACAACAACAACAACAACAACAACCAGTAACAGAAACAACAAGGTGGATCAACACCAACAACAACGGAAGGAAGTGCAGTCAAGTGTGAGTGATCAGAAGAGCACAGAGAGTGACTGAATTTCGATCAGAACTCGGGAGGGTAATAGGAAAACAGCCGGACTTTGTAGGCGACCCTTGTCCGGTTTTCAATTTCGGGTTTTCGCTATATAAAAAAAATTCGGCTTACGGTTTTTCGCTTCGGTTAACGAAAACTGAGCCTCCTACCAACAAAATGGTAAATCCTTGAAAAAAATTTCTTGGCATCATAAAATTCCGTCGAAAAACGGCATTGGCTTATTTTGGCCTCGGCATTTTCTGGGAAAATGCCGAGGCCGAAATTTTTCGAGAAAATGGGTTTTCAAAATTTTTCTGAGATAAGGTCCCAACCATTTATATTTTTAATCATTAAAACTCGACTCGAATTGCTCATTTATTGCTTTTTCCTGAACAGAAGCAACAACAGTAGCATCTACAGTATCACCATCTGCGACAATCCGCAACAGCAGCAGCAAATCAGGAAGAGCAGCAGAACCCGTAGCTACAGTAACCAAAGCAGTTACAGTAATCGGAAGAACAGTAACAACAGCTACAGTAACGCAGAACAGCAGCAGCAGCAGCAACAACAGAGGACGAGAGGCGAAACGGAAGTGAGAGACGGCATAGGGGCAGCAGCAGCAGCAGCAGCAAGACAACAGGCACAACAAGCGCAAGCAGTAGCAGAAGAACAACGAGCGCAAACGGAACCCGCGGCGGAATACCATCGTCATCAGCAACAACAACAACAGCACAAATCGGTGGGCCAAATGTTGCTCAAACTGTTGCCGTGCAACTGTTCGTCAATCGGCAGTGGCGGGTCAGTCAATGGGGCCAATGGCAAATGGCAGCCGGGGGGGGGGGGGGGACAGTGGCAACGGCACCCGGGGCAGAGCGCAATGGCACGCGGCACCCGGGGGGGGGGGCGGACATTGGCATGGCATCCCGGGGGGGGGAGGGGGCACGGCACCCGCGATTGAAGGGTGAATATATGTGTTTGGGCTGGGGCTGGACATGCCGGTCAGCTGGGGCAGGATATGCCGGCCTTGGACTTGGCGGGTCCGTCAATGTGGGACAATGGCATGGCACGGCATCCTCCCTCCGGGGGAATGATGCATAATATGATTGACGGGGGCCAAGGGCGTTTGGGCCCCCGCGTTTGGGCCCCAGGCTCATTTAGGGCTTTGTAACTTTTTTCTTTGTGAACCAAAATTTACAAATTTGGTGTCATTCGAAAGCTCTTCAGAAGCTCTATTAACACTCTAAAATAGAAAAAATTTACCTACTTATAAAAAAAGTTATGAACTAAAATATACAAAAATTCTGACTTTTTTGCGTTCTTCAAGTTGTAACTTTTTTAAGGGTTTTT
Source organism: Heterodera filipjevi (assembly GCA_039877585.1). Taxonomy (NCBI): domain Eukaryota; kingdom Metazoa; phylum Nematoda; class Chromadorea; order Rhabditida; family Heteroderidae; genus Heterodera; species Heterodera filipjevi. The sequence continues at coordinate 10,596,100 of JBDPZO010000007.1, read as the reverse complement.
CAATCGCCAAGGAATAGCTTACTAATACCTTCTAAACACTTAAAGCTTTCGAATGATACCGAATTTGTATTCACAAAGAAAAAAGTTACAAAGCCCTAAATGAGCCTGGGGCCCAAACGCGGGGGCCTAAACGACCCCGACCCGATTGACGGCCCTCTCCGGCTCCCCACTTTCAAAAGTGATCATTCTTCTACGCAATTGGTCCCGTCACCCGGGGGGGGGGGGGGCGGGCTACATTAGGACGGCATCCTGGTAAGGGCACCACGGCTCCCGGTGGAAGCGCGTGAGACGGCATCCGAAAGGGCTGGAACGCTACCGCGTCTCAAATTCAAAAAGTCTGAACGCCGCGGAGAAAAGGCCGGAAATTAATTTAAAAAAATTATTGTCAGATTTTTTAAAATTTTTAGCCTAGGACTAACACCTTTCGCGAATTTTTTTTTTTTTTTAATTTTTCTTTTGCCTTGATCATTTAGCACTTTTTTTGAGTGATAAAATTGCAAAATTAACCATGGAATACAGATACACACCAGGGATGTTGCAAGTTTCGCTTTTCGCATTTTCGCCTTTTTTGGGCATTTCGCTTTCGCTTTTTATTTTGGTTTCGCTTTTTTCGCTTTTCGCCTTTCGCTTTTTATTTTTCCTTTTGCAACATCCCTGATACACACCTATGCCAATTTTCAATTGTTCTTTCGCACTAAATGACTTCATACTTTTCTAAAACCCCTTAACTTTTCGTGCCGTTCCGTGACGGGCATAAGGCCAAAATTAAAACATTAATTTTTCATTTAATTAATTTTTTGTCGGCACGATTGTTCTATTTTTGGTGCCAATGTTGACGAAGGGAAATGCCGTAATTGGGTTGGTCCTCCAAATGCCGTAATAATTTTCCCATTATTAATGTTTATTTGGCGGCATTTTTTCTTTCTTTTTTTTTTTGCTGTGCCCATTTTTGGCCTAAATTTTCGCAGAAATGCGAAACCAAACAATTTGGCGTTCTGACGCAATGATTCCATTAATTTAATTCCGCCAAAACAACAGCTGCCGTTTGATTTGCCATTAAAAAAATCTGACAAAATTTTCTACGACAAAAATAATTAATTATTTAATTTATTACGAATATTATTGGTGCTAGGTTGTTTGTTAAATACCGCCACTATGGGCGTTTGTTAAATCCGCCATTTTTTACCAATTTTTCGAATATTATTCGTCATAACTTTGTTCAAAAGCAACTAAATTAAATAATCTTGGTATCATCCGATAGCTTTTGGTTAGCTCTATTAGTCAATCAAATTTCAAAAAATAAGATTAAGTTCTAAGAAAGTTATGGCCGTCAAAGTGAAAAAATATATTTTTTTTTGATCATATTTTTCTTAAAACTTACTAAAATTTTTTGAAATTTATAAGATTAATAGAGCCAATTAAGATCTATCGTACGAAACCAAGTTTGTTTAATTTGGTTAATTTTAGGCAAAGTTATGACGAATTATGTTCAAAAAATGTATTAAAGATGGCGGAATTTAACAAACGTCCCAGCACGATATTATTTAGGTTTTAAATATTTTAATTTAAGGGATTATTATTATTAAAATAAAATAGAAAATATTGAAAATGGTATAAAAATTATACAAAATTGTGAATAAAATTTAATAATTTTAAATCATTGGCAATTAATTGAATTTTTCTTAAAAAGTAATTTTATTTATTTATTTTAATTATGAACAAATAATGTAACAATTGGAAATTTATTTTATATTATTTTAAATTAATTTTAACCAATTTAAAATGAATTTTCATTTTTTTTTTTTGATTTTTAAACAAAAAATAATAATTTCGAATCCCTTTAAATAGTTTTTTTTTTAAATTTCACAGAAATTTGACGCTCATTTTGCACCATTTCTTTGCCTTAATTCGTTATGCTTTTATGCACTCCTAAATTCTCAAGCAGTTTTTACCATAAAATAGCGCAGTTTCGGTAGGAAAATTTTCAATAATTTTTTTTTGTACTTTCAATAAAAATTTAATTAAATTTTGCCCCCTCATTAAATGAGTCCCGCTAATTGGCCCCCTCAATTTTCGGCTTCGTTTCACTCTAATGAAGTCCCTTCAAGCAGATTTAGGTTTGGCTCGGACGGCATCGGTGGCGTGTCCAACCTCGAGTTCATCGATGACAAGTCAGTACTGGTGTTGATGAAGCGAAGAATCATTCCCATCCTTTTTTTTTTGGGGCGGGGGACTGAGTTGGATGGGGCTCGAATGGCACTAAAACATTTTCTTGAACGAATCGGTGCTTGAATTAGTCACTCAACTGCTGATTGAGCAGATTTTTGAATTTAATCAAGCCTAGTCAGTTCGAAAAAGTGATTAGACAAATGCCGAATTGGACATCAAAGAAAATTTGGTGGATTTCTTTGTGTAATGCCATCCGGCAAATGCCTTTGCCCGTACTAATTAGAATGATGGCATCTAATTAATTAAACAATTAATTAATGCTGATCACCGCCATTTTCCCCACTGATTGATCAACCAATCTTAGGGCCAGCTTTGAGGAGGTGGCCGCCTGGGGCGTCAACTTTGATCGGCTGATGAAAAACAAAAATGGCCAAAGATACTTTGCAGAATTTTTGAAGAGTGAATACAGTGACGAGAACATCCTTTTCTGGTCAGTCAGGGGGCTTTGGCAAAATTTTGGAAAAAAAAAAAAAATTTTTTTTGAAATTTCTTTAGGCAAGCCTGTGAGGAGCTGAAGAGGGAGCGGAACACGGAGAAAATTGAGGAAAAGGTGGCCAATTCAAACACATACATTTGAACTTTCAACTAGGGTTGTCTGTTTGATACCGAATCCGAAAATTACGGTTTTGTTTCTCGATTCGGTTACCGAAACAGCCGGTTTCTGTTCGGTCGGTTCGGTTTCAAAGAATTTCTAGAAACCGACAACCCTAAGTTGTAACTCTGAGGGGGGCGCGGGATTTGCTACTAATTGATTAGGCTCTGATGAACAGTCAATTGATGTTGGACCCGGCCATTTGGTTTGATTATTCAAATCCCTTAGTCGTAGCCATGGCTTATCTGATCAGTCTTTTTGGTCTGACTGCATTTCGACATTTCTGACCCGACTAATTCTGATCACTTCAGCTTAGTCGGACATCCTTTGTATCTTCGATCACTTGTTAGACCCCAGTATTACTTACCTTCTGATCGCGGGAATAATTTGACTAACTGAATCGCTTTTCGGCATTTGACAAAATGATTTCGATCTGACTGATCAGGATATGTAATTTTGATCACTTCTAATCGGGGCTTTCCCATTTTAATGATGCTAATTAATAAAATGGGATGGTGATGATAATATGCCCCATTTCAAGGCACGTATCATTTACGAGGATTTCATCTCCATTCTGTCGCCCAAAGAGGTGTCATTGGACTCGCGGGTGCGCGAAATCATTAACCGGGTGTGTGCCAATGGGAAACCAATTAATTAGTCAAGCAATTAATTAACCTAATTGATGGCTTTGGTTCAGAATATGGTTCACCCATCTGCACACACTTTTGACGAAGCGCAGAATCAGGCAAGAATATTTACCAATTGCTTTTGGGAAAAGGGCGTCCCCTTCGGCATTGAGCAAAGCGTTTTTTATCCATCCCCGAATTATTCTTACGGTTTTCGCGAGGTCTGGAGCCAAGGCTCCACCTCTGATCAGCTTTTGAGAGGCAATTTGGCTGGCTGATCGGCTCTCGATGTAGCTTTGGTTCCACCCAGGGGTGGTCACGACGGACACGGACAATCCGCGGATATCCGGATACGGATAATGATTTTTGAGAAATCGGACGGACACGGATATGACAAATGGTGTCCGTGACCACCCCTGGTTCCACCCCGTGTCGGGACATTTCGTAAATTCCACTACCATGGGTGTTTCATAAATCCGCCATTTTTACAAATTTTCTGAATAAGAAGAATTGAGTAAAAATTAATGAGACAAGTAAGTGAGTGCTATCGGACCAAAAATGGCGGATTTACGAAACGATCTAGCACCGATCCGCCCCATTTGTGAGTTTTGTGACAATTTTTCCCCAGAAAAAATGCCCGGGGAAATCGGTCGGGATTTGTTTGATCCCAATATAATTGTCATGGTTTTCAGATTTACACGCTGATGCAACGGGACAGTTACCCACGGTTTATCGCTTCAACGCTGTACAAACAGATTCTCAGGTACGTTGGCAGGAGCATGACATGGCTGATCAGCCCAGATAACGCATATTTGACCAAGACCCGAGACCCCTGATTTCTGATCAGGACCCAATTCTGATCACGACGACCGTTAGCCTTTTATGGCCGGGGATCGGGTGATCAGGGTTAGTTCTAATTAGTGTTCGGCACGGTGTTGATATACCGCGGCGCCTTTTTTGGTATACCGTTCGGTATTTTTTCGATATATACTTTTCGACAGAGCGACTGAAATATTCTGGAGATTTCGGTATTCTTTCGGTATCGGTATTATACTGAAATATATCGATTGGTATACCGTACCAAAGTATTTTGGAGATTTCGATATAATTTCGGTGTCGAAATGTACCGAAATACTGTTACCGAGATGCCAAAAAATCGCATTTGCCTAACATTAGTTCTGATCAGTATGAATCGAGCTGCTGGACAGACAGAAGTGTTCAACCGGTGTGGTCAGAGTTTGGCACTTTTTATTTTTGAACAAATCGCCAATATATTTTGGCAAAATCTTAAAGTGTAACTTAAGCTCACTTAAATACATTTTAAATTATTATTTATTTTATTTTTTTAAGTTCATACGGGCACATGGAGGATCTGTGAGAGGCTCCTTTCCGTGAAAAAAATCCTTTATTCAACGCGACCATTTTCTGACTCGAAATCCTACTGTAATTTTGCTACTGTAAATCGTAGTCACTTTTAATGTGTTCGCCCGTCCACCGTAAACAAACAATTGTTTTAAAACAAATATTTATTGCATTATTTTACTTTGTTTTTCTCTCTCTCATGTTTAGTTCTTTTTTTTTGAATGATTTCATCATATAAAAACGAATTTCTGATTGATTAAAGCACCGTATAAATTGAGCGATACTGTGATTTGAAGTCTGATCCACTTGACAAGAACACCATGCGGAGCAAAATTAGCTGATCAGAAAGTCTGATCAGATCAATCAAAGGATTCCCGTGTAATCTGATCAGACTATTTTGCCCTTTAAATGAGTGATCAAACTGATCCGAAACCGTAAATGCGCAAAAAATCCTGATCAGAAAGTCTGATCAGAGTATTCAACGGTTTGTCTTGTAATCTGATCAAACTATTTGCCCTTTAAATAGTAGAATGTCTATCAAACAGATCCGAAAACCAAAAATAGCTGACCAGAATATTGATCAGACCAAGGACAGCACCTTTCATCCGATCAAATCCTAATCAGACAATTTGCCCTACAAACAAAGCGATCGGAACCCGAAATTCGAAATCGAAAACGAAATACTGATCAGAATGCTGATAACAGCTAGAGAGAGAGAGAGCTGCTGCACAACATTGTTAGTCATTCTGCTGATCAGAGTCCCCGAAACTAAGAGAATAATCCCAATCATTTCTTGTCCCAAAGCTTAGGCTTAAAATAGAAGTCCATAATTATGTGTTGTCAAAACATTATTGGCTATAGGTCAAAACGGAGAATACATTTGGTGTTGTGTTCCCATTTTATTTTTAAATGTGTGTCGCAGCAAAGAAAAGGTCGCGCATCCCCCGGGGGGACATTTTTCAAAATTGGATTATTTTCGGATTTTTTTTTTTTGGGCGGCAATGAGACAGACGACGGACCGTTGGACAACAGTTTTCGCGATTTGTTTGCACCACTTTCAGCCCTAAAAAGGAGGTCATGTCATGATGGACCAATGGAAATTGTCTTTAAAATAACTTTTCATAATTAAATGGAAAATGGGGAAAATGTTTTTAAAACGTAATTTTATTGTTTTTAGGGTGAGAAACCCAAAAAAAAAAAAAAAATTATTGGGCTGGCGGTAATTGGGTTAAAAAAATCGAGGCCCTAAATTTTCCGATTTCTTTCCCCTCCCTTCACCAACTCAAATTTTCTCACTACAGCTGTTTCTCCTACATATTTTCATCTTCCAATTTGTCCCCATTCATTTTTTTAATTCTTTTGAAATTTTGTCGGTTTTTTTCTCCGGTGTCCCCCCCCCCCCTCAAAAAATCACTTTTCAAATTTTCTGATTTTTCAAAATTTCACCGCCCCTTTGCCCCATTTGGTTGTGTTGTGCTGCTTATTTTTGTCCATTTTTCCATTTTATGTGTGTGTGTGTGTGTGCTTCGTAACGCACAAAAATGGCGGGTAATTACTCACCCCCCCCCCCCTCCCTCCCAAATTCGCCCACTTCACAACGATTTTTGGGGTTGGTGGGCCGCGATGGGCAAACACAACCCCCCAGGGGAAAATGGGCGCGAAAAAACGAAAAATTTTTCCCTCCAGGGGACGACGACGGGAGGAGGGGGGGGGGGGGGAAGGGACACTGAAGAACAATCGGCGGACGGACGAAGACTTTGGCGACGCGCAAACAATGAAAAAAAAAAGATTTTGTTCAAGAAGTGCTGCTGCGCAGTGTAGTGTGTTGTTGTTGTCTGTTGTCCCCCCTTTGCTGCTCTTCTGATCATGATGATGATGGGGTTGTGGTGGTTGAACATTGTCCATTAAATTTTGTTTAATTGGTGGGCCTATAAAAAAAAATGGTAATTTTTTTTCGGGTGTACCCCTTCTTCTCTCTCTCCACGCCCACGAGTGTGGGCAAGAAACTCACAGCAGCAAGGGGGGGGGGGGCTAGGAACAGCTTTCTTGGTTCTATTTTACAAAACAAAAAAAAATCAGAATTTCAAGATTTCTAAGTCCCTGACGAGGCAGCGCCTAGGCACATTAGACAGGCCTAACTTTTTTTCAGGGGGGGGGGGGGAAATTCCGAGTACCCAACCTTGTGGGGGCAAATGCCCTAGGCTCAACATGTCCAGCAGGCCTTGGGGCCCTAGGGGAATTTTTCTTTTCTTTCTTGCCCCCTGGCCTAAAACAGGCGTGGCTTTCCGCCGCTGGGGGCCTTCTGCGCAATTTTGGTGGGCGAATTTTGCGATCCATCAATCATTTTGGTAAATTTTTTGTACATTTTTTGTTTTTTTGGCAATGCGGAAGTGATCAGCAGAAGAAGGAATGTCATGTCCGCCTCCGAGGGGCGGCGGAGACTCTTTTGGCCGTCCTCATCCGTCGATGGTGGCAGAGACTCTTTTGGCCGTCCTCATCTGTCGATGGTGTCAGAGACTCTTTTGGCCGTCCTCATCCGTCGATGGTGGCAGAGACTCTTTTGGCCGTCCTCATCCGTCGATGGTGGCAGAGACTCTTTTGGCCGTCCTCATCCGTCGATGGTGGCGGTGACACATTTGGCCGCCCACTACCGTACCCCATTCCTTCTCCTCCTCCTCCTCCGTCTTGTTGTGTCCTATCATCCTCATCATCGTTTTCAATTTTTGTTGCTCCAGGGCCAGAAAAAAGCTTGCCATATATGGTCGCACCAGAGAAGCAGAGGACAGAGGAGAGAGATGGCAGAGAGAGGGAGGGAGGCGACAAGTAGAGGAAAACGAGATAGAGTGTATTAGTGAGAGGAGAGAGAAAGAAAAAAAGATGGAGAGAGAAGAAAGTTGTGCAGTTGTCAGAGATGCAGAGGAGTTGGTGCAGAAGAAACTGATGATAGAGTTTTAAGTGATCAGACAGTAAAAGGAGGGAACTGCAGAGAAAAACAAATCACACGGACAATGGGAGTGTAGAGAAAAAAAAAAGTGCAGGGCAGAGACGCAGAGAGTTAGTTAGTTGCTTCACGGAGTTTTTCTTCGTCAGCACCAGCGTCGTCGTTTGGTCGTCATTAAGAAGAAGATGATGGGGATGACGAGAGAGACGCACACTGCCCCTCTTCCGATCACAATTCGTCGTCTTGTCACCCCCTCGGGGGGCTATTGGACAATAAAAAATAATAATGTTTTTGTTGGTGCGCGAGCGGCGCGGTCCTTCACCATTCCCTCAAAGGGAAGGAAGTTAATTGCTAGTTATTTTAAATTTTTATTTCTTGGCATTCTGTCGTCAATTTGGCGTTTTGTCCACGCCACCCTTTGTTCTGTGCCGACAAATCACCGCTGGCATCGCTCAAAGGGTCTACAACAGCAACAATAACGCAGCAGTTTCATCTTTCTTGTTGTTCGCCGTCTGAAAATTTTTCACGAATTCTTTGTTCCCCCAAGGGATTGTTTTTCGGATTCGAAAAAAAAACGAAAGGGGTGGCTGGCTGGGTAGTGATTACTGATCAGATATATTCCAATCGGCGAATTAATGGGTGGGGCGTTGTTTTGCATGGGAAAATCGGGGTCGCCATCGTCGTCGTGTCGTCCGTCGTCGTCCTTTTGACTTTGGTGGATTTTCGCTCGACGCCGCCCGGGGGGCAGAGGGCGCGCGGGGGGGGACATGTTCCTGCTTGCTCAGCTTATTATGGGTCAGCCATTCAGCCCCACCGATCCGTCATCATCTGTCACAATGCCGGAGGGGCGGGGGCGGGGTAAAACGAAGGGAAATCCCCTGCCCCTGGGGATGGAGGGGTCGCACCCCAACACCATTCGCCCAAATTGCTTTTTGGGTGAAAATGGCGCCGTCCCTTGTCCGTCCGTCCGTCCGTCTTCCGCATGGGCGGGTCTCGTGGAGAGAAGGAGGGGGGGGGGGGGGGGGCGAGTCGGAGAGGGAGCAACGACGCCGAGTGGGGTCGGAGGCATGGGGGATCGGATTGGATCGGATCGGATCTGGGTCGACCAACCCAATCCCCCTCCCTCCCTCCCCCCGAGCGATTCCATCCCCAACCAACCGGCTGGCTGCTTGCTGTTGGTCAGATGGGATGGATGAGGGCTGGTGGTGGTGATGGTGGATCCGATCCCACCATCCATAAACGCGATCCAGAAGAAAGTCTCTCTCTTTCTCTCTTCCTCGCCTCCATTCCCCGTCCCGCCGCCGTCGCCGCTGTCCATCCCCGCGGGGGCGGGGAGACAACACACAGAACACACACACACACACAAAAGAGGGAGAGAAAGAGAGAGAAAAGGTGAAGGAAAGAGAGAACACTGAGAAAGACGAGACCGGAAGGGAAGCAGAGAAAAATGAGAGAGTACGAGAATGGAAAAAGATTGTGTCGCCGTCGTCTGTCTCTGTCCATTTTCCATGGAATTTGGGGGGCGCGAAGGGGCGCCGGGGGGCGAGGGGGGGGGGAAAGGGACAGTCGCCGGCGGTCGGGTAATTTTCTCTCCGCCGATCTCCTCATCCTCCTCTTCTTCTGCTTGCCGTCAGCCGCCGCCGCCGCCGCCGCTGTCCGCGCGTTGTGCATGAGCGATTCCTTCGTCGTTGACGACGACTATCTCTCCCATCCCATCCATTGTCCCCTCTCTTTTACCCCCGGGGCGGGGGGGGGGGAGGGGGAGAGGGGGAGGGAATTTGGAGATTCGGGGGACCGCCGGGGGAGGAACTTTCTTCTCCTCCTCTCTCCCTCGCCTCGCCTCGTCCAAAGTGTCGTCCGTCGTCGTTCCATCCGCTCGCCCGCCGCCCGCCCGCCCGCGCAGCGGCAACACAACTCACACAACTCACCATGTCCCCCAATCCCCACCACATCACAGCAGGGGGTGGCGAGGGGGAGGGGGAGAGGGGAGGGGTCCTGTCCAGCCCTCCCCTCGTCCCCCCCCCCGCCACCTTCCCACTTTTGAGTTGTGTCGTCGTCGTCGTCGTCGTCGTCGGTTGGTTGGTTGGTTCTTCCACCAACCACCCCACCTTCTTTTCTTCTTCCTCCTCCTCCTTCATCCGCCCCAACAGGGAGGGGAGGGGACTGGTTTTGGGACCCGGCTGCTGCTGGGGGGTGTTCCTCCTCTCTCCTCCTCCTCCTAGCAGTCCACGATGATGCCCCCCCCGCCCCCCCTCCCCCGCGCGGACGGGGAACGGAGTCGTCCAGCTTCGTCCTGCCCCCCCCCGCCCTCGGCTGTGTTGCTGCTGATGCTGATCGCCGCTGTTGCTCCTCCCCTCGCCCTGCCTCATTCACCCGTCGTCCCTTCCCCCCGCGCGGTCCCCACAAATTCCAGCTCCGTCGTCCCCTCCTCCGTCCCCCCCCCCCCTTTTGCCTCCCGCCCCCCCTCCCTCTCTCCCTATAACCGAGTCTCTAAGCAGCAAATTCGAGTTCACAGAAACCCTCCTCCGCGCCTGTCCTGTCTCCCTCCTCCCTCCTGTCCGTCCTGTTCTGTTTCTCTCCTCTGTCCTCCTTCCTCTCCCTCTCCCCCCCCTACCCTCGCCCCCTCCGTTCGCCAGTTTCGGCATCGTCCGCCTCCTTCCGCTCCCCCCTTCCCCCTCGCCCCCCCTAAGTGGGACTGTTGTATGAAAGATGATGATGATGCTGGTGAGGGTGAGGGTGGAACTGGACTAGTGAAAGACCAGACCAGATAGAGCACAGAAACAGACAGACCGGATCATCCCCTCCCCCATCCCCCACTTATTCTGCCCTTAGTTATACCTGTTGTTGTTGTTGTTTTTTGGCACTGTTGCCCTGACCTTGTTGGCCCTCCGCCGGGGGCCCCGATTTGGTCCATCCCCCCAAGTTCGCCTACCTTCCGTTGCCCCGTTTTGTGTCCACAAGGGACCTGTGCTGCTCTCTCTGTCCTGTCCTACACGGCCCCGTTTGGGGGTCAATTTAGGCGTCCCCCGCCCCCCCCCCCCCCCCCCTCTCTTTGAGGAGCCTGTTTTTTGAAACAGAAACGCCAAAAAACAAGGGCAGAAACGCCAAGCAGTCAGTTGCGCAGCGCAACAAAACATTTTGCGAATGAATGACCTTTAGGGGGGAGGGTAGAAGGGCTGGCGGGGCCATCGAAACCGACTCCCAACCGGTTGAGGGAAGGGGGAGGGGGGGGGGGGCACCATGGCATGAACACTGGGAGGGTGAGAAAAACAAGTCCAACCACAACTTAGGGAGGGCGGGGGGAGTTCGGACAGTGCATACGCTTGAACTAGTTTAACGGGGAAGACAGGGTCAATAGGCCATGTGATCAGCTGGTCGGAAATGAGAGGGCTATATCTTTGATCAGATTTGCCTGTAGGGCAGGGCAAGGGAATGCCGGACCATTTCGTATTGGTCTGATCGAAGCCAAAAGCATTGACCAATTGAATGGTTCCATACTCTGAACCGATTTGACCAGCTTTTTTGCGATTTATGATCATGCCCATCCCTTGTCAAACAGGGATATATGTATTTCATGTTTTATTGGTCGGGGGGTCAGAGATTATACCGAAACCGGAGCCCGCCTAATTGACGATGCCATCCAATGAAATCTTATATATCCCACGGGCACAAAATTTTTTTTTTTAATAATCCCTTCTTATTGATTTTTTCGAATGCGAAAGTGGTGAAGCTCATCATTTTTTATGTGCCGAAATTTTGACGCTTTTTATGCAGCTATATAATAAAGCAATCGCTAATGAGGGGGCATATCAAAGCGGAATCACATGGAACAGGATTTAATGTCTGACATCGACCAAAAGAGAATGATCAGGGAACCCGGGGGTTGGGATTAGATCCATGATCAAATCGTTGATCAGAAGAGAGTAGGGAGGAAATTAAAAAGTGATCAGGAGATACTCTTTTTTATTAGATGAGAAATAGTAGACTTGGAAATTGAGTGATTAGATTGATCAGAATTGCGACTGACAAAAACAGTCAATGGCAATTGATTGGGACAGTGCTAATTGATCAATTTTTTAAACGAAAACGGTAATTTAATGAAGGGAATAATTATGTTATTAGTATGGATAAGCCCGCCAATTAGAATACAGCGGCAAAATACCGCCTGATAGGGTAAGGGTGAAATTACTGATCATGCACGCGGAAACAATGTGCCGAAAGCGGATGCCACAGATTAAGAGATATTGATTCACTCCGCGTGGCAAATGATCAGCCCGGGATTTTATAATCAGGACTCACAAATGGGCTGAAAATGATCTATTTTTATTGGCACGGCACTGATCAGCGCCGCCCATGATCAACAACAGATGGGTTGAATGAGTGCATAAAGCAATGAAAGCAAGCAACTGATCAGTCAGCAGCACCCAAAACTGTTGCTGATCAACAACGACAACAGAGGTGCCCTCCGCTCCTCCTCCCTCCTCTCTCCTCTCCCCTCCCCTCCTCCTCCTCCCCTCCTCCTCCCCTCCCTCCTCCTCCCCTCCGTCCTCCTCCCCTCCTCCCCTCCTCCTCCTCCTCCTCTCCCCTCCTCTCCATCTGCCTCCTCCTCCTCCGCCTCCTCCTCCTCCTCCCCCCTCCCCTCCTCCTCCTCTCCGCCCCCCTCTCCCCCTCCTCCTCCTCCTCCTCCCCTCCTCCGTCCCCCCTCCTCCTCCTCCCCTCCCCCTCCTACTCCCCCCTCCTCCTGCCTCCCCTCCTCTCTCCTCCTCCCCCCTCCCCCACCTCCCTCCGCCTCCTCTCCTCTCCTCCTCCTCCCCGCCTCCTCCTCTCCTCCGTCCCCTCATCCTCCGCCTCCTCCGCTCCTCCCTCTGTTTCTGAACAACTACTCCGTCCGTCCGTCCGTGCCGTCCGTCGTCCCAAGCAGTCTCGTCCCTCAATCGCCGATCTGGCTGACAACAACTGGCTTCACAGCGTCTCCCACAAAGGGAGGACGGGACCGACCGACGACGGACAGGACCCCCAAAAGGGGCACTGGATTGAGAGGGGGGGGGGGGAAGGAAGGGAGAGGGAGGGAGCACAACAGAGAGACGAAACTCGTTATTGCGGTCGGGTGGTTGTTGTTGTTGTTGTTGTTGTTGTTCTACCAGCCAGAGCAGAGAGCAGTTCCTGCAGTACCACCACCGGTCTAATGAGGCTGTGATGGGTTCAGCCCGCGAGGGAGGGAGAGAGGGAGGGGAGGGGAGGGAGGGACTCGTTTTGGCTCCGGGCGGAGGCCGAGTAGGGGGCGGGGAACGACGGGGGGGGGGCACCCCGCCCTGCCACCGGTGGACGAGGAGGGCGCGGCAACCCACGGGGCCTTGGGGGCGGCGGCAGAGAGGCGGGGAGTTACAAGTTTAACCATGGGCAGCAAATGAATCTGTCTGTCCCCTGCCCCCGTCTCGTGTCCCCAATGCCAATGCAACGAGCCGCAGGGCAACGTGACATGGAAGAACATGGTGGTGACCTCAGCTCCGACCCGTTTTTTGTCTCTCGCCCCCCCCCCCCCGACCCCCCGCCCCGCCGGGCCTCGTCGATGACGACGACCGCAAACTTTGAACTGGATTTAGTGGGAAAGGGGGCGGGGGAGGGTGTTGAATTTTTGTGTCCCCCGCCCCATTTTCACTTTTGTCCCCCCGGGGAAAGGGGGACGGACGGACAGAGTGTGAACTCGTTTTCGGAGAGACTGTGAGTGAGAACAGCACGAGCACCACCAGCAGCAACAAGTTTAGTGCTGAATTTCCGGGGCTTCCCGTCCCCTCCCCCCCCCCCCCCCCCTCGGAATGGTCAACGATTTTTTTTTTTTTTGAAAGGTTTGTTGCCCTTCGGCGCTTGGCTCGATGGACCCGAAAAATGGCACTTTTTTGAAAAATTGCGAAGGATATTTGGCACAATGTTTTAAATTACTTAAAGCTTCCCGGAGGGCAAAGAAATGTAAAAGAATTAAAAATAAATTTAAGCGATTTAAATCCACTTTTTTTTTTAAAAGCGTGATCAATTTTCGAAAATTTTTCAAGTTAATGCCATTTTCAATGCTTCAAAACAAAATTTAAAATTTTTAAAAAATTATTAACTTTTATTTTTGTTTTTTTTTTTTAATTTTTTTTGCCCAATTTTCCACGCTTTTACCGTATTTGCCTTTTCAACTACCGTATCCCTGCTCTCTCCTGCCCCACCCTGTCCAATCATTTTTTGCCCCGCGGGCATTTGGGCGGAGTTTTCTTCGCCCCCTCCCCCCAGCCATCAGCAGCAGCAAACACAACGCCAATGGGAGAAGGGCGGCGGCGGCGGCGGGGGAGCCAATAATTGCCACGGGGCCGCTTGAGTTGTTGCGCCTCCTCCCGTCCCCGGCGTCCAAATGATGCCTTAAAATCTGTTCTTATCGAAATGCGGGAAAGTGAAGAGTGAGGCAGGCCATTTTGCCAAATTTTTAGCTCTTTTTTTTGGCATTTTGAAGTGCCAAAAAGCGATAGGGGTTAAACCTTCACTTGAACTTTTTTAAGCAATTTTGAGGCGATTTTTTTGGCAAATTTCCAAAGCAAAATATAACGAAAATCAATTTTCGGTATTTTTAATACCATAATTTATTTTTATTTTTTGTCCTATCAAATGTTTACACTTCTTTTTTAAGGGATTTTAAATTAAATGTCAAATTTTATAAAAAAAAATGTAATTATTATAATTCTATTTGGCCATTGTTTTGTTTTTGTTTTTTTCAGATTTTGAGTCTTACGATAGACGATGAAATACGGTGGTGGTGGAACACCAACAGCAGCAGCAACAACAAATTTTGACCACCACCACCACCATCAACAACAACACCAACACCAGCACCACCACCAACGACAACAACAGCAACAACAACAACAAAGGGGAGGAGTGATCGCTGGCAACACCAGCAACAACAACAACGGACAAATGTTCGTCATGGACGGACAAAGCTCGGTCAGTCTGTATGTTGTTGGGTGATCAAAATGGTCTACGGTATTGATTACTCATTTGGGATGATTATGTCACTTTGATCACTCATTTGGAATGATTATGTCACTTTGATCACTCATTTGGAATGATTATGTCACTTTGATCACTCATTGAGGTGATCAAGTCAGTCTGATCAATCATTGGGGCGATCAAATCAGTCTGATCACTTATTGGGGCGATCAAGTCAGTCTGATCACTCATTTAGGGGATCACTTTACTTCACTCATTTGGACCACCAAATTCGGTCTGATCACTACACTCATTGGGATGATTATTTGTTGGGCGATAAATTTCTTTGGTCATTTCTTATGGGAAAAATCAATGAGACTTGGTCACCCCATTATGAATGAAAAATTAATATTGGTCACTTTTTCGGTGTCTAAATGGGTTTGATCACTCCATAAAGCGGATCATCTCACTGATCCGACCCATCAATTAAGGGGATCATTAAAATAACGCGGCCACCTTTGCTTTGATCATCCATTACAATTGTCAAACCCACATCCATTGGTTCAGGTGATCAAAACGGCACCGCCGGGCCGTGCCAACACCAGCAACAACTCGTCCACCAACAGTGCCATGATGATGGACTTCTCGCCAAAGCAGGAGCCCATCGACTTGGCCCCGCTGTCCCATCCGTGCCTTCAGGTCACTATCAGATCAGTTTTTTGTCTTGCCCCATTTGGCACCGATCAAATTGCCACAGCCCTTATTGATCAGCATCAAAATGTCGCCCTTATATGCCGGGATTAAAACCCAGGAAAATCATTGATCCCCGGAAACCGTGCCTTGGATCGATTCCCAAAGCTTGATCAGAACCTATAGATTTCTAACCGCCGATCAGTCCCGAATCGGACCATTTTCTCGAGTCAATGCCTTAATCACTGTTTTTTTTTTCTCTAGTCTCTCTGTTTCCACTGATTCTCTCTCCCTCTCCCGCCTCTTATTCTCTGGTCTCCCTATCCCTCTCTTTCCCTCTCCATCCCTTATTCTCTGCTGGTCTCTCTGTATCCACTTATGCTTCTCCCTCTCCCGCCCCTTATTCTCTGGTCTCTTTTTCTCTCTTTCTCTCCTCTCCCTCTCCCCATTTCCTTACCGATCAATCTCTCTCATCAAAATCACCGCCATTTCCGACCGTAAAATATCACACTTAACACCCTTTTTCACTTTCTCCCTCCACCTTTCCCCCCCCCCGCCCTCCATATTTTAATATACTTTTGTCAGTCTCTCGTCACCCGCGCGTTGATCATTTTGATCGGTTCCATCCCGTATATCGCTCCCCGTCCATCACGCCGCCGATCAGTGCTTTGCGCTCTCCCTCTTTTTCCCCCTTCGATCAGCTCTCTATGATTTTTCCAATCCACCCGATCAGTCCTCAGATATGCCCACCCTCCCCCCCCCCCCCCCAATTTCTACCCACTTTCCCCCGTTTGATCAGTTCTCCCCCCCCCCCTTTTTTTGGCCGTCGTATCCCTCCTTTGCTTATTGTTTTCACTTTTTTTATCCTTCCCCGCCTTCTCCATACGAAATTGACGAACAATTTTATTGGAAATGATTGGAGTAAAATTTCGGGGGAATGGGGGGAGGAAAATGGGAAAATTGTCGCGCCTCAAAAATGCGCGAAATTGGAAACAAATTGATCCATCCATTTGGGGCGGGGGGGGGGAAGAAAAAATGCAAAATTCGGCCAACAAAATGAATGACACACTTTTGCGATGCGTCAGTGCAAAATTGTGGTCAATTTAATGACATAAAACCATCGGCCCTAAATGATCAAAAAATAAAAAAAATAAAAATTTCTAATGATAGGGCAAAAGTGAGAACACTCTGACAGGAAAAGTGGTTGCTGACTGATCAATCACTTCTGGTTTTGATTTGATTCTTTTGGGATTTTCAATTTTTGTTTTCTGTTTAAGACGGAACCATAAAAAAGATTTGCTCTGATCAATCCTGTGTTTTGTGATTCTGGTCAGTGTCATCTTTAATCTTAATCGGTCTGATCACTCTTTATTTTCAATCAATGCTCCTTTGATTTCGGTCCGCCTTATATTTCTGATCAAAAACTCGATTCCACTTGATAATGTTCAACCGATCATTAAATTCTCATACGAAAAAAAGTCGATAGATCCAAGACAAAATCCCAATCATTCTCGGCAAATCTTTTTGGATCAATTGATTGACCTAAACGAAATTTTTTATTTCACCGATCGGCACTCGATCATTGATTATGTAAAAAAATGTATTGGTTTTTTCGTTTTGCTTTTAATTTCCAATCCAGCTGGCTTCTGGGCAACACCTTCACAAGTTGCCATTATTTCCAATACCATCACAGATGGTCCAAAAGGTCGACTGACTGATCACTAGTGCATTAGTCCCACCAATCATCGTTCTGGTCGGCACTCCAATCATTCCGATCACTTCTGTAACCATTCCGATCACTTTTGTAACCATTCCGATCACTTTTGTAACCATTCCGATCACTTTTGTAACCATTCCGATCACTTTTGTAACCATTCCGATCACTTTTGTAACCATTCCGATCACTTTTGTAATCATTCCGATCACTTTTGTTGCACCGGATCCAGATCACTAAACCCTGTTTGCCCCTTATGTCCCTAATTTCCACCCCTTTTACGGCACAGGACCTCAGCAAAATGCCGACCCAGCTGGAGCATTACTACGTGGCATCCGCCAAGGGTGGCATTGGTGTGCCGGCTGGCTACAGCGCCAACGCGGGGCCCGCCTACTACGAGTATTTGAATGTCGGCTCAGCCGCCTACCCGACGCCCACTCAGCCGGGACCGTCCGGCGCCGCCGGCAACAACGGGTCGGCCGCGCTGCTGCAACCGACCGCGGCAGCGGTTGTCGCGTTGCAGGGCAATGCCGGTGGCCAATCGCAACAGCACTTGGCACAGCAGCATCAAGTCGTGCTGAATGGGGTAAGGGCGGCGGTGATTTCAACGGAACGCAAATGGTGCCTGATCAAAATGATCAGCTTCAGTTAAAGATACGGTTGTTTTTCGGCAATCGATTGATCGGTGATCTGCTTTTGTTCTTTAAAAATGAGTTTCTGATCATAGCGACCGAATTGGACGGGTAAAAGAACTGATCAGATTGGACTGATCACACAGACTGATCTGACATTGCTTCTAATTAGGGTTCAGCCCCGACCCTGACATCCCAAATTCCCCGACATTTCTTCCCCGACCTCCCCCGACATTCATGTTCCCAACGGGTCGGGTTGAACCCTCTTATCAATTCCGGATTTCATTGAATTCCGGCACCCGTTCGAGAATGGTTTGTTGGTCTTGCGCGAGTTTAGATTTTTTGCCCGGGATTCGATTCGGTCCCGACCTGATCAGTCAGTTTTTTCAGGACTGGCCTTACATGTCCTATTCGTCCGCTGCTGCCCATGCCGGCCAACTGCATCAACAACACCAGCAACAACTGCAAGCAGTACAGCAACAGCAGTTGAACGGCTACCTGGACGTTGTCATGGAGCATCAACATCAACAGCAACAACAGCAGCAACGGTTGTACTGTGGTGGCATTGGCGGTGCCGGCGGAAACGGTGCGTGATCACTGATCATTAGTAGGCTACACTGATCTGGTTCTGATCACTTTTGGGGTTTTTTGGGTTTATTGGAAAAATTCTGATCAGGTGTGGGGCTTCTTGGTCTTCTTGTTATTTCCTTGGTTTTAGATACTTTTTATCCTTGATCATATTTTTATTTTCTGATCAATCATGGCTTGAGTCATTTGTTCTGTCCTTAAAAGGTTTTTGTATAAAAATTTCTGATCAGATTTACACCTTGAAGATTGACGTTTGGTCCTAATCAGTGTGATTGGGCCCTGTTCTGTAAATAATTTTTTTATCATTTTTAAATTTCTGATCAGATTTCCCCTTGAATATTTATGGTTAGATCTGTTCAGGATCAGTAATGATAATTCATAATTTTTTCACTTTTGGGTCTACTGTTTTAATACAGTTTTCTTGTCCCTTACTAAATTTTTAAAAAATTCCCAATCACTTTCTGTCCTTGATCAGTCCTTTTCATCGGTTTCCGATCATTTTTGGTGTTTTTGTAGATTTTGTGAACTTTTGGGGCAGTCAAGGCCACCATTTTCTTTTTTTTTTTCTCAACGCTCTTTAAACTAACCATGCGATGTTGCGCAGGTAAAGCGGTGGACGCGGTCACAGCCGCGACGCTGGCGGTAAACGCGGCGACCGGCGGCATTGGCACAGCGGGCGGCGCCGGCGGCGTCGGACTGCTCTCCCCGGTGGACTCGGGCATCGGCACTGAATTGTCCTTGCTGGAACATGCCAAACAGGTGATCAACCCAATTTCAATACTGCTTCCTCTGATCGTTAGAGCCGTCAGATATTTTTTTTTTCCTGAACTTGTAACGGACTTTTTTAGTTTGGTTTTAAGCTCCTAGGATGGACTGCTATATCCTATATCCATATTTTGGCATTATGTCCATATTCTGGCATTCTTGAAAAAAATTTCCTGAGAAAAATAAAATAAAAACAAAAAAAAGCAGCCCTACAAAATCAATTTTTTTTTTAATTTCAAAAAGCAACCAAAAAAATTTGTTTTTTGAAAAATTTTTGGCAATTATTTTTTTTGTTGCTTTTAAAAGGTTTCTTTCTCCGGATCTGATTCTGATCACTTTCTTCTTCCACTCATCCATCATTTTTGATCACAATTTGTGTCCCTTTTCCGTTTATGATCATTTTCTTTGGTCCACCCTAAACAATTTCCGATCACTTGCCGAACACAGTCTGTCCCCATGCCCGATCACTTTTTCATCTTCCAATCCTGATCATTCCCTGCCCCCATTGGCTGATCTGATCACTTTGCGCAGTTGCACGAGTTCTTCGCGCCCGGCTGTTCCCTGGCGTCGGCCGCCGTCCTGCAACTTCCGCCGCCTGTCCAAGCGCAGCAGCAGGCGTCCGCCCCCGCGGCGCTCCAATCCGTCATCCATCACCAGCAACAACAACAACAACAACAACAACAACAGGAACAACAACAACAGTTGGTTGTTGTTGCTGGAGCAATACAACAACAACAGCATCAGCAGCAACAAAGGCGTACTGTTGAGCACAGTACCCAGGGCAGAAGTTGCACGGGCAGCGAGTCGGTAAGGGCATACGGTAGTCCTGCCTGATTTTATGGCACTTTTATCTCACACTTCCGACTCCGAAACCCGGCTTTTTAGGCCCATTTCCCTAACTTGACTTTGGTCCGTGACAATCAAGCCCTGCTGAAGGGGGGACTCGAAATTTAGTCAATACTAGTGTTCGGCACGGTATTGGTATACCGCGGTTGGCATAAAGGACGGTATTTACCGTTCGGTATACGGGCCGGAATCTTTTGAAGAGTTCGACATGATTTTCGGAACCGGTATTTTACTAAAATACCGATCGGTGTGCCGTACCGACATATTTTTAAGATTGGTAAACTTTCGGTATCGGATACCGAAATACCGATACCGAAAACTGAATTTGCAGAACCCTAGGCAAACTGTGAAGACTTAGTGGACCCTGAATCCGAAACCAAGATTGAGAAGCCCAAGACAAGGCTTAAAACTCGAGCATCAGTCGAGAAAGAGCTTACGGAGAAACAGAATTATCCGAGAAAAAGTACTTGGACATCACTTTGTGGCTTGATCGTGACTCGAGCTTTGATCAGATACTCGTGACCGAGACTGACACTTTGACCCTGTTTTCTCGAGAATTCAATCCCGCCAAATCCTCTTGTCCCATTTCAGTCCCATCACCGTGAGTCCCAACACCGGGAACAGTCGCTGCCCATTGTCATTCCCAAATTGGAGAATGTGTTGGGCTTCCAATACGCGCTGGAGGCGCCAATTTCCACGTCAATTCGGAAGGAGGACGATCGGATGACATATGTGAACAAAGCAAGTGATTGGAGAAGAAAAATTGAGAAAATTGATTTGCAAAATTCAAAAAAATGCCAATTCAGTTGGTTTTTTTTCTAAAATTTAATTATTTTAAATTTACATTTATAATTTTCAATTTTAAATCAAACAAAATTTTATGTTAAAACACATACTTTAAAGCGTTTGTTTGAATTTTAAATTAAATAATTTGTTTTTTTGATGCCTTTAGGCTACCGGTCGAGTTTCGAATGGAAAAAAATATTTAAAAAATGAAAACAGATAGGCCTTAACCAGAGTTACCTTAGGCCTAAGTTTCGACATAACTTAGACCCTAAGTCTATAGTGAAAGTCGGTTTTAAAAAGTGTTCGTCACTTGGACATTCTTCAAATTATTGAACATTCGCTGATTTACTTTAATTTTGAATTGTTTTTGAGTTTTAATTTAATTAATTGGATTAAATATTTTTGCATATTTTATTAAACATAATTTTTTACAATTTTTAAGGGTATTTAATTTTTCATTTATAATTAATTTTTTTTTTTTCATTTTTAAAACTTTTTCCCGATTTTAGGGCCAATTCTACACCGTTTCCTTTGACTATATTCCCGACCTGCTCTGTCCTCTCAAAGGCCTCACCGTTAGGGTGGGTAAAAATGTTTTTTTTTTTTTGTTGAAATTCATCCATTTTTTTTTTGCCCAGAGTCAAATAATGGTCGTTTTCCGCGAGGACAAAACATTTGAGGACGAGCTGAGGACATGGATGTTGTGGCACAAGCGGCAGCACTCGCACAAACAGCGCATCATTGAGGTGCCGTTTCGACTCCGTAAACCGAACTCGACTTTAGACTTAGTAAACCCGAGTTTAGACTTACTCCGGGGTTTAGACTTTGTAACCCGACTCGGGTTTATTAGACTTTGTAATCGATTCGGGTTTAGGCTTAAGGATTTAGACTTGATTAGGCTTTGTAACCGACTCGAGTTTAGACTTACTCGATGTTAGACTTAATTTTATTTGTCTTATTTTTCTGCCTATTTTTCAATGTTTTTGTGCCTATTTGAGGGTTTTTGTGCTTATTTCATGCCGATTTCGCGATTTTTTGTGCCTAAAAATAGCAGCCCCATTAATGACTAATTAAAATATTATAAATTTATGTAATAAATATATATATATATATTAAGAATTTTTTTTGTAAAAAACAAATAAATTTCTTCAAATGCCGTTCAGGTGGATGCCAAAAACTCTGTCGGTGCCATCGGTGGCCAATTTGACGAGTTGGCATACAATGCCATCCAATTCTGTTGGAATCCGGCGGAACAGCCGGGGCCCAAAGTGCGTTCGTTTTGGTTTCAAACTTTGGCATTGGCCAATGTATTTTTCAAATTTAAAAAGTTTTTTTCTTTAGGTTTCCATCGCTGTCCAATGTTTGTCCACCGATTTTTCCACCCAAAAAGGCGTCAAAGGGTTGCCGTTGCACATCCAAATTGACACGTTTGATGACCAGGCGGACTCCAAGATACCGTTCCACCGGGGATACTGTCAGATCAAAGTGTTCTGTGACAAGGTGAGCACAGAGAGAGAGAGAGAAAAAGATACGGTAGTGGAGGTGGAGGACATTCGAAAACCGTAATTGAATCATACCGTATTTACTGGCTTCAAACCTTACGAGTGGTTTTATTCAGGGGTGGGGAACAGTAAATACGGTATTACGTTTTCTCTGTCACTCTCTCATTTTCTCCCGCTCTCTCATGCCTCTCTTTATCATTCTTTTGGAACGTTTGCCGAGTACAGTACTCCCTTTTTTAAGGCATTTGAGGACAGTATACCGTTTATTTTATGAAAATTTTCCAAAAAAATTTCACAAATGGAACAGTAGGCGGCTCATGTACATAGTTTCTCAATTTATTGTTCTCATTGAATTTCCCTAAAATTGTTTGAAATTTGGCTATGAAATTTTTCAAAAATTTTCCGCAAAATTTTTCAAAAAAAAAAAAAAAATTGGCACAGGGCGCGGAACGGAAATTACGCGACGAAGACAAACGGGCGGATAAGCGACGCAAAAACACCAACAGCAATTCAGCAGCAGGTCCAAAAAAAAACAGTGGAACTAAATTTGTTGGAATTTTGCCGGGGAAAATGCCGAAAATTCTCTTTTTTTCAAAAACTCTAAGAGACAAAGGGAATGACTAAAAAATGAAAAATTATAGAAAAAATGTCTGCCCTCCCCTTAGTTTGGGTTCCCTAAACATTGTGGCACCAAAACTATAAAATTTCTGAAGAAGTAATTGTCGGTTTGGTCGGAAAAGTGCCTGCCCGACCACTTCAGTATTTGGCATTTAAAAAAGTATCAAAATGCCAAAAATGGAAAGTGACAAATTTAAAGTTCAAACCAAAAATCTGCTGCTTGCTTTTTTTGTTTGCTTCGCTTCTGTGCTTCGTTTCGTTGTTTCTTTTGTGTTTTTGTTATTGTCCCATTTGTTCAGTCATTTTTTTGTGCATTAATTTTTGCTTTTTTTTTTATTGTTTACGCTTTTTTTGTTTTTACAAAAATAATTTTGTTTTATTTCTAAAAATTTATTAGGTCCAATTTTTCAAAACAGAATAATGCCATTTCTGGATGACTTTGAGTCATTAAATGCCATTTTCGGGGTTTTTGGTAATAAAAAAAAAAGTCGAAAAATGCCTTTTCTGTCTTTTTTTCGATAAAACCCGAAAGACCAACAAAAAAAGTCTGTAAAAAGTTGACCTAGCCGAACTCTGTTCAAGAGCACTGTTTTTTCAGAAGAGAGATTTCCCCCTTTTTTGGTGCCTTTATATTCTTTTAAAGTTTAAACGATCTCATGATTTCCATTCCGATTTCCCCATGGGTTTCACTCTCGAAACATGCAAATTTCCAGCTCTAAAAATGTTGTTTTTTAATATTTTTTCTTCAAAATTTGCTCGTCTTTTTGCTACAGTATACCCAATATTTTAGATACAGTATGATAAGTGTCAGTTACCGTATAGTTTAGAACTATTTAAGTTTCGCTTTTTCTTCTTTTTTTTTTCTTTGTCTGTTATGCATGTGTGTTTGTTCACGCTTTTAAATGTGCCAGCAGCTTTTATTCGCAGCTTTTCCGCTTTTTCAGGGTGCCAACCGAAAAATGTTGCACGAAAATCGTCGGGACGAGCGGCGCCGAGGCGGCGGCGGTGGCGCGGGTGAGCAAAGCAAAATGAGTACTCAAAAGACGGGCGAAGAAACGGCTTAGGCGTGTGCATAGCTAATGAGGCTAAAAGGAGGAAAGTGCCAAAAATGGTTGGAAAATTTGGCACATTTCAATCGAAACCGACTTTCCTTTAATAAAGCATCCCCGAGGGGGGGGGGTCTGTTTTTCAGCCCCTCCCCTCTCTTCAAGAGGGAGGCTTTATTAGAGGGGTTGAGCCTTATTTCTGTTATGCTTTTTTGCATGTGCTTTATGCTTAAAAAAAAATGTGGATTTCTATGATTTCTGATCAGTCGGATTTGGTCGGAGCATTCCATGGGACTGATCAGCAAGTTCCGATCAATCCGATAACAATTGGCAAATCTCATTCCTGATCAGCAGAAAGGTGTTCATAAGCTTTGATCAGTAAAATTTGATCATCTCTTTTCCTAAGTGCTCAAAAAGGCCCGGAAAAGATCAAAATTCCCTTTTACTGATCAGAAGAAAAAATTCATATGCAAATCACTGATCAAAAATTGAAAATTAATAGGCCCAAAACCAACCAAAAAACTTTTCCGTTTATTGACAAGAGTTTTGGCCCATGTGATCACAAATTGAAAAAAGGAACAGGCCAAAATGTTTTCGTTTTTCAGTCCCCCAAAATAGGCCCAACAAATCGATCACCTCTGATCAGAAAAGCGTATACACTTCCCCATTTTGTCCTCCTCACACAGCTTGCCCTGATCAGCCCTCATCCACCGACAATTCAGGAGGCTCCGGCAACGGAGGCGCCAACGGTGGCAGTCGGAAGAAAGCGGAGGGCGATTTCCACGAGCCGTGCGATCGCTCCCACTTTTACCACAGTGCCGACTTGGAACGGCCGACGGCACTGTTCGTGCCGGGCGACGACTTCTTCGACACCGCCTCAATCGGCTCGTACGATGCGCTGTCCGAGTTGGAGCCGCAGCCGAAGCGGCCGAGGCCGTCCGAGAGGAGTCAGTTTTTGATCAGCAAAACTGCTAACCACATTTAATGAGACACAATTTTCGGACTGATCAGGCCATTAGTCTGTCCAGACTGATCACACCATTAGTCTGATCGGACTGATCACGCCATTAGTCTGATCAGAATCAGAATGGCTAGACTGAATCAGACAAAAATCTGATCAATATTTGTTAGTGAACAATGAGATAATATCAGGCAACGAAACTGATCAGTTAAGTGATCAGACGCCATTAGAAACATGGGCCTAATCACCACTGTCTGTTAATCATTCACAATGAGCCCGTTTCAGAGTGATTAGGTTTACAATCTGATCAGTAATCGGTTAACTCATGGGATCAGGGACGGACAAACACAACAAAGGGCTCGAAACGAAGCTCATATTTTTCAAAACTCGAAAGCGAAATTTTAAACGCAAAAACACCGAAATTTCGGAATTTTTGAAATGCGAAACGAAATTCAATGGAATGGTCTTAAAAAGATCAAACCATAATATTGGGATTAATTGCTGATTGGTGAACAGGGAGGGGGGGGGGGGATGGACAAACCTTGGCTCAGGATTGATCAGATTTAAGTCATCATTATTTATCAATAATTTGTCTCGGGCATTCTGATCAGTCTAATGTTAATCAATTTTCATAGAAAATCAATCGGTGCCACCGCATTTATACAGTGTCCCTCACTGTTCAGTAATGATCTACGTCCGAAAGCAGGGCGAAGAGATTTTCACGCCGCTCCATTTGGTGCCCCCGTCGCTTGGGTTGGGAAATTTTTTTTGAAAATTTTCAGGAAAAACTAAAATTTTTTTCCAGAGGCTTGGCACGGGCAGTCAGCGAAAAATTCAATTTGGACGAGTCAAAAATTGAGGCATTTTACAAACAATGCCAGAAAGGATTGACTGTCAAAATTGACGGTGGGAGACGGGGGGAGGGCATTTAAAATTATTCAAAATAATTTTTATTTAAAAATAAATATAATTTATTTAAAGAATTTTAACAAAGAAATATCAAAACTTTTGAATTATTTTTTAGCAAATAATATTCATTTTAAGATGATATGCTGCGACACTACACCAATCAGGACACATTCCAAATTGAGCTGAAGCAGTCCGAGCTGGACAGGTGCGCAAAACAGGGGGAGGGGGCGGGGAGGCGGCATTTTTGATCAGAAAGAACCTTTTTTCACTTAATCTGATCAGTTTGATCAGCCTGATCATTGGTAGTTTTTATCAATTTAGACGCTCGATTGAATTTGTCTGATCAGGATCTATCATTTTGATTTTCTTTTTGTCTAATCACTTTTATCATTTTCGTTAGTTATCAAATTCTAAAAAAAGGATCCCCCATTTTACAATTGACACTCTCTAGGACTATAGAAGTTCTGAAATCAGATCAGTTTAATTGATCATTTTTATGCAAGACTGTGATTATGTTCATTAGTCTGATCAGTTTGGTTTGTCCATTCCAAGGACAAAATGTTCCTCTAGTCAGACCAATCAATATAAGGACAATGTTCTTCTAATTCGACAACTTCAAGGACATTATTCTTTTGATTGTCAAGTCATTGGAGAACACTGCACTTTGCTTAGATTCCAACTGATCATCAGTTGTGTTGTCGGACTAAAACCGAATTGAAAAACCGGGAAATTTCGGTTTCGATTATCGATTTTGGTTCGGTTAACCGAAACGGCCGGTTTTGGGTTTCATCACTTTTATAATTGTGCCAAGATATTAGTGCGGAAATTGAGGATGTTTCATGCCAAATGAGGATTTTTCAAGACTCTGACGCTTTCGGTTTGGTCGGTTCGGTTTCAAAGAATTTCCAGAAACCGATACACTACTGATCTGACCATATAATTAACTTTTTACTTCTTCTTTTGATCAAACCATAATTATAAGGAAAAGTCGGCTTTGAGCAAACCATTTTATAAGGGCACTTTTTCTGATCTGATCAGACCATTTACATCATACTCTTCTAAAAACATGTTTCTTCAGGCATACTTTCTACTCCGTGACACTGATCGAACTGTTGACCATCAACAACTCCATCGTGCACAACCACAACAACATCAGCAACAGCAACAATTGCCATCATCAGCATCATGCACAACAGAACAGTGCCGCAACACCGTGCTCCGGCACATCCAACGCTGCCGCGTGTTCGGCATCGTCATCGTCCGCTTCGTCGTCCGCCTCCTCCTGCGCCGCGTCAGCGGTGGTGGTCGCGGGAGCGGCCGTGGCCACGTCCTGCTCCAACTCGTCGTCCTCCTCCTCAGCAGCAGTTGAACAACAACAACAACAACATATGTTGAACAACAACGGCACCAGCAACAACAACAATCGCAACACAACACCCATTGGCACAATTGTGGGCGGCGGGCCGTCTGGGACCGTGTCGGTATCGTTGTCACAGAATGGCACCAGTGTTGTTGCTGGACAACAGCAGCAACAGCAACAATTGCAGAATCAGCGGACACCGGTCTGGTGAAAACAGAAACAGATGACAAGGTACACGCCCGGAAGGAATGAGACCAGAGCAGAGATTCAAGACTGAAACTGAGACCAAGATTTGGCCAAGAAGTATTTATGTCAAATTTACCTAAAAGCGAAACATATTCCCGTTTAGATTTTTACAGATTTCCCAAAAAATTCGTCAAAACTTTTGTCAAAATCAATCAAATTAAACAATCTTTTGGTATTTTTCGATAGCTAAAGAAAGACTTTTTTTAGTTTACTAAATTTCAAAAAGATTTCATAAAGATTTTAAAAATTTAAGCAAAAAAATAAATAATTTTAAGATTATTTGTGTGCCTACAAATTTTTAAAAATTAATGAATTTTCTAAAATTTAATACAAGCTCTTAGTGACGAGTAAGAGCTATCGGACCATACCAAGATGGTTTATTTTGGTTCCGTTTGAGAAAAGAATTTAAGCAGTTTTTTCTAACAAAATCATTAAAAATGGCGAAATTTACGAAACATCTTAGCCACCTCAAGAATGGGAGGCAAACACTCGAAATCCTTCTTTAACTGAGACCGAGACTCTCGAGTACTGTCGTACTAAAATTGTCACTTAGCTATTTTCGCATCGGTATTCCAACCCATTTATTTCCAGGATAACCTTAAAGTCCCCTCTCCCCTCCGGGAACGAACCCTCCTTAGGTTCAACCACTTTTATTAGTTCAGCGGCCCTCGGGGGTTTTCGTCGTCATTTTACCAAAAATTACTCGTCCATTTCACATTTTTCCATTAAGCAGCAGCAGCAGCAACAATCGTCGTGTCAAAAAAACACCAAACAAAATGGCCGCCCTTTTTGTGTGTCGCCCGCCGCGGGGGGAGGCGAAGTGAAGTGACGACGCAAAAGCAAAGGGAGCGAGCGGCAAACATAAAAGATGAATAATTAATGAATTAATGTTTGTCTGTCTCCCCCCCCCCTCCGTCTTCCCGGAAGCGCATTAATCGTTTTGTCTGATGGCAGGGCGATTATTCTCCCCCGCCCAATTTGTCCCTTTGTCTCTCGCGAAAAGGGCGACGACAGAGGCGGGACTTTTTTTGTGGTGTTGGAATTTGGTAGAAAAACGAATGAGAGAAAATCGGGAAAAATTGGATTACATTTCAACGAAGGGAGCGAGCGGACAGACTAAACTAATTGACAAAAAAATGGACGGGAATTTTAATTGGAAACTACGGTTATTGGTGACCGTTTTTAATCAGCCCCCGCCCACTCCGGTTTTTGGACCCCCGGTTTCAGTGTTTCGGTTCGAAAAGCAGTCCCTTCGACTTTCTAATATCGAAATTCGAAACCAAAAATCGGAAATTTTCACAAATTCTCGGCCCATAGTCGCGATTTTCGGCCTCTCCCCCCCCCCCGCCAAAAATTGGCATCGTTATGCTGCTCCGATTCCGTGTTCTGTTGTTGTTGCTGTCCTCATTTTTGTTGCATCCATTCATTCGTCCGTCAGTCGTTCCAATTTCTTTCATAAATACTCCCCCCCCCCCCCCTCCTCTCCCATTTTCATTTAAATAATATTATTTCACTAATTTGGCTAGCATTTTATATATGACACAGTGTTTTTGCTGTGCGTTTAGTCACTTCCCGCCCCCCCCCCCCTCTTTTTGTGCCTCCCCCCCTCGTAAATTTCATTTGTCCATTTATTATTTTTTTTTTATTTGTCTCCCTAAAATTGTGCAACAAAAAATTCTCTAAAAAAAATTTATTGGAAATAATTTTTTCCGATTTTGCATCAAAAAATCTCACCAAATTTTTATGTTTGTGTACTATCCATCTATCTATCCATCAAACTATTGGCAGAATTTTTGTCCAACAAAATTTTGGGGACAGAAAATTTTTAAATATTTTGTAAAAATTTTCCAAATTTTTAATTTATTTATGTCCCAAAATTTTTCGGTTGGACGAAAAAGAAATTTCATAAAATAAAATGCGAGTGAAATACTCTCTGAACAATCAAACCCACTTTTTACTGTGATAAGTTGGCAATCACTTTACATATTATTTCGTCGTCAATCATTTTTCTCAAAAATATATTTTATATATTTTTTATTTTTTTGCATTTAAACCTCCGCCGAATTTCTGTCATTTTTTCTGTGTAAATAAAAAAAAAAATTGTTTTGCGTTTGTTTTATTTTATTTATGAAGAAGCAAGAAGTAAAGTAAAACCATTTATTGGTTACTGTACCGTATTTACTATTCGTTTAAACTTTGAATCTAATATATTAATTTTGCAATGTGTGTGTGTGTGTCACAAAATTTGAAATATTTATTGACACGAAAATATGAAGAAATAATTTATTAAAATAGTGAGAGAGAAAAAAGAAAGCGAAGGAGAAGCGAGAGAGAGAGAGACGAACAGATAAAGATACAGGGGGCGACAGAGAAAGAAAGGAAAAAAGAGGTAGGAAGAAAGAGAGAGTGAGATTGAGATGTAAAGAGAGAGAGAGAGAGAAAGATAAAGGACTCGAAAAAGAATAGAAAGAGAGAGAGAGGGAAGAAAAATTTAAAATAATGGAGCAGTGGGAGAGAGAGAGAGAAACAGAGCGATGGATAAGAGGTGTCAAAGAGACGAAGAAATAAAACAGAGAGCGGCAGATAAAGAAAGAGAAAAAAGAGAGTAAAGAAAGAAAGAGAGAGCGAAAGAGATAGAGGTGGAAAGAGAGAGAGAAAGAGAGAGGAATAAAAGAAATAGAGAGGAAAACTGAAAAAAATTTTGTTGAGGAGAGAAAAAGGGAAAAAGGAAGAGTGAAAGTGAGGGAGGAAGAAGGGAAAGAAAGAGGGAAAAGAGAGATTAGGGGAAAGAGAGAGAGAGGAAGGAAGAACAAAAAACAGAAAAAAGGAAAGATAAAGAGAAAGGAGCAATGAGAGAGAGAAAAGGGGAGTAAGAAATATAGCAACGGAGAAGAGATGGAGAGAGAGAGAGCGAACAAAGAAGGAAACAGAGGACGGTTGAATGTGAAAAATAATGATCGAAAGAGAAATAAGAGGGAGGAAGAAAGAGAGAGAGAGAGGGAAAGAGAAAGAGAAAAAGGGAAGGAAGAAAGAAAGAGGGAGAGGAAGAAAGAGATAGAGTGAAAGAGAGGGGAAGAAAAAAGAGGGAGAAAGGAAGAGAGAGAAAAAATGGAAACTAATGAGGAAGCAAGAGAGAGAGAAAGAGTGGAAGGAACAGAGATAGCTACAGAGAGCTATAAAGGAAAAGAGAGAGACATAGAGAGACGAGAAAGAAAGACTGTTGGAGACAGAGCTGAGAAAAGAATAAAAGAAAGAGAACATTTGGAACAAAAAAGATAGAGAGAGAAAGAAAGAGGGGAAGGAAGAGATTGAGAGAAAGAGAAGGGGAAGATATATAGAGGAAGAAAATGGAACCTAATGAGGAGGGAGGCGAGAGAGAGAAAGAAAGATAGAGGACACGTGAGACAAAAACAGGCAGATAGACTGAGAAAGATGGAGTATAGATAAAATAGAAATGAATAGAGGAAGGAAGAGAAAAAGACCAAAGAAAGAACAGATGGAAAAAGAGATACAAAGAAAGATCTAAGTAAGAAAGTCTATTTTTTTTTAGTATTTTGTTTTTAACTAGCGCAAGGGGCGCGAGCGAAGCGAGCGCACCTGCGCTGAATGATGGAAACAGAGAGAGAGAGGAAGAAAGAGAATGAGAGGGAAGGAGAAGGGAGATAGACAGAGAGCGACAGAGGAAGAGAAAGAGAGGGTAAAAGAGGGAGGAAGAAAGAGGGAATAGACTCTTCTTAAGCGAGAAAGATACAGAGAGCGATAGAGGAGGAGTGAGAGATAGAGGGACTAGAAAAAGAATGATGGAGACAGAGAGAGAGAGAGAAGAAGAAAGAGAATGAGAGAGAAGGAGAAGCGAAATAAACAGAGAGCGACAGAGGAAGAGAAAGAGAGGATAAAAGAGGGAGAAAGAAAGAGGGCGAGAAGGAGAGTGAAAAGACTGTTCATAAGAGAGAAAGATAAAGAGAGCGAAAGAGGAAGAACCTATAGAGAAAGTGAGAGAAAAGAAAGATAAGAGGAACAAAGAGAGATAGAGAGCGAGAAATTTTTTTTTCGAATTTGAGTTTTAACTAGCGCAAGGTGCGCGAGCGTAGCGAGCGCACCTGCGCTAGTATAAATTAAACTTGGCATAACATTTAAAAATTTTAATTCGTGGCGGTGTTGTTTTTCTGTGAATTTTCAGATTTTCACACCGTAAAAACGGGTTTTCCTGTCCCTTGCATCGAAAAATCCCGTTACAAATTTCAAATTTTATTTTTAAAGCGATGGCGCAAAGCGATGGAAATGGCGGTGCCATTTTGGTCACCGGCGCCGCCGGTTTCATCGGTTCTCATACCATTTTGGAGTTGTTGAATGCCGACTTTGACGTGGTCGCATTGGACAATTTTTCCAACTCAATTCCCGGTGCTGGCTGGAATAGAAATTTGTCTAAATTTATGTTGTTTTTTTTTGAATAGATGCCAATAACAATGCGCTCAGTTTGCAAAGAGTCCGCGAATTAAGCGGTGGCAAATCCATAAAGTGAGTTTTCCATATTTTATCAGTTTCTGCATTATATTTTTTGAAAAATTATGTCTGAATTTTGGGATTTTTTTTAAATGCAAATTTTTGGGGGTTTTGTTTTTTCATTTTCGATGGGTTTTTTCTGATTTACGCTTCTTAGGGCCGGGATTTCATATTTTTCTCCCTATTTCCCAAAGGTTTCACCTCGTCGACGTGCTGGACATGGCCAAGTTGGAGCAGGTGTTCGCCGCGGAAAAGCTGTGTTGCGTCATCCATTGTGCTGCGCTAAAAGCCGTTGGTTGGTCCCACAAAAAAGAAACAATTTTTGCAAAAAAAAAAAAAATCCTTTTAAAAAGCTTATTTTTAAATGACCCCGCCTTTTTTGATAGAGACTCCCCCTCCCCTTTTTTCACAGAGGAATCAGTGGCCAAGCCCACCGATTACTACACAAACAATATCGTTGGATCGCTCAATCTAATCAAGGTACGGTGTTGTTTAAGTGACAACAAATTTGTTTAGAAAATTCAAATATTCGTTATTAAAAACAAAAAAAATTTATGGTGGGTGCGAAATATTTTTTTTGTTACCCCCCCCCCCCCCCTCCCCCCATAAATAATGGGCTTTGTACAAAAGCGACCAACACCTCGCTAATAAAAAGAGACAATTCAAATCGGCATTCCTTGAAAAAATGGAAAAAATTGTTTAATTGGGCTCAATTCGTACCTATCATAATTTTCGATAACCTTTGAGGTTCAAATACGTGGAAATGGAGCTTGATAAGGCCGCCCTAAAAAAATTTTAGTGTTGCAAAAAGTTCGGCGTCAAGCGCTTCATTTTCTCGAGCAGTGCAACCGTTTATGGCGAGCCGGACCAATTGCCGTTGAAGGAGACGAGCCGAGTGGGGCTGGGCATCACCAACCCATATGGTCACTCCAAACAAATGGTCGAACGCATTCTGATGGACCTGAAACGGGCGGAACAGGTGAAGGAGGGCAGGGGGGGGCATAGAAAGGAATTGGGAGACTTTTTTGGGAAATGGGGTTAATGGAAATTCCCTAATTATTTAAAATTCAAAACATTTTAAATGTGTTGTAAAATGGTTTTTTCCATTTTCCAGAAAAAAAATCCAATTTTTTTTATATTGATTTTAAGAATTTTTTTTTTAAAATTAAGAAATATTGTACAAAATGACGACGAAAATTCAAGACGAATTTAGGCTGTGACAATGCAATCATTTTAATGATTTTAAAAAATTGCCAAGGACCGACAAAAATCAGGCCTTTTTTGTGAACGGAATTTATCAGTCGATTAAATTCGGTCTCATATTTTCTGACCATTTCCAATTGTTTTGGAAATTCGTTTTGGCAATTTTCTTTTGTTTTTTTTAGGACTGGCAAATTTCCATTCTGCGCTATTTCAACCCGGTGGGCGCACATCCGAGCGGACGTATTGGCGAAGACCCGCAAGGCATTCCGAACAATTTGGTGGGTCGCAACGGTATTCCCAAATGTTGGGGAATTTGTGAAAATTACCAAATTGCCTTAAAACTCGTTAAATTCTATTTTCAGGGAGTGACCAGGCGATACCATTTAAAATTTCAAATGCGCATTTAAAGAAATTTCAAAAAAAAAAAATTTATCTGAGTTTCGAAGACTAGAAGAAAATGTTTTAGTTTAAATTTTTTCAAAATTAAAAAATTCAGTGGAATGAAATGTACTCCCAAAATGAGTGGTTTACAATTTGAAAATTGGCTCACATTGTCAGATGCCTTACATTGCCAAGGTGGCCATCGGCAAATTGCCCCACCTGAACATTTACGGCACCAAATACGACACGCCGGACGGCACCGGCGTGCGCGACTACATTCACATTGTGGACCTGGCCAAGGCATGTGTGCTTTCTATGCATTCCATCGTTTACAAAAAAAAAAAAAATTTAATTTCGACAATGACTGTGAAATTAATATAAGAAAAAGTTCGGTGCCTAAAATTGTACGTTTCATACTGAATTGGCCAGTTTTGGGATTTAGAAAAAAAACTTCCCTATTTATCTATCTCTGCCAAAAAAAATCCTTCAATTTTCTTGGCCAAATGCTCTCCTTCATTGGCAAAATTTCCTTGCTTTTCCAGGCCCACGTGGCGGCACTTGTCCAACTCGGCAAACACATTCCGACATCAGAAGACGGCAAGGAGTTGTGCGAGGTGTACAACCTGGGCACCGGCAAAGGCCATTCCGTGCGCGAAATGGTTGCCGCGTTTGAGAGGGCTGCCGGCAAAACGGTAAGACAAATGGGCGTTCTTAAGCCATTTAAGCTCTTTTAAAAAAACTTCAGCTACCAACCAAAGAGGCCGACCCACGGCCCGGCGATGTGGCAACCGTTTACTGCGACCCGTCGTTGGCCCACGCGTGCCTTGGCTGGAGTGCCCAGTGCGGTGTTGACGAAATGTGCCGGGACGCGTGGAATTGGATCAGCAACAACCCGGACGGGTTCAGAGGAGCGGTGGCGGCATCAAAATGAGAAGATGGCCACCCGACGGATTGTGAGGAAAAGCAACGCAAACAAAACACATGTGCTGGCTGCTCACTTTTTTTTTAATGGGCTCGGGGAATAACAGAAAAAACAAATGGCATGGCCCCGGTGGGAGGGGGCGGAAATGTTCAAGAACGTTCGAAGCCAACAAGGCACTGAGACTCGAAAATCCCACGGGAATCCGTCACACATCCCCGCCGGAGTGTGCCATTCAGTTGTCTTACACAATTAATTTTTCCAAATTTCTAACCTTTTCATCCACCATTTCATCCTTGTTCATTTTTATTGCCTTATAATAGACCTTTTAATCGTTATTTATTTATTGTAAGTTAATTAATTTTTGTTCATTGTTTGGGTTGATTAAGTTTATCCTGCTTTTTGTTCAGTTAGATGTAATGTCGAGGTTTTTTTTTTTTAATCTTGACACAATTGTTATATGGCATAAAGGTTTTTTGTTTCTCATCAAGAGTGAATTTATTAAATGTAATATTACGACAAAAATCAGATCAAAATTCTCATCATCAGACAGACAGCCAAGCAAAATCCGCTGACTAAAAAACTGTGATCACTGACCATTAAATAGTAAAAGAATGCCATGCGATTTTCCTGGGAAGAGGCTAGTACAAAAAAAAATATATTAGAGCCCGGATTTATATTTTGCACACGGATTTCTTTTTTTTTTTACAAAAGAGAGTCTAAACCAGATTTTGCGGGAGTCTCATCCTGACCGACCATTTTGGAAAATTTCACAATTCTCTATTTTTCTAATAAAATCCTTGATGTGGACTCGATTCCATCCGGGCTCCAAAAAGAATGTACACACACAAACACTTGGGAAATGGCTAGGACCTTATGTTTAATGCATTTGTTCCTTTTGGGTTTGCCGATGTCTCTCCTCTTCCTCAACTTAGTTGGCTGCTTCTTTTGCTGTTTGGTCGTCCTCCCTTTTTGTGCCCGACAACAAATTGTCTTCTTCTTTCTCCTCCTCCTCATCTTTTATTGCCTCCTCTCCGTTGTCATCGCCATGTTCGCTTCGCTGTTGTCGTCGTCGAAATGCGAAAACGCGGTACATTGTCAGCACTTGCCATTCCGACAAAGACAGAGTGCCCTGTGAAATTGTAGTATTGGTAGCGTCAAGGGCAGGACAAAACGTCGCAGTCGACATATTGCCGGGCAAAATGTACGACCAAAAAACGTCGCCCGAAAAAATTGGCAAAAATTAGTACTTCCACCAACCCCTTCCCCTTTTTTTTTTTGCTAGAGGAAAAAAACTTAGTGGGATTAGAGTAGGTAAAAGCACTCCAAAGTGTACCGACCATTGTTTCTGCCGGTTTCGGCTGCCATTGTCGCTGTCTCCCCCATCCTGATGTTGTTGTTGATCCCTTTGTGCTGCTGCTGCTGTTGTTGCTGGCATCGTCGTCCGCTGTCGGCTTCGCTGCGGACGCCATGCGTGCCAACGGTGTGCCGTACTCGCGCTGTGTCGCTTCCGCGCCGTCCTTTTCCGCTTCCAAGCGTCGCGCGTCACCCACCGTCTCCAGCGCGTTCATGCTTTCCATCAATTGGCGCGCCTCGCGCCCACGCTGTGCCATAAAGTGGTCAATGGCATCCGGAAAGCTCAGACTGTACACCAACTCGAGGCCCATCTCGTGGAGCATCCTTGATTGAGAATATATCGTGTATTATAAAATAAAGTATGAACTTGAGTATTCGTAAAAATGGGAGCCACCTCGTTTCGGTATGCGTCATTTCGACACAAAAAAAATATGAATATTTAAAATATATTTGTAAGAAATATCGAAATCATCTTTTATTTTATATTGCAACTGGGCTCATTAAACATGTAGCGAAAGTATCAATTACCGAAACAAGATATAATCTTAAAATATGAAAATTATCAACAAAAAAAAAATGCTTAAAAATGATACGACAAATACAGGAAAAAAGGACACTTAAGAACAGTAAACTTAAAATAATTTGTCCTTTTCGACCCCCTCCCCCTCTCCGCCACCTCCCCAAAACTGCATTACACTAGTAAAAATGTAAAAAGTTTTTAAAAATACTATAAAGACAAAAAGAATGCCAATTCTCATTTTACCCACAATTTTAAAATTAAGTTTTTTTTAAATCCACCTAAATTTTTGAACAAATGATATTAACCAAACAACTCACTGTTTAAGCAGTGGAAAATAGCACAAATATTCGGGACAGTCGACAACGCCTTCCAAACGGAACTGAATTTGTGCACCGAACAGTGGCGGCTGACCATTTGCATCACCGTCAATGGACACAGTGCACACTTCGTTGGCAAAACGACCGTTGGCACGGCGCAAATAATGCCTAAAGGGGGGAGGGGGGGGGGGAGGGCGTAATTATTGAAAAAAGAAAAAATTCTCCATGGCAGACGGGAGAGGAGACATTTTGATGTATTTAGTTTAGTTTTCATTTCTTCACTGAAGCAAGCGGAGTTTGTACCCCGTGATCCCTGTTTGGGTATGTCACTGAAGGGCACCAAAATTGCTAAGTTTGACAAACGACACCAGCAGAAGGTGGAAATTTCAAAAATTTCTGAACAAAAAAGCTGCCAAGTGTTTTTTTTTAATTTGATTTTTTTTTTTTTTTTTGCAATTTTTTTTTCTTTTGAAGGTGTTCTTGAAAATGTTTTGAATGGAAAATTTCTTGCAAATTTTGGAGGAGGGATTACGAGGGGGGGGGGGGAGGGGGGCAGTGCACACACTATATAGTAATTTGTTTTTTTGTTATTTGGTGTTGTGACTTCTGCGGTCAAGACTTTTGCGGGTATGTCCAAAATTGTAGGGCATTAGGATTATCGTGATGCATTTAAAAGCGATTATAGCCATAGGCGCAAATGTCTTGACCGCAAAAGTCGTATAATCTGTTCTTTTAAGACAATAAATATAATATATATATTTTTACATAATTGCACTGGCGTCCGGCACTGTGCCAATGAAATAGCCCCCCGGCTTCAGTCTGTCGGTGGCATTTTTGAGCATTTGCCATGCACAGCGCTCACTGCGGAACGCATAATGCAACGAGAATTGACAACTGCACAGGTCGAACTCGGCCGGCGCATCGGCCGACAGACGATCATTGAGCGAAACCTCAAAAAAAAAAAATGTAAATATTGACAAACATTCAATTTTTATTAAAAGTGCAAAAAGGTAGCGCTCAAAATGTCGAAGGAAACATAAGTTTACAAAATAAACTCAAAAACTTATAACTTTTTCAAAAAAAAATCTAAAAAAAATATGTTGAAGAAAATTGTCAAGGAAGAAAATATTTGGAAAATTCTTGAAATAAAAAACCAAGTTTTTTTGACAGTTTCTAAAATTCTCACTCAAAAATTGAAAAATTGTGTAATAAAAAGTGGATGCCAACCTCGCACAAATCGGCCGGCAAAAAATGGGCACGAAAAGGTGGACGCCCAGTGCGACGGTCGCGCATGCGCTGGAAGCGCTCACGCGCATCATTCAGCGACACTTCGGCAATGTCTGAATGGGGGGGGGGGGAGAAAGTCGATAATAGAAGGCCAAAAATTTAATGGGATTATTTTTACTCTTTTCTAGAAGATATTTTAAAAGATAAGGAGGCTAAATGATAAAAAAAAAAAATTATTTTTTTTTCTTTTACAAAACAATAACACAATAAACCTGTCATGACAATTTCTCGGATGGAACCGACACGCCATTTACGCAAATCTCCCCCCTTTCCACAGCACAAGTCCAACACAGAAGCACCCCTGTCACAGCTGCCCTCGTTGCTGAGGCGTTCCAAAAATTCGGCTAAAATAAAAAACAAAAGTTAAAACCATAAAACTAATCACGACGGCAAAAAAAAAACAACAACAAACTAAATTTAAAAAAAAGGATAAGTATTACAATATTTGAACTAAAAAAAACCAATTGCCTCAGGTTTTTTAAGGTTTAATGCAGGGGACATACATCATTCTTCCTTTAAATCTCAAACTGTTCATTGGTGTAAATTTTTTTCGGTACTTCTTTAGCATAAGAGCGCTAATCTGTGATATAGAAATGCCTTTTTTCTATCAAAAAAAAAGTAACTATTTTCGGCTAAATAAGTCAACAAAGTCAATATTACCAGGTGGTTTTTGCATCAAAAGGAAAGGGGGGGGGGGGGAAACTAATTTTTTAAAGTACACCAAAAAGTAAAGAAATTGAATGTATCCTTATTTCAAAGAGGTGGTTGGATTTTGCGAATGTTCACTGCATTTGGAAAGTGAGTTTAACTAATGGCAGTTTTGATTCAAGGGCATTTTAAAATTATTCTTTTACCAAAAATTCATTTTGAAAAAGACAATCCATCTTTTGCCAAACATTCTTTTTTTTGATCCGACCTATGAGCATGCTCTTCATCCAATTGTTGAAGTTTCGCAAGTGCAGGATGCGCGAGTCGTTGCGCAACTGAATGCCCATCTCGGGCAACGCGTTGTAATGTGAGGCGACCACCGACGAAGAGGAGGGCGAGGGGGAGGGCATTGAACCGGCACAACCAGAAGCAGAAGTATTCATTTGGTGTTGGCCATCATTAGGCGAAACGGCAGAAGCAAAAGATGATGGTGTAGTGGAAGAAACAGAGGAATTTGTGGTGGCAGTGACACTCATTTATTAGCTAATGGAAAAAAATAGCTTCTAATTTTGATGAAAAAAAATGGAAACTTTTTTCCATGTACATTTCTTGAGGAATCGTTTTACAATAAATACACAAAATTTGGGTAAAGGGCGCTTCGTCCCCCCCAGCATCATTTAAAAACTAATTTTTTTCTAACCAAATCCGACAAATTTTTATCATTCAAAAACTCTATTATTCCTAAAAATTCCTCCTCAGGAGTTCGTATCATTTTTGGTTTTCTGGTGAATAGGCTACTCATCCAGTCTACCCATCGACGAGCGGGCAATCTTCGGCAGCGGATTTTGTGACGGACCAAGCTTTTGTCGAAGTGATCCAAACTCTGTTTTTAATCAAAATTGGCGGAATGTTTTGTAATATGCATGAATTTGAATTAAAAAATTTTTTTTGGATCAAAAACAGAGATACAAATCGCTTCCGCACCGAGTTTTGAACGTACAAAGTGTATAACATACCGAGTATCGAACATAACGAATGCCGATAGTATAAAATGTCCGAGTGACGAGCGATTTTAACCTAAGTTAACATATCTTAGTTTTAGCTTAAACCTCGGCCAAGCTCACTTCAGTCTAGGTTTTTATCTTAATTTTCTAACAAAAGCCTTTGGTTTTTCTGTGCCAATCGAAACTCGGAAATTTTTGTTCTTTCGACACTCGGCCGGTAGCCATACAAATACAAGATCAAATTCTGCGAAAATGTAAACAATGGCAACTTTCAGAGAGTCGTGTTTTTAAAACTATAGCGCCCGACCAAATTTTCTAAATTCAGAAAAATGTTTTTCTTTCTTATTCATTTGCTTCTCATTTCGCAAACACTTGAATTTTCTCCAAAAAGAATTGACAAACGCGACACCACCAATCAGCAGGTGTTTAGATAATAATAATTTTTCGAAAAAAATAAAAGATTTCTTTTTTTTAGCGTGAAACCAACGCATTTTCCATGATGAGTGAGAGGCAGATCCGTTCCTTATTCAGAAGAAATGACAATGGCCTGCCAAAAATTCCACATCAATGCGGCGGCGAATGTTGGGAGATTCGGCCCAAACGTTTACAGGAAGATGAGCCGGAGTTACAATTTGTTGGCAGAGGTAATACGATGGAATGAATCATTTGCAGGATCCCTTTTCTCTATTTCAGTCGACCCGAAAACGTTCAGAGAAATTGACGGAAATTTGGACGATTCGGATGCGGAAAAACGGACGCCATTGTTTGTTTTGCTAGTTTTATCAATTTTTTTGAACGCATTCCCTTTTCAGTATTGAAAAAACAAAATCCTTTTTCTCCGGATGTTTTGCTGATGCCGCCCGCTTACTGGATGACGATTTTTCATCATTTTACGAAATTTACGACAAACGAGCAATTTTTGAATGGATGAGAGTTGGAAAGAAGTCAAAGTAAGTAAAACTTGGGGAAACTGACAACTCTGACATTTTTATTAATATGTATATACCATTCGATTTATTTCGTTCAGTGAAGTCTAATGCTATCATTTTTATTACCCGGCGACGCTTCTAAAAATGTTACAATCCATAAAAACTGTGATTTATTTTAAAGTTAAAATGTCAATAAAAGCGGTCGGTCTCGGTTCGGCGCAGCTCACAAATCAGTTCGGCGCGGCCAACTTTGAGAACCATAACTTTTTTCTAAATCTGCCAATTCAAAATATAATTGGTATCATCAGCTATATGTGTTGCATTCATTTTCTAAAATACTAAAAAATGCATCCATATATTAAAAAGTTATGACCTGTCGCACCGAACTATGCAGAAAAATTTCAATTTTTTGAGGTTTTTGGCCATTATTTTTTGGTATATTTTTAAATTTTCTCGAAATTTAGCACAATAATAGAACTAGTCAAGGCGCCGCAAATGTCGGCCAATCGTGCCGAACTGGGCGGTTCCCAGAAAATTCAGTACCAAGTTTTGTGTTATAACTTGTTAGAAGCATGGTCAGGTAATAAAAATGGTACCATAAGCTTCACTCATAAGCATTGGAGTATAACTTTCGATTGACACAAAGCTAAACCCAAAAATTTTCTTCTTTAATGTTCAGAAAAGCTTACCTGACATATATGGAATTGCGTTTTATGATCCATATTGGGGCACTCGGGAAGGAAAACACAGATGTCTGTTTGAACGTCCCAGATCGCACTATGGATAGTCGTTTTCAACTGCCCGTAATTCCGCATCAATTTGGAGGGGATGGACAGGCAATGTCACCCCAAGTTTTGGAAGAAGAGCCCGAATTGAGCTTTTTTGGGAGGGGTACCAATTAATTTTGTTTTAAAAATATCATTGAATTGTTTCAGTCGATTCAGAAATTGGAGGATCAACAATTCCGACTTACTGTGATGATTATCGGTTTGACATCAGAAAAAAATGGCTTTCTTGCGCGAAAATTATGTAATATTTTTAAAAATAATAGTTTTATCTGCAGAAAAAAGGAAATTACATATTTTTTTTATTGTCAGAAGCAAAATAGCCGACCAAGGAAATTGCGACTGTTGCTATGCGGTTGCTGCTGCGTCGGCTTTAACCGATCGATACTGTATTGCATTGGTAAAACAAGGATGGCCTGTCCCCTCCGACCATGATCATTCGTCATTCTTTTCTGCTGCGGATATAATGGAATGCGGTCGGACAATTACACTCGACTCGTAAGAAAAACGAAAGCCAAATGAATTTTAATATTATAATAAACAATAAGATATTAAAAGAATTTTAATTGATTGACTTCGTTCAATTTCCTTAAGATGTAAGGGCGACTTTTCGTATAAAGTTTGGCCTTTTCTCCACAGTATAGGAACGGTCACAGGTTCGGGTTTCTTCCTTCGTTTTGTTTACTCTAACAAATAAATAAAAGAATCCCATTTCCCTTTCTTAAGGCGGCTGCAAGCCATTTCCGTTCATGTCCAAAAACCGATTCAAATATGACGGTGAATGCAAAAAGAAGTGCGTAAATGAAAGCTACCCGGACGAATACAGTTTTGATAAAATAAAAAGTAAAAATTGAATCAAATGGTCAATGATCAGTGTTTTTTTTTCAGCATCCAATTGGCACACACTTTCCCAAAATGTTGGTTGGGAACAAACAATGAAAGAAGAGATCAGGGTGAACGGCAGTCTCCCCGTGGACATTTATGTTTATAGAGATTTCATTGACTATGACGGAGGAATACATCGGCACAGAGTATAATTTTCGTTAGTTTTTTTAGGTGGGTGGGCGTAGGTAATTATATTTTTAGCGAGCAAATTAAATCAAATAATTTCCTTAGAAAGCGATCACCTCTTTCTCGTTTCATTATTTAAGCAAATTTTTAAAAAAAGCATTAATAATGGGCGAGATTAGGCTTTTCCTTGGTTTTTGTGTATTAGCTTAAGCAAATGATTTTGATAACGAAATCACAAATTTTATGAGAATTTGACTGATAAAAAGTGTGAACGAACTAATCCCCTTTTAAAAATATTACAAAAACGAAAAATAGCTACACTGCAGAAAGTATCATTTTTTCAGCGTTTTTAATTTAAAAAATTATTTAATAATGGGAGGAGTCAGCAACTAGCCGTATTAAAGGTCTAATTCACGGACATTTAATTTAGGTGCCAAACGATGAAATTGGCAGCGGTCACATAGTGCGGCTAATTGGCTACGGCAGAGTGAATTGTACGAACGGCAACAGTCTGAAGTATTGGCTCGGAATAAATTCGTGGGGCAACCGATGGGGCGAAAACGGAGGATATTTTCGGGTGCAAAGAGGCGTCAACGCATTCGGCATTGAGTCACGGGACATCAGCTTCGGGCACATTGTTTTTCCATAAAAAAGAGAGGAATGGGACCAGTGATGACAAAAGTTGATTCAGGACAAAAAACTGATTGCGGGTTTTAAAAGAGCAGGGTTAGGAAAATTTGAAAAAAAGTAAAAAGACATTACAAGAAAAATCAAAATGTCACGATAAAGTGTTTTCCTGGCCCTGATAAATATTTATTTTGATTCAATGACTATTTTTGTGTAAAAAAATATTTCTATTTCAAATATGCCTATTCTGTTCAAATTGTCAATAATGTCTTCCCCAAAATAAAGCATATCAAGTATATGAAAGTTTTACCAATTCGTTGACTCACCTTGCATTTCTCCGATTCCAAATCACTTTTACTCATATGTGTCAATTTTTCTTATTTATCATATTGTTTTTTTTTGAGCTTCGGTCATTAAATTTCTCAAATTGTCATAATTTTTTTACCAAATAAAGTGTATCAAGTAAATATGAAAATGCCTAACAGTGACACACCTTACATTTTCTTTTGTGACAATTCCAATTTCAAACTCACTTTTATTTAGAGGGTTCCGATTATCCTATTTATAAGGATTTACTTATTTGGAGATATCGAAAATCTCATTTCAAATTCCAATGGCTAAAAAACGGCCGTAGGCAACAAATAGGCTAAGATCAATGCAGCAGCTGCACCGGATTAATAAGAGAACCGGATAATTTCTATTCCAAGAGAGGAAGTTTGTTATTTCCTCTCACACTCATTTATTGGTGCTAGGATCATTGATCTATTCCACGATGTTCCTTCATTTATTTTCGGAGGCCAATCTTCGATTGTTGCTGAGTAGGCCAAAAGTCAGGCGGTGCATATCTCATTCTTTGTGTGGTAAAGCTTCTTCCTTTGGTTTTGCGGATTATCGATTTGAATTAACAAAGTAAGCCATAAAAATGACCGTTATCATGTTTTTACATCAAATTAGTTTTAAATGTCAGAAAAAGGCACTAGTCCAGTTTACGTGTCAAATGGACTTTTTTATTTTTATGCGTCCAATCAAATATCTTCCTTGGTTTCAGGGCCATCATTCCCGGATTAAACCAATAATTCGGAAAAATGTTTTTCTTTTTTATTTATTTGCTATTCATTTCTCATATTTTTGCTGGCAACTTCAAATTCGACTACAAAAAATTGACGCCTGAAGAAAAATGGAACTTTGAACTGTCAATGAAAAGAATCGACAAATGGAATAAAACCCCTGGAAAGACTTCGCAGGTGTTTATATTATGAATTATAATAAATGTAAAAAAAATTCCTTTTTTTAGCTTGGAATCAACAAATTTTCTTTTATGAGTGAGAAGGAGATTCGTTCCTTATTCAGAAGAAATGACAATGGCCTGCCAAAAGTTCCCCATCAATGCGGCGGAGAATGTTGGGAGATTCGGCCCAAACCTTTACAGGAAGATGAGCCGGAGTTGCAATTTGTTGGCAAAGGTAATACGATGGAATGAATCATTTGCAGGATCCCTTTTCTCTATTTCAGTCGACCCGGAAACGTTCCAAGAAATTGATATTATTTAGGAATTCCTAACAGAAAGTAATGTGAATTTTTCATTTAACACTCACTCA
Source organism: Heterodera filipjevi (assembly GCA_039877585.1). NCBI lineage: Eukaryota > Metazoa > Nematoda > Chromadorea > Rhabditida > Heteroderidae > Heterodera > Heterodera filipjevi. The sequence goes on along the minus strand of JBDPZO010000007.1, from coordinate 10,551,636 downwards.
CTGCCCAACATTGTGCCTAACATTTTGCCTTTTTCATTCCCTCCCATTTAAAAAAGAATAAAAGTGATGTGAAAATATTGCATTATTTTGTGCCAAAGAATTGTTTCATTAAAAATACACCAAAATATCTCTATTATAAAAACAGGGGATGAGCAAAAACTGCTAACAGAATGACAACATTTCTCTTTTGCTCTCTCCTCCACTCATTCAACAACTTTCTCCTTGCGGCTTCGGCGCACCCTTTCCCGCATAAATGGCCACACATGGCAATTCCGACTCCAAACTCTCGCTGTTGCTGCTACTTCCGGCCTCATCGCTAAAATTGTTCATTGTTCATGCGCAGTAAATAAAAATTTCAGAGCGCGCAACCCAACGGCATTTTCAAAAATTGTTAATATGCCTGATTGGAGGGGTGTGAGGCTTTTGCTCCCCCTGCTGGTTACGAGCCCGAGTTACTCGGTTATTGGTAGAATCGAGAAATCCCGACCGCATGCCACCATTAAATGAGCAGAGAATTATCTTTTCCCGTGCCTAGAATCGGAGTAGTTCGGAAGGCCAGGAAGCACGCCAATCACTTGGCAATGAGACTCGTGGCGCACTTTTGGCGGTGGACCGTCTGAACTTTTCGTCGACGATTGAGACAATGATACTTTTCCAACCATCGATTTTGGTTCATTGTCAGTGGAGTGAGGTCTTAAAAAAGTGGAAAATTGAACAGACGTGAAATAATGGCATAAAAGTATCACCAACTAAAATGTTCTTTCCAAAACAGTTTTTTAACTTTTAATTTTTTTTAGAAATAAGCCAATAATTTTTAAATAAATTCACATTTAAGCGGTAGTTTCGGCCCATTCCATCCAGATATTTTATCCGTAAAAAAAACTACCACTAATTTTTTGAAAACCTAACTCTAGTTCTTAAAAATTTTCCAAATTTCTACCCGCCTTTTGCGGACGAATGATGCGACCAGAGCCGCCTGTCGCCTAATCCCTGACGAAACGGACGCTTTTTGTGGCTTTTCCAACAGTGCATGGTGTTGTTGGCCAGCAACAGCGGAGGCACCACCAGCCGAGTGTGTCTGTTGTCGGCTCAACTGCAGCAGGTCCTGCTCCTCCTTGCGCTTGCGTGCCTCTTGCTCCGCCTTGGCCCGTTCCACTTGGGTCAGAAAGTCGGACTCGGCCTTATCAATGCCACGGAATTGGTTCTCTGAACCAAACAAAATCGAGACCCTTTTTTAACATCGTAATTCCTTGTTAGAGTTCGAATCAAGGGGTAGGGGTGGTTGAATTTCTATTAGAATCGGAATTCACAACCAAAACCCCCGAATAAATTTTTATTTCGGATTTTTTTATTTAAGTTTTTTTTTTTTTTGGTTATAGTCACTTTAACACAGTAAATATAGCATATTATTACTAGGGCAGTGACTTTTAGTGATGAAAAATCCCCAAATAGTTAACTAAATAGTTGTGAAAAAATGCCAAAATAGTGAGAAAAAGTTCAAAATAGTGACGGAATAGTGAAATTTTTTTTGCCAATTTATCAACAAAAAGAATTTTTTTTATTCCAATCATTGGTTGCAATTACAAATGAGGTGCATTCAAAATTCTCGGGCAAAAATTCTTTGCAAATATCTTAGTAAATATTTTTGTTTTAAAAAAAATTTATTTGGCAAATTTTGGGCCAAAATTTTTTGGTTTTACATAAGTCGTTTCTTAGGGGTATATTTTTTGAAATTTTTTTTCGGCCAATCCTTAGGGGTGCTTTTTTCTTTTTTATTGTATTTTCCTTAAGAAATTCTCCAAAAACCCTAAAATAGTGACGAAACCCCAAAATAGTGAGTTAACTATTTTAGTGACAAAAACGCCAAAATAGTGATTTCTAGTGACGAATAGTGACGTTCAAACGAAGAAGTTTCACGCTAAAATTGCGTTTTTCGTGCGTTTCTCAACGATACAAAGCTGCAGAAAAATAGTTAAATCACTAAAAGTCACTGCCCTAATTATTACATAATTGCACTGGCGTCCGGCACCGTGCCAATGAAATAGCCCCCCGGCTTCAGTCTGTCGGTGGCATTTTTGAGCATTTGCCATGCACAGCGCTCACTGCGGAACGCATAATGCAACGAGAATTGACAACTGCACAGGTCGAACTCGGCCGGCGCATCGGCCGACAGACGATCATTGAGCGAAACCTCAAAAAAAAAAAAAATTATTCAATTTATATTAAAAAACCAAGTTTTTTCGACAGTTTCTAAAATTCTCACTCAAAAAATCGAAAAATTGTGTAATAAAAAGTGGATGCCAACCTCGCACAAATCGGCCGGCAAAAAATGGGCACGAAAAGGTGGACGCCCAGTGCGACGGTCGCGCATGCGCTGGAAGCGCTCACGCGCATCATTCAGCGACACTTCGGCAATGTCTGAATGGGGGGGGGGGAGAAAGTCGATAATAGAAGGCCAAAAATTTAATGGGATTATTTTTACTCTTTTCTAGAAGATATTTTAAAAGATAAGGAGGCTAAATGATAAAAAAAAAAAAATTATTTTTTTTTCTTTTACAAAACAATAACACAATAAACCTGTCATGACAATTTCTCGGATGGAACCGACACGCCATTTACGCAAATCTCCCCCCTTTCCACAGCACAAGTCCAACACAGAAGCACCCCTGTCACAGCTGCCCTCGTTGCTGAGGCGTTCCAAAAATTCGGCTAAAATAAAAAACAAAAGTTAAAACTAGGGTTGGTCGGGACCGGGACCGGGACCGGGGCGGGAAATCCCGGATTTGTGGTGGCAGTGACACTCATTTATTAGCTAATGGAAAAAAATAGCTTCTAATTTTGATGAAAAAAAATGGAAACTTTTTTCCATGTACATTTCTTGAGGAATCGTTTTACAATAAATACACAAAATTTGGGTAAAGGGCGCTTCGTCCCCCCCAGCATCATTTAAAAACTAATTTTTTTCTAACCAAATCCGACAAATTTTTATCATTCAAAAACTCTATTATTCCTAAAAATTCCTCCTCAGGAGTTCGTATCATTTTTGGTTTTCTGGTGAATAGGCTACTCATCCAGTCTACCCATCGACGAGCGGGCAATCTTCGGCAGCGGATTTTGTGACGGACCAAGCTTTTGTCGAAGTGATCCAAACTCTGTTTTTAATCAAAATTGGCGGAATGTTTTGTAATATGCATGAATTTGAATTAAAAAATTTTTTTTGGATCAAAAACAGAGATACAAATCGCTTCCGCACCGAGTTTTGAACGTACAAAGTGTATAACATACCGAGTATCGAACATAACGAATGCCGATAGTATAAAATGTCCGAGTGACGAGCGATTTTAACCTAAGTTAACATATCTTAGTTTTAGCTTAAACCTCGGCCAAGCTCACTTCAGTCTAGGTTTTTATCTTAATTTTCTAACAAAAGCCTTTGGTTTTTCTGTGCCAATCGAAACTCGGAAATTTTTGTTCTTTCGACACTCGGCCGGTAGCCATACAAATACAAGATCAAATTCTGCGAAAATGTAAACAATGGCAACTTTCAGAGAGTCGTGTTTTTAAAACTATAGCGCCCGACCAAATTTTCTAAATTCAGAAAAATGTTTTTCTTTCTTATTCATTTGCTTCTCATTTCGCAAACACTTGAATTTTCTCCAAAAAGAATTGACAAACGCGACACCACCAATCAGCAGGTGTTTAGATAATAATAATTTTTCGAAAAAAATAAAAGATTTCTTTTTTTTAGCGTGAAACCAACGCATTTTCCATGATGAGTGAGAGGCAGATCCGTTCCTTATTCAGAAGAAATGACAATGGCCTGCCAAAAATTCCACATCAATGCGGCGGCGAATGTTGGGAGATTCGGCCCAAACGTTTACAGGAAGATGAGCCGGAGTTACAATTTGTTGGCAGAGGTAATACGATGGAATGAATCATTTGCAGGATCCCTTTTCTCTATTTCAGTCGACCCGAAAACGTTCAGAGAAATTGACGGAAATTTGGACGATTCGGATGCGGAAAAACGGACGCCATTGTTTGTTTTGCTAGTTTTATCAATTTTTTTGAACGCATTCCCTTTTCAGTATTGAAAAAACAAAATCCTTTTTCTCCGGATGTTTTGCTGATGCCGCCCGCTTACTGGATGACGATTTTTCATCATTTTACGAAATTTACGACAAACGAGCAATTTTTGAATGGATGAGAGTTGGAAAGAAGTCAAAGTAAGTAAAACTTGGGGAAACTGACAACTCTGACATTTTTATTAATATGTATATACCATTCGATTTATTTCGTTCAGTGAAGTCTAATGCTATCATTTTTATTACCCGGCGACGCTTCTAAAAATGTTACAATCCATAAAAACTGTGATTTATTTTAAAGTTAAAATGTCAATAAAAGCGGTCGGTCTCGGTTCGGCGCAGCTCACAAATCAGTTCGGCGCGGCCAACTTTGAGAACCATAACTTTTTTCTAAATCTGCCAATTCAAAATATAATTGGTATCATCAGCTATATGTGTTGCATTCATTTTCTAAAATACTAAAAAATGCATCCATATATTAAAAAGTTATGACCTGTCGCACCGAACTATGCAGAAAAATTTCAATTTTTTGAGGTTTTTGGCCATTATTTTTTGGTATATTTTTAAATTTTCTCGAAATTTAGCACAATAATAGAACTAGTCAAGGCGCCGCAAATGTCGGCCAATCGTGCCGAACTGGGCGGTTCCCAGAAAATTCAGTACCAAGTTTTGTGTTATAACTTGTTAGAAGCATGGTCAGGTAATAAAAATGGTACCATAAGCTTCACTCATAAGCATTGGAGTATAACTTTCGATTGACACAAAGCTAAACCCAAAAATTTTCTTCTTTAATGTTCAGAAAAGCTTACCTGACATATATGGAATTGCGTTTTATGATCCATATTGGGGCACTCGGGAAGGAAAACACAGATGTCTGCTTGAACGTCCCAGATCGCACTATGGATAGTCGTTTTCAACTGCCCGTAATTCCGCATCAATTTGGAGGGGATGGACAGGCAATGTCACCCCAAGTTTTGGAAGAAGAGCCCGAATTGAGCTTTTTTGGGAGGGGTACCAATTAATTTTGTTTTAAAAATATCATTGAATTGTTTCAGTCGATTCAGAAATTGGAGGATCAACAATTCCGACTTACTGTGATGATTATCGGTTTGACATCAGAAAAAAATGGCTTTCTTGCGCGAAAATTATGTAATATTTTTAAAAATAATAGTTTTATCTGCAGAAAAAAGGAAATTACATATTTTTTTTATTGTCAGAAGCAAAATAGCCGACCAAGGAAATTGCGACTGTTGCTATGCGGTTGCTGCTGCGTCGGCTTTAACCGATCGATACTGTATTGCATTGGTAAAACAAGGATGGCCTGTCCCCTCCGACCATGATCATTCGTCATTCTTTTCTGCAACGGATATAATGGAATGCGGTCGGACAATTGTTCTCGACTCGTAAGAAAAACTAAGGCCAAATGAATTTTAATATTATAATAAACAATAAAATATTAAAAGAATTATAATTGATTGACTTCGTTCAATTTCCTTAAGATGTAAGGGCGACTTTTCGTATAAAGTTTGGCCTTTTCTCCACAGTATAGGAACGGTCACAGGTTCGGGTTTCTTCCTTCGTTTTGTTTACTCTAACAAATAAATAAAAGAATCCCATTTCCCCCTCTTAAGGCGGCTGCAAGCCATTTCCGTTGATGTCCAAATACCGATTCAAATATGATGGTGGCTGCGAAAAGAAGTGCAAAAATGAAAGCTACCCGGACGAATACAGTTTTGATAAAATAAAAAGTAAAAATTGAATCAAATGGTCAATGATCAGTGTTTTTTTTCAGCATCCAATTGGCACACACTTTCCCAAAATGTTGGTTGGGAACAAACAATGAAAGAAGAGATTAGGGAAAATGGCAGTCTCCCCGTGGACATTTATGTTTTTCGCAGTTTTATTGACTATGATGGAGGAATATATCGGCACAGAGTATTACTTTACATTATTTTAGGAAGGTACAGGGCAAAGGGCGCTAGCCAACTTTCCGACACCATAACTTTTTTCTTTGCCAACCTTATTTTTTCAAAGTACTATTGGACATTTCGGCTGTAACATTTTAAAAATCGCTTTTATCTTGTATGGCATAATCGATTTAATATACCTTTTTTTCGCTTTTTTAGTGGGGCGAAAATGATCAGAAACGGATGTTAAAGGGGCGGGGGGGGGCGAGTTAATCAATTTTTGCGAAGAAGTGAAATCAAATATTTTTGTTAAAAAAAATCACATATTTTATGAAATTTGGTTGGTATAAGTGGGAGGGGGGGGGGCAAAAGAGCTAATCCCCTTTTTAAAAACAATAGTTTATCCAGCAACTAGCCGTATTACAGGTCTAATTCACGGACATTTAATTTAGGTGCCAAACGATGAAATTGGCAGCGGTCACATAGTGCGGCTAATTGGCTACGGCAGAGTGAATTGTACGAACGGCAACAGTCTGAAGTATTGGCTCGGAATAAATTCGTGGGGCAACCGATGGGGCGAAAACGGAGGATATTTTCGGGTGCAAAGAGGCGTCAACGCATTCGGCATTGAGTCACGGGACATCAGCTTCGGGCACATTGTTTTTCCATAAAAAAGAGAGGAATGGGACCAGTGATGACAAAAGTTGATTCAGGACAAAAAACTGATTGCGGGTTTTAAAAGAGCAGGGTTAGGAAAATTTGAAAAAAAGTAAAAAGACATTACAAGAAAAATCAAAATGTCACGATAAAGTGTTTTCCTGGCCCTGATAAATATTTATTTTGATTCAATGACTATTTTTGTGTAAAAAAATATTTCTATTTCAAATATGCCTATTCTGTTCAAATTGTCAATAATTTCTTCCACAAAATAAAGCATATCAACTATATAAAAGTTTTATCAATTCGTTGACTCACCTTGCATTTCTCCGATTCCAAATCACTTTTACTCATTGTGTCAATTTTTCTTATTTATCATATTGTTTTTTTTGAGATTCGGTCATTAAATTTCTCAAATTGTCAATAATTTTTTTTACGAAATAAAGTGTATCAAGTAAATAGGAAAATGCCTAACAGTGACACAAATTCCAATTTCAAACTCACTTTTATTTAGAGGGTTCCGATTATCCTATTTATAAGGATTTACTTATTTGGAGATATCGAAAATCTCATTTCAAATTCCAATGGCTAAAAAACGGCCGTAGGCAACAAATAGGCTAAGATCAATGCAGCAGCTGCACCGGATTAATAAGAGAACCGGATAATTTCTATTCCAAGAGAGGAAGTTTGTTATTTCCTCTCACACTCATTTATTGGTGCTAGGATCATTGATCTATTCCACGATGTTCCTTCATTTATTTTCGGAGGCCAATCTTCGATTGTTGCTGAGTAGGCCAAAAGTCAGGCGGTGCATATCTCATTCTTTGTGTGGTAAGGCTTCTTCCTTTGGTTTTGCGGATTATCGATTTGAATTAACAAAGCCAAGCCATAAAAATGACCGTTCTCATGTTCTTACATAAAATTAGCCTTAAATGTCAGAAAAAAGGCACTAGTCCAGTTTACGTGTCAAATGGACTTTTTTATGTTTATCAAATACCTTCCTTGGTTTCAGGGCCATCATTCCCGGATTAAACCAATAATTCGGAAAAATGTTTTTCTTTTTTATTTATTTGCTATTCATTTCACAAATTTCTGCTGGTAACTTTAAATTCGACTACAAAAAATTGACGCCTGAAGAAAAATGGAACTTTGAACTGTCAATGAAAAGAATCGACAAATGGAACAGACGAACCGACGTAACCTTTCAGGTGTTTAGATAAAGAATTTCGTAAAATGTAAAAGAATTGTTTTTAGCGTGGAATCAACAAATTTTCCCTGATGAGTGAGAAGGAGATCCGTTCTTTATTCAGAAGAGATGACAATGGCCTGCCAAAAGTTCCCCATCAATGCGGCGGAGAATGTTGGGAGATTCGGCCCAAACCTTTACAGGAAGATGAGCCGGAGTTGCAATTTGTTGGCAAAGGTAATACGATGGAATGAATCATTTGCAGGATCCCTTTTCTCTATTTCAGTCGACCCGGAAACGTTCCAAGAAATTGATATTACTTAGGAATTCCTAACAGAAAGTAATGTGAATTTTTCATTTAACACTCACTCACTGCCCAACATTGTGCCTAACATTTTGCCTTTTTCATTCCCTCCCATTTAAAAAAGAATAAAAGTGATGTGAAAATATTGCATTATTTTGTGCCAAAGAATCGTTTCATTAAAAATACACCAAAATATCTGTATTATAAAAACAGGGGATGAGCAAAAACTGCTAACAGAATGACAACATTTCTCTTTTGCTCTCTGCTCCACTCATTCAACAACTTTCTCCTTGCGGCTTCGGCGCACCCTTTCCCGCATAAATGGCCACACATGGCAATTCCGACTCCAAACTCTCGCTGTTGCTGCTACTTCCGGCCTCATCGCTAAAATTGTTCATTGTTAATGCGCAGTAAATAAAAATTTCAGAGCGCGCAACCCAACGGCATTTTCAAAAATTGTTAATATGCCTGATTGGAGGGGGGTGAGGCGATTGCTCTCCCACCGGTTACGAGCCCGAGTTACTCGGTTATTAGTCGAATAGAGAAATGCCGATCGTTCAAAACCATTAAATGAACAAAGAATTATCTCTTCCCGTGCCTCGAATCGGAGTAGTTCGGAAGGCCAGGAAGCACACCAATCACTTGGCAATGAGACTTGTGGCGCACTTTTGGCGGTGGACCGTCTGAACTTTTCGTCGACGATTGAGGCAATGATACTTTTCCAACCATCGATTTTGGTTCATTGTCAGTGGAGTGAGGTCTTAAAAAAGTGGATAAATGAATATATGTAAAAAAAATTACATAACGAGGTGTATGTAGCCCATTCAATTTCCTAAAACTAAGGGTTTGCCGAATCAAAAGAACCCCCCTTGGGACGCGTAATTTCGACTAGCAACTTAACACTCGCTAATATATTTAAATCCTTACGCATTATTTCAAAATCCAAATGTTTCTTTCATTTCCATTTCTACCCGCCTTTTGCGGACGAATGATGCGACCAGAGCCGCCTGTCGCCTAATCCCTGACGAAACGGACGCTTTTTGTGGCTTTTCCAACAGTGCATGGTGTTGTTGGCCAGCAACAGCGGAGGCACCACCAGCCGAGTGTGTCTGTTGTCGGCTCAACTGCAGCAGTTCCTGCTCCTCCTTGCGCTTGCGTGCCTCTTGCTCCGCCTTGGCCCGTTCCACTTGGGTCAGAAAGTCGGACTCGGCCTTATCAATGCCACGGAATTGGTTCTCTGAACCAAACAAAATCGAGACCCTTTTTTAACATCGTAATTCCTTGTTAGAGTTCGAATCAAGGGGTAGGGGTGGTTGAATTTCTATTAGAATCGGAATTCACAACCAAAACCCCCGAATAAATTTTTATTTCGGATTTTTTTATTTAAGTTTTTTTTTTTTTTTGGTTATAGTCACTTTAACACAGTAAATATAGCATATTATTACTAGGGCAGTGACTTTTAGTGATGAAAAATCCCCAAATAGTTAACTAAATAGTTGTGAAAAAATGCCAAAATAGTGAGAAAAAGTTCAAAATAGTGAAATTTTTTTTGCCAATTTATCAACAAAAAGAATTTTTTTTATTCCAATCATTGGTTGCAATTACAAATGAGGTGCATTCAAAATTCTCGGGCAAAAATCCTTTGCAAATATCTTAGTAAATATTTTTGTCTTAAAAAAAATTTATTTGGCAAATTTTGGGCCAAAATTTTTTGGTTTTACATAAGTCGTTTCTTAGGGGTATATTTTTTGAAATTTTTTTTCGGCCAATCCTTAGGGGTGCTTTTTTCTTTTTTATTGTATTTTCCTTAAGAAATTCTCCAAAAACCCTAAAATAGTGACGAAACCCCAAAATAGTGAGTTAACTATTTTAGTGACAAAAACGCCAAAATAGTGATTTCTAGTGACGAATAGTGACGTTCAAACGAAGAAGTTTCACGCTAAATTTGCGTTTTTCGTGCGTTTCTCAACGATACAAAGCTGCAGAAAAATAGTTAAATCACTAAAAGTCACTGCCCTAATTATTACATAATTGCACTGGCGTCCGGCACCGTGCCAATGAAATAGCCCCCCGGCTTCAGTCTGTCGGTGGCATTTTTGAGCATTTGCCATGCACAGCGCTCACTGCGGAACGCATAATGCAACGAGAATTGACAACTGCACAGGTCGAATTCAGTCGGCGCATCGGCCGACAGACGGTCATTAAGCGAAACCTCAAAAAATAAATAAAAATATATATATGTAAATATATATTGACAAACGCCAGAGAAACAAAAAAATTATTCAATTTATATTAGGAGTGGTGCACCCCAAAAGGTTGCCGCTCAAAATATCGACGAAACAATACTTCACCAAAAAACTCAAAAAAGCTTTAAAAAAAAATTTTTGTTTTGTTTTTTACAAAACAATAACACAACAAACCTGTCATGACAATTTCTCGGATGGAACCGACACGCCATTTGCGCAAATCTCCCCCCTTTCCACAGCACAAGTCCAACACAGAAGCACCCCTGTCACAGCTGCCCTCGTTGCTGAGGCGTTCCAAAAATTACGGAACCGGTCATTTTGGCGTGGCCATTTTGGCGTGGCCACTTTGGCGTGGCCGTTTTGGCGTGGCCATTTTGGCGTCGTTGGTCATAACTTTGTCCAAAAGAAAGCTAATTGAATATTATTACTACCATTCGATAGCTCTTGGTAAGCTCTATAAGCCTGCATAATTTCAAAAAATTTGGTCCACCCAACAAAAAGTTATGTTCAAAAACGTTCAAAAATTCGAGTAAAATTTCCGAATTTGAAATTTTTTGAACTTTTTTAAACATAACTTTTTATTGGGTGGACCAATTTTTTTTAAAATTAGGTAGGCTTATAGAGGACACTTAGGGCTATCGAATGATACTAAAAATATTTAATTTGGTTCTCTATGAGAAAAGATATCCATCGACGCCAAAATGGCCCACGCCAAAATGGCCACGCCAAAGTGGCCACGCCAAAATGGCCACGCCAAAATGACCCAGACCGAAAAATTAGGCTGAAATAAAAACCAAAAGTTAAAACCATAAGCATAACCACGACGGCAAAAAAAAAAAAAATCAAAACAAAATAAACTTATTGTTAGATAAATATATATTAAAAACTCAAGTTTTTTTTCGACAGTTTCACTCAAAAATCGGAAAATTGTGTAATAAAAGTTGATGCCAACCTCGCACAAATCGGCCGGCAAAAAATGGGCACGAAACGGTGGACGCCCAGTGCGACGGTCGCGAATGCGCTGGAAGCGCTCACGCGCATCATTCAGCGACACTTCGGCAATGTCTGAAAAGGGAAAGCTAACAAAGAGAATGCCAAAGATTTTAGAATTTAATTATATTACCTATGCTTTTTTAAAGGAAAGTCAATATAAAAGTTTTTCATTATAAAAAAGGTCTCTAAAATGAAAAAAAAAAAACCATTTTTCGGCCAATAGTTGGATTTTGCACATATTCTCCGTGTTCTTTAGAAAGCGAGCTTAACTAATGGCATTTTGATTCAATGTGCATTTTAAAATTGAAAAACAATTCGTCTTTTGCCAAAAATTCATTTTGAAAAAGACAACCCATCTTTTGCCAAACATTCTTTTTTTGATCCGACCTATGAGCATGCTCTTCATCCAATTGTTGAAGTTTCGCAAGTGCAGGATGCGCGAGTCGTTGCGCAACTGAATGCCCATCTCGGGCAACGCGTTGTAATGTGAGGCGACCACCGACGAAGAGGAGGGCAAGGGGGAGGGCATTGAACCGGCACTACCAGAAGCAGAAGTATTCATTTGGTGTTGGCCATCATTAGGCGAAACGGCAGAAGCAAAAGATGATGGTGTAGTGGAAGAAACAGAGGAATTTGTGGTGGCAGTGACACTCATTTATTATCTAATGGAAAAAAATGGCTTCTAATTTTGATGAAAAAAAAAAAAATGGAAACTTTTTTTCATGTACATTTCTTGAGGAATCGTTTGAATCTGTATTACCATAATTACACATAATTTGGGTAAAGGGCGCTTGGTCCGCAGCATCCTCTTTTTCTCTCAAAAGAATTGACAAACGGGACACAACCAATCAGCAGGTGTTTAGATAATAATAATTATGAAAAAAAACAAAAGATTTGTTTTTTTAGCTTGGAATCAACCAATTTTCCTGAGTGAGAAGGAGATCCGTTCTTTATTCAGAAGAGATGACAATGGCCTGCCAAAAATTCCACATCAATGCGGCGGCGAATGTTGGGAGATCCGGCCCAAACATTTACAGGAAGATGAGCCGGAGTTGCAATTTGTTGGCAGAGGTAATTTTATAGAATGAATCATTAGCAGTATCCCTTTTCTCCATTTCAGTTTACCCGGAAACGTTCAGAGAAATTGACCGAAATTATGACGATTCGGATGCGGAAAAACGGACGCCATTGTTTGTTTTGCTAGTTTTATCAATTTTTTTGAACGCATTCCCTTTTTTTCAGTATCGAAAAAACACTTTCCTTTTTCTCCGGATGCTTTGCTGATGCCGCCCACTCACGGGATGACGATTTTTCATCATTTTACGCAATTTACGACAAACGAGCAATTTTTGAATGGATGAGAGTTGGAAAGAAGTCAAAGTAAGTAAAACTTAGGGAAACTGACAACTCTGATTTTTATATTAATTTATATATAATCATCCGGTTTCTTTCGTTCGGTGAAGGCTAATGGTGCCATTTTCATTACCCGGCGACGCTTATAAAAAAAGTTACAATACATAAAAACTTCTTTGATTTATTTTAAAGTTAAAATGTCAATAAAAGCGGTTGGTTTCGGTTCGGCGCGGCCAACTTTGAAAAGCCATAATTTTTTTTCTAATTCTGCCAATTCATTCTGTATGTACTTCATTCATTTTCAAAATATCTAAAAAATGCATCCATATATAAAAAAGTTATGACCTGTCGCGTCTAACTATGCAGAAAAATTCTTTTTGGCCACTATGTTTTGTATATTTCTAAATTTTTTTCGAAATTTAGCACATTGATAGAACTAGTCAAGTGCTTTCGAATAATGCTTGTTTAATTTAAACGAAAATTAAAAAAGTTAATGGTAGTCGCGCCGAACTGAGTGGTTCCGCAATAAAAGCGGTTTCATTACTTAAGTCAGCAAATTCAGTACCATGTTTTATATGTTATCTTTTGTTAGAAGCATGGTCAGGTAATAAAAATGGTACCATAAGCTTCACTCATAAGCATTGGAGTATAACTTTCGATTGACACAAAGCTAAACCCAAAAATTTTCTTCTTTAATGTTCAGAAAAGCTTACCTGACATATATGGAATTGCGTTTTATGATCCATATTGGGGCACTCGGGAAGGAAAACACAGATGTCTGTTTGAACGTCCCAGATCGAACTTGGGATAGTCGTTTTCAACTGCCCGTAATGCTGCATCATTTGGAGGGGATGGACAAGCAATGTCACCCCAAGTTTTGGAAGAAGAGCCCGAATTGAGCTTTTTTGGGAGGGGTACCAATTAATTTTGTTTTAAAAATATCATTGAATTGTTTCAGTCGATTCAGAAATTGGAGGATCAACAATTCCGACTTACTTGATGATTATCGGTTTGACATCAGAAAAAATGGCCTTCTTGCGCGAAAATTATGTAATATTTTTAAAAATAATAGTTTTATCTGCAGAAAAAAGGATTTTAAAGAATAAACATAACTGATTGTCAGTTCAGCGAGCAGCGCAACTTCGAATACACAAAGCAATTTGGCAAATAGTTTTGCAATGATTGCGAACGGCACAAAAAAGAAGGACAGTGCCGGCAAAAAAGGTGGACGCCGCTGGGGGGAAAAAGACGAATTGCGTTTCTCCTAAAAAATGTTTAATGGGAAAAATGCCAAAAAAAGACTTTGTAATTAGTTAATTGGTAAACTTAATAGGTGCTAATTTGACAGTTACCTAATTTGTGGTAAATGATTGTCGTTCAGGCAGCAGCACCGCCGCCAGCAGCAAGCGTTCCCTGCATTCGTTGGAGTGCTGCGCGGAGCGTGACGAAGTGCGTGCCGCGCTAATGCGCCATTGGACGGCATTGGACCGCGCGCGACTGCACACTTTTCACCTTTGGCTGTACGGCATTTAATGCGCCCACTTTAAGTTGCTCCAAATTACTAATGCATTATTACTAATTGCTTGCTCATTTCAGTTTCGTCTATTCCATTGCTCAGCTTTTCCTCTTCCATTACCTTTGCCACAGGGTTTGGTCCCTGGTTTATCTGTGCTTTTGCCTCCTTTTCCCCGGCCTCATTCTCGTATCTTTTGTGCTTATCCGATACAGCGAAGACCGGTCAATTATGGTGAATTATTTAAAAATTATTTATTTTTTTGACTCATTTTTTTTTTGTTCAGCGCCAGCGACGTCGTCTTGCGCATTTTTCACTGATTTCTTACGTCAGCTTTCCCATTTTCCTGTGGCTCATTCATTTGTCGCTCATTTTGGAGTTTCAAATAAAACAGGAACGTATTGCCGAACTCTCCTCCCTATGCTCATCAATGTAACGCAAAAATTCGTTATAAATAATTTTCATATTACGAGGCCACAACCTAATAAATCATATGCTTGGAGAAAAAAATCTAATTTGTGATGAGTGAGAATATTATGCTTTCGCCTTAAAGACCCTCCAGAACTGAAAATATCGAAACGGGTCAGTTTGGCGTGGCCGTTTTGGCGTCGTTGGGTATAATGGATATAACTTTTCTCACAGAGTCAACAAAACCAAATATTCTTAGTATCATTAAACAGCTCTTGGTAAGCTTAATAAGTATGCAAAATTTCAAAAAATTTGGTCAAGCTAAAAAAAGAAGCTATGTTTAAAAAATTTCAAATTCCGAAAATTTTCTCGATTTTTTGAACTTTCGAACATAATTTTTTGTTCGTTGGACCAAATTTTTTTAAAATTATGCAATCTTATAGAACATGAGCTAGCGAATGGTATTAACAATATTCAATTAGCTTTTTTCTGGACAAAGTTATATCCATTATACCCAACGACGCCAAAACGGCCACGCCAAACTGACCCCGACCGGAAAATCTCGTAAAACTTGCTTTTTTTTTTAAATTTACCCAGACTATTTTGGAACTGTACATTTATAGACTGATGGTTAAATTTGTAACAGAATTTGCTAAAAAAAATGCCCAATGTTTTTTTTTCCAAGGCCATCTCCACCGTGTACCAATTCTTCGTGCTGCCGCGCCAGCGTCGGCTGTTCCTCGCGCTGTCCGTCTGCTTCAATTTGCTCAATTCTCTGCTGATCGGTGCCGTCCTCTTCGGCTCCAGTGACAAATTGTCGTTCCCCGAGTCGCCTTCGCTTCTGCTGTTGCCCTCGTGCCTTTACCAATTGGTGGTCACCGCTGTCGGCGTTATTTGCGAGGCGAATTCCGCCAGCAGTCGGCAAACAATCGCCCAAAAACTCACTGAGGCGGTCCACCGGCGGACGGAATTGGAGGCGCTGAAAAACCGACAGGTGGACCAAAAGAAAGTCGAATCTCCCACAGGTCTGAAACAATTCGAGTTTAACAAAATTGAGAGAATATTTCTGTTAAAATACCTTAATTGCGTACTTAAAGAAAATCCATCAAAATAAAATTACAAAAAAAAAAGATAACCAAACTAATATTTGCCAAAATATTTATCATTTAAAACTAATGTTCTTCTCAATATTTTGTAGCGTATTTTCTGAATATTAATTCAATTATTCTACCATCACCCCCCCGCCCCTCTCAGATTTTTGTTTTTGAATTTAAAATCAAATTAAATTTAAATTAAAAAATTTTCCCTCAATAACCAACTCTCTCACGCTTCAGGAAGGCCTGTTGCTTAGCGTTATCCCGGCCTATTTGACAGACAAAGTCAGCAAACCAATATTCGCCACTTCATCTGCCGCCGATTTTAGTGCCCATAACAAGAAGCAGAAGTTGTTCCACGAATTGCATGTTCAGGTCGAAAATTCAAATTAAAAAATTAATTTAAGAAATATATTTAAATATAATTTAGGCCCATGAAAATGTGTCAATTCTTTTCGCGGACATTGTCAATTTCACCCAATTGGCGGCACAACTCAATGCCAAAGACTTGGTGAAGACGCTGAACGAATTGTACAACAAATTTGACGAAGACGCACAAGTGGGCAAACAAACAAATTAAAAGGGGACTTTTTCAGATTTGAAACTTTCCAAATTTGGCGCCTTAATTACCCTTTAATTTGCCGATTAATTCTCTTTAAAACGTTTTAGTGTTATTTTTTCCCGCACCCCTTCACAGAAGTTGTCGTGCATGCGAATCAAATTCCTCGGCGACTGTTATTACTGCGTGCCGGTCAATCGTCCGTCCCATGCAGACATGTGCGTTTTGATGGGTAAGCCTTTTACTACGTAATGTGACTTATGCAATGATGACGATCAGAAAGACTTCCAAAATTGTGCCAAAATGTAACTTTGCTGTTCAGGATTAGAGATGATCAAAACAATTCGGCGCGTGCGCATCGCCACCGGCGTCAACGTGGACATGCGAATCGGCGTGCACACGGGTTCCGTGCTGTGCGGCATTTTGGGACTGTAAGCGACGAACCCAAAAATGCTTTGAGAATTAAATATAAAATTAAGCTTTTTATTATTATTTACTAACAAATTTTAATGAATTGATGGATTATGCTAAAAAAAACTCGCTAAATTAATAAGTATTAATTGATAAACCTATTGCTCTCATTGAATCGTGTTCCTTTGCCATTTTTGTTGTTATTGGCACAATGTTCACACATTAAGCAAAAAGTGGCAATTTGACATTTGGTCGGATAACGTGTCCTTTGCCAATCAGATGGAGTTCACCGGGTGAGCAAATCTAACCAATTGATCATTTGGCATTCCATTCCATTGCCAAAATATTTGAATTTTCTGCAGAATGCCCGGTGCGTTGCATATCAGCAAAAAGACGAAGGACATGCTGATGGGCAAGTACAACATTGTGGAAGCACTAAAGTCAGAGGATCCGAGCATCGTGGCACACGGACTGCCCACCTTCCACATTCTGCCCGATCAGTCCGCCAAGTTGGAGCGTGACTCGTCCATCTACATCAAGAAGCGTCGTGCCATGGAGTTGAGGTATACTCTAATGTTCGACACGCCCAGAAAATCCAAAATTTATAAACGAAGGAAATTAAAAACAAAAAAAAATTCAAAAAACCCCTGACTCCGGTAGCTCTAGACAAGCCTTCCCCACCTTCTCCAAACCTAAAGTTTTAACACATTCTGCAGTCCGTCCTATTCCGACTTGAACAATTTGGACTTGCTGAGCGTCGACAGTTGCGCCGATTTTGTGCCAGCGGGCGATTCCCATCACCGGGCGATTTTGATGAAAGGGAAAAGCGTAAAGATGACGCAGTATTGGGGAGAACAAACGCAGGCACTGAAGTTAATTTCGGCACGGAGCCGATCTACGGTGAGAGGGGCGGTGAACGCGGCACGGCACAACGACCCAAAGCAGAAACAGCAGCGAGTTGGAGACGTAACAGCAGCAGCAGGGGGAACGAGAACAAAGGGAACAAAAGCAGCGGGAGGAGGAGAAGGGGGAGCAGTTCAAGGGAATGAACGCGCAAAAGGCAAGGCAAACGGAAAAGACAGAAAACAATGGGCGGCGGGGGGGATGGTTCAGAATTCTGTGGCACCGTATTGTCTCCCAAAATCCTTTGAGAGCTTAAAAAGGGGTTAAATCATTGGTAGGTAAAATTTGTCCAACCAACTATTTTTTTGAAGTGTTTGCATTTTATTTTCAATGTTTTTTTAAACTGACAGATTCCATTGGCAAAATGCCATTGGAGAGGAACGGATTGATGGCCCCGTCACTGGCAAACTTCGACGAATCGAACGCTGCCACCGGGGGAGAGGAGGCCGAGGAAGCGGACGACACGAAGCGCAGCAACAAACGGCGAACGAGGACGGCACAAAGGGAACGGAGTTATTACAGGGCGGGCACTCTCGGCGCGATCACAATGCAAAGTTTGACGCTGATGGGCAACCTGTCGACCACCAGGCAATCGGCGGGAGGAATTTTTGGATTTGAAATTAATCAAAAAAAAATCATTTTTTTTTTAGTTAAATATCGTTTAAAATGTTTAGTTTAAAATTAAATTTATTAAAGTTTACGCACCATTTTCCATTGCACCACGGGAAGCTGTGAATTGTCGCCATTTTTGTTGTTTCATTACATGTGAGAACAGAAGTTGCAAATATTATTCATCACAAAATAAATCCTCACTAAATGATTGACATCCAAAATGTTTTAATTTTAATTACCCAATTAATTAATATTTATTTTTTTTATTTTATTAAGAAATCGCGAGATGTGCCTGAAGTCCGAGTGCCGCACAATTTTCTTTTTTTCTTTGCCCATTGCGTTGGCCAACTATTTGCTCGTCTACCAAAATGTCCCGTCAGTGAAACTTTCGCTTTGCCAAAGATGGCTTTTGTCCCATTTTTTTATTTTAAATTTCCAATTTGGTTTTGTCCTCAGGCAAGAGGTGCAAAATTTGGTGAGTGGCCAATTGTTCGTCTCCATCGGTGTCTTCCTCTTCATCTGTGCGTTGGAATCGCTGTGCCGAATGGCCAAAGTTCTGCTCACAATGGTGGCATCTGTCGTTTCATTGTCCATTCCCATTGGCCAACATGTGAGAGGGAAAGGAATAAAACGGGGAAAATATAATTACGGTAATTAATGAGTACAGTAAATGGGTTTTAATTTTATTAATTTACAAAATTTCCCATTCATTTCAATGCCGTGCCTTTCTTTTTTCATTTACATATAATATTTGCTAATGATTTGGTTATTTTCTGCTCAGATGTGCTTGGTTTTGCTCGCTGTCACTGCCCAACGGTTGCCCGTCTTCTCCATTTTTTGGCTTCCCTCGTGCTTTGCTCATATGTGCTCTATTTTTGCACTCTATCGGTAGACATTTTACCAAATTAACACAAAAGACAAATTTTCTTCTTCGATTATACAAATGCTTAGTTTTCACTATTTTACGATCACTAATTACGAGCTGTGATATAAAATAAATATTTTCTTTAACCCTTCTTTTTTAATTCTATTCATAAAACAATGGCTGATTGTTTTGGCTTTTTCTGACTTATTTCATTCTGATCTTTATACGTTTTCTGATCCCTGATCCGTGTTCTTATCAGGATCCGTTTGTGATTCCTTTTCTTGTCTGATCCGTTTGTAATCCGTTCGTTTTCTGCTCACTGGTCCCTTTTCTAATCACTGATCCCTTTTCTGATCACTGATCCCTTTTCTGATCACTGATCCCTTTTTTGATCACTCATCCGTTTGTGCCGTTTCCTTTCCCGTCTTTCCCTCCTCCGCTCCCTGCATTTTCCTCCTTTTTTTCTCAGTTTGCCATATCCGTTGCGCTGCTTTTTGGCATCCGTCGACTGCTGCCTTTTCCTCCTTTCGCTTATCCTTTTCTCCACTTCCGTCTCCAATGTTCTTCAGGTATTTTTTTCATTTCCCTATTTTTCCTTCAGCAGAGGTCATAAATTCCATTTTCAGTCTGCCCCGATCATCAGTTGCCAAGTCACAAACATTTTGGTCAATATCATCGCCCTTTTTCTGTTGCTTATGTTCATCGTTCGTATTGTTCGTCTTTCGACACGGCACTAATACAATTTTTATTTAATTTATGCATAAGTTTTTATTAGTATTTGTTTGATATTTAAATTTAGTTAATTAAATTCTAAAATAATTTTTAAATTTGATTGTGATTCATTTTCAGTTGCTGTCAAAACCAAAATTCAGCTGCATCGAAAAATCAAAACTGTTGCCAGCACTTATATGGCGGGTAAGAGGGGGAGGAGAAGGGAAAAAAGGGCATCAATTGGAAAAGGATATCCCATATATAAGTCTGATCTTGCATCCATATATTAATTGAAACAAATTCTTAAGGAATGATAAATTTTAAAAATTTAGCCGCTGGTCTCACCGATTCGGACACCGCAGAAAGCAGTGTGAGTTTCTTCATTTGATAGTACAAGGGATACGGTAGTCGGGAAACGGTGCACCCCAAAAGATCGCTGCCCAAAACACCGCCTAGACACATTTTTTAAAAATCTCCAAAAATTCTTTATTATTAAGATTTTGCCTAAGTTTTTTTTTCGAAATTATGCGAAAGTTTCAAGTTTTTTCTTGAAATTTCCTGCCTAGAAAATTTTTTTGTTTTAATGTGTCTCGGAGGTGTTTCGGGCGGCGGCTTTTTTAACTGTTCCGGTCGGGAAATATTGTATGAGTGTGTTGTCCCTCTGCTGTTTATTTGCCTCGAAAATTGAATTCATTTTTCAGCCCGAACGAAATTCCACCATTGTAAGTTGGGCTGGGCCGGCCAAATAAGCAAATTGTCGGCATGGAGCACTAATTTTCATTGGAAAGATGGTCGAATTTGCACAAGCAATGGCGGCGATGTTGGCCCAATTGAATGTCGACTCTTTTCAGAATTTCGAACTTCGAATTGGCAAGTCATGAATACCTTTTTTCGGCATAAATCATTAATGTTCGCAATGCCTTTGTGCTCATTTGTCAGGTCTCAATGTTGGCCCTGTCGTTAAATAAATAAAAGAATCCCATTTCCCCCCTTAAGGCGGCTGCAAGCCATTTCCGTTCATGTCCAAAAACCGATTCAAATATGATGGTGGCTGCGAAAAGAAGTGCAAAAATGAAAGCTACCCGGACGAATACAGTTTTGATAAAATAAAAAGTAAAAATTGAATCAAATGGTCAATGATCAGTGTTTTTTTTCAGCATCCAATTGGCACACACTTTCCCAAAATGTTGGTTGGGAACAAACAATGAAAGAAGAGATTAGGGAAAATGGCAGTCTCCCCGTGGACATTTATGTTTTTCGCAGTTTTATTGACTATGATGGAGGAATTCATCGGCACAGAGTATTTGTAAATTAAAAAAGTTTAGGTTTAGAAGGGTGAAGGTTGGATAATCTTTTTTTGCAATTTCTTCGAATGTTACGTAATAAATGTAAAAATGAGCATTTTAACAATTCTTTAATGAAATTTCACTCGCAGATATTTTATTATTCCATCAAATTTAGTTGCCCAACGATAACGAAGGTGGTGGTCACATAGTGCGGCTAATCGGATATGGCCGAGTGAATTGTACGAACGGCAATAGTCTGAAGTATTGGCTCGGGATAAATTCGTGGGGCAACCAATGGGGCGAAAACGGAGGATATTTTCGGGTGCAAAGAGGCGTTAACGCATTCGGCATTGAGTCACGGGACATCAGCTTCGGGCACATTGTTTTCCCATAAAAAAAGAGAGGAATGGGACCAGTGATGACATAAATTGTTCAGGACAAAAAACTGATTGCGGGTTTTAAAAGAGCAGGGTTAGGAAAATTTGAAAAAATAGAATACAAAAAGTAAAAAGACATTACAAAAAAATTAAAATGTCACAAAGTGTTTTCCTGGCCCTGATAAATATCTATTTTGATTCAATGACTATTTTTTATGTAAAAGAATATTTCTATTTCAAATGTGCCTATTCTGTTCAAATTGTCAATAATTTCTTCCACAAAATAAAGCATATCAACTATATAAAAGTTTTACCAATTCGTTGACTCACCTTGCATTTCTCCGATTCCAAATCAATCACTTTTACTCATATGTGTCAATTTTTCTTATTTATCATATTATTTTTTTTGAGCTTCGGTCATTATCTGGGAAATTTATTAATCCATCAATTGCTTGCGGCGCGTCGTTTTAAATAGTGTCTTTATTAATTGGAACAAAATATTTCATCAAACTGGCACCGGATAAACTACTTAAAAAAACCCATTTGTCCCTAATGGCAAGACCGACTTTTCCGTGCGACACTAACAGACACCGCCAGACTTTTTTCGGAAGTAAAAATATAATTCCCATTCGAAAACGTATCTTTCTTTCGGCAATAAATATGCTGCAAAAAGTACATTTTATTGAAATATTGCATTTAGTAACAAAAAGGTTTCAAGAGAATGTTTTTCTTTATTTATTTGCTATTCATTTCACAAATTTCTGCTGGCAACTTCAAATTCGACTACAAAAAATTGACGCCTGAACAAAAATGGAATTTGGCACTGTCTATGAAAAGAATTGATACATGGAACAAAATCCCTGGAATAACTGCGCAGGTTTGTTATGAATTACAATAAATATTATATGTTTATTTGTTTATATATATACAGATATTTATTCAGTTTGGAATCAACAAATTTTCCCTGATGAGTGAGAAGGAGATTCGTCGATCCTTATTCAGAAGAGATGACAATGGCCTGCCAAAAGTTCCGCATCAATGCGGCGGCGAATGTTGGGAGATTCGGCCCAAGCCTTTACAGGAAGATGAGCCGGAGTTACAATTTGTTGGCAGAGGTAATTTTATGGAATGAATCATTTGCAGTATCCCTTTTCTCCATTTCAGTCGACCCGGAAACGTTCCAAGAAATTGATATTACTTAGGAATTCCTAACAGAAAGTAATGTGAATTTTTCATTTAACACTCACTCACTGCCCAACATTGTGCCTAACATTTTGCCTTTTTCATTCCCTCCCATTTAAAAAAGGATAAAAGTGATGTGAAAATATTGCATTATTTTGTGCCAAAGAATTGTTTCATTAAAAATACACCAAAATATCTCTATTATAAAAACAGGGGATGAACAAAAATTGCTAACAGATTGACAACATTTCTCTTTTGCTCTCTCCTCGACTCGTTCAACAACTTTCTCCTTGCGGCTTCGGCGCACCCTTTCCCGCATAAATGGCCACACATGGCAATTCCGATTCCAAACTCTCGCTGTTGCTGCTCCTCCTGCCTCATCGCTAAAACTGCTCACTTATTAAAATAAAATAAAAATTTCAGAGGGCTCAACCCAACGGTATTTTTTGCCAAAATGGTCAATGTGCCTGATTGGAGGGATGTAATTTTCGAACCTTTTAGCCTGGGAATTTAAAATTAAAGAATCAATTTGCCAAATTGGCCATCGTTGCGGCGCGAGTCCATTGACGGGAAACATTATGTTCAGAAGGTCGCCCATCGTGTTCAGGTCGACTCTGTCCGGCGTTGCGTCATTTATGTCAGAATTGTACAGTCGTCGCATGTCCTCCAAACGCGACCTGACCAATGATGGCGATAATTAATTAATTGTAAATAGCCAATTAATATTATTCGCTAATTTCCCCCAATTATAATGCGTCTGCTCACTTCAATTTTTCCAAGCTCCAATAGTGAAGGGCCCCGTTTTTCAAGTCGCGCACTTGGACTGCCACAACCAAAAAACAAAGTCCAAAAGTGATTCATTCGTCCACCGCCCCCGCCCCCCCCCCCCCCTCCACCGTACCCGTCTTTGGGTACGGTCTCAGGCTCAGATTTTCCCCAGACAAATTGGAATTCAACACGTTTTTTCAGCTCCAATGAAATTGCATTTGCCTCCTCTGATTGATTTTTGTTGTTTTTAAATAGCTCATTAATTGTTTCTTTTTTCTTTGCTAAATTCACTCAAAAAGATGGCATTTCCCCACAGGTCGTCTCTGACTGAGGTGAATTGGTAGTAGCGCCACTTCAGCGCCGCCTTTTGCACTTTCATCGCCAATTCGGCTGTCCATGGGTCTTCGTTCACTTGATCAGTGACATTTTCAAACAATGGTCCAGAAATGCCATTGAAAAACGGCACCTTCGGCCAGCAGACTCTTGCTGTCTCCATTATTCCAGCAAGAACAGCCCGAGGAGGAAATCAGCTGACTGTGCGCGAGGTCCACTTGCCGTTGCAGACTTTGAATACGACTTTCGTACTCCTGGGCGATCATTAATTTAGGGTAATTATCAATTAGCCAATGAGCGAGAGTAATTAGCAGCCCAAATCCCAATTTTCATACCCGCTGGCCATTAATAAGGGTAATTTAAAATAATTCTGGCACATTAGCAGCACTTAAATTCCCCGTTGCTTTACATTGTTTCGTCTTCGGTGTTCCCTCTCCAACTGCTCCATTTCCTTATGAAATTGTTGCTCCATTTCCAGCACCTTTTTGTCCATCTCCTGCTTCAGATCAATGCCCTGTTTCTCGAACAGTTCGTGTTGGGCAAAACGCCAATCGATTGGCTCTCCTATTCAAAAAATATTACACTATCAAATACAGTATCACTGATCCATTTGAAAAGGATGACTGACAGTTTCAACTCACTTGCGATTGCGGCCAAAGTGTGGCGACTTGTCCGAACTTCTTGCGGGTCTGCATAATTGGGCTATTTATTCTTACACCAATTCGTCCGCCCTTTACCATTGAAGCGAAACACATGGTTTCGGCCGAGGATTATGCGACTTCCCGAGCTCAGTTTGGTGGATTGTCCAGCTGTTTTTTTGGAAGGGGTTTTTCGTTTGCGTTTCATTGCGCTGTTTCTCCCCCCCCCCCCAAAAAAAACACCTTCGATTGGCTGTCCATTCAAAAAGCATTCGCCCTCAACCGGCATAATGTTCACCACTGCGTCCGCGTTGATGAACTGACAATGCGCGTTTTTTTATGTATTCGCCGACACCCTCGGGCCTTCCGACCCTAAAAATTGAAATTTATATTTCAGTCAAATTTCAGCAAATCGACCCACCTGGTGACCCCCTCCTTCAGATAGTACAGCAAACACTCGCTCATCAGCGGGTCCTCGTTCAGATTCACGAAGTGCGGCAGTCTATTGGGCTGGAACACGCCCAGCGCCGACCCGTCCGCGGAGGTGGCCAAGTTCTCTTCAATTTGTCCTCCCAACTTTCGTTCAGTTCTGCGATTAGTTTCTCCGATGTTTTGATTTGTTCTAGCGTTTCCTTTTCTCTCCCCGAAAAGACTCGTGTGCTGGACGAAAGGTACCCATTTTCGTCAACCTAATTAGTTAGCTAATTACCGTGATTAATTTGAGGGAAAATGGCAGTGCCATTGCTTTTCCCTTCAGTCCCCTTTTTCGCCTACCTCCACTCCGCAATTTTGTAACATGTTTCGCAATTTGTTCACTTCCTCTTAAATTTGAATTTGCTTGTACTGCCTGCCCCCGCGGTCATGCCTTCCCCTACCCCCCCCCCACCTTTAAATTCCCGGATCAACTTCGCGTTCGGGTCCTCGTTGACTTTGGCACGGCACACAATCTGTTTGGCACTGTCCGCATATCTAGGAAACATAATCTGATCACCCGCAACAAACAATTATAAATTCGCTCAATTCTGTTAATTGCCTTAGAGTGCTTTATGTTTCTTCTCATGAAGCAGCCACGTCAGCACGGAATCCTGAAAAGCAGGCGAAAATGCCAATGATATTGTGCCAAAAGTGTGTAAATGCGCATCCTCACCCGGTAATTTCCCGACGAATTCGCTGTCCCATGTCGGCGCCATCCAAATGGGGCCGCGCGTTTGGATGGCCGTCCAGCCACAATGCGCGCACTTCGCCACCTGTCGCTCCTCCCTCGACCCATTGTCCTGCCTCACGGGCACGGGGAGACGGACCATTTCGGACTTAACTGAAAATGGGCGGCAGAGAAACGCACGCTGGGCCCACTGACACTCTTTTTGAGCAGAGAATGAAAGTCCAAACTTTGACAGGTGGCGCAGCAGTGCACGTGAGCGAGTTTTCTGAAGAGAAAATGCACACTTTAGATACAAAAGCCAAACAGAAGGGACACTTTTTGAGTTACGTCAGTTAATCAATTAAGAGAGGCATTTCTAAATAATTAAACAAATTTTATTTTTTTAAATGTCGAAAAATTAATCCGTCAGTGGAAAATTGAATTGACCTCGCCCCGTTTCTTCCGTTAAAATTCGGTTTGGCCACGACATCGGGGCAACCGGCGCTCAAAGGGAAATGCGGGGGATCAAAGCATGAAAAGAATTATTTTGGTGTCGATAGTTAACGATTTGCTGTCATTGTCCGTTTTCGTAAAATCGGTACTCGATTTGTTCAGCATGTGGCTCGACGAATGTGACCTTAGATATACGAATTATTTAATATTTTGGGTCAATTTATGGATAGAAATTTAACCAGAAATGAGATAATTCCGGATGCGGAGAGCTTTTGTCGATTCGTGCAAGCATACGCAACGTCCTCAGTCCTATTTAAAAATGTTGAAATTAATTCTATTTTATAAACCAAAATGCTAACAGTCCCTGGCCATGGCCATTGAAACGGTCATTTCCATTGTTGGGCGATGTCACCGGCATCTTATGCACACTACGTCGATTGTTGAACGAAACAAGCACCTAATAAATTATGGCAAGAAAATTAAAAAAATCTTTTCCGAGTAATACTGCAAAATTGCGGTCCCGCCGGAAAATTAAGTTAAACATTTTCTTTACAATGAATTTAGGGTACAAAATGTGCTGCATTTAGGTGTATGCCATTGAGAAATTAACAAATTAAAAGCCATGATGAAAAATGAAGTAGATAATGCAGAAAAACCATAGATAAAATCTAAGCTCAAATTCATTATCAGCGTATTTCATCCTAAAATTTATTAATTTAATTTTCCGGTGGAACCACATTCCATTCGAACTTGGTTTATTGAATGCGGCACTTTCTTAGCCAGGGGCTAGCCAAAACCAAAGAGTAGCCCCTTTTGATTTTGACTTTCTTTTTTTTAAGTCACAAGACTAAATTGGACGAAAACGAATGTCATATTCGTATTCAGCAGCCTTTATTAGCTGTAAAAATATTGTCAGAACCAAAGAGGGGACCCTTTGGTTTTGTCTAGCACCCGCCCCCCCCCCTCGGCTAAAAGTGCCCATATCTACCAAATTTTCTAATTTGATATACAATACTTTTCTGAAAAAATATAAACCAATCTTCCAAGAAGTATGTACTTACACTCTCAACGGTTAATTCCCTCAATGTTTCCACTTGTTCAATAAACTGTTCCAGCGTCAAAGAGTGTTCTTCGTCAATCCGTGTAATAGACGCCTCACTACCGGCCGATGAACCCGTCGTTGAAGAACCTCCTAAAGTCGAACCGCTTGTTGACATTTATGTAATAAGTTAAAACTGAAACTAAAAAGTGTGAGCGGGAGTTCGGTATCAAAATTCAATTTTTCAAAAATTGCATTTTTAGCCTAAAAAGGCCCAATAGAGCGGTAGGGGACGGTTCATTGCCAGCCGTTTCATTGCCACCAACTTTAGAAGGTGCCATGTAATATCGACACTGAGTATTTTCGACACTGAGTATTTTCGACACTAAGTAATTTCGACACTACAAATTCGACACCGAGTAATTTCGACACTGAACTATTTTTCTTTATTTTTGACTTTTCCTCCTTTTCGACACTACGCATTTAGACACTTTTGTAATTTCGACACCAAAGAGACGTTTTTAAAAATTGCACTAAATTAATTTTTTTGCTATTGGCATTATGTGTTTCTAATATTTGCTGTTGGTTTTCCCGGTGATTCGTCAGTGAGAAAGTGTATTTGAAACCGTCAGCATCAACAAAAATTCGACTGGTAGTTTTTGTTTAAACTCTTTTTGAGCAGAGAATGAAAGTCCAAACTTTGACAGGTGGCGCAGCAGTGCACGTGAGCGAGTTTTCTGAAGAGAAAATGCACACTTTAGATACAAAAGCCAAACAGAAGGGACACTTTTTGAGTTACGTCAGTTAATCAATTAAGAGAGGCATTTCTAAATAATTAAACAAATTTTATTTTTTTAAATGTCGAAAAATTAATCCGTCAGTGGAAAATTGAATTGACCTCGCCCCGTTTCTTCCGTTAAAATTCGGTTTGGCCACGACATCGGGGCAACCGGCGCTCAAAGGGAAATGCGGGGGATCAAAGCATGAAAAGAATTATTTTGGTGTCGATAGTTAACGATTTGCTGTCATTGTCCGTTTTCGTAAAATCGGTACTCGATTTGTTCAGCATGTGGCTCGACGAATGTGACCTTAGATATACGAATTATTTAATATTTTGGGTCAATTTATGGATAGAAATTTAACCAGAAATGAGATAATTCCGGATGCGGAGAGCTTTTGTCGATTCGTGCAAGCATACGCAACGTCCTCAGTCCTATTTAAAAATGTTGAAATTAATTCTATTTTATAAACCAAAATGCTAACAGTCCCTGGCCATGGCCATTGAAACGGTCATTTCCATTGTTGGGCGATGTCACCGGCATCTTATGCACACTACGTCGATTGTTGAACGAAACAAGCACCTAATAAATTATGGCAAGAAAATTAAAAAAATCTTTTCCGAGTAATACTGCAAAATTGCGGTCCCGCCGGAAAATTAAGTTAAACATTTTCTTTACAATGAATTTAGGGTACAAAATGTGCTGCATTTAGGTGTATGCCATTGAGAAATTAACAAATTAAAAGCCATGATGAAAAATGAAGTAGATAATGCAGAAAAACCATAGATAAAATCTAAGCTCAAATTCATTATCAGCGTATTTCATCCTAAAATTTATTAATTTAATTTTCCGGTGGAACCACATTCCATTCGAACTTGGTTTATTGAATGCGGCACTTTCTTAGCCAGGGGCTAGCCAAAACCAAAGAGTAGCCCCTTTTGATTTTGACTTTCTTTTTTTTAAGTCACAAGACTAAATTGGACGAAAACGAATGTCATATTCGTATTCAGCAGCCTTTATTAGCTGTAAAAAAATTGTCAGAACCAAAGAGGGGACCCTTTGGTTTTGTCTAGCACCCGCCCCCCCCCCTCGGCTAAAAGTGCCCATATCTACCAAATTTTCTAATTTGATATACAATACTTTTCTGAAAAAATATAAACCTATCTTCCAGGAAGTATGTACTTACACTCTCAACGGTTAATTCCCTCAATGTTTCCACTTCTCCAATAAACTGTTCCAGCGTCAAAGAGTGTTCTTCGTCAATCCGTGTAATAGACGCCTCACTACCGGCCGATGAACCCGTCGTTGAAGAACCTCCTAAAGTCGAACCGCTTGTTGACATTTATGTAATAAGTTAAAACTGAAACTAAAAAGTGTGAGCGGGAGTTCGGTATCAAAATTCAATTTTTCAAAAATTGCATTTTTAGCCTAAAAAGGCCCAATAGAGCGGTAGGGGACGGTTCATTGCCAGCCGTTTCATTGCCACCAACTTTAGAAGGTGCCATGTAATATCGACACCAAGTAATTTCGACACTGAGTATTTTCGACACTAAGTAATTTCGACACTACAAATTCGACACCGAGTAATTTCGACACTGAACTATTTTTCTTTATTTTTGACTTTTCCGCCTTTTCGACACTACGCAATTTAGACACTTTGTAATTTCGACACCAAAGAGACGTTTTTAAAAATTGCACTAAAATTAATATTTTTTGCTATTGGCATTGTGTTTCTAATATTTGCTGTTTGGTTCCCGGTGATTTCGTCAGTGAGTGATTTCGTCAGTGAGAAAGTGTAATTTGAACCGTCAGCATCAACAAAAAATTCGACTGCGTAGTTGTTTAAAACTTTTACTTCGAAGAGATACTCGGGTCCGCTATAACTGGTCTGCTCATGCCCACGCTTCGATTGTCAGACAGAAAGCTTACTAAGGACATCGACTATTCTTGTTCCTTTCCAAATCACTGCCATGATAAGGAAAGTTCATTCAAAAAAAGATAATAAAATGTGAATATTCGACTAATGTAAATAAAGATGACAACTTTCGATGACTCTCGTCTCGGCAAACTTTATATCTCGAGAGCATTAGTAATGTTCATATTTAATAAAATATTTTAGAACAATAATAAATTAAAAATTTTTACTTTATTACAATCTTGAATTTGAAGAAGTGTTAACAAATTAAAAGGGTTATTTTACTACAATTTTAGTGCAATTTTTAAAAACGTCTCTTTGGTGTCGAAATTACAAAGTGTCTAAATTGCGTAGTGTCGAAAAGGCGGAAAAGTCAAAAATAAAGAAAAATAGTTCAGTGTCGAAATTACTAGGTGTCGATATTACTGGACACGCTTTAGAACCTCATAACTTTTTCTAACTTGATCAAATTCTGAAATTTTGATACCATTCGAAAGACCAATGTTCGGGTCACGACCACTTTTCTCGTGAACAAAAAAAGTTATCGGTGTAATTTTCGGATATTTATTAGTACACTATTTGATGGTTCTTTTGGCATAAATAACACTTTTCCCACCATTCATTTTTGAGAAAATCGAATTTTTCGAAAAAAAATTTTTTGATTACATACTTTTGCACCTGACTATAAGTAGAAACTCCCAAATCTTGGTCTTATTTGGCTTTTATTCTATAGTAAGTGCGAAAATAGGGATGGCGCTGATCCCTATTTTCCCCTTGTTTTTGGGACGAAATTCCGGTCTTTGCTAGGCCTAAAAACCCAATTTATGATTTTTTGTTTTGGACGTCGGCTGACATCCCCGGTCCACAGAAATGGAGGAGTGGGGAGGGAAATCTTTCGGTGTACGCCCTCATTTATGCAATTTCCTTCCGCTTATCCCACCCACCATTTTTATCTTTTTTTCTTCCTCGTTTTAGTCGTCTTTTTTGACTTAACACTGTCCACATATTTTGTGGGACCACTCAGTTCGGCGCCAGCAAATTTTCGCACGCCATAACTTTTGGTTCTTTTATGTTTTATGACCCCCCCTGAAATTTTAAAATAAAAGCTCGTTTCTAGGGTATTTTGGGGCGCTGATCACGAATATGACCTTAGTTTATTCGAACAAAAAGTGATTTAAATTCTCCAATTTTCATATGTATAGAAAAGGACTTAAAAATTGAAAAAAAAATTACCCCTGTAAAAAACTCATGAACCAAAATGTCCCAAAATCCTGACCTTTTTGCGTTCTTCAAGTTGTAACTTTTTTTAAGAGTTAGTCAATCGCTTAGAAATAGCTTAATACCTTCTAAACACAAAGCTTTCGAATGATACCGAATTTGTAAAATTTGGTTAACAAAGAAGTTACATGTCCTAAACGAGTCTGGCGCCGACCTGAGCGCATCGAAGCGAGACCGACCCCATATTTTGCCCATTTCATTATCCCTCCCATTTGAATAAATAAAAATGTGTTAAGATATTGCATAATTTGTTTTGCCACAATTTTGGCTTTTAAATACACCAATATATATATTTTTGAGCTTTTCTAATATAAACCAAAAAAAAACACAGAGGATGAGCAAAATTGCTAACAGATTGACAACATTTCTCTTTTGCTCTCTCCTCCACTCATTCAACAACTTTCTCCTTGCGGCTTCGGCGCACCCTTTCCCGCATAAATGGCCACACATGGCAATTCCGACTCCAAACTCTCGCTGTTGCTGCTACTTCCGGCCTCATCGCTAAAACTGCTCACTTATTAACGTTGTTCATGCCCAGAAAAATAAAATAAAAATTTCAGAGGGTGTAACCCAACGGCATTTTCAAAAATTGTTAATATGCCTGATTGGAGGGGGGTGAGGCGATTGCTCCCTCCCACCGGTTACGAGCCCGAGTTGCTCGGTTATTAGTCGAATAGAGAAATGCCGATCGTTCCAAACCATTAAATGAGCAAAGAATTATCTTTTCCCGTGCCTCGAATCGGAGTAGTTCGGAAGGCCAGGAAGCACTCCAATCACTTGGCAATGAGACTCGTGGCGCACTTTTGGCGGTGGACCGTCTGAGCTTTTCGTCGACGATTGAGGCAATGATACTTTTCCAACCATCGATTTTGGTTCATTGTCAGTGGAGTGAGGTCTTAAAAAAGTGGAAAATTGAACAGACATGAAATAATGGCATAAAAGTATCACCAACTAAAATCTTCTTTCCAAAACAATTTTTTAACTTTTAGTTTTTTTTTTTTTAGAAATAAGCTAATAATTTTTAAATAAATTCACAGTTAAGCAATAGTTAGTTTCGGCGCATTCCATCCAGATATTTTATCCGTTTTTTTAATCTAACTTGTCTTTAAAAAAACTACCACTCATTTTTTGAAAACCTAACTCTAGTTCTTAAAAATTTTTCCAAATTTCTACCCGCCTTTTGCGGACGAATGATGCGACCAGAGCCGCCTGTCGCCTAATCCCTGACGAAACGGACGCTTTTTGTGGCTTTTCCAACAGTGCATGGTGTTGTTGGCCAGCAACAGCGGAGGCACCACCAGCCGAGTGTGTCTGTTGTCGGCTCAACTGCAGCAGTTCCTGCTCTCCTTGCGCTTGCGTGCCTCTTGCTCCGCCTTGGCCCGTTCCACTTGAGTCAGAAAGTCGGACTCGGCCTCGTCAATGTCACGGAATTGGTTCGCTGAACCAAACAAAATCGAGACCCTATTTTAACATCGTAATTCCTTGTTAGAGTTCGAATCAAGGGGTAGGAGTGTTTGAATTTCTATTAAAATCGAAATTCCCGATCAAAACTCCCTAATATAGCATTATTTCGGATTTTTTTTTTCAAATATTTTCCAATGGTTATTTCTTTGAAATTTTGGAAGAGGATTTACGGAGGGAACCAATGCACCCGGCATAAAAGCACTAAAAGGCGGCACAATTTAGTTTATTTTTTTGTTTGCATTGTCATTTTAACACAATAAATGTAGTTATATATGATTACATAATTGCACTGGCGTCCGGCACTGTGCCAATGAAATAGCCCCCCGGCTTCAGTCTGTCGGTGGCATTTTTGAGCATTTGCCATGCACAGCGCTCACTGCGGAACGCATAATGCAACGAGAATTGACAACTGCACAGGTCGAACTCGGCCGGCGCATCGGCCGACAGATGGTCATTGAGCGAAACCTCAAAAAAAAAAAAAAATTATTCAATTTGTATTAAAAACCCCAAGTTTTTTTTTCGACAGTTCCTAAAATTTTCAATCAAAAAATCAGAAAATTGTGCAATAAGCTAAGTTGATGCCAACCTCGCACAAATCGGCCGGCAAAAAATGGGCACGAAACGGTGGACGACCGGTGCGACGGTCACGCATGCGCTGGAAAACAAAATTAACTGAGAAAAAAGTATAAGTATTACAATATTTGAACTAAAAAAAACCAATTGCCTCAGGTTTTTTAAGGTTTAATGCAGGGACATACATTATTCTTCCTTTAAATCTCAATCTGTTCATTGGTGTAAATTTTTTTCGGTATTTCCAGAGCATAAGAGCGCTAATCTGTGCTATAGAAATGCCTTTTTTCTATCAAAAAAAAGTAACTATTTTCGGCTAAATAAGTCAACAAAGTCAATATTACCAGGTGGTTTTGGCATCAAAAAGAAGGGGGGGGGGGGAACTAATTTTTGAAAGAACACCAAAAAGTAAAGAAATTGAATGTATCCTTATTTCAAAGAGGTGGTTGGATTTTGCGAATGTTCACTGCATTTGGAAAGTGAGCTAAACCAATGGCAGTTCTGATTTAATGTGAATTTTAAAATTGAAAAATAATCCGTCTTTTGCCAAATTCATTTCGAAAAAACAATTTCATCTTATGCCCAAAAAAAAGCATTTTTTTGATCCGACCGGTAATACTAAGGTTTGTCCCCCCCCCCCTTTTTTGAAAAAAAAATTATTTTTTTAAGTCGTGAAAAACAGCGTTCTAGGGGTTTTCGGGGTTCTTCCTTGTTCAACTGGTTCATTATTCCTATCAAAAAGAAACAACCATTTTTCGGCCAATAGTTGGTTTTTGCAAATATTCTCCGTGTGATCTTTAGAAAGCGAGCTTAACTAATGGCATTTTTATTCAAAGTGCATTTTAAAATTATTCTTTTGCCAAACATTCTTTTTTTGATCCGACCTATGAGCATGCTCTTCATCCAATTGTGAAGTTGCGCAAGTGCAGGATGCGCGAGTCGTTGCGCAACTGAATGCCCATCTCGGGCAACGCGTTGTAATGTGAGGCGACCACCGACGAGGAGGAGGGCGAGGGGGAAGGCATTGAACCGGCACTACCAGAAGCAGAAGTATTCATTTGGTGTTGGCCATCATTAGGCGAAACGGCAGAAGCAAAAGATGATGGTGTAGTGGAAGAAACAGAGGAATTTGTGGTGGCAGTGACACTCATTTATTATTATCTAATAGAAAAAAATGGCTTCTAATTTATAAATGATGAAAAAAGGAATCGTTTGAATCTGTATTA
Organism: Heterodera filipjevi; assembly: GCA_039877585.1. Taxonomy (NCBI): domain Eukaryota; kingdom Metazoa; phylum Nematoda; class Chromadorea; order Rhabditida; family Heteroderidae; genus Heterodera; species Heterodera filipjevi. The sequence goes on along the minus strand of JBDPZO010000007.1, from coordinate 10,517,383 downwards.
CCATAAATACACAAAATTTGGGTAAAGGGCGTTTCGTCCCCAGCATAATTTAAAAATTAATTTTTTTCTGCCAAATCCGACAAATTTTTATCATTCAAAAGCTCTGTTTTTCCTAAAAATTCCTCCTCAGGAGTATCATTTTTGTTTTTCTGCTGAATAGGCTACTCATCCAGTCTACCCATCGACGAGCAGGCCAATCTCCGAGCCGCGGATTTTGTGACAGACCAAGCTTTTGTCGGAAGTAATCCAAACTCTGTTTTTAATCAAAGTTGGCGGAATGTTTTGTAATATGCATGAATTTGAATTAAATTTTTTTTTTTGATCAAAAACAGAGATACAAATCGCTTTCGCACCGGGTTTCGAACGTACAAAGTGTATAACATACCGAGTGTCGAACTAATGAATGCCGAATACTATAAAATATTCAAAATTCAGAAAAATGTTTTTCTTTCTTATTAATTTGCTACTCATTTCTCAAACTTGTGAATTTTCTCTCAAAAGAATTGACAAACGGGACACTACCAATCAGCAGGTGTTTAGATAATAATAATTTTTCGAAAAAAATAAAAGATTTCTTTTTTTAGCGTGAAACCAACGCATTTTCCATGATGAGTGAGAGGCAGATCCGTTCCTTATTCAGAAGAAATGACAATGGCCTGCCAAAAGTTCCACATCAATGCGGCGGCGAATGTTGGGAGATTCGGCCCAAACCTTTACAGGAAGATGAGCCGGAGTTACAATTTGTTGGCAGAGGTAATACGATGGAATGAATCATTTGCAGTATCCCTTTTCTCCATTTCAGTTGACCCGGAAACGTTCAGAGAAATTGACGGAAATTTTGACGATTCGGATTCGGAAAAACGGACGCCATTGTTTGTTTTGCTAGTTTTATCAATTTTTTTGAACGCATTCCCTTTTTTTTTCAGTATTGAAAAAACAAAATCCTTTTTCTCCGGATGTTTTGCTGATGCCGCCCGCTTACTGGATGACGATTTTTCATCATTTTACGAAATTTACGACAAACGAGCAATTTTTGAATGGATGAGAGTTGGAAAGAAGTCAAAGTAAGTAAAACTTGGGGAAACTGACAACTCTGACATTTTTATTAATATGTATATATCATTCGATTTATTTCGTTCGGTGAAGGCTTGGAGTATAACTTTCCGATTGACACAAAGCTAAACCCAAAAATTTTCTTTAATGTTCAGAAAAAATTACGTGACATATATGGAAATGCGTTTTATGATCCATATTGGGGCACTCGGGAAGGAAAACACAGATGTCTGTTTGAACGTCCCAGATCGCACTATGGATAGTCGTTTTCAACTCCCCGTAATACCGCATCAATTTGGAGGGGATGGACAAGCAATGTCACCCAACGCTTTGGAAGAAGAACCCGAATTGAGCTTTTTTGGGAGAGGTACCAATTAATTTTGTTTTAAAAATATCATTGAATTGTTTCAGTCGATTCAATTATGTTTAAAGAAATTGGAGGAGCAACAATTCCGACTTACTGTGATGATTATCGGTTTGATATCAGAAAAAAATGGCCTGCTTGCGCAAAAATTATGTAATATTTTTGAAAATAATAGAGATTTGTCTATAAAAAAAAGGAAATTACATATTTTTTTTATTGTCAGAAGCAAAATACCCGACCAAGGAAATTGCGACTGTTGTTATGCGGTTGCGGCTGCGTCGGTTTTAACCGATCGATACTGTATTGCATTGGCAAAACAAGGATGGCCTGTACCCTCCGTCCATGATCATTCGTCATTCTTTTCTGCTGCGGATATAATGGAATGCGGTCGGACAATTACACTCGACTCGTAAGAAAAACGAAAGCCAAATGAATTTTAATATTATAATAAACAATAAGATATTAAAAGAATTTTAATTGATTGACTTCGTTCAATTTCCTTAAGATGTAAGGGCGACTTTTCGTATAAAGTTTGGCCTTTTCTCCACAGTATAGGAACGGTCACAGGTTCGGGTTTCTTCCTTCGTTTTGTTTACTCTAACAAATAAATAAAAGAATCCCATTTCCCCCTCTTAAGGCGGCTGCAAGCCATTTCCGTTGATGTCCAAATACCGATTCAAATATGATGGTGGCTGCGAAAAGAAGTGCAAAAATGAAAGCTACCCGGACGAATACAGTTTTGATAAAATAAAAAGTAAAAATTGAATCAAATGGTCAATCATCAGTGTTTTTTTTCAGCATCCAATTGGCACACACTTTCCCAAAATGTTGGTTGGGAACAAACAATGAAAGAAGAGATTAGGGAAAATGGCAGTCTCCCCGTGGACATTTATGTTTTTCGCAGTTTTGTTGTCTATGATGGAGGAATTCATCGGCACAGAGTATTTGTTTAAATTAAAAAAGTAGGTTTAGAAGGGTGAAGGTTGGTTAATCTTTTTTTGCAATTTCTTCGAATGTTACGTAATAAATGTAAAAATGAGCATTTTAACAATTCTTTAATGAAATTTCACTCGCAGATATTTTATTATTCCATCAAATTTAGTTGCCCAACGATAACGAAGGTGGTGGTCACATAGTGCGGCTAATCGGATATGGCCGAGTGAATTGTACGAACGGCAATAGTCTGAAGTATTGGCTCGGGATAAATTCGTGGGGCAACCAATGGGGCGAAAACGGAGGATATTTTCGGGTGCAAAGAGGCGTTAACGCATTCGGCATTGAGTCACGGGACATCAGCTTCGGGCACATTGTTTTCCCATAAAAAAAGAGAGGAATGGGACCAGTGATGACAAAAGTGATTCAGGACAAAAAAACTTATCCGGGTTTAGAAAAGAGCAGGGTTAGGAAAATTTGAAAAATAGAATACAAAAAGTAAAAAGACATTACAAAAAAAATCAAAAAGTCACGATAAAAAGTGTTTTCCTGGCCCTGATAAATATCTATTTTTGAGTCAAATGACATTTTTTATGTAAAAGAATATTTCTATTTCAAATGTGCTTAGGTATTTTGTTCAAATTGTCAATAATGTCTTCCACAAAATAAAGCATATCAACTATATAAAAGTTTTATCAATTCGTTGACTCACCTTGCATTTCTCCGATTCCAAATCAATCACTTTTACTCATATGTGTCAATTTTTCTTATTTATCATATTATTTTTTTTGAGCTTCGGTCATTATCTGGGAAATTTATTAATCCATCAATTGCTTGCGGCGCGTCGTTTTAAATAGTGTCTTTATTAATTGGAACAAAATATTTCATTGACGAAATTATGAAGTCGAATTTGATCACTGATGATAACGCGTTATCAAATTTCCTTAAATAAAAATATTGCATTTTCCTTAACTAAAAATGAATCCTAAATTTTTCATTCGTGAAAATTCTTTCCCCGGCAATGCTGTAATGGAAATTGGGATTTCCCGACTCTATCAATAATTGACAAATCAATCAACTGATAGAATCAAACTGGCACCGGATAAACTACTTAAAAAACCCATTTGTCCCTAATGGCAAGACCGACTTTTCCGTGCGACACTAACAGACACCGCCAGACTTTTTTCGGAAGTAAAAATATAATTCCCATTCGAAAACGTATCTTTCTTTCGGCAATAAATATGCTGCAAAAAGTACATTTTATTGAAATATTGCATTTAGTAACAAAAAGGTTTCAAGAGAATGTTTTTCTTTATTTATTTGCTATTCATTTCACAAATTTCTGCTGGCAACTTCAAATTCGACTACAAAAAATTGACGCCTGAACAAAAATGGAATTTGGCACTTTCAATGAAAGAAATTGATACATGGAACAAAATCCCTGGAATAACTGCGCAGGTTTGTTATGAATTACAATAAATATTGGAAAATATGGTTCATAGGGCCCAGACTCAAAACCGAACAAATTATATATCAATTGACTCCTCTTTGTCTGTAAAGTAAGAATCCGACCATTCCCTGAAGAGTTACAGACCCGGTACTGAAATGGGAAAATGGCTTGGGACTCAACCGTCCAACTTGTAAAAACGCAAGGATATGAAAAATTATTTACATTATTAGACGTCTCGTTGTCTCTAATTCACGGACCCGGAAGAATTTTTAGACGGAAAGCCCGTGGGACAGAGTTATGGTCCCGGGACTGAAATGGCGAATAAGAGCAATTGGTGTTTTGTGGCCAAGACGCCGCACACTCGACTACGGCGGCCAGTAGGTGGGGCGCCGCTCGCTCGGGCGCCCCACTACTTGCTCCGTCTCCGCATGCTCGCCGTTGGCGGGCCGCTCCGCGGCCTTAAAGTGCTTTTCAATTTGTCCATTTCAGTCCCGTAGCTGTAACTCTGCCCAATGTGTTTTTCGCCTTAAAATACTTTCGAGTCCGTGCATTACAGACAATAAGATGTCAAATAATGTAAATAATTTTTCATATCCTTGTATTTTTACAAGTTGGACGGTTGAGTCCCAAGCCATTTTCCCATTTCAGTACCGGGTCTGTAACTCTTCAGGGAATGGTTTCCGGCAATTTTTTTGCGGATTCTTACTTTACAGACAAAGAGGAGTCGATTGATATATAATCTGTTCGGTTTTGAGTCTGGGCCCTATGAACCATATTTACCCTAAATATGTTTATATATATACAGATATTTATTCAGTTTGGAATCAACAAATTTTCCCTGATGAGTGAGAAGGAGATTCGTTCCTTATTCAGAAGAGATGACAATGGCCTGCCAAAAGTTCCCCATCAATGCGGCGGCGAATGTTGGGAGATTCGGCCCAAACCTTTACAGGAAGATGAGCCGGAGTTACAATTTGTTGGCAGAGGTAATTTTATGGAATGAATCATTAGCAGTATCCCTTTTCTCCATTTCAGTCGACCCGGAAACGTTCCAAGAAATTGAGGGATATTCGGAGGAAAGTTCAGAATCGAAATTCACAATTCCGTGAGAGAAATGGCGAATCCAAAAAAGTTAAGAAAATTAAAAATCAGGAAAGTATAAGAAAAGGTTAAAGAAACATCACTTAGGAGTTCCTAACAGAAAGTAATGTGAATTTTTCATTTAACACTCACTCACTGCCCAACATTGTGCCTAACATTTTGCCTTTTTCATTCCCTCCCATTTAAAAAAGGATAAAAGTGATGTGAAAATATTGCATTATTTTGTGCCAAAGAATTGTTTCATTAAAAATACACCAAAATATCTCTATTATAAAAACAGGGGATGAGCAAAAAATTGCTAACAGATTGACAACATTTCTCTTTTGCTCTCTCCTCCACTCATTCAACAACTTTCTCCTTGCGGCTTCGGCGCACCCTTTCCCGCATAAATGGCCACACATGGCAATTCCGACTCCAAACTCTCGCTGTTGCTGCTACTTCCGGCCTCATCGCTAAAACTGCTCACTTATTAACGTTGTTCATGCCCAGAAAAATAAAATAAAAATTTCAGAGGGTGTAACCCAACGGCATTTTCAAAAATTGTTAATATGCCTGATTGGAGGGGGGTGAGGCGATTGCTCCCTCCCACCGGTTACGAGCCCGAGTTGCTCGGTTATTAGTCGAATAGAGAAATGCCGATCGTTCCAAACCATTAAATGAGCAAAGAATTATCTTTTCCCGTGCCTCGAATCGGAGTAGTTCGGAAGGCCAGGAAGCACTCCAATCACTTGGCAATGAGACTCGTGGCGCACTTTTGGCGGTGGACCGTCTGAGCTTTTCGTCGACGATTGAGGCAATGATACTTTTCCAACCATCGATTTTGGTTCATTGTCAGTGGAGTGAGGTCTTAAAAAAGTGGAAAATTGAACAGACATGAAATAATGGCATAAAAGTATCACCAACTAAAATCTTCTTTCCAAAACAATTTTTTAACTTTTAATTTTTTTTTTTTTAGAAATAAGCTAATAATTTTTAAATAAATTCACATTTAAGCAATAGTTAGTTTCGGCGCATTCCATCCAGATATTTTATCCCTTTTTTTAATCTAACTTGTCTTTAAAAAAACTACCACTAATTTTTTGAAAATCTAACTAGTTCTTAAAAATTTTTCCAAATTTCTACCCGCCTTTTGCGGACGAATGATGTGACCAGAGCCGCCTGTCGCCTAATCCCTGACGAAACAGACGCTTTTTGTGGCTTTTCCAACAGTGCATGATGTTGTTGGCCAGCAACCGCAGAGGCACCACCAGCCGAGTGTGTCTGTTGTCGGCTCAACTGCAGCAGTTCCTGCTCTCCTTGCGCTTGCGTGCCTGTTGCTCCGCCTTGGCCCGTTCCACTTGAGTCAGAAAGTCGGACTCGGCCTCATCAATGCCACGGAATTGGTTCGCTGAACCAAACAAAATCGAGACCCTATTTTAACATCGTAATTCCTTGTTAGAGTTCGAATCAAGGGGTAGGAGTGTTTGAATTTCTATTAAAATCGAAATTCCCGATCAAAACTCCCTAATATAGCATTATTTCGGATTTTTTTTTTCAAATATTTTCCAATGGTTATTTCTTTGAAATTTTGGAAGAGGATTTACGGAGGGAACCAATGCACCCGGCATAAAAGCACTAAAAGATGGCATATTTTAGTTTATTTGTTTGTTTGTATTGTCATTTTAACACAATAAATATAGTATATATATTTTTACATAATTGCACTGGCGTCCGGCACTGTGCCAATGAAATAGCCCCCCGGCTTCAGTCTGTTGGTGGCATTTTTGAGCATTTGCCATGCACAGCGCTCACTGCGGAACGCATAATGCAACGAGAATTGACAACTGCACAGGTCGAACTCGGCCGGCGCATCGGCCGACAGATGGTCATTGAGCGAAACCTCAAAAAAAAAAAAAAATTATTCAATTTGTATTAAAAACCCCAAGTTTTTTTTTCGACAGTTCCTAAAATTTTCAATCAAAAAATCAGAAAATTGTGCAATAAGCTAAGTTGATGCCAACCTCGCACAAATCGGCCGGCAAAAAATGGGCACGAAACGGTGGACGACCGGTGCGACGGTCACGCATGCGCTGGAAAACAAAATTAACTGAGAAAAAAGTATAAGTATTACAATATTTGAACTAAAAAAAAACCAATTGCCTCAGTTTTTTTTAAGTTTTAATGCAGGGACATACATTATTCTTCCTTTAAATCTCAATCTGTTCATTGGTGTAAATTTTTTTCGGTATTTCCAGAGCATAAGAGCGCTAATCTGTGCTATAGAAATGCCTTTTTTCTATCAAAAAAAAGTAACTATTTTCGGCTAAATAAGTCAACAAAGTCAATATTACCAGGTGGTTTTGGCATCAAAAAGAAGGGGGGGGGGGAACTAATTTTTGAAAGAACACCAAAAAGTAAAGAAATTGAATATATCCTTATTTCAAAGATGTGGTTGGATTTTGCAAATATTCTCCGTGTGATCTTTGGAAAGTGAGCTTAACTAATGGCAGTTATGATTCAAAGTGCATTTTAAAATTATTCTTTTGCCAAAAATTCATTTTGAAATTTGCCAAACATTCTTTTTTTGATCCGACCTATGAGCATGCTCTTCATCCAATTGTTGAAGTTTCGCAAGTGCAGGATGCGCGAGTCGTTGCGCAACTGAATGCCCATCTCGGGCAACGCGTTGTAATGTGAGGCGACCACCGACGAGGAGGAGGGCGAGGGGGAAGGCATTGAACCGGCACTACCAGAAGCAGAAGTATTCATTTGGTGTTGGCCATCATTAGGCGAAACGGCAGAAGCAAAAGATGATGGTGTAGTGGAAGAAACAGAGGAATTTGTGGTGGCAGTGACACTCATTTATTATTATCTAATAGAAAAAAATGGCTTCTAATTTATAAATGATGAAAAAAGGAATCGTTTGAATCTGTATTACCATAAATACACAAAATTTGGGTAAAGGGCGCTTCGTCCCCCCCAGCATCATTTAAAAACTAATTTTTTTCTAACCAAATCCGACAAATTTTTATCATTCAAAAGCTCTGTTTTTCCTAAAAATTCCTCCTCAGGAGTTCGTATCATTTTTGGTTTTCTGGTGAATAGGCTACTCATCCAGTCTACCCATCGACGAGCGGGCAATCTTCGGCAGCGGATTTTGTGACGGACCAAGCTTTTGTCGGAAGTGATCCAAACTCTGTTTTTAATCAAAATTGGCGGAATGTTTTGTAATATGCATGAATTTGAATTAAAAATTTTTTTTTGGATCAAAAACAGAGATACAAATCGCTTCCGCACCGAGTTTTGAACGTACAAAGTGTATAACATACCGAGTATCGAACATAACGAATGCCGATAGTATAAAATGTCCGAGTGACGAGCGATTTTAACCTAAGTTAACATATCTTAGTTTTAGCTTAAACCTCGGCCAAGCTCACTTCAGTCTAGGTTTTTATCTTAATTTTCTAACAAAAGCCTTTGGTTTTTCTGTGCCAATCGAAACTCGGAAATTTTTGTTCTTTCGACACTCGGCCGGTAGCCATACAAATACAAGATCAAATTCTGCGAAAATGTAAACAATGGCAACTTTCAGAGAGTCGTGTTTTTAAAACTATAGCGCCCGACCAAATTTTCTAAATTCAGAAAAATGTTTTTCTTTCTTATTCATTTGCTTCTCATTTCGCAAACACTTGAATTTTCTCCAAAAAGAATTGACAAACGCGACACCACCAATCAGCAGGTGTTTAGATAATAATAATTTTTCGAAAAAAATAAAAGATTTCTTTTTTTAGCGTGAAACCAACGCATTTTCCATGATGAGTGAGAGGCAGATCCGTTCCTTATTCAGAAGAAATGACAATGGCCTGCCAAAAGTTCCACATCAATGCGGCGGCGAATGTTGGGAGATTCGGCCCAAACCTTTACAGGAAGATGAGCCGGAGTTACAATTTGTTGGCAGAGGTAATACGATGGAATGAATCATTTGCAGTATCCCTTTTCTCCATTTCAGTTGACCCGGAAACGTTCAGAGAAATTGACGGAAATTTTGACGATTCGGATGCGGAAAAACGGACGCCATTGTTTGTTTTGCTAGTTTTATCAATTTTTTTGAACGCATTCCCTTTTTTTTTCAGTATTGAAAAAACAAAATCCTTTTTCTCCGGATGTTTTGCTGATGCCGCCCACTTATTGGATGACGATTTTTCATCATTTTACGCAATTTACGACAAACGAGCAATTTTTGAATGGATGAGAGTTGGAAAGAAGTCAAAGTAAGTAAAACTTAGGGAAACTGACAACTTTTTATATTAATTTATATATATCATCCGGTTTCTTTCGTTCGGTGAAGGCTAATGGTGCCATTTTCATTACCCGGCGACGCTTATAAAAAAGTTACAATACATAAAAACTGTTTGATTTATTTTAAAGTTAAAATGTCAATAAAAGCGGTCGGTTTCGGTTCGACGCAGCTCAGTTCGGCGCGGCCAACTTTGAAAAGCCATAGTTTTTTTTTCTAAATCTGCCAATTCAAATATAATTGGTACCATAAGAAAGCTCTGTATGTACTTCATTCATTTTCCAAATATCTAAAAAATATAAAAAAGTTATGCCCTGTCGCGCCGAACTATGCAGAAAAATTCAATTTTATGAGGTTTTTTGGCCACTATTTTTTTTGTATATTTAAATTTTTTTGAAATTTAGCACATTGATAGAACTAGTCAAGTGCTTTCGAATAATGCTTAATTTCTTTAATTTAAACGAAAATTCGCGCCGAACTGAGTAATTCCGCATTAAAAGCGGTTTCATTACTTAAGTCAGCAAATTCAGTACCAAGTTTTATGTGTTATAACTTTTGTTTGAAGCATCGTCTGGTAATAAAAATGGTACCATAAGCTTCGCCCATAAGAATTGGAGTATAACTTTCCGATTGACACAAAGCTAAACCCAAAAATTTTCTTTAATGTTCAGAAAAAATTACGTGACATATATGGAAATGCGTTTTATGATCCATATTGGGGCACTCGGGAAGGAAAACACAGATGTCTGTTTGAACGTCCCAGATCGCACTATGGATAGTCGTTTTCAACTCCCCGTAATACCGCATCAATTTGGAGGGGATGGACAAGCAATGTCACCCAACGCTTTGGAAGAAGAACCCGAATTGAGCTTTTTTGGGAGAGGTACCAATTAATTTTGTTTTAAAAATATCATTGAATTGTTTCAGTCGATTCAATTATGTTTAAAGAAATTGGAGGAGCAACAATTCCGACTTACTGTGATGATTATCGGTTTGATATCAGAAAAAAATGGCCTGCTTGCGCAAAAATTATGTAATATTTTTGAAAATAATAGAGATTTGTCTATAAAAAAAAGGAAATTACATATTTTTTTTATTGTCAGAAGCAAAATACCCGACCAAGGAAATTGCGACTGTTGTTATGCGGTTGCGGCTGCGTCGGTTTTAACCGATCGATACTGTATTGCATTGGCAAAACAAGGATGGCCTGTACCCTCCGTCCATGATCATTCGTCATTCTTTTCTGCTGCGGATATAATGGAATGCGGTCGGACAATTACACTCGACTCGTAAGAAAAACGAAAGCCAAATGAATTTTAATATTATAATAAACAATAAGATATTAAAAGAATTTTAATTGATTGACTTCGTTCAATTTCCTTAAGATGTAAGGGCGACTTTTCGTATAAAGTTTGGCCTTTTCTCCACAGTATAGGAACGGTCACAGGTTCGGGTTTCTTCCTTCGTTTTGTTTACTCTAACAAATAAATAAAAGAATCCCATTTCCCCCTCTTAAGGCGGCTGCAAGCCATTTCCGTTGATGTCCAAATACCGATTCAAATATGATGGTGGCTGCGAAAAGAAGTGCAAAAATGAAAGCTACCCGGACGAATACAGTTTTGATAAAATAAAAAGTAAAAATTGAATCAAATGGTCAATCATCAGTGTTTTTTTTCAGCATCCAATTGGCACACACTTTCCCAAAATGTTGGTTGGGAACAAACAATGAAAGAAGAGATTAGGGAAAATGGCAGTCTCCCCGTGGACATTTATGTTTTTCGCAGTTTTGTTGTCTATGATGGAGGAATTCATCGGCACAGAGTATTTGTTTAAATTAAAAAAGTAGGTTTAGAAGGGTGAAGGTTGGTTAATCTTTTTTTGCAATTTCTTCGAATGTTACGTAATAAATGTAAAAATGAGCATTTTAACAATTCTTTAATGAAATTTCACTCGCAGATATTTTATTATTCCATCAAATTTAGTTGCCCAACGATAACGAAGGTGGTGGTCACATAGTGCGGCTAATCGGATATGGCCGAGTGAATTGTACGAACGGCAATAGTCTGAAGTATTGGCTCGGGATAAATTCGTGGGGCAACCAATGGGGCGAAAACGGAGGATATTTTCGGGTGCAAAGAGGCGTTAACGCATTCGGCATTGAGTCACGGGACATCAGCTTCGGGCACATTGTTTTCCCATAAAAAAAGAGAGGAATGGGACCAGTGATGACAAAAGTGATTCAGGACAAAAAAACTTATCCGGGTTTAGAAAAGAGCAGGGTTAGGAAAATTTGAAAAAATAGAATACAAAAAGTAAAAAGACATTACAAAAAAAATCAAAAAGTCACGATAAAAAGTGTTTTCCTGGCCCTGATAAATATCTATTTTTGAGTCAAATGACATTTTTTATGTAAAAAAATATTTTTTCAAATGTGCCTATTTTGTTCAAAGTGTCAATAATTCCTTCCACAAAATAAAGCATTCAAGTATATAAAAGTTTTACTAATTCGTTGACTCACCTTGCATTTCTCCGATTCCAAATCACTTTTACTCATATGTGTCAATTTTTCTTCTTTATTATATTGTTTGTATGTGAGCTTAGGTCATTAAATTTCTCAAATTGTCAATAATTTTTTTACGAAATAAAGTGTATCAATTAAATATAAAAATGCCTAACAGTGACACACCTTACATTTTCTTTTGTGACAATTCCGATTCCAAACTCACTTTTACTTAGAGGGTTCCGATTATCCTATTTATAAGGATTTACTTATTTGGAGATATCGAAAATCTCATTTCAAATTCCAATGGCTAAAAAAACGGCCGTAGGCAACAAATAGGCTAAGATCAATGCAGCAGCTGCACCGGATTACTAAGAGAATTCCAAGAGAGGAAGTTTGTTATTTCCTCTCACACTCATTTATTGGTGCTAGGACCATTGATCTATTCCACGATGTTCCTTCATTTATTTTCGGAGGCCAATCTTCGATTGTTGCTGAGTAGGCCAAAAGTCAGGCGGTGCATATCTCATTCTTTGTGTGGTAAAGCTTCTTCCTTTGGTTTTGCGGATTATCGATTTGAATTAACAAAGTAAGCCATAAAAATGACCGTTATCATGTTTTTACATCAAATTAGTTTTAAATGTCAGAAAAAGGCACTAGTCCAGTTTACGTGTCAAATGGACTTTTTTATGTTTATGCGTCCAGTCAAATACCTTCCTTGGTTTCAGGGCCATCATTCCCGGATTAAACCAATAATTCGGAAAAATGTTTTTCTTTTTTATTTATTTGCTATTCATTTCTCATATTTTTGCTGGCAACTTCAAATTCGACTACAAAAAATTGACGCCTGAAGAAAAATGGAACTTTGAACTGTCAATGAAAAGAATCGACAAATGGAACAGACGAACCGACATAACCTATCAGGTGTTTAGATAAAGAATTACGTAAAATGTAAAAGATTTGTTTTTTTAGCTTGGAATCAACAAATTTTCTTTTATGAGTCAGAAGGAGCGTCGATCCTTATTCAGAAGAGATGACAATGGCCTGCCAAAAGTTCCGCATCAATGCGGCGGCGAATGTTGGGAGATTCGGCCCAAACCTTTACAGCAAGATGAGCCGGAGTTGCAATTTGTTGGCAGAGGTAATTTTATGGAATGAATCATTTGCAGTATCCCTTTTCTCCGTTTCAGTCGACCCGGAAACGTTCCAAGAAATTGATATTACTTAGGAATTCCTAACAGAAAGAAATGTAAATTTTTCATTTAACACTCACTCACTGCCCAACATTGTGCCTAACATTTTGCCTTTTTCATTCCCTCCCATTTAAAAAAGAATAAAAGTGATGTGAAAATATTGCATTATTTTGTGCCAAAGAATTGTTTCATTAAAAATATCTCTATTATAAAAACAGGGGATGAGCAAAAATTGCTAACAGATTGACAACAATTCTCTTTTGCTCTTTCCTCGACTCATTCAACAGGGAATTTAAAATTAAAGAATCAATTTGCCAAATTGGCCATCGTTGCGGCGCGAGTCCATTGACGGGAAACATTATGTTCAGAAGGTCGCCCATCGTGTTCAGGTCGAGCAACAATTCCGACTCACTGTGATGATTATCGGTTTGACATCAGAAAAGAATGGCCCTGATGCGACAAATGAACGTCGACAGAGACCGGAAATTTTGGCGATGTGAGAAGTTCAACACACGAAATTTGAAATGTCTTGCGCGGTTACATACCAATCTGAACAACATTGTCCTGAAGACAATGAATCACCACGCTGCGATCAGAGTGCAGCAAATGTTGAGGCAGAACGTGTCAAAACTGGCATCAAACGACGTGCGGCGCAGACTATGGAGACGCCAGCGGTGATTCGGGCACAAGTGATACAGAACATCCCAACGCCTGTGTTAGCCGCAGTGCCAAACAAAGATGCGATGCGCTTAGTAATTATCTTTTTGCAAAAATAATATCAACCCGATATTTTAGGTTGTCAAACGTGTACGCCGTCAGGAAAACGCCCCTCCGCCAGCTCCAAACAGCGTTTCTCATTTGCAATTCCGTGATGATTACACGCGCTACAAGAGAAGTGACGGGAGGGAGGAGCTTTTTTTGCTAGCAGACTCTGGGACTTACGCCGAAGCAGGACGGCAAACAACCGAACGTTGGATGGAATTAAAAATTCATTTTATTTTAAAATTTCAGCATTCTCATTTTCGGTAAGGAATCCAACGGTGGTTGGGCGGAAATGATGCGCGAATGTTATGTAGACGGCACATTTAGCATAGCGCCAACTCTGTTTCACCAGGTGTTCGTGGTACTCGCAAGGTAATTTTTTTCTTAATTTCCTTCAAAAGTTTCTATTTAAGGCGCGATGAGTGGGTTTTCCCTGTGTTGTACGGACTGCTAACAACGAAAACAAAGGAAACATACGCGCGTTTCTTCAGGATGGTGCAGGGATTTTGGCCAAATTTTCGTCCGACTTCAATTTTTTTGGATTTTGAATCAGCAATTATTGGCGCGGTTCGAGAAGTTTTGCCAGATTGTGAACTGGCAGGGTGCTTTTTTCACCTGGTTCAGAATTTCAAAAAACGTCTGGCATCGGAGGGGCTCACTCAGGTTTCAAAAAATGATTTTCTCAATTCATATCCGTTTCAGCGTTATAAAGAGGAACCCTTGTTCCAAGAAAGCGCAAAAATGATAACTTCAATGGCTTTTGTGCCGATTGACTTAGGGGGTTGGAGAGGCGAATGACACCAACAAATGGCCAATCAGTGCATTTAAATTGATTTTAGAAAATGAATATTAATTTTGAAAAATTTTGTTTTTCGATTTTTGTTCGAATTCGGGTCCGGGGTTCGGAATTGGATAAAATGAAGGTCATATTCGTCCCCCGCATTTCCCTTTCAGCGCCGGTTGCCCCGATGTCGTGGCCAAACCGAATTTTAACGGAAGAAACGGGGCGATGCAATTCAATTTTCCACGGACGGATTAATTTTTCGACATTTAAAAAAATAAAATTTGTTTAATTATTTTGACCGATTTTAATAGAAATTCAAACACTCCTACCCCTTGATTCGAACTCTAACAAGGAATTACGATGTTAAAATAGGGTCTCGATTTTGTTTGGTTCAGCGAACCAATTCCGTGGCATTGATAAGGCCGAGTCCGACTTTCTGACTCAAGTGGAACGGGCCAAGGCGGAGCAACAGGCACGCAAGCGCAAGGAGAGCAGGAACTGCTGCAGTTGAGCCGACAACAGACACACTCGGCTGGTGGTGCCTCTGCGGTTGCTGGCCAACAACATCATGCACTGTTGGAAAAGCCACAAAAAGCGTCTGTTTCGTCAGGGATTAGGCGACAGGCGGCTCTGGTCGCATCATTCGTCCGCAAAAGGCGGGTAGAAATTCGGAAAAATTTTTAAGAACTAGTTAGATTTTCAAAAAATTAGTGGTAGTTTTTTTAAAGACAGGTTAGATTAAAAAAAACGGATAAAATATCTGGATGGAATGCGCCGAAACTACCGCCTAAATGTGAATTTATTTAAAAACTATTGGCTTATTTCTAAAAAAAAAAAATTCTATTTCACGTCTGTTCATTTTCCACTTTTTTAAGACCTCACTCCACTGACAATGAACCAAAATCGATGGTTGGAAAAGTATCATTGCCTCAATCGTCGACGAAAAGCTCAGACGGTCCACCGCCAAAAGTGCGCCACGAGTCTCATTGCCAAGTGATTGGAGTGCTTCCTGGCCTTCCGAACTACTCCGATTCGAGGCACGGGAAAAGATAATTCTTTGCTCATTTAATGGTTTGGAACGATCGGCATTTCTCTATTCGACTAATAACCGAGCAACTCGGGCTCGTAACCGGTGGGAGGGAGCAATCGCCTCACCCCCCTCCAATCAGGCATATTAACAATTTTTGAAAATGCCGTTGGGTTACACCCTCTGAAATTTTTATTTATTTTTTTTTTTTGCGCATGAACAACGTTAATAAGTGAGCAGTTTTAGCGATGAGGCCGGAAGTAGCAGCAACAGCGAGAGTTTGGAGTCGGAATTGCCATGTGTGGCCATTTATGCGGGAAAGGGTGCGCCGAAGCCGCAAGGAGAAAGTTGTTGAATGAGTGGAGGAGAGAGCAAAAGAGAAATGTTGTCAATCTGTTAGCAATTTTGCTCATCCTCTGTGTTTTTTTTTGGTTTATATTAGAAAAGCTCAAAAATATATATATATTTTGGTGTATTTTAAATGCCAAAATTCTGGCAAAACAAATTATGCAATATCTTTACACACATTTTTATTTATTCAAATGGGAGGGATAATGAAATGGGCAAAATATGGGGTCGGTCTCGGTTCGATGCGCTCAGGTCGGCGCCAGACTCGTTTAGGACATGTAACTTCTTTGTTAACCAAATTTTACAAATTCGATATCATTCGAAAGCTTTATGTTTAGAAGGTATGAATAAGCTATTTCTAAGCGATCGACTAACTCTTAAAAAAAAGTTACAACTTGAAGAACGCAAAAAGGTCAGAATTTTGGTATATTTTGGTTCATGAGTTTTTTATAGGGGTAATTTTTTTTTTCAATTTTTTAGTCCTTTTCTATACATATGAAAATTGGAGAATTTAAATCACTTTTTGTTCGAATTTGGGTTCGGAATTTTGAAAAACTAAGGTCATATTCGTGATCAGCGCCCCAAACTACCCTAGAAACGAGCTTTTATTTTAAAATTTCAATGGGGGTCATAAAACAGAAAAGAACCAAAAGTTATGGTGTCCGAAAATTTGCTGGCGCCGAACTGAGTGGTCCCACAAAATATGTGGACAGTGTTAAGTCAAAAAAGACGACTAAAAGGAGGAAGAAAAAAAGATAAAAATGGTGGGTGGGATAAGCGGAAGGAAATTGCATAAATGAGGGCGTACACCGAAAGATTTCCCTCCCCACTCCTCCATTTCTGTGGACCGGGGATGTCAGCCGACGTCCAAAACAAAAAATCGTAAATTGGGTTTTTAGGCCTAGCAAAGACCGGATTTCGTCCCAAAAACAATGGGAAAATAGGGATCAGCGCCATCCCTATTTTCGCACTTACTATAGAATAGAAGCCAAATAAGACCAAGATTTGGGAGCTTCTACTTACAGTCAGGTGCAAAAGTATGGAATCAAAATCGGAAAATTAGATTTTCTCAAAAATGAATGGTGGGGAAAAAGTGTTATTTATGCCAAAAGAAACATCAAATAGTGCAGTGCTGTTCGGGAGTCCCGGTCCCGGTCCCGAAAACCGGGATTTTCCCGGTTTTTTTTGGTCCCGGTCCCGAGTCCCGGTGGTTTAGTCCCGGTTTTCGGGACTTTTTTACACCCCTAAAGATTGACTTATGGACCAGAAAGTGTTAAGGAAATGAAGAAAATTTTCAATACTGGATTATCTTTTGAAATAAAATTATCGACAAGAATTCTTCAAATTTTATGTTTGGCGATATTCTTCTAATTATTCTAAATGTCGAATTTGGATATTTTCAAATCATGCTCAGGGATGTCCTTTTACCTTATAAATCAGGCATTTGTCGGGTTTTAGTGGTCCGTGCCGGTTTTTTGCCGGCTTTTTCGGTTTTTTGCCTTAATTTTTAGGCCAAAATCCGTTAGCAAATTCCTAAAAATGGTGGCCAAGGATGTCCTTTTGCCTTCAAAACCCGGCATTTGCCGGGTTTTGGGGGTCCGTGCCGGGTTTTTGTCTTATTTTGCCGGGTTTCTTATTTTCAGTAATTTTTATTGAATTTCGATGAACATTACGCCAAATTTTTAGTCCCAAATCCGTTAGAAAATTCCCAAAAATTTTCACGGTGGCGCCTATCGGCACCACCGGCCCTTTTACTGTTTTTTTTTCGCTTTTTGAATAAAATTTCCTAAAATGAGCTTTTTTGATGCATTTTGTGAATCAGTCTTTTCTGTTCTCAAGAATATAAAACGGACGAGAGGAAACAGTATTGGCATACCATTGTTGAATTCACTCATTTCCATCAAATTCAATTCAAATATTTTGTGCCCAAATGCTCACAATTACTTTCTTTCAATGCCAAATTTGCTCAAACAGGTGAAAAGTGGCGATAAATATGTTATTTAAATCTTTTTGACGTTTTTTACACGAAAGAATTGGCGTAAAAAATTGCCTTATTTTTGAAAATTTTTGCCGGGTTTTTGCTGGGTTTTTCAACTGGTTTGCCGCGTTTTTGAGTTTGGCCAAGGACATCCCTGATCATGCTTCACTTAACTATTCTTAAATGTTTAGTAATCAGATTAAATGGAAGGATCTGGAATTAAAATGCAACTTTTTTTGCATCATAATTTTGATGACGAAGAATGAGAACATAAATTTATTATTCATATAAAAAAAATTTTTTTCTTCAAAATTTTTCAAAAACACACCCCCAAAAATTGGCTTATGGAGTCCCGGTCCCGAAATGGTCCCGAGTCCCGGTGTCTAGTCCCGGTCCCGGTCCCGAAATGGTCCCGAGTCCCGGTGTCTAGTCCCGGTCCCGATCCCGAAATGGTCCCGAGTCCCGGTGTCTAGTCCCGGTCCCGGTCCCGAAATGGTCCCGAGTCCCGGTGTCTAGTCCCGGTCCCGGTCCCGAAATGGTCCCGGTCCCGAAATGGTCCCGAGTCCCGGTGTCTAGTCCCGGTCCCGATCCCGAGTCCCGAAAAATTCTTGGTCCCGAACAGCACTGAAATAGTGTACTAAACAAGTCATAGAGCGAGCCACCATCCATAAGCAATTATGTAGAGAATTTTGTGCTCTTTCTGATCACCGTTGTATATTTTTTGCCAAAAAATATTTCCAACCCCCTAGGAATTTTTTTTCAAAAATTTTCCAGATTTCAAGCCATTACTGGGTTTTCAGAACTTAATGAAAGAGTGATCTGATCGAGTTGGTATAGTTGATTTTTTTGATCAGTACCAAAAGTTATAGTAGCATGAATTTTCACCTGACTGTATGTGAACTATGTAATACTTCCTATTAAAAATCCAAGATAACAGCACCTTAACTCTTTTATAAGCACATCACAAGCATAAACACGTTAAATACGAATAATCAATGGGCTGTGCAATGACATTAGTTGCAATTATGCTATGAGGAATAATCATCATACTCATTAAAAAGGATCATTTGTTGCACTGCCTAACAAAATTAATTTTTGATACTTTTTGGCAAAATTTTCACCTTATTGACAATTTTTTGGTAGGTTTTTAGGGTGCATTTTTCGTTTTTATTGTATTTTAGTTAAGTAATTTGCAGGAAAAAATTAAATTTCACCCAAAAATACTTAAAATATGGCTTTTTATGTTCACCGATTCCGAAATATATAAAAATGTATTCATTATTTTTTATTAAAACTTCCATTCTTAGGGGTGTATAAAAACCCCGACCCCGAATCGGGGTGCAGGGTCGTGGTCAGGGTTGGAAGCGTCGGGGTCGGGGAAAACCCCGAAAAATGGCCTAAAATGTCGGGGTCGGGGGCGAAAAGTCGGGGTTGCTACCCTACTTTGCCTTATAATAACTTTTTTTGACCAGTTAATTTTATTTCGAAAAAATTTGATACGAGCTTTTTTTTTTTTAATACGTGGCCAAAGGTAAAAATTTTTTTGGTTTTTCTAAAATATTGACTATAATTTTTTCTTTAAAAAAGTACCGGTTAGTACCGGTACCGGTACCGGCCATTACCGGAACCGGTGCTTCCCAAAAGTACCCGTACCGTGCAACCCTAATGTAGAGGATTAAAAAATAGAAAATTGTTGTTTATAGAAATTTTGTTTTTTATAAAAAAATAATCCTCTTGCATGGGAATACGCCTGAAATGTTGCCTGCCAACACTGTAATGTCATGGGACGCATAAAACCAACAAGAACCCAGCTTTTTTCACTCTCTCTCTATTGGCGGAACGGGACGGTTGATTGCCACCTAATTTAGAACCTCATAACTTTTTTCTAACTTGACCAAATTATACAATTTGATACCATTCGAAAGACCAACAAAAGCTCTATGTTATTTAAAAAAAAAAATACTTTTTATAAAAAAGTTGCAACCTAAAACTCAGAAATCCTGCCTTTTTTCTGACTTTTTTGCAAATTTCAACTTATATCTTTTTGGACAGTTATTGAATCGCTTAACAATGTCTTAATTAACGCTTCATAACACATAGAGCATCCGAATGGTATCAAAATTTCAGAATTTGATCAAGTTAGAAAAAAGTTATGAGGTTCTAAAGTTGGTGGCAATGGAACGGCTGGCAATGAACCGTCCCCTACCGCTCTATTGGGCCTTTTTAGGCTAAAAATGCATTGAAAAATTGAATTTTGATACCGAACTCCCGCTTACACTTTTTAGTTTCAGTTTTAATTATTACATAAAATGTCAACAAGTGGTCAGAATTCGGGAGGTTCTTCAACGACGGGTTCATCGGCCGGTAGTGAGGCCTCAATTACACGGATTGACGAACAACACTCTTTGACGCTGGAACAGTTTATTGAACAAGTGGAAACATTGAGGGAATTAACCGTTCAGAGTGTAAGTACATACTTCCTGGAAGATTGGTTTATATTTTTTCAGAAAAGTATTGTATATCAAATTAGAAAATTTGGTAGATATGGGCACTTTTAGCCGAGGGGGGGGGGGGCGGGTGCTAGACAAAACCAAAGGGTCCCCTCTTTGGTTCTGACAATATTTTTACAGCTAATAAAGGCTGCTGAATACGAATATGACATTCGTTTTCGTCCAATTTAGCCTTATGACTTAAAAAAAAGAAAAAGTCAGAATCAAAGGGGGCTACTCTTTGGTTTTGGTTAGCCCCTGGCTAAGAAAGTGCCGCATTCGATAACCCAAGTTCGAATGGAATGTGGTTCCACCGGAAAATTAAATTAATAAATTTTCTTTGCAATTAGTCGAGGATAAAAAATTCGCATATAATGAATTTGAGCTTAGATTTTATCAATGGGTTTTCTGCATTATCTACTTCATTTTTCATCATGGCTTTTAATTTGTTAATTTCTCAATGGCATACGCCTAAAAGCAGCACATTTTGTACCCTAAATTCATTGTAAAGAAAATGTTTAACTTAATTCTCCGGCGGGACCGCAATTCTGCAGTATTACTCGGAAAAGATTTTTTTAATTTTCTGGCCTAATTTATTAGGTGGGTGTTTCGTTCAACAATCGACGTAGTGTGCATAAGATGCCGGTGACCTCGCCCAACAATGGAAATGACCGGTTCAATGGCCATGGCCAAGAACTGTTAGCATTTTGGTTTATAAAAACTGAATTAATTTCAACATATTTAGGACTGAAGACGTTGCGTATGCTTGCGCGAAGCGACAAAAGCTCTCCGCATCCGGGATTATCTCATTTCTGGTTAAATTTCTATCCATAAATTGACCCAAAATATTAAATAATTCGTCCGAATTCGAACAAAAAAATCGGAATTAAAAAATTTTATTTTTCGACTTATTCTTCGAGTGCGGGTCCGGGGTTCGGAATTGGACAAAACAGATGTCATATTCGTGATCAGCGACCCCGAAAACCCCTTAAGACATGTTTTCTATGACTTTAACTTAAAAAATTATTTTTTTTTGAAAAAAGGGGGGGACAAACCTTAGTATTACCGAATTTTGGAAGGGAGCGAAGGAGGGGTCATAGGGCATTTATGCAATCAAAATGAAAGCGAAAGTAAACGGCCAAAAATTTTTCATGCATTTTTTTTTCTTTAACAGGTGGACAGAGTGCGCCGCCGGAGTTCAGAAATAACCGACGAGGCAGCGGGAGGAGACAACAAACCAATTCAAATGGTGGAAAATATGGCATCGTCAGAACAAGAGAAGAAATATTCTGAACAGAATTGGACATTTCCTTATCCGCCAGAGGAAATGTCGGAAAACTCTGAGAAAATGACGCCGTGGGAACAGAATATGAAAGTGCCTCCTGCTGCTGAACAGAATTGGCTGGTACCCTCTCCGGAACCGAAGAATAAATCAGCGAAACAAAATGGGCATATGAAATCGCCCGGAACGGAAAACAAGTTGCCTAAAAAAAGTGAGAATGTTGCATCGTCGGAAGCCAAGATGAATTTTACTAAAAAGAATGAGAAAGAAACACCATCGGAACCAAAGGACAAAGTATTGGAACAAAAAGTAACATTGATGCCGGAAAAAAATGGGAAAGTCGCACCATCAGAACTGGAGAAAGATTTGTCAGAACACAACTCAAAACTGGCTTTTTATGCCATGGAATCCATTCGCCCAACTTTGTCCGCCAATCACTTTTATGGTACGACTTGAATAAAATAAGGCAGGCACTTATATAGCCTAGAGTGTCCACCTTTTTTAGCCAAGAGTGGGAAAATATGGTTCATAGGGCCCAGACTCCAAATCGAACAAATTATATACCAATCGACTCCTCTCGGTCTATAAAGTAAGAATCCGCAAAAAAAAAATGGCGGAAACCATTCCGTGAAGAGTTACAGACCCGGTACTGAAATGGGAAAATGGCTTGGGACTCAAGTATGTGTTTAAATTTGGTTTTGAAGGAATATGACATCTTTTTTGGCAAATTTTGAAAGTTAAATCAAAACGATCCCAATTTGGTTTTTCAAAACTGACATTAGGCTATGGCGCACCCACGAAATGTCGATTCCACGAAATGTCGACTAAGCCAAAAATCCACGAAATGTCGACTCAGCCAAAAATCCACGAAATGTCGACTCCACGAAATGTCGACTCCATAAAATGTCGACTCAGCCAAAAACCGAATACTTTCGATTAATTTAATCCCCGCAAGATTCGATGTTCGAAATAGATGTCTAATTGAGTTCGGAAAAAATGGGAATGACTTTTTGAACATAAGTTTTGGGTGAGTCGACAAAAAGTCGAGTCGACATTTCGTGGAGTCGACATTTCGTGGGGAGGCGTAGGCTATCTATATAAGTGCCAAAATTTCTTTCGAAGAAATGCCGTTTTGGCAAAGTATGAAGCTGGGACTATCGACGAATGAGAAAGTTGCAACCCATTACACATGTTGCCCACATTTTTAATTTCATTTACAATTTATTTCCTTGATCGAAGTGCGTGCTATTAGGTCTTTACTAGAATATGCAACAGAAATTTGGTACTCCAATTCAGTTAATGCACTTAATAGAATATAGACTTGCTATTCAACCCTGATTTATTAAATAACGTCGAATAAGGATTACGAACGTGTACCGACATTTCGCCACCCGACGTTTCGCCACCCAAGCCAAAATCCGACGTTTCGCTACCTAAGCAAAAATAGGACATCTCGCCACCAGTTTTGCCACCTCCAAGAAAAGCCGCACATTTGCCTTCAAAAACTATCAATTCTAAAATTTAAATTTTTGGCTTAAACGGGCGCCATGACGATTTGTCCGCCCAGCAAAAAAAAAACTACGATTCGTCCGCCTAATAAAAAATCCTTTTTTTTATTTTCGTTCACTGATTATCAATAGGGACCGGATTTATAAGCGCGAAAAAGTCCAAAATAAGGCCTTAAATAAGTGCGAAAATATCGCGGAATAAGTGCGAAAATAAGCATGAAAAAAATTCAAATTTAGGGGTGACATTTATTAAAATTGCTGTTTTTTTCTATGTAAATAAGTTAAAATTAAGGCAAACAATTTTATTCACTGATTGCAGTTACAAATAAGATACCTTTCAAAATTTTCGGGCAAATCCTTTTCAATATTTTAATAAAAAATTTTTGTTATAAAAAAAATTTTATTTACAAATTTTTTTGGGTTTGAAAAAGTCCTTTCTTAGGGGTGTATTTTTTGAAATTTTTTAGGCCGATTCTTAGGGGTGCATTTTTTTATTTTATATTGTATTTTTCATAAGAAATTTCCATAAAAGCCTAAAATAGTCCTTTGAAAATTTAAAAATCGCGAAATAAGTGCGAAAATAAGCACGAAACGCCAAAATAAGGGCAAAAACTTATTTTAAGGGCGAACATCTAGAATATGCATTTTTAAGGGCCAACATCCAAAATAAGCATTTCTAAGCTCGAATAAGTGCGTCAAAACGAAAAATTTTCGGACAAAAAATGTGTTTTTCGTGCATTTCTCGTCGAGTTAAAGCCGCAGAAAAAATAAGCAAAAACATATAAATCCGTTCCCTAATTATCAAAAACCCCATTTTATTTAAAATTTCATAGACCACTGACTTTTCCGAAATAGAAGCCCAAAACAGGAATGATATAGTCAGGTGCAAAAGCATATGCTCAAGAATTTTTTTTTTGAAAAAATCGATTGTCTCAAAAGTGAAGGGACATAAAAAAGGGTAAAAACCCGACTCGTATTGGTTCAACTCGTACGACCCCGACTCGTACTGGTGACGTGTTATAGGTAAAAGGACTGTCTCACCCGCGCTCCCACGCAAAATAGGTTTAAAAAAGTACGAGACGGGGTCGTACGAGTTGGACCAGTATGAGTCGGGGTTTGTCCATAAAAAAGCCTTAATTTTACAATAATGATTGACCAATGTTGTCTATTGAAAAAATAAAAAAGAAACAGATTCTCCAACAACTAAAGAAGTTATAGGTTCGCAACCAAAGTGACCCAAATTTGGGTGGTGCAAAAGTATATGCTCAAAATGTTTTATGTTTGTTCTCTTAGTCAGAAGATGGTCAAAAAATCAGAAAATTCCTGCTAGCTTAACTTTTCATGCTGATCAGAAAAGTTAACTACACCAACTCGACCAGATCACTCTTTCATTAAGTTCTGAAAACCCAGTAATGGCTTGAAATCTGGAAAATTTTTGAAAAAAATTCATAGAGGGTTGCAAATTTTTAGGGCCATTAGAAAGGGCACAAAATTTGGTAATATTGTGCTTTGTCCCCCCCCCCCCTCCTTTTTTTGAAAAAAAAATTTCAAATTTTTTTTTGTCTTAAAAACATGTTCTAGGAGGTTTTCGGGGTCACTGATCACGAATATGACCTTCATTTTATCCAATTCCGAACCCCGGACCCGAATTCGAACAAAAATCGAAAAACTAAATTTTTCAAAATTAACATTTATTTTCTAAAAAAAAAAATTTCAATTTTTTTTTTCAAAAGGAGGGGGGGACAAAGCACAGTATTACCTTCCCGTTTACACTTTTTAGTTTCAGTTTTAATTTATTACATAAAATGTCAACAAGCGGTCAGATTTCCGGAGGTTCTTCAACGACGGGTTCATCGGCCGGTAGTGAGGCGCCTATTCCACGGATTGACGCTAAACACTCTTTGACGCTGGAACAATTTATAGAACAAGTGGAAGCATTGAGGGAATTAACCGTTCAGAGTGTAAGTACATACTTCTTGGAAGATTGGTTTATATTTTTTCAGAAAAGTATTGTATATCAAATTAGAAAATTTGGTAGATATGGGCACTTTTAGCCGAGGGGGGGGGGGGCGGGTGCTAGACAAAACCAAAGGGTCCCCTCTTTGGTTCTGACAATATTTTTACAGTTAATAAAGGCTGCTGAATACGAATATGACATTCGTTTTCGTCCAATTTAGCCTTATGACTTAAAAAAAAGAAAAAGTCAGAATCAAAGGGGGCTACTCTTTGGTTTTGGTTAGCCCCTGGCTAAGAAAGTGCCGCATTCGATAACCCAAGTTCGAATGGAATGTGGTTCCACCGGAAAATTAAATTAATAAATTTTCTTTGCAATTAGTCGAGGATAAAAAATTCGCATATAATGAATTTGAGCTTAGATTTTATCAATGGGTTTTCTGCATTATCTACTTCATTTTTCATCATGGCTTTTAATTTGTTAATTTCTCAATGGCATACGCCTAAAAGCAGCACATTTTGTACCCTAAATTCATTGTAAAGAAAATGTTTAACTTAATTCTCCGGCGGGACCGCAATTCTGCAGTATTACTCGGAAAAGATTTTTTTAATTTTCTGGCCATAATTTATTAGGTGCTTGTTTCGTTCTACAATCGACGTAGTTCGCATAGGATGCCGGTGACCTCGCCCAACAATGGAAATGACCGGTTCAATGGCCATGGCCAAGAACTGTTAGCATTTTGGTTTATAAAAACTGAATTAATTTCAACATATTTAGGACTGAAGACGTTGCGTATGCTTGCGCGAAGCGACAAAAGCTCTCCGCATCCGGGATTATCTCATTTCTGGTTAAATTTCTATCCATAAATTGACCCAAAATATTAAATAATTCGTATATCTAAGGTCACATTCGACGAGCAATATTTCGAACAAATCGAGTACCGATTTTACGAAAACGGACCCTGACAGCAAAATCGGATCGGTAACTATCGACACCAAAATAATTCTTTTCATGCTTTGATCCCCCGTATTCCCTTTCAGCGCCGGTTGCCCCGATGTCGTGGCCAAACCGAATTTTAACGGAAGAAACGGGGCGATGTCAATTCAATTTTCCACGGACGGATTAATTTTTCGACATTTAAAAAAATAAAATTTGTTTAATTATTTTGAAATGCCTCTCTTAATTGATTAACTGACGTAACTCAAAAAGTGTCCCTTCTGTTTGGCTTTTGTTCTTAAGTGTGCATTTTCTCTTCAGAAAACTCGCCCACGTGCACTGCTGCGCCACCTATCAAAGTTTGGACTTTCATTCTCTGCTCAAAAAGACGAAACGGGTCATTTTGGCGTGGCCATTTTGGCGTGGCCACTTTGGCGTGGCCGTTTTGGCGTAGGCCATTTTGGCGTCGTAGGATATCTTTTCTCAAAGGGAACCAAATTAAATATTTTTAGTATCATTCGATAGCCCCAAGTGTTCTCTATAAGCCTACATATTTTTTAAAAAATTTGGCCCACCCAATAAAAAGTTATGTTTAAAAAAGTTAAAAAATTTCAAATTTCGGAAATTTTCTCGAATTTTTGAACGTTTTTGAACATAACTTTTTATTGGGTGGACCAAATTTTTTGAAATTATGCAGGCTTATAAAGCTTACCAAGAGCTATCGAATGGTAGTAATAATATTCAATTAGCTTTCTTTTGGACAAAGTTATGACCAACGACGCCAAAATGGCCACGCCAAAACGGCCACGCCAAAGTGGCCACGCCAAAATGGCCACGCCAAAATGACCCCGACCGCAAAAAGAGTGTTAGTGGGCACAGCGTGCGTTTCTCTGCCGCCCATTTTCAGTTAAGTCCGAAATGGTCCGTCTCCCCGTGGGGCAGGACAATGGGTCGAGGGAGGGGCGACAGGTGGCGAAGTGCGCGCATTGTGGCTGGACGGCCATCCAAACGAGCGGCCCCATTTGGATGGCGCCGACATGGGACAGCGAATTCGTCGGGAAATTAGCATTTACACACTTTTGGCACAATATCATTGGCATTTTCGCCTGCTTTTCAGGATTCCGTGCTGACGTCGCTGCTTCGTGAGAAGAAACATAAAGCACTCTAAGGCAATTAACAGAATTGAGCGAATTTATAATTGTTTATTGCTGATGATCAGATTATGTTTCCAAGATATGCGGACAGTGCCAAACAGATTGTGTGCCGTGCCAAAGTCAACGAGGACCCGAACGCGAAGTTGATCCGGGAATTTAAAGGGGGGGGGGGAGGGGAAGGCATGACCGCGGGGGCAGGCAGTACAAGCAAATTCAAATTTAAGAGGAAGTGAACAAATTGCGAAACATGTTACAAAATTGCGGAGTGGAGGTAGGCGAAAAAGGGGACTGAAGGGAAAAGCAATGGCACTGCCATTTTCCCTCAAATTAATCACGGTAATTAGCTAACTAATTAGGTTGACGAAAATGGGTACCTTTTGTCCAGCACACGAGTCTTTTCGGGGAGAGAAAAGGAAACGCTAGAACAAATCAAAACATCGGAGAAACTAATCGCAGAACTGAACGAAAGTTGGGAGGACAAATTGAAGAAAACTTGGCCACCTCCGCGGACGGGTCGGCGCTGGGCGTGTTCCAGCCCAATAGACTGCCGCACTTCGTGAATCTGAACGAGGACCCGCTGATGAGCGAGTGTTTGCTGTACTATCTGAAGGAGGGGGTCACCAGGTGGGTCGATTTGCTGAAATTTGACTGAAATATATATTTCAATTTTTAGGGTCGGAAGGCCCGAGGGTGTCGGCGAATACATAAAAAAACGCGCATTGTCAGTTCATCAACGCGGACGCAGTGGTGAACATTATGCCGGTTGAGGGCGAATGCTTTTGGACAGCCAATCGAAGGTGTTTTTTTTGGGGGGGGGGGGGAGAAACAGCGCAATGAAACGCAAACGAAAAACCCCTTCCAAAAAAACAGCTGGACAATCAACCAAACTGAGCTCGGGAAGTCGCATAATCCTCGGCCGAAACCATGTGTTTCGCTTCAATGGTAAAGGGCGGACGAATTGGTGTAAGAATAAATAGCCCAATTATGCAGACCCGCAAGAAGTTCGGACAAGTCGCCACACTTTGGCCGCAATCGCAAGTGAGTTGAAACTGTCAGTCATCCTTTTCAAATGGATCAGTGATACTGTATTTGATAGTGTAATATTTTTTGAATAGGAGAGCCAATCGATTGGCGTTTTGCCCAACACGAACTGTTCGAGAAACAGGGCATTGATCTGAAGCAGGAGATGGACAAAAAGGTGCTGGAAATGGAGCAACAATTTCATAAGGAAATGAAGCAGTTGGAGAGGGAACACCGAAGACGAAACAATGTAAAGCAACGGGGAATTTAAGTGCTGCTAATGTGCCAGAATTATTTTAAATTACCCTTATTAATGGCCAGCGGGTATGAAAATTGGGATTTGGGCTGCTGATTACTCTCGCTCATTGGCTAATCGATAATTACCCTAAATTAATGATCGCCCAGGAGTACGAAAGTCGTATTCAAAGTCTGCAACGGCAAGTGGACCTCGCGCACAGTCAGCTGATTTCCTCCTCGGGCTGTTCTTGCTGGAATAATGGAGACAGCAAGAGTCTGCTGGCCGAAGGTGCCGTTTTGCAATGGCATTTCTGGGCCATTGTTTGAAAATGGCACTGATCAAGTGAACGAAGACCCATGGACAGCCGAATTGGCGATGAAAGTGCAAAAGGCGGCGCTGAAGTGGCGCTACTACCAATTCACCTGACCTGTGGGGAAATGTCATCTTTTTGAGTGAATTTAGCAAAGAAAAAAGAAACAATTAATGAGCTATTTAAAAACAAAAAAATCAATCAGAGGAGGCAAATGCAATTTCATTGGAGCTGAAAAAACGTGTTGAATTCCAATTTGTCTGGGGAAAATCTGAGCCTGAGACCGTACCCAAAGACGGGTACGGTGGAGGGGGGGGGGGGGCGGGGGCGGTGGACGAATGAATCACTTTTGGACTTTGTTTTTTGGTTGTGGCAGTCCAAGTGCGCGACTTGAAAAACGGGGCCCTTCACTATTGGAGCTTGGAAAAATTGAAGTGAGCAGACGCATTATAATTGGGGGAAATTAGCGAATAATATTAATTGGCTATTTACAATTAATTAATTATCGCCATCATTGGTCAGGTCGCGTTTGGAGGACATGCGACGACTGTACAATTCTGACATAAATGACGCAACGCCGGACAGAGTCGACCTGAACACGATGGGCGACCTTCTGAACATAATGTTTCCCGTCAATGGACTCGCGCCGCAACGATGGCCAATTTGGCAAATTGATTCTTTAATTTCAAATTCCCAGGCTAAAAGGTTCGAAAATTGAAAAGGAGGACAGAGACCGCGACACGCCGACGATGGAAGAGACAATAGGCGAGACGGACAATTTGTGGCTGTGGTCGGGTAAATGGTCACTAACCATTTAAAAGGGTTACACTTTTATGCTTGGTTTCCATTTCAGACCCATTCTATGAGCGCTTTCCATGGTTCCAACTGATCGGAAGGTAAATTTTTGGTGATAAATTGTTCAGAGAAATGCAATCCAAAGAAATTGAAAATTCCCACGACCCAAAAATATCGTCGAATATATCAGTATCTTGAACTTAAAATATGGCCATTTCTGTTGTCACATATGGTCGGTCGAACATGACCATTATCGTTCTCTCAAGGGCGTTTGTCTATTTGAACAACGTGCTCTACAACGTGTCGTTGTCGCACAAAGGCGTAATTGTGAACGAGCGAGGCAAAGGTTGGCCGTGCCAATTACTATGGTCCAATGATCAATTCAATTCGTCATTTTAAATTGTAAATGCACTGAATTTACTGTATGTGTTTCAGTGATCGGTTTTTTGCGCGTCAAAATTGAACTGATGTCGGACACTGTGCCACCTTCGGGCGAACAAATCACGCAAATGACGCGGCTGAACTTTCGCAAGGAGTACTTTCCGAAGAACGTTCAGCGAAGAGTGATGGGGGACGCATTGTGTCGTCGGCTTCTTCGATGAACATTGCAACACCAAAGCCGGGGGAAAGTCCAGCGACAGACGAAAATGGTAAGCGGGGGAGAAGTGGAGAAGGGAGGGAGGGAAGAAAGGAGGGAGTGGAGAAAGGAGGGAGTGGAGAGCAGACCATGAGGACTCCGTTGGGGTTGTTTCAATGCTTCATCTCTGTGTTCAAAAATGAAATAGTTTCTGCTGACTCTTGTTGACTTTGGCAGATCATTCTGGCGCTGACCTCAACGTTCAATTCCCCCCGCGCACATTCAACAAAGAAAGTGAATTCACTTTCCGTTTGACTGTCGTTGAGGTGATCAACGTGTATGTTCCGCAAGTCGCAATATCCGACCGTTTTCGAACATCCGACCATTGCTCAGATCGCCTCGCTTTATGGAAAGCGTTGGCGCAAGAGAAAAGCGATTGCAATTTGAGCACCTTCAACAAGGAATTACGAGAAAAATGGGATATTTTTTGGAAAATAATATGAACAAAACTATTTACATTTTTACTGTATTTTTATTGGCTTTTAAATGGTACCATTCATTAAAAAAAAAGATCGGTTCGAGAAATGTTTCCGAATTAAATTTAAATTGTAAATAAGGAACTGGTTTTGGTAAATGATGCACAGTCCAAATGTCGGTACCCATTGCGAATGGCACTTTTCAGAATTTCGTTGCTCCAATTTCGACTTTACTTTGACTATGCAATTCTCCGTCAGTTGGCTTTCCAATTGTCATCTGTTTGCCATATATTTTGAACGAAATATTTCTACTGTTGTACGCTTTTCGCCCACCTTTTTCCAAATGTCGAAGCTTTTCAAATTCGGCCTCCAATTTCGACTTTTCTCTTCCATTTTGGCCATTTTACTCTTTAAAATACACATAGAAACTCAATGGCACGTTAAAATAAGCTCAAAAATGCTATTCGATGAGGAGGGGCACACGATGGCTGCGAAAAAGAGGAAGACGATGACTCGCGCTTTTGTCCATTCTCCCGCGTCAAAGCAATGCTTCAACAAATTAAAATTTAAGAAAAAAATGTCGAATATTGCAAATTAAAGTTTTGCTAACATCCAAAAAAGGCACAAACGCACCCGTTGTCCACCGATGCCAACAAAATGTTTTGTTTTGGTCTTTTAATTGGAACGGCCTCACTGTTCTGCAGCAGGGTGAATGGTGAAATTGTTTTTAAATCTGTAAACAAATGGACATCCCAATCATTTTACGACCTTCGATTACTTCCTTTCTTTGGCCAAAATGCGATTGCGCGGACTGTCCTCCGCCGTGTCTTTGGCTTTGATACCATTGCGTTTTGACTATAAAAGCGGAAAGAACAGATTGATGGGTTTGACTCTGCCTCTTCGCATTCGGTCCTACCCATTCCCGGCACACATCCCACAGAAAGGCGGTGGACGCGTCCGTCTTGACAGCCTTCGGGTTGCAGTGGGAGATGGAGCAGCGATAGCCCGCGTTGAGCAGGGCGGAACGGAAGACGCACATTTTGGGCGAGTGACACTTCATGACCACCATCAGCTGGTCGTGTTCGTAGAACAGGGGCACATCGTGCAATTCCTCCGACAGAACCGTCAAAAGGCCCTCCAGGCATCGAGTGCCCAACCTCAGCTGCCCCGCCTCCGGGCCTCTGTCTGAACCAATCCCAAAATTGTTTAATCCGCCACCAAATCACCGTACATTGAGAACAGAAGGGACATTTTTTGAGTTACGTCAGTTAATCAATTAAGAGAGGCATTTCAAAATAATTAAACAAATTTTATTTTTTTAAATGTCGAAAAATTAATCCGTCCGTGGAAAATTGAATTGACATCGCCCCGTTTCTTCCGTTAAAATTCGGTTTGGCCACGACATCGGGGCAACCGGCGCTGAAAGGGAATGCGGGGGATCAAAGCATGAAAAGAATTATTTTGGTGTCGATAGTTACCGATCAGATTTTGCTGTCAGGGTCCGTTTTCGTAAAATCGATACTCGATTTGTTCAGCATGTGGCTCGACGAATGTGACCTTAGATATACGAATTATTTAATATTTTGGGTCAATTTATGGATAGAAATTTAACCAGAAAGGAGATAATCCCGGATGCGGAGAGCTTTTGTCGATTCGCGCAAGCATACGCAACGTCTTCAGTCCTAAATATGTTGAAATTAATTCTATTTTTATAAACCAAAATGCTAACAGTTCTTGGCCATGGCCATTGAACCGGTCATTTCCGTTGTTGGGCGAGGTCACCAGCATCTTATGCACACTACGTCGATTGTTGAACGAAACAAGCACCTAATAAATTAGGCCAGAAAATTAAAAAAATCTTTTCCGAGTAATACTGCAGAATTGCGGTCCCGCCGGAAAATTAAGTTAAACATTTTCTTTACAATGAATTTAGGGTACAAAATGTGCTGCTTTTAGGCGTATGCCATTGAGAAATTAACAAATTAAAAGCCATGATGAAAAATGAAGTAAATAATGCAGAAAAACCATAGATAAAATCTAAGCTCAAATTCATTATATGCGAATCTTTTATCCTCGACTAATTGCAAAGAAAATTTATTAATTTAATTTTCCGGTGGAACCACATTCCATTCGAACTTGGGTTATCGAATGCGGCACTTTCTTAGCCAGGGGCTAACCAAAACCAAAGAGTAGCCCCCTTTGATTCTGACTTTTTCTTTTTTTTAAGTCATAAGGCTAAATTGGACGAAAACGAATGTCATATTCGTATTCAGCAGCCTTTATTAGCTGTAAAAATATTGTCAGAACCAAAGAGGGGACCCTTTGGTTTTGTCTAGCACCCGCCCCCCCCCCTCAACTAAAAATGCCCATATCTACCAAATTTTCTAATTTGATATACAATACTTTTCTGAAAAAATATAAACCAATCTTCCAGGAAGTATGTACTTACACTCTGAACGGTTAATTCCCTCAATGCTTCCACTTGTTCTATAAATTGTTCCAGCGTCAAAGAGTGTTGTTCGTCAATCCGTATAATTGAGGCCTCACTACCGTCCGATGAACCCGTCGTTGAAGTACCTCCGGAATTCTGACCACTTGTTGACATTTTATGTAATAATTAAAACTGAAACTAAAAAGTGTAAGCGGGAGTTCGGTATCAAAATTCAATTTTTCAATGCATTTTTAGCCTAAAAAGGCCCAATAGAGCGGTAGGGGACGGTTCATTGCCAGCCGTTTCATTGCCACCAACTTTAGAACCTCATAACTTTTTTCTAACTTGATCAAATTCTGAAATTTTGATACCATTCGGATGCTCTATGTGTTATGAAGCGTTAATTAAGACATTGTTAAGCGATTCAATAACTGTCCAAAAAGATATAAGTTGAAATTTGCAAAAAAGTCAGAAAAAAGGCAGGATTTCTGAGTTTTAGGTTGCAACTTTTTTATAAAACAGTATATTTTTTTTTAAATAACTAATAGAGCTTTTGTTGGTCTTTCGAATGGTATCAAATTGTATAATTTGGTCAAGTTAGAAAAAAGTTATGAGGTTCTAAATTAGGTGGCAATGAACCGTCCCGTTCCGCCAATAGAGAGAGAGTGAAAAAAGCTGGGTTCTTGTTGGTTTTATGCGTCCCATGACATTACAGTGTTGGCAGGCAACATTTTAGGCGTATTCCCATGCAAGAGGATTATTTTTTTTATAAAAAACAAAATTTCTATAAACAACAATTTTCTATTTTTTAATCCTCTACATTAGGGTTGCACGGTACCGGTACTTTTGGGAAGCACCGGTTCCGGTAATGGCCGGTACCGGTACCGGTACTTTTTTAAAGAAAAAATTATAGTTTTTTCGAAATAAAATTAACTGGTCAAAAAAAGTTATTATAAGGCAAAGTAGGGTAGCAACCCCGACTTCGCCCCCGACCCCGACATTTTAGGCCATTTTTCGGGGTTTTCCCCGACCCCGACGCTTCCAACCCCGACCACGACCCTGCACCCCGATTCGGGGTCGGGGTTTTTATACACCCCTAAGAATGGAAGTTTTAATAAAAAATAATGAATACATTTTTATATATTTCGGAATCGGTGAACATAAAAAGCCATATTTTAAGTATTTTTGGGTGAAATTTAATTTTTTCCTGCAAATTACTTAACTAAAATACAATAAAAACGAAAAATGCACCCTAAAAACCTACCAAAAAATTGTCAATAAGGTGAAAATTTTGCCAAAAAGTATCAAAAATTAATTTTGTTAGGCAGTGCAACAAATGATCCTTTTTAATGAGTATGATGATTATTCCTCATAGCATAATTGCAACTAATCTCATTGCACAGCCCATTGATTATTCGTATTTAACGTGTTTATGCTTGTGATGTGCTTATAAAAGTTTCCCATTGTTTTTGGGACGAAATCCGGTCTTTGCTAGGCCTAAAAACCCAATTTACGATTTTTTGTTTTGGACGTCGGCTGACATCCCCGGTCCACAGAAATGGAGGAGTGGGGAGGGAAATCTTTCGGTGTACGCCCTCATTTATGCAATTTCCTTCCGCTTATCCCACCCACCATTTTTATCTTTTTTTCTTCCTCCTTTTAGTCGTCTTTTTTGACTTAACACTGTCCACATATTTTGTGGGACCACTCAGTTCGGCGCCAGCAAATTTTCGGACACCATAACTTTTGGTTCTTTTCTGTTTTATGACCCCCATTGAAATTTTAAAATAAAAGCTCGTTTCTAGGGTAGTTTGGGGCGCTGATCACGAATATGACCTTAGTTTTTCAAAATTCCGAACCCAAATTCGAACAAAAAGTGATTTAAATTCTCCAATTTTCATATGTATAGAAAAGGACTAAAAAATTGAAAAAAAAATTACCCCTATAAAAAACTCATGAACCAAAATATACCAAAATTCTGACCTTTTTGCGTTCTTCAAGTTGTAACTTTTTTTTAAGAGTTAGTCGATCGCTTAGAAATAGCTTATTCATACCTTCTAAACATAAAGCTTTCGAATGATATCGAATTTGTAAAATTTGGTTAACAAAGAAGTTACATGTCCTAAACGAGTCTGGCGCCGACCTGAGCGCATCGAAC
Organism: Heterodera filipjevi; assembly: GCA_039877585.1. NCBI lineage: Eukaryota > Metazoa > Nematoda > Chromadorea > Rhabditida > Heteroderidae > Heterodera > Heterodera filipjevi. Next base: position 10,482,286 of record JBDPZO010000007.1, on the reverse strand, counting down.
CGAGACCGACCCCATATTTTGCCCATTTCATTATCCCTCCCATTTGAATAAATAAAAATGTGTGTAAAGATATTGCATAATTTGTTTTGCCAGAATTTTGGCATTTAAAATACACCAAAATATATATATATTTTTGAGCTTTTCTAATATAAACCAAAAAAAAAAACACAGAGGATGAGCAAAATTGCTAACAGATTGACAATACGACCCAATCATTCTTTTTTTTTTTCTTCTCTTTGCTCTCTCCTCCACTCGTTCAACAACTTTCTCCTTGCGGCTTCGGCGCACCCTTTCCCGCATAAATGGCCACACATGGCAATTCCGATTCCAAACTCTCGCTGTTGCTGCTACTTCCGGCCTCATCGCTAAAATCGCTCACTTATTAATGTTGTTCATGCGCAAAAAAAAAATAAATAAAAATTTCAGAGGGCGCAGCCCAACGGCATTTTCAAAAATTGTTAATATGCCTGATTGGAGGGGGGTGAGGCGATTGCTCCCTCCCACCGGTTACGAGCCCGAGTTGCTCGGTTATTAGTCGAATAGAGAAATGCCGATCGTTCCAAACCATTAAATGAGCAAAGAATTATCTTTTCCCGTGCCTCGAATCGGAGTAGTTCGGAAGGCCAGGAAGCACGCCAATCACTTGGCAATGAGACTCGTGGCGCACTTTTGGCGGTGGACCGTCTGAACTTTTCGTCGACGATTGAGGCAATGATACTTTTCCAACCATCGATTTTGGTTCATTGTCAGTGGAGTGAGGTCTTAAAAAAGTGGAAAATGAACAGACGTGAAATAATGGCATAAAAGTATCACCAACTAAAATCTACTTTCCAAAACAATTTTTTAACTTTTAATTTTTTTTAGAAATAAGCTAATAATTTTTAAATAAATTCACATTTAAGCAATAGTTAGTTTCGGCGCATTCCATCCAGATATTTTATCCGTTTTTTTAATCTAACTTGTCTTTAAAAAAACTACCACTAATTTTTTGAAAATCTAACTAGTTCTTAAAAATTTTTCCAAATTTCTACCCGCCTTTTGCGGACGAATGATGTGACCAGAGCCGCCTGTCGCCTAATCCCTGACGAAACAGACGCTTTTTGTGGCTTTTCCAACAGTGCATGGTGTTGTTGGCCAGCAACAGCGGAGGCACCACCAGCCGAGTGTGTCTGTTGTCGGCTCAACTGCAGCAGTTCCTGCTCCTCCTTGCGCTTGCGTGCCTCTTGCTCCGCCTTGGCCCGTTCGACTTGAGTCAGAAAGTCGGACTCGGCCTCATCAATGCCACGGAATTGGTTCTCTGAACCAAACAAAATCGAGACCCTTTTTTAACATCGTAATTCCTTGTTGGAGTTCGAATCAACGGGTAGGAGTGATTGAATTTCTATTAAAATCGGAATTCCCGACCAAAACCCCCTAATATGTTTTTTTCAAATATTTTCCTAAGGGCTATTAGCCCTTTTTAAATCTTTGACTCCTTATTTAAAATCGCTCAGTTGACGCAAAATGGAAATGAAGTAAAAAAAAACCATCGCAAAATCCCTAAAACTCACTCAGTGCATGCGTTTCATCGTATTCCAATTGTTTTTTGTCCTTTTGCTCCTTCAATCGGTTATAAAGTGGTCGTTGATCCACTGGTTCCGAGCTTTCTTTATATAGAAAAGGATTTAAAAGAAAGGAATGCAATTCAAAAACCGGGCTGTTCTCCGCCAGCTCCACGTTCTTTTTTCAGTTCTTCCTCACTCACAAAATTCATTTTGCATTTTCTCAGTTTAGAAACACAAACCTAAACTATGGAATAAAGCAAGACAAAAAAAAACGATTGTTTTTTATTTATTTTTTTTGTTTGGCATTAGGGCAATCCTTAAGAATGGGTGTCTCTGATTTAACTTTGAAAAATTTTAACTTTGTCATTTTTGGTTAAAAATTAGTCTTTGAGGGTTTTCAAGGGTGCTGAGCAAATGGCAAAATTAGTATATGTTATGCAAAAAAAAAATAATCAGATTTGGACAAAAGTTTTGTGAAGCAAAACATGACATTGGCGGGGCTTGGATTTGATTCGGCTGTGCATTCATTGTCTTTCTTCTTTAATAAATTTTCCCTTGTGCATTTTTTTCTGTTTTATCATATCTAAATTCTTTTTTTTATTTGATTTTAGTTCAATACAGAATATCTTCTTTATTACGGATAAAATTGTTAAATGGCTTCACTTGACAATGACGATCCTGAAGTGTCGCGCGTTTTTGCCCAGAAAGAGGACCGCCGTTTCCAGCGCGATTTTGGCCGTTTTATGCACAACCAAAACAATGGCAGAGAAGGCTCCGACCGTGAAAGACACCAGCGAAGGCCAAGCCATCATCAACAACAGAGTGTGTCATTAAAAACCATATTTTAATTCTGTATATTTTATATAACTTTCTGGACAATGTCCTCTAAAATCTCTTAAATTCCAATTATTTCGGTACCATCGTTGTCTCACTATTAGTATTCTATGTTTCCATAACACATCCAATCAACCATCGAGTTGGGAATTTGGCAAAAAATTTGTCTTTAGCTTTCGGGATTCGGACACCAAAATTTTTAGAAGTTGCCTGGCATCTCATTTAAATGTTCTCATTTTAAAATGCGCATTTTGCAATCCCTTTACCGTTTTCCCTTCATTTATAGTTGGTCAAATATCGGTCAAACTGATAGAAGCTAATGAGTCCATTGCTTTGTTGCGACGCCAATTGGAGTCGCGCGACGAGGAAATCGAGCAGTTACGACGCGCCGAGTCGGCGGCCAACGAACGCGCCGCGGATGCACAGCGCGAGGCGATTCGGTGGCGCACGGAAGCGGAACGCGGACCGAGACGCGTCAGCATCGGACGCAATTTTGCACCGTACTCAGAAAATGGAGAGCATGTGCGTTTAATGGATTTACACTGGTTTTTATATAGGATTATCTATCTCATCTACTAAAATATGGAGACGAGACTTGCTATGCGTAAAATCTACTACTCCTCCACTGAAAAAAAATCGTCTTTTCCGTCTTTTTCTGGAAATAAATGAGAAGGTGGAAAAATTGCACCATTTATTTGAGCTATACTCCGTTTCGATACAAATTGGAAAAGGCCAGCATTTCGATATACATATTTTCGACATCACGGTTGTATATATATGTGTTCTAACAATATCTTAAAATATTTTTTATCTAATAAGAGATTTGTTTTGTTTTTTTTGTATCGAAACGGGGCTAAATCGAGACGCGAAATTTTCCACTATATATCGAAGTATTTTTAAGGAAATGATAACTGTGTGGGTTTATCTCAACTTTGTCGCTATTAATCCAAATGTTTTCATAATTATTTTTCATTTGGTTCATTTTTTGTTGACTATTTGAGCGAGTTAAATTTCTGGCGGTTTTTGTTCAGGCGATTGACAAACTTTTGTTGAGCGACTACCGCAGTGCGCTGTCCAAATATCGTACGTGGTCAATGTTTGCGGAGAAACAGCTTAAGACCATGAAACAATTGTTGGAGGATTGCGGCGGATGGACAGAGTCAAATCGCTACAAGGTTTGGTCTAACAATATGGCATTTCATGGAATTATTTTTGTGAAAAAAAATTTTAAGTTAAGGGATTTCCTTCCTTTTTTGGCCATTGTCCGCCCAAGGAATAAAATAAATGGGGATTTTAAATTGAAATAAAAATGGCATTTCATGGAATTATTTTTGTGAAAAAAAATTTAAAGTTAAGGGATTTCCTTCCTTTTTTTGGCCATTATCCCCCCAAGGAATAAAATAAAATAAATGGGGATTTTAAATTGAAATATTGGTAAGATGATTGAAAAAATGCTCGTCGCCTATTACCTGGTTTTTTCCTAAACAGTTCTTCTCCTAAAAAATTTTTTTTTTTCTATTCACTTTATTCTATTTTATCATTTATTTATTTTTTCAGATTTATTTTGCTTATCGTGACATCAAACATGAACATATCTCGCACGGTATCAAAATGCCAATGTTTTAACGAATGATTTTTCCCCCTAGAAATGGTTGCCGAGTTGGCATCCGGCTCAACCATTGGCAATTATTTTGGTGCCATTGAAGAAGTGGAGAACATCAGTGCCACCGTTGTACGACCAAAATTTCATAGTGAGTTTAAATTATATTGCAATGGTATTTTATTCCAAAAATTATAGTTAATAAATTTCTAAAAATATATAAAATTGCCAATTTAGAGATGAATAATCGAATTTGCGGATTACAATTGGGCCACCAAATGCAAAGAGAAAAAAAAAGTACAAGAATTTTTTAAAAAAATTTTCTTTTCGAAATTGTTGGCCAGTTTACTCCACAAATTCAATTCGATTATTCATCTGTAAATATCGCATCTCAAATTTTTGTTTCTACAATTTTTAGAGAAATTTTTTGTGTCTAAAAAAAGTTACTGGACGAAACGATGCAAGGAGGGGGACTGAACTGGTAACGAGTACCGACTTAGGGGAGGGGGGGGGGGGCAAAAAAGGTGCGCTGTTTCGACTGTTTCTGGTTTATAATAAATAAACTATTTTTTGACTTAAAACTGCCCGTTTCTAATTCATTCAGCGGTCCAAACCCAGACGGACAGCAACAACAACAATGTCAGTGACGACAATGACAATGTCGAGAACGGTACACCAATGAAACAGCGTCGTTCTCCGCATCGGCGGTCCTCTTTGTTGCTGTTGGACAGTACATTTTGTTGTGCCCATTCCCCTGAGCAAGAAGAGCAGCAGGACGGTGCCGAAGATGAGGGCATTGCACCAATGGCAATGACGGCCCAAGAGTTGCGTCTGATTGACTGTGAACGGGACATTGAACGGCTGGAGATCCAATGCGCAAAACAGCATGAGCAGATCATCATTCTGAGGTATTGTTATGAGTGAATTACAATGTTAATGACTCATTAAACAGAAATTTTCAGAGGAAAATTTATATTATGTGAAAGCGAATCATTAATATTTTAAGATAAAACTTCGGAAATGTTTAATTGCAAGTTTACTTTATCAATATCGGACTTTTCTTTTTAAGTTACAGAATTTCCTATAATTTCGCAAAACAATTACTAATATCTCAGCATATGAAGAGTCAGAAAATCAGCAAGTTTATGTGTAAACATTCCGATTATAGAGGCCTTCTAAACTGATCAAAAATTCTGACATTTTGCAAAAAATATGTCTTATACTGAAAAACCCTGTTTTTTTTGTTTTGTTGCAGTGAGCGGGCCAAGCATGTCGAACTGTTGGAGGAGCAAAAGGCCGATCTGCAAATGCAAACTGATATTTTGCGAAAGCAAAACGCACAACTGATTGTAAGTGTTATGGCAAAACAAAACTTGTGATAATTTGGACACAATCTTACCAGGCCATTAACAAGGGGGCGCAATTCCCCCCCCCCTTCCGAAATGAAAAAAATACTTTTATTTGTAGGGTAAGTTATGGAAAATAAGGCTCGCTGTTCGCTCTTCAAATAAAAAATTACTGGGTTTTCCATTCTCCAAAACAATCTTTGTTAATGAAGTTCCTTACCTAAGACGAATGTGTCATAAAAGAGCATATTCCAATTTCATATATTTGTTTCCCTCCTTTCAGAGTGACCATGAGGAGTTGAAGGGTCTGTTTAGCGGTGGTGCCATTTCGCGTAACAGCCTGGAGGAGTTGGTGCGCAGTGCTGGCCATTTGCGCGAAAAGTTGGTGCTTTTGCTTCTTTAGGGATTTCGTCCAAACATTCGAATAAAAATGTGTTTTAGACCTCTCTTTTGATAAACTAAAACAGCACAATTAAGGAACAAAGAATTGGAGACCAAACTGAAACTGTTGGAGTCGCAGCAGCCGCGCGAAGCGCCCACTGTTGGCGAGTCGCGGCGAATTGCGCAGCTGTTCAAGCGCAAATACGAGACGGAACTTGGCGAATTGCGCAACAAGTTGCAGAAATATGTATGAAAAAAAAAACAGTTGGGGTGGGAAGATTCCATTATTTGTCGGCAAATTGGCAAACAAAAAGACTTTAAATTAAAAAAAAAAAGTGGTGTCAGCGGCTTTTTCATAATCACTATTATTGCTATAATTTTAAAACCTCAGGAGCCTGTCGGGTCTGAAACCACTCGTATTTTGCGCTTTTCCACTGCCAATCCGTTGGACGAAGCGCGCGATGAAATGGTCATCCGCGACGTGGCTTCTGCTGCTACTGGCGGTGGTGGTACTGCTCCGAATCCGCTTAAACGACGCAAATTGGTCGGGAAATGATAGTTTTGTCTTTCGATGTTTTACTTTTTAATGGGACTTTTAAATTAAAATTTTCTTAATAGTTTTGGTTTTTTATCAACAACTTTCCAAAAACTTTCTAACGGAGAAATTTACCATTTATTTGAAAAAAAATCATTTTGAAGTTAATTTTTATTCATTCCATTTTTATAATCCATTTGTTGTCAGGACAATTCTGACGGCACCGGGGACGACGGTGGGATGGCACTGTGCGAGGCGAAGATGAGCGACGAATTTGAAGAGGACGACGGAGAAGAGGAGAAGGACGACGAACATGTGCATAATTTGCGTGTCCAAATACGTGCACTCAAAGACCGACTGCAACAGACGGAAAATGGTGAGCGAAATCGCAATAAAAGGGGTTCCAAGAAAAACATAAATCCGTGTAGAAACGGTTGAATACTAAGAGACTTGACTTGATATTTTGTTAACAAAAAATAAAAAAGTTTTCTTAAACCTTTTTGATAAATGAATTAGTTATTCGAGCGTTTTGTGTAAATTCCTTACATAAAAAGAAAGAAAATAAGAAAAGTTAAGTTTGTTGTTTGTATGTCCCAGGTAGTATAGTGGTTAGTATCCGCGCCTGTCACGTGCGAGACCCGGGTTCGATTCCCGGCCTGGGAGGCAACATTTTTTTTTTATTTTATTTATTTTCCCTTTTTTTTAGTAAACACGGAATTGTTGCGTGAGTTTCGAGAGACGGTCGCACTGATTAGTGGCTATGACGTGCGCATTGGGGAGGAGGGCTTTTTTGAAGCGGAGAATGTGCATTCTAAAAACTGTGTTTTCCTTTTCCAAGTGAGCAGCGAATTTATTGCTTTAAAAATAATTTAAACAAATAAAAATTCACATAGAAACATGGTCAACAACCGCCTACCGTTGATCTGCTGGACAATGAAAGTGCCCAGCGTTGGAAGGACATGATTTCCAATTATTTGGTACTTTTACATGTTTCAGAGTCCGGAAGGATCAAAAAATTAGGGTATTTTGACAATGATTTCTGGGACTCAGAACTCCCTTTGCCATACTTCCATTTTGAGTTTTTGAGCGGCGAAAACACCAACTAAAATTGAACAAATCCGGTAAATGGACCCTGTCTGTGATCTCAATAATAATTTTCCAACTTTTCAATAATTCAGGTCCGCTACAACTCGGTGCCCGCCTTTCTGTCGGCAGTGACCATTTCGTTGGTGGAAAGTCCCGACGACTTTGTGAGCAGTTCACAGCAATCGTCACAACAGTCCGCCTCGTCGGACACTCAGCAGTAACCGGGAAAGGAGCAGCAATTTTGAATTTATCAACGGACAAAGGAATATGATGATGAGTACAAATGATATCTCACAGAAAATTACTATACACTCCCACGCATTACTTTTCTTTGAAATATTTCACCAAATATTTGTTTTAATTTTCTTCTTTTATTTATTTAATGCAAAAATACAAATTTTCTGCTTTATTTTTCCTCTGGAATCGGTTCTTCATTTTGATCAATCATTTTTTAAATAATTAAATTGTAAAATTTTTTCATCGTTAATTTTTGTTTTGACAAATACACTGATGGGTTTCGTTGATGCGGTGCAGAAAATTACGTCCGTTAAATGGTCAACCTTTGGGCTTATTAGTGGACTCGTCGCTTTCAACGGGGCTGGCATTTGCATCTTCATGTACAATTGGGCTCAGCGGGTGTTTATGGCCACTCCCCACTTCAAAATGGCCATTGTGGGTGATGATGATATGGTTTTTGGTTATTCAAAATTTGGCCCCATTACGGTAATACTGGAAAATTGTGGTCCTGCCAGAAAATTGCAATTAAAATTATATATTAAATTTATGGTTAATGAAAATGCGTAGAATACGAGCATAAGGCTCAGGTTTTGGAAAGACAATGGATTTTATTCATTTTTTATTTGAAGGTACATGATTTTTTAAACTCATTTTCATATAAAATCAACCGATGTGACAGAGAGAAATGACTGATCAGTGCAGGCTCATTGTCAGATTCAATAAGTCTGGCAGAACCATAATTCTACAGTATTTATTTCCCCCCCCCCCCTTTCCACAGGTAAAAAACCGGCCAAATATGGAATTATTACAATATACGGGTTTCTTTTGCACGTTAAGAACACTTTTGATGCCCATGAGGAGGCGAAGCGCTTGTTGGGAGAACCAGTGAAAATTGGAAAACTTAACATGTTCGACAAGAAGCAGAATTACATTCGCGTGACGGAATCGAAGGTGGGAGGAAAATAAAAAATAGAAAATTTCGAGTGTGCTAACAAGGAAAAACCAAAACAAAAAAATAAATAAAGTTGCATAAAGACAAAAAAAGATTGCCTCCCAGGCCGGGAATCGAACCCGGGTCTCGCACGTGACAGGCGCGGATACTAACCACTATACTACCTGGGACATGAAGCAGTTCAATTTTTTTGGCCACATTTTCTATAATATTTTGAGTATTAGTTAAGTGGCTTCATTGTAAAAAACAAACAAAAAATTTCTTAATTATTTTATTTATGTTTCTTCATTAATTACTAGTGATATTGTTGTTATGGATTACTTATTGTTGGATATGGCCAAAATTCTTTCCGGAATTTTTAATGTGTTAGCATGGGATTTGTCTAACAATGCTTTTTTCTTTTGTTTTTTGCTAATAGTTTTTTTAATATTAAATTTAAAAAAATACTTAATTAAAAAGAATTGAATTAGCAATTTTTTTAATTGTTATACAACAACAAAAAAAAACAGAAAAAAAGACTCAGCCTCCCAGGCCGGGAATCGAACCCGGGTCTCGCACGTGACAGGCGCGGATACTAACCACTATACTACCTGGGACATGGTTAGCTTACTCCAAACCATTGCCAAATTTGTGTAAAAAAAGTTGGAATAGTTTTAATCTCACCTTTTATTTTTTTTCTAGTTTCACATCCCAGTCTGTGGTGCTCACGCATCCGGCTTCTTGGACGTATTTGCGAACAAAAATCAGGACGAGGTGAGCGTTTGAGTGTTGCAACTGTTCTTCTATGTTCTAGTGGCTACCGGTCCGAGTGCCGAATAGAACAAAAAAAAATTCTGAGTTCCGAATGGCACAAAAAAAGCCAAAATGGCTTTTGTTTAAAAAATGAAAATATAAAAGCCTAGACCTAGTCAAGCTTAAGCCTATGCCAAAGTTCAGACCTAAACTAAGCCTTAATTATAGAATAGTGTCAGTTTAAAAAAAGCATTCGGAACTCGGCCCTTTCGGCACTCGGACATTATTTACTCTATTCGGCACTCGGAATTTCGACACTCGGAGCGGAAGCGGTTCTAGTGTCTCGAGTTGGGAATTTTGGTCGCTTTTTCGGTGTCAATTTTTCGTACCAGAAAATCCCACTTATTTTTAAGAGTGCTTGTGAAAAATCAAAAATTAAATTTGTTTAACTGTTTAAATTTGGGTATAATGATGTTTCGAGTGAATGAAATAATGATCGTTGGAGACATTGTTTGCCGTTCGCACTGATCACATCGATTGATCACCGGCGAGCGCTAAGCATTCTATCAATTCTTGACACCAATAACTCGCAGTTCAATGATTTATTTAGCAATTGATTGGTTTAAGGGATTAATTAAGTCTCAAGTTTCTCAAAAAGTGGATTAAATTAACGAATTTCTCAAAAAAAAAAAAAAAGATTTCCGATTTGCGGACCCTTTCCGCTGGAAAAAGTTACAACAAGTCTGCTTTTAAGGCCATGTTCACCACACAGCGTATGGTGTTGGAACTCGAAAATGGTGAACGCTTTTTGATGTACAATCGACCGGCAAAGGAGGAGGAGGAAAAAGTGCCGAAGAAGAGGCCACGCGGAAGATGACAAAAATAATTTTAAAATGCTTTATGAAAGAGACGAAGAGTGTTGTTTTAGGAGGCATTTTTATTTATTTAAATTGGAAACTCCGACAATCCATCGATTGTGCTTCTAGACATGCCATTTCTCTTCGTTTCGCATCGGCATTCTTTCCTATTTGTCCACCATCGTCGTGATTGGTTAGCTCTCTCTCTCTCTCTCTCTCATTTTCTTTCCCTCTATTTTTGTTGTTTTGTTTTGTTTGTTTAATTGTTTACCCCCCCCCCCCCCCCCCCCTCCCCTTCCGCTTTAAAATCCATTTCTCCTCCCCATAAATCCTTTACATTTGTCCGTTTCTCTCTCTATTTCTCTCTTTTTTAATGGTGAGGAAAGAAGTGAAAAACAAGAAAATGATGTGTGATGAGAAAGAAACAGAGGGAGAGAAAGCAAGAGAGAAATTGGTGGACAGATAGAAGAATTTTTGAGTTGAAAAAATTGCAAAAGCCGTTATTGACAAAGAAATGTTGTGAATGGGGTTAAAGAATAAAAAATGACCAAGAAAAGGATATCGTTTTTTGTGTGGAGGGGTTTATCCCTTCCCATTTTTGAAATGTGCGGAAAACTTTGTTTCAACACTTTTGCCACACAATAAGCTTGTAAGTATGTGACCATCATTTGATTTTGGCATTTCCAATTTGCAGTAAAAAAATACTTTGATAAATTTCTTTTTATTATTTTTACACTGAAAATCAAATCGCTCAGAAAATGCTTAATCGTTTATTGGTGTGTTTCATTTTGAATTCCATCAACTCCGACTTTCCTTTAATACATTTTTGCAGCACAGATTTCTTTCATTTTTGTTCCATCGGCGTCCGATTGAGCCCAATAAAACGCATTTGGTTGTGACTGAGCCAGTGCTTTTGCCTAACGACCAAACGACCTTTGCTTTCACACCAATTGGTGGGTGCAAAAAGCGGATGGGGGATGGGGAGGCATGTCTAATGGGAATGGAATGCACATTGATTGATTCTGATCATCCATGAAATTGGGATCCGTTTATGTTAGGGTCCTATCACTTGGCCAATTTGGGGTTTGATTAATGCTTATTTGATTATTGTGGTGTGCGGGTTTTTTAAAAATCCTAAAATTTATCGAAGCGAACTGTTTAGATTAGAGACACTTTTGGATTATAAATTTCAAGAAAAATAGTTTTGAAGGTACCAATTTTCCTAACTTACCGGCTTCAAAATTGCCAAAAATTTATGGTCACGGGACTGAGCGGTTGACTCTCGACCACCATCATTAAATCTAATCAATTTTCATCATTAGATCATTACCACATTTATCTTTTGGTACTCACACACACATTTGTTCGTGTAGGAGGGACAACGACAAAAAAAGAGGAGGAGAAAGAGAGCGAGACAACAAGCAAAGAACATAGCGAGCGAAGAGGAGAGAGAATAAGGAGGAGGAGGAGGCGACAAACGAACGCGTGACACTGCTGCTGCTGCTGCTGGTGGTGGGAGAGGAAAACGATTGTTTGTGACTGCTGCTAGGGACAGCGCCGGCAGGGCGGGGGAGAAGAAAAGAGGCGGAGTCAACAGCAAAAAAAAAAAAATCATCATCATCAAAAACAACACCGACGACAGCAAGGAAAGAAGGACAGCGAGTGGAACTGCTGCTGGTGCTTGGGCCGCTTCTCATCAAGCAGAAGAGGGGCGGCGGGAGGCGGCGGCTGCGCCAGCGGTCGTGTCCCAATCGATCGACGCGGAGCGGCCGAGCCGAGTCAGCAGCGCGCCGGTGTTGGGCGACTGAAGAGGGGGAGCGGTGAACGACAGAGGGAGGAGGAAGAAGAGGAGGACACGAGGGCGAGTGGTGGTGGGAGGGCAGCAATTGATGCGGTGGTGTTGGTGGTGCTGGGCGTTGTTGTTGTGCTGTTACTGCTGCTGGTCGGCGGCGGCGGCCATCATTTCTCTAACCGCACCATCGACAGCAGCCGCAGACATTGACCACGACGATCAAGACGAGGACGATCTCAAGCAGGAGCAGAACAACCAGCAGCAGAACCAGCACAGGAGCGTCATCTCGACGAAATTGTTGTTGCTGAACGAGGTGGACAGCAGCAGTACCAGTGAGCAACAACAAGAGAAGGACGACGTATTGGGCCAGTACAAGGAGGAGGGAACAACGACGGAAGTTGGAATTGGAGAAGAATTGTTCTTGTCCATCATCGACTCACCCATTGGCATTGCATTGCACCGTCTGTTGTTGACCATTGCCCGAACGACAACAATGGGTTGGCCTGAATGGCTTCAGCCGCACATTGGTCAGTTTGTGTCATGTTATGTACCCCTTTTTTCATCTTTTCGCCCCCTTTCTTCGCCCTCTCTTCCCCATTTCTTTGCTAATTGACTAATTAGCGGTCCGTGTATGCCCATTTATGGTAATTTGATCCTTTCTCTTCCCCGTCCCTCCTCCATTTGCTAATTGACTAATTAGCTAATTAGTCACGCAGGCTTTGGTGCATTCATTATCATGCATAAATCTCTTCCTTTTTTTATAATTATTTAAAAAATGGATTGCAATTAATTGATTGGCTTTAACAATTTTTCCCAATTATTTTGGCTTAGGATAAAAAAGTGCATTTGACGTAAAAAAAAATCACATGGGCTTAACCATTTATATATTTACGCTTTTTGAGAAATGTGACATCAATTCAGGGAATGAATGAATGAGTCATCATTTTCTGACACATGAGACGCGAAAAATGTGCATCGGAGACTAATTTATACAATTTTTTTTTTAAATATTCTTCGTTTTCCTTTCATAATTTTTTTTTACCGTAACGAAAGATTTTTTAGAGCTAATAACAAACAAAAAAACTTAAAAGTTTTTAGAATCTTCGCTTTTTAATTACCAAATAATTATAGCTATGTTTTTTCTCAGATTCCTTCGTACAATGGGTGAACGGACTGCTCGAGTATTGGCACCTCGGTTACCTGGAAGTTGGTCATTATTAAATTAATAAAATATCTTAAAAATTAATCTTTTAATTCTTGAATTTCCTTAGTTAATTTATCCCGCGTCCGTTTCAGTACCTCGTTTGGCTTTTGTTGCCAATTTTTGTTGTGTTTGTTTTGCCCGTTGTCTTTCTGTTCTTCAGCTACGGTTGTGTGATTTTCTTGCGCATTTATAAGCATCGGAACCGTATTCGTGAAGCGGTGCGTTTTGTTGGGTGCTCTTTTATACATTTGATTTGGCAGTCCATTGATGGAAAAAGAAATATTTTGGCACCTTTTTTGGCATTGAAATTTGGCAAGATTTCATTTTTTATAAATTAAAAGCACTGGTCAGCAAGGAAGAGGGTTTAATTTATATTGAATGCCCTACAAAAGTTTTTTTTTAATTTTAATTCCATTTCATAATTACCTTGATATTCTAATGTGTTTACAGTATGCCTCCAGCGTTTGGGACGGTGCCCGGGCGAGCATTGCCAGCTTTTGGGAAGGCGTCGGTTACTTATGGCACGGTTGGTGATCAAATTGTGTTGTGTAGGGCTGGCGGCTCAAAATCATATTAAAAACCCGATAAATTCCCATTATGTTTCACTTTAGAACCGGAATAATTGATACAAATTTAAAATTTATTCATTTTTAGAGGTTCATTACCAATTTTTTTCTTGAAACAAATTTATTAAATTAGAGTTTTTCCTACAAGATTTTGGTTGTTCGGTGAGCACGTTGGGTCAACAACAACGCCAGGGATTGTTTTAAAACAGAGTACATCATACAGTCTGACCACACCATTTGACATACCGTATCCTGATCATTGACCGGCCATACCATTTTATATACCGTATCCATACCATTTGACATACCGTATCCTGATCATTGAGCGATCATACCACTTTATATACCGTATCCTGATCATTGAGTGATCATGCCATTTTATATACCGTATCCTGATCATTGACCGGCCATACCATTTTATATACCGTATCCATACCATTTGACATACCGTATCCTGATCATTGAGCGATCATACCACTTTATATACCGTATCCTGATCATTGACCGGCCATGCCATTTGACTTTACCATTTTCAATTTCATCTCCAACTTCGTTTAATCATTCAGGATATGAAATTGAGGGCTTGGAGAACATTCCTGACGAGGGGCCCGGCATGATCATTGCCTACCATGGACCCACTCCCATCGATCTCTATTATGTGGTTGGTCTCATTTATACAATGCCAAACCAATTTAAAAAATGTTTTTTTTTTGTTTTTCTCAGATTGCCAAGGGTATTCTCTACAAAAAGCGCACCATTCACTGCGTGGCGGACAAATTTGTGTTCAAAATTCCGGGTGAATAAATTTAACATTTTTTGAATCGGTATAAACAAGTCATTTTGACAGCATAATTAAATATTTTAACAAGCGGGATGTTTAATTTTAAATTAAGGAAGGACACGATCAAAGAGAACAGTGCTACTGCTTTTGTCAAATAGTCGAGGATTTAGCTTTGGGCGAGGGAGGGGGGGTTAATGGAGGCACTAACATTCCTTTCAAAATGGATGGATTTCTCGGCGATTTTCCGTTTTTCTTGGTCTTTTTTTTTTCATTTTCCGCTTTGAGTCAAGGGAGAGGGCCCCCTGGGTACGTTCCTGCATTATGTGACCAAGTTCTTCCCATTCGCGTCGATAGGTTGGAGCATGATCTGCAAGGTGTTCTGCATGACGCCCGGCACGGTGGAGGACTGTGTGGCCACCCTCCGCCAAGGCCATCTGCTGATCATTGCCCCGGGCGGCGTGCGCGAGGCGCTCTTCTCCAACCCGGTCACCTACGAGCTGATGTGGGGCCGTCGGCTCGGCTTTGCCAAAGTGGTGCTCGGCGCCGCCGGCCCGGTGGTCAGTCAAATTAGCTAAATTACCGTATTTTAAATGCCGTAAATTTTTGTGGTGCCTACGGCTAGCGAAGAGGAGGGGACGGGACAAAATCTCCCATAAAAAAAGCCTTGTAAGAAATTCAAAAGTTTTTTAAAGAAATTTTCGAAATAGGCAAGATTCTCAAATTTTCAAAAAATTAATAAAAATTTTTATTATTTCAATAATTTTTTGATTTTTTTTTTTTCTAAACGGCGGCGATATTTTATATATCCCAAAAAAAAAAAGAAGTAATTTTTCCCCTCCTTCAGCCGATTATTCCAATGTTTACCGAAAATTGCCGCGAGGCTTTCCGCACGCCGCGCTGGGGCCGTCGCTTGACGCGGCCCATCTACGAGCGCACGCGGCTGCCCATCTGTCCCATTTACGGCGGATTCCCCGTCAAAATGATCACCCACCTTGGCAAACCGTTGGTCTTTGAATGCACGGGGGCTGATCCGCCGATTACCGCGGAACGCGTCAAACGTTCAGTGCGCGACGCGGTACGTAGGCTTTTTTCTCTTTTTGCCCTGTGTTAACCCTTCCAAAATAATAATCTTCGTTTCGTCCGATAGGCCTTGATTGGCTCTCTGCGTGATTTCCAAAAACTTGAAAATCTGTAGCCAAAAAAGTGTGGCTATTTTTTGCTAAAATTCAATTTGAACAGCTTATAGAGTTAGCCAATAACTACCAAAATTGTTTAATTTGGTTGCTTTTGATAAAGTTATGACGCGTTTTTCTCAAGAATTTTATAAAAATGAACCATCATTCACCCATTGCATTTGCACCCGCTTTTCTTGTTTCCAGGTTGATGCGCTCATCCAACAGCACCAGCACCTGCCGGGCAGCATTTGGCGTGCAATGTTCCAACGGATACGGGCCAAGCGCACAACGCCGGCCGATTTGGACGACGCGTTGCTGCCAGCCGCTGAAGCGGAGGAGGCGCGGAAGGAATGGCGTCGACGGAACCGCAAGCGGACGGACCGCGAAGACTTCGCCAATGACCAGCAGCGGCAGCAGCAAAGCGTGACGATCATCAGGGACGAGTCGCACATCGGTGTTGTCGTCAATGTGTTGAGTCCAAGTGACAAAGAGCTGGCGGAAGTGCCATTGTTGCTGTCGTCATCGCCGGGGCACAAGGACCCTACAATTGGCAACGGTGGTGATCAGCGACGGCGAATCGGTGACGGAGAGGATTTGGACAAGGAATGATGGACATATTTATCGACTGTTACTAAAGTATGCTCTGATCACACAGTCCCCGGTCGATTAATTTTTTTTTGTTTTTTGGCGCCTTTCATTGTATGTTTTGTCTCGTATATATTGGCTTTTACAATTTTGATTGATCGTTTCAAAAAATTATGTCTTAAATTACAACCAATTAAAAAGTGCGATTTTTGTGTGCAACACTTTACTTTGAAGACAATATAAATTAACAGGAAATACTCTATCATAAGTGCATCTGTGCGAGTGTGTGTGTGAGGAATACACTTTGCATCGCTATGTATTCGAGGAAGACAAGCGCAAAAAATGTGTGTCCTATTTATGGAAGAGAAACAAAGAAACGTGTCAAAGACATTCAACAAAAGCCGGGGGTGGGGAGGGGGGGGGGTCTTTCCTAAATGATTTTGAACAACACTTTTGGCACTGTTTGGAACGGTCGGCGGCGACTGCAATTAAGTGGGAACGGGAAAAGAAGGTCTTGTGCCGAGTTAACGTGATCAAACCGTCCTCAATTTTAAGAAAATTGGGAGACATTTGTACTAGGGTTGTTGCTGATTGTGCGCTTTATCTATTTAAACAAGAAAAAAAAAGAAACTCCGAGATGACGAAACACCGAAATCCGCAGGGTGGTGTTTTAGACGGTTTAAAATTGAATTTTGTTTTTGAGTCAAAAAACCACTAGAAACGCGGTAATTGGCTCGACTATACCCAGAGATTGGTACCATGACTTTTCTGACAATTTGGGCCAACCAAACTAACTGTATGATGCCTGTTTGATCACGTCAAAAAACAACAATGGGGGGGGGGGGGGGGGGAGACGTATTTTTTGGAAGTGAATGTGTTACGACTGTCATCCACGCTGATTTGTGAGCTGCTGCTGATCAGGCCATATTCAAACACTTCTTCACTGTCCTCACCACGTCATCTGTGGACGGCACAGCGGCTGCCTCCAAACCGGCAGCGTACGGCATTGGCACATCGACGCCTAGAGGAAAGGGGATTAATTAATCGGCAGATAACATGAATCAGATTTAACAAATAATACAAGCGTCTGTCAATCATGATAAGAAAGAATTATGGTCCAAGAAAGTGAGGATGATTAGCTGATTATAGGGTAGGCATCGTATGACCGGAGCCATTTAAGAGGCAAAAATAATTTATCTTATAAAATCCAAATTTACAAATGGCATTCAGAGAAAATTAACATCGTTTTAAATGGCTCCAGTGCTCAATCGACCCGAGTCCGATTGGTTGCACTCAAATAGGTTTAGAAATTCGTATTCATAAATTGGGGTTACGCCGTCGGACTCAATCGTCCACCAACAAAATGAGTGTATGGGATTTGGCATTGTGTATAAAGTGCGTGCCCATTTGCGTCCGTCCCCCTCCACTACCTGTGACCCTGAGCACTGGCGCGTCCAAATAGTCGAAGGCGTCCGACTCGGCCACCTGCGCGGACAGTTCAGCGCCGATGCCGCAGAAGGGCCAGCCCGTCTCCACGGTGACCATGTGGTGCGTCTTCAACACCGAGCGGCGCACCGTTTCAAAGTCCAACGGCCTCAGTGTGCGCAGGTTGATCACCTAAGCGGAGAGTTTCTTTTTAGGGGGAGAATTACATACATAACATATGTTTAAAAGAAATGCCAGAAATTTCAAAATTTACGAGTAATCTGACTTTGGGGTTGGGAAAAACGTCGGGGATAAACTCCGAAAAATGCAAACTTTTTGGAGTAGGTGGCGAGTTTAGAAAAAATAGAAGCGTAATATTTTACCATGAAATTGGATTAAAAAATTATTTTATGATCATTAAAAATCTTGTTAACTATTGAAATGGGTATTGCTGAAAGGTTGCACAAATTTCATCTACCTTTGCTTTGGTTAAGGGCTTTTTTAAATATATTACACCAAGTTCAGGGTGGTTATTCTTGTCGAATTTTAAAATTTCCATTCTTGGTAAGGGGCACATAATGCGAAACGGGTCAGTTTGGCGTGGCTTTTTTGGTGCCGTTGGATATAATGGACATAACTTTTCTCAGAGTCAGCCAAAATAAATTTTCTTAGTTTCATTCGATAGCTCTTGTAAGCCTGCATAATTTCAAAAAATTTTGGTCATTACCTAGAGCTGCCGAATGATATACAAATGTTTAGTTTGCTTGACTCTAAGAAAAGTTATATCCAACGACGCCAAAACGGCCACGCCAAACTGACCCAGGGGCTAAACGCTCACCTCGGCCCAAATGAATGGCTTAAGGAAAACCAATAAAATTTATTGAATATATTCGCGCTATTTCCTAATAAATATAATTCAAATTTTTCCAAGATTTCTTCCCTGGAAACGTTTTTTCGATTTCAAAAAGGGGTCGCCTACTCACTTCAGCCTCCACTCCTTCGGCTTTGAGCTGATCAGCAGCATCCAAACAGTTTTGGACCGCCTTCGAGTAGGAGACCAGCGTCACGTGGTCGCCGACCCGCTCAATTTTGGACTCGCCAATGGGCACCAAAAAGTCAGCACCAAGCACCTCATCAGGGACCGGGAACGGCACCCCGTACAACAGTTCATTCTCCAGGAAAATCACTGAAAATGGGAAATGCAAATGGCAAATAGACAAAAAGAATAGAAATTGTTACCAGGATTTTCGTCACGGATGGCAGCCTTAAGCAAGCCTAAAAAATTGGTGAAATAAAAAAAAAAGAATTGAACGCTTATCTTTGGATACTAAATTTTAATCCAAAATGACTTATTATATAATAATAATTACTATAATAGAAATTTTATTTTTTTGGAATTTTTTTATTTTCTTTTTGAAAATTTTACATTTTTGTAAAATTAAAAAAAACCCTCCCAACTCTGTCCCTGCGCCTACCCTTGGCATCCTCGGAGCTGTATGGCGCGACAACTTTCAGTCCGGGAACATGGGCATACCATGCTGCGTAGTCCTGACTGTCTAAATGAGTAAATGGGAGCCATACAATTTTTTGAAATGTATTAAAAAACCAACGTTGTGCAGCGACGCCGGCTGCGAAACCGTTGGGACCACGAAAAACAATTGGGACGGGTACCTGCAACAAAAAAAAAATATAATTAAATTTTTTGGATTATTATTTAAACCGATTTTTTTTTTAGGTGGGGTGGGGAGCGAGAAAAAAAAATTTTTTTTTTTGTGATTTTTTTTTCGACCGACCCTTCCCGCGGACATGTAAAACGTTTTGCCCGCACTGTTGATCAGTTGGTCGATGGCTTGCATTGCAAAATTGAACGTCATAAACTCGCAGATGGGTCGCAGGCCGGCAAACGCTGCACCGACCGCAAGGCCGGCGAACCCTGAAAATGGGAAGAAAAAATTAGCCTAAATTTGCTAGAAAAAAACAAGTAAATTTAGTAATGTGTTAAGCCATTTCGAAAATAGTGTTCTTTTTTTGTGCCCTGGTACTGAAAATTACGAGTGAAACTTTTCCAGTTTCAAATGTAAAATTGGGCTAAAAACACACCCATTTCAGTGATCGGTGTGTCCACAATGCGATCATCGCCATATTTTTTCCACAAGCCTTTGCTTATCTGAATTAAAAAAAGGTTATTTTTATATAAAATGCATTTTTTTTTTAATTTTGGTAATGCTTTGTCAAAAATTATCGGAATTTCTGATCACAAATCACGGAACCAAATTAGGTACAATTCAAAAATACTATTTACAATAGTGGGCAAAAACTGATTGAATGCACGAAAATAACTTAAAATGCACCATAAAAGCAACTAATGGCCATTTCAATTACTATGTGAACATTAAATTTAAAATTGTCGTCTTTTTGTACTGATTCGACTTGCAGGGTTTCGGAATGGTCAAAAAAAAAAGAAGCCTATCCATGATCAATGACTCTGATAAGGCATTAATTAATGTCATCATTAAGAAATGAATGTCAAATTGTCGCTGTGCCAACTTTGTAGGCGCCGTCGTACATTGCCACTTCTTCACCAAGCAGAAACACGCGCTCGTCCCGCTCCAATTCCTCGTCCATTGCCTATAAAAAAGAGAATTGAGCCATTTGGAAACCGTAAAAAAAAGCATTATTTAAAGACCAAAAACCCGGTTCCTTCAGGTTTTATAGATTGGGCCGAATTTGGACCCCCAGTTTTCGGTTAGTCTCGGTTATACAAATAAATAAACCTGGTTTAACGCGTCGCGCACAGTCAGCGAAGAGGCGGCGCGTGTCGCAACACCGCCGCCGGCGGTTCCGCGAAAACCAAACGGTTTGCCCAACAGTGAAAGAGGCGAACACCGACGGGCGAACAAAGCGACAAATTTCATGGCAATGGAAGAGAAAACAGTTGAAATGAGATTATATTACGTTCTATGCTATTCAATGAAACGGTAAATTTAAAAAATGAGTAATATTAAGAATAGAGAACAAATGGAAGAGAATAGGAAAAGGGTAACTGACGACGATGGACGGCATTTTTTCTGTAATTTTAAAGACATACCTATTTGGGATTACTATATGAAAAAAACACTAATTCTGCGCATTTATCCTCGTTTTTTTTGGTCGATGAGAATTTTTTGCAAAGTGAGTCTGTTTTTTTTTTTTTTTTTGGAATTTGAGGTATTTTTGGTGCATGTATTGCTAACGTAACAAATACTAATTTTTTGTAATTTTTTTTTCTTCAGAAAATTGTGCTTTTATTTGGTTTCGGTGTGAAGAAAGAAACACAAAAGGAAGCAAGAAGACTACATGGTAAAACCATTTCAATCGGACCACCACTATTTTTTCTCTTTAATTCATGGAGGCACAATGAGTCCATTTCCGCGGCCGTTAGACAAAATTTAACAAAATGCCAAATTGCCCGTTAATTAAATAAACATGAACTGTTTTGGCCTTGTTCATATCGGCGCCAGTTAAATGAACCAAATTCAATAAAATTTTCATCCGAAATCCGAAGGTTGTGTTAGGGAGTATGGTAGAGCGGGATCAGAATACTCCCACTTTTTATCGGAATTAGGCCCGGGATTTCTTCCAGTCTTCGTTTATCCATCTTTTGACCGGGTTTCCGGTCCCGTGTTTTCAAATTCCGGTCCTTTAGGGGCGTAAAAAGTCAAATTTTGTTTTCGAGAACTTCTTTGTGACAGTTCGGCCAAAAATTTCTTATATTTTGGCCAAATTTTATAGTTTGTGAAAAAGTCGATCGATTATCAGTGGTATTTTTCGTTTTTATTGCATCACGGTTATGTCAGTTTATTCAATCACAAGTATATACATATGAATTGAGTACAGTCAAATGAATGATCACAACAAAACAACATCAATTGGTCCAATACACACAGTATGTCTGCATACAATAATACATTCTTCGTCTTCCATTCGTCTGCTTCTTCATGTTCTCATCGCTAGCCGAAGGTGCGCTTCAGTACCGTCAAGGCTTGCATGCAATTGGCGTGGTGTTGGAGTTGAGCATCCACAAATGTCACCATGGCCGCTGCCAGCTGGTCCTGAAAAACGCGGAATTATTTCCAAAAAAAAAAAAAAACAAAAGACATTCGCAAATTTACCAAAGCATTATGAAGGGCCAACAACGAATTGCGAATTGTGTCCAATTGGTTGTCGAACTCGATTTGGGCAGCGCGCAACTGGGGTTCAATCTGAAAATCAGTTGATTGATACACACACACGCAACAGTGAATCTCCCCAGCACATACAGTGGCTTTTGCGGCAGCTGAACTGGCCCGCTTCCAACGGCTTTTCGTCGCGTCCAAATCCAATCGTTTCTTCTGCAGTACGCCACGGTCCTTCTGGAAGCAAAGTAATACACCAACTGAACAAAAGAAATCAGAATCCGAAACTCGCCTGAACGGCCTTCAGCTCGGTGTCCAAGAGGCTCCGAATTCTTGCCAAGACTTGCGTGGTGACCGTGTGGTTGAGTAGGCGCTCCGCTGCTGCCAGCTTCAACTCCGTTTGCGATGTCCCGATCAGAGTAGCTAAAAAAGGAACAGAGTATTAAGAAAACTTATTTTTCTAAATTCAAAGACCTCCCAAAACCGAATCGGCGCCAAGCGCTTTGCCTGCCTCCTTAAAAATGTGTTTGGGTAAAAAATTTGTCATGGAAAATGCCAAACTCCACCTTCATTGTCTCTCCAAGATTGTCAAAGGTGTTTTGTCGGTTCGATTTGTCCTTCCGCGGGTCCAACGCTCGGATGGCTGAAAAAAAGTAATGGATATTAAGACAGAGACAGTGCTGATTCAAATGGATGACCAGGATTCGGCTGCAGGTACACTTCCAGGGCATGTATCAGCTTCTTCAGGTGTTCCTCCGCTTTGTCAGTGTGGGCAAGCAGTTGTTCAATTTCCGGGCCTGAAAATGTTGAAAAAAGGCTTATTTTCATTACTCCCGAATGCCCTTTTTACCAATTTCGGTTTTCTCAGCATTCAAAATGATCTCCTCCGACTTCTGAAATGTGTTGGGAGAGAATTAATTGAAGACAATTTCCAAAATGAACGCCAACTTTCACCTGTCGTGCACGACTGGCCATCTTCTTCAAAGCGTCCATTTCTGCTGCAGTGTGCGCGGCTTGTGCTGTTGATGATTGATAAAGGACGATGAATAATAGTTGAAGCGAGACGAAGATGAATAAATGTTGTTGGAAAGGAAATGAACAAGAATGAACAAAATGCATTAAATGTACGCTATTTATACTAAGCAGACCATGTTTGTAAGTGCAAATTTCGTAATGCTATAGGTACCTATTCAATGAATTCCAACATAGGTAGGTAGGTATTGACAGTCAAAAAAGTATAAATATTGGACATTTCATCCATTTGTTTTCACTCTTCATTTTCTTATCGAATAAACATTTAATCATCGTCGTCTCACTTCAACGATTTTTCGTCGGCCTTTATTCATCATCAACAACAGAAGACGGCGCGGTGCGCACACTGCGGCAGAAATGGACGACGCAATGGACGCCTTGAAGAAGATGGCCAGTCGTGCACGACAGGTGAAAGTTGGCGTTCATTTTGGAAATTGTCATAAATTAATTCTCTCCCAACACATTTCAGAAGTCGGAGGAGATCTTTTTGAATGCTGAGAAAACTGAAATTTGTAAAAAGGGCATTCGGGAGAAATGAAAATAAGCCTTTTTTCAACATTTTCAGGCCCGGAAATTGAACAACTGTTTGCCAAGACTGACAAAGCGGAGGAACACCTGAAGAAGCTGATACATGCCCTGGAAGTGTACCTGCAGCCGAATCCTGGTCATCCATTTGAATCAGCACTGTCTCTGTCTTAATATCCATTACTTTTTTTCAGCCATCCGAGCGTTGGATCCGCTGAACGACAAATCGAACCGACAAAACATCTTTGACAATCTTGGAGAGACAATGAAGGTGGAGTTTGGCATTTTCCATGACAAATTTTTTACCCAAACACATTTTTAAGGAGGCAGGCAAAGCGCTTGGCGCCGATTCGGTTTTGGGAGGTCTTTGAATTTAAAAAAATAAGTTTTCTTAATACTCTGTTCCTTTTTTAGCTACTCTGATCAGGACATCGCAAGCGGAGTTGAAGCTGGCAGCAGCGGAGCGCCTACTCAACCACACGGTCACCACGCAAGTCTTGGCAAGAATTCGGAGCCTCTTGGACACCGAGCTGAAGGCCGTTCAGGCGAGTTTCGGATTCTGATTTCTTATATGTTCAGTTGGTGTATTATTTTGCTTCCAGAAGGACCGTGGCGTACTGCAGAAGAAACGATTGGATTTGGACGCGACGAAAAGCCGTTGGAAGCGGGCCAGTTCAGCTGCCGCAAAAGCCACTGTATGTGCTGGGGAGATTCACTGTTGCGTGTGTGTGTATCAATCAACTGATTTTCAGATTGAACCCCAGTTGCGCGCTGCCCAAATCGAGTTCGACAACCAATTGGGCACTATTCGCACTTCGTTTTTGGCCCTTCAGAAGGCTTTGGTAAATTTGCCTCACTCACTTTTTCTTTAGCCTATAATACCAAGTTTTTCAGGACCTATTGGCAAAGGGGACGAAGTGACAATTGAGGATGTTCTACTTCAATACCACACCAATTGCATGCTTGTTTTATTGTGTTTATGCAGACCATTTATTTGATCAATTGATGTTGTTTTATTTTGATCATTCATTTGATTGTGTATTTAGTTCCATGTAAATAAACTTGTGAGATTGTATTCTTGAAACTGGGAATTTATTTTGTAAGGAAAATTACACCCGATATGGAACAAAAAGTCGAAAATGTCCATCAATGACGAAATTAGCCATACAGTTCAAATTTGATTGCCTTTGTACATCGCTCTTCATTTTTGAACTTTTTTTGTTTTGTAGCTAGTGCTAGGGACCGGATTCCAGCCGAGTTTTTCCGGATTCAGTCTGGGGTTTTATGGCGCTGCTCGGCGCACAAAAAAAATATGAGAAAATCCCAATTAGGGGCGTAAAGTCAAATTTTGTTTTCGAGAATTACTTGTGACAGTTCGGCCAAAATATCTAAAAGCCTAACGATTAGAAATGCAGCAAATCATTTTCCGCCCTTCACTTTACTTCTGTCTTATATAAAATATTTCAAATATAAAACAAATAATACACACAAACAATGGCTGTCGTTTTTTTATGTATAGGATGCAACTGTGACACTGTGACAAGGATCAATCAACCAATCTTTCATCCATCAGTGCTTCCATCCTTTTGTTGTTGCGGTTGTTCATCTCCCGTTCGTTCTGTTTCATCTCCGTCTTCCTGCAGTGTCACCTCCTCCCCCTCTTCAGCCAACCAATTGTCCGTTAAAAAATTCTGCCAACATTTCGCTTTGATCAGATAGCCTTTTCGTTGGTCAAACCGGCATTGCATAAGGCGCAGACGGTGTACGGTGGCCAGTCGTGCGTTTTCCTCGTACGGTGCCACCCACACTTCCACCTCGTCGCCCTTTTCAAGCTGTGAAATGGGGCTGGTTATTGGTTATAGCGGCACATGAGCAAGTTCCGTAACCCATAACATAAGGGGGGAGGGGGGGGGGGGGGGAATTGACCTACCCTCCGCCCGAAAAAATTTCTACGGGCCTGCGCATGAGAAAATAAAGTCAAATCTTGAACTCTCAAATGGAATGTCCCACGGCTCTGGTCAGAAAATATTGATATATAGGGGGGAAAGAAAACTTACTTCGTGTGCTTTCTTGATGATGACCTAAAAATGAAAGGTTTTTGTTGAAATTTTCTTTGTTTTTTTTTGCCCCACCGTATCATTGACCCGTACTCGGCCCTGCAAAATTGCGTTGGTTGATTCACTGAAAAGGGACAATCATCACAAAAATGTGTACAAATCAAGAATTTCCGGTACAAGAAAAAGAAAGTCGGGTCGGATTTCGTGACGGGGTGGCCGAAATTTCTACCGGGTCGGGTTTAGGGCGAGAAAAATGAGGACCTTTGGGGTGACCGTCACCTTGCGCTGGCATTAAATGCCCGTCCAATCACTGCGTCCATTCTGAAAAAGAGGGAAACAAAGGAATAGAAATTAAAAAAAATAATCAAGTAGTAGTCACAAAACTCATTTTTGAAAGCGGAGAAATCCCAAAAACTTCGTATTCTTCGAGGCCTCGCCCACCCCCTAGGCCAGGCTAAGGATGGCTCGAACCCCACGACAACATGGCCTCAAGATCACACATATATATATATATATATATATGCCATATTTCCTGTAATGTAAAGCCCTTGGCCTTCTATTGTTCAACCCCTCTCAAAAAGGGCCTTCTAATTCAAGGGGGCCTATTTACAGGAAATAAGGTATATATTAAACAAAGATATATTTTTTCCTGTAAAAAACACCTGCGTGAAAGCAGTGCAAATTCCTTGGTCCGGTAGTCCTTTGGCATGCCTTTGTCCTCATCCTCCTCCTCTTCGTCTTCATCATTATCATCTTCGTGTTCCTCCTCCTCCTCCTCTTTTTTGCTTTGTGCCCATCGCCGTTTTTTTTTCATCAATGAATAACACCGATCACTGATCAAAATCAGCGGCGGTTTGACGATCACATTCCGTCGCTGTTGATGATCTGCTACTGATGCGATAAACTCGCAGATGGATCGCAGAGCGGCAAACACTGCGGCGAGGCCGGCGAACCCTGAAAAATTGAAAGAAAATTTGGCTTAAATTTGCAAGAAAAAAAGATTATCTAAATTGTAATATTTCACCCATTTTGGGCTAAAACACACCCATTTCAGTGATCGGTGTGTCAACAATGCGCTGATCGCCATTTTTCCACGAGCCTTTGCTGATCTGCATTCAAAAAAATGTAAATTTTTTAAGAAAATGCATTTTAAACAATTTTGGTAACACTTAAAACTTTTTTTTTTGTCAAAATAACATCTTTAGGGTTATCGGAATTGCTAGATCACAAATCTCGGACCGAAATTAGAGAAAACCGGTAAAACTGAAAAAAAACACTTCCGGCTTTTTGTACTAATCCCGTTTTCCCAAGGACCCATAAATTTTTTACCAACTTTGTAGGCGCCGTCGTACATTGCCACTTCTTCACCAAGCAGAAACACGCGCTCGTCTCGCTCCAATTCCTCGTCCATTGCCTATAAAAAGGGAATTGAGCCATTTGGAAACCCAAAAACCAATCCATTTTTTGAGACCCAAAATATCGGTCCTACCAGGTCTTAGATTAGGCCGGGTTTTGTGACCCACGGTTTTCGGTTTATGCCCAAAAAACCGGCTTCTTCAGGTTTTAGATTAGGCCGGATTTAAACCCCCGGTTTTCGGTCATAGTCTTGGTTCTACAAATAAATAAACCTGGTTCAACGCGTCGCGCACAGTCAGCGAAGAGGCGGCGCGTGTTGCACCGCCGCAGCCGCGAAAACCAAACGGTTTGCCCAACAGTGAAAGAGGCGAACACCGACGGGCGAACAAAGCGACAAATTTCATGGCAAAAACAAAACAATTAAATGAAGGAGAACAATTGGCAGACTGACAATGAGAACAGGTACGTTTTGTGCTATTCATGGAAAATTTAAAAAAAAAATTATATTTTTATATGCAAAAATGGATGAAAAGGAAAAGGGTAACTGACGACGACGGATGGGTTTTTTTTTTTTTTGTTATTTAAAAGTATAAGCAACAATTTATGACAATGAGTGAGTCGAATTACACACAGTCTTTCTTCTGACTCCTTTTTATAATAAAAATGCTTCCTCTTTTATCGGGTCAAGAAGGAAAAGCAAATGCAAATAGTAACAGATAGAAATAAAAGCAGTTAAAAAACTATTTGATAGGAATAATCGAATACAACAAAATGCGAAGGAAGGCTCTTCTAACAGAAAATAAAAAAATCATTGCAACGAAATACAAAAAAAAATAAAAACAATCGAAAAAACATCACAAGTTCCGCAGCAAAAAAAGAGAGAGAGAGAGACATTTTTGAAGCCAATTTAAATGAATGTGCCAGAGGAGAGAGAGAGCGAAAATAAGTCAACCGCGACCCGGTGGGAACATGGAGAACGAAAAACGAATTAAAAAATGCAATGGAAATCGTCATCATCCGTATAATTGCGAAATTCGTCTCCATCCCCTCCCCCCACCGCTTCTTCCCTCATCATGTGTTTCCTGTTGCGTTGTCACCGTTGGTAAGCGTCAGCGCCGTATTCGTCAGCACGTTCATTTCGGTGGTTGTGTTGTTGGTCCCCCCTCCCTTCTTCCTCGTCCATGCCGTCGTTGGTTTTCCTGCTGCTGCTGCTGTCCTCCTCCTTCTCCATCAACAGCCCATCAGTGGAAAGAGGTGGTAATTCTTAAGAATTTTGTTTCAAAAAATGGATTTTCTTATGTTTTTGGTTATTTTATAAAAAAAAAGATAAATTGGCATATTTGTAGTATCGGGACAAAAAAAAAAAAAAAGCCAAACCCAGAAATGATCAATAAATTGATAAAAAAAGAAAGAAAAGGGAATTAGAATTCGAATGTTTGTATAAATGGGCATTATTTCAAAAACTCTCGAAGAATGAAATGTTTGGCCCTAATCAATTCTAACATCCATTTACATATTATCAAACTTTTTTGGATTCATAAAAGTTAAATCTAAATTGGTTTTAGGACATAGGCGCAAATGTCTCGGGCGCAAATGTCCGAGGCGCAAATGTCTCAGGCGCAAATGTGGGGTAACCGATAAATAGACAATAATTGATAAGGATTAACCATCCTCGGCTGCCTCCTCCACCATGATGACAATGGCACATTCTGTTTTTGTTGCAGTTTTGGCCATTGTTTGATACTTTTGCTCTTGTTGATGGTGATGAATGGCGTCTTCCGCCGCTCGCAGTGACACAACCGGCACAGCGCTGAGACATTTGCTGACTGACGGCTCCAGTTGATCGCCCAATGTGTGCTCAATGCTAAAAAAATATATAAATGTTATGGATTTCGATCTTGTTCCCGTTTTGGGGTGTACCGGTCGGAATTCGGGGTCATCGGCCTTAATTTCCATCGCTCTTCTATTTATGCTTTGGTACTAATTTTAGTAACGGGGAACCCGATTTTTTTCCGCGTAAAAATTGTTATTTTAATTTTGAATTAATTTCGAGATGGAGAGAGCTTGCTTTCCAAAAAAGGGTAGTACAGATAAAAATTTGCGAGGTTCCGTGTAAGACCAAAATTCAAGGTACTACTTTTCCATTATGCGGCCGCACCCCAAATTTTCAAAAAGAGAGAAAAAAGCGCCAGTTTTGGCACGCGCAACAATTATTTAGGAGAATAAAAGACGCAATTTGGGCCAAAATATTATTGAATGGATGCTCGCCACGTTGTCTGCAGTCTTCGCGCCTGCAAAAAAACTGACGCTTTCGCTTTTTCTCTCTTTTTTAAATTTGGAGTACGGCCGCATAATGGAAAAGTAAACCAAATTCGCGTCCTATGGACCGTCGCCGCTTTGTCCCCCCTCCCCTCCCGCTCTTTTGTTGTCCATTTTCGACTGTTTCTGTTCTCTGTCCCCCACATTTTGATGCTCCTCTCCAGCATGTCCCGTTGGTTTTGTTTGATGCGTTGTCGTGCCTCGTCCATGCCCATCCATCGCCGTTGTCGACCGTTCTCACAGTTTTCGCCCCATTCCGTGAACACTTCGCGCACCGTCAGGAAGAACAGCGTTGTGTGGTGGAAGCGCTGGTCATCCTAAAGAGGGTGACAATTTTAAGGACACAAAAAAAAGGCCAAGGAATGTCCCAATAAACGCAAAAAAAAAAAAAAAATGGATTATTTTTTCTCATATTTTTAACGAATTGTTTTACTGCTTCAACTACACGCATGAACTTCTAGCAGTACAGCCAGTGGAAAGGCATTAAAAGCAAAAGACGCATACTCCGACTCGTTATACATTTTGAAAATGGTCCCACTTGGGTGTCCCTATTTTCATTTTATCTGGTTTCTTTATGTAATTTGTGCATTTTTGTTGAGTTACGCGTATCCCACCCAACTCATTATTATTATTATTGTATTAATGATACGAATTGCGCACATACAACAAATTCGCCGATGCAAAACATCACTTTGCCACGAATGCCGGCCTCTTCGCGCAACTCGCGGATCACCGCCTCCTCAGTGCTTTCCTGAATAAAAAAGGTTGAATATAATCAATGACTGAAAGTATTCTATGAACTTGGTCAATAAAAACATATTCAAAGATTAATCCCAAATTTACAATAATTTTCGGAATATTTGAGTTTTTCAAGGACATTTTCAACAAAAAAAATTGTTTAGAAATGGGGTTAATTTTCCTTTAGAATTTTCGAATTGGCAGATGACTCTTGGAAGCGTACAATACCAAGCCACGTCTTATCCCAAACAACAAAAAAAAAAAACGTCTTAAAAAAAAAGTTTTTGAAAATTTGCAATGATTATGTAAAAAAATGTATAAGCGCAAACAAAGGGATTAGTACGATTTCCCGTGTTTTGTTCGAACCGGTTCCCCACCTGACATTTGTACTCATTGTCAGACCGGAACCTACATGCTCGACAATTTATCGAACCCAGCCGAGAACCCTAGTGCATCTTCACCATATTTTCCACTCCGCCGCCGGGCAACACCCAATAACCGTCCCGCGCTGTCCGTCCACTGACCATCAGCACTTCCAACGCGTCCAAATTTGGGGGCCATCGTCGTAGCATCATTGCCTCATTAGCATCATTTCCATGACCGGTGTCACTATTCAACGGCGATGAAAGGGCAATCCGTGCACAAAAAGCGGCCTAAATGAAAAAAAACCAAATAGATGGAAACTTTGAGTATCAATGAAATAGTTTGGACCCATTAGTCGAATATGTAATTTTGAATTATAACCCGCCATCCAACAGTAATTTTATCCCCC
Source organism: Heterodera filipjevi (assembly GCA_039877585.1). Lineage (NCBI taxonomy): Eukaryota > Metazoa > Nematoda > Chromadorea > Rhabditida > Heteroderidae > Heterodera > Heterodera filipjevi. Next base: position 10,451,701 of record JBDPZO010000007.1, on the reverse strand, counting down.
CTCCCCCGACCAACGTGAATAAATGCCAAACAATCGCAAAGTCTATACCCCGTTTCAATTAACAATGGAAAACACTCCATTTCATTTTTTTTTTGAAAAATTAAATTGAATAAATTTTTAGGAACTAGGGTTAGGTTTTCAAAAATCGAAACGGGGGGGGGGGCGTCACAAATCGTAAAACTTAGACAGTCGGTCAAAAATAAGATAGTTTTGTCAGCATTGATTTGCTTTAAACATCAATATTTAAATACACCCCCCCCCCCCGGAGTTTCTTACCGCTCTCCGTCTGAATCCGTCCCGGTCCCTAACTCGACGGTCGCCTGTCGTCCGTCCCCCCTGCGATTCGTCCTCCGTTTGTTGACATCGTTTTGTCCGCTGCTGAGCAATTGCGGCACCGTTTTCAGCATATTCAATGCCACCACCGCCAATAGTACGTGTGCACATTCAAACGAAACAGACGGAAGGGGGGTTGAAAGGGAAAAGAAGCGGGCGACTAAATGATTGAAAATAAGTCGGGGACGAAGCTCAACTTGGCGCGGTGCGATACAAAAAATTTTATTATTTTTCGATAACGCGATGCGTTCTCTATCAGGTTTCCTAAAAAGAACCAATTTCAAAAAAAAGCAAATGCCCAAAAATAAACAAGCTTATCGTTTGGGTCATCTGAACCAGGATAAAAAATTTCAGTTTTTATAGGCATAGGCATTTAATGACAAGCCATCATTTTTAAGTTTACTGTTTCTATGAGAGATTATATATTGCAGTGCCATGTAGGGCGTTCCCTTAGACATAATAACTTTTCGGTGTACTCAAAATAATGTAAAAAGAAAAAATGGAAATTTCTTCAAAAACAACCCCTTTAAAAAATGAAACCTTTGCTCACGATCAGCAGCAATTGGAGATGATCAAAGAGGGGGACGTTGTGCTTTTCGTAAAGAGTGGTGGTAACCGTTTGGCGCTCTGTTCACCGCTCTCCATCAACGCGCAGTAATTTTTAATTCCCTTTTTTCCGTCGTTTGTCTGTCGATGAAACGTAAGCAAAAAATTCCTTCAGCACATAATTGAGTGTCCCGAGTAAAAGTTATGGAGTGTTTTTTCTTCTCTTAAATTTGATAAATGCTTTAAGTAAACAATGCGTATGGGGGCGAAAAAATGCAAAAGTACATAAAAAAGTACATCAAGGGAACCTCGCGAGCTGTAAGTCGGAAAAGAATTTCGTACCAAAACTTCTAAGATTATACCCAACTTTTTGAAGGACTATCAATTCATATAAATTTTATCGAAAAAAATTTCACTTTCCAAGAAAGAAGAATATGGGTAAAGCGGGACATTTCAGTCCCGGGCCATAACTTGCAAGGGGTTGCCGGTAGCAAAAAATCTTCTCTGAACATTTTGCAGAGCATTTCAAACGCTATTTAATGATGTTTTATACACAAAAAATTTTCGACGGGTTTTAATGTGATTTGGACATCGTTTTTTGAAAATTTTCAAAAGAAATGAGTCCGGCGCGAGAAAACTTTAAGAAATCGTTTAAAAAATTTAAAAAAATAAATTTTATTTTTTACGTCAAAGTGAGAAATAAGAACAGAACAAGAACATAAGGCTGAAATATGAACAAATGCGACCCCTGATTTTCCTAATTTTGATCACAACTTATAAAGGAAATAATTTTCTGCAATATTACAATATTCTTTCCACAACAATTTTTTCAACGTATGCATTATGGCCATGTTCCCCGACAATGAATCCGCACAGTCAATTCACAATGCTTTCACAGATTGGCTGCGGTTCGTTTGGCAAATGTTTCCTCTGCAAAAGGGTGGCGGACGGTGCCCAAGTGGTGTTGAAGAAAGTGCCCATCAGTGACGAGTCCAAAAGTGAGTGTTTCTTTATTCGGTAATTGTTGTTTAAGTTTAGTAGCCCTCCCACTTTTTGCCGAAAACTCTGCTTAAAACAAAAAAGAAATATATTTCGAATGCCGTACCCGGTCGGACTTGATAAAGTCGAGTTTTGTCTGAATTCAGTTTCTGGTTCGGACTAGTATGTGAAATTTCGTACGCAGTTTCATTAAAAATTTGTTTGGATTAAACTATTGGCTCTACTTCAGTTTACGCGTCCAATCAGAGTTTATTCGTCCAATCAAAATTTTACGCGTCCAATCAAAATAAACCACTTGAAAAGGTGGGTTTTTTTAAAAACCTAACACACCAGTTTTTTGAAAACCAACCCTTTAGTTTTTTTTTTTGAAAATCCAACCCCTTCGTTTTTGAAAAACTAATCTCCTAGTTTTTTTTGAAACCCCACCCTAATTTTTAATAGGGGATTAGGTTTTCAAAAATCTTGGGGTTGGGTTCATTTCAAACGGTTTATTTTGATTGGACGCGTAAACTCTTATTGGACGCGGAAAAGTCGATGGACGCGTAAACTGCAGTAGAGTTAAACTATTATCCTTTATTTTTCTGTAATTGAAAAAACAACGAAATTCGATCAATAGGGTTCACCCTCCTTTTGCTCGCCATATTTTGGAACTCAATTTTGCCAATTCCTACGTTTTCCTTAGCGACTTAAATTTTGAAGTACTCCGAAAGACACTATTTTAAAATCTCTGAAAAATGCAAGTAGGCTCAAATCCAAAAAAAGAAACCGTATAGGCTAGACATGATTTGAAAAATAAATGAGATTTTTGCTATTTACCCTTCAAAAATTTTTTTTTTCGATTTTCTTTTTGTAGGTTGAATTTCATAGAATTTGTTTTTGTTAAAAATCAAATTGTACGAGCATTTAATTATAAACCAAATTTTCAGATGAGGCACGTCTACACAGTCAGATTTTACATTCGGTGAGTCTGTCCCTCTCCGTGGTATGGATACGGCATCAACCTTCTCTCTTCCTCCTTCACACAGAATGTCGTGCGCACCTTTGAAAGTTATTTGAGTGAACGCAGCATTTACATTGTGCTGGAGCATATGGCGGGCGGCAATTTGCACGAGCACATCAAAGTGAATCAAAGAGTGGGAATTTAGGGAGGGGGCGGGGGGAGATGGTCCATCAATGTGGAATAAACCAGGACTTCAATCTCAAAATTTTTGAATTCTCATCTAAGCCTTAAAAATCCTCACTTTGCACTAATAATCCTTTTAGAGACGGTGCGCCATTCTTCCCCCCCCCCCCTCCGCAATGGTTATCTTTTCCTTGTAAAATTGTTTTTGAATTTTCATTTCTTTGCCTCCCCTTAAAAACGCATTCCATTTTTTCTCTATTATAAATCGTATTTTTTTCAGAGAAATGAGCACAGACAGTTCAGGGACGAGGACATTTTCAGCCTCACCGCTCAACTGACTTCCGCGTTAGAGCACATCCACCGAATGCGGATAATCCACCGGGACGTGAGTTTTTTTTCCGACGGGACTGAGTTTTCCGTTCCCTATTTCTGCAAAATTTTGGCTTTTTAATTTTTTGTATGAGCTTCTTTTTTTGCCTTGATTGATCCAAATTTTTTTTTTTTTTTTTTTTTTTTTTTTTTTTTTTGCAAATTCCGACCTTCCAGGGCCAAAAAATGTTTTGCAAATTCCGACCTTCCAGGGCCAAAAAATGTTTTGCAAATTCCGACCTTCCAGGGCCAAAAAATGCCTTTAAAAAAAATTAAGTACCTTTTTTGCTAGTTAAAGCCGAGGAATGTGCTTCTCAGCGAAGACTGGAAGACGGCCAAACTGTGTGATTTTGGCATTGCCCTCAAATTGGCGGAAGGACAAAAGGCTAAAGGGCGTTTTGGCGAAGTTGGCACCATCAATTACATGGCACCGGAAATACTTGAGGGGCGCGAATACGATTTTAAAGTGAGTTGAATGGGAAAGAAAGTGGCAGAGGATGAAGAAAAACAAATTCGTTTTGAACTAAGATATTAAGGTGACGGAATTTTTGAAATATTCGTTAATTAAAAATCCAATTTTTTGGACCCTTGTTTTGTCGAATTTGAAGAAATTACTACTAAAACCTGCAATTTTCTGAAAAAATAAAATTTTTTTCAGAAAATTGCCTTAAATTTTCTTTTTGAATTCTAAAATTTGGCAATTTTTTCCCGGCGGATTTTGGACGGCGAAACTTTGGTCCTGGTCCGTTTATTCAATGCCATTTTGTTTTTTCCCCACCCCCTCCTCCGCTCAGTGCGACATTTGGTCTTTGGGATGCATTGTCTTTGAATTGATGGAGCGCAAAAAGGCATTTCCCGGTTATCAGGAGTTGGCTGTGTTCCACAAAATCTGCAGTGTTTGTTTTGTTTCAACGAAGGAATTTACAAAAAAAAAAATCAAAAATTTTTCTAAATTAAAATTTACATCAACTCTTTAAAAATTTTAGAAATTTTATTTATTTTTTTAAAATTTCCTTAAAAATTTTTTTTTTCTATACAAGGTTTTTTTTTAATTTAATTTATCCGTCTTTTTTTCTTAGGGCATCATCGCATATCCGTCGGATTCGTCTTCAAAACTGGTCGGCCTGATCAAAATGCTGTTAAACGCCTCGGAGAATGTGCGACCGTCGGCGTCGGAAGTGGTCACTTTGTTGGAGGACTTTTCCCTTTCATTGTCGTCCAAATGTGATCATTAAGCGATCGCCCTTTTTGTTCTCTGCCCCCATCCGTTCCTCCCCGTCCCCAAATTGATTAATTTTTTGCCCTAAAACCCGACCTCAAAATGTCATCACTTCCTAAAATAGGTATTTTATTTATAAATGTATTTCCATGGGCACTTGGCTCTTCTGGTATAAATATTCTACTAAAAAGATGCCTGTTAAAGTAATGGTGATTCGATCTCGATGACTTTGATAACTTCGCAAGTAATTGCAGTGCAACCCTATCCCCAAGAATTTTGTCTTTTTTCGCAGATTTCTATCGATACGACGATCAAATCCGACTTCGCCCCCCCCCCCCCCCCATTACTATTTGTAGGACATAAATTTTTTTTGTCTTTTTTCGCAGATTTCTATCGATACGACGATCAAATCCGACTTCGCCCCCCCCCCCCCATTACTATTTGTAGGACATAAATTTTATATTTAAACAACACAATAAACAATATCCAAATGGAGCATGTGCGTTTTTTGCCCGCCGACCAATCAATTGGGAATCGGAAAAAAAGAAAAACAACAAAAGATAAATTAGGAGGGCATTGGAAGTGCGAATGATTTTTGGGCTTTTGCCTAAATCGATGATATGAGCATTTTGAGTTGAAAATGAAACAACGACGGGAACAGTGAAAGATGGAGAAAAACAGTAAATGAAAGTACACAAAAAAAGGAACCGGGCCATCACAACATTTTTGCATGATTACGGCTCGAGTGGGATGGATGGCAGATGCGCCATCAATTTTTATGAATTTGACCAGCGTTCACATTTGGGTCCAAAATGAAGATCCCCCCTTTTATGGGTTTAGCATTAATTACCAATGGATTTTTTTTGTCCCATTAATCTTGGTCTCTTTTGCCCGGTCTTTTCACAATACAACACTATCGTTAGACAATCGTCTGTTCTGACAGCAACAAATTGCGTCTCTGTTCATCCGCCTCTGTTGTTGTGCGCATTATCAGTGCTGCCGATGAGGTTGAAGCGGGTGTTGATGATGACGATTTTGAAGAGGACAAACCCACGCTGTTGCAAGCGGACAATGATGACGAGTTACTCAAAAAAAAAAAAAAAATTCATTTTTCTAATAGAGCCTCTCCCCTTTGAGAAATGATGAAAAATAAAACAATCCTTCCCACTTAACTCAAGTCTCGGGAAATTACGGGTCTCGGGCAGCTCCAAAGTGTATACGGGGCCACCGCTCACCGAACCGAAGTGCCGATTCTGCTGAAATACGAAGGGAAAAGAATGGATTAAATTAATTACTAGCATTAAATAGATAAAATACCCACAAAAAAAGGAATTCGAAATCTGAATAAATGTCAAAAAAAATTTGTGAATAATTTTTTTCAATTTTGATTGGTTGTCCGAAAATCGGCTATTTCCCTTATCAAAATCGTTATGCTTCGATGATAATTTTTCTATGTTTATACCTTCACGATGCCAAGAATGGACAAAGTAATGCCGGATGTGTTGACAAGCAGAAGATACCTTATTGAGAAATGAAAAATAATCTAAAAAAAGATTTAAATGAGTTTGGATTGGGCCAAGATACGACCGTTGTTCCGACTTAAAGACTTATTTTTGGGGGTGGGGGAGGGTGGGTAAACTGCTCCGCCCGATTCTTCATGGATGAATTGAGAAGTTGTGTACGACAATTCAAAAAGAAAAGGAGAAAGCCATTCATTGGGTTGCACTCACTCAGCAAATTCCATCAAAAATGCCAACACTCCGCCAATGAAGATCAACAACACTTTTGGACGGTCGATTTGAATTTTTCAGTAAAAAAATTTTCACCAGACCCATTCGCTGCCTGAAGAGGTGAAGTATCAAAATTTTGGCGTACCTTTCTTCACCAACTTGCCCATTTTTTTGTCGTATTTTATTGAGTTATTCAAAATTTGTTTTTTGTTTCTTCATCCTAATAGCTACATACAAAGAAGATGGCGGGACAACAACAGCAAATGATTCCAAATATGACACCAACGGTAAGCCAATTACCTTACATGTTATTTTGTTACTAACTTATCGGGATAAAAAAGATTGATCTCCCGAAAAACTGACCATATTAATTCGTGGTTTACATTGACGGAGAATCCTAAATGATGTCCATTTCGACACACCTCAAGTTCGATAAAGAGTAATTCAATTTTCAGTAAATTTAAATCGATGGGGAAAACCCCGATTCAACCGCACGGATTTCGAAGTCGGTTAGGAATTGCCGAAATGGATATCATATTGGTTAGCAATCCCGGAAAGCTTTACACGATTTAAAGCTTTTGATTTTTTATTTTAAAAAAGAGGGCACCTTCGGTATTGGGTTGAATTCGAGAATATGTATACATATCCAAACCGGACAAATTATATATCATTCGACTCCTTTCGGTCAGTAATGCTCGAATTTGAATTTTTTTTTTTTGCGGAAGGCACTTTGCGCAGAGATATGGACCCGGAACTGAAAGGGGAAAATGGCGGCTCTACTGCAGCTTACGCGTCCAATCGTCCGCGTCCAATTTGTTTTTACGCGTCCGTTTAGTTTGTGCGTCCAATCATAATTCGTCCAAAATAAATCTTGGATAATCAGAGTTTCGATAGTACAATTTTTACATTTTTGTCATTTATTTTTTGGACAGTGTGCAATGAAAATGTTCTTTGTCATCTTCACGACATGACATAATTTTGAACTATTACAGGCCTAGTTGTAGAGTAGATTGTTTTGGGCTCTAATGCATTTTATGAGTCAAATTGACTTTTATGAGTCCAACCAACTGACCATCCTTGGTTTCGTTGACTATAACTTTGTTCTTCATGAATCAATCCTTACATTTTTGGTATCATTCGAAACCTTGAAGTCTCAGGAATTTAATAGTACATGTTTTGAAAAAAATTCCGTCAAAAAAAAATTAAAGGAGAAAAATGAAAATAAGTTGTTTTTTAATAATATTTTCTTTTGTCGGCCTTTTATGTGTTCAAAATTGATTCATGAAACCAAGGATAATCAGTTGATTGGACCCATAGTCACTGATTGGATTCATAAGGTGCGATTGGACTCATAAAAGTCGATTCGACTCATAAAGTGCATTAGAGCCTTGTTTTGAGTGGACGCGTAAAACTTGAATGGACGAGTAAACTGCAGTAGAGCAGAAATTCCGACATGTAAAACCATCACGAATTGCTTTTCAATTTTCATATTCATTCATTTTTACAAGTTTTAGACGGTTCAGTCCCTGACCCATTTTCCCATTCAGTCTCGGGTCCATATCCCTGTTTAAAATGCGATCCAAGCATTACAGAGAATGGAGTAAATTATATATATAATTTGTCTTTTTGGAGAGGTACACACCCATCTCGAATTTTTGGCTGAGCTTAGCTTGTGTTTGTGTGAGATTTTAACGGCACACGTTGACAAAAGTAACATAACGCCAAATATGAGAAATATAGAAAAAAAAAATCTTCATACATACACTCGGTCAGTTAATTAGGCTCTGTTATAGAGATGCAATATATTTTGATTACCTTTTTAGAAAATATTCAAAAATTAAAATGCTTTGCATTCCAAAAATCGAATCTCCGGACGAGCTTATTTTGGTTCAAGCTAATGCGCCCCATTCTTACACTGACCCATACATAAATGTTAGCGTTTTATGGCATTTGATTTTCGGAATTTAATGTTTTACTTATTTTGATTTTTTCAGCAGTTTTTGCAATTCGTCATACAAAACCAACAGGCCACGATCAATGGATTGACGGCCAGCGTCCAAAATTTAACCACCACCAACCAAAATTTGAGCAATGCTTTGCTTCATGTGCTAGGTAATTTTTGGGTTCTATTTCACTTTATGAGTCCAATCGCCCAATCGATTTTTTATGAGTTGAGTCCAGTAAAATGTCGCATTTTTCCTTTTAATTTATTTCACTATTGCTAAGTGCCACAAATATGTTAGGCACAATTACAATGAGTATTGATATCTAATTTCTTCAATTTTGAAAAGTCATTTGGATCCACAAAAAATAAGCGGTGATTGACCCAACGGTTGTCAAAATTCCAAAAAAATTGATTTGAATATTAAGGCGCGGCCCCGGGCGCGCAACAAGGCGTTTACGCCCATCTGCCCGCCGGTCAGTTGCATCCCTGTAAAAAAAAAAAAACGGTTTATCGATTATAGGCGCGCCCCATGCGTTCAACTACGGTCACGTTGCCAATCCGGCCGCCGGTCAGTTGCCGCCCCGTAAAATTAAAAAAAAAAAACGGTTTATCGATATAGGCGCGCCCCCTGCGTTCAACTATGGTCACGTTGCCAATCCGGCCGCCGGTCAGTAAGCGTCTTACAAAAAACAAGCATTGATTTGAATATTAAGGCGCGGCCCCGGGCGCACAACAAGGCGTTAACGCCAATCTGCCCGCAAGTCAGTTGCCGCCCTGTAAAAATCAAAAAACAGTCTACTGATTATAGGCGAGCCCGCACAGTTGAACCACGGCAACATTGCCAACCCGGCCGCCGGTCAGTAAGCGCCTTGACATTCGGAGTCAATATGATGAAAAAATATGATTATTATTGAATTTCTCATTTACCGACTTCTAACTTTTCTATTTTTTACATGTAAATGTCATCATTTAGTTCTAAAGTATAAAAAATTAACGACACCGATTTTCTGGCATATTCTGTTAATCCAACTTTAGTTTAGTGCCACCATTTCCACTTCATTTCTACGCCAGTTGCCTTTGAGGCTATAATTTGTTAGCAAAAAAAAACAACAATCATTCGAAAGCTCTATATGGAAGGAAATAAATTTGCAGCCGTAGTAAAATCCCATTACTATTTGTAGGACATAAATTTTATATTTAAACAACACAAATACACAATAACAAAATTGTTCAATGGAGCGTGTGCGTTTTTGCCCGCCGACCAGTCAATTTGGAAAATCGGAAAAGGAGAAACAACAAAAGATAAATTAGGAGTGGCGGCATTGGAAGTGCGAATGATTTTTGGGCTTTTGCCTAAATCGATGATATGAGCATTTTGAGTTGAAAATGAAACAACGACGGGAACAGTGAAAGATGGAGAAAAACAGTAAATGAAAGTACACAAAAAAAGGAACCGGGCCATCACAACATTTTTGCATGATTACGGCTCGAGTGGGATGGATGGCAGATGCGCCATCAATTTTTATGAATTTGACCAGCGTTCACATTTGGGTCCAAAATGAAGATCCCCCCTTTTATGGGTTTAGCATTAATTACCAATGGATTTTTTTTGTCCCATTAATCTTGGTCTCTTTTGCCCGGTCTTTTCACAATACAACACTATCGTTAGACAATCGTCTGTTCTGACAGCAACAAATTGCGTCTCTGTTCATCCGCCTCTGTTGTTGTGCGCATTATCAGTGCTGCCGATGAGGTTGAAGCGGGTGTTGATGATGACGATTTTGAAGAGGACAAACCCACGCTGTTGCAAGCGGACAATGATGACGAGTTACTCAAAAAAAAAAAAAAAATTCTTTTTTCTAATAGAGCCTCTCCCCTTTAGGGTAAGAGAGATGATGAAAAATAAAACCCCCACCGGTTGGGCGAAGTATTTCGTTTCCCGGTCTCTCTTTTTTGTTTCACCGTGAGAAAGAATGAAGTGCATTAGAGCTGCTCGAGAGTGTCCCGAGTCGAGAGTTTGCTCGGTTTTCTTGGGTCTCGGTCCTGAGTCTCTGTATTAATTCACGGTCTCGTCTCGAGCAGCTCCAAAGCGCATACGGTGGGATTTGGAGGGTAAAGGGGGGCCAATGAAAAACCATATTATGAAATCATCTCAAAAAAACAGTGGTCAAAGTCTGAGTTCCTCCTGCCTAAAGAAAGACTGTACTTCTTGGTTTTGTTGTTGCTGTTATTGGACTGTGATGATGATGCTGAACATGACGAGCACACGGAGGAGGATGATGCGTATCCGCCACCGCTCACCGAACCGAAGTGCCGATTCTGTGCCTTGCGCACCGAGTGGAGGACCATGCCGAGCACACACAACGCCAACCCCGCAATGTTCACGTTGGACAGATGGTCATTGTGCAAATAGTGGGCCAACAACAGACTGATGCCCTCCTGAAATATGAAGGGGGGGGGGATGGAATTGAACTGATTAAGTATTCAAAAAAATGAAAAGAATTCAAAATTAATAATTGTCAAAAAAAATCAATTTTATTGGCTGTCCGAGAATCGGCTATACCCAATTTCAAAATCGTCATGTTTCGATGTATAATTTTTCTGTATTTTTATACCTTCACGATGCCAAGAATGGACAAAGTAATGCCGGATGTGTTGACAAGCAGAAGATACCTTATTGAGAAATGAAAAATAATAAAATTACCAAAAATTTGTGAAAATTTAAATTTTTTGTTTTAAGTTTTCGGGAGGAGGGGAGGGGGCAGACGAGCTGATCGGCTCGCCTGATCCTTCAGGATCAACTGAGAATTTACGATAATTCAAAAAAAAAAAAAAAAAGTCATTCAGGTTGCACTCACTCAGCAAATTCCATCAAAAATGCCAACACTCCGCCAATGAAGATCAACAACAGGACGAGCATGGGCTGTTGAGAACCATAAAAAGAAGTGACAGAAAGAAGTCTGAAAATGGCAATTACCAACAAATGATACGGATACTGTATCACTAAAATTAGAACATCGGCAGGTGCAAAACTTTATGGGGATATGGCAGGCCCCAGGCCCATCCGTGACCCCGCTCTACTCCAAATTGGCCGATTTTTAAGGAAAATAACAATTATTTTTAGAATTCTTAATAAATTCAGGCGACAACGCCTACCGATGAAGCAAAATATATAACGAAAAAAAAAATTTATACTGAAGAAAAAAAAACCCCGCAGGTTCTCCCTTAAAAAAACTAATTCTTGTCTATGGTAGTTTGAAAAAATAAATAAAGTTACGTCATTTCTGGCCCCTCCACAACGACAACAATAGGCACAATGGCCAAGAGCATCCACGGCTGAACAGCGATCATCTGACAATGGGCAGGGCAAAGGAATGAATGGGAATAATGAACGAACGCAACCCAACCCCGTTACAAGGATAAATTTTTTTTTTTTTTTTGGAAAATCCTAATTTGACCAAAAAAAATTGAAAACCCCTCACTGACAATGTCCAGTGGATGCCGTATTGGTGTTGCGCACTCCTCGCCCTGCATGATCAACTGCGAAATGGTCCACCGAACACCGGTGCAAAGTGCGGCCAACTCAACCAACATCAAGCCTTAAAAGCCAAAGACGATACTTGGGTTTTGGTAGGGAAAAGAGGTGGGACACCCACTGGCTGAAGAAGGGGATACTCCTTGAAAAAAAGACCATTTAGTTTTATTGTTTTTCTTTTTCATTATTACTATGGATGGGGTACGTATAGCGCTAGTTGCAAAGTGTACTAATTTGAAACCAAACGGGAGACCCTTTTTATTTTTTTTTTAAATTCAATATTTGTTTTTTAGAATTGGCCAAACAAATTCATATTCGTGACCAAAGACCTCAAAACCGGATTTAAATACGTTTTAAAACATAAAAGCAGCAAAAAAAAAAAAGCCTTAAAATGTGATTTTTTTTTTTAAAATTGTGCGTTTATGTGTACATTAGACTAAGTAAAAGATGTTTTTAACTAAAACGGTCTCCCCATTCTCCTTACAAAGTTTGAGAAAAATTTCACTTTTTAATTATTTTCAAGCACAAACCCCACAAATCCAACTGTGTGGACTGCCATGTGAATAAGAAAAGACCAAATGCGATGAGAAAGGCAGAGGTGCCCAAACTGGTACGCCAACGTTCCAACCTGAAAAAACAAATTTAAAAAAAAAACATAAAAAAATATATTTTTATTCTTAAGAATCAAGACAAAAAAAAAAGTGAAAACAAACTCATACCTAAGCATCAAGGAAAAGCCGACAATGAACAGAATGGAGCTGGACTTGGCCATTGTGTACAAAGAAATGGTGACATACTCGAGTGACCTGAGACACAAAAATTAATTTTGCAAAATTCACCAACATTAAATTGCGAATAAAACTCATCATACAGTTTTATTCAAGGGTTAGTGGGTTGCTCATGACCAGTTTAAACCGAATGTCACCCTCAGCCTGCCGTAAAATTTATTCAAAATTTTTGACGGTGCATGAAACGGCCGAACTAATTTATTAGTTTGTAACGAATCCCCCCGTCGCCCTTCTCTGTCCCATCCCTGAAATGGGGGGAAAAAAAGAAATCAAACCAATTGGAAAGTCCGATGTCCAACGATGCGCAAAACCCAATTGGCATCAGCCAGCGGAGTTGTTCCTGCAGCGGCACGCGAACCCGTCGATTCTTCTGCGCCCATTCGACCACTGAACGAATGGTGGTGGCCAACCAAAGTTTGGTGACGTAATGGCCGGCCACAATCAGTAAGGGCAGACGATAGTGCTAAGGAGTAAAAGAAAAAATTAATAAAAAAATGTTATCTTTGTCAAAAATCGCCTAGGATGGCCAATTTTATAATTATCGAAAACCAAAAGGATCCAAGTTAGAATTATTACAAAAAATAAAGGTCATACAAAGGGCTACCGGTCCGAGTGCCGAATAGAACAAAAATAAATTCCGAGTTCCGAATGGCACAAAAAAAGCCAAAATGGCTTTTGTTAAAAAAATGAAAACATAAAAGCCTAGACCTAGTCGAGCTTAAGCCTATGCCAAAGTTCAGACCTAAACTAAGCCTTAATTATATAGTAGTGTCTGTTTAAAAAAATCATTCGGAACTCGGCCTTTTCGGCACTCGGACATTATTTACACTATTCGGCACTCGGAATTTCGGCACTCGGAGCGGAAGCGATACAAAGAGGCAAACTTTCAAAAAAATATGACAAACAAAACAAGGCTTCAAAAGAATCAATTTGCATCAAAATACTCACTTTAATAAACCATTTCTGGTAGAAAGTAAGACCAACAGACAACGGGTAGTAAACCGCCACCATCAAAAGAAGACGAATCTGAAAAGGGATTAGTGAAAAAGTCGAAAAAGAAATTTCCCATAGTCAATTGGATATTCAAGTCACTTATGTTTTTCCCGTTTTCCCGATATACAAAAGTTTGTGTCCCACTCTGACCCTGTCCCAATGGAAGTTATTCGAATTCAAGGCATTAATTATTAGATTAGGTTTTTAAGTAATGCAGATTTTGGTGTCAAAATTAGTTAGTTGGCTCGACATTCGGAATTTAGTGCTATTCGAGCACTCGTCGGACAGGAAGCGATTCACAACAATTCCTAATTGCGATTTTCATTCACCATTTCGCCGGCCACTGCCCGCAATGCGCCGCTGGTTGGAATTTCACGTTCACAAATTTTACATTTTATGCCGGACGCAGATGATACGGAGGATGACTTTCGCCGCTGAGACTGCGATTTGGTTGCACTGTAAATTATGGAGGCGGTCGCAATTTTTGCTGACAGAACTTTGCCACACTGCTTTGTCTTTAATGCTTAATCGACGAAAATAAAGGAAAAAATCTTTTTGCGAAGAAAACTGCAAAAATGTGCCAACAAATCAAGAAGAATGCCAATGTCAAATGGAAAGAAAATTAACAACAAAAAAAAAACATTGTTTTTGAGTCCACGCTTTTGAGTCCTAACATGGAGGATAAAATAGGAAAAAAGCGCCAATAAATCGTTGGCGTACAAATCAATACGCCAATACATTTAAATGTAAAACAGAATGTTGTTCAATGTAACGACACAAATAAACAAAGTTAAAGCTTAACAAATCGGTTCATAACACATTAAAGGGTGGAATCTAAAAAATCAGAACTAATTTTAAAAAATATTTATTCGCGAAAGTCAATCAAATCAATTGTTTTTCCTTTTAACATTCATTAATTTGCTACTGCCTTCTATTTGTCATTCGCCATCTATTTTTTTTTTCTTTTTTCCCTTTTTTGACCGATTTGTACCAAATTACCGTATTTCCTCGAATAGATACCCGGGGGCTCTATTGTTCAACCCCCCCCCCCTCAAAAGGGGGGCTCTAATCGAGAGGGGGGCTCTACTCGAGGGGGAGGCTTTATAGTTCAACCTCTTTTTTTGGCCAAAATCTAACAAAAAGTGAAATTTTTTGTTATAAACTTTTCTCATGAAGACATTATTTTTTAAAATTTTTAATCAAAGTATTGTGTTTAATTCTATTCAAGGTATTAGCCAATATTCTATAAACATTTATAACTATGGATGCACAAACGTCGACTCAAAAAGTATTTATCATAAAACGTATCTTTAAATTTCTTTACCAAGTTATTTTAAGGTCTGTTGCTACTGCAACAACCGATGTTCTGGAGCGCACCAATGCAGTTGGAAATTTCCATTTTGGCGACCGTCTCTTGATTTGGGACAGTTTTCGTTGCCACATCAGCGAGAACACCAAGCAGACGCTTCGTCGGTTGGCTCTCCATTCTGCGGTTGTTCCGGGTGGGACCACCAAATACCGGAAGAGTTGATCCATGCAGCTTTTCAGACATCGCCTCAGAGAAGGTTCGTTTTTTTGTGCATAAACGCAAAAGTTGGAACTTAGGTGCCGGGCCGGAATTTCCCAAAACCTGAAGGCTTCGTTTTGTTTTCATAGAAATTCGGTATTAAGTTAAGTTTAAAAAAAACATTTTTAGATTTCTGGCTGTCCTCAAATACTTTTTGAACTCGTTCTACCCCGCCCGCAAAAGTGGAGTTGCGAAGAAGCGTACACCCCAATTTTGGGCGAGATCCGGATTCTGGTGCGTCCTGCACTACACAACCCAACCATACATGGTTCCCAAATTGCAGATTGGCCAAAGCATGACGATCCAAAATCTATCGTGGCCAACATATATGCTGGAACGGCGTTCTCTTTTGGAAGTATACGCCGATTTATTTGGTAGAAAATAGACGAATTTGACAGGATTTTCCAACATTTCTTTCTACGTTTAGCTCACCCGGAAGAGTTGATTTCCGCAGCTCATCAGAACACGCGTGAAAAACGGTTAGTTTTTCAAATGCAATTTTCTCAGAATGCAAAATTGTTTCTTTTTTCAAAAGATTCCTCGGGTGCTCAAATTCTATCTCAATTCGTTCTACACCGCCTGCAAAAGTATGCATCCAAAGAAGCCGTACAACTAGAGCCCGGAACAGGACCAGATCCCGACCGGGTTTTCCCGGGATCTTGATCCGGATCCGGGTGTTTTTAGAAAAATTGACCCGGACCCGGAGTCCGAAAAAACAGGATTTTTGATCCCGAAATCTTGTCCGGTCGAATTCCCGAATCCTGGTCCGGATCAGGATCCGAAGAAATTTGACCACGGTCAACCGGATTCTGTTTTTTTCATAATTTTGAATAATCTTTGCAAGAATTTTTTTTGAAACGAATTGGTTGCATTAAATTTGAATATATCATTGCCAAAAAAGAAAGTCGGGCAAAGTTTCAAGAAATCTATTTTCTTTGAAATTCGTTCTTTTTCTATAATATCCTTTTTTGCAACAAGGCCATTTCCAACTTTACTTATGCAAGCATTTAAGGTTTAAGATATCCGATTTACAGGTCATTCAATGATTTCACCCCTAATATGGAAAATTGGTCTTTTTGAAAAATAAAAAGATGGCAAAAAAGCTGTGTATTGAGTGCCGTGATATTGGAAAGCCCAAATATGAATTTTTGTTGTCAAACGCAAGCACAAAGTCATTAAAGGTGCATCTATTTTCGGGGCTGCATTCAAAATATTGATTTTGGTTTGTATTTTGCTGTTATAAAAATTTATTCGATTTTTTCATGTCATTTTTTGAAAAATCCGGAATCCGGGTCGGGATCCGGGTCCAAAATTTGAATACCGGATCAGGAGTCCGGAAAAAACAGGATTTTTGATCCCGAAATCTTGTCCGGTCGAATTCCCGAATTTTTTTTATGAATGATAACGGTGAAATGCGTTTACACATACATACCTATAAATTTATAAACGGGTAACAGAATTTGAAGAACTTCACTGTCACTGTTTTATCTTAGTCAACTAACAAAAAAAAAGTACGAACGTTCAAAGTCAGTTATGAACGAGATAACTAATTTATTATTTATTGAATGACCGGTAAACCGCATTTATCAAGGATAACCAGTGATTTAATAAAATCGGAATGTAATTCTGAAGCTAAGTATGGCAAGAGTGAAGGAAACACCCAACTTTGGTTTTGGCGCCGTGTGATTTCGTCAGTGAATAATTATTTTTAAAATTATTAAGACCCTATTCCGATTAGCAATAATTTTTTTGTCAGGATATTATTTTTTAAAACTTAAATTCAGAGTCGGATTGTCCACTGTCGGATTGTCCACTGTCGGATTGTCCACTTCTGTCGAATTGTCCAGTCACGGTCTAAAATGGACCTCCGACTAAAACGGCCCGACTAAAATGGCCCGACTAAAGTGACCTCTACCGCTAGGAATTCGACAAATAATAAACTTTTTGATTCAAAATGCCCAGCGGACGCGCTGTGGATTTTTTCCTATTCTGATTTTCTTTCTTTAAATTCAAATTTTATTGGGTCATACATACTCTTCATTTTGACCCTGATTCAATTGTTTTTTCCACTCAAAAAAATAATTGAACAATTTATTGTATTCCTTTATTAATTATGGCAAGCTTATTTATGCTGCACTTATCACACTCTTTAAAGCAGCTTTCATCGTCAAAAAATGCTGCTGGCGGATCTGTTGCTTCTGCTGCTGTTTTCACAGTGGGCGTTTTGCCAAGCAAAAGTGAAGAGCGCCAAAAGCAAAAAAAAAAAAATTCGTCGTCTGCTATCGATCAAAACGTTTCTCGTCCCTGCCTGCTCTCCCCGTTTTTCATTTGTTCTCTTCTTCCGCCACCCCTCGGCGCCGTCATCGTCTGACGGGGAGGCGTGCGGGCGGCAACGTTTTTGGACGTCGACCAAGCCGAACTGACCGCGCACAGCTCGAATACACGGGGGGCAAGAGCGTACTATATGTATGTGTGTTATTATTGTGTGTGTTGTTGGTTAACACATAGAGGAGACGCAAAGATTGGACGGCGATGCGAGAGACAATGGTGAGGCGAAGAGAGAAGAGAGGACGGCACAAAAAAAAATGGGAGAGAATCAACGAACAAAAAGATGTGTAAAGGCTCCATTAAATTGGAGAGATTTCAGAGCGGGAAAAGAAAAAAAGAAAGTGGAGAGAAAATGCACAGAGAGAGAGACAGAGAGGGCATACACCGTTCGTAGAGCTGAAACAGCAGCAGCAGCATATCCAGCGCAAAAATTTCCGATAGATAGAGAGAGAATGGGGGATAGGTTGAAGATGCCGTGGGAGGGGGCGGGGTAATAGTTCGTTTGTACTCCCCTTTCTCTCCCCCTCCCCTCCCCCCCTCTCGTCTCCCCTCCGCCCTCCGTCTCGTTCCCCCCTCTTCACCCCTCTTCTTTCTCCCCCCCCTCTGCGTAGTCGTGGTCGTATGTATTTCGCAGTCAAGACGGGGCGGATTCTTCATCCATCCCTCCCCCCTCCCTCCCTCATCCTGCCGCATCTCCCCTCATCCCCCCCCCCCGCTCCGCCACACCACGCTCCTTCCCTCCTAATCTCTGCTTTCTTTGCTGCTTCATCTTCCACACACATATCTCTATCTGCCCCTCGGGGGACGCTCCCCTCCCTTTTTTCCTCTCCGTCTCTGTCTATTTAGCCCAGGCTTGTTGCTGCTGCTGCTCTCCCTCCTCCCCTCCTCCTCCTCCTTATGCCATGGCGCGGGGTCGATCGCTTCCCCCTTCCATCCGCCCCGCCGGGGCCCCAAGCCGCAAAACTCTTCATCCCTCGTGTCTTCCTTCTCTCATCCCATCTTACCCCGCCCTCCCCCCCCCCCCCCGGCGCCCATAACAAACTCTCTGCATCGGCCCCCGCTCTCTCCCTCCCCCCTTCTATCCCACCACCACAACACGCATCTTTTTATGGGGTTGCGCGCGGGGTTTGACGACGAAGACGATGAATGGCGGTGGAGGAATGATGAGAGGGAGAGAGATGGAAGCGAGTGCTGCTGGTCGTCGTCTTAGTCGCATGGCAATTGGGTGGGGAAGGAGTGCGGCACCTCGGGTGCTATCATCAACATCATCATCATCATCAATCCATTGAACTGCTTGCTCTCTTTCTCACTCTCTGAAGCTCCCTCTTTTCACCCCTCTCCCTCGCCCCGATCCAGTCATGTGTTTATGTAGTCTCTCGCCCTTTTCCTCTCTTTCTCTCTATATATATTTGTGTGTATTTACTGACTGACTGACTGACATCGATCGATTGATGGAGGGGGAGGGGCAAAGCGATCACGGCCTTTCCTCTGCGCTCAACTGACGACTAACAACCGCCGGTCGACACAACGACGACGACGACAACGACAACGACAACGAACTGGCAACCCACACGAATGGGGGTGGATGCGCTGCAAGCCCTTCAAAACTATTCATCCTTTTACCAACCAAACTCGCGCAGCAGTCGCCTCACACGCTCGCTCCCGCCGGCGATGAGCGCCCTGCTGTAGCCTGGCTGGCGCGTATCATCATCGGCGGCAGACGATTTTTTTTGTGACCGAAAACCCCCGCGGGGGTAAGGAAAACCCGAGAAAAGGCTGGCCGGTGCCCGGAGGGGCTCCATTTTCTCCCCTCTTCCCTCCTTCAGCCCCCCTTTTTTTGTTCCTTCTTCCCCATCAATTATGATGATGATGGATGAGGAGGATGTGTGTGTAATTATTGTTTGTCATATGGGTGTGTGCATTCAACACATACATTTAACTTACATCCCCAGCAGAATCCCGCGCGCCAGCCGTTTCTCGTCTGACTACTAACAATTCGATGGGTTGTCTCCAACTATGAAAATTAGACATTGTGTCCACAGACATTTTGCCCATATATTTAAAGAGACAAAAGATCGCGGATTTTGGCTTTCTGGACAATTTGCCTTTCGGTGAATGATAGTGGGCTTTATTGGCAAAACGACAATGGCCATGAATGGCGGCACAAGTCATTTGACTGATTTTGTGCGTTATTGTAGTACGGCTCGGCGTTGGTGGTGGGGGGGGGGGGAGGGGCTTGTGAGGGATGAATGAAGAGATGCTAATGATTTTGAGGATCGGCATAGAAATGGAAAACCAACCCATATATGTAGCGCAAAAGCATCATGGATGAGGAGAGGAGAAAGCGGCTGGCGCTGTGCTGCATTTCTCGGCTGATCTATCCCCCCCCCCCGCCCCCCCCCCCCCCGCTCAGCGTCCATCCGCATTCCCGCGCTCTCTCCTCCTCACTCCCTCCCCCCCCCCTTCCCCAATTTTTTTTCTTTGTCTTTTCTCATCCCATTTATCGACCGATTTCCCGACTTCATTTCACTCCTCCATCACCTTCCTTCATCAAAAAATCGTCTCTTCCTCCCCCCCCCCCCTTTCCTTCTTTTTTTTTTGTCGTCGCCCATTTATTGCCCCTCTTCCCCCTCCCACCCATTTTCATTTTGGCTTTTTTTGGTCCTCAAAAAAGAATGCTGCTTGGCCTATTTAGTGTGCCACCTTCTTTTTTTTTTATTGTTTAAGGATAACAATTGCTCATTGGTAGACTTTTTTATCACCAAAGTACAAGCTCAAATTGTTGCCAAATATAATGTTGCACAAAAATGTATAATGTCCAAATTTTGTTCATTTGACAAAAAATCGTTAGTGAAAATTGTTTTATACTTTAAATGTTAAGAATGCCGGAATTTTGGCAATTTGTAAAATTTTGTTGTCCCTGAAAAAAGTGCCAAGGTCTCCGTGCCCGTTCAATCCTATCACCATTAAAGATGTTTCATTTTCTTCCCTAGAAATTTAGCATATTTGGCACTTATAAAGTGCATACAAAAGGACGAGCAGGCAGGCAGCAGCAGCATCACAAGAAAGCAATGATCATTCGGTCGCAGAACAGCTGCATGTACAACAACATCAAAGACACCGACTTTGCCGTCGTCCTTCAAAGGTGCCGCCACAACAACAATTAGTGGCCCGGAAAGAAGCCCACATTTTCTCGTTGCTCTTGTATCGTCGTCGTCTGTCGTCTCCCTGTTGCGTCCCAATTGACGGCCGAGATCAATCAATCAATTTTGATCGATAGAGGGCACAAATGCCGCGTCGCAAAAACACCGCAGACGGCGACGCGGCGGCCACCACGGCGAGCGGTGCGCCCGCTAAACAGCCGCGTGTGCGCAAGAAGCGCGAGCCGTCCTCCATTTGCAGCACACCCACTGGAGAGCATCCGCCTGGTATCGGATTTTCAAAAAAAAAAAATTTATTTTTTTTTGCTCTAAAAAAGGAGGATTTGTGGTTTTTTTTAATTTAATTATAATTAGGGCTGCCATTTTTAAACGCGAAACAAGCGCCTGAATAGGCGTAAACAAAACAACATTTAAATTGGCAGCAAAGAATTGAAAAATAGGCAGCAAAAGATGGAGACAAAAGCAATTTTTCTTAATAAAATTGAAAAAATATGCTAAATTTTTATTAACCAATGGAGAAGTAATTAATTGTATGGTTTTGTAACTCAATTTCGAAGGGGAAGAACGTTCAGAATATGAAAAAATGCCTTCCTAAAGGGCGATTTTTTTCAAGAAAATTGAATAATTTCAGAAAAATTCTGGGGGGCAAGTATTTTTCGTTTTTAATGCACTTTGGTTAAAGAATTTTGTCAAAATGCCCAATAATCATCATTAAGTACATACTGAAGCTCCAAGCCAAATCTAAAATATGGCCCATCAAGAATGAAAAAACAAAAAAAACAAATTCCAACAATTGACAGGCGGTGGCCTCAAGTTGGAGCTGAACTCGGCGCCCGGCATGACCATGTGCAATCCGTCCGCCGGCGGCATGGACAGTGGCGCGATGCTCGGCATGCACCCGCACCACCACCACATGGGAGGCGGCGGCGGGTTGCCCAACGGGACGCCGTGCAATGCCGGCCCGGGCCCACCCCAGCACCAGGGCATGATGATGGACGACGGCGGCGCCGGTGGACCGTCCGTCGGCATGGCACCGCCCTATGGACAACCGGGGGTACCGCATCAGGTACGGATTGGAATTGAGAAGTCATTGTGGCATGCCCTATAACACCGGGGGGGGGGAAGGGATTCCTCCTCACACATTGGAGCAGGGCGTTTTGGAGCAGTTTGCCGCCCCCCCCTCCTCGAAAAAATACTAAATCTTGAAATTTTACCCTAAAATTGATTGAATTTTTTTCAGGCAGAAGTTTCTTAAAATTATGCATAATTTTTGTAAAAAAAAAAACAAGAAAATTTCGAATTTAGCAAAAATTTTGCTAAAAAACATGGAATTTCATATTTTTTCTGAAAATCAAAAAATTAAGCAGTCCGGGAGGTAAATTCAGAAACATCGGAAATTGAAAAAATTTAAAAATTGATAGCGATAGACTGTAGCAATGCCATTTAGCCTATAAAGAAGTTATTTACCGGTTTTTTGCGGCTACGGGAACCTCCGTGTCGGGTTATTAAGATGGATTTACTGGGTTTGTTTTTTTGGCGATAACATCGATCACGGCCGGTTAACCAACCAACCGATTATGTATACCCTAAAAAAAAAAAGATTTTTTTCGACATCTTTTTCATTTCCGAATGACATACTTTCTTCGTCAAATTAAAAAAAAAAAAACTCGCCCCATTTTCCAGGGCCCTCCCCCCGACTTCTTCTACCAACAGGGCGGCCCCGGCGGCGCTGGTCCGCCAATGGGTCCCAATTTTGGGCCTCCAATGTTCGGCGGCGGTGCACCGTCACATCAGCAAATGGTCGCACATCATCAGCAACAACAACAACAACAGCAGATGATGATGCATCAACAGCCTGGCACGGCCGGCATGGGCCCCCAAATGGTGGGCGGTGCGCCGTCACACTTCCAACAACAGCAGCAACAAAACGAGGCGGACCAACAACAGCATCAGGTAAATACTGTAAAGGGGGATGGTATGGTGCATGAATCTTGGGTGTACTGCTTGAATTTGAAGGAGATTGGGAATGATTGTTTTTTTCGGGTGATTTGTTTAGGCAAGAAGGGGGCAGGGCAGTAAACTGCACACATAATGGTAGATATACTGCTTGAACTTGGTGGGGATGGTTTATGACAGCAAGAAGGGGACAGGACAACAAACTGCACACATACGGTAGATATACTGCTTGAACTTGGTGGGGATGGTTTATGACAGCAAGAAGGGGACAGGACAACAAACTGCACACACACGGTAGATATACTGCTTGAACTTGGTGGGGATGGAAAGTTTATGACATAAAATGCAAGCAGTACATTTACTACTTCAATTTGACGAGGCAATGGTGGGCCAATCTCCGTACAGCTTTCGGTGGGTAGATTGCGTCATGCAAAGCCTGGTGTGTACTGCCTGAACTTGTGTTGGCTGGGAAAGGGGGTAATGCCCGCTAAAGAGCGGCATTTTTTTTTGTCAATTTTCCACCGTTTTGTATCACTTAAAAAAAATTGTACATTTCATCGCCCTAATCAACACACAGATGATGCCGCCCATGCACCATCCGCACCACCACGCGGCCGCACTCGTCCAACAACAGGGCGGCGTGCTGCCCCTTGGCCCTTCCTCCGCGCACCATCACAACTCAATGGGTGCGCCACCGGGTGGCGGCGCCGGAGGCCCCGCGGGACCACCGCCCTCCGTTGTTGGTCACATGACGCCCCACCACGCGCAAATGGCGGGCGGCGGAGCGCCGCCGGGTGGGCCACAACCGCCGCAGCACCAAACGCCGCTGCCAATGCCACCGCATCCGCACGGTTCCGCGGCCGCAGCGGCCGCCGCAGCTGCTGCTGCTGCAGCCGCAATGTTTCCCCCGGCCGGTTTCCCCAGGCAACCGCCGGGCCCCTTTCTGATGTTTCCGCCCACCATTCCGCAACCGCCCTTCCTGGAGTACAGGCTGCAGGAGATGAACCGGCGACTGTACCAATTCCACAGCCAATTCCATCAGGTGGGCGACCGGGAGGGGGGGGGGGTCTTTTTTTGGCAATGCTACAATACATTCAATGCCCGGCGGCAGAGTCGGAATTATGGCCGGAATTTTTTTTTAACCAAATTCCGGGTTCGGCTTGGGCGCGGGGTTTAGTTTGGCATTTTAAAAATGAAAAAACCGTCACTTTTTTGTTACTTAATTCCATCTTCCGATTTTTTTTTTTTTTGGTTTCTAAATACTTTGAAAAAGTTGGAAGGGATTTTTTAGTGAATTCCTTACGTGTTTTTTTTTTCATTAGTTTTGTCAATTAATGAGGGAATGAAAAGCGGAAAAAATGGGATAGAAAGCACAAAAGAATGCGCTTATGCAATGTGAACAAAAACAGCTGCTGAAGAGCAATTTGATCACACAAATTGAATTAATATTTTACGCGGTTCCGGAATTTTTCGACCTTTGTTGTTTGTTGTTTTTGTTTAAAATAAACAATTTATATAAAATTCCAATGTCTTTTAATTTTTATTATTTTATTTATTATTTTTTTTTAATTTTAGAGTTCCCCCGAAAGCCATGAGCAGTGGTGGGAGGCATTTGCACAAGAATTCTTTGACGAAGGTGCCCGCATGAGCATAACAGTGCCCGAATTTTCGCCGGAGCAGGGCGGACACATCCGAAGGGAATTCAGTGAGTGGACGGGGGGGGGCCATGTCAAAAATTGATTAGTCTCTCTGATCAGTGATCGGATCGGTGGAGAAAAGTTGTGGCTGGGGGGGGGGAAGAGCAGGACAAAAGGTCGTCGGGCATAGGCGTCGCCGGAAAAACTGCCAAAAACCCTTGGATTTTTCAAGGAATTCCGAAAAAAAAAATTTAAAGAAAATTAACAAGAATACATTAAAAATTCTGGGGAAAACAAAATAAATTTTACCGTTTTTTTTTCTCTAGTTTGCGTCACAACATCAGCAGGAACAAATAAAATATACCGTTTCCGAAAAAAACAAAAGAAATCAGTAAAAATTTAAGTGGTCAATTAAATTAATCAGTTTTTTACCGCGGTAATTATTACGGTGTCTCTAACAATAAGCCTAATAACAAATTATTATATCACTGCCTTTGGCTAAATTTATTTTACAATTTTTCTTGGCCACTTTTTTCCCCCCAAAATGTTTCAGCGGTCGTTCGTACGCTGATCCCTCGCTTCTTTCGCTCGCTGTTCGACCACGGGGTCAGTCAGTTGCACTATTTGCAGAGGGTGCCGGCCCAAGAGATGGTGGACCCGCAACGCTACCACAACCCGGAGCTGTTCGGTGGGTGTGCGTTGAATTGTGAGAATGTGCTGATGGTCACAACGCACAACAAACCGATGCATATCGAAGTGAGCGTTTGTTTTTACCATTGGCAGAGGCAAAATGGGGCACGGCATTGGCACACACACCATTGGGGCCGCTTTTACTAGAGCTGCTCGAGAGTCTCGGTTCTCGAGTCGAGAAATTTCTCGGGTTTTTAGGGGTCTCGGTCTCGAGTCTCGGTGTCAAGTCTCGGTCTCGAGTCTCGGGAAATTTAGGGTCTCGAGCAGCTCTAGCTTTTACACACTCCAAAACACCGTAGCCGGGTCGGAACAGCTCCGAGACAAATAAAACAATTTTTTTTTTATATAATAGCTTTTTTTAAAATCTTTCAGACCCGAAATTTTAATTTTCGCGAAATTAGAATTTTTAAAACATGCTTTTTTCCTGACCGAAAAAAAAATTCTATTAATTTAAAGAAAATTAGTTGATTTTCGAAAATGTTTATAGAAGTTTTTCCTGTATTTTAAATAGATAGTGCTACACACTAGGTCTTATCATAAAAAATGTCGCTTTTTATACAAAAGAAAGAGGCGCATTACCCTTAAAGGGTCATCATTTTTGGACTAATTAAAATATGTGTTAACAAACCCAAGGCGCAAAATGCAATAAACCCCGGGAAATAGGCCGTTTTTCTATGGGGTAGTCCCAGAGCAAAATATTGGCCCGGCTTCGATTGGTGATACTAACATAAGCGGCCCAAAAAGGGACCAAACTTTCGGGGCATAAATTACTCCGTGGTACGAATCAAACATATATAACTCATGCCTAATTGTTTCCTCTGCTCCTGGCATTCATTTTTCACTTTCATCCATCCATAACAAACACATTTGTCAGGTCCACACGGATTGTCGCCTGTACATTGAGTTCGCGCCGTTCCATCCCACCGTTGGCTACCGAGTTCGGCATTGGTTTCTGGACGTCAGGGGCAGCCAGGAGTTCTACAACATTGGCACCAAAGACGGGGTCAATGCCATGGCAAGAAAAACAAAAATGCATAATTAAAAAACATTTAAACCCTTTTTTAGGATGGCAATGCCCAACAAGAGTTGGCCAGAAAAGGGGTGCTCACCGCGTTCGGCCTCCCGGCACAGACAATGCGCGAGCTGAAAATGATGCAAATTTTGCAGCCAATGAAGCCGATCATGGAGAGGACGAAGGAGACCAACGAGGTACCGACCAAAAAATATTCACCATTATCCAGGAGTTTTTCAGGAATTTCTTTTGGAATTTTCTAAAAGGAAAAACCTTTTTTGACTATTTTTTCGGCTAAATTTTGTCCCAGCGAAATTCCAGGGTGAATGTTTTCCCGTTCTTTCGGATGAGAACATGTTGAATTTTAGCAATTAGACGGATGGGTCAGCAAAGCGGACCAAAAATTTTCAACTCCCCGGGAATCCATTTTTGGTTGGAATTCCGATTCCCTAATGTTTTGAGACCATGGCTTTTTATTTTTTAGTAGTGGCTTTTTGTTTGTATTTTGACTCCTTAAACTGGTCCACAGGCCTTTCAAAATATCTGAGAAATTTTTTTTTGGAAATTTTTTTTAATTTTTCAGACCTGAATTTTCGAATTTCATTCCTTGGAAAGTCCCTTTTCATCCCCGCCATTGTCCATGCTTTGCACCCCCTCTATCTGCCCCTGTTTTTCGGGTTTCCATTTTCGGTTTGCCCATAATTTTAAATTTGCTGGCCAGCCTTTCTGTAGGCATAACATTGTCGGCACAGCCTTTTTTGTCTTTTGGGATGCCATAATAGCGTCCTTTCTCAATTCATTAATCCTCTCTCCCTGGCAGACGCCACAGCAAGCCATGCACAGCATCATGTTGGAGCGCATGGAGGCGGAGCAGCGCCAGCGGTCGGTTGTCGCCGCTGCAGCGGCGGCGGCACACCATCACGGCATGCATCAGCAGACGCCGCCCCATCAGCCGATGGGCTGCACGAGTGTGCCCCCACCGCCCCACCCAATGGCGGCCGCAATGATGCAGGCGAGCGGCGCTGCCGGCCCAGGCATGCCACCGCCGCAGGCACTGGGTGAGTGTTTGGCCTTGATTTTTTTTTCTAAAATAATCCGAAAAACATTTGTTTTTTTCAAATAAGATAAGAATTTTTAGAAAATCTCCGTATTTTCAAAAAAAAAATTGGGTTTTCGGAAATCTTTTCAAAAAACGTTAGAATTTTCCTGAGAAAAAATGAGGCTTCGGGCCGACAGGGGTCATTAGAGAGAATTCTTATAAAAAATAACGCCATTCTCAACTTGCCTCCCTCGTCGTGCAGGTGGAATGCCGCCTCCACCACCGCAAGGGATGGGTGTAATGCAGGCGGGGCCCAGCTGTGTGCCACCACTGCCTCAGCAAGGGGGCTCATCCTCCGGCATTGGCCCCGTCGACGAGCCAAAACCGCCGAAACCGAAGCGACAACGGCAGCGCAAGACGGCAGCGTCAGCAGCAGCAGCAAACAATGCCAATAACAACAACAACGGCGGCGGCGCTGGGGGTAATGGCGGTGGAAACAACAGTGGCGGATCACCGTCAAAGTCCAACAAAAAGGGCGGCGGCGGCGGTGGCGGTGGTGGCAGTTCATCCGCGGCAAGTGCCGGCGGACCAGGGCAACAAACGCCGCCGATTGGCGGTGGGCCATTGCCGGGCGGCGGCGGTGGCGCCATGACACCGCTGGGTGCCGGTGGCCCTTTCATGGGCGGCATTCCGGGACAGGTGAGCAAAAGGGATTTTTGTTAAAAAAAAATTTCAAAAATAACTTTTTTCTAGGTTTTTTTTTTGCCAATTTTAGAAAATTATTGAAAAAAAAATTCCGGGAAAGGGGACGAAGGCGAGGTGAAAGTGAACTGTTCCCGATCAATGGACAACAAATTTGTTGCTTTATGTAGTCGATTCGGCTGGGCAGGAAGCGCTTTACTGCTCAAACACGTGGAGGGGGGGGGGGGGGGTACTTCTGTATTTAAAGGGTTAATTGTGCCAATTTTTTGGTCATTAATTAATTAATATAATCCGGCTTATTAGTGTTAATTGGTTTCATTAAAAATATCAACAAAAATATGGTCTCATTAGCTGCCCATGTTCATTTATCATCGCGTGAATTTGGTGTTTGGAAAACGCGTTTTCTTTCCGCTTTTTTCCATGGCATTTTTTTTTTTTTATTTCTTGCCCTTTTATTTTTTGCCACCATTTCACTCACTGTCTCTTCATCTTTGAGTTGGTCCCTCCTTTTTGGCACAGTTCCATCCGGCCGGAATGGCACCGCCGGGCCAATACCATCACGACATTCTGACAGTGGGCGAACCGCAAATGATGGGCTGCACATACGGCGAGCAGGACGAGCGGCAAATCTCACGGGTGGAGAATGTGGCATTTGCGGGTGCCGCCGGCGGTGCCATGGGACCGCCGCCGATGCCACCGCCGGGCATGGTGGTCAGCGCGCCGGGCTCTTCTGCGCTGGGCATGCCGCCGATGAGTGTGCCGACCTCAGCGATTGGTGCCGGTGACAATGGC
Organism: Heterodera filipjevi; assembly: GCA_039877585.1. Classification (NCBI taxonomy): domain Eukaryota; kingdom Metazoa; phylum Nematoda; class Chromadorea; order Rhabditida; family Heteroderidae; genus Heterodera; species Heterodera filipjevi. The sequence continues at coordinate 10,423,237 of JBDPZO010000007.1, read as the reverse complement.
GGTAAGTGGGTGGGCAGGCAGGTGCCATCGAAAGGTTTTGAATGCCATGTGCCAACAATATTTTAAAATTTTGATGGGTAAGGTGGGTGCGGAGCCTTAGAATTTTTTTTTTCAAATTTGAAGCTTTTTTGGGAAGCCTAATCCTGTTTTTTTTTGTGTAACTAAGCCTAAGTTTTTCAAAATTAATCCAATTTATTTAAGGCTTAGGCTTTGATTTTCAAAAAACAAGACTTAGAGCTTTTTTTTTAAAAGCTTCGAATCAATTTCAAAATATTGCTCTGGGCATGCTCTTGGTGTTTTGCCATCAAAAACATTGAAAAATGCCCTCATTTTTTCCCTCTACAGCTCCTCATCATCTCCTTGGCGGGAACAACGACTTCGAGCAGCACATGCAGCAGCAGCAACAACAACAGATGCCCCCTGGCAACATGTGGCCGCCGTTGCCGCCGGCAACAAGCGCTGGGCCCGGCGGTGGCACTGGCAGCGGCAACAACAATGGCAATGGCGGCGGTGGTGCCGGTGCCGAACTGACGCCGGGGGGTGGCGCGGGTTGACCAAGCAACAAACACTGTGTTGTGCCAATGTTGATGCTCGTCCATCCATTCATGCATTCGTCACCGTGTTCATACCGTATCGCCGCCCACCGTATTTGTCTTTCGCTGCTCACTTCGTCGTATTCCCTTCCCTCCCTCGCACCCTCTTTTTGTCTCCTCCCCTTTCTTCTCTCTCTCTCTCTCTGTCGCTCTCTCTGCAGTTGTTGCCCCGTGCTATTTTGTGTGTGTCTGTGTGTGATCGATCCATTTGAAATTTGATTGACCTCTCCGTCCCCACCGCTTTTGTTTTTTCCCGCCCCCTCCCCCTTTTTTTACTGCTTGACTCTTGCTCATTGTCCGCAGCAGCAACTGCATTAAAGGAACACAATGTCGGAATAAAATGGCGCCAAATTCAAAAATAAATAGTTTTTGTCATTTTTGTGTCTAAGCCCTTGGACGATTAGTGGGATGATTTTGGCACAAATCGCCCGGAAAGAGTCATTTCCGTCCCCGGAAAAGTGCCGTTCTCATTCCACCTTTGGGCGTGCCTCAAGGGCATTCTTCTCATCCTCAATTCAGGACATTACTGTCGATCACAGCACTTCCCCTCTCCCTCCCCCATATTTTTCCCTTTTTCCCATGCCGAAAATCTCGTCCAACGACACAAAACTGAAACACATGTGCTGCTTTTTGCATTCTCTATATGTACAGATAATTTTCCCTCATTTTCACGCACTTTGTGTTGTTGTGGATGAAGAGGATTATGCTGAAACTTTCACAATAATTTTTTTTTTATAACAAATTGTGCCAATCGCATCCACAACCTCTCTTCTGATCGCGCCCATTTTCCACTATCAAATGTCGCATATATATTTATTTTTTATTTTATTTTTTTTTGGCACCATGTTTTGCCACTTTGGCGGAGTGTATCCGAATGGCACAACAACAAATAGGCACTATCTTTATTTAAACCCCGTGCCGGCCGGATACAAATGCCCAATTTTTATATTTTCAATCTGTTCTTATATTCCATGATGCCGTCCTATCCCCTCAAAATCTTATCGTTTTTATTCCTCATCTTTGTCCATTATCATCATCTGCTACAGACTCTGATGAACAGAAAACAACAACAACAACAATACCATCCATAATTCATCGCCAACAGGACATTCGATGCGCCCACTCTCTGCGCAAAAAGAATTTAAATTTATTGTTTTATATACAAAAAAACAAAAACAAAATATGCATCCAAATTTATTAAATTTTTATTTTTTATTTGTTGTTTTCCTCTCGCATCATTCAATATTATTTTATTATTATTATCCATTCATTCGTTCATTATTCTGATTTTGTTTCCTTCTCCCTTTTCCTATTTGAATTTTGGTTTCGCGTTTATTCGTCCTTTATTTTATGATTGAAGAAAATTTTAAATGTTACAAATTTATTACATTTAATTGCATTTAAAATGAGATAAAAATTTAAATATTTATTTGTCCGCGATGCTAAAACCCGGAAGTCGCAAAATCGGCCTAAACAAACACCGGCCAATGGCTCAACCCTAGCTTAAATGATCAAAATGTGACACTTACCACCGGACCCCATTTTTCTTGTATATTTATTTAATTTCGTCATAATGATTTCTCCGATGTCTTTGGGCCGGGATTTGACCGAGGCCGGAACTTTAGCCGGGTCGGAATCCTGCTCAGTCCTTTTTTCAGGTTTTCTGGAGTTTTGCAAAAGGTATAAAGAAACTTTATCCTGTCAACATTTACATAGACAGACCATCATATCTTCGAACAAAAAAAATGCATTAAAAAAAATATTGTTAAATTAATTAGGAAAAAGCAGCGGATAAATGATTAAGCGTTGCGTTCGTGTTCATCCCACCAGCAGTAAACGCTTTTCATTTGGTCAGACCAAGTCGTCATGCTTTTTTGCATCAAATCGTCTGCAGAAAGTTCATCCCGTGCCATGGACGAAGAAGGCAACGGACCCAAAAGCACCGCATTTGAAGATGACGGCAACGGAGCCGGATTTGCAGAAAATGGCAACAAATGGCGAGTAAACGGTGGCATGGGCGCGGAGGAAGCAGACGAATCGAGATCCTAACAAAATAAAATGAAATGTATTTTGAATTTTAAAAAGAATCCTCCCCCCTCCCTACCAATTGGCACTCGATCACCCTTTCGTAAATTCCTTCGTATTGGTCCGAGTTCGGTGAAGGTGCAGGGCAACATTCGGCTGATGTTCGGCGGGCGATGCATAAGTCAAGAAAAGCTGAAAAAATTCATTTTTAATTCAACTGGCAAAATTATGATCGAATATTTGTGACTTTTGCTTGCAAAGTTATTCACTTAATAGACATGTTATGTATTTGCCCACGAATTCTTCTAAAAATGCTTAATACCTTCTCCAAGTTATGGTACGAATTTTGATTAAATTACCATTTCAAACGACAAAAAAGCGCGCACACTTTGTAAGAATTGTGTGGCCTGAGGCTCACGAGAGTCTGTAAAAATAAGCATATTTGATTTTGAAAAGAAAATTCTTTTGGTTTCTTCTGAAAATGATGGGGGGAAGGTGAAGTGGTACTCGGATGATCTAATTTTTTGCCAAAATTTTTTTAAAAATGCCAATTAAGGCTAAACACTTCAATTAAAACGACAAAAGGTGAAAAATGAAAACCGAGAATTCAAAAACAAAAACAAAAAATTTATGCAAATATTTTCAAACCTTTTGCTACTTGAAAAATGCCAATTAAAGGTTAAACAATTTCGAGTTAAACGGCACAAGGGGGAGACAAATGAAAACTGAGAATTAAGAAACCAAAAAATAATATCCGAATAAATGACCTTTTGCAAGTTTGTTGAGAATTTTCCCAAATGCTGTCCCCTGGAAGATTTCGTACGCTGAACGCAAAATACGCATTTGCTTAAAGAAGGAAAATACATTATTCAAATACCAATTCATGTGAACAAAGCTTTGTCAAATTCAACCCGTTTAATCCTGCGATTTGACGTAAAAGAATTTGGCTGCACTGTTTCGCCTCTTCCATTTCGAATACGACCTGTTCTATAAAAGGAGGAAAAATAAAGTGTCATTCAATACCAAGTCGTTTAATTAGGGTTCGTTTGAGCAAAGTTAAAAGATTTTTTATTGGAAAATTCAGAAAAACGGGCGGATTTATGGAACGCCCACAGTGGCGAAATTTACGAAAAGACTTAGCACACTAAATGAAAATATATCTAAAAACATTGTCTGACTTGTGGTATAAAGAAACCATTCGTCCCCGTTTTATGGCTTGCTCAAAGTTTAAATTCACCTGTGAAAGAACGTAAAAATGATGATGAAGGAAACATGTTAATGCAACGAGGCTGTTTAAGACGTCAGCGGAAGACATAGATTTTTTTGTTAAAATGTTATAAAATTTTATAGAATAATTCTGAAAGGGAATAAGAGAATATTCATTGCTTTGTGTAAAAGGGTTGACTGCTGTTTTTGTTATTTAAATCTGTGGGGGGGGGGGAGAAATTCATGTGGGCAAAATCAACTTGGTGCTAGGATGTTTGTTAAATACCGCCATTATGGGCGTTTGTTAAATACCGCCATTATGGGCGTTTGTTAAATACCGCCATTATGGGCGTTTGTCTCATGAGTCTGTTAAGTGTCCTTGGAAAGAACTCAATTTTCATGTCTACATGACTATTGGAAATAAGTAATAAAGGACCCTCCGACTAAAATGGCCCGACTAAACCAACTCCTACCGACTTAAGAAGACATAAAATCATAAATTATATGCATGATTGTCGATTTTGGATCAATTTTCTTTTATTTGATTGGTTAAGGGAAAAAGTTCGTTAGGCATCAGTTTAAATTCAGCGATTTATGGAGTCAGCAATTGCGGATTATATGCAAAAGTGATGCTGGGGAGGGGGGAAATCACCGGTGAAGGAATGAGAAAAGAGAGGAAGGAAATAAAAAGAAATGTGTTGACCCTCTGATTTCCCGGAACGTGTCACTTTGGCGCGGCCGTTTTGGCGTTGTTGGCTATAACTTTTCTCAGAGGCAACCAAACTAAACATTCTTAATATCATTTGGTAGCTCTGGCTAAGTTCTATGAGCTTGCACAATTTCAAAAAATTGTCCGATTTGGCAAAATAAATAAATTGATTAATTAAACCAAATTCAAAATAAGCAATACGGTTTTGATTTTTAAATAGTTAACCAAAAAATAGGATCAAAACGGAAAAAAAAACTTAAGTGCCAAAATAGCAAGGGTTGGACGAAACAGATTAAAAGCAGGATTTCCGGTTAATGGTTTCGCCAGTTTTTTTCCCGGGACTCGGACAAAGTAAGCGTAACAGTTTACCTATGTACTTTGAAATCGCCTTGTCTGTATACATTGAATGAGCTCGGCTGATCCGAGCGAGCCCTGGTTTAGCATAATGCCTCCGATTCAACCACACTTCCCCCCCCCCCCCCCTCCACTTTCTCCTTCTCTTTCTCTCTCTCATTTATTTCACACACTCTCTTCCTCTCCACCTCCCCCATCTTTCTCTCGTTTTCTTCCATTTTTCTTGCAAATTTTGCCGTTCCTCTCTCTCTCGCTCTCTACTCTTTACATACTCTCTCTCCTTCTCAACTTTCACACGTTCTCTTCCTCTCCCTCTCCCTATCCCCGTCTTCCACCCCTTTCTCTCGTTTTCATCCATTTTTCTTGCAAATTTTGCCGTTCTTCTCTCTAGCTCTCCTTTCTCTCTCTCTCTCTTCCTTTCTTTTCACACTCTTCTTTCACTGCTCTCTCACTCTCTCTCTTCCTCATATTTCACACACTTTTTCCCTCTCACTCTCTCTTCTTCCAAAACACTCTGTGTGCCATCCTTTTTCTCCCACCCTTCTCCCCCCTATCTGTCATGGTGGTGCTGTATGTATTTATTTCAATGCAATTTTACCCTCCCCCCCCCCTTTTTTTTGTTTTTTGTCTGTCTGCTTTTCTCCACGGTAAGCCCCCCCCCCCGAGGGGATGTGTAATACACTCAATCATTTTTTTGTGCCATCGCCACGCTTTGCGAAGCGTGCGCCGTTTTGGCTTTGGCCCCTTCGGGCATTGGCACTACACTTTTCGTTTCGTTTCGCCTCGCCTCGGCACGCCCCTCGGCGCGACGGGTGCCGCGGCGCCTTGGACCAATTTCGCTTTGGCTGAATGACTAAATAAATATGGCGCTAACAAACTCTCTGTGCCGCGGCTCCCGTTTATTCGTTTGACTCTGACTTAAAAAATGAATCCGTGCCATTAACTTATCTGTGTTAAATAAAATTTCAAAATTTTCTTCCCCTTGGCTTTATTGGGAGACACGTGCTGCTATAAAACATAGGCTTCGGCACACTAAAAATTTACCGCGCTAAAAATTGTTAAAAAAACGGTAAATTTATCACGTAAATTTTACTGATTACCAATTTTTTAGGAAAATTGGTAATCGATAATTACCGATTTTACCGTTACCAAAAAAACAACAACAACAAATTTTTGCCTATCACTGTAAAAATAGGCTACAAATACATAGATTTTTTTGAAAATAGATGGTATAAATTTTTCCTAAAAAATTGCATTTGATGGAATATATTTTACATCAGAAACCCAAAACATGGGCAACTGCCATCCAAATAAATTGGTGCATTGTCACCGAAAAAAAGTAATTTTTTGCATAAATTTTCTATTTTTTCAATATAAAATTTCCTTTTTTATTAAATTCTTTTCGAATTTTAGTTATTAATTAAGCTTGAACGAACTTTGTTTTTTTTTAATTAAATTTTCGGTTTTAATTTTGTCTTTTTTAAATTATTTTTAAATTGAAATATTCACCCATAAATAAAAAATATTTACAATAATAAAAATTTATTTTTTATCCAATTTATTATTCTTTTTTTTTAAAAAACATATATTATTTAAAATTTTATTCTTTTCTTTATTAAAAATTTATTTTTATTATTTAAACTTTCCTTTTTTGACCACATAATTTCAACCTTTGTTCTCCTCTCTCATTCTACCGTATCACATCCTTTCCACGTGAGCACAATTTGTACCGTATTCCCTTGCCCAATTATGCCAATTAACGGTATTTATATAAAAAATTAAAAACAAATTGGTGCCGTTTTTGCTAATTTTTGCCCATGCCCTTCTCTTCTCAGCCCCTTCGTCTCCTTGGTGATTCACAGCAATAACAAATTATGGCAAAAAAAAAAGGGAAAAACGAAATGCTATGACGCAATGCCAAAAAATAAAATTAATTTAAATTTTTGAATGAAGCCCCTTTATACAAAGTAAAAAAAATCATTGGCCCCAAAATTTGTCCAATTTCTTTTTTTTTTTTTGTTCCCTTTAGCTTCCTTTTTTCGTCCAAAATGCCGCCCAAAAATTCGATTTTTCCCTGTGCCGACTGTTGATGGAGAAGCTGCTGCTTCTGCTGCTGCTCCGTTCATTGCCTTTTTGTTGGTGGGTCAGTTTCGTTGGCATTGGCATTCCGTCGCCTTTGGCCCCGGGGGCGAAAAGTGGCGGAGAATTGGATGATGAATTGCTTCTGCTGCTCCTCTCCTTCTTTTGGGGTTCATTTGAAAAAGGAAGAAGAAAAAAAACATCGGGCGCCGTCAAGCCTTTTTCAGAGAACAAACAAAAAAAAAATCCCTCGAGGCTATTACGGTGGCGTAATTTTTCAAAATTTCAAATTTAAAAAGAGCGCTCAATTGAAAAATTTACCAAAATGAATGTTTCCTTTTTAATTTTTTTTTTTTTTTTGTTTCCAATTTTGGACCCAATTCACTGAAGTGAGGAGGAGGAGGCCAAAGACCGTGTTCCCCTTTTTGGCAATTATTATTTCAAACTACTCTTTAAATTGTTGGCCCACATTCACTTTGGCATTCTTTAAATTATTACTGCCATTGTTGGCATTTTGTTTCGCTTGCAACATTTTTAATTTTGCCTCACGTTTCTTTGCCCCCCGCCCCTTTGGCCAATGAATTTAAAATTGATCAATAAGTTGTGCCGCTTTTCTACGGCATTTTCCCGCATTCTCTACCCCTCAGTCTATGGCACTCTTCTGTTTCTCTGCCCTCCGTGCCGGCAGCAATTGTCTGCTTCTCTGTTTACCATTGAAAAAAACAAATTGCCCGGGGGATGTGCCACATATATTGTATGACCACAACATATCCATCCGTTAATTTGTGCCCGGAAGAAGAAGGAGAAGAAGAAGCTCCCCCGGTGTGCGGGGTAAGAAGCAAAAAGCCGTCGGTGATGGCACGCCTTTTTTGCGCCCGATGAATTGGAAACAAATCCTCCCCCCCCCCCTCTTTTTGGCATTATAAATTCACGCTCTTTTAGTTAGGCGCGCTTTGATTTTTGGCATAAAAATTTAAATTTTTAACTATTTTTTTATAAAATCTAAAAAATTTATTTTAAAACTATTCATATTTCCCAATTTGTCTGATTAAATTACTTTTATGTCTTTCTCAGCCATCTGCTGATCACTTCTCATTTTACAATTTTCCCCATTGGTCTCCGATCGGAGATCAATTTGACCAGCCAATTGGTGCTGTCATTTCTTAAATTCTTCACCCTTCGGCGTTTCTTATAATCCGCCATTTTACGGATTTTTTGACTAAATTTCCAATATTTATTTTTATGGCAAAATCTTTCTTAAAATTTAATTTAATTTTTGAAATTGGATTGCTAATAGAGCCAAGCAAGAGGGCTATCAGAATTTTGTTGCTTTTGACAAAAGTTTGAATTTCGTCTGAAAATCTTTAAAAATGGCGGATTTAGAAACGACCTAGCACCCTCCTGCTAATCTGCTCGTAAACTTTTCGCTATTTCTTTTTTGATCAATTGATAGATTTGGCCCTTTTTGCTGCCTGCCATTCTCCTCATTGATCAGAGAGAGAGGGAAAGAGAGAGATAGAGAGACTCGCTTTCTCTCAATACATCACTGACTGATCTGTCCAATAATTTGGTCACTCATTAATTCATTGCAATTTTTGATGAGCCCAAAGCACCTGTGGTCAAACAAACTTGGTCTAATCACTATTCCCTTGTATCTGATCAATCGATTGGGTTCTCATTTTGGTCCAATTGTCTGCCTGGGGCAATGGGTTGGGTGGGCTTGGACATATTATTCCCCCTTTCTCTCCGGGGACTTTGCTCTCCCCCCCCCTCCAATTTCCCCTCTTTTACTGATGCCATTTCTCCTCCGATTGATCAGTCCGTCCCTTGGCCCATTTCCGCCCTCCAATTCATTCATTCATTCGTCCCCCGTTTTTCGCCCACTTGTCAAGAGATTCCCGACATTCATTCCCATTGTTATGATGGATCTCCTCCACTCCCCACGGGCGTCTGCTTTTTATATTTGCTCACTTTTTGGGTGCAATTTGCCCCCGTCGGCGTGTCGGATCTCTCAAATCCATGCAAAAAGTCTCTCTCCCTCTCGCACTCTCCTCCTCTCTCTCTCTCGTTTATGCACTCTTTCTTTTTCTGGCAAACTCTCCCTCGCACTATCTCGCATTTATCTTCCCTCTCTCTTTCTTACTTCCCAGAGCTCTGGCACCGGATGGCTCTTCCAAATCCTGGCCAAATCCTTCTTTTACCCACTCTCTCGTCCCTCTTCCTCTTTCTCGCTCTCTCTCACTCTCCCTCCACGACTCTCTCAGCTCCCCTCAATATTTCCTGCCTTCTGCTGCGGATCTCGCAAATCCCAAATGCAGGCCAAATGCATCCTCTATCAACCTCTCAATTTGTCCACCAACTCTCTTCCTCCTCTTTGCCCCTCTCACTCTTCTCTGTTCACACAGTCTCTCTCCCTTCTCTCATCTTTTCACTAAAAATCCCCGACAAAAGAAGAAGCGATCGGGCAAAATGTTCTCTCTTTCATCTCTCTCTTTCTCTCTGTCCTTCCTCTGTATCTTTCTCCCTTTCCCTCCCCTCTTCTCTCTTTCATCTCTCTCTTTCTCTCTGTCCTTCCTCTGTATCTTTCTCCCTTTCCCTCCCCTCTTCTCTCTTTCATCTCTCTCTTTCTCTCTGTCCTTCCTCTGTATCTTTCTCCCTTTCCCTCCCCTCTTCTCTCTTTCGTCTCTCTCTTTCTCTCTGTCCCTCCTCTCTCTTTTCTTTCTCTCTTTTTAACTTCGCTTTATCTTCAGCTTTTCTCCTCCCTCACTCAGCTGCCCCCCCCTCGCTCTCCAATGATGCTTTTGTGCTTTTTTGAGGTCGGATCGATCTGAATTTTGCGAAAGCAACTTTTTTTGTGTTATCAGCCCAATCTGCTCGGATGAAACCGATATCGGGGATAAAAATAAATCGGACACCAAAATTCTTGTGCCCTAATTCTTTTTCGTTAGCCGGAATTGCGGTGCCCAAATTTTATTTCCGGACAAAGTCTAAATCGCGATCGACCTAAAAAACCGGGAATTAGAATTTCGTTGCCTGACAACCGATCAAAAATTGAAAACAAGAATTCCAGTGCCGAAAATTTATTTCCACAAAGTCGAAATGCCGACCCAAGAGTCACGGGAAAAGCGAAATTTGGCCAAACTCGGAAATCAGGGTTTCGTGAAATTCTTATATACGGGTTCAAATTTCGAAAATTGATTGGCACCCTTCCCTGGTCCAATCAATGGTCATCAATCAAAAAAGCCCATTGAAAAGCGCAAAAACAGGAAGCTATTTTTAGTGCAATAAAAACCGAAAACCGCCTAAAATTCGAAAATTGCTTCGAGAAAATTTTCGTAGAAAGATGAGCAAAACCCTGAAAATCCAACTGTGTGGTTCATTTTTGAAAAATCAGAACCCTCTGCTGAAGCCAAAATTCTGTAGGCCACATCGAGAACTTTTGGGGCCACAACCCGGGACCGAGGGTTATGCCCTGTGTACCAGGGAGGTGCCGAGCCGGACAAAATCCGATTCCGAGTGCCGAGCCGGACAAAATCCGATTCCGAGTGCCGAGCCGGATCCGATTCCGATTCGTCACATCCCTGCTGTGTACAGTATAATCCCTCTGCCCTTTCCCCAATTACAGAGAATATTGTGGCGGGCGCAATACTAGAGCAGCACTAGTACCGTAGTGTGTGTGTGTGTGTGTGTGATTCTGTGTGCCGTGTGCCAATGTTCTCGTCGGCGGACGATGGGGGGCGCGCCGGCGGCGCCGGTGCACCACCGTATGCGCAGGACCACCATAATGCAGCGGCGACCGGCGACGGTGGCGGTGCGTTCAGCAACGCGGCATTCCACGGCTCCGCCTCCCACGAGGGTGGCGGCGGTGCCGAAAACGGTGCCACCGTCGGGGCGGACGGCGTCGGCATGGCGTCGACACCGCTGGACGGCAGCGGAGCGACAACAACGCGCACCGACCTGTGGCAGCAGACATTGCAGGCACTGAACTAGGGATTATGAAATCAGAGTTAGAGGCCTATTGGTCAGCAGTTGTAAAAGACTGATCAATGTGCGTTTTAAGCAACTGATCAGAAGACCCTTACTGCAATTTGATCAGTTGGAGAAATCAGCCTTTTTTTTGGATCTATCGAGTCGAGTAAAATGGGATCAGAGGGATTTCTTCTGTAATCAGGACTTGGCATAATTCTAATCAGCGAGATTTATTGATTGCTTTCGGTAATAAACTTTTCCACTTTTCCGATTAATCAGCCTTTGGGTCAATCGGGTAAAAATGATTAGTTCAGTGATTTATGCCTTGGAAAATTATGATCACGACTGCTTTTAGACCTGTTCAATGGAGGGGGATTAGTTCTGTGATCAGGCTTTGAAATATTTCTGATCATTTTTTTCAACTGATCGGTGTATCAAATAACTCGCTAATTTTGAATGGAAAATTCAGCTTTTATATATAAAAATAGTGATGATTATTTTTCTTCCCTAATTAGTTGGCTAATTACCGCTAATTGGCCAATTAAGGCGGCAGTGGCGGCTTCCTCACAGCCCGAGTCGCGGCGTCGCATGCAGTCGCGCAAACCGTTGCGACAAACGCCGGTGGAACGCAACGAGCGGTCGCTGATGTGTTTGACGGTGCAAAACCCAATCAGAAGGGCGTGCATTTCGATCACGGAATGGCGACCGTTTGAATGGCTCATTTTGATGGTGGGCAAATGGAAATAAATTAAAAATTTAATTGCTTTTTAAATTAAAATGATTTAAAAATATTATTTAAATAAATTAATTATTTTTTAATTTGGTTTTTGAATTTAATATGTAAATGTCTTAAGAATTCAAAATAATTTATTTAATTAAAAACATAAATTTATTGAAATATTTTTTAAAAATAAAACCAAATTTGAAATATAATATTAATAATTTTTTTATTGTAAATTATTCTTTTTTTAATTTAAAGTTTTGAATTTAATAGGTTAAATAAATGTATTAAGAATTCAAAATGATTTCTTTAAATAAAAACTTAAAATTAAAATATATTTTTTAAATAAATCATGTAAAATATTTTTTTAATTGTTATAAAAATAATAATTTCTATATTTTTTTTTTATAAAATTTCATTTTTTTAATTCTAATAGTAATTAATTGAACTTTTTTTTTTCTTCAGATGATCTGCGGTAATTGCATTGCCTTAGCTGTTTATCAGCCTTACCCTGCCCAAGATTCGGATATGAAAAACACCGTTTTGGTCAGTAAAAAATGGCGAAAAATAATATTAAAAAACAAATAAATAAATAATTGTTATTTTAGGAAAATTTGGAGAACCTTTTCATTGTTGTGTTCACAGCAGAGGTAAAGCAAAATTAACTAATTAATTAATTAATTAATATTGCATTAATTTTAATGCACAATTTATTGAAAAAAAGAAAAGATAATTAATTACCTAATCCAAAAAAAATAAATTAATTAATTTTACCTAAAATATAGAAAATTATATTTTTACATTAAATAATTGAAAGTTTTAAGTTACTCTCCGAATAATAAATAAGGAGCGGATTTATATGGACAAAAAATTCCAAAATATGGGTAAAAAATCACCTAATATGGATAAAAATGCTAAAATAAAGACAAAAATTGAAAAATATGGACATAAATTTTTCCAAATTAACAAGTAAATTTTGAAAGATTATTTTTGATTTTCAAATTTTTCATGAAATTCAAATTTTAATTTGTTGGGGGTATTTTTTGAAAATTTTTTGGAAGTTGAATTTATGAAATTCAAAATTTAATAAATGATTTTAATCCGGTTATTTAAAATATTTTTATTAACAGTTAACTTATAACAATTAATAATAAAAGCTAGTATGTATAGTAATTAACTATTTCTAATTTTATTATATTTTAATATTAATTATTAATCGAGTTACTGTTAAAATAACAAATATTTTTTTAAATCGGTCACTCAATTTTAATAATTAATAAATTTAAATTATTTTAAATAAATAAATCGTATTTTTTTTCTCTGATCAGTGTGTGATCAAAGTGATCGCGTTGGGTCTTCTGTGTCATTCGGGTGCCTATCTGCGAAACGCGTGGAACATTCTCGACTTTATCATTGTTGTTATTGGGTGGGTGAGAATTATTATTATTTTTTAAATTTTAAAATAGGAAAATTTTGGCACTCATGCCGAAGGCGGGGGGGGCGGAGATGTGCCAAAAAAGATTACCCTGAGGGTCGGCTGATCATTTTGCCATCCATTTTCGAAGTCAATCGGAGACCCAAATTTGTTTGATGACTGAGAATTTGGTCATAAATTCTGGCAAATGCGAAAATTCGAATTTTCGACCGATCGATTTTTTTATTCAGAATTTGTCAAAATGATTTCTTTTTTAGTCAATTATTTATTTATTATTATTTTTTTTTTAATTCCAATTTTCTTTTCTCATATTTTTCAGTCTGATCAGCACAGTGCTTTCCCGCATCAACATCCAGGCATTTGATGTGAAAGCGTTGCGCGCTTTTCGTGTGCTTCGACCACTTCGGCTTGTGTCCAACGTGCCAAGTGAGGCACAACTTTTTTGAAAAACAAAACAAAAAAAAACATTTGAATACCTTTAACTGTATGGAAAATATTGTGTTAAATTCCTTACCGTATGATACCGTAATCTTTGCCGGTAAAGCCAATTAGGAAGACTTGTCTATCGGTCTGTATGTACGAGTTTGGGGCACGATCAGCCGAGTTCATAATCAGCCGAATGCTTTATTTTAAAAACATATAAAAAATCAAATTGTCACATAATATTTTACGTCTTACGGTATTTCGATGAAATTTTTGATCAGGCATAGATAAAAGGGATGAACCGGTATTACCGTAATTCCACTTTGGCATTGAGTTAGGCATTTGCTCGGCATTGACCAACAACTGATCAGACCGCGCATTTCGCTTATTGCCTGATCACTTTCGAAATGTTTTTTTCACATTGATCAGAATACCGTAGTTAGTTGGGTCGAGTTGAGACTGTGCCTTGGGGATTGGCCTTGGCCCTGTAAATATTTTAAATTCACGTCTCTTTTTTGCCCAGGTCTCCAAGTGGTGCTCAATGCCATTCTCCGTGCCATGATTCCGTTGCTGCACATCGCACTGCTCGTCCTCTTCGTCATCCTCATTTATGCCATCATCGGCTTGGAGCTGTTCTGTGGCAAACTGCACTCGACTTGGTCAGCTTGGGAGGCCTATGAAAAAAATCTTTCAAATTAAAAAAAAAAGAAAATTTTCATCCGTAAAATTGTAAAATTTTCAATAAACTATTTCACCTTTGGTTCAGCATCGATTCGGTGACCGGTGAATTGTCACAAAAAGACCCATCTGTAAGTGTTTTTTTTTCTCGTTTGAAATTGGCACTGTTTTTTTTGTTATTGGCATTTTGTATATATTTTTTTTTGTTTTGTTTTGCCCCCTTTAGACTTGTGGCTTTGCCTCCAGTGCCTACCATTGTGAGCCATCCTCCGCTTCGGCTATTCATTCGGTGAAGCACAGATGGCTTTGTTCCTCCAACACAACATGGATGGTCGGTCGGTCATCAGCAGAGGGGAGGGAATTTGTTGTTTTTTTTTTTGAGAAATTCTTTTGAATGATTTTTGATTTTTAAAAACCAAAAATAGCTTGGGCCAATATTTTCAGCCTCTAAAAAGTGCCGAAGTAAGTAGGCTTAGGTCCTAAAAAATTCCCTAACATTGGCCCTAAAAATCATTTTCAACTGTTTCCGTCTGTCTATATCAGGAATGGCGCCAATCTCTGATTTGAAAAATCGGAATTCCATACCTAAAATTTTTTTTTTCCGAAACCGGAAATCCGGTTCAAAAAAAAAACTCGGAAATTGGAAAATCGGGAATCGGCGTCACACCTGGTCCGTATCGATAATATTTATTCAAAAGTTTTTCTTTTCTTAAAATTTAGGAATTTTTTTTGTTTTGTTTTTAATTTTATGAAAAGTTGCATTTTTATTAGGGTAGGCGAAATTTCCTAATTTTTTAGGCATTAATTTTGGCTTAAATTTAAAATTTGTTCCCCCGCAGGGCCCTAACAATGGCATCACTAATTTTGACAACATTGGCCTTGCCATGCTCACCGTTTTCCAATGCGTTTCGTTGGAGGGATGGACAGAAGTGATGTATTGGGTGAGGGAGGACATCAATTTTTATATTTTCATAATTTAATTTTTCTAATTTAAATTAAATGATTTTAAATTATTTCTCACAAATTCTTTTTCCTAATTTTCTTTTTTAATTTATTTTATTTCAAAAATTTTTTGTTTCAAAATTTGTCTATTTTTAAATTTGTTTTTTAAATATTTATCATTTTTATAAATTTGTATTTTGAAATTGTTTTTATTTTTTAAAGTAATTTAAAATGCGCCAACTTAAAAATGTTTTTACTTTTTTTTAATTATTTTCAAAAATATTTAATTGGCCCCTTTTAAATTTCACATTTTTTTTTTTAATTTTTCATTTTTTCCGGTGAATGACGCCGTCGGCCGCGAATGGCCATGGATTTATTTTGTCACTTTGGTCATTCTCGGCTCATTCTTTGTGCTCAATTTGGTGTTGGGTGTTTTGTCCGGAGAGTTTTCCAAGGAGCGGGAAAAGGCCAACGCGCGCGGACTTTTTCAGGTGAAAAAATTTCAAAAATTAAGCGATGCCAATTTCGTATAAAACTATGGCATTTTTAAACATTTTAAATTAGGGCACGGATTTCGGCTTCGTGACGCAAAATAGGCCAACAAGTTTCGGGCTTTTGTCCATTCATACAAAAAGTTTTGTCATCATTTTACCAAATTTCCCATCGAAAATTTTTGGATTTTTACATGCCTTACATATTATCGATTGACTGGTCATCAATCAATTAATGGTTGATCGGAAAATCGATAATGCGTAATGTCAATTCGGGTACACTCTTCAGCTGATCACCCAATGCGGAAGTGACAAAATTGGCAAATTTCCCCACCGGTAACTGATCACTGATCAATCAATAATCTGAATTTTCTGTGGTCAAACTATTGATTAGCAAGTCATCTACAATCTAATAACACATCACTACTGCTGATTACATAATTGTTAAAATTATGAAAGAACCCTTCAATTTATTCCTTCCGCTACAAATCTATAATTGATTGCGCGCATCAATCAATAGGTTTCTTCTTGGGTCCAATCGGTTGATTAATCGATCAGCCCACGTTATTGATCCACAAATGACAACATTAATAAATAAAAAAACCTCAAAATTTCTTAGAAATTTCGCGAGAAGCAACAGTTGGAGGAGGACCTGAAGGGCTACTTGGACTGGATCACCCAAGCGGAGGACATTGAACAGTTAGGCGACGACGAACACGCGGACGAACACGGCGAGTCGGGCGTCGACAACGGCGACGACGGCGACGCGCACAGCGATGGCGAGACGCAGCGTCCATCCGCTTTGATGACGCAGTGGCGCGTGGTGCAGCGGATGAACCGCCGGTGTCGGCGCGGGTGCCGTCGCATGGTCAAATCGCAGACGGTAAGTTGTGAATGAAGCCGGAAAATTACGGTGTGTCTTACTGTACTGCAATGGCAGGGATATTATTTATTATATTTAAATATTTTTAAATATTGAATATACTTTATTTTGTTAAGAATAATTAATAGAAATTTTGGTTAATTTTAAATAGAATAATTTTCAATATATTAATTGGTATAAAACAGTTATTTTTATTTTTCAAGTTTCTGGAATAAAATGGTGAATTTAAAGTGATCATTTGTTGGGAAAACTAAATTTTTTGAATTTAATTAATTTGAATTTATTATTTTGAATCTAATTTTTGGAAATCTTTTTTAGAAAACATAAACTGTAAGGAACAAAATTTAAAACACTCCTTTTAAGTCCATTATTTAAATAAATAATTTAATCTCAGTCTGATAAATTTTAATTATTAATATTTTAAATAAAATTAATTTCAATTTATAAATATTATATATAATTAATTTTCATTTTTTCTACCCTTCCCCTCTTTTCCATTGCCAAACTTTTAAATTACCGTATTTCCTCTAATAGAAGCACCTCCCCTGCCCCCCCCCCCAATAGAAGCACCCCCTCTAATAAAAGTACATCCTTAAGAATGCTTGAAAAATAGGAGTACTGTGCTGCTTCTATTAGAGGGAATACGGTATTATTATTTAATTTAATTAATTAAATTTAATTATTATTACCCTCCCCCCCCCTCCCCCCTCATCAGTTCTATTGGTTGGTCATTGTCCTGGTGTTCCTCAACACGTTGGTGCTCACCTCGGAACACCATGGGCAGGAGCCGTGGTTAGACCGTTTCCAGACGGGTGCCAATCTGTTCTTTGTTGTGCTGTTCACCATGGAAATGTTGTTGAAGATGTACTCGTTGGGCCTACTGCAGGTAGAGGGCCAAAAAGGTGTTCGAAAATTCCAGGAATATTTTTAGGCGTTTCAAGACTAGGGTTGGCGGTTTGAAACCGAACCGAAAAACCGAGAAAATTCGGTTTCGATTCGGTTAACCGAGACGGCCGGTTTCGGTTCGGTTAACCGAGACGGCCGGTTTCGGTTCGGTTAACCGAGACGGCCGGTTTCGGTTCGGTCGGTTCGGTTTCGAAGAATTTCCAGAAACCGCCAACCCTATTCAAGACAGGAGGGGTTGTCGGTTTACGAAAATTCGGTGAAAAAAAAACACCGCAATTAGTGGCAGACTGTTAGGAGCGGAAGACGGAAAAACTTAACTTTTCAGTAGACGGGATGGTCAGAATAATGCCATACAAAATGATTGGGACCCTATTTAAAATAGTGTTCGGCTCGGTTTCAGTATATCGCGGTATTTTTCGGTATACAGAGTTTGGGCTTTTTTTCGGTATACCAACCGAAATTTTTAGAGATTTCGGTATATTTTCGGTATCGGTATTACCGAAATATCGAATACCGAAAAATCACATATGCCGAACACTAATTTAAAGGCCAGATTGGTCAGACTGATCAGGATTGTGAGTGATCAAAAATCTTGAGTGATCAGTAATCTATGAAAGTCTAAATGGCCCAACTCGGAATTCGAATTGGTCGAAAGTCGATTTCGAATTGACCCTGTATCGTTTCGAGTCGCTCCTTCGCCTTTCAGTACATGAACAGCCAATTCAATCGGTTCGACTGTTTCATTGTGATCAGCTCCATCATTGAGTTTGTGCTCGTCTATTTCGAGTTCATGAAGCCGTTGGGCATTTCCGTGTTGCGTTCCGCCCGTCTGTTGCGCATCTTCAAGGTCACCAAATATTGGACGGCACTCAGGTACTGCTTCAACTTGATGGACTGGACTGGACAATCACTGAGCTATCAGATTTCCGACTTCATCATCACTTTTCTCGACAATCCATCCAAATTCATTAAATTTGTACTGCTTGAACTTGATGACGGGTCACTGACTGATATTTGTTCAAGAAAAGTATACAGATACCCAAAAACCCGCTTTCAAAAGTCAGAAATTCGTCAGAATTACCTGTAAACTTTTGAGTACTGCTTCATTTTCTTGGATGGGGCTGTAAACCCCCAAAATCCTATAAACAAATCCATGAATCGGCTCCACCTTTGTAGTCGTCGTGTTCTTTCCCATTGACTCTGATTATTTCTCTGATCACTTCTTACTTTCGATCGGCTATTGCTCCTTTGACTTTGATCACCTCTTTTTACCCCCCCCCCCCCTCTCTCTCTATTTTTCTCTCTCTCTCCTCTCCCCTCCTTTCTGATTGCCTATTCTTCGTTTGATCACCCCTTCTTACCTCTCGCTCTATCTATCTCTCGCTCTCTTTGGCTATTCTCACTTCTTTTTTACTCTCTCGCTCTCGCTCTCTCTCTCTCTCTTGCCCTTTGTCCCTTTCTCTCTCTCTCTCTCTCACATTCTCTTTATCTCTTTCCTCCACTTTCTCTTCAGCCAACTGATCACTTCTCTGCTGTCCTCCCTGCGCTCCATCATCTCTCTGCTGTTGTTGCTGTTTCTGTTCATTGTCATCTTTGCACTGCTCGGCATGCAAGTGTTCGGTGGTCGTTTCAACTACAACCCAATGCAACAGGTCAATTTGGTTGAAATTTTTCCCCCAGCAAGGTATCCCTACTGGGTTAGCGGTTTCTGGAAATTTTTTAAACCGAACCGAGAAACTGAAACCGGCCGTTTCGGTTAACCCAACTGAAACCGATTTTCTCGTTTTTTCGGTTCTATTCGGTTTCAAACCGCCAACCCTAATCCACACATGCCAAAGGGTAACCCCTTCAGACGAAAAATCCTGTATACATCCCATTGGTAGAATCGGGATTCCGGCAAAATCAGGGCAGAATTCTGACCGTGTCTAGACTCTACTCGAGAAATGAAAACAGATTCGAAATTTTCCCGGGGGCGAAACGCGAAATTTGCCAATGCCAATGGTTGCCCCATCTTAAGAAACCGCGTGCCAACTTTGACACGTTCATCCAATCGCTGTTGACCGTGTTCCAAATTTTGACGGGCGAAGACTGGAACACCGTAATGTACAACGGTATCGAAAGTTACGGTGGCATCGGCTCGTTGGGAATGCTTGTCTCCGTCTATTTGTAAATATTTTTTTCTGGCATTTTTTTTGGTTTTGGCACTTTTTAAATCCTTCCTCTTTTTCTTCTCCTTTAGCATTGTGCTGTTCATCTGCGGCAATTATATCCTGCTCAATGTGTTCTTGGCCATTGCTGTGGACAATTTGGCTGAAGCTGATCAGGCAAGTGGACGGACGGATTGAGTTTTTTTGATCAAAAGTGACCGGAATTTTTTTTTTACGGATTAGACAAGTGATCGGGATTGGTTTTTTTGATTAAGAAAGTGATCGGAGTTTAGTGTAATTAATTTTTCTGATCAGACAAATGAGTGGATTGTTTTTTTTTTCAAAAAAAGTGATCGTGCAATTCATTTTTTCTAATCAGACAAGTGATCGGATTCAGTTTTCTTGGTCAAAAAAACTGGTCGGTGTTTGTTGCAATGTCTTTTTCTGATCAGTCGAGTAACCGGACACTGCGCTGATCAGTAAATGGACGCTCTTTCGGGAACACCCTCTAAAGGGGTCAAATGCTTTTGTAAGCCCACAATTTATTGTCGCCTCTGTAACGGGGATTCCGATCACTGGGTACTGAGTTGTATGGCGCGCTACGTGCCCGTGAAAAATTGATCGCCACGCCCTCCCAAATGTTCTCAGGTGATGAACGCAAAGCCGGAGGAGGAGGAGGACGAGATGGAGGTGGAGGGCGAGTACGAGGACGACGACAAGTATGTCCACGGGGAGGAGGACGAGGCGGACGAGGGCGAGCCGGACGAAGACGACGTGACGGAGGAGGGCGAGCCGGCGGAGGTGGTAGTCGGTGCTCGGCCCCGCAGGGTGAGTATTTTTAGGGCTCTTGATCAATAAATTTCATTATTGATTGGACAAGAGTTTTTTTTTTGATCAGCAGCGATATATAATAAAATGCCGATCAATAAGTTTGTCATTATTGATTGTACAAGTCTTTTTTTGATCGGTACAAGATTATTGATTGGCAGGTTGGATATGTTTGGTTGGACCATTTTGTTCATCAGCATGGTGTATAGAATGTCCAATCAATAAATTTGTCACTATTGATTAGGTCAAAATGGCCGATCAATCAAATTGACTTTTGATCAAACAAATTCTTTATATTCTACGTTTGCGATTAGGTTTCGGTCGGTGCATACATTTGTGCTGATGTTTGATCAAAATTTTCAGATTTCTATTGGTCTTCGATCGATTTCACATTAAATTTTCGATCGGTTTCACAATGATTTTGATCCAATTCCTTTTTTTCCGATCACTTTTTGTCCCTTTTTCAGGTGTCTCATTTGGGTGTTCCGAGTAAGCAGAAGCCAATTCCGAAGGCCAGCTCGCTGTTCATTCTGTCCCACACAAACCCATTCCGACTGTTCTGCAACAGAATTGTCAACCATTCGTACTTCACTAATTCTGTGCTCGTCTGCATTTTGGTCAGTGTGACTTTTTTGTGGAAAATTGATCAAAAAACTTTTTTTTTGTTTGGTCGGTCATTGTTTCTGATCAGCTTGATTAGGCCTCTGATTGCTTTTTATTTCTCGTTTCCCTGGTAAAATCAATTTTTGTGATCAGGCCCGATCAGATTGTCATATTCCAATAGAGAGATCGTCAGTTAATCCCCTAAAGCCCAGTCGATAAACATGATCAGACTGACTGGCACATTTGGCCCTGATCAGTTTCAACTTTCAATCAAAACCACGGCGTTTTTCAACATTACGGCGATTCTGGTCAGGACTGATCAGGATAAGGGTTGCCGCGGGTTATCCGAAACCCGGCCTTTTCCCGACCCGAAACCCGGATATTT
This sequence comes from Heterodera filipjevi, assembly GCA_039877585.1. Classification (NCBI taxonomy): domain Eukaryota; kingdom Metazoa; phylum Nematoda; class Chromadorea; order Rhabditida; family Heteroderidae; genus Heterodera; species Heterodera filipjevi. The sequence continues at coordinate 10,401,860 of JBDPZO010000007.1, read as the reverse complement.
TTTCGATCCGCGGCAACCCTGATCAGGATCAATTCCATGTTCAGTCCCGGGTCAGTTATGGCATGATTTGTTCCAACCCATTCCTATTTGACATGACTAGCAGACCAAGTCCGGGCCTATCAAATACTAATTAGACATTAAGACCAACTTGATCAGATTGGGTCACCATGATCAATTTCCGGGATTAGACCCAATCAGATTTAGTCAAATTTAACTCAAAAACTGACACTGTGATCATTTCTGACCATCAATTACTGTACTTGAGCCTGATTAGGTGTCCTCCGCCATGTTAGCAGCCGAAGACCCGTTGCAAGCGCAGTCATACCGGTGGGAATAAATAAATAAATCATTTAAATATTTAATGTATAATTTTATTTTGTAATAATTAGGGAATTAAATAATTTATTTAAATATTTATATTTAATTTTTTAACTAATAGGAACACCATTCTGAACTATTTTGACTACTTCTTCACCACCATTTTTACTGTTGAAATTACGCTAAAGGTGAGAAGAGACAAAGAGAATGTGCCGTCCGCCGGACGAGACGGGACCAAAACATTTAAAAGGATTTAAAAGTTATGCCAATCCTTTGATTTTTTGCCGACTAGCCCTAGGGATGTCCGTCCTTTGGAAAGCCCAAAATAGTGGTGCCAAGCTTCAAACAAATGGCAAAATATTAGATTTTTGAATATTTGTGAGCCATATTTAGTTGCAAGACCCTCAAAATAGTGGCAAATGTAACGAATTAAAGGTAAAAGGGCAACCTTGCGAGTAGGCCAATTGTCCTTTTTTCTGAGTAGGCCAATTGTCCTTTTTTCTGGGTAGGCCAATTGTCCTTTTTTTTCTAAGTAGGCGATTTGTCCTATCTTTTTTCAAATGCTTTTAGGTGATTGTGTTCGGGTTGGCGCTTCACAAGGGCTCATTTTGCCGGAATGCGTTCAATTTGCTCGACATTTTGGTTGTTGCCGTTTCGTTGATCTCTTTTGTGCTCAAATCGGACGCCATTTCGGTGGTCAAAATTTTGCGTGTGCTCAGAGTGTTACGGTAGCAAAAAAAACATTGGCATTTTGCCAAATGCAAAAATTTAAATGTAAGACAAATGCCACATTTAGCCCTCTCCGTGCCATCAATCGTGCCAAGGGGCTTAAGCATGTTGTGCAGTGTGTGATTGTTGCGGTTAAAACCATCGGTAGTGCCATTTTGAATTTTTTTTTTTTTTTTGGCATTTGGCATTTTGTTTTTCTTCAGGGAACATCATGTTGGTCACGTTCATGCTTCAGGTGGGCAAAATTGAACAGTTGTTGGCATGGGGCACAATGTTGACCACCAAAAGGTCGGCCTGCTGCTGCTGATCAGACCCAAAAATGTTCTGAGAGTGGTACAAATCCCGACTGTCGGCATTTTCTTCTACGGTTTCCGCCCCCGCCACCTCCAAAATTTTTTAATTTTTGAAAAATTCATCAAGCTATTTTCTTAAATTAAATTAAACATTTTGACAAATCGTTGGCCAAAATCTCCAGACTGATTAGAGAATGATGGGGGGGGGGGAGAAGGGGAACAAAGAAGGGACCGCCCCATTTCACCCCCGCCGGCAACAATTGAGGGCGAAAGGCAAGGGATTAACGATTAGTCGGATAAGTGATGACAAGTGAGTAATGATAGTCAATACCATATACTCAATAATCCATGCTTGGCATTTGCTTTCAATTTTATTAAATTTTGGACAAAATGCCAACCAAAAAAATCATTGCCCAATTTGGTTTGCTCTAGTTTATGTTCGCCATCATCGGTGTTCAGCTGTTCAAGGGCACTTTCTTCTTCTGCAACGACGCCTCGCGCATGACGGAGGCGGAGTGCCGTGGCGAATTCATCACCTTCGAGGACGGCGATACAGCTCGACCGGTGCGCATGACACGCATTTGGCAACGTGCCGATTTCCATTTTGTGAGGAATTTTTTTTTGTTTGTTGTGATTTGGGAGGCAAAGAAAACGCCTCTAGCGTAAGCTTTTTTCCCCTTGAGGGAGGGGTAATTAGGCTTAATGAATTGGCATATTAAGGACCGATCCCTCGACCACTTATGGGGCAGGCGGTATTAGTAGAGAACGGAATTTTGAAAAATTTTGGATCAGGATTACGGAATGGTATCAGACCGGATTAAAATCCTTTTCTCCGAACTCCTGATCCGGGGCCAAAATTTTGCGCCGATAGGCGCCACGGGGGAAAATTTTTGAAAAATTTGCTTATTTTTTTTTGTGAACAGATTTCCTAAAAACTAGAAAGGAATAATCGAGTTTTGAACATGCCTTCAGGACAATGTGATGGACGCAATGATTTCACTGTTCGTCGTGTCCACCTTCGAGGGTTGGCCCGATTTGCTGTACGTGGCCATCAACTCCAACGAGGAGGACCGTGGCCCGGTGCACAACGCGCGACAGCCGGTGAAACAATTAATTGACTAATTAGCTAATTAGGTGGGTAATTAGCGTAATTGAATGTTTGGATTGCCTCTGACAGGTTGCCATCTTCTTCATTGCTTTCATTGTGGTCATTGCCTTCTTCATGATGAACATTTTTGTCGGTTTTGTCATTGTCACTTTTCAAAATGAGGGCGAGCGCGAGTACGAGAACTGCGAGTTGGACAAGAACCAGCGGAAGTGCATCGGTACGTGAAGGCACAGACTTCAAAATAGGATTTGCTGATCAGTCCATGGGTTCAACTCTGATCAGATTGAGAAGATCAGGGCTATTTGGGGTCCGATCAGTCAGTCCATTATGGTTTGATACTGATCAGAACAGACCAGCAGTATAAGCAGTCATTTTCGTCTCTGATTATTCAATTATATAATCCGATTATCTGTTTAGAGCATCGGTTTAGCCATGTTGAGACCTTAGGCAATTATGATAAGCCATGATCAGTTTTGATCATGATCATCTTCAGCCATTTGGGGTTTTATTGGTTATGATCAGAGCCAATCATCTTAATTAATCCATTTGGGCCAGATCAATCAATATTAAACTAATCATATCAAAAAAGTAAGCCATTTTGGACCCCTGCTGATCAGCCAATTTGATCATTTCCTAATCAGAAATGACTATTTTCCGTTGCCCACATCGATGCTCTTCTACTTGTCAAATTTGATTATATCATTTGTTATTGTTATTTATTCCGAATTCTTATTTCTCCGACTTGGCCTATTTTCTGTCGACCCTAATTGATTAGAACCGACCACTTTTGATTTTTGAAAAAAAAGTACCGAATTTCTGTCCCCTTTTCCATCACAGAATTTGCGCTCAAAGCGAAGCCGCACCGACGTTACATTCCGCGCAATCGTTTCCAATACAGGTGGACAGATTTTTTTGCTCCCATTTTTGGCATTTTGTTTTCTCATTTTTCACTTTCAAAAATAATAATGAATAACCCACATTTTGTGCAGGGTTTGGTGGTTTGTCACTTCGCAATTCTTTGAGTACGCCATTTTTATCATTATCAGTGAGTTTTACGAGTGGTCTAAGGGGGGACGGACGGCGGCGTTTTTTTGGCAATTAATTTTCATTTTTATGCCATTTCAGTGCTCAACACAACAACATTGGCACTGAAGCATTACCCTCCGGGTAGGGCAATCAAAATAATAAAAACTATTTAAATAATAATTATTATTATTAATAAATAATTATTTTTGTACATTTCACCGCCTTCCTCCCCACCTTATATTAATTTTTCATTTATAACTGACATTAAATGTGATACCTTCAGTTGGGGGTGTAACTCAGTGGTAGAGTGCTCGCTTCGCATGCGAGAAGTCCGGGGTTCAACTCCCTGCACCTCCACAAATCTTTTTTGTTTTTTTTTTCTAAATTGAAGAATATTTTTTTTAAATTAAAAATTTTATCGTTTGAAAATTAAATTTGTTAAAAAAATATATCTAATATTTTTCATTATATAATTTTATAAGTTTTTTAAACATTTGTAATTGAAACTCATAATTTCCATAGCATTTTATTTCGACAATAATCCCATAATCGATTTGGTCCTTATTTGGCCCTGAAGAGCATAACAAAGTTCAGACCAGAGGGATATCAGCCGATCCGACATTTTCGGGGTCGGAATTCCGATTTCCAAGATTTTAAAGAAAACCGCGCAAATTTGTTGGACTCTGCTTCCGGGTTCATGAATATTGTGCAAATTTTTTGAATTTGACGAATTTTTATATTAAAAAATATATTTCCGATTTTTTTTTTTGGGCCGAACTTTCATTTGCGAATTCGAACTAAAATTTCAAAATTTACTCGACTTTGTTCCCGGCTTTTTGACAAGAAAATTCTTTTCAAATTTTTTTTTGAATCTGACGATTTATTAAAAAAAATTTCTATTCCGAATTCCGTCTTTTTTTTTTTGGGGGGTCGGAATGTTTCGATTTCCTTGTTGAACTTCGGCTGCTCCAATCCCTGTGGTTAAGACCCTGAAATGGACGTGGTGTTGGACGTGCTCAACCTGATCTTCACCGGCGTATTTGCCTTTGAAGCGCTGTTCAAAATCATTGCATTGAATCCCAAAAATTACTTTGGCGACCGTTGGAACTCCTTCGATTTTGTCATTGTGCTCGGCTCGTTCATCGACATCATTTACGGCAAAATTGGCGGCACCGGTTCAAACATCATTTCCATCAACTTTTGTAAGAGCTTTTTTTTTTGGTTCGAACGAGTGATTGGGCTAAATTTGGCCAATCGATGCCATTTTCTGATCAGTTAGTGTTATTGATTGTTCCCGATCAGTCGAACTCAACAGAACTCATGGGTTAGAATTTTGACTTAATGGTTTTGATCGGGAAATCGTAACGATCGGTGAATTTGTTGGACTGATCAGACATCCATGTGATTGGTGGGAGAGTGATCAGAAAAACCAATGCACTTTAATTAACCAATTCTAACTGAGTTTGTTTGGGAAAACGGGTTTCAATTGTGGCCAATGATAGTTTTTTCGTTTTTACGGGTTTTGCAAATGTCGGGTTTCATTTCGATAGTGGGTAAAAAAGGGCCAGAGTTCGGTTTGCTTAACAGACCGCTGACAGTGCCTAATCAGTCTGACCGATGGTTTTTTTTCTCGGGATAATCCCCGACCCTTCGGGGACAGGAATGTCGGGGATCGGGGAACGCCGGGGATGGCATGTCGGGCATCGGTCGCGGAAGAGGCCCAAAAATGTCGTCGGATCGGGGATCAGGGACGTCGGGTCAGGAATTAACCCTACGTTTTTCGGTTTTACGGGTTTTGCAACGCCGGATTTTGTTTCGATATATGGTCAAAAAGGGCCAGAGTTCGGTTTGCTTAACAGGCTGTCGACGACAGTGCCAAATCAGTCTGACCCTGCACTGCCTAATCAATTTACAAAAAATTAAAAAATCCATTAAAATTTTTTCAGTCCGTCTTTTCCGCGTCATGCGCTTGGTCAAACTGTTAAGCAGAGGTGAAGGCATTCGCACATTGCTGTGGACATTTATGAAATCATTTCAGGTGCGGTTTTTTTTTTGAAAAAATTTCAAAATTTTTCCAAAAAATTTTGCCCAGGCCCTACCCTACGTGGCCCTGCTCATTGTGCTGCTGTTTTTCATTTATGCCGTCATCGGAATGCAAGTGTTCGGCAAAGTGGCGTTGGACGACGACACGGAAATTCATCGGAACAACAATTTTCACACATTCCCTGCCGCTGTGCTTGTGTTGTTCCGGTCAGACCTTTGGCATTATGGCATTCGGGCTGTAAAATGCAAAAAATTCTTGGGGATACAAATTTGTTTCTTTCTGAGGCTCAAGATTTGAAAATTTCAACCTCTGCTGGGGATCTAATTCGGAGAAATCCTAAAGGCTCGGTACTGAAACGAATGGGGGGAGGAGGGGGCTCGAGACGGGTCGAAAAAAAGTGCGGCCGAGATGGGAGACGACATTTGAAATTTTTTGGTTAACCGAAGTGTTCGGTTAACCGAAACGGCCGGTTTGGGTTTGGTCGGTTCGGTTTCAAAGAACCTTACGACTCTATCATAAAGGGTTCAGTGCCAATTTCTGAGCGATTTACGGCTACTTTCTCAACATCAGCAGGGGAAATTTCCGCTTAAAAACGATCATTACCGTATACCAATGGGTGGTAGGTACAGTACACTCTCTCTTTTTGACCATTATTGGCCCATTATTCACTCGCTCACTTTTCAGTTCCGCCACTGGTGAGGCCTGGCAAGAGATCATGCTGTCCTGCTCCGATCGCGAGGAGGTCAAGTGCGATCCGGCCAGCGATGACTACAAAAAGGACCCAAACGCGGGATGCGGTGGGTGAAAAATTAAAATTTTGAAAAAAAATTCAAAAAAATTTTCAAATTTTTTTTTTTGCAGGGGTTAGCTTCGCCTACCCCTACTTCATCTCCTTCTTCATGCTGTGCTCCTTCCTCATCATCAACCTGTTCGTTGCGGTCATCATGGACAACTTTGACTATTTGGTGAACACTTTTCTGCCAAACCTTTGGAGAGATTCGAAGAATTTGGGCAGCCAACGGCATTTTGCCATTCCTCGAAATTTTTGAAACAAAATTATTCCAAATTCTATTCGAAAAATTCATAAAATTGACACTAATACTAATAATCGAATAACCCTTTTTCGCATTTTTTTTCTGGGAATCTTTAAAACCGGACCGACTGTTCGGACAAACTGACTGTTTCGTTTGGCCGAAATCGGAATTACTATGGGTTTGCTTCAGTTTGAAACGATAAGTTTAGACCTGACCCTAAAATACTGTATTCGATGAGGGGTGAATTTCAAGAGAGGGCCTGGCCGATGCTGAGAGACTCAAAACAACGAAATTCTTGGCCAAATAAGCAAGTGTTCGAGTCGAGACCACGAATTGATGCCGAAAATGGATGGGTTCGAGGGTTTACGAAATTGAAAATGTATTGACACGATATTTGTTCACTCTTGGGCAGGCATAAAGTTCAGAATTGGGAGGCCCTAGCTTCGAAGTTTCTCGAAATTTTTTAGGGGGTTTACCCTCTGAAAATTTTTCTGTTTTTCAAAAATTTTCCCCTCCGTCAGACCCGCGACTGGTCCATCCTTGGCCCGCATCACCTGGAGGAGTTTGTCCGTCTGTGGTCCGAGTACGACCCGGACGCAAAGGGGCGCATCAAACACTTGGACGTTGTCACATTGCTGCGCAAAATTTCGCCACCCCTTGGCTTCGGCAAATTGTGCCCGCATCGATTGGCATGCAAAGTGGGCCAATTTTTTGAATTTTTTTGGCCTTGTTTTTTCCAAGTTTTTCCTAGAGTGGGGGGGGGGGAAGAATGGAAAATTTTTGTGAAATTCGGTGTTTAGGGAAGCAGTTTGAAAACTCTATTTTCTTACCTTTTTCCATTCATTAATTTCTTGCCATTTTCAGCGTCTCGTGTCTATGAATATGCCGTTGAACAGTGGTGGGTTCAAAGATTTTTAAAATTTTTATTTTTTGTCATTTTGTTCAAAAAAAAATTTAAAAAATGATAGGGTAGGCCCAATGAATTCAAGCATATACATTTCAAATTCCTTTGCTCCATAAAGCATATTTTTTTTTACAATTGTGCCATTCCCACAGATGGCACTGTCTGCTTCAATGCCACACTTTTTGCGGTGAGTTAAAAGAGGGGGGGAAGGGTCTGAAAAATTGGGATTTTCAATAGGAGGGGATGGGGGATTAGGTTGAAGATTTCACGGGGAAATTTAGATTTCAAGGATCGAAAAAAAGAAAAAAACAATTAATTTCGATGGCCTAAATTCCAATTTCAATACCCAGCCCAATACTTATTGCATTTCCGAGCCATAAATTCAAATTTAAAGACCCAAGCATATGCATTTTAAATTTTCTAGGCCTAAATTTTAATTTGAAGACCGGGCCTATAAATTTTTGAATTTCCGAGGCCTAAATTTTAATTTGAAGACCCAAAACCCATCATTTTTTTGAAATTTTCAATTAGTTGGTACGGACCAATCTGAAAATTTACACGGATGGCAACATCGATGAAGCAAATGAGCAGTTGCGGGCGGCAATCCGTCGCATTTGGAAGCGAACGCCCATCAAAATGTTGGACGAAGTGGTGCCACCGGCGGGAAGTGGGGAAATATAATAATAAAAATAATAATAAAATAATCATAATAAAAATAATTAATAATAATAATGATTATAATAATAATAAATATTCAATATATTTTATTAATCATAAACAATAGGAGGAAGAGAAAGCTCAAATCGATTTGGAATAAAATTTTTAAATAAAAAAATAAGTCAAAATATTAGTTTTAATTTAATTATTTTTCATTTTTATAAAATCAGTTTGATTATTTATTTCACTTGTATTTAAATTCTTTTTTTATTTATTATTCAAAAAGCATAATTTTGGCTTATTTATTTTAAAATTTTTTTTTATTAAATTGGTTAAATAGACAAATAAATTGGAAGGAAGGAATTTCATTTACAAATATTCCTTTTTAAATTATTATTTATTATCAAATTTTAAGATTTAAACAAAAAAATGATTCTTTTTTTATATAATCCAAATTTATGAAAATATTAAAAAAGATATTTCATTAAAACATATTTTATTAATTATTTATTTTAATTTTTCGATATTTAATTAAAACATATTTTATTAATTATTTATTTTAATTTTTCCAATTTTATTTTTGCCCCAAAAATTCTTCAGAAGACGACGAAGTGACCGTGGGCAAATTCTACGCCACCTTTCTGATCCAAGACTATTTTCGACGCTTCAAAAAGCGCAAAGAGTTGGAGGCCAAGGGAATGGCGGCACCGAACACTCACGCGATGGCACTGCAGGTGACGGACGGACGGAGGACGGACCAATGGCGGGCGGAATGTTTCCCCATAAATTTGGGGATGTTTTTTTGGTTTTTTTCCGATGAGGGGGGTTCCAACCCCACCCTCCCCCCCCCCTAACCCTACCCTTTTTCTTTATCGAAAAACCCCAAGTTTTTTGGTCCAAAACTGAAACCGAAAGATTTCCGGTTTGAAAGCGATTTTCCGCAACCCTATTCAACACCAGCAGGAATGTCAAAAGACGCCCAAAAAAAAATTTCGGAAATCGAAATTCCGTGACAGCCCCTGGTCAACACCATGATAACAAGAAACAAAAAAATTACAGATTTTTTAATTTGTATTTTTTTTTCTTCGTTTTTTTTTTCCAATGATCGGGAATCAACCCCCCTCCAATTGTTTTTCCATTTTTATATATATATATTTTTTTTTGGGGAGCGCGAGGGTGGGCTATCAAAATTGATGTGCTCAATTTAAATGCTTCGCTAATTGGTAGGCCGGTCTGAGAACGCTGCACGAAATTGGGCCCGAACTGAAGCGGGCGATCAGTGGCAATTTGGACCCCGACTTTGAGCACGAGGCGGAGGAGCCGCAACATCGGGTGACACATTTCAACAACGAATTGTTTAATTAACAATTAATTGATTTAATTAATAATATTAGGCATTAATTATTATATGGTTTTATTTTTAAATGAACTAATATTTTTTACGATTGGTTTTATAATATTTTTCTAATTTTTCATTTATGAATCACAAATTATTAGGGAAAATCACGTATTTTTGGACAAGACAAGAAATTTGAATTTTATGAGGAATTTTTCGATATTTCATGGTACCTCTTTCCTATTTTTTAATTTATTATAATTATAAAAATTTTAAAAAAGGTCAAACTTTGAAATAAATCGTGAATGGAAAAATAAGAAAAAGAAATTAAATTTAATTCATTTTTATTTTTATCACCAATTTTCCTTTTGGCATTAATTTTAATTTCGATAATTTTTAAATCATTTCATTTTTAATTTTTTCAATTAAATTAAATTTATTTTTTCTCGCCTCATCAGCGTACGCACACTCTGTTCAACAATATTGTGAACGCGTTAGGTGGCCCTCCGATGCCAATGACGGGCAACAACAACGGCGGCATTGGAAGCGGCACGGCATCGCCGGACGGCACAATGATACCCTTTGGCGGCAGTCCGTCGACGCCGCCCGATGGGGCCATTATGATGTTGGGCGAACATCGCAAATTGATGCCGTTGCAAAGTGAGTTGATTTATTTGTTTTTTGTTATTTCTCCCAGGGATGTAGCAATTCTTCCGATTATATTGGGAATCGGAATTTCGTTTTCCGAAAAAAAAATGTCACCAAAATTCCGTTTATCTTTGATTTTACGATTTCCTGATATTTTTGGGCCGGAATTTAAATGTCCCCAAATATAAAAAAAAATATAGTGAATATACACTCATGCCTTATATTCATGGCTTCATTTTCATAATAATATCTTCGAATATTTGTATAGATTTTGGTTTTAAATAATTTTTATCAATTACCGTATTTACTCGAATAGAGCCTCCGGGGGCTCTATTGTTCAACCCCTCTCCCCCCCCCCCTAAAAAGGGGGCTATAATCGAGAGGGGGGTTCTATCCGAGTAAATACGGTATTTGAAAATGAAGAAAAATTTTTTTTTAATTCATTTTAAAGTTTCTTCCATTGTATGCTTTAATTGCCAATTAAAAAAGGTGCAAACTAATTAGCCCTTTTTTGTTGTTTTATATTTTCATAATTTTTGCCATTAATTAATATGCACAAAATGCCAAAAAAAAAAAGTGCCAAAATTTGCATTTGAAGGCTAAGTCTTTCTTTTCTCCTCCTTTCATCATCAGCGGCAATAACAAAAAGTTACATTGAACAAAGCTGACAGGACATGCACTCCTCCACAAATAAGGGGGGGCCAAGTAATGGTTGGCACTTTTCGGAGAGTGCCATCTCTCCTCACCAACCACTTACCAATCAAACATCAAAAAAAAATGGTGCCGTCCTCGACGGCACAGTGCCGGCGGAGGAAGGGCATATGCCAAAGGCAAAACGGGGAGCGGGGACGGCACTCCACTTTTTCTTGGCCATGGATGGCACACAAATTTGGCCCCGAAGTGTTTGGCCCCACCAATAAATGCCACAAGGGCCAAGCGAAGCGGAAATTTTTTTATTTTATTTTTTTTTTTTGTCCTCTCCTCTTCTCCCAACTGAAAAACTTTGTTGGCCCGCATTAATGAGGATGGCATTGGCACATAAATGGGGGGAAAAGGAAGAAGAATTTGCGAATTCAATGGAGAGAGAGAGCGCTTTCTTAAGATTAAATTTTTGATCAGATTTTTTTTTTGGCATTTTTTGCCTTTCTGAAAATTAGAATTTTTTTTTTTCAATTTTTGGGGATACCCCAAAATGAAAATTTTTCCCCAAATTCTAAAATAGTTCCAGTTTTTTGACTTTGAATTCGGCATTATATTTTCCTTAGTGTCATTTTCTATGAAATATTTTTGTCCATTTTGTGTCCCAAAATTTTCATTTTTCGTAAATAATCAGCGAATGCCCACTGCTGCTGTTCCTTCCCCGTATGTTGACATATATATTCCGTTAATGCTGTTCCCTTGTGTTTTGCAAATTCAATTTTTTTTTTTTTTGGCATATTAAATTGTGCCAAATTCAAAATGTTTCCCCGGGATATTAAATTTCAAAAAATAAATAAATAGAAAAAAATTCCCATTCCAGAAGAAGGCCTTTCCCCGACACATTCCATCGCGGGGGCTGACCTGATGTCCATCCAATACCATCACGGGTTGCTGCATCGCGGAATGCCAACCAACAAGTGAGCAGCAGAGAAGAAAAAGAAAATTAGGACGAGGGGAGGGGGGAGTTCGAAATTTTAGGGTTTTGGGGGGCGGAGTTCGAAATTTTATTAATGGTAATTTTTTGAAATTTTTCATGCTAAAGAGACAAGTAAGAGCTATTGTACGATACTAAGATTTTTAAATTTGGTTGTGTCTGGAATTGACATACGGTATGTTTGTCAACGCGAATACTACAGTATCTTAATACTTTGAGTTACCGTATCCCATTCGCTTAGGGTTGCTTTAAAATTGAAAGCACTTGGTTTGACCTGTACCGCTTTTTCATTAAAAATACAGTGATTTCCAATGGTAAATTCTACGGTACTCCAAAATCAGCGACAAAAGAATCCTACAGTAATCCATTTTATTGCATTTACCAGAAGCGTCAATTTGCCACCGTCTCACAAAGCGCACGCGCAACAGCTGCAGCAGGAACAATACCCGGACGAAATTCCAATTGCACTGATCGGACGGTTTGTCTCCCTCTCACACACACACACACAAATATTTTGCCAAAATTTATGCCAATTTCAAATTCAGTCCGGCAATGCCCCCTGAACTGCTCCCCGACGACGTGCGTCATCACCACCATTCGCCCCACCAGCAACAGTTTCTGACCAAGGTGAACGGCTCCGCCGCGCGGACCGCAGCGGCGGGCGTCAGACGGCGACTGCCCAACCTGGCGGCCATTTACGGCGCTCGCCGGGGCCGCACCGACTCGCAACAGCCGTTGAACGACTCCAACGACTCGTCCTCGTTGGGCGGAGGTCGCGGCATGCCGCAGGGGCCTTTTTTGGGGGGGGGGGGGAGGGCGGGTTTTTTTGACCCCTAATTCAGAGAGTAGGTCATCCCGACTCAGTACCAACAAAAAAATAACGATTCCATAATTGATAAGGGCCCTCTTTTGGGATTATGCCATTCCCCACCGCCTCAGGGGCTTGTTACGGTATTTATACCGATTTCTTACCGTATATATACTCACCCCGCCTCCCTTCTTACTGTATTTTTGCCTTCACAGGGAATGGCGGCGGCGTCGCTTGGGGTTCTTCTTCCGCCGCTGTTGTGCCATCGGCTGGCGCGCCGCCCCTGGGCGCGGTGAACGACGCGTTCCGGGCCAGCACCAATGGCGAAGCGGCAACGGGCGATGGACCGCCCGCATATGCGGGCCATTTCGCCGCTGGGCGTGCCGTGAGCGCGGGCGGCACCGGCGCCGGTGATTTGTCCACAGCAGCGCCGGCTAGCCAAATGCGACAATTCATCTTTGTCAATAGGAAGTGAGTGGGCGGGCGACAGATTGTCATAACGGGAAAATTGTCCGGAGGGAGGTTGGTTGCTCCATCCCTCTCCCCCCCCCCTTCCGGGGTTTCCCGCGAAAATTTTTTTAAAAATTTCCAATAAAAAAAAATTAGAAAATACTATTTTTCCGAAAAATTTTTGAAATTTTGTCCCTCGATTTTTGGGTCTATCTGTCTTTGCTCTTTTTTCTTGTCCTTTTTCAAAATGGTATTTTCAGCATGCCAACAGACTCGGACGAGGAGGACTGGTGGGAACGACGGCGCCGCTTGGACATGGAGGAAAGCAGTCGAGCGGGCACCGGAGGCGGCGCTGGCGCCGGAGGTGGCGCTTCCGCGTCGCCACCCCAGCGGCGCTTGGATGGCGGCGCCGGCGGTGGCGGCGCCACTCAAATGGCACGGCGACGAGCGCCGCCGGCACCGTTTGCCGCTGGGCGCGCAGGCGCAGCAGCAGCGGCGGCGGCAGGACTGTTGTCCGATTATGAGGACGCATATGAGGAGGACACGTACAGGTGGAGACGGGACGGGACCCTACCTACCGTACTCTGTGCCCTCCCTTTACTACTGTACTTTGATGATGACTTTTCGGAAAAAGGGGTACCGGCATATTGTAATTCAATGCTATCAAAAGTACCGTAGCCTTTTTAGAGACCTCCCATATTTTCGTGACATTTTATACAAAAAATCGGTTTAATAAACACCGGAAAATTTTACAGTGAAAAGCGGCAACAAAAATTTATCAGAAAATTTGTCATTCTATAAAATTTATTTTATAATTCCTAAAATAAAAGTGTAAGTGATATATTATATTATAAAATTCCGCTTTTTTTGGACCAAAATTTTTATTATATTGAAAATTCCGATTTTTGGGGCCAAAAATTTGAACCCAATAGTACTTTGGGTCTAACCAAAGGACCCTTTTTCAAATTTTTAAATTATTTTCATGTTTTAGTGACTAATTTTTGGACATTGATAAAGTATCGGCTTGGCTCATCGATTTAGTCCGACCTCTTGCCATGTTACAAGAAAAGCGAAGACGCGACTTTCAGACTTTTCATACCCCGAAATTGCCCAAGGGGTAGTGGGAGAATGGCATTTTAACTTCGTTGACGACCGCATTTGCCCAATTTTCTCCCGATAAAAGCCCTGTCTCCGTCTCGTTAAGGCCCGACCCGTCCGGCCGGCCTGTCCGTTTGCCGTACATGCCGTCCACCCGAACAGTGTTCCGACCCATCGACATCGAGCAGTACCCGCACCATGGCATGTCCAGCAACTTGACCGCGCAACCGCAACAACAACAATACCATAACCATCTGCAGCAGCAGCATCAACGACGGCACGGCGCCGCCGGCGGTGGCACTTACGAAGACGTAGCACAACCGTCGAGGAGAGCGGTCGCAGCAGAACAACAACAACATGGAGCAGTAAAACAACCGCAACAACAACGAACGCGACGCATGTTGCCGGCACAACCGCAAATGGTGCCGGTGGATGGCGGCGGTCGTTTTGCACAACAACAACAACAGCAGCAGCATCAGTATGATGACCATGACGGCGGCGGTGGTGTAGGACGGCACGCGTTGACGGACCGGTACGGTTGTTGTTGTTGTGCCCGATCATCTATCTATTTGTCTTTTGATTTGGTCTCCTTAAATGGCATACTATGAATGGTGGCAAAAATTCGGCATTTGGTTTTCACATGAAAAAGCTAATCACTGATCAGCAGTTAGCTTTTGGACTCGTGTTCAAATTGATTCGTTTGTTATTTCAACTTTTTGATCACTTTGCTAATTGGCCCCATTTATGGATAGTTATGACCATCAAATCACATAAGGTGATCAGTGTCCTTTTTTTGCAAATGCCGTTCCCGGAAAGTTTTTTCGCCGTGCCTACGGAATCGCTCCGTATCCGTGGTCAAATTGTCTTGTCATTTGCTCCATGATCCCTTTTAATATAAATGATACACAAGTTGATCGAGTTGTTCAGCTTAGTCGGCGAGGCACTTCAGCTGGGCCCCTACCATGACCCACGGGTGGTGGAGGTGGCACGACGCGAATTGGCCGAGGCCTACCAACTTGACGAGCGCAATGTAAGGCCAGGAACGGAGAGGGGATGAGATGACACGAGGTTAACCGTCCCCCCCCCCGGGCGATTCTTAAAAATGTAACCAAAATAGAAAAAAAAAAAATCATAAGGCCATGGTTTGGTTTAATGGCTCAAGTTCTCTGATCAGATATGATAGGCCCATAACTTGGTTTTATAATAAAATTTGTCACACCATGGGCTTGGTTTTATCTGATCAGGTATGATCAGACCATCGATTGGTTTCCCAGATCAGGCATTATGATGTCATTAACCAATCATTTCAGATGGACTCGGCCGCCTACTCATACTTGCTGGAGCAGCACCTTGGCGGCATTTGTCCGGAGGACATCCAGGACATCAACAAGTACTCCCAGGTTGGCCCAATCGAGGGCACCCGAAAACAAAAAAAAATTCTTTAAAATTTGTTCAGCATGCCTTAATGAGGCCGGTCCAAGTGGACGAGGACGACGACGACGAAGAGGACAATGAAGTGGGTGAACTGGTCCAACATGATGACCTGCTGGTGGCGGTTGGAGCAGCACCAGCAACGGAAGAGCACGGGAGGAGGCGAACAGCAGCAGACGGAGGAGGGCGAGGAGTTGGAGCAGTACAACAAAGGGTGGATCAGCAACAGCAGCAGCACGACACGCCGGCGGACGCGGAAGATGACCTTTTGCTTGTCACCACACTCTAATCAGTGGCGCACAGAGCAGCATTAACAGAGAAACATATTAGGGATAGGTGTTATTGTCGGAAATCGGCATTGCCGGGAGGGAGTTCCCCTGTTTTTCTAATTATGCCGGCTTTTCGACCGTATTCCGACATTTCGACAAAGTTCATTTTGACAATGATAATAATAATTTTTTTTTAATTCTTAAACCAGTTTAAGACATTCAAAATTAGAAAATAGTTTGTTGTTATTGTAAAGAATAAGGTAATCATAGTTGCAAATTTGGTTTCTTTTCTTAATTGGAAGAAATTCAAATTTAATTATTCCAATTCTTAATTTAAAGAAAACTAAAAAGAAATTATTTGTCAAAACGAACGGTCATTGTCGAAATGTTCAATGTATCTTTTGGACCTCCGTTTTCCAATTTTTGACTCCAAAAAGCCGAGTTTTTCGGTCTCAGTTAAACAATACAAATTGTCGATCAAAAGTTGCTGTTTATGCCACCCTTAAATTTGTTTCCGCCCCTTTTTTATGGAAATGTAAAATTGCTCAAAAACCCATTTGAAATTTACACACATACTTATGCTTTTTCCCCACCTTTTTATGTGATCATTGATCATCATGTTTTTTTGTTCAACAGAGTATAATACCATATTTTGTCAAAATTGCATAAATATTTAAAAGTTACAATGCTTGATTATTTTTATTTTTTGTGATTCATTTTCAAAGCAATGAAAATAATTTGTTTTTGTCGGGTCCATGTTGTTTCGTCGCCCACGTTTCGGCGCCAAGCCAAAAATAGAAAAAAAAACCTATCCAACTTTTTTGAAAACTTAACCCCTAGTTTTTTGAAAACTTAACCCCTAGTTTTTTGAAAAACTAACCCCCTGGTCTTTTGAAAAACTAACCCCTAGTTTTTTGAAAAACTAACCCCCTGGTCTTTTGAAAAACTAACCCCCTGGTTTCTTAAAATTGACCAAAATTTTTTTTTTTGCAAAAAGAAGAAATTTTTAAAAATTAGGGCTAGGTTTTCAAGGTTATGGTTACGCTTAAAAAAAAATTAGGTTTATGTTTCAAAAGGCTTGGGGGTTAGTTTTTAAAAAACTAGGGTTTTTCAACAAAGTATATAGTTGAGCATTAAAAAAAACTAGGGGGTTCGGTTTTACCAAACTAGGGTTGGTTCAAAAAAAAAAATTTAATGTCTACGTGACTTTTTTGTACGAAATGACCCCTCCGACTAAAACGGCCCGACTAAAATAGCCCGACTAAAATAGCCCGACTAAAATAGCCCGACTAAAATAGCCCGACTAAAGTGACCCGGGAGTTTACGGTAGGGGTCACTTTAGTAGGGCCGTTTTAGTCGGAGATTAATTTTTTTTTAATTTCAAAAAATTTTTAGGTAGCAGATTTCAAGAAAAAGGAAATCCAAGGTCCCAATTAAATAATTTGTTAGAGATACTTTTATTTTTTTCCACCACCGGAATTGACGGTATGGTATGTCCGGACTGCCATTTCCGACCGCCTGAAACCTACCCCGTTTTTTTTTGGAAACCCAACCTTAGTTTGGTAAAACCTTACCCCCTAGTTTTTTTTGAAAACCGACCCTCCCTAGTTTTTTAAAACAACCTAAATTTTTTGAAAACAACCAACCCCCTAGTTTTTGAAAAACCAATCTTAGTTCTATTTCTTTTTTCAAAAAAAATTGGTTGGTTTTTAAAAATGAGGGGGTATGGTTTTCAAAAAAAAAAAAAAAAAGTTCTCCGACTAAAACGGCCCGACTAAAATGACCCTTTTCGGGAAGTTAATGCCGAAATAATGTACATAAATAATAAATATGTGTTAATAACCCCTCTAAATATGTGCAAAAAAACCCCAAAAAAGCCTAAAATTTGTTCAAAGCAGGTATTATTCTCCTAAAATTCTTAAACTGGCTTCAATCCATTCTGCTGCTTTGAAATACTTAAAAATATATTATTTAAATATTATTTAATAGGATGGGATTTTCAGGTGTTTACTTTTCCTTCGCTTTTTAAGGTTGTCTTTAATGATTGGCGCAACATTTGCAGCGCGTTACCCAGAAAAAATTGTAGAATGTAGCTTAATAATTCTTTTTGCCTATCTTTTATCATAACTTTTGCGAAGACTTAATCAATTCTTTTGGGTTTTTTTGATAAATAAAGAGTATATGTACATATTTAGAGCTTTTGTTGATGACACAAGAATAATTAGTTTAGTCCCTTCTGCGATTTTTGCAGGGGCCCGCACCGAAAATGTTAAGGTACTAGAAATTCCAAAAAAAAATCATGAAAACAATTTTTAATGAGTATTTGATTTGGATGTAAAATTCGTAATAAAATTAATTATTTTTGGGGTTTTGAAAAAAATATTTTTACTCAAATATTTTTTTTTAATTTTTAAAAAAAGTTTTCTTCATTTCAAGTGTTCAAATTTTCCGCTTTTTTTTTTGGTGCCCTAACATCTTATTTCGCCAAATTCTTATGGTTGGGCGAAATGCGTATTTGGAAGACCTTTTGCGTCAGACTCAAAACGCGCTCGCCAACAATCTGCCTGCCAATTTTCGTGAGTGTTTTTTAAATGGGTGTGAAATTTTTGTTGAATTTTTTCTCTAACTATTTTCAATGTTAATTTGAAACTCAAAAAAATTTCACCTTTGTTTATTAACATTCCTCAATTTAACTCGCTTCCCTTGTTCTTAATTGCAGGCCAAAATGTCCAATATCCGGTCGCACAGCCGGCGCCACAATATGTGCCAATGCAACAAGTGCCCCGCCCGCGGTTTTTCGACGGTGAGAATTGTTTGACTGCGTTTTTTTTCTTAGTTTCATTTTTAATGGCAGGCATTGGCTTCAATGGTTTTAATGTTGCATTTCAAGCACCGCAAGTTCGCCGGCCCGTGCAGTACCCTTGTAAGTGAAGAGCAAATTTGACTTTACCCCTGGGGTTATTTAAATTACCAAATATATGGGGTTTTTAACAGATTTTCCAATATTAGCTTAATTTTGAGCCAAATTTACGAAATGGCGTTTGACTAATTGCTTGGTATTCAAATTGCAACTTTTTTCAGCGCCGCCACAACAGCACATTCCGCAGCAGCCTCAGGCATGGGCCCCCGCAGAAGTCGTATCCACGGCGGGTAGAAACTTTTGATTTTTTAAACAGACTGCCACCAAATTTGTTAATTAGAGGATTTTGGGCCAAATTTTGAAATGGCGTTCGACTTATTGCTTGGTATTTAAGTTGTATTTTTTTTCAGCACCGCAAAGACAAGTTCACAATCAGCAGCCGGCCGGTTGGGGTATGAAATTGGAGATTGATTTAATTGTAAAATTGGAAAGAGGAGGGATTTTAGTAAAAATCGACATAAATTATTGCCGGGAGCGGAAAAACGAGGACCATGATTTCAGTTATGGAGTGAAAAAAGAAGCTTAAAGTTATAATTTTAAGTTCAGAAAATTTCATTTAAAAAACTAATAGACAAAAAAGATCTCTCGAGAAGCCCAATCGTCCTTTTCTCCGATAGGTTTATGGTCATTTTTGATGAGTAGGTCAATACCCGCAAATAATCTTATTAGTTAAAAAAAAGTTATTTTAACAGAATTGCATTACGGCACAGAGGCAAATCGTGGAGGAAACGATGGCCAGCAGTGATATGTACCGACTTAAGGGGATGACAAATGTTTTGTATCGTTTGTTCGTACATATTTTATTATAATAATTTTCAATAAATGTATAAACCGAAATAAATTCTTAATTTATACTAAATGAATGCCGTTTATCATGTACCAAGAGTATTTTGTTTTTTTATTTACCTGTTGATTAACCAACCCTCCGGACGGGTGGTAAAATTTTAGAATATTAATTTGTTAAGGCCATCGCCAACTGGGTTTTTTTCCATTATTCTTTATCTAAAATTTGTGTACTCCTGTGTCCAAAAAAAAATTTTTTTTTTCTAAATTTAAAAAAACCTCTTTCCTAGGGTTTTCAGGGTCGCTGGTCACGAATATGCCATCCATTTTAATTAAATCCGAACCTCTGACCCGAATTCGAACAAAAAGTCGAAAATAAATAATAAAATTTATTTTTGATTTGAAGCCCAAAAATATTTAAAATAGCAATACTGAGTTGACATTATGTTTTTTAGGCTGAATTCCATGTATTTAAGTCATTTTGAGATGCAAAATCGAAATGTAAAATTAAAAAAAATTTCGATTTAAACCCCTCGACCGAATTTTGTTATGGGCTTTTCAAGTTAATTTAAATTTCATTTTTTGATTTTAATTTATTACACGCTATTTGCTTAATGGACGGCAATAAAAGTGACCTCCGAGTTTCGTCGGCCTTTGACTACTGGGTCCTAAAAAAACAAATTGTGTGGGTTAGTATGGAGTTGCGACGACAAAAAAAGAGAGAAGAAAAACTACAGCGGCAGAAGGAAATGAGAAAAGTATTTTTATACTTAGGAGAACCACGCCATTCAAGAAGAAAGATTTCGCCGCCTTGAATTGCAGAGGCAATATGAATTAAACATCCATCAAGAGCAGATCAGAAATTTGACGGCTGACAACCGATGGGTGACTCAGCGAAATGCGTACCTTGAAGACCTGCGTCAGACTCGAAACGCGCCCGCCAACAATCCGCCTGCCAATTTTCGTAAGTGTTTTTTAAATGGGTGTGAAATTTTGTTGAATTTTCTCTAATAATTTTCGATGTTTAAGTTGAAACTCAAAAATATTTCACCTTTGTTTGTTATCATTTCCTCAATTTAAACTATTGTTGATGAAAAATATGGTTTTTGTGAAGAAATTCCTTCAGGATGTGATAGAACTGCTCCGAGAACAGCTGCGGGAGCGTGATGCCAATATCAGGGACTTGACAGGCCAAATTCACGTACAAAACGGGCGAATCCGATTCCTTGAGGGTCAAAATCAGCAGTTGATACATCAGAATAATTTTTTGCAAAATTTTCTCCTTTACGGACGCGCTGTGCGTGTCCAAAAACGGGCGAATCCGATTCCTTGAGGGTCAAAATCAGCAGTTGATACATCAGAATAATTTTTTGCAAAATTTTCTCCTTTACGGACGCGCTGTGCGTGTCCAATTCGGTGATTATTTACATTTGGTTTGGTCATTTTGTTACCTTGTTCATTTCTTATTGTAAATATCAAAGGAGGCAAACAAGCGCTTAGTAACTGTTGAAAATTTCGTGTTTTTTTTCAGCTCAAAACCAAGGTGCTGGTCAAATCCACGGATATCTTCGAGAACAATTAAATGCACACGACATGGCGCACAATGCACAGCAGCAAGCTCAAACCCAGAACCACGCACAGCAGTTCATGATGCCAGCATTTGCCATGCCTCAAGGAGTGCAAGTGCCATTGGTTCGCCCATCGCCCCCACCACATTTTCCAGGTGATGTGTGAGAGTTGCAGATGACGACCAAATGGCCATCGGGTGACATTTTTTGAACCCATGGGAAAGGAAAAGTATTGGCGGGCGGAGCAGCAGCGCCCAACGGAGGTATTTGGGTTATGAAATTCAGACTTCTCTCGTTTTGGATGGGAATGGGACTTTAGTGAAAATTGGAACCAAAAAAAAAAAAACGGTTCTCAGTCACGGTAAAAACCCGACTCGTACAGGTCCAACTCGTACGACCCCGACTCGTACTGGTGGCGTGTTATAACCATAAGGATTGTCTAACCCCCGCTGTCTGCGCTCCCACGCAGAATAGGTTTAAAAAAGTACGAGTCGGGGTCGTACGAGTTGGACCAGTACTAGTCGGGGTTTGTCCCTTAGTCACATCTTTGTTTTTTGTTTGCCTTGGAAACTAAACGAAAACAAATTTTAGGTGTGCGATGGTGCCGATTGGTACCGCCGCCGGGAAAAAAGGAAAAAATTGTTGTTAAAAATTAATTTGTATCATTTTAGTGAACCAACATTTGGACGGCGGCGGCAACGCGCAATACCCAGCTAATTGGGGTAAGAAGTTCTACTCCTCTCTTAAAATACCAAAAAAAAAAATTTTTTGTTTTTGTTTTTTAGGCTATGATCATTGAAATCCGGATGGCCACTAGGGACGTGCAATACAACAAAGATTTCTCAAGACAAGTCTATCGCACAGACATCTTCATTTTCATTATAAAGGACATTCTATCGCATGACTTGACATAATTTACTTCTATCATAATTTTCAAACAAAGTATAAACAGAAATAATTTTCTTTTATGAATAAATGAGTGTGGTATAACGTGTACCAATTTATTTCTCAAAAATTTCACGAGCAATTATTATACAACCATTTCTTGGACTTAATTTAAATTTCACTTTTTGATTTTAATTTATTACACGCTATTTGCTTAATGGACGGCAATAAAAGTGACGACTCCTTTTATGACTCGGACCAAGATGAACAAATGGCCGCTGCTTCCACCCAATCGCTGTACGACCCGTGCAGTCCGTACACACCGGTGCGACCGAAACAGCAACAACAACCCCAATTCATGACACTGTCCGGCCAGCGACTGAGTTCCTCCGTTTGTGCAAAGGCCACCCAATCGGTGAAGGAGCATTTGGCGACTCAATTGGTCATTTCACAATTTCCTTGGTTTCTTATAAAATCCACCACAGTTTTTCAGAATCCATTCCTCTGTCCAACCGACAACCCCAACGACTTCGTTTGTCAGGGCCTCTTGTTATTATGAGGAGGCAAAGAAAGTGAGCATTTTGACACTGAAATTAAAAAATGAACAATAATAATTTGTTAGAAGCTTGCAAAACTCGAATTCAAAAATTAAGACATTTACTTAGTTTTTGGTTTAAATTCTCTTACGAGATTCGGAAGTTGAAAACCATCTAATTTCCTATAATAAAACTGCCATTTGTTCTTTTTCCTTATCACTATTCGATCAAATTGAATTAATCGCGTTAGTTTTTTTTTTGTAAAGGCAAAAACCGCTGATGAACAGTTGGAAGAGCTAAGGGACAAAAAACAATTGGAATACGATGAAACGCATGCACTCAGTGAGTTTTAGGGATTTTACGAGCGTTTGTTACTTTATTTCCATTTTTTGTCAACTGAGCGATATTAAATAAAGTGTCAAAGATTTGAATACTTGCAAATAAAGATATATATAGTATTAGGATGTTTTGGTCGGGGAATCCGCTTCTAATATAAGTTCCACTTCATTCTCTTGACTCGAACTCGAACAAGCAATTTGGTGTTTACAAAAGGGTCTCGTCGATATTGTTTGGTTCAGATAACCAATTCCGTGACATTGACGAGGCCGAGTCCGACTTTCTGACCCAAGTGGAACGGGCCAAGGCGGAGCAAGAGGCACGCAAGCGCAAGGAGGAGCAGGAACAGCTGCAGTTGAGCCGACAACAGACACACTCGGCTGGTGCTGCCTCCGCTGTTGCTGGCCAACAACACCATGCACTGTTGGAAAAGCCACAAAAAGCGTCCGTTTCGTCAGGGATTAGGCGACAGGGGGCTCTGGTCGCCGCATCATTCGTCCGCAAAAGGCGGGTAGAACACCCAATTTAGAACTGTATTTGCATTAAATCCAAGAAACGGACTTGGAAATGAAGATTTAGTTGGGTGATAGGTATTTTTGTATGATTCATTATTTCGCGTATATTCAATTATCTACTTTTTTAAGACCTCACTCCACTGACAATGAACCAAAATCGATGGTTGGAAAAGTATCATTGCCTCAATCGTCGACGAAAAGTTCAGACGGTCCACCGCCAAAAGTGCGCCACGAGTCTCATTGCCAAGTGATTGGTGTGCTTCATGGTCTTCCGAACTACTCCGATTCGAGGCACGGGAAAAAATATTTATTTTGCTCAATTAATGGTTTGGATACGACTAATAGCCGAGCAACTCGGGCTCGTAACCGGGAGGGAGCAATGCAATCACCTCTCCCCCCCCCCCCCCTCCAAATCAGGCAAACTGACCGTGTGTGGCAACAAAAAAAAATGCCGTCAAGTTGCGTCCTTTTAAAAAAAATTTTCTGCTTACGGCCTGAAGCAACCTTATTAATTGAGCAATTTTAGCGATGAGGCCGGAAGTAGCAGCAACAGCGAGAGTTTGGAGTCGCAATTGCCATGTGTGGCCATTTATGCGGGAAGGGGTGCGCCGAAGCCGCAAGCGAAAGTTGTTGAATGAGTGGAGGAGAGCAAAAGAGAAATGTTGTCAATCTGTTTGCAATTTTTGCTCATCCCCTGTTTGTTTTTTTTTTCTTGTATATTAGAAAAGCTTTAAAGTATATATTTTAGTGTTTTTTTAATGAAAAACAAAATTCTTTGGCACAACAAAATGATATCCACACAACCGTCATTTAAATGGAAGGGATGATGAAATGGGCACAATATTGGCAGAAAAAATTGGGATTCAGTGGGTTCAGAAAATTTAGAAAGTCGAGTCGACTTCTAAAAAGCCGCCGAAATTTGAATTCAGGCTCAATATTTCTATCAAACCAGCAAACCAACTTGACTTAAATAGATATTTCATTTTCCATTTTATGTTCAAAAATAAGAAAAAAAAATGCATTTAAGCGCCAAATTAAAATTCATTAAATCATCTCTAAGCTTCAACACCAATTTTGCACAAGCGAGTCTTCACTTACTTTTTTCGATTCATTTATTTAGTCAAAGAAGAATGAAAAGCACAAAAATATTTGATAAAATTGTATTATACTCAAATAAAAAAGAGAGTGCAGTGTTAAGTCCAAAATGTAAGTCAGTTGGCAACGTAACTTTAAAAAGTATGATTTTAAAAAAATGTAAAATAGTCAAAAATTTATTTTTAAACGACCAAAGAGTTGAGAAAATGTAAAGAGGATTGCGATATGTTTTTAAAGCTTTAATAAGCTATGATGTCGATTGACAGAAAACTTGATGTTTTTGTTTTGGACGTCGGCTGACATTCCCGGTCCACAGAAATGGCGGGGGAGGAATCGTTTTCGGCGTTCGCCGTCATTTATGCAATTTCCTTCCGCTCATCCCACCCACCATTTTCATCTTTATTTCCTCCTCCTTTTAGTAGTCGTTCCCTCCCCGCCTCTTCCTTTTTTTTTGCCTTTCCATCCGCCCACAAAAATTTCCCGTCTTGGGCGTGGACAGACGACCGTTTTTTTTCTTCATTTTATGTGTGTTTATCAGTGGGAAAATGAATAATTGCCCCTCTTTTGCCTTCAGTTTTCATTCTTTCATTCACTTGCCATTTGTTGTCTCTTCATCTCTCCTTTTATTTCTGCTTCTCTTTTCCTTTATTGGGCATTTGTTGAAAAAGTCAATTTTGGATTATTCAAAAAACAAAGATCGGTTAAAAATGAATAAAAAACTTCATATCAAATATCAATCAATTCTCGAAAAGAACTGTTTGGGATTACCTTATTTGGTTTTTTTTTTTTTTTAATCTTATTTGCTTAATAAGTAAACCCCAGGTTAGTAAGCTTGACAAAAAATATGGCTTTGGTACTTAAATTATCAAATTTCCTTGTAATTTTTTATTGAATTCCTGTCATATATAGTATAAAAATAAATCCCAATTGTTTTGTTTTTTTTTTTTTTTTTACTATTTTCCTATATCAGGTAGAGATGGAAGGCACTCTTTCCAAATGGACTAATGTTGTGCATGGCTGGCAACACCGTTATTTTGTGCTCAATGACGATGCGCTCTGTTATTACACGTGTGTACCTTATCAACTTTTTAATGAGTATAAGAAAAATTCATGGTATCCCCTTTTATGTCGATTTTGGCAAAGGAACGGTATTAAAACACTCCTTTTTTCGCTACTTTTGTTCGATATTTTTTCTTGCAAAAATAACGAAGGATGGAAAGTTGGAGACATAAAATCCTGGCTGAATCGCTCTCTGTCTCATGCATTTGTTTAAAATTAAGTGAAATTTTACGGAAAAACATTTATGTTAAAAATGATTAAGGTCAAAAGAAAAGATGGCACGTGGTCAGCAACGCGGGTGCATTCGTTTGCGTGGCGCTGCGCTTGGCATTGACGAGGAGAACAATGCCCAATTCACAATTGCAGTGGACGGAAAAGTCTTTCATTTACAGGTTCGTTTTCTATTTAATAAATGGGGACGTTTTGCAGTAAGTCCGCCACTTATCGAATTTGTCATAAAATTCGGGTGCGGGATTCGAACTCAGCAAATGGGTGTGGTACGACTATTCCGGTTTAATGCCGCGATGAGTTGAATGGGCTAATCACCAATGCCGTTTTCAGGGCAAAACTCGGGCCGAACGTGACACATGGGTGCGTGTGTTGGAGCGCGTCATTCACGAGAAATGCGGCTATTATAAGCCACCGCAGGAGGACCCGTTGGAGGAGTTGCGCAAGCGAGTGGTCATCGCGGAAAACCAGTCGCAAACACTGATGGAGCAGGTAAGCGAGGATGGAGCAACACTCCGTACAGGATCGGCGCAATTTTGGTGGCGTCGGACCGATCCCGAATCAGGGATGTATCCAGGATTTGGGTTCAGATCTAGAGTGTGTACCTATTAGCATGAGAGGCACCCGGCTGAGGAAAGATTTCAACGGCCAAAATCCTTTTTTTTTTTCTTTTTTTTTTGCTTAAAAATCCCCCGGCGGGCCGGTAAGTTCTGCGTGTACACCTCACCATGGATGCATCTCTGTCCGGCTCGTGAACGAGACTTTTTCCCACAGCAGAGTGCAGCTTGGGGTCTTCGTTTTTTTGATATAAGAAAATTCCAACTCCTAAAGTTGTTTCTTGTCACTTACAAATTTCAATCCTTATAGGAGTTGCTTTTTCAAAAAAAAAAATATTCGTGTTTGTCCGGCCTGTTTTCAAGTCGCAGTTTGGGGCTTTTTAGAAATTCCGATCTTTTTTTATACTTTCGTGTTTAAGAATTTCCAGGAAAAATAAACAAATTTAGACCCGCAATTTGGAACAAATCAATGCCCGTGAGTCAGACAAGGCGGACCAAAAGCGGAAGAAAATGTTGACGGAAATCATTGCGACTGCCAAACGACTGCAAAGCAGCGTCGACCATTCAACAATTTTGTTGCGTCAAGTTCAACGCGACATTGGCTCATCACTGGCGCTCACTGCGGATCAACAACAACAGCACCTTAAAAGACGAACCGACAAAACAGTACGATCATCGACCACACTGGGCACAGCAAAAGTGACGGAGGACAATTTGAATGGCAATGACGGGGAGGGGAAAATGACGGCGGTTGGCGCTGAATATGCTGCAACCGGTGGTGATGGAACACAACCCTTGCAACATCGGAAAAGGCAAGAGTCAGAGGATGTGGAGGAGGATGAAGTGGCCACGCTTTGTGACACAAACGGGAAGGAGGTCAGTCACAGGGCCATCGGGTTTGGACAGACAATGGACCGGGGGAGGGGAGGGGGGGGGGACAGGAGAATTTACTGATTTAATTTTTGAAATAAATATGTTTGTGAAAGTCTAGACTGGATCATGTACGCATTAAGTCACAGAAGTTGACCATTAATCCCTTTCTGGGGGTCGTTATCCTTCACGTCGTTTGCATCCAGAAAATGTAAAAAAAAAAAAAAAACTAAATTTGGAATTTTGAAACGGTTTTAAAATTTACACGACATGTGGGGACAGTGAGATCGGTTCGCCCCAAAATTTTGTTTCCAAATTGGCGCGACAATTCGCCGCCTAAGTTTCACAAATAATACCATTCAACAACAAAACTTGGAAAAGGAATAAACTTATTGTGCCTTTTTTCGATTTTTTCAAATAAAATTCCGGTATTTCCGGCTAAATTTTATCCTGTTCTTGTTTGGCCAGGCTGTTGCTTGTCTTTCTGAAAACAAGATTACCTTCTTTTTTTTTTGTTGGTAAATTTACGTCTTACTACCAGGAGGTTGTTCAGGAGTTGGTGAACCTTGACGAGGTGGTCAGCTACTCCAGCTCTGATGACGAATTTTACGACGCAGCCGAGGAGGAAAATGAACAGCAGCAACAACAGCAAATGCACCAACATTGTCTAACTGCCGGTTCTGTTGGTGCCATTTCGTCAACTGGACTACCATTTGGGGGTGAACAACAGCACAAGCAATCGACCGACATGGGCACTTCTACCGCCAGCGCTGCCGCCGCTCTTCGACGCAACAGCAAAGACTTGGCCAGGTGAATGACCACCAATCATTAATGAATGCACCAAACCCCCCACCCCCGGATCATTTCCTCCGGTTACACGTTGTTTCCTCCATGCGTCGTTTCCACAAAGTCGTTTCTACATGAAACAGGGCAAAACTTCGCCAGAAAAAAAAATCACCAAAAACCCTTGAAATTTTTCAGAAAACTCCAAATCGGTTTTCCGAACTTGTGATGCGAAAACCAAGAGAAGTTGTTGAAAAGTTAGGGTTGTGGGAGGAAATGATTGAATTATGTAGAAAATTGTGATTTGGGATCGGACAATAACGAAATGTCGGCTAAAAAAAACTTTTTAAAAAAAATGTTTTCAAAAAATAAACAAAATTTTGAGAGAATCAAAAACGATAATGAAAATTTCTGAAAAATAAATAAATTTTCAATAAATTTCTTATTGAAAATTTTCTCTCGAACAGACTTTTTTTTTGGAAGTTCGAAAAACAGGTTGTTTTGACAGTTTTTTCGGCGACGACCTTTTGGGGTGCGCTTATTGGGGATCATGATGGAAAACGGAGAAATGGGGTCGATGGATTGACAGACAATTAATTAATTGGAACGAAGAAAATAAATTGGGGTACATTTGTTGTCAGACAAAATCATTTTCTTTTTTCTATAATTAATGTGTTAGTTGTCACGATTAACTTTATGTTAAGTGGCGGGAAGGGGGAACGTTTCGGGGGGAGTGTGGGGGCGGGCGGGAAACGACGTGGGGGAGCAGGAAACGATCGGCTCCCTCATTATTTGTCATCGTGCAAAATTTGCTTAAATAAAATGTGCAATATTTTCTGAAAATTTTCTATAAACGAAACAATGGTGGGACAGCTCAAAAAAAAGTATATCCCTCGTGCTTTAATGGACATCTTTTTATGCTGCAATAATTTGTCCGTTTTCAGAGCTGCACGCAAGCACAGCCATCAACAATTGCCGTCCACCCTTGGCACCCATCATCGGCCTTCCTCTTTGGTGTTGAAGCAGCCGGACGTGTCCGACTGGGGTCTTTACGATGCCCAAGGCACTGACTATGATGCCATTTACAACAACACGCATGACGAACAAGACATTGGGGACATTAACAAACAGCACGGCAGTGTGCTCATGCATTTGCTATCTCAGGTGGGACATTTCCACATTATATGTCTCAAAGTGAGCCTAAAAACCGATGTTTGGTCTCTTACAAGGGAACTGAATTGAAATGTCTGGTTGCGACAGCGGCGATCCTCTTTTTTTTTCTAATTTGTTCCACGGGGTAAACTCATCCAATTTCTCGGTTTGATTGGTCTCATTAAATCCTTAATATGCTCGAGCATCGTTTCGGTCCGATAAAACCTGATTTTTAAATTTGTATTCTCTACCATCTTTTAATCAGGAACCAAGGAGTTTGAACACAGTCATATAAAAAAGATTTTAGCAAATCCAATGAACTAAATTCGGTATCATTCGAAAGTCCTATTGTAAACAAGATAAGATAATTGCTAAGTGACAAATTATTGTTTTTTATCGATCTTCATCTTTTAGCTTTTGGAGAGCGGATAAAAAGCTTCCAAAAAGTTCTCCAATGATAATAAATTTGTTGAATGTGGTTACCTCCTAACCTAAGAAAAAAAAAAGTTATGGTATTTCAAAATTGCTTGGGCAAAGATGACCCTAGCCCATTATATCAAATATTCCAATATGAATTTCTTTGACTACACAATTGCAATTATTTCCCTGTAGGTCAGTGTCGGCATGGATTTGACAAAAGTGACACTGCCGACGTTCATTCTGGAGCGGCGCTCCCTGCTCGAAATGTACGCCGACTTTTTTGGTAAGCGTTTATTTTTTCTGCCGACATTTATCGGTTTTGTCGGGTCGAGTGTTCTAAATTTTATAAACACCCTTTCTTCAGCCCATCCGGACGATTTTGTCAGTGCGGTCGACGAGGATTCGCCTGAAATTAGGCAATTTAAAAATTAATTAATATATATATACAATCGTTTAAAAATTTAGATTTCTGGCCGTCCTCAAGTACTACTTGAACTCGTTCTACCCCGCCCGCAAAAGTGGGGTAGCGAAGAAGCCGTACAACCCAATTTTGGGCGAGACCTTCCGTTGTCGTTGGACACTGCCCGACACTGACCCATCTCCGAGCAGCCGGACAAAGGGCGGTCCATTCCCGGGCTCCGCTACCAACCAGGTCTTGCGAATTTTTCTTTATAAATTTTTTGGGGTTCGTTTACCAATTTTTTGGGATCGGAATTCCATTTTCTGAATTAAAGATTTCTTAAAAATTAATATTTAAAAAAAGCAGTCAAATGTTTTTTTATTTTATAAAACCTTTATTCATTAAATGTTTTCAGGTGACTTTCATTGCTGAACAGGTCAGCCACCATCCGCCCATCTCTGCCTTCTATGTTGAACATCCTGACGCCGGTGTCTCTTGCACCACTCACATTTACACCAAATCGTCCTTCCTCGGCCTTGCCATTGGTGTCCAAATGGTTGGCAGGGCGACCGTCCGAATTCACAAAGTTTGTTGGGTGGCAAAGAAAAAAAAAAGTGGGCGGAGGAGGTAACTTTTACTGTTTCAACGATCTTATATTCGATATGTTAATTTCAAAACATTTTTTCCTTTTCTAAATTTAATTTATTTTGTAACTGCAGCACAACGAGACATACATCGCCACATTTCCCAATGGCTACGGACGCGCAATAATGGCGACACCGTGGTTCGAATTGGCAGGAAAGGTGGCTCATTTCATTTCTGCATTTAACAAACCAAAATTTGTTTCACCGGTTTACCAAAAACTCGGTGTTCCAGTTGGAACCAAACCTCAAACTTCCGTGACCAAACAAATATTTTCTGTTTGAGTTTTATTATAGAGATGAAATTTTAATGTTTAGCGGACGGCTTTTAGGGTGGATGGATCTATTTGCATTGGGAAGCCTTTATTTTCTCCTTTGTTCTTAAAAATCAATGCTTGTTTGGTTGCCTTTTTTATTTGCAAATTTTTGCGTTAATCAAAACATTTAGTGCATTTTCCTCTGTCCAGGTCGAACTTCGCTGTGAACAGACTGGTTACCGAGCAGAAATTGATTTTCTGGCCAAACCGTTTTTTCGCGGCAAAGCCCACCAAATTCATGGCCAAATTTTTCACTCTGGCCGCAAGGGTGCCGTGATGCAGCTGAAGGGCGAATGGAATGGACACATTTACTTGAAGCGGGACGGCGACACTGACTACAAACTGTTCACGGATGTGCGGCAAAAGCCCGACGTTCGAAAGGTGTGGACGACAGTGATTAGCGCAAGCAATTTGTTTCCAACATTTACGTACCTTTTTTTTTACATATAAGAGAGTAAACGCAATATTTGCGAGTCATTTGGCCTATGGACATGTCATATACTTTTAATACAACTAAAAAAACACAATTTTCTATTGCACTTCCATTGCAGGAATGTGTGCCGGTGATGGAACAGGAGGACAGAGAGAGTCGAAAACTTTGGCGTCAAGTCACTGCAGCATTGCTCAACAACAACATCGAAATCGCATCTCAGGGTGGGACTTAATAATGGGAAGAAATGTTACTAAGATTTGCAATTGAACAGAATTTTGAATGGTTTGTATCCGTTTTAGCAAAACGACACATTGAGCAGCGACAACGGGACGAAAAGGCACAGCGTGAGCGACTTGGACAGCAGTGGGAGCCGCGCCATTTCGCTCGAATTGGCGACGGTTCACCAACTGATGCGTGGCGGTACCGTAACGCGTTGGAGCAACGAATGACAAAGGATGGACTATAGAGTTAAACTGATCAAAATGAATTGACACAGAAACACACAAAATTTATTCATCTTGTTTTGTTATTGTTTTGTTGTTGTTATTCATCGGCAGATTCTTTCTAATTGTCAATATAATTTGTTTGTTTTTTTTCGTTCTTCATTTGGTCATATTGTGTTTTTTCTGAGCGGTTGAGAGGAGGAGATTTTGGGTTTTAACTTTTAATGAGTAACAAACAAAAAAAGAAGTGTAATCCATTCTTGTCTCCTCTGCCGCTTTTGTGCTTTCTCTGCTTGTCATTCAAATAAAAACGGCCCAAATCACACGAAAACACCAAACCGTCGAGTCATTAATTAATTGAGTAGGATTATTGTTCAACTTTATTTTGATTTAATAAATGCATTTTTTTCCCCTATTTCCCTTCTTGTTCTGCTTGAATGTATAATATTTTTGCCACTGTAAAGTTCCATGTCAATTTCTCTCCATTGATTTTGTTTTTTTCAACTCAAAAACTATTAGAGATAGAACACATTTAGAGCTTTAAGCGTGTTGCTTTTTTTTCGGAATTTGAAATAAACCTTCGTTTATTTTTTATTCGGCTGATTGGATATCCAATGGGAGCGTTTTTTTCGTCAGGCTTCAAATTTGTTGGAGGAGGTGGTCCTCAGAAAATGGTCTTTGTCGTGAACACTTCGCTTAAGATGGGGCCTGGCAAAATGGCGGCACAGGCTAGCTGAAAAGAATGCAGACAAAAACTGAAAACTTGGCCAATTTTCAGGTTGGACACGCCGCAGTGGCCCTGTACAGGTTGGCCCTTCAGACGGAGGAGGGCCGAAACGCGTTGGAATACTGGGCAAACCATGGGGAGATGAAAGTGAGAAGAAATTTTACAAAAAAATAAAAATAAAATTGCTCTCCTTGTCTAAACATATTAGGGTTCTACCGGATTGCCCGAACTTCCCCAAAAAAAAAAATTAGGAAAAATGTGTTCCCTTCACATGGAGGGGAACAAAATTCAGGAATCAACTTGATAAAGAACTTATCATAATAAATTCACTAAACCAATTTAAAACTAAATTTACGAATTCTTTAGGGTAATAATATAAGACTGGGATAGGCTGGACCAAATCAATCCATTAATAATCATTTGCTTAAACGG
This sequence comes from Heterodera filipjevi, assembly GCA_039877585.1. NCBI lineage: Eukaryota > Metazoa > Nematoda > Chromadorea > Rhabditida > Heteroderidae > Heterodera > Heterodera filipjevi. The sequence continues at coordinate 10,368,974 of JBDPZO010000007.1, read as the reverse complement.
ATTTTCCCTTCTGTGGACCTTTCTTTATTAACGATATCAAATTTTCCGATTGTTCTCCGTGCCGAAAGTGCCGCCCAGTTGAGCGAATTGTGCAAACAGGCAAAACAGCATGCACTGATCGCGCAGCTCACCCACGACGCTGGACACACACAAATTCCGGCCGGCTCTTGCACAGTGCTCGGCATTTTTGGACCGCGTGGAGAAATTGACGAAGTCACTGGCCATTTGAAGCTACACAATTAAAGGAAGAAAACTTTTTTGGTCAATGCCCACATATAAAGGAAACAAATAAAATTTGTTAAAATGAGTGCTTTTTGTATAAAATTGTTTTGTTTTTTTGCTCAAAGAATGAATTTTATTGATTGCCTTCACAAATTCTTAGATTTTAATCGGGTTGAAATTCCCAGCATTTCAGCCCCAGATTAAAGTCCCCGTACGCTGAAATTTTCCACAGAAATTTGAGTACATTTATGCTAAAGTTGTCAATATTCAAATAAGTATGTATGGCGGTAGCTCTGCGTTTTATCTATAAAACTTTAAAATATCTAACATTTGATTAAGTTACATAAAATTTATGATCTATGAAGTGCAAAAATCCATTATGCCAATTTTTCGTCCTTTTTTGCTGTAAACTTTTAGATTTCTTCTGGGAAAAATTATAACGCGCGGAGCCCAGTTGTGCCGCTCCGATAACAATTTGGTCTTTTGTCGAAAAAAATTCTAACTGAACTATCTCCATTTGAATTTGAAAAATTCATCCTAAAAGCTCAAACAGAGCTAAAAAACAAATACCGTACTTACTCTAATAGAAGACCCACCTCTATTAGAAGACCCCCCTCCATTATAAGACCCCTTTTGAGAGGGGTTGAACAATATAAGACCCGGGTCTTCTATTAGAGTAAATACGGTACCTATGTTTTCGTGTGTTTCAGGCTGTTCCCAGTTCAGGGAAAAAAGCATTTATCTGTCTTACTGATAATATACTATCATTTGTTTTATATGCCATTCGAATACCCAAAACGTAATTTTCATTGCATTTTAAATCTACCATATTTAGCAAGCCATTTTATCTTTCATATTCTAGCATTCTCCGTTGATTAATGAATATTAGTAGGACAAAGTGTTGTGTGTCGTCCACAATTGTTGCCCGTCGTCAGTCCGTTGGATTCCCCTCGCTGGTTGTTGGCCGCCATTTTGCGTCAGACCATGGGCATGATGAGAACAAACTGCACCCAATTGACAACGCGGACATACCGCGTCAGCCTGATATGTACCGGTACGTTTTTTCCACAATAAGTTTGCTTAAAATGTACAATTAAATTTTGTGGCCTTATTTTTTTTTTCATATCCGAGAAAAATTTATTCTGGGAGCTTTTGTTCAAAACCAGTCCATTAAAATATAAGAATTTTTGAAATTACATAAATCGACATTCGGTTTGTGTTAACTAAATTATAATTGCTAAATATTTCAGTCCTGGCTCCGATTCGTTCGCTTACGAAAATCCATGGCCCAAACTGAACAAAGGACGTCTTGATTGGTCAGTTTTACTATACAAGTACTTCATTTCCATCAGCAATTAATTTTTCTCCTAATTTTGGTTTCAAATGGGGAAATAAAACGTTCTAACAAGGGCTAAGGTTCCCGCCCTACCATTCTGATTGTGAACAATGTTTCCAGCTTTTAATGAAATTTTTAAATCAAAAAGAAACTTCCTGACACTGCTTGTCGGTGTCACAAGAGGTATAAGGCTATAATTTTTCGAAAATTCACCCCCACCCCTCCCTTCCATCCCCAAAAGCGGTGCCTTAATCCTCGATCCGTCGAGTTTCATCTCTTCGAAAAACCCCTCTGAAATTCTATCTCGTCGAAATACGATAACAATTTTTTTTAGGCTTTTCAACGATGGATGGCGCCGTCCGCTCGCGGAGGATCAAAGCGGCTTTATAGTCAGCGTTCTTATTTTACATTACTTTTCCTTTTTAAATTTTAGCGTCGCCAATGGCTCTATTTCAAATGCAATTCTCGTGATGAGTACAAAGATTGGAAAAAGTGGCACATGATCATGCCCATATTCTGCACCGGCTGCCTCATCTATTTGACGTTCTTATGGCAGTACTGCAATTCGGACTGGTTGGTGTTGCACTTTATTCTCCCCATCCCCTCCCGAACCATTTGGGTTCTTTTTAGGTTTTGTGAACCCTCCTGGGGACACACTGTTATGAATTTGTCCCGTTTCAATCTTCACCGTTAGATATAAAAGAAAAATGTATTTTTTTTTTTTGTGAAAATATTTTTTCCGACTTTTTGATTAATGTGTCCCGCGGTTTCAACAGGCATCAAACGCTCGGTTTTTATCCATAAATCCTTAAAATAATCATGTTTTCCCCTACCCCCTCACCATCCAAATTAAGGCCTTCTGCAAAGGAGTGGGCACTGCGCGAGGCGCATTTTGAACTTGTTCGCCGGGAGCGTGCCGGACTGCCATTGATCAGTGCGGACCTGATCGAACGCAGCCGAGTGGAGGCCTGTCTGCCGGCGGAGGAGGAGTTGCGAGACTTTGACATTCTCATCTAATCGGTTTGACAACAGCAGTGATCGAAGCAGGGCCGGTTACTTTTGGTCTGAACTCTGATCAATCCGATAAACATTATTTTGATGATCAATTGTTAGATAATGTTCATTTGATTTATATGTTTTTGTAAAATTGTTTTCAAAATCTTCGCTTCCGGCAAATTTTAGGACAAACTACACACACACTATTGCTGCTGTATAAATTTTACGTTTTCGTTATGTATGTTCAGCATACAATTAGGTAATTGTCCTCCATTCGGTTAATCGAATACCGTTTATTTATTTATTTTCGCTGTTAACGTATTTGCCTTCGAATAGGGCGCGAAACCCCGGTGCGGCTGAGAGCTCATTCATTAGCCCTGGTTTCAAAGGAAAGTAATTATATATAATATTTTCGTGCCAATGTCCTCTCCGTCGCCCACTTCTGCTGTTGCCGCTGTCGAGGGTGATGATGGCGCGCCCTCAACGTCACTTGTCCGTTTTGGCGACACAATTCGTGCCCGATTAGCACTGCTTGTGAACAGGACAAAAAGCAATTGGATGCACAGTTTTGAGGAGATACAGGTGGTGCGGAGGAATTGTTTTCTCTTAATCATTAGGCATTAGCCCAACTCTCGACAATTTATCAAGCGTTTTTGTGGCAAAAACATTTTCGGCCAAGACATTTGCGCCTATGTCTATAATCGCTTTCAAATTGCATTGCCTTAGCCCCAATTCTCGAGAGGCTTCATGTATTAGCCTTTATTAACGCTTTTTAAGGTATTTTGGATAATGGAACATAAATTGGAAACCAATTTTGGACATAACCGCAAAAGTCTCCGCAACACTCGGTTTCACTAACTCTTCACCCAGGAGGAAAATTTCTTAAGAAAGTCCGAAAATGTTATTTTTCTCGATAAATAATCCACGTGACTAAATTCTGGCCTCGTCTCGTTTCTTATTTTTTTTTGTTAGCGACTCGTTCTTGCACTCAATAATTTTTTGATATTCTCCAATATTTTGTGTTTAGGAACGAGTGCTTCCCGAAGGTTTTTCCTTCCGTTCTTCCGTTGCGGTGCCTGTTTTTGGCGAAGTTCGGCTGGCCAAATGGGCAGAGGGCATTGAACGGGTGAAGGTATGTGCTTTTTGTGTTTGTGCCTATGCCGTTCATTTGACACTTTGTAAAATTATGGATGCCATTTATATGAGTCGGCATTTGTAATGAAGTCCGGGCTCATCTTAGAGTAATTAAAAATGTGACTTTTTTAAATTTTAATGCCAATCTTAAGAAATATTTTTTTTTAAATTTAATGAGTGGGAATAACGACTTACTTCGCTTTTTTTTTATCACCTTTCTTCCAAGGACATCTATCGGCTTGACATGACCATCGAATGGAAAATGGTCAAAATTGCTTTTTGGACCAGTTTTGGTAGGTCACTCACTCATCTTTCACCCATTCATTTTTCCCATTTTATGCTTGGGCTATGTCTTCGGAGGTGCCACAACTCTTGCCGAATCTGTGCGTCGTTTTGAGCTGTACACCGCCGGCAAAATTTACTTCGACCGACCACATAACCACTTGAGGGTCCGTTGCTTACAAAAATAATTTTTTTTTATTTTGTTGGTGTGACATAAATTGGCTTACACCCCAAAACGTCGCCGCCGAAACGTCGCCGAAAAAAATATTGCTAAAAAACACTGGGGTTTTCAGAAAAATTCCTATATCGTTATTCTTGCAGAAAATTTCTGATAAACCCAAAATTTTAGAAAAATTGCTTAAATTTAAAAAAAAAATCCCTAAAGTTTTAATTTAAGAGTTTTTTGATGTTTTCAGAAATTTTCTGCAAGAAAAGCCTTAAGGATTTTTTTTTAAAACAAGTTTTTTTAGCAAATTTTTTTCGCGACGTTTTGTCCTGCTCTCCATAAATTGACCCTATGATTCTGAGTCCCGGCTGGGATTTCTTTTTTGGTGCGACCACGATTAAACCGGGACCAGAATTTTGACCGATCCGGATTTCTGATTTTGTACGCTTATTACCATAAACGACCAACTTGCCTTACAAGTTTTTTTCCATTGGTTAAACAAACCCCAAAACCAGGCATTTTGCCCAATTGAATTTACATAGCTTCTTTTTTTAATTCTATGGTATTATGATGCATTTTCCTCCCCTTTCAGTCGAGGAGGCTCAATTATACCGTAAGCTTTCAGCAAAAAAATGACATAATTGTTTGGGTTTTTTCAAAAGATGTTCCGCTTCAACGCCAAGGGCTGCAAGGTTGGCCTAAAGTTGGCATTTGGCGTTTTGTCCATGACGTGAGTGATGGCGGCAAAATTTCATGAAATTTTATATAGTTTTTTGTTTCCAAATTTAGCGCTTTGGTACTCGTGCCCGTCACTTTTTTCCACCACTTTTCACTGCTCAATTTGCCGCTTGCTACAAGTTAAACATTGAACCTTTAATAATTATTTGTTTTTGTTTTTTTTCGACCAAGACGCATGTATATCAATCACACTCAATTCCCTATGACCATAGAAAAATTCAAAAGCTTTCTTTTTCGTCCAAAGACTGGGTTTTACACCAATTTTCCTTAGTTCTACAGTAATTTTTTAAGATTTTGTAAATTTCTTCAAATTTTTCAGACTCAAGAAATTTCCAGATTTTTTTTAAAGAAAATTACACAAAAAAACCAAGGTATTGAACAAATAAATTTTGTGAAATTTCTTTCCAGAAATTTTCTACAAACAAAAATTTTTGATGGATTTTTTCTGAACTGATCGCAAATTTTTGAACACTGTTTTCCGGCGACCTTTTGTCCTCGGTAAGGTTTTGGCTGGCGACATTTTGTGTCGCCTCTCCCCTTCCAAAAATAAACATATAAAAAAAATTGTGTGGACTAATTAAAATTATTTTTAAAGAATTAATGCGAAAAATTCACATTCAAAAATCGGATAAACTCCCCAAGTTCCAGTGATTGTTCTCGGTGCCAGCTCCACTCTTCGCAATTGGGGCACTGTCGGATGGTTTGCCTGTGTTCCGCCAACAATTTTTATCAAGTGAGCCAACCCAACAAATTTTGGGAACACAGACAGAATTTGAAAATTTTAAAAATATTTATAGGAGGTAAAAAAAATGGAGCCAAAATATTCAAGAGTTAGTTTTTTGAAAGCCTAACCCCCTTTAGTTTTTTCTAACCAACTCCCTAGCTTTTAAGAATTTTTTTCTAAAAAATAAGGAGTTATGTCTTATAAAAAAATTAGGGTCAGGTTTTCGGAAAACAAGGGCTTTTTGACTCCATTATTTTATCTACTATAAATATTTTAATTTGGCATTTCAGTAACTTGTCATGACATTTATTAAACCCCAGTTTCCTGCAAATTGTTTTTATGCGATACCATCTCTACGTGGTTTAAAGCAAGCATACATTTTTTGCAACTCTGTTGAACAGTCATTTTCATCTGAAACCCGGAAAGTAATGAAATCTTCAACAAAAAAAATTCTATATTTTTTTTATAAAATTGTCCGTATTTAATGATCAAAATTATTATTACCCCCCCCCCCCCCATTTTGTGCTAGTGCCGTGCCGTTGCTGCTCATCTTGTGCTACTGTTTGTACTACCGTTGTACACCCAACGAATGTTATTGGCGTACCAAGGCGAACTACGAGCAAGAAATGCGAGTGGATGCGGACTACTCGCGCGAGTTGGACGCGTACGCGCGCTTTCGTCAAAAGTCCCAATCTTTCCGATACTTCCCGTGGGCGCGCATTCAAATGGTACTGTATTATACCGCAACTAATTGCACTTGGGTCTATCGTAACTTTGCTATGCCCCGAATACAGTCGATTTTCAGATAGCCCCGGTATTTTTAGGTTTAGTGTACCGGTAACGGGTGCACTACGTTTCCCCTCCCCTCCCGCTCCGTTTCACCCGAAAATTGAAAAAAAATTTTATGTAACGTGTAGGATTTTTTTTTTTCAGGCAGGAACGAAGAAAAATTAAGATTTTCGCAAAAATAAAAAAATCCACGGTAAAATTTTCAAGTATCAATCCTTGCGAAGTTTTAAAGTTTTTCTTGCAATCTTCTGGCTGAGAAAAAATTTTATAGATAAAGAATTGTTCAGGTTTTGGCGGGGGGGGGGGGTGACTGATCTGGGGGAAACACACATAAAAACCGAAAAATTCCACCCCTCTAAATTCATTGAACCACTTTACTTTTCCATTTGTTTTGAGGAGCGCGAACGCAAATTGGGCACATGGAAATGGACATCCGGCGTTGAGGACGGTTTGGTCCATTTGGACGGGACGACGCCGGCGGCGACAAAGGAAGAGGGGGACAATGCGCTGGACAGCGCTGCTGGCGATGAACTGAGCGAGGAGCAGCAACAGATACTGAAGGCATTGGAGGAAAAGCGAAGAGGGCCATGGTGGCGTCGGCTTTGGGCATGATTTGTTTTATTGGTCCGAATTTCTGTTCTGTTTTCTTTTGTCTGCATTGCTCATTTTGTTCTAATTTAGGCTTTTTTCAATAAAATGATAAAAAAATAATATTTAAAATAATAATTTACCGGAAATTTTACCGCTTTTTCTGCTGCCCTTCTGTTTTTTGTTGCCTTTTTTTATAAATTTATTCTCCATTTAACCCAAAAAGTTCATAGCCAAAAATGTTTTTTGTTGATGATTTGTCTTCCGGCAAAGAGGCGGGTGCCCTCCGGGCGCTTAATGAATACAATTTTGATCGGTTATTGCCATTTGAATACATTTCCATTAGCGAACCGATTAATGGGCTTACCTTCGGACAACCATCCGATCAGTTTTTGGTGGGTTTTTGTGACAGATATCAAAAAATTGCTTAGACCAAGTGCGCTTAAGGCGTTCAATGCACTTTTGGCGCCCAATCTGTATTCAATATTCATAATCGAAGGGTTTCGGGGCACCTGAGCCACAGATGGGGGAGATTTTTTGATACTTTCTTTAATTACTTGCTTCGAAAATTGAAAAATTCACATTTTTACAAAGAAAAACAAATATTTTTCTTTGAAAACTGACTGTGAAAATTCCAGTATTTGATACCTCTTGCCAGTAAAATATTTGAGATTTAAATAATAGCAGTATTAGGTCTTTCTAATGAGCCTAAATTTACATAATTGGGTTTGTGCTAATTTTATGGAACTGATACACCACTGATTTGTGTTGTTTTGCTTGGACATTGCTTTTAAAAGCGCACTTGAGCAAATTTGTTTGGCCAAATCTAATCGAAAATGCCTTTTCAGCGTCTCCCGCGTCCCAAAGTCCATGGGTTTGAGGTAAATTTTGAGAAATCTTTGGCCATTTTATGCGTTTTTTTTCGTTCTTTCCGCCCGTCCCTTTGGCTCCACGTTTTAGGCCTTCGACTCTCCCCCTTGGGGTGGAGCGCGGACCGAAAAATCCATCGATCTCTCTCCACCTCACTGGTCCTTATCTCATTTGCTTGTCTTGATCTCAAAGTGGTTTGTATACGCGCTTTATTTGTCAGAATCATCTTTGCTCAAAATGCCTTCAGGGGTTGTTCGGGTACAGCTTTCACTGTTTTCAGAACGCCGAAATTCATATTGTACGAGTTGGGTTGACACCTCCCTAACATTTGGGCGTGTTCAGGGCTGAAGACGGATGTTGTCAAACAACATCCAGGGATGGATGTCCGACCTCTGAAAATATCGCAAATACCGGAATTGGTCACATCCCCTTCCGCCGGATTCCAGCTCTGTGTTTGGTTCCCGAAGATTAAGCTTTCAAGTCTTTTTATGTTTAGACTAATGGGGAGGGAGTGGGCGGGGCTTCGCCCCCCCCTCATCGATTGATTTTCTCTAAAAAACAACTGGTCAGAGTCAACAATTACAGGTTTTCCATTCCGGTCCCTCAAAACAATGGTCTCTTCGTACAATGCGCAACCTTCGCGAGGACGCCGTGTTGTTCGAATACGCCGGTGAGCTCAGTGAGGACAGAGACGAGCCGGTGGCACAGGACAACTACATATTCATCTTTGAATATGTACCGCCAATTTATTTAATTTTCTGGTTTGGAAATGATCATGAAAATGTCCCCAAGAAGTCGACGCCCAAAGCGTCGCCTAGACATAACGTCACCGGAAAATTGCCAAAACCGTTTAGACTTTTTTCATCAAAAAATGTTGTCAAGGAAAATCGAAAAAAACGAAATAATCTGATTTTTTAATTTATTTTTTTTCAAAAAAAAAATGTATTTTCCAAAAAAACCGAAAATTTTATTTTAGGTTTTTTATGTTTTAAATTATAAAATTTTTTGGTTTTTGTGGAAAATCAGGATTCTTGGCATTTCTTTCTATCAAACACAGGGCCCGTCTATCAATTCGAGTGTCAAATAGCATTCGTTTTTTTTTGCCAGCAAAACCGGCACTTTCTGTTGGATGCGTGCCGTCGAGGCAATTTGGCACGGTTCGTCAACCATTCGTGTGTGCCGAACTGCTTCACACGGTTGGCACTGGTGGACAATGACGACGGCGATGCGTGCACTGGGGGCGAAGTGCCGCATTTGTTCCTCTGCGCGAGTCGGCACATTTTGGCCGGCGAAGAACTTACATTGGACTACGGTAGAGTGTATGGTCGAAAGTGTACGGTGTGTACCATTGACCGTAATTTACATTACCCTAATTCCATCTGGAGCCTCGTGGGGAATGCATTTGCTCTTTACCCTCTGTCTGGGGGCCAGGGATTTGCCGAATCGGAATCGGAACTGATCGGATTTTTGGCTGTAATCGGAATCGGCGATTTAATCGGAATCGGATTTTGTCCGGCTCGGCACATCCCTGCTGGGGGCCCTTGTCCGGACTCTAAAAATTCTCGCACCTTTTTTTCAAATTATTGCCCTCAGGCGATGCGTGGTGGCGCGCGAAACGGGCAAACAACAAAGGCATTTATTGCCATTGCAAAAGGGAAAAGTGCCGTTACAAAATGCCAGCGTGAGAATTATGAATGAATGCAGTGCGCAGGTGGCCTCGGCAAAACTATGCCATTTTTGTTACCATTTTTTGAATGTTTTGACCTTATTTTTTTTCTAAACGATCTCAATTTGCAATGTTTTTGAATTATTAAAATTAAATTATTTCAATTTAATGGCCTCAAATTTAATGTGCAACCATATGTTTTTGTACATACATGTTCATTCAAAATCAAACAAAAAAATGTCAAAATTTCTGAAAATATTTGGCATAAATAAACATAAAAATTTAAAAGAAAAAAAGAAACAATACAAAAAAAAACATTTGCAATAATTTTTGCTTTTTTCTGATAAAAAAAATATTTTAGTGTGGTGAGGCAACAAACAAAAAAATGAGGAGAAAACAAAAAGGGAAGAGAGATGAACAAATTTAAGGGGGCCGAATGCCTGAGGTATCGTTGAGATTTGTCGAGAAAACGGACGAGAAATATGAATTTTTGGAGCCGTCGAAGTGGGGAAGGGTAGGGGCAAGGGGGGCGCCGATTTCGACTTTTATAAATCGGAATCCCGACAACCTTTTTTTTTTTTTTTTTGGATGCTGGAGAACCCAACGGAACTCGGCGGCATCCTTGGTAGGGAAACGCCAATCGAACTGGGAGACCCCTGGGGCAAACCCCGGTCATACAAAAAAGGGTCCAAAAATCTGACATTTCTTCTAAACTTACTCATCAGAATATTTGTCCCCGGTGGGTTGGTTTAGCCCTCCCAAATAGGACAGACGGCGATGGTTTTGCCAAAAACATTGAGGTAATAATGGACAAAAACAAAAGTGGTGGAGAACGGCACAACATTTGGTGGAAGAGGTGAAGAAAGAGAAGAAGAAAAGTGAACACAACAAAAAACGGAAACAAAAAACAATTGACGAGAGAGAGAACAGCAACGGAATAACAGGCATATGACCAAGAAAATGAGTTTATCAATGATAAAAGAGAGAGTGATCATTGGTCACCAGGAAATTGATCAATGATCTAAGTGAATGATCATAGATCACCGGCGCCAAGTAATTAATTGATCATTGACCAACAAATTGATTGACCAATTCACCGCTCAAAGACCATTAGACAAAATTTGGAGGGGGGGAGGAAGGATTTGGCAAAATATTTCTCTATGGGGGAAAAACTGCTGCTGCTGCTGTTGGTTTGGTCTCCTCCATTCACATCTTGGGCCCTAATTTGCATTTGAATGTTTTGACAAGATAATAGGGAGTTCGTTCAAGTTTCAAATTTGGCTCGACAACAAAACGAAGTGCCAATTTTAATGGGGGTTCAATTGCACTATTATGTATTCCCCTGTTGCTGCTGCTCCTGTTGTTGTTGTTGCTGTTGTCGTTGCTGTTCTTCTACCGCTGAAATAAGCAACCGCAACGGGTTGTTGCCATTGATGCCATTGTTGTTGACATTCGTGCCATTAATGCTGGTATTTGTGCCATTGTTTCCGTTGGCATTTGTGCCATTGTTGTCCCGCTGTTCCTCCGCCTCTTCTTCCTCCCCGCCATCTTCGTCCTCCTCATCCTCCTCCTCTTCCTCCTCTTGTTTCTGGCTGATCGCAGCGAGTGGCATTTCTTCCTCCTCGCCCTCCTCCTCCCCGTTCGGCGGCTTGTGCTGTTGCAGTTGCAGTTGTTCCTGCTCCTGCTCCAACTCCATGCCCATCATTTCGACATCCCCACCACCGTCACCAGTGTCATCTGCTGTTTCTTTGTCATCTCCATAGTCCTCCTCTCCGTCCACAACGTCCACGTCACTGTCCGGCGCCGAGTGGGCACCCCGTTGGGCAAGTGTAAGCTGAAGGTACTGAAAATCAGAGGACAAATTGGTCAACCTCGTATGGGGCCCAATCAACGCCATGTAGCTGGCGGGGTTTCTTACTAGCGATGCTCAAGAGTCTCGACTCGAGAAAAGTCCTCGGGCCGTTTGGGAAAGTTTTCGGTTTCGAGCATCACTATTTCTTACAAGGGGAGGGCCAGCCAGGAGTTCGGCCCAATACGGGCTTCCGGGCCTGATTGATATGTCTGAAATTCCGGTGTCCGGTCCCACGCCTGGTAGAAGAGCATCAGGGTGGGGGCCCCGAATCTCATAAACGACGGGGGAGGGGTCGAAGAATTTTCACTTTTTCCCGTAAGGCCTAATCCAAAATTGCCTCCACCCTCTCCGTTTTCTATCAAATATTGGCATGGCATTTGTCCCCGCTGGGGATGCATTGATCACTGACCCCGGCCGTCTCCCCCTCCTCCTCGTGCATTGGGAAGTCGACAGCGGACACGGGGCTGGTCGGCACCACGATGGAACTCGGAAATGGGGCACCGCCCAGCTTCAGGAACAGGTGGTTGTGGTGCTGTTGAATGCGCCCAACAAACTCTTCGTCGCCGGTGCCCTCCTCGGACATTGGCACGTCAAACGATTCCTCCCTGAAAAAAAAAATGTTTGTTGAACATTCGGCACTGTGCCTATTATTATTGCCCTCTCATTAGCGCACCATTTTGTCGGGAGGATCCTTTGTACAAATTTATACACATAATTAAGCTAATTAGACGGGAGAATGGTGGTCCTGGAACAATGCCAAAAATACAAGACCGTTCCTGGTCGGGTTTCGACCCTGCTACGAATGGTCGAACCCATGACGAATCACGCTATTTATAGGGGGGAGAGGGGGAGGGGTCGGACCAAAGCGAGATTCATAGTCGGAATCATGATTTCGGCAACGATTGAAACATCAGTGATGTTCCGGAGTTTCTATGGCACTCCGAACAACCCCTTGTCTTTTTCTCTATTCGATGTCCGACCCAATGTTTTTCTGTTTTACGACTAAAAATAAGTGGGTTTACGATGATTGGTCAACCAAAATGTGCCGTACCGATGGTTATTCGTTAATTATCTCTATATCTTTGATCATTCGAAAAATTACGCAAATGCCATTAAATCAATTCGGTGTGCTCCTCCCCCCAAACTGATGGGTTTGGGACATTTTGGCGCCGTGCAAAATAACATTTTCTCAGAAGCAATCAAATTAAACTTTCTTATAAAAATAATTTTTATTTGTTTTCAATAGTCTAAAATTCCAAAAATATGGTTAAATTGTAAAAAAGTAATATCTAAAAAATGAAAATATCCAATTTTTACCAAATTTTTAGCACTTTTTCGCTCATAACTTTTTATTGGCTAGACCAAATTTTTTGAAATTTGGCAAGTATAAAGGCAAAAGAAGCAACCGGAGACGTTACTATGAATGTGTAGTTTGGTTGCTTCTGAAAAAAGTGATTTCGGATGGCGCCAAATTTGGGCGTTTTCCCCAACCGACCGCATCGTGTTCAGCCGTGCCGGTGTGCTCGCACTGCTCGCCAACTCGCCGCCGCCGCCATGCAAATGGTGATGACTGCCGCTGGTGAACAGCAGCGGGGAGGAGGGCACGGCACCGATGCCACCGCAAATGCCGGGCGGCGTTGCCACCAGCGACTGTTGTTGTTGTTGATGCAGCGATTGGAGCTGGCCAATGCTGGCAACGCTGCGCAACGTCGGGCCAGCAGTGATTAGGGTGGCGCCGCGGCCGCCCCCGCGAGCATTGGCACCGCCGGCAGCTGCCGCGGCTGCCGCAGCCCCTCGCTTTGTTGCCATTCCGCTGGCGGGCAGTGAGGACGGTTTGGAGGCGCCACCGTCGCCGCCCGCGGCACTGCTGCGCGTGGACGAGCTCCGCTGCGGTCGCCGCTTGTAAAACTCGCTGTCGTCCACCGTCCACACGGCACCCTTCACGTTCTGCTCCACGCGCGTGAAACCTACGCGCGTTTAGGGAGGGGAGCAGTAAAGGGAGGTGAAGAAAATTGGGAATGCCAATTTTGAAATTGGCAAATTAGGGACGGATGGGATGGCCAAGGAAAAAGCAAATTTAAAATGCGCGAAGAATGAGTAATAATAAATGCCCGTTGGGAAGTAGGCCCCTCAGGGCCCCAATATTTTTGCATTGCCTTGGTCGCCCCGCCAAAAAAATGTTAATTAAAAACTAAAAATTCCTACCGCAGGACGTCGCCTAAATCCTTGCAAAAATCCTTCAAAAAAAAGGTATATTTTTAAGGCTGTCAAAAATATGTATCATAAATATGTAAATAAAATAGCCAAATATGTATAAAAAATGTTAAAATATGTACCAAGAAATTGTAAAAAGGTGAAAATTAAGTACAAAAAATTTTTTTCCCAATAATTTGACACCAAAAAACTTTGCACTTTTTGAGCGATTTTTTAGTCAAAATATAAAAAACCCGAAATGTGTAAATAAAAGTCCCAACTTTTATAAGCGCAAATGCAAAAAAGAAGTTGCTTTTCATCTTAATTAGACCATGAGTAAATAATGGAGGAAAAAACATGTTAATTACATAAAATTGACAGCCCTAAGAAGTTTTTAGGTAATTAAAGGAAACTTTAGCTTTTCTTCAGAAACCTTTGTCAAAAAACTTTTTCGATTTTTTTAATTTTCCATTCCTAAAAAACTAAAATTTTACGATCGATAATTGTTTTATCCAATTATTTTTAAGAGGGGGGAAGAGGGGAACACACGAAATGGCACATTTTTATGAATTTTTATTTATACATTTGTGCAGCGACAGATTGTGCCGCACCGCATTTTTCCACGTGGCCGCGTTGCGCCGAAAGAACACAAAATTGTCGGTGAACCATTGGTAAATTTCGTTGAGCGTCAGCTGACACTCTTTGGACTCGGTGATGGCCTGGCTGAAAAGGGAGCCAAATTTAATAAGGGATTGATTGATTGGTCGGACAAAAACAACAAAAACGGATCAGTCGGTGGTCATCGAAGACTGATCAGAAAAATGGGAGTGAAAACCAAAATTGATCAATTGGATAAGGAATAATCAAATTTGGGGGTGAAATTGATCAAAAGGACAGGAAATGATGAAAGATGATCAAAATCTGGGGGTGAAACTGATCAATTTTATATGATCAATATCTGGGCGTGAAATTGATCAATTGGATAGGAAATGACAATCAAGAGAGAAAATCAAAAAAATTGCCCAACCGAACGATTATCGGCACAAAGTTTGAGAGTAAAAGTCAAAAATGATCAGTTGGAACGAAAATATATTTCTGATCAGACCAGCAGCAGACAAACCAAGTGGAAGGAATCAGATCAAGAAAAATCAATGTGATCAGTACAGAAAAAGAACAAAACCAATGGAAAGGGTTTCGAAATTACCCGAAATAATTCGGATCCCGTAAGAAAAAGCCGTTATTTGAGTTTAAAAGCCGTTCGACCACTCTTGGGGTCGGCAGAAATCAGTCCGAATGAGCCGGTCTGAGAACCGGTGATTTTGGTCGGACCTCTCTGGTCTATATTCTTCAGTAAAATGTCCAAATGATCAGAAAGTTCCAAACCAATGAACAAGTTCAGACAAATAGAGACTTTTGTGTCTCTCTATCTCTCTCTCTCTCACAGTCTCTCTCTCTGCCCACTCTCTTTTACTTTGATCAACTCAGACAGACGGACAGAGAAATTTACCGTATCAGCGACGCGTACGTGTAGTTTGGGCGTGCATCATGGGTACGGTAGTGCTCGCGGTTCCTCGCTATTTCCGTGGAAAGCGGCGGCAGCGAGCGCTCCGTGGTGATGCGTCGGTGGCGCGTCGGCGCCGCCGCTGTTGCGACGCCTGCGGTGGTCACCAATTTGGAGGATGCCAAAAGGGCGGCGGAGACGGAAGAAGCGCTGACAGCGGCAACCACTGTGCCAATGTCCACAGGGCCAGCAGGGACTGAAGTGGCGGCGACCGAGGTTGCTGTACCGGAAACTGATCGGGAAGGAAGATTACAGGTAAGTGATCAGCAGGAGAGAGGGGGGGGGGAGATTACTGGTGAATTTCCGAGACCGATACCTAGACTGGAGCACGAGGCTCGAGACCAATACCCCGAGACATTCTCGAGCCGAGACTAGAGACCGACACGCTCGAATATCACTTAGAGATTACTGGCAACAGCAGAAGGCTTGGTCGTTGTAACTGATCAGAAATTGTCTCGGCCAAAAATGTGTGGAAAATGATCGAAAAATTGGGAATAACTGATCTGAGGAAAAAGTGGTTTAAAGGGCTTAACCGTAACTGATCTGAAAGCTAGTTTGGAGCTGTTTAGCAGAGAGTCTCGCTTTTAAGTCTCGAAACCAATTAGCCATGTGACCAAGGAGATAATTGGTATAAGGCCAAAAGAGAGAGCGTAATTAGCAAGACTAATTAGAATGCAATTAAGTGGGCAGCTAATGTGGTGAAAGAACAATTAGCATAAGACTAATTAGCGCCTGCTAAGGGGATAATTAGCAGTATCCAAACAATGGCCCCTCACCAGAGAATGGTTGTGTTTGCGCATCAGCGGCAGAGGACGTGGCCGCCGCGCCCGCAACTGCTGCTGTTGCCGCCGCCGGTGGTACCGCTGCAATTCCGGCACCATGCCGTAGGAAGCAGGCGGTGGGCGAAGCGGTCGACGCGTACAGCGATGTCGCCGTTGGCGTTGCGTCGCTCGGCGCGGCACCAATTTTCTGCTGCTGCTGCTGTTGAAGCAGTTGGTGGTGTTGTGCCGTTGCTGCCGTAGAGGAAGTTGCAGTTGTTGCGGGCGAATGTTGTTGTTGTTGTTGCTGTACTGCTTGAACATGTTGGAGTTGTTGATGGTGATGGTGTTGAAAGGACGGTGAAACAAGTTGTTGTTGTTGGTGCTGTTGAAAAATGCCACCGCCGATTGTTGTGTTGCTGCCACCACTGTTAATGCCGGTGCCCAATTTGTGCTGTTGTGGCGGCGAATGTTGCTGCTGGCCGTGGGACGGTTGTGGTGGCAACAAACCAGCTGCAAAGTGATCAGAATGCTATCGATTGATCGGGTTGCAGCAAATCAATAATAAACAGTCGAGAGGAATGATCAGGCCATAGTCCTCCCCCTATTAACTAGAGCTGCTCGAGAGTCTCGGTTCTCGGTTCTCGAGTCGCGGGAAATTCAGGGCCTCGAGCAGCTCTACTATTAATCGATCATTTCCCCCAGAAATGGAAATCTTCCTATAACTATTTTCAAAGGATATTTTCAAAAAAAAATAAGTTTTTAAAATTTACAATAAACTTTTCTCTAAAATTCAAAAACATATTATTTTTCTGCAAAAATTAGGAATGAGCTGATCAGCTGGTGGGTCTGACCATTGTTTTCTGATCAAGGCTGTTCATACAGAGATTTTCGTTATCTGATCGTGCCAAAAAAGTGTCTCAATTTGATGCCGGAAATCATGGCCTTCCATCACTCACCAATTGTCTGTGCCGTTGTTGCGCCCGACAGTTGTGCAGCTGCAGCGGCGGCGGACAACAGCGCGGACAGGGGCGTGCAGTCCGCTGAAGCGGCGGCCGCCGCCGCGTTGAAGAAGTGCAGCGCTTGGACTGCTTCAACTCCTGCGCCTCCTGCCCCGCCGGCGGGTGTCGTCAAACCGCCGACCGCTGCTGCCAGCTGTTGCTGTTCCTCCTTGAGCCCACCGCCGGCGGTCAACAGGGCGGCAATTGCGGCGGACAGTTGCTGATGCTGTGCCGCCGCAGCAACAGCAGCAGCGGCGCTGGACACATCCACGGAGTTGGGCACGTTCAACTGTTGCTGTTGTTGAACAACATTGTTGTTGTTGTGCTGGTGTTGTTGGTCATGTTGCAATTGTTGGGGCGGCGGTTGCGAGGCGGACATGACGCACTCGCGCTTCACTTGGTGGTGCTGCTGGTGCTGCTGTTGGTGGTGGAACGAACTGCTTGCACTTGTGCTGCGGCTGCTGTTGGACGGTGCTGGTGCGGGCAGTGCATGTTGTTCCTGTTTGGTGTGGAAAAAATTATTATTTGTTAGGTCAGCAGGGGGGAGTGGAGCGTGAGTGTTCCGGAAGGTTATACATCCCGGTTACCTGAAACCCGTACCTTTTCCCGAAGCGAGACCTGGTCCGACCCTCAACCCTAAACTCGGTCGAACTCATTTCGGCTGACCCAACTCGTAAGACCGAGTTTTTTTTGACCTGGAACATTGCTGAAACGGACCATGAGAGAAACACGGTCCCCTTTCCGGACCGAACCCCGGTCGTTTTCTCAACTGGATACCCGAAACATAGCCCGGAATATTTTCGGCTAACCCAACCCAAAATACGACAGACATTTAATTTTTTTTCAAGTTGGCTATGGAAGAAAGTGGGACAAAGGGAAAGGCATCAGCTGTAGCTCAGTTGGTTTAGAATTAAAAATCAACGGTTTACATGCTGTGGGTTCGAATGCATCCGGTTTTAGGTTCGACATATTTCACATTTGGGGATTACACCCAAATGAGTCAGTTCAAAACATACATAATATGGGATATTGAAAATATCGTATGCTTTTCCGAATAAACACCTTCTGGAAACAATTCCATGTTCGGTACAACACTTAATGCCGGAAAAGAAAACCACCGGCGGGTTTTGACACTTCCCTAATTAGTCCCATTACCAATATATACACAAGGGGTGTCTCGACACCCCCCCCCCCTTCGTTCGTCTTAAGGGGGTCGTTGTGGGGAAAATTGCCCAATTTTAGACCAAAATTCATTAGCAGATCTGAGTCAAATTTAAAGAAATTTCCCCGGTGGCGCCTATGGCACCACCGGACCCCTTTTTACCTATGTTTTCTAAAATTCTATCTAAAAATTCCACAAATCGGGCTTTTTTAGAGCTAAATATGTTAACAAATCAGACAGTAAACTTTTAAATTTTACCCGGCGGCGCATATCGGCACCGCCGGACCCCATCAGTCCCCAAGTTTTTTTGAATAAACGCGCCGCAAAAAAAAGGTTTTAGAAAGCAAAAAAAAAGGGTTGTCTCCGGAGAAAAATTTGGACCTTCGTATGAGAAATCGGTCCCGAGACACCCCCCGCCCCTGTCCCAATCGTTCGTCGCATGGCCCTTGGGCTGAGACACCCCTTGTATATGTGTGCCCATTACCACGATGATACACAATGGCATTGTTTCTATTCCAAGTGGATGCATGGATTTGCTTCTCGATAATCCCGACTCGAGGAATAATGCCCGCGCCCACCTCTTTGATGAAAATGTTGTCCAACGGCATGCCGATATGCCTTTGCTGCTGCTGCTGTTGTACATTCAATGCCGTCGTTGACGTTGCCTCCGTGCCAAAATGTTGTTGTGGTGCCGTCGGTGGTGTTGCTCGTCTGTGCCTTTGCTGTTGTTGTTGCTCTTCATGTTCATGTTGCTCCTCCATCTCCTCCTTCAGCTGCTGGGCTGGTTGTGTTGCTGGTACTGCTCCAGCAGCGGTGCCCTGCTCGCCGAGGTCGGCCGAGTACAACTGCTGTTGTTGTTGTTGTTGCTTGGCAACTTGTTGCTGTTGTTGTTGCTCCAAATGTGCCACCATGGCTTGGAGTCGGAGCCGTTCCAGGCACAGTCGCTGCTCAAGCGAGTCGACCACGTCAATTTGGGCATGGCATTGTTGCGCTGCGCTGCTGCTGGTCGCCTCGTCAACAACGGAATGGCACTGGGACAAATGGGACAGAAAGGCGGACAACGAGTCGCAACGCTAAAATGGCACACACCACGATGAAATGGGGGTGGCACACACCACGATGAAATGGGGGTAAAGCGAATGGACGGACAGGAATCATTGTACTGAGTCCCCAGGCAACAAGAGCCCGACCAAGTCCAGGCCAAGTCAGTATCAGTCCCGGTCAAATCTTGAAAGCATTGAACCATGAAAGTTAATGCCACGGACAACTTCTGAACCCTAACAAAGTACAGGTTGGTGACCAGTCCTGGAGACTGATCGCGATCAGATAATGATTACCCAAAAGTCCCCAATGGAACAAAGATTTTACCCGATCATTTTTGCTGACTGACCAGAACTGCTGTCTAGGTCTATTAAGCATGTCCTACCGGGACCTGAAAAGTTCTGGCTCGGGTTTCGAGTAACTCCGGTCCATACCTGACCGGCATCACGGTTAAGTATCGATTGATATTGATTTATTGACTTTGCCGTGTCCCAAATTGATAAGCCCCTATCCACCTGATTGCAGTTGAGCCATATGCAGTGACCGTTCTGGTACAGTGAATGATGATGGCCTTCGCCTGCTGCTGCCGCTGATGCAGTTGGTCCAGCAGGCTGTTGTTGTCGCAGCAAATGGAGTTGCGCCAACGCCGTCGGCGTCGCAGTCGCCGTCGCTGTACTGCTCGCCGTTGGTTGGTGCGTTTGGTGGAGCATCTCCAGCGAGTTGTTGCCGCTCGCTGTCGCCGCGGCAACGCTGGTGGTTGCGACACTGCCGACGCCGAGCAGTGCGGCGGCGTGGTGGAGTTGCTGCTGTTCATGCTGTTGCGTCCCGCCGGCGGCACCGCCGAGCAGTCCAAGTGCCGTCAACTGTTGCCACAGCTGCAGGTCAATGCCGGCGGCAGCGGCGGCGGAGCCGTTGCCATGGACGCCGACGCCGGCGGCGCCGAATTGCTGGGCTAACCGTTCCTGCACTGCGAGCAGTAGCAGTTGCTGCTCCAACTTAAAATTAGTGGGTAATTAGGCGCTAATTAGAGTGTTTGAAAGGAGACATTTTTTTGGCACTTTGCCAATACATTCGTAACAACACATGAAGCCATATAACAATAAGCGTGCTTTTATCTAGGTGGGTCTTGGTGTGTAAGCATGGGAATGTTGGTCGCTTCCCGACTCTCTCGAGCACGTCGCTCGACTCTTGAGTCTCGAGACACGCCGACAAAAAGAAAACGCCGAAAGCTTCGAGCTTTTCACTTCTCGGCATCGTAAGCAAACGGTGCCAAACATTGGGAGCCTCCCGCACCCCTTCGAGTATGTCGAGCCAACGCTTACAGCGCTGTTGCTGACCAACGGCGCCTCACGCGGCTGCTGCTGTTGTGTCGGGAGCGGAGCGTGAGGAGGAGCAGGAGGAGGGGGAGCGTGGGCAAGCAGATATGACGGTATGGAATCCGAGGAGGACGCCTGCGGATGTGGTAGCGCCTCGGCATCAGCGGACGTGCCGCCGTCGTTGCTGCCAGCGCCGCTGTTGGCGCCAGCCGTGCCATTGCCGCCGGTGTTGTCCACTTTGTTGTCGCTGTCGCCGTCGCTGCCGGTGTTTGTAGACGGAATGCCATTATTGTTCATCGTCAGTCATTCAACAGATGGTGTGTTTAATAAATAAAAATGGACGGACGCGACGCGCGTCACCCCTTGTCTCCCTGCGTGTGGAGGACAGAGACATGGACAAAATAATAATAATGTATATGTTGTATGTACATATAAGACAGAGAGACATGGACATAGTATGTATGGCATGTATTAGGGTAGGTCGGCATCGGTACTGGACGTGCTGGGTCGTTTCGTAAAAACTGCCATTTTATACTTGTTTTCCGAACATAATCGATCATAACTTTGCTCAAAGACAACCCAATTTAATAATCTTGGTATGGTCCGATAGCTACTGGTTAGCTCTATTAACCTTCCAAAGTTCAAAAAATTTAAATAAGTTTTAAGAAAAATATAGCCAAAAATATTTTTATTTTCTATTCTCACAGTTCTAGTTTTCGTAAAACTTAATCAAATTTTTTGAAATTTGGAAGGTTAATAGAGCTAACCAGTAGCTATCGGACCATACTAAGATTATTAAATTGGGTTGTCTTTGAGCAAAGTTATGATCGATCATGTTCGGAAAACAAGTATAAAATGGCAGTTTTTACGAAACGACCTAGCACCGGTACTGAAAAAAACGTACAAATGAGTACCAAGTACCGGTTTTGACCGGTACCGGTCCGGTACCGGTACTAGTACCGGGTTTTCCCAGCCAAAAAGTACCGGTTTTTCAACCTAAAAAGTACAGGTACCGACCTAGCCTAGTATGTATCAGAGATGGCGACGATCTCTGATTGGAAAAATCGGAAAACCGGAATTCCGATGTCCAAAAATTTTGCGGAAAACAGAAATCGGAACTCCAGTCCCAAAAACACGGAAATCGGTAATTTTTTTAAAAAATTTTTGATTTTTGAGTTTAATTTTGAAAAATCAAATTCCGATTTTTTCCAATTCTTCCACAAAAATATCGGAAATGGAAAATCGGAAATCGTCGCCATCCCTGTGGTATGAATATGTATAAGACAGGGACGGAAATAGTATTGTAGGGTTTAGAAAAAAAAGTTAGAACAGCAGATGCCAATTAAAATGAGTTGACTCGATCGACCCCGCCTAAATCATTTAGGACTTGAAGGTCTGTCTGATTATTTGGTTCGAAATAATTGATCAGGGCTTCCCTTTTCAAGGTAAAATGAAAGATTTGGTGGAAAGAGGGGGGGGGGGGAATAACGGACGATGACCTGATCAGAAATGCGGGTGATCGACTGAAACAAAAGTGATCAGTGAAAGAAAACAGAAAGAACTCTGTACACCAGACAAAAACTGATTAGAAAAAGCTATTAATTAGATCAAACCCCGAGAAGAATTAATATCAGAGAAGCAAAGTCTATCTTTTTCATACCACAATGATAAGGTTGGTCATAGTAAGGGCGGGCATGAAAAGGGTTGGTCTGAAGAAAAGAGCGAATGTTATCCGGCAATTGACTAATTAGTTTTAATTAGTCTGTGTCCGGGAGTAGTAATGACCTGGCCGATAAAGACCGTTTAGGGGCATGGGTTGTAAGTAAACAATGAAAAATAACAATTTCATCGCCTAAAGGGATATTTCGTAATTTCGCCTTATTAAATCAGGGACCCACAAAAGTATCTGTCAATGTTGGAAAGAAATACTGCGTAGACTTAAATCTCAGAGATCCATGAAAAAAATTAAAAATTTTCATTACGAAATTTTTGGACCCCCAAAGGGTTTACTTTTCGGAAGTTTTTTTTTTTTGCCAAAGGGCCACCGCGAGTAAACAACAGCCCCCGGCGGGGGACGAGCGGGGTGGGCGATGGAAGTGCGGGGGGGGGGGCGGAAGAGGCGACGGACGGCGGGCGAAAAGAATCCGTTCGTCCGCGTCCGTCTTGCGGGCATAATGATCATTGACGGACGAACGGACGGATGGGCAAATACGTATGCACATACACACACACACACACAAATAAGTGAGAGCGGATGGGGGGAGGGGGGCGGGAGGCGGGGGCATTTTGCCCACTCCCCCCCGCCCCCCCCCCCCCCCCCCCCCCCCTCTCGCGTCGTCGACAAAAACATAAACACACAAATACCGTAACCGTGTCTCGAGAATGAGGGGGGCGGGGGGGGGAGGGGCACAGGTCGTCGAGAGTGGGAAACGACGACAAACCGCTTTGGGGCGGTATTATGGATAGATGGAAAGATCCGCACCAAAGCATCACTACGCCCCCATCGTGTCTGTGTAGTAGCAAAATGAGTCGAATCAATTTTTGCTTCATCACATCCATTCTCAGCGCTCCGCTCTCAGTTGGCGGCGCATGTGTCCTGCGGGGAAAAGGGCCGCGCCAGCCAACTGAGCGTCGTCACAGCAGTATAGGCGAAGAATGTGAGTGGGACGAGCCATTGGCGTGGAATAGGTTTTGGCATGGACATAACGACAACAACAAGGGGAGGAGGGGGATGAGAGGAGGAGGAAGTAAACAAGTACATAATAATAAGATAGCCATTGGAAAGCAACAGTTCTTGCTTAATTCGAGACTCAAGAGAGAGTTGAGAGAGAGAGAGAGAGAGAGAACGAGAGAGAGAGAGAGAGAACGAGAGAGAGAGAGAGAACGAGAGAGAGAGGATGGAAACGAGAGTAAAATGAGTCTGAGAGAGAAAGAGTTAATAAAGAGAGAAAGAGAGCGAAAAAAAAGAGATATAGATGAGAAGGATGACCCAGAGAAGCGAGAAGAAAAGGAAAAAACGAGAAAGATAAAAAAAAAGAGAGAGAGGAGACGAGAGCAGAGAAAAAAATAAGTTAAGAGAGAGGGAGAACAAGAAAAGAGAGAGAGAGAGAGAGAGACGAAGGCTTAGTGCCAATTTCGATATCGCATCGGTAATAAAAAGCCCGTGGCATTTACCGAGTCGCCGAGACTCGAGACCAAGTGAGTCTCGAGCGGGTGAAAACAAAAACAAACACATCCTGTTGGTATTGGTCTATTAGAGACGGACAATATTATGTAAGACGACGAGAGTGGGGAGGGGAGGGGGAGAGGGAAGCCGTGAAGGCATTGGCCAAATTGGGATTCGGACAATAAGCGGTGCGCATACGGTAACTACGCATTATAATTACGAAACGGGTCAGTTCCGTCTGGCCAGTTCCGTCTGAGCCTACTTTAGAACATCATAACTTTTTTCTAACTTGACAAAATCTTGTAAATTTGGTATGTTTCGAAAGCTCTTCAAGAGTTCTATTAGTGCTTGAAAAATCTAAAAATTAACTCAACAGCAAAAAAGTATCAACTCGAAAATTCCTCAAAAACCGGACTTTTTCGCAATTTTCGAGTTGTTATTTTTTTGTCTGTTGATCAATTTCTTAGCGATTGCTTATCAATATCTTCTAAACATATAGAGCTTTCGAATGATACCAAATTTACAAGATTTTGTCAAGTTAGAAAAAAGTTATGATGTTCTAAAGTTGCCTCAGACGGAACTGGCCAGACGGAACTGACCCCTACCGTTATAATTAGGTGTCGAAATACATAATGAGTTTTACCTGTCCCACCCGCACCCGCTTTTAATGATCTATGCAATTTGGGGGGGGGGAGGGGGAGGGGAGGGAGTGACGTCAAACAGATTTGTGGCCAAACGTTTCGAAACTGGCGGTGGAATTTATACAATGGGCTAACAGTATACGCGTTTTCTCTCTCTCCGCGGATACGTCCATTTTAAGGTACAGTATGCAACAGAAAGGGATTAAAAGATTTACCCCCGTTTTTCCTATACAAGCCTCACCGGCACAATTTGTGCGGGATCCTAATCATTATGCCGTTTTTATGAAGACTACCAGGACCCAGGTAAATCCGGGCCTGGTTTTTCAAAATTTCCGGCCTCTGGGGGAGGGGGTGACGGAGGCAAAGTGCGATTATTCAGAGAAGGCTAACGGTGAAGACTTTCATTCATGGAAAAATGTTTTATTACCGGAAGGGGGAGGGGAAAATTAATAAGGGGAGGGGGAGGACAAAAATCTGAGGGGGGGGGGGGGGGGGGGGAGGGAGAAAAAAAAAAAAATCTAAGGAGGGAGGAGGGGGGGGGGGGTGAAATGAAAATTTGAGGGAGGGGGGGGGTAAAAATACTGTGAGGGGAGGGGAAAGGAGAAAAAAAAATCTGAGGGGGGGAGGGAGGGGGGAGGGGGGGGGTGTGAAAAAAGGAAATTTGAGGGGGGGGGAGAAAAAAATCTGAGGAGGGAGGGGAGGGGGGGTGAAAAAAAGAAATTCGAGGGGGGGGGAGAGAAAAAAAAATTTGAGGAGGGAGGGGAGGGGGGGGGGTTGAAAAGAAAATCTGAGGGGGGGGGGAGAAAAAAAATCTGAGGAGGGAGGGGGGGGGGTGAAAAGAAAATTTGAGGGATGGGGGGGGGGTAAGTAAATCTGTGAGGGGAGGGGAAAGGAGAAAAAAAAAATCTGAGGAAATTTGAGGGGGGAGGGGAGGAGGAAAGAAAGCGACGGACGACCGTCATTCGACGTGAGCAACAAAAATCATTCATAATCATCACACACACATCCATCACACAGCATCGCGTAAACAACACAACAACAGTCAACTAAAAGGGACAGAGGAGGGGGGGGGCACAGTCGAGAGTGCGAGAGTGAGAGAGAGGGACTGAGAGGGAACGGAGTGGGGAGGGGGATAGGGGAAAAGGGAATGAGACGGAAAGGGAGAAAAGGAATACGGGAAGGGGAAAAGGAAGAGGTTGAGAGGACACAGTCAAGAGTGGGAGGGGATGGGGGAGGGGAAGTCGAGAACAAAAGAGGGTGGGAAGAGTAGTGGAAGGGTGTATGAAAAGTCTTTTGAGATTGAAGGGATAAGAACGGAGGAGACAAGAAAGAAGAGACTAGAGCAACAAGTCGGAGAAATAGTGAGGGGAAAAGGGGGGGGGGAGATGGAAGAGACAAAAAGGGACAGTCGAGAGTGGCAGGAAGAGATGGTCAAGAAAAGAAATGAAAGGATAATATAGTCGGTCGGGAGAACGGAAGAATGAGGAACTTGTGGAGAAGAGGGGAACGGGACAGACAGAGCGGTGTGTGAGCGAAGAGAGGAGAGAGAGAGAGGAGGGAGGGGAAGGAGAGGAGGGAGGGGAGGGAGGAGGAAGTGGAAGGAGAGGGAGTGAGCGAAGAGAGGAGAGAGAGAGGAGGAAGAGGAGGGAGGGGAGGGAGTGGGAGTGAGCGGAGAGGAGAGAGAGAGGAAGGAGTGGAGGGAGAGGAAAGAGGGGAGGAAGAGGAGCAAGAGGAAGAAGTGAAGGGAGTGGGAGGAAGGAAAAAGAGGGGAGGGAGAGGGAGTGAGCGAAGAGAGGAGAGAGAGAGAGGAGGGAGGGGAAGGAGAGGAGGGAGGGGAAGGAGAGGAGGGAGGGGAGGGAGGAGGAAGTGGAAGGAGAGGGAGTGAGAGAAGAGAGGAGAGAGAGAGGAGGAAGAGGAGGGAGGGGAGGGAGGGGAAGGAGAGGAGGAAGAGGAGCAAGAGGAAGAAGTGAAGGGAGTGGGAGGGAGGAAAAAGAGGGGAGGGAGGGAAGGGAGAGGGAGTGAGCGAAGAGAGGAGAGATAGAGGAGGGAGGGGAGGGAGGGGAAGGAGAGGAGGAAGAGGAGGAAGTGGAAGGAGATGAGGGAGGGGAGAGAGATGAGAGAGGGGGAGGGAGGGAGGGGTAGCAAATAATAAAGAAAGATGAGGGACACGTAAAGGGCGAGGAAGGGGGGAGGGGATAATCGAAAATGGTGGGAAAAAGGGGTCGAGAGTGATGTGTGACTAATGCGAGAGTGAACATCGCCCAAGTCAACAACAGCAAATAACAACAACAACAACAACAACAAACAAACAATTGGTGCCGAAGGGCGAGTCCCGCCAGCACAGTGAGTTACGCCGAGTGGGACGACTGAGTACCTGTGAATGGACAGGTGAGTCCCGCCCTCTTTCGCCCCATTTCCACCAAAAAACAACGCCAAGTCGGCCAATAATCAAAGTACAAGCGCACTTTAATGGAATGTGAGGAGAGAGGAATGGAAAAACAAGTTCTTTTACGTTTTTTTTTTGTTCTTTTTTAACATTCATTGATTTGGCAGCACAAATTTTCTCGGGGCCAAATATTTTAAGCAAAATCCCCCGAGGGGAATTGTCGGCTTTCAGACTTTCTCTTTAGGGAATCCCAAAGAGAAAGTCTCGAAGCCGACATTGCACCCGACTTAGGGTAAAAGAATGGTCAAGAAAGTTGCGCATCAGTAAATCTCGGCATTATATGCCAAGAATTTGGGTTGGCTGGCTACAAGTCCACTTGGGCTTCAGCACGAAGGCTACCCCCTACTTTTAGGGCATCATTTGATTCCGACAGTAAATGATTTCGACAGTGATTGGTTTCGACAAATAAACTTGTTCCTTTATTCGCGTCCCTGTTGTAATTTAATCTAACTAAATTATCGAATTCGAACAGAATTTAGCTCGAAAACCCTAATTATTTAATTGAATTTTGAAATTTTTTGTGTACTGTCGGAATCAACTCAAGGGTGGTGGGGTGGCTAATCGGTTAAGAGTGTGTGGTTCATCGCTAATGGGGCCCCGGCGGTTCGACCACTCCCACAGAAGACCGGCTATTTTCTCGAGATTATAAAACAGTAGTTTTCAGTTATAATCTTGGCACTAAATTTCTAATCCAAAACAGCTAAGAGAAATAAGACCAAAGCTTGAAAAAAAAATAATGTCGAAACTCTCGAGAAATTAGCGAGCAGACAAATAAACAAACAAAAATGGGGGAGGCGGGGCGATGAGTGACAACATTTGCCATTTACACTTTTTTTTCTTTTTTGTATAAACAATGACACCGCCGCCCCCGGGGGGCGGGGGCTTCGTTTGCCAATTATCCAAATTAAATATTATTTTATATATTAATATTAATTTTGGTGGCACAAAAAAAAGGGCACAAATGCCAATCAAAAAAAAAAGACAACAAAACAACAACAACAAAAGTGCCAATGCCATCCAACACATTCATTAATGGGATAGGGCATAATACATTTTTGCAAATGTTTGTAAATGCCAAACATCAAAAATCTGACAAATAATTAAAAATTACTGAAAACGGGAGAAAAACAGAGAATCCTGTAAAAGATAAAAAGCTGGTAAAAAAAACAGTTTTTGAGATTGGGGGGCAAAATGCCAATTTGCGCGATATAATAAAATTTGACAAAAGGAATTAATTTTATTCAGAAAAGTGTATTTTTTCCCTCGGATTGAATTGACCAATGCCAAAATAATGCGCCGTCAATTTGAAAATTGTGACATCATTATTTTTCAGAATGGATTAATCCTTTCGGCAACAAAATGTGATTGGTGGACACAATTTTTTTATAAACAAGCCTTAATGAAAAGAGAGGTGAAAAGGTTTATCGTAATTAGAGCAACAAAACAAAAAACTCACAGACAAAAAATACGAAAAAACAAAATGCCAAAAATCAAAAACCAAAAAGGAAACACTAAAATAATCCATTAAAAATTAACTGATTAGTTGCTGTTCATTAGTGACATTCTTCAAAAGACATTGTGCAAACAGTGAGTGACAAAATGCCATAAAAAATGCGAGAGTCAAACCAAAATTTTTAAAAGATTGGTTGACAACACATACACACACACAAATATAATGCCGGTGAATGAAAACAAATTTAGGAAATTGGGAGAGGGGGGGGGGGGACGGCGAAGGGATGGACAGCGGAGGAATAAATGCAAAATCCCCGCGGGGAAAAGGGCCCTCGGTGTAGTCGCCGGAAGGGACGATTTGGGGGCGGGGGATTATTTTGTGTATTATTTAAACGATGTCCCCGCCCCGGGGGCGGGGGGAAAGTGCATTTGGTGGGTGCGCAATGTGCCGACCAAACGCATAGCAATGGCATAAAGCAAAGGAGCAAAAAAGTGTGCCGCGGCATGAGGGGCGTGGCGTTCACGTGAAAGGATAGAGAGAGAGAGAGAGAAAGAGGGGGAAAGAGAGAGAACGGAGAGAGAGAGGGGGGAGAGAGGGAGGGGGAGAGAGAGAGAGAAGGAGAAAGAGAGAGGGAATGGGTGACGAAAAGGCAGAGGGGTGAGAGTGAACATAGCGCCAGAAGGGTAGGAAAGTCTAACCTTTTAGGGTTCCGAGAGGCTTGGTCAATAAAAAAAACATAGAAGTGGGCACAAAAATAAATTCATGAATATGATATATTGAAATTGGCGAAATTGCGAAACACAATGCCAAAATAAAATTTACCGTAGCCAGAGAACACAACATCATAACACAGACACAATTTGGGGCACCGCGACAAAATATGATGGCATTTGGCGCCTTGCCAATCGCTAATTACCTTCTTCTTGTTATTATTATTATTATTGTGATGTATGCCCAAAAATTACCATACATCAACCTAATTTAATGGCTCAATAAATGTGGTGGAAAAACTACAAAATGGCACCAAAATTTTGTGCCATGGGGGGGGGGGGGAAGAGGGGGAGGGGTACGGTAATTGTCGAACGGACAACCAGATACTGTGGTTGTGAAATGTTTGACCGAAAGACGAAAGGGTGTACGGTAACAGTAAGCAAGGAACATGTTGGCAAGTGGCACAATGAAATATTCTAGCTTTAGCAGCACATATGGCATTATTCCATGTTGTTACGAATGAATTGTTGTTTAAAAAATTTGACAAAAAAAAATATATTTATTTACAATTAATTCAGCAAAACACTTTTGAATTTATTTATTTAAATTTAAATATTTATTTAATTTCTTAACAAAATAATTGCCTTTTTATTATTATTACCTTTTTTTTGCCCCAAAATTTTCCTCTGTTGCGCAATTCCCCTTGCCCACCTGTGGGCCAAATCCGAGCAGTTGAACGACCAGTGCCGGGTCAACTCCGGCGAATAATTGTGGCAAAATCGGGGCCATTCCAGCGCAGACCTCGCTTGAAGCGGACGACGGCACTGTGGTGGCCGAGGAGGAGGACGGCGGTGAGTTGGCCAAAGTGCCGATGCCACCGCCGGCGCCGCTGCTGGAAGTGCTTGGCTGAACAAATTTTGAAAAAAAATTTTCAAAAAGGCCAGAAGGGGGGGGGGAATAAAAAGACACGGGTTGGAAAAATGCCTAACCCTCTTGTTTCCCGCAAGGGCAAAGCTAATCCATCAAATTAAGGGCACGCTTCGCCTACGGCACGGTTGGACAACTGGCGCTGAAATGTCCGTTTACCTTCGATCCCTGGCATTTTTAGAAAATTTCCAGCAGGACCTGGAAAAACCCTTGAAACCTTCCCGAACCACGCATGGACTAAAAACTCTAGAATTAAGTTACACGTGACGAAATGCCGTTAAGGGACCAGTTCCGTCTCGCCAACTCAGTCCCAGTCAAATAAATGACGTCATCCTTTTTCTCAATGTAACTTATTCATCCCAACAAATTCGGTGTTATTTGAAAGCTCTATGTGTTTTGAGGCTAAACACATTTTCATTAAGAAATTCTTTTCAATGGTACAATTCCAATTTAATCAATTAAGAAAAAAAGTTATTACATCTTTAAGTTGGCTGGGACTGAGTTGTCCCTTTTAAGTAAAAATGCCAAAGAACTTGATTTTTTAAATGTGAATAAAACGCCAAGGTTTAAATAGATCCGACCCACCGATTGGAGACGAAGTGCGGTGCCAATGCCATTGGTTGTTGCCGTCCTCGCTGTTTCAACCGTTGTTGTTATTGCTGACGGTATTGGACTGTTTACTGTCGTTGCGGTTACGGTTGCTGTAACGGTGCCGATGCCATTTGCCTTTGTGCTTTTTTTGGTGCCGTTTCTCGTGTTTTTGTTCCCGTTGGCTAAGCCGTTGGAATGTGCCGTGGCCGATTGGAGCATATTTAGGGACGATGGATGGCACCAATTCTGTGCCAACGGGGGGCAAACGTAATGAATGAGTCACACAAAGGGCTAAAATGATGCCATCTTTTAGGCAGAACAGGTTGGAAACAGGAGATAAAAATTTGTTTTGTTAGCATTGTATTGGTCGAAAATTGGCACGAAGCATGAAAAGGATTCAGGAACACTGGGCACGGGCTCGAGAGTGGACGGAATAAGTGTCAGAGGACTCGAGACAATTTAGGGATGGGACTTGTGCATAATGGAGAATGGCATCTAAGACAAGAGACGGGTCATGTGATTAGGGCTGTCGGGTTGAAATCGAATCGAGTCGAAAACCCAAGAAATTCTATTTCGGTTAACGGTTCCGGTTCGGTCTCAAAGAATTTCCAGAAACCAACCGACAACCCTAGGCATGATACTCGCGAGATTGACCAATTGTTATATTAGAGGGATTATTATGGTTGATCGGAAAATGTTTCTTTGGAGACGTTACTGATCAGCAGGGTTAGTATTTATGAATGATCAAAAATAATTTAGGGTTCGACTCTTTGTTTAAGAGACATTGATCAGTAACTTTGTCGGAACTGGAAATTCTTTTTTTTTTTTGGTTCATTTGTAGTAAAACTTTTTTTTTTTTGTTGCTTTTTCTATACTTAACAAAAAATAGAAGTACACATTGAAATTTTTCTCAGAAAAAAAAATTTCTCACGAAGCAAAAAAAAAAAATTCTTAGAAAAATGACGGGAACATTAAAAGTCCAAATGAATCATTTGGCAAATTGCCATGGGAACTTTTAGCTGCACAACAAAGTGCATAACCAGAAGTTGAAGCAGTAAAAGGGGAATTGGAAGAATTTTGTAAAATTGAAAAATTATCCCAAAAGATGAACAAACAGAATTCCGAGAAGTTGAAGCAGTTATTTGCGAAATTCCTTTAGTTTGGTGTGGGTGAGAGAAGCAATGTTTCGAGAAACCAAAAGCAAGTCCAATTCACATGCATTTGCTGTTTTTTCTTTCCCAAAAATTACTTAATTATTGTTTATTTATTTTTTTATTTTTTTGCCTGTTTGTTTGGGGTTTGAATTTTGGCGCAAAAATGTTGTTTTGTTTTTGTTTTGTTTTTCATTGATGGCACTTTTCGCGCAAAGGAAACGTAAGGGGGGGGGGGGAAGACGGAAATTGGTGGAGGTGGAATTTGTTGTTGTTTGTATTCAGTTGATCAATGCTTTTCTTCTGTCTGTTCATTTCCTCTGTTTGTCAAAAAATGTTTCCAAATGGCCATAGTGCCGGAAGGAATTGGTGTCATTTTCACAAGTGATGGGGCAACAATCAGACGACGGCACTTTGGGGGGGGGGGGGGATTTGTGATCATCACGGCGATGCGGGTGCCGGGTTTTTATCGAATACCGTATCGGGGGGATCGGCTTTTGGACCGGCTGGGTTGAAAAAAGCTCAGGTCGGGGCAACATCGAGTTTGGGTGACCTACTGCAACCCTGCTTATGGTGAAAAGCTCCAGGAACGTCGTATCGAGTACGAGTTCCGGACCAGGGGGGTCAAAAAACGAGCCAGATTCGGGCTCGAAAGAAAGTCGAGTTTGGGGCGCAAACCTGTAGCGAAGCTGTAACTGGTGCCAAAATTAACTACCAACTAAGTGTTCTGCTCGATACTTTTTTTTAATTCCCCAAGGCTCGAGACCGAGAATAATTGCCGAGAATCAACGAAGAAAAACATGAAGAAAAAATGCGCAGCATCATTACAACAATAAATGTACAATATGACTACAAAATTTGTGAGAACGGAGGGAGACAGGGTAAAAAACTCTGATGAGAAAAGGACAACATTTTGTGGCATTGATTATGGCGAGAGGGAGGGCATTTTTCACTGAAATTGGCTTCAAAACAAAGGAGGGGGTTGGTTTGTTGGAATTCAATTTTCGATTTTGTAGAGAGGGGGGGGGGGGGTAAACAAGGGGCTAGAGGAGATGTTGATGATGATGTGGGATTTGGGTCGTCAATGTTTATTTCTTTTCTTTGTTTGGCGGCGCACTTTTACCCCAAATATTTGGCTAAAAATTTTGATTTCGAATAAAAAGAATTTGCGATGGTACTTTTAAAAAAAAAAAAAATCAA
Organism: Heterodera filipjevi; assembly: GCA_039877585.1. Lineage (NCBI taxonomy): Eukaryota > Metazoa > Nematoda > Chromadorea > Rhabditida > Heteroderidae > Heterodera > Heterodera filipjevi. Next base: position 10,336,293 of record JBDPZO010000007.1, on the reverse strand, counting down.
AAATTTTGATTTTGAAGGTGTCGGGGCGTGGATGCGTGAGGGGGGGGCAGTAAATGGTAGGGCATACGATATGATGTACCCGGGTCGAGCGAGAAGTCGGGCAGGGGTTTAGGTCGTCGGGTCGGTCGAAAAATTCCATGTATGGATGGTATGGGACAGAGGGGAGTTTAGGCAAATTTTAGCAAAAAAAAAAATTGGCGTTTATTTTGGCAAAAACAGTGTGCCATTCTTAAGGCTTTTCTGGCCGGCTGCGGGGGGGAGGGGTTGGAGGACAATTTTTGGCATCGATTTGACGGCACTTTTTGCACATGAAATGGGCGCGCGCGGGCACAAGTGCAACCAAATGATGGGACTTCCATTCATATTCATCTGCTGCTGCTGATCAAATCAACAGCATCAGTCAGCCGACAAAATGGGCCTCCTTTTGATTTGTAAATAATTTGTAAAAATAAATGTCAGATGGAAATGGAAGCAAACAAAATGCCAAATGGGCCGCCACTTTTCAAATAGGCGAGATTTACGAAATTAGAAAAACAAAATTCTGAGGCGGGCGACGGCACATAAAACCAACCCCCTAGTTTTATTGAAAACTTAACCCCCTCAAATATTAAAAAAAAACCAACCCCCTAGTTTTTAAAATAAAAAAAACAGGGGGCTGGGTTTCGGGTTCCGGAACCACCATGGATATACCAGAAAATTAGGATGGGGGCGGGATTTAGATTTAAGGACAGAGAGGTAATTCCGGGATTAGACCTTTTGACCGGGATTTTCGGGCACAGCCATTGTTCTGATCAGTCCCAACCAGCAGAAGGGCTGGGACGTAAATGAACAAACCGTAATTCGTCATTACGGATGTTTCACAAATCATTCTGTCAAAATAGGCTCAAAAAAAGACGTTTAAATACCCTGTGGGAGTGTTCATAGTGATAATTGACGGATCAGCCTCTGAATGGCACTTTTGTCAGTTGCGAGGGATGGAGGGGGGGGGGGGGGGGGGGGGGCGGCACTTTTAGGAGACAACCTAACACAACCACATCAGAGGAGTGATCAGTACGGCACTCAACAACAGTCCGTTGGCTTGAACTTTGACTGATCAGTTAGCAGCCGCCGTTTTCGTTGCCTAACTGATCAGCGACAACGGCACAGAAAAAAAAGTGCTTTGGATCTGCCGCAGTCTCTGCCCAATGCTTTTTAGCCTCAGCGGAAGAGATTTGTGTGATCTGTTTGCTGCTGCTGACAATAATTTGCTGTTGTTACTGCTGCTGGTGGTCTCTGCTGTTTTCTCTGTCTGTCTTTGTTTGTCTGTGTCAGTGATCAGTGGTCGTCCGTCTCTTTCTCTGTCGTCGTTTGGCTGATCAGCAGTCGATCAATCAATTAATTAATCATGTCAGCGGTAGTGATCAGCTGAAATTGTGTGTGTGTTGTGTTTTGTTTGCTTTGTGATCAGTGCTGCTGGCGTTGTGTTGCGACTGATTGAGGGGGGGGGGGGGGGGAGAGGTGATCAAATGATAAAATGATTGATTTGTCTCTTTTTTTGTGTTGTTGTTATTGTTTTTTGTTTTTTTCTGATTTTGTGGAGGATTAAATGAACAAAAAAAAATTGCACTTGAAATTTTTAACTTCTTTAATTGGAAAATTTTAAAATATTAATTTGTTTAATGCATCATTCAAATAAATATTTTTCTTAAAAATGGAAATTTAATTTTTTTGAATTTTAATTAGAGACAGGACAGAAGGGTCGGTCGGTTTTTTTTTGGTTAAAAACCGTAAAAAACCAAAACCAAAAAAAAACAAATTTTTTCGGTCGGTTTTTTTCGGTCAAAAACCGAACTCAATAAATCGAAAAAAACCGAAAAAAAAAACCGACCAATCCGATCTCTAATTTTAATTTACTAAAATAATGAATGTGACACAAACATCAGCAGCAGCAGAACGCGGGCGGTGGTGATGTGATGAAATTGGAGAAAAAAACAGTGGGGGCGGAACACCGACACCACCACAACAGCAAACAACAAACAAACAAACAAATGATGCTGCGGGGGCTGGGGATGTTTTTTTTTTGTTTTGTTTTAATTTTTCATTTTTCCTTAATACTTTTGGCCAAACATCGCTCGGGGGGCGGCCGACCGACGGCCTTTGTGGGCGGAGATCGCCGCCGCCGCCGGACTTTGCCGCGGGCGAAAAGGCCGCCGTCGCTGACGACGCCGGCGGGGGCGCGAGAACAAACAAAAATAAATGAGTTGGAAAAAAGAAGCAGCAGCAGGGTGAGCGAGGAGTAAGCACAAAATGAAATGGCAAACAATGAAATTTTGGTAAAAAAAGTGTTAAACAAATGCAACAATTTTGAAAGATTTGAAAGGATTTTTAATTTTTAAATGAAAGTGTAAAAGGACAAATAGGAAAAACATAATTAAATGAAAAGAGCAGGGCTCCCAGATGTCCTTATTTCGAAGATTTGTCCTTATTTGGAGGTGTCGCATCTTAGAAACCGAAAATGTCCTTATTTCTAAGATTGTCCTTATTTTGGGGGTTTTATTTTTTTGGGAATTTTTTGGGGGTTTTATTTTTTTGGGAATTTTTTGGGGGTTTTATTTTTTTTGGGAATTTTGTGGTTTTTTGGAAAAAATCCTCAAAAACGGTCATTTTTAGACCCAAATTCTTTAGCAAATCAGACCCAGTTTTTCAAAAATTCCCCCGGTGGCGCCTATCGGTACCACCGGGCCCCCTTTTCTGATTTGGTATATAAATTTTTAAGGTTTTACGTGTTTTTAGAACGTTTTTACATTCATTTGCGAAAAATCTTATTTTTGGGGTCCAAATCTTAGAATTGGACTTCCATTCGATGCCGAAGAGACCGAAATGGGTTTGAATGACGTTCAAAACTTGGCATTGTCGACCGTGCCCAGAGTTTTGTGACGAATGAATGGACAACCCAAAAAGTGGGATGAATCTTTAATAATTAGTCTTGGTAATCTTCGATCGAAAAAACCGAATCCCGACTCCGAATTGATCAACAATCTTGTAATTTGTTGTTTTTAATGAAGCTCCTCATAATAAGCGAGTCTAATCTTTGACGGGAGGAGTCCAAAAATGCCATGGCATTTGAACAGAGACAACAAACGCCCACACTCCTCTCCCATTAATACCCTAATTAATTTCCTTTCATTTTGTCAAATGGACAACCGACGCAAACACAAACATAAAAGCGAATGAGAGAGCTCATCTTTCTAATTAAAAGCCCCGCGGCATTTTTGTTGTTGATTAATTTGATGAAACTTTAGAAATTCCCGTAAATAGCGATTTAAAGAATGGCGCGCATATATGTGATAACCATGGATGGCACACGAATTGCGCATGGGAGGGATCAGACATCAAAAAATGCCGGCAATAAATTTTCCATAAATGTTTAAGGCAAATTGATTTTGAAATAAAAAACAATTAAAATTTTGTTTTATTTTTTATGTGCTATCATTCGTCTGCTGTTTGTTGATAAGATAACTGACAAACAGACACATCATAAATTGAATGACATATGATGTTCACTTCTCCCGTAAACAAATGCACAAATTGTGTGAAAAAATTGCCGAAAAGAAAAGGAGGAGACAGACAATGTCTGGTACTGAAAAGAGGGGTCATGCCATGGAAGAAGATTGGGACTGAAAAGGCAAAGGACAAATGGTAATACCATGGGACTGAAAAGATGGGCCACCAAAATGTAACCGACTGAAAGACACAACAAATTTTATTTCGGAACTCTAATGAGCACCAAAAGAAGATGTCATATGAACTTCGACAGAAAATGTGGGACAAAATTAGCAAAGGAAAACGTCCGTACTGAAAAGGATGTACAGTGTGGACGTATCATTGGGACTGAAAAGTCAGTTGTTAAAACACACTTCAGTGGACCCAACAAAACTCAACAGAAGCAAAGCGAAAAAGAAAGGAAATGCCAAAAAGAAAAAGTGCATCAGTCAATGGGAATGGAATGGAATGGCACTCCGTTACTGAACTGTCCCTGGCGCTGAATTGGCCAATGCCATTGTTTTATGAACACAAAACACAAATAAATAATATCTCCCACACATACAAATATTGTGTGTATGATGTAGAGAGACCGCCAAAAGAATGGAGAAAATGAAAAAAGGGCAGGGGAAGGGGCGGGGGGGGGGGGGGGGAGGGAAGGGAGGGAAGGGAACGGGTGACGACGAAAGGGACGGACGGACGGACGGACGGACCGAGCGGGTCGCGTCGTCGCTGGAGGGCAAAAAGAAATTTTTCTCTCTCTCGCCCCTCCGGCGTTCCTATGGGACGGACGGACGGGCGGAGGGGGTCGAGACGGGGGATAACAAAAAAAAAATGTAAACAAACACACACACAGAGAAATGAGTGGGGTAATTGAAGGGGAATGAGGGCGAGGGGAGGGAAAGGGGGAGGGGGAGGGTTAGGTTTTTGGAAAATTCTTTTTATGAAAAATTCATTTGATGGCCTAAGGCATAAAAATCGTTAAAACAATTCCTTAAAAGCCTAAGTGGGTAAATGCTTTTAAAGGAGACGAGCAGGGCGACTAGTTACCTAAGTTTGGGAACGACGCAAGACTCATCTGTCCCGAGACTCAAACTCGAGACAGCTCGAGTTTGAGTCTCGGCACTGGCGGCGTTTTTTCCAAAATTGAATATCAATCTGCAGTTTTTCGGACTCAAATTTTTTTTTTTGAAAATTTTGCCCAAAAATAATTAGCCTTTAAAAATGACGACGAATTCAATTCATACTAATGGGTGGGGGGAAGGGAAGGGAAGGGACGAGGTGAGCCATTTGTATGCCGCCCCCTCCCCCCGGCGGGCGATGTGTTTCATTTCGTCCGTTTCCATTGACACAATGCCAACAGAAAACAGCGGCAGCGGTCTGTTCTTCGCCTTTTCGTTCGTTCACCGCCGCCCGCTGCCGATAATAAACAAACAAACACAAAAAAAAAAAAATTGTGTTCACCCCCGAGGGGTGGAGGGAGAAAAATGGGGGTCAGGTGACCCAGCTCGCCCCCCCCCCAAATTTTCACAATTTTAAAGGGTGCGGAGGCATGGCAAAGGGGGCAAAGGTTGGATGGATTTTGAAAAGCATTTGTGAGAGGCGGGGAAGGGGGGGGGGATAATGTAAAGCCTGACTGATCAGCCCCGAAGGGCAGTGGGTGATCAATGATCAGCAACAAACGCTCTTTTCCCTCCTCTCGTCATCTGCTGTTATTTGTTGCCTATCGCTGATTTCGACTCTTTGGGTTGGCCTTCTTTTGAACAGCCCAAAATTGGGGGACACAAACAAAGTGTTCTCTTCTGTTTTTGTTGTGGGTTGGGTTGGGTGTTTGCGTTATTTCTTCGACCCCTACGGCGACTGATGATGCTATCACTTGTTGTTGTTGTTGTTTGGGAAATGAGAACGGCGTCGGCACCAGGGATGGCCCCGATTTCCGGTTTTCGTTTCCCGACTTTCGATGATTTTTGGCCCGGATGTTTGGTTTCCGAAAAAGTATTTCTGACTGATGGATGCCGAGAATGGGAGTAAAAGGAAAGCAGGGATGTCTCAGTGCCGAAATGTCGGAAAAACGTTTCCGGGGTCCAGGCACTGCCTAGCCCAGGGGCCATGGGTCTCGGTTCTCGAGTCGAGGAACTTCTCTTTTTTTGGGAGGATCGGTCTCGACTCTCTTTTCCCAAAATATTGCAACTTATCGGAAGCGATACTCTTATAACAAGGTGGGATTGGGATTTCGGGATTAAGAATCCCGGATTTTTAGGGGGTCGGGATGGTAAATCCCGGTGCAATACCAACCTTGTTCAGGATTACTCGTTCGATTAACAACAATCAAAAATGAAAAAAATAATATATTAGAATCATTTTCATTATTTAAGTTTTATAAAATATCCGAATTAATTACATAAGATGCCAAAAATATGTTGTTTTCTCCATCCATTATAAAAGCCTTTTTTGGCATTTGGGGGGACTGGTGCAATACAAAATGAAACCGATGGTCAACATAGGCGCACTAAATATACTTAATAATATTATATGTTTTATACATATAATATATGGAAATATATAACAATGAAAATGGAATATTTTGGACTGTGTGTGTTGCGTTGGGCTTATTAGGGAGACGGGGGGGGGAGAGAGAGGGGGAGAGAGAGGGGAGAGAGAGGGGAGAGAGAGGGGAGAGAGAGGGGGAGAGAGAGGGGGAGAGAGAGGGGAGAGAGAGGGGAGAGAGAGGGGAGAGAGAGGGGAGAGAGAGGGGAGAGAGAGGGGGAAAGAGAATAAGTACATTTATTTATGAAGGCAATGAATTTGGGGGAGAGGGGGGGGGGGGGGAGGGGGAGGGGTGGAGGGTTATGTGATCCATTTGATGAGATGATAAATGGGCGGAGAAAACAAACAAACAATGCAAAACAGCAGAGACACAGACAACCAACAACAAATAAATGCATATTTGGGCGAGAAACATGAAAGAAAATGGGGGGAGGGGAAAGCCTAAAAGAATATTCTGCCGGGCTGAGCCGGCATAAAAATTGGGGGCGGGCGTAAGAGGGGTAATGATGCATCTCATCACTCATCCGGACTGAGACTGAAAAGGCCGGGATGGGTCGGCATTCGAAAAAGGAATGGGTGATAAAAAAAAGAAGAGGAAATTGAGGTGGATGCGGCATGCCAATCCAATTTGTAAGCAAAGCCATTCTGGGCGGGACTGGGACTGCCGGGCTGAGTTGGCCCTCGGGAATAAAAAAAGAAGCAAAAATGGGTGGGGCAGCAGGGGATGATGATGCCCTTTAACAAATAAGCACTTTCTTCTCGCCAGGATTGGGACTGAAGCTGCCGGGGATGAGTCTGACAAATGGGACAAAAAGGCCGATTGGGTACGAATCAATGGCACTCATTGTGACTAATGGGACGGCATTTGTGATTAATATGTGTGGCACAAGAAACGAACAGTCTCGGGAAAGGATGTTACTTGATGCTAACGGAGGAGGGGGAGGGAGGGGGGAGAGTGGCGGTATTTTGTGCGGCGTAGGCGGCGGAGGGGGGACAATGAGACGTAGAGAGAGAGGAGAGAGAGACGAGATAAAGAGAGGGATAGAGAGAGATATATATATATATATATTCATAGATAAACAAACAAAATTGCCCCGCCTCCCCTACGCACATTACCCATCACATGTCAGCCCCGCAAGGCAAAGAATGGGCCCGTAAATGATGATGATGAAAGATAATGATAGATTTTGTGAGCCATGTAAATGGTTTTCACATACATTGTGCCGACGGGGAGAAAGACCCACCGCGCACCCTCAGGCGCAAGACAGTCAATCAGCCATATAAACAAATATAAGGAAAATAAGAGGGGGAAGGGGGGGGGAACGGGAGCAGTGCTAGCGGGGAAGACACGCTGCTCAAGCTATGCCCACCCGCGTCCGTCTTGACGAAAATGGCGCGTCGGCGGGGGGGGGGGGGGGGCGGGGGAGAGAGAAGGGCAACATGCCCCCTAACGGTGGTGGGCTCGGAGGTGGGCAAATGCCCCCAAAGGGGGAGGTGGGCAGGCAAATGCCCCCACCCGTCTCATCAGCAGGGAGTGCACACACATACATAGACCACACCGCTTCTCCTCACCCCTGCCCCCAGCAGTGTGCTTTTAGCTTGGACGACATATACAAATGACAACAAACATCGGCAGAGGCAGCGCGGTGGCCCATCCCCCCGGGGAGGGGGGAATGTGAGTGAGTGTATTGTGTCGTCGTCGTCCTCGTTGTCTTCGTCCCGTCCGCATTGTGGTGGTCGTAGCAATAGCACATTATTTGTTCACTAACCACTGCCCTTGCTTCCCCCCCCCCCGGGCGCCGTCGTCCGTTTCGGTGGCGAGTTGTCTCTCGTCGCTTTCGTCTAATCGCCTCCGTTTGCTCGCCGCTCGCCATTCCACCGCCGTCTCCGCCTCCGCCTCTGTCGTTGTTGTTGTTGTTTATTTGCCCACCCACCACCGCCCGCCTATGCCCGCTAGGCGAGAGGGGGCGGAGGCGGGGGGAAGGACAAGCCGCGCCCTTTTACCCATTCCTTCGCCCGCCCCCTCCCCGTTCCCTCTCTACTCGCGAGGGGGGAAAGGGGAAAGGACACAAGACAAGGGCAGTGGCGACGACGACGACGACGGCGGAGACCCCCGCCGGCGGAGACCCCCGCCGGCGGGACGAGACGAGAAGAGGCAAAGGATGAAGCGAGCGGTTTTGTTTACTCCAACTCTTTCTTTTCCCCGTGGGGCGGATGGGGGGGGGGGAGGGCAACATCAACACACACAAATACACACACACACAGAAGAGAGAGCACTTCTCCCATTCACATTTATCCATCAATGGGCGGTGGTGGCGGGGCCCCGGGGGGAGAGGGACAGAAAATTCACACACATAAACATTCCGTCTCCCCCGTCCCCCCGCCTAAAGGGGGGACCGTCCGGCCGGGGGCAGGCATTTTGGTGGACAAAGTGAGTGTGTGTGTGTAGTGCTACTAAATGCTCGAGAGTCTCGACTGATGTTGCCAGTCTTTGTTTAGAAAAAGGTTTGGGTGGGTGGAGCTGTTCGAGTGAGATTTGGATCCAGTGAAAAAAATGTTGGCACTTTGACTAAGAAATATTGGCACTTTAACTAAGAAATGTTGGCACTTTAACTAAGAAATATTGGCACTTTAACTAAGAAATGTTGGCACTTTAACCGCGAAGGAATGTTGGCACTTTTCGGGACTGAGCAAATGACTGACTCTTCTGTGTGTAGAAATGCTACTGCTGTTCTCGATACCGAAGTCTCGTTCAAATGCTGCCGGCGTTTTACTCGAATTGCAAATTGTTTGTATCATTTTTATGTGGAAATATGTATGTTGCAAGACGGACGACCACTGCTAAATTCGTGCTTCATTTTGCGCTTATCAAAAATAATAAATAAAAGATAAAAAATAAAAAATGGAGCCTAAAATTTCAAGAGTTAGTTTTCTGAAAGTCTTAACCCCCTAGTTACTGAAAACCCAACCCAAAATCTTTTTCTGAAAATCTAACCCTACAGGGCAAAATGGCCAAATTTAGCCGAAAAATTACGTAAATCTAAGGTATGGTAGACCCTCGAAACTTTATACACTTAATATGCAGCGAAATTTAAACTAAACCCTTAATTTTTGGCGAATTTTAAATAATTGCGAGTAAAAAATGCTTGACGCGACGAAACGTCTCGCGACGAAAATTCGTGGCGAAAAAACGACGAAAAACACGCGACGAAACGGTTACGACCTAGCCGCAACGAACGACCCGAACCCCAAATAATCAGTCCGTGCGGTCGGTGCCATTTCGGCTCGACTCGATTCCTTTTCAACCGGTGTTTGTTGGTCGGGTTTTCAGTTAGGCCGCTTTGGTGCCAATTTTTCCTGCCTTTAGGGGTTCGGGCTAGGAATTAATGACAAAAAAGCCGTTCCTGTGCCAAATCAATCATCCAACCAGGCCCCCTGATTTTTCAAAATTCCAATTTCTCAACGCTATTTTCATCGCCCATTTTTCTATTCCCTTCGCATTTGCCAATCTTTGACCCATCGCCCCCCGCCCCCGCCCAACGACCACTCAAACAAATAACAACAACAACAACGGGGGGGGGGAGCACGTTGGTTGGTCGATTGACGGAGTAGCGGTCTTTGCCCCCCCCCCACCCCTCGAGAGAAATGTTTTTGTTTTGTTTAGGGCTGTAGCCCCGATATAAGGGGTTCGGAAATACGGATGTCGAGGCTATCCAAATACGGAGTTTGAAAGATGGCAAACTGTCGGAGACGGCAATTTCTTTGAAAAAATGCCATTGTCAGAAGCGGGAACATAATCATCAGATTATGTTTACTAAGTGGAGATTGAGACGGTGTTCGATTCGGCAACATGACGATTCGTCCGCCCATCCAAAAAAGTGCCAAAAACATAAAATTACTTTAAATTTTTGTGGTTTTTCTTGTGGCATTTTTTATAGTTCTCTTTTCCGTTCGTTTGTCTTCGTTCAGACTCCAAACTACTGACTAACTACTGCTCTGCTAATTTGTTGTTTTGACCCACCCCCCGGGGACGGGGGATTTCGTCCGTCCCTTCCCTTCCATTCCGAAATGAATGATTTTGTCGATTCGATTATTTATGCATTCTCCCCCCCCCCCCCGTTCCCGCAGATTCCCCTCTCTGTTTATGTGCCCTTTTCATCGACCCAGCAAACAAATAAACAAACAAATAACAAGACGAACAGAGAGTGACTGAGAAGGAAGAAAGAAGAAAGCGAAAAATGGTTTTGCATATTGTAAATACTATTCTTTTTTCAATTTTGTGAAAAAAAAAATGAAGGAAACTGACGTACATAATTGAATTTCAATGCAAATATTATAGGTAATCTCAATCGACTCACTTTCGTTTTCTGTTAGGCGAAATGAATTACTGTCTTAGCCCCAATCCTTTCATTTTTTTTTTAACAGAAAGGATGGCAATCGTAAAGAATGGGGGTCCCTAATCTAACTTTGTTATCTTGAGCTAAAAATTGGTACATCGGGGTTTTCCGGGATGCCGACCACGAATATGACCTCAGATTTATATCATATGATTTCATTTAATCTATGATTTAATCAATTTTTGTGCAACTGGGAGCGCCATGTTTTCATTTGAAAACGAGTATATACTTGATGAAAAATCATAGATTTGATTAAGTCTTGGATTAGATGGTATCATACGAAAATATTAAGCAGATTCGTACTCAGCACCCTTGAAACCCTCCATAAACAAATTTTTAGTCAAAAATAACAAACTTAAATTTTCACAAAGTCAAATTAGGGACCCCCCCCCCCCCCCCCATTCTTTACGATTGCCGAAAGGATTGGCTAAGACAGTAATTCATTTCGCCTAACAGAGAACGAAAGTGAGTCGATTGAGATTACCTATAATATTTGCATAGAAATTCAATCACGTCAGTTTACTTCACTTTTTTTTACGTTTTCTGTTAAAAATTATACGTCTCTAATACAGTCAAAACAGATTTTTATTTGAAGAGAAACAGGGGAACAGGGCACAGCAGAAGCGACAGTTATGAACGAACAACATATTAAAGGAACAGAATGCATGATTTTGTACATGGAAATACAATAATTACACAATTATAAGCGGAGTTTTAAGGAATAGGTCGGTCATCATCTTCTGTTCATAGTCCTCATGCGCCCGCGTTGCTCAAACTGTCGTCTTCTTCGTCAGTCCCGCCATCTTCAGACTCGTCGCCTTCTTCCGATTCGCCGTCATCATCGATGTCCGGCAGCACGCACACCTCAGCGAGAGAGACGCCAGTGAAGAGCTAAATGGTGAATTATTTGGTTGTTTTTTTGTCTGCCAATTGGCTCCTTCGGACCTTCTTCAACTCATCGTTTTCGCGCACTGCCGTCCGTATGTGGAATGCACTGAGTCGCTTCATGTTCTCGCTGTGGGTAACTTCGCCGATCGTCTTGAGAAGTTAGCCAGTGATGTGTTCCAGCACGGCTGTCATGTAGACGGGCACTCCGTTGGCGAGACGTTTGGCATAAGGACCTGAAACAAAAAAAATAATTGGTATGCAACAAAATTTAAACAAGACACAAATCCCCCTACCCTTCTTCATTTTGCGATGGACACGACCAACCGGGAATTTCAGTCCAGCGTGGAATGAGCGCGGCTTCGCACGGTGTCGGGGCATTTTGGTTGAGCAGGTAAATTGGAAGTGAAGAAATAAGTGAGATGCAGTGTGAAGAAAGTGAATGTTAGATTCTTTTATATAGACAATGAAAATTTTAGCAAATCTTTCAACGAAAATTAGTATTTAAGGAAAAATTTAAACGGATGAGATTTAAATTTTCTTATTCCTTTCTGACATTTCGTCTATTGCACATATTGCTCAGCACATACATATTCAGTGGACCACGACTATTCAACCAGCACGTTGCGGCAGCATGATGATCATCAAAGAAATGTAAAAAGAAAAAAGATTCTTTAACATTTGAAAAACAAAATTTTTTATTTCAGCCGGATCGTTATGCCGATGACTGTGGAGGAGTACCAAATCGGCCAACTCTTTTCCATCGCGGAGGCGTCGCGGCAGGTAGATCGGGGAGAAAGATTTTTTGGCCATCCAAATTTTTCACATTTCAGGAGACCGGTGGCGGCGAAGGGGTCCAAGTGGTGCGCAACGAGCCTTTCACCGGAGAGCGTCTGTTCAACAACGAACTTTCTTCAGGACAGTACACACACAAAATCTACCACGTCAAAAAGTGTGTTTGGAGAGGAAGAGGTGTTTTACGACATTTCGAGAGGACGTTGTCCAATTTCGAATTCCTGACCCGACTCGAACAAAAAGTCAAAAAAATTTGTTACGAATTGGCCCAGTTCGAATCGTCTTTTTACAGTTCAAGCTTTTTTGTGTTGCTTTTCTCTAGAAAACTGGTGTAAAATTCAAAAAAAAAACGAAACAATAGGCAAATGATTTTTCTTTTTCGAGTTAAAATAGTTTCACTGTCCATCTGAATCTCTTTTTCAGGAAGATGCCCTCCGTCATTCGTGCACTGCTACCACCCGGCTCAACAACACTTCATGAGCGCTGTTGGAACTCCTTCCCCTACTCCAAAGCCGAATTGAGCAGCCCGTATATGAAGGAAGGCTTTTTCATGCGAATCGAAACAATGCATCGGAGCGACCGCGGTACAACAGAGAACGTAAAAAGAACCATTTAAAGAAACCAACTTTAATATCTTTTTATTGATATTTAGGCTCTCAAACTGACGCCGGAAGTGCTTAACAAACGGGAGCTCGTGCACATCAACATCGCCAAGGACAACGAATTTCTGCATGCCTATGACATTCGAAAAGATACACGTCCATCGACATTCCATTCGGCAAAGACGGGGCGGGGACCGTGGTTGCAGTCCTGGCAGAACAGCTGCGAACCGGTGATGTGCGTCTACATAGTGGTCACCATCAATTTCAAATGGATGCTTATCGGAGGATCGATTGAGAAGCATTTGGCAAAAGTAGCGTGGGAGGGGAAAACTAAATTGGAATTTTGTCTTTTCAGTTATCTCTGCGAATGCTGTCCAAATTCCATCGCGAGTTGTTCTGCTGGATGGACCGCTGGCATGGGCTGACGTTAGGGCAAATTCGCCAAATTGAGGAACAGACAACGCGGAATCTGGATGAGGTGGATTTCTCATTTTGCTGTTCAATTGATCTTCAGAATTAATCATTTTGCAGATGCGTGCGACTGGTGACATGAGAGGGATGGTGGCATGAAGGACTTGAGGGATGCGCCGCTACTACATCCGATGTACATTTCAACCCCTGTGATATATTGTATCGCTTAAACCTCTGTTGTCTTACTGGTTGGTATTGTCGGATATACATTTCATCCCCGTGATATTATTGTACTGTTGAATATATTTCTGCTCATAAACACGGCGGCCCAATTTTGGCTCTCAGTTGCAAAAATAGAGGAGGTCGAAATATAGGGAGGGCTATGCAAAATTTGAGAAAAATTCCAACATAGAGAAAAAAATTTCAACACAGCTAAGATATTGTCTATTAATTGCCAAATAAATGGTATTTTCACGAAACAAATCTCAAACAAATCGGAGAAGTTTCAAGAGCATACGGCGAGGGAACATCGGCCGAAGCAGCCGAATTAGGACCTACAACACCGACTTTCGGTCTTCGTAAGTCAGAAAATATACCATTTTTGAGGGAATTTTTTCTAATTAAGGCCCAGGTTCGCGCCCAAGGCCTTTGTCAGCCACTCCGATTCGACGTCATGTACGTGTCCATCCAACAAAAGTCGACAAATCAACAGATGTGGATTTGACTATGGCGGATAAAGCATCGGGCGTGGAGTTGAAGACTGTGGACCAGCAGACCCAAACTGATCAATTCGATAACCAGCTGAAGGAGCAAGAAAAAAACATCACACACCTCCGACGGCAGGTGTGCAATCGAGAAGCCCTAATTGCGGGCCTGCGCCTTCAATTGGAGCGAGAGCAAGTGGAAAAGCCGACCAAAAGCAAAAGCAGTAAAGTTGAAAACTGTTGTGGAGGAAGAGGCGCTTCATTCGGTGTGGAGACGTTTGGAATAATTGTGGAAGACAATGCTCGACGCAGATCAAGTGCTTCAACAGTTGGAACACCATTTTGTATCAAATTGGCTGCTTGACACCGGAAAAGTCGACGAAATGAAGCGGGTCATTTTATTATAATGAATTCCTTTTTTTATTTCCCAAGTTTTAGAATAAGGAAGAAGAACGGGAGGAAATTGACGACGAAACGGAAGTCTTCCTCCCTCTTTTTCCTCCCCTCTCCCTTTCCCTCTCTTTCCTCCCCTCTCCATTTCATCCCTTTCCCTCTCTTTCCTCCCCTCTCCCTTCCATACGTTTCTCTTCCTCCCCTCTCCCCTTCCATCCCTTTCCCTCTCTTTCATCCCCTTTCCCGTTCCATCTCTTTCCCTCTCTTTCATCCCCTCTTCCCTTTCATCCCTTTCACTCTCTTTCCTTCCCTCTCCCTTCCATCATTTTCCCTCTTTCCTCCCCTCTCTCCTACCTACTCTCTTTCATCCCCTTACCAATCCTCATTTTCTATCTTTCCTCTTTTCTTCCTCTCTCCCCTACCCTCCCTTACCCTCTCTTTTCTCCCCTCTTCCCTTCCATCCCTTTCCCTCTCTTTCATCCCCTCTCCCCTTCCATCCCTTTCCCTCTCTTTCCTTCCCTCTCCCTTCCATCATTTCCCTCTTTCCTCCCCTCTCCCTTTCCCTCTCTTTCCTTCCCTCTCCCTTCCATCATTTTCCCTCTCTTCCTCCCCTCTCTTTCCTCCTTTCTTCCTCTCTCCCTTACCCTCTTTTTCTTCCCCTCTCCCTTTCCCTCCTTTACCCTCTCTTTCCTTTCCTCTCCCCTTCTATCCCTTTTCCTCTATTTCCTGTCCTCTCCCCTTCCTTCTCTTTCCTCTCCTCTCCCCTACTCCCCCTCCTTCTCCTTTCCGCGTTGTACTAGCATCAAATTTTTTTTTTTTCAAACATTTTTTCAATAAAAAAAAATTTTCGATTGGCTCATGGAGGATAAAAAAGGAAAAAAAGCGCCAATAAATCGTTGGCGTAAAAATCAATACGCCAATACATTTAAATATATAACAGAATGTTGTTCAATTTAACAAAACTAATAAACAAAGTTAAAGCTTAACAAACTGCACATACGCTTCAAATTTATTCTACAAAAATATTAAAAATGGAACTAAAAAATCCCGGCCAAGGCGTCCGAGTTCCAGTTTGAGCCGAAGACGTTGTTTCGGCACTATTCCAACTCGCGCACATAAGTGAATGTCCTCCCATGCGGATAATCGTTTTTGGCCACTTGAATTTCTTTTTCGGTTCAATTTTTTGGAGTGGCAACCAAAGTATTGCGTCCTGAGGGGCTGATAGATCGGCTCAAACGGCGGACAATGGCACCAGCAAACAACTTAGCTGACCTTGGCGAATGCTCTACTAAAAATACATTATTAACGAGTAAAAAACTGTAAAATTTGGCATTACTTAGCGCATTTTGCACTTGGCTCACACTCGTCCGTTGTGAACTGGGTTTCTTATCAGCAAATTTTTTCTTCGGCCTTCCCCGGGGCGATGCATTTTCTTTATTATCCGTCAATATTTTGTCGGGCACACGGACAAGTCTTCTTTGAAATTCCGCCAATTGCTGCCGTAGAAAAGCATTTCGCCGCAACAATTCTCCATTATAAAGTTGAAGGCCACGGTTTGCAGCGCGGAAGCTAAGTGATTCTGAAAATATTGAAATAAAAAGTTAAAAATCATTAGAACACCATTTTTTGCCTCTTTCAATCGTAATTCAATTTCATCCAAACGCCAGTCCGTTTGTGATGCTGTTTCTAAAGTTAGGAGTATATGCTGCACCGCTTCGTCGTCGTCAATCACAGATAAGTTGGTAGCGCCATCATTGAACGGGTCAATATCTAATTCCACTGCAAATTTTAAACTAAGTAATTGTTACAATCTTTCGGACACTCACTTGTTCGGTCCAAAAATGGCACAGTCTGCTCTGTTCGGTCTGCTTCATCTTGTCCTGCATCTTGTTGAGCTGTTGTTTGGTCAATTTGTGGCTGTGGAACCGCTGAAATTAGAAAAAATGTTTTCCCGAGAAAATTGAAAAATAAACTGACTTTTCTTCGCCCACCGGGCTTGAGATGCACACTGGGCATGCGAATGACGCTCTTCCTGCTTATCCTTTCGCTTTTTCCGTGCATCTTTTGTCTGCAGTTTCCGTAATACTTTCCTTTTTGCCATTAATCTATTTACAATAATGATTGGTGCATTCTTTCTTTTATAATTTTTTGAAACAACATTAAAGCGATAATATAAAACAGAGAAATAAATGCAGAATTTTATTTTCTATCGATGGTGAAAGTTTGATGAAGAAATTGAGCATGCATCGAAAGTTATGAGCATAGAAGTGTGGAATGTTTTTCGCAAAATAGAATAAAGAGACAGTGGACCAAAATGAGATAAATGTTAGAGAAAAAAAAGCAATTTAAAAGCAGCAACAGAATGCCAAACTTTTGTTAATAAATGATTTATTGGCGCTTTTTTTCCTTTTTTATCCTCCATGGGCTATATTCAGAAAAATGAAATTTTCTATTATTTATTTTTTTAGTTTAATTGCACTTTTGATTAATAAAGGCAATTACTGAAAGCAAAGGGCTGAAAGCAAATTTATAAAAGAATAATTTTATTAAAAATGGAATCAATAATAATTGCTCATTTCGTGATCAGTTACCCTGAAAACCCTAGGAAAAATGTTTACAGAACTATACTAGAAGAGTACCTCCTCTTTTTCTAAATATGAATTTCTTTTTCTTTGAAATTCTGATAACCTAATTTTCCAATTTGTTTTATTGCACTAAGTTTGTATTTGTGTTTCATCCAATGACCGTCTCTGTGTATCGGAATGTTTTGCCCAAGAGTAAACAAATTGGTCCTTCGTGGTACAACAGAATAATTTTTGGTCGTTCATCGCATGTCGGGAAAAGCAGAGGTGTGTGATGTGGAAAGTGTTTACAAAGGAAATGAAATGTTGTGATTCAGAATTGTGTACTTTGACCACACCATCGCCACCGCACTCTCTCCCGCAACTGCCGGTCCCTCCGTTGTCACAAACAATCGAAAAATTTCTCCAATTTGCTGAGCCCATACAATCCGAGACGGAGTTTGGCGACACTGTCAAAGTGAGGGAGGGAATGCCTTGCCGAACATTCATTTGGCAATGTCAAAAATGGCATTTTAAATTTGTATTTTTAAATCATAATTGATGTCTTTTCCTTTTTTAGCTTGCCAACCGTTTCTTGGACAGCAAAGAAGCGAAGGAATTGCAACAGTTACTTGAGCAAAGGGCACGCAAATTGGTCAATTGGGTGAGTCGGCAACTTTTACCATTTGGTTGCAAACGCATTTATAACACGGGTTCGAATTTGAAATTGGCCTAATAAGGGACGGATTTATACTTCAGCGGCTACCCCTTCCCTCAAACAAAAAAAAAACTGCCTTTAAAAGGATATGAGGCATATAAATAGCGTTAGTCACTTATTTTCAAAAATAAATGCTATTTTTTTTTGCTAAAAAAGGACTAAGAAGAGTCTTGGTAAAACCTAACCTAGCTTTGGTGATATTTGTCGTCTTTTCAGTCTCTTTCTTTCCATTTTTTTTTATATTGTAAAACAGTGTTTTTGTGACATCCAAATAATTTAGATATTTTTTTGTCATCCATTTTTAGCTCACTCCATGGTGGCTGAATGTCGCCTATTTAGCCGCACGGACTCCGCTGCCAATTGTGACCAGTCCGGGCATCACTTTCCCCAAATTTAACTTCGCCACCACCGGCATTGAGCCGCAGTTGGAATGTGCGGCCAAAATTGTGCAGGCGGCGCTCAAATACCATCATAAAATTATCAGGTTTATCACGGGTTGGGGCACCTCATTTCGATATGCTTCATTTGGCTAAAGGTTGTCTGAAAAGAGTGATTTTTTTAGAGAATTCCAATTGGGTTTTATAACAAAAATTTTTAAAAGTCAGAAATTTGAAAAAAAAATAAAAATTTTCAGAATCTTTTTTTTTGAAAAAGTGAGTTTTCTGACAGCTTTTTTCGACAACCTTAATTTTTATGAAAATCCTAAAGGAAATGCCAATTCACAAATTTGTAGGTGTAAAAACAACCTTAAAAGTCTCGATTCCCCTTTTCAAAAGTGCCAAACTTTACTTGGCCGAAATTGTGTCCCATTCATTCATCCATCAGTGATGAGCTGACCGTGGACAAAGGACCCGGTGGCGTGCCGTTTGACATGAGTCAGTACAAATTGATGTTCGGCACCACTCGGATTCCTGGCCATGGCACCGACACAATTCGGTACGGCAAAGACAGGACGAGTTGGGCTCGACACATTTTGGTCACCAGGGGCGGACATGTGAGTGAATGTGGCGTGGCACACAAATTCATTTTATCTTCTTTTTTTTTTTGGTTTAATTTTTCATTGCTCTTTTACATCAACAAATTACGAATAAAAATTATGAAATGTTATGGTAAAAAGGGAAAATTCAGGGAAATGAAGCCAAAATTGAACCCAGAAACTTTTATGGTGCATCATCACGTCGCATTAAATAATTTCTTAAAATTTCTTCTTTTCAACCCTTGTTTTCTATAGTAAATACAATATTTTGCAGACTTTCTATGTGCCGGTGTACAACGCCGTGGGGGGCACCACGCCATTGGCAATTGACCAATTGGTAGCACAATTAAGGCAAGTGGTGGCACTCGCTGAACAACAGCAGCAGGGGGGGGCGAAGAAGAAGTCGGGTGCCATCAACATTGTGTCGAGTGACGAACGCGAAGTTTGGGCAACAGTTTATGCACGAATTCGGGGTAAAAACCGAATCAATTTTATTTTGGCCAGTTTAAAACATAGTGGCAGATTTTTTGATTTCAATGATTAAAATTTCTAAAAAATATAATCAAAAAAAAATAAAATAAAGATTTTTTGCAGACTTAAACCAAACCCAATTTTAAAAATATTATTCCAAATCGCTCCCCTTTTTTGTTCAGAAAAGAATCCGGTCGAACTCCGTCTGGTCGAAGATGCCCTGTTTGTCCTGTCGTTGGATTGTCATTTTGAGGACGACGACCATGGTGATGGTGGTGGTGGTGATGGCATGGCAACGGCCTCACTGTCTGCCGACCCGGACGACCGGAACATGGCGCAAGCGTTGCACGGCGGCGGGACACGACAGAACGCCAACAACCGATGGTTTGACAAGACGCTGCAGTTCCATTTGAACGAGCGCGGCTACGGCGGCATAACTTATGAGCACACACCGGCCGAGGGCCCCCCGTTGTCCATGCTGTTGGACTTCATCTGCGAGCAGTTGTGAGTCGGTGGTAATCGTAGTGGTGGGGGGGGGGGACAATAAATACATTAAAGTTTAAAATTTTTGGCGCTACTTAAAAGTGGGGCGTTTTTGAAAATCAAAGGCGGGAGGGGACTCTTTTATTTTTTGTTTGTTTTTAAGACCTAAAAGACTTGTTAAAATACTTTTTAAAGTCGTTCAGGCATTTGGGTCAAGATTTGATCAAGGAATTTGGGGATAGCCAACCAAATAATTTACATAAATTTGTCTTTTCTTTAAGTGATTCGGGTTCGTTCGACCTCACTTCTTCCCCATCCACTGGCCATAGTTGCCCATCGGTGGAACAGCCGCGCGAATTGCAATTTTTGGTGGACAATCTGTCGGATGAGGAGGCCATTCGAAAGTCATCGGAACGATTTGACAGGTGACCATGGTGTTTCTTTTTTATTCAAGCTTCATTCATACAAGATTTTATTTTTTTATTTGGTTTTTAGTGCTGTCAAAAATTTGGAGATCCGATCGCTCAAATTTGGTCACTTTGGCAAAAATGTGCCCAAAATTGCGTTGTTCAGCCCCGACTCGTGGATTCAGTTATGCATTACACAAATTTACTCATAGGAACGCCTATAGTCTTTCAAAAATTGGATTTTAAAAAATTTGTGTAATTCATAAAAAAAATTCTAATTTATCAATGTATTTTTGCAGTTTTCCTTCGCTAGTGTATTATTTGCCCCCCCTTCAGGTGGCCCTCCAATTGGCCTTCTTTCGTCTGCACGGCTCCCATCCGCCCGCCTATGAGACGGGTTCGCTGCGCAGGTTCGCCGACGGACGGACGGACACCGTCCGATTGCCAACATTGGCGTCCAAACGCTTTGTCGAGTCGGTGGCCAAAATGCCGTCCTCGTCGTCACTGTCCATTGGCACTGTTGTCGACGGGCTCATGGAGGCGGCCATTGCCGGGCACAAGCGCTACTCCAAAGAAGTGATGAATGGTGAGCCAGTGACAGGAGAGGAGGCAATTTCGGACAAAACGTTGCCGGAAAAAATTTGCCAAAAACAGTTTTTAGAAAAATTCGAAACAATTTTTTGAAGGAAATTTCCGAAACTGGAACTTGGCCAATTTATGGATTTTTTAATTTTTAATGCTCTATTCATAAACTGGGTTACCTTGACAAAACACAAATTTTGGGGGTTTAAATGGCTTTATGAGGTTACTTCTTCCTTACCAATTATCATTTTCTCCCTTTAAAGCATTTTTATGCCATTTTTCACGCCCTACAATTTTGTCCAGGGATGGGCATCGATCGGCACCTTTTGGGCCTTCGTCTGTTGGCTGCCGAGCATGGCGTGCCGTTGCCGGAATTGCTTCAGTCCGACATTTACAAACGGTTGATGCACTTTCGGCTGAGCACCTCACAAGTGCCAACTGCCCATG
The DNA here is from genome assembly GCA_039877585.1 of Heterodera filipjevi. Lineage (NCBI taxonomy): Eukaryota > Metazoa > Nematoda > Chromadorea > Rhabditida > Heteroderidae > Heterodera > Heterodera filipjevi. Next base: position 10,315,392 of record JBDPZO010000007.1, on the reverse strand, counting down.
TTTTGCCGATGGGTTTGTCTAAAAAATAATTTAAAATTTTTATGTATTTTTATTTTTAAAGGATTTGGTCCCTCTGCGCCCGACTGTTACGGCTGTGTGCTATAATCCGCAGGAGAACCGCCTCTTCTTCACCATAACGGCGTTCAACGCCTGCACAGAAACGAGCGCAGAACGGTGGGAGAGGGACGACGGGAGAAATGAATGAATACTTTTCTTTTTCGTTGGTTATAGGGGTTCGAACATCCAATTAAGACCCGCCAGGGTGGATTTTTTTTTTGGGGGGGGGGACGGCGGTTTGGGGTTTATATCGTCGGTCAATTACAATTCCTTTTTCCACTCTGAAGTTGTCATACTCATTAACCAAAAAATTTGTTAAGTTTTCATATAATTATTTTTAATTTTATTTATTAAAAAAATTCACCCTCCCCCCACAAAAAAAAAACAGATTTGCAAAAGCATTGGAACGTGCTCTGTTGGACATGCGCGACTTGGCCGACTGGGCCGGACGGTTAAAGGGACGTGCCAAACTCTGATCGGTTCGGCCAAGACAATCGCCCACTTGAAATGCTCACATCCCAAACCAATTTGCCAGATATTTGATCACTAATTAACCCATAAATTGCATCATAATTCATTCATATACAAAATTTGTATAAATTTTTGTTTCATTTTTGCTCCGACTTTCCCTGAATTTTCTCCATTGGTAATGGCCAACAGATTACTACTGTGCTCTAATTAGTTTTTTTTTTGTTGCTAAATTATATGATAATTTTCCTTTTTGCTTTGCTGAACCCCTAAAGGTTTGGTCATAAAATGAGTCTCAGCGATTTGGTGGCACAGAACAGCAGCAGCAGTGCTGGTGGTGGCACCAGCAGTGGGGACAAATTGGCGGTGTTCGGCGGTTGCGAGGGTCCCGACGCGTGCTATGTGAAGTTGGTGAGCAGTGACGGGCACGAATTTGTCATCCGTAAAGTGAGTCGTTTTATGGTGCCCAATCGTGGGAGGGGGTGGGGGAGGACCAAATGATTGATCGGCATTAGGAAGATGATGAGTTTATTGATTGATCAGATATCTTTCCGACATTTTCCATTTTGATGGGATGAGACATTGGGACAATATAGCAACTAATACAATGCCAAACTCTCCTTTCTTCCTGTTTTAGGAGCATGCTCTGATTTCGAAGACCATCAAGGCAATGCTGTCCGGCCCTGGTCAATACGCAGAGAATGAAACCAATGAAGTGGGTGAAACAAACAAAAAACAAATTATTCGAACTTAGAACCGAACATTCGGTCGGGAAAAGTGTTAAAAACCAATCAACTAAAAAAGTTATACCAAAAAACCGAAAAATGGCAAGGAAAAATGGCTTCATTTCCCATAATAAAAATGTTCATATTGTCACCACCACAACCCCACACAGGTCCACTTTCGTGAAATACCCTCCCATGTGCTGCAGAAGGTGTGCCATTATTTTGCGTACAAGGCCCGCTACACGAACAGTGCGACGGAAATCCCCGAGTTCCACGTGGCACCCGAAGTGGCGCTGGAACTGTTGATGGCCGCCAACTTCCTCGACTGTTGACGGTGGAGGAGAAGGACCAGCGCAGCCCAAAGAGAAAGGCACACACAACAACAACACTGAGAACAAACAGAGACACACACACACACAGTTGACATTGATGAGAATCTGCTGCAGAATTTTTTCCAATTTCGCCGCTGCAAAATTTGTGAATTGCTGCATAAAAAAATCAATCAATTTCACCGTTCATTATTATTTTAACGCCATTTACAGACAGAGAAAGAGAGAGAGAATAAAGGGCAATGGAATGCATCCACATGAATACTTTTACCAATACCTTATACTTTAAATTTTCCTGTGAAAATTTTGAGTGGTGGAGGCTTTTTGATTGATTGTTACTGTTAAATTTTTGTTTAAAAATTATCTAATCATTTTTTTTATTGGTTGGGATTATGCGGACTTTTAACCCCCGAATTTGCCAATAATATGTGACGAATTTTCTGTGAAAATTTTCCAAATTAGTGATCAAAGTTCACTTTGGTATTTCATTCACGTCTAAACCATTAATCGAACGATTTTTAATTGACAGAACGCAACCACCGATTTTTTACTATAACTGATTAACATTTTGGGGGGGGGGGGGAGGATGGACCATTTCTCTTTTTCCCTTCGCCTTTATTTTGCCCACTGTGAAAGGGTTGGATAGATGCATTTCTGATGTTTTGTAGGTAAACTAAGAATTATGGCCACAACCCCCTCAAAAAAACGACTTCTTTCTGGCCGATTTGGTGCATTTGAATCGATACTTTGTCGAGTCGTTTTTTTTGTCCATTTTTCTCCATCATTTTTCTAAGCTTTTTCGTAGTATTTTTTTTTTCACATTTTAAAATAATTTGTTTTCCCATTATTTTTGCCGGGTAAAACCACGGACGATTCCGTTCATACACTTATTTTCTGTTCTTGTTTTTGTTGTCCAATGGTGCTCAGCGATTCGGCCCATCTCAACCCAAAGGATGCCGTCCCCTTTCGTCTGCGCATTGACGGCCATTGGGTCCATGTGGACGAGCGTTTGCTGCGCGCGCACCCCGGCAGTGGCGCAATGCTCGCCTATCGGAACAAGGAGGCGAGCACTGTGTTAGTATGGGAATTAAAGAAAAAAAAAATTTACCAAAAATCGTAAAATTAATCATTTTTTTGAAGATAATGCTAACAATTTTAAATTATTACATTTTAAAAAAGTAAATCCAGTTCCCTCAGCAAAGAAGATAAATAGACAATGGAGTTTTCGGAGTCTGATTTTTTTTTTCATCCCTATTCTCTCCTTTAAAATTTAAAATGAGATCTAATTCAGCGGAAAAAAAGAAGTCATAATGCCATGCCAATTTTTATTTAATCAAAATAAATAAAAAGTCGGAGACGCAAAAACGCAACTTCATTTTTTTTTATTTTTGGCCATTTTTATGTGTTTATTTTTGTGTTAAAAAAATAAGGGATGTGTAAAATAGATAGTTTGTTCGCCATTTCCTTCTCCACTTTTTGAAAAGATTCCAATTTTAGTTTTCATGCATTCCATGCCGGTTCCAAACGTGCCTACCAATGGATGACGCAACACCGGGACAAAAATGGGGAAACTTTGGCAAATGGAAAAGGCGCACACCCAACGAGGACAGAAACAGTGACAACAATGGAAAATGGTGGCAACAAAAAAGTTAAATAAAAGCGATGAAATGAAATTTTTTTTTAATTTATAGTAATTTAAGGAAAGCAATGGCACGAGCATCGCCGCTGTTATGCCACCGAACGGAATTGACGCCATAAACATGGGAAAATTTACGAAGAGTGCGGAGACCAATGAAAAGGTGGGCGAAGAAGGGACAAAAAATTGCGATTTCCAATTTTGATTAAATTTTTTGTTTTATTTTATCAACTTTCCATCCATCTATTCTCCTCCATCTTAAAAGTATTTAGTCATTTTTGTGATAAACGACCCCAGCAGAATGCCGCATTAACTTTTTTTTCTGTTGAAACATTTTTTAAAAAATGAAAAATGTTTTTGAGACTAAATCTAGGGCAATTTGGGTCAGTGCTCGACTTCTTAATGTAAAAAAAAATCATTTGCCTCCCCCCAGAAAAACTTCTGGTTAAGTGCCTTGTTTTATCTACAAGTCCATCCGTCTTTATGCCCTTTTAAATCCCCCCCCCCCATTTTCCTCTTAAGATTTGCCTGTCTTTTGACCGTCTCCGTTCCCGCGTCCGTTCGCTTGGCCTTTTCCGTGCGGACGATGCCTTTTTTGTGCGCACATTTGTCCAATGCGTTGCACTGATTGTCTTCGCTCTGTTCCTCCAATCACGCAACTTTTTCCTCGCCTCCGCCCTTTGCATGGGACTCGCCTGGCAACAGCTCGGATGGATGATACACGAAGTGCCGTGACGGAGAGGGCAAATGGGCAGGGGGGCATGGGAATTTGCTCCGTGGTACGTAGCGCGGGGTGGGGGTGGTATAAGGAATAGATAGGTACCAACCCTCCCCCCCCCTACCCCTTCCAAAAAAAGAGTTTTAAGGAAAAAGCAATAAAAAAACTCAGTGGGTACTTCTCTCACCCAAACTACCGAAACTTGGGAAAAGGTTTTTGCCTTTGGAACAGGACAGTATTTTGCCACCCGGAAGTTCGCCGGGAGGGGATGGGACAAGGGTCCATACATGTACAAAGGGTCGGCCAGCCGCGGTTCACTACAAAACGCCGCCGCCGAAACGCCGCCGCCTAAACGCCGCCGCCGAAACGCCGCCGCCTAAACGCCGCCGCCGAAACGCCGCCAGCCGAAACGCCGCCGTGAGGGGGGGAGTAAAGACAATCGGGGGGAAAAAATTTTGCAAATGTCTTCTCTGGTGCGGCAGTGTACCAATTCCAATTAACAAAAATCTTCGATGGAACTCGTCGGAGGGCAATTTTCCCCCGTGAAAGGTGGAATTTATATGACCGGGTTATGAATAACGAAGACCGAACCAATAATTTCAGTGAGGCTTGTCATAAGAGAGCGCACAAACAATTGGGAATGGACCATCCGTCAATTTTCAAGTTTATTGAGGGCATAAAGACAATCCAAAAAGGGAAGGATGCGGATTATGAAGCAATGGTCAGGGGCGATGATCCACCGATTAAGCGAAGAAAATACAGACAAATTGATGAGAAGATTTTTGACATTGTACAGGGTGGGTTCCAGCGATGCACGAAAATTGAATATCTCCGGGGATTAGCACACAATTTTAACATGGATAAGTGATGTTCGGCGTTGTTTATTATTTTAATCTTACAAACCACTGGGACCACCTCTTCGGAGGTTCATTATGCCCATGTGGTTTGTTAAGTTTTTTTTTGTCAGTTTTTACTTTTTACCATTGAATTACTTGCTGCCGTTGCGATCATACACTTTTTTTTATTTTCGAACAAAGTTTTTTTTTTGATTTCGGACTTTTTTTCATTCTTTTTGAGTAGAGTGAGGCAAATCCTAGGCCAAAAAGGCTTAGGAAGCGAAAAATGGATTAAGTTTTTTTTCCCCCCGATTGTCTTTACTCCCCCCCCCCCCCACGGCGGCGTTTCGGCGGAGGCGTTTCGGCTGGCGGCGTTTCGGCGGCGGCGTTTTGAGCTGCTCCGGGCCAGCCGACCCCCCCTCCCTCCTCGTCGTATTAGGCCTCTGGCCGACCCCCGCCCCCCCCCCCCCCCCCTCAGCCAATCGTACGTCGTACGAGGGTCGCGCTGGCCGACCCCTTGCACATGTATGCAAGTTAGGGGGAGGAGAGAGAGAGCACTTATACCGTAACACTCAATTCATTCATTGTCCCCTTCAGTACGGTCACCAACAACACTTTGGCTCGTGGTGGTGTAACGACGTGTGTGGCTACGTGTGCGGCAATTTGCTGCAGGGCTTTTCTCTGGGCGGATGGAAGGTGAGGCTAAGGGACGCACACATCGGCAAAACATATATTTAAACAAATTAACCGGGTTCCGGTTTATCCGAAAGAGTTCGAACCCCTTCCCTAACCCTAACCCTCAATTTTTTTTTTATTGCCTCCAAGGAACAACACAATGTGCACCACGCGGCGCCCAACGTGGACGGAAGGGACGGTGACTTGGACTTGTTGCCGTTGTGGGCCACCATCGGCACACAGCTCAAAGTGCGGCACAGCCCGTTGTATCGGGATACGTATCGATGGGGAGATATCCGGGAAGGGTTACAAGGGATACGCACTCCCCCCCCCCCTCCCTCCCCCCTCTTTTATACATTACCTTAATTAATCGAAGAATAAACTAAATTTCAATATTCTTTATTTCTGCCACCGGTTTATCCTCTTACGGGTGTGAGGGATGGGTATGGGATTAATTTTTTTTATCATTTTTCTTTTTAAGTGTTTTTTTTGTCCCTTAGCGCATCGACGGCGCCTCTCCACTCGCCCATCTGTTGCCCTTTCAACATTTGTATTGGATCTTCGGATTGCCTTTGCTCCGCTTCTCATGGCTTCTCCAATCCGTCCAATTTGTGTGCCAAATGCGGCACAGTTTTTACGACGTAATGCAAAAAATAATTTTTAAGTTTTATTGTGAATCTTGAGAGATTTTTTATTTTATTTATTGTTTTTTCCTGTGACAGATCCATCGACAGCGAGCGCTGGTGGAGCAGTGTACGTTGGCGCTGCATTGGTCGTTGGTGTTCACCCAACTGTATTTTTTGCCAGACAATTTGGTGAGTTTAAAAAAGGGGGACTCTCTTTTTGAGGACTCAACCGACTTAAGATTTTCTGAAATTTTAAACAAAAATTCGTTATACTTTACATAAACTGTTTCCTAATTTGTTATGGAAAAATTAAAATTTTCACGGCGTCGCCACTTACACAAATTAAAATAATAAATTATTTTTAAATACCGAATTCTGATTGCCAAAATTTTAATTTCCGAATCCTGATTTCTACCTTTTTGTGCATTGCCTAACATACTTGCTGTCGGTTAGTGTTTTCAAACGGCCATGGTTCGGCAAAAGAACCAAGTAGCAGAACAAAGCTTACTCTAATTACCTAACCATATATTTTTGTTCGGGTTTCAGACCCGTCTTCAATATTTCCTCGTGTCCAATTTGTTCGCCGGTTTCCTCATCGCACATGTGGTCACCTACAACCATTACTCCACCGACAAATTCCCATGTACTACTACTGGGAATGCAAACCCTTTTAAAAAAACTTAAATTCGGATAAAAAAATTCATGGAAACCATACACCCCCCCCCCTTCGCCCGCAAAGTGCCCCAAAATAGGGGACCCCTTCGCATCGAGGGGGGCCGGTGTAAAAGAGGTGGGGGGGGGGGGGTCGCCGGCGAAGGAGGGGGCGGGGGTCAGGGTCGTAGCGAAAGGGGAAAATTTTAAAAATGAACAAATTTTCTTATCAAAATTTATTAAAATACTTAAAATTTTCCCCGGCGGCGTCTATCGACGCCGCCGGACCAGGGATGGGCGAAATTTCGTTTCGCGTTTCGAAAATTTCGGGTTTTTTCCATTTCGGGTAAAGCGCCGAAATTTCGCGAAAAATTGACCCTAAGAATAGGGGTTTCTTACATAATTTTTTCTTCAAGAAATGTCTATAATCTTTTAACAAAGAGGCCATGAATTATGAAAATTTTTCCGGTGGCGCCTATCGGCACCACCGGACTTCCCCCCCCCCCCCCCCATTCGTTTGGATAAAAAATCGGCTTAATATATTGACGAAAAAATGGATAAAAAAAGATTTTTAATTTCGTTTCGAAAATTTCGGGTTTTTTGCGTTTCGAAAAGAATTTAGTTTCGTTTCGAATTTCGTTTCGGGTCCTTGGTCGAGTTTTGCCCATCCCTGCGCCGGACCCCCGCAAACCCAGTTTTTTTTTTTTGGAAAAACGCGCCGCAAAAAAAAGGGGGTTGAAAGCAACAAAAAAAAAGGGTCGTCGATTTACATGGCCGGACCCCTTCGCAAAATTGGCCGCTGACCCCCCCTCGACCCCCCCCCCCCCGCCTTCCCCCAGACCCCTTCGCAAAAATTTTGGTTGACCCCCCCCCCCCCCTTTTTCCATGTATGATGGAAACCCAAAATGTCGGAATCCCTTATAATAATTCCCCTCTTTTGCCAGATGACGACCCAATTCTGGAGAACTTTGCTTGTCTGCAGCTGTACACCACGCGTAACATGCGGCCCGGCCCCCTCATCGATTGGCTTTGGGGCGGTCTGAACTACCAAATTGAGCACCATCTGTTCCCGACAATGCCACGGCACAATTTGAGCAAGGCAAAAAGACAGACAGACAAATGAATTATTGTGGTCAGGCCATTAAGCTAAAAAAAAACCCCTGAATTTTTAAGAAAAATTCCTATAAGTTTTTTCTTCAGAAAATTTCTGAAAAACAAAAATTCTGAATTTTTCAAAAAAAAAAATCTTCAAATTTGCGTTTTTTAAGAATTTTCTTGATGTTTTCAAAATTTTCTTAAATAAAAAACTTATAGGAATTTTTCTAAAAAAATCCAGGTTTTTAGCAATTTTTTGGCGACGTTTCATCCAGCTTCCTTATAGGCACCGCCGGGAATATTTGAGAGAATACGAATTTAATTTATAATAGATTAGACCAAAATGTCAGTTTTTGATTTCCGTTTTCCTTTCGATGGAAGCGTGGGAGGAGGATTCCCTCTTTTGCTTTGTTTACGGGCGTGATTGTAGTCAGATTTCCCTTTTTTTCAGGTGATGCCGTTGGTGAAGGAGTTCTGTGCCGAAAATGACATCCCTTACATGGTATGTCCCAGAATTTGGACGAGTGTATCCCCCCGCTGTGGAACAAATTTTTGTCGGCCTATTTTTCGACTTCATATTTATTAAAATGGCCAAGGTGGCATTTTTGCCTCACTTTTTGCTTTAGGTGGACGATTATTTCACCGGCTTTCGCTTGGTCATTGAGCACTTACGCCGTGTGGCCGACGTGGCGACACAAACGCTGTGCAACGAAGCCAAACAATTGGCAACAGAGGAGGGCACAGGGACAGAAAGTGACGAACGGACGGACGGCAAAAAATAGGGAAAAATCCAAGAACAAAAAAATATTGATAACAAAAAGCGCTTCATTTCCTATTTTTATTCTTTTTTTGATTTCCTTATTGATGATGACCAAATGTTGTTATATTGTTTTACATTGCCTTCATTTTTAATTTCTTAGTGTGTTTTTTCCCGGTAAATTATTGGGTAATAGTAAAGTTTATCCCCCCCATTTTCGAAAAAAAAATTTAAGTTATTTTAAGTCGTGAAAAACTCATTTCTATGGGTTTTCGGGGTCGCTGATCACGATTCCGGCATTCATTTGGACTAATTCCGAATCCCTGACCCAAACTCGAACAAAAAATCGAAAATTCATTAATTTTAAATTTTGTCGGCCTATGTCTCGACTTCATATTTATTAAAATGGCCAAGGTGGCATTTTTGCCTCACTTTAGGGATTCGGATTGGTCGAAATGGAAGCCGGAATCGTGGTCAGCGGCCCCGAAAACCCATAGAAATGTGTTTTTCACGACTTAAAATAACTTAAAATTTTTTTTTTCATAAATGGGGGGGATAAACTTTACTATTACCAATTATTGTGCCATTTTGGTTCGGCCATGTGAATGAGAAAGTCGGCCCCCTCACGACCTCCCTATCGATATGTGTCCCGGAAAACGGGCTGTTCCGCACTTTGAGCGATGTGCCGATGGTGACACATTTGACGGTTCAGTCCCGAACCCATAACTACGTCCAGTGCTTTCCGCAAAAAAATTCTTTCGGGTTCGAGAATTACAGACCGAGAGGAGTCGAAAATGGACATGATTTTTCAGTTTGGAGGTACCTATTCTCGAATTTTACCCTCAAACTCAAATTTAAAAAAAAAACTAAACCACCCCTTTATATTCAAAATAAAAATATTTGATGGAAATTATTAACCCTAGTTAGAACTTTTCCTTATGCGTCTATCAATCATTATTTGTTGAAATGGGACACTCAAATTGACTTGCTGTATAATGATTAAAAGTCACCTAACCTTCTCTTTATTATTGGAAGACAAATGTTTCTTGCTGCCAATATGTTTATGTCTCGGTACAGAAAAAATATGGTACATCTTTGCCTCAAAAACCGCCCCTTCTTATATGTACTTCAAAGATTCTCGAATTGGTGGAATTATTTGATGAAGTGGAAAGCGAATTTGTCGAAACCCGTTTTATTCAATAAAAAGGCATTCACTTTTACCAGTAAAATAAAGAGTTTAGAATTTTTTAAAATGAATTTCCTAAAATAAAAATAAAATTGGCAGTGTTGACACAGACATCAGAAAAATCGAACTTGTGCTGATTAAAAGAATAATTCTCTACAAAATCACTTTCGTACGAGGGGGCTCCACTTTTCTCGAGGCGGGCGAACTGAAAGACTGAGTGTCCCAACCAAAATTACCACAGTATTCCATAGGAATGGACTATTTTTAATGATTTTCGAAACCTCCGCGCGCCTCGGGAGAGAATTGTAGAAACTTACTATTGCAAAACCACTTACATAAAATTTAGATTTTTAGGAAAAAGTGAAGGAAACTGACGTAGTTGAAATTCTATAAAAAATATATATCAATCGACTCCTCTCGGTCTGTAATGAAAGAATCCGAAAGAATTTTTTTGCGGAAACCACTCCCTGCAGAGTTACATACCCGGGACTGAAATGGGGAAATGGCTTGGGACTCAACCGTCCAACTTCTAAAAATGAATGAATATGAAAAAATATTTATGCATTTTGACGGGGCCAGGCTCGTTTCGGCCCCCACGTTTCGGCCCACACGATGCACCAGGAAGTTTGGGCACCACAAAGCCAATTTTAAATATAAAAAGCCAGTAAAATTAAAAAATAGATAATTTCCATGCTCAAACATGCCGTAACAATCCGAAAAATGCCACAATATATATTACTGTAAATTTGTCAAAAATTTTAATTAATGAAAAAAATTAAAATAAATATTTGCTTTTAATTTTATAATTAAGTCTCGGTCTCGACTCGTGAGATTTTAAGTCTCGAGTAGTGTACTACTCTTTATATGTCCTATCTTGAATTTTCTGGTGCCCAGACTTCCTGGTGCCCAAACTTCCTGGTGCCCAAACTTCCTGGTGCCCAAACTTCTGGTGCCCAAACTTCCTCCCCCTGCCGTTAAAATGCATCGCTGCCCGTCATTTTGCCGACGCGTCGTTTTGCCGACTAAGCCAAAATGAGTCGTTTTGCCGACAAATTTTTAAAAAGTCGTATAAAATATCTTTTCAGGGGTTTTCGGGGTCGCTGATCATGAATATGGCATCCATTTTGCCCAATTCCGAACCCCGGACCTGAATTCGAACAAAATGTCGAAAATTAAATTTTTTCGAAAATTTGTTTTTACCAACAAAAACTGTTCTATATAGCTTTCAATGCTATTATTTTGTGTTTTAACCGTTTTCCTGTGTTTTAAGTAGGGTTTTCGCCATAAAAACAAATTTTCGAAAAAATTTAATTTTCGACATTTTGTTCGAATTCAGGTCCGGGGTTCGGAATTGGGCAAAATGGATGCCATATTCATGATCAGCGACCCCGAAAACCCCTGAAAACATATTTTATACGACTTTTTAAATTTGTCGGCAAAACGACTCATTTTGGCTTACAAAGGAAGGTTTTCAGGTGTCCGTGGAGTTTCGGAATGAAACTTGGTGGGTGGGTAGAGCACCCAAGGGTTATCGATGGAAGTGCTTTTCTTTTTTGCAGAATGAGCTCGAGTGCCGAGTTATGAAGTGCCAAACTTTTTCGGAAATAAATAAAAATAAAAATTAATATGACTGTTTCGCAGTGGTCAATGGCCCCGTAGGTTACGCCTCCGCTTCCGTTTTTTTCCCCCAGGTTCAATCCCCCCCTTATGCAAATGAATTTTCCCTTTTTATTTTTGCATTTTATGCAAATTATTTGGCCCACAAATCAATTCCTTCTACTCACAAATTTTAGTTTTTTTCAATTTTTTATATTATGCATTTTCACACATATGATAGTCATCAAAAAAATGTTTGAAGCATAAGTGGATTTCACAATAAGAACATCGTAATAAAATAATGTTTTCACAATTAAATTTTCCGCAGGTGTCTTTATCCTTTGGTACATCGAAAGCATATTTATTGGGATAAAAAATGTTTGTGCTGTACCGTACACAAGTCATATTATGACAAAAAATTTAATGATCGAATGGGTCAATAAAATTTTGTGTCCTGTTTTACGTCCTGATCAAAAATCTTTATTGGTGGTTGACAGTTGGGGTGGTTGGAATAATTTTCAACTTCCGGAAAAAACCCAAATGCAAGTTAAACAGATTCCAAGACATGCGACTGGGATTTGTCAGCCATTAGATGTTTACGTTTTTAGGTAATTTTGTTGGACAGTTAAAATGTACCCAATAGTTTCAGAATTTGGAAGCAATTTACGAGAAAAATAACTGAATTTGTCATGGTTTACGACATAAAAATTAATTTGCACGACAGGGACAATGTTATTAAATTGCAATCATTAATTCACAATCAATTTCAAGCCCCTCGTTTTAATTCTTGGCTGGTTTTTGCCTGGAGTAAGGCAGGATATTATGGAAATGAACCATTACCGAATTTCTGCCATCCCAATAAATATGCTTTCGATGTACCAAAGGATAAAGACACCTGCGGAAAATTTAATTGTGAAAACATTATTTTATTACGATGTTCTTATTGTGAAATCCACTTATGCTTCAAACATTTTTTTGATGACTATCATATGTGTGAAAATGCATAATATAAAAAATTGAAAAAAAACTAAAATTTGTGAGTAGAAGGAATTGATTTGTGGGCCAAATAATTTGCATAAAATGCAAAAATAAAAAGGGAAAATTCATTTGCATAAGGGGGGGATTGAACCTGGGGGAAAAAAACGGAAGCGGAGGCGTAACCTACGGGGCCATTGACCACTGCGAAACAGTCATATTAATTTTTATTTTTATTTATTTCCTAAAAAGTTTGGCACTTCATAACTCGGCACTCGAGCTCATTCTGCAAAAAAGAAAAGCACTTCCATCGATAACCCTTGGGTGCTCTACCCACCCACCAAGTTTCATTCCGAAACTCCACGGACACCTGAAAACCTTCCTTTGTTAGTCGGCAAAACGACGCGTCGGCAAAATGACAGCGCGCCAAATGCATAAATATTTTTTCATATTCATTCATTTTTAGAAGTTGGACGGTTGAGTCCCAAGCCATTTTCCCATTTCAGTCCCGGGTATGTAACTCTGCAGGGAGTGGTTTCCGCAAAAAAATTCTTTCGGATTCTTTCATTACAGACCGAGAGGAGTCGATTGATATATATTTTTTATAGAATTTCAACTGGCTTTTTCGCTCATACTTAACCACTTACATAAAATTTAGATTTTTAAAACACTAACTTAAATACCTACATATACATCTAAGCTAATTATGCAAAACAACCATTTTAACAACAACGCACAAAAAACGCACAAAACAACGTGAACATTTTTTCTTAGAAAATTTTTTAATTTATGTAAATTTTTCTATTTTTGTTCAGCACGACAACAACGGACAACCGCCGCAAGCACAAGCACAAGACCCGCAGCAGGTGAGCATATAAAAAGGGACGAATTCATTTATTTTTCTCGACTCGAAATTTAGGGTTTAATCCAAACCGAGTTGGAATAAAAAAAAAAGATTTGAGACAAAAAGAGCCGAGACAAAATTATTGACTTGTTTTTTAGCTTATTTACTTCTCACCAATTTTTCGCTTCAATTTTTGACCAATATTTTCTTGCTAAAAGTTGCAAAAATGGTCAAACCAAAGGTCGGCATCAACGGTTTTGGACGCATTGGACGCCTGGCGCTGCGCGCTGCGATTGAAAAGGACACCGTCCAAGTGGTGGCGGTCAACGACCCGTTCATTGACCTTGACTACATGGTTTATTTTCGGGGGGTTTTTATTGGGTTTAACTTTCATGGAAAGAATTCATCTTGAAAAGTTGCTGAAATCAACAAATTATATGCAAATGCTTTAAATGAAGGAAAGAGAGTAAGGACCCACTGAGTTTTAGGGATTTGAATGAGTTAAAAAGTGTTTCCCATAATAGCCTCTCGAATTCAGTCCTAATTCCAAGTGATGCAGTTTTGAACACCTAATTTTTGCTTTTATTCAGCAAAGTAAACTAATTTCCTATTGTTGATGGCTTTAACTGTTTCGCATGTTGTTGCCGTTTACCATGACTTTATGTTTCAGGTGTACATGTTCAACTACGACTCCACCCATGGCCGCTTCAAAGGCAAAATTGCCGCAGACGCCGGCAATTTGGTGGTGGAGAAAGAAGGGAAGGGCAAACACACCATCAAAGTGTTCAACATGTACGAAACAATGGCTTATTTTGAACATAAATTACACAAAAATAATTTTTTGTTTAGCAAGGATCCGGCCGAGATCAAGTGGGGCGAAGCGGGCGCGGAGTACGTGATCGAATCCACCGGAGTGTTTACCACCATCGAAAAGGTTTAGAGGCCGGGTGGTGCAGGGGGCACATCCATGTTGAGCTGTAGTGGGGTTACATTGTAGTGATTTCCGAGACGGAAATCTTTTTGTTTTCGAGACTCGAACAGCACTCACGTGGGTACAACCCACCCTCCCCCCTCAAGAAGGCCACTATAGCTTTTTCCGCCCAAACCCCTGGTTACTCCTCTCCTATCAAACCATGCACACGTCCCTGAATAAGTAGTGTTGGGGGATGGCACGGCATTACCACTATTTAGGTACTGACGTGCTTTGAACAGAATCAAAAAGAATTCTTTAAATTTTCAGGCCTCTGCTCATCTCAAAGGTGGAGCGAAGAAGGTGAATAGTTCTTTTTTATTTATTTTTGATCCGAAATTAAAATCTTCTGTTCTGGTCCAATAGGTCCAAACGCATTTGTGAGTAATCACACCATGCTCACAGTTCCATAAGTTGAATGGACTCATAAATGCGTTTGAAAAAGTTTGGATTATGAAAAAAGAAGCTGTTCATAGTTGATCATCGGCATGGTTTTTGAGTTTGTATTTTTCAAAAAGGTTGTCATTTCGGCTCCGTCCGCTGATGCTCCAATGTACGTGATGGGCGTCAACGAGGACAAATACGACCCGGCCAAGGACAACGTGATCAGGTCGGTTGGTTCATCTTCCATTTTTTGGACCATATTTTGTCCTTTTAGCAATGCGTCGTGTACCACCAACTGCTTGGCCCCATTGGCCAAAGTGATCAACGACGAATTTGGCATCATCGAAGGGCTGATGACCACTGTGCATGCGGTGAGTGAGTGGAGCAACACCAACAAAGGGTGTATGGCCAAGGCTGTACTGCTCGAAGTTATCGGGAAGTCTAAATCTTTCCCTCCGAAATGGGGCATAGCCTTTGATTAACACTTTAAATTGATGATTTAGGTGACCGCTACCCAAAAGACTGTGGACGGGCCCAGCGGGAAGCAGTGGCGCGACGGGCGCGGAGCGGCACAGAACATCATCCCGGCCAGCACCGGAGCTGCCAAGGCGGTGGGCAAAGTGATCCCGGAGCTGAACGGGAAGCTGACCGGCATGGCATTCCGAGTGCCCACCCCGAATGTGTCCGTCGTCGACCTGACCGCCCGTCTGGAGAAGCCTGCCTCAATGGACGCCATCAAAGAGGCGGTGAAGAAGGCCGCTGAGGGCAAACTGAAGGGCATTTTGGGCTACACGGAAGACCAAGTGGTGTCCACGGTAGGCATTTTTTAAGGGGTTTAGGGCCGTTGCCAATTGGGGAAAGGCCTCCTCCCCTGAATTTTACTCGTCTAATTCCATTCCTTTTGCAGGACTTTCTTGGCGACTCGCACTCGTCCATTTTCGATGCTGGCGCGTAAGAACACAACTTTTTTTTTTCTTCATTATAATTCTTTCTTTTTACCCTTGTCATTCAGTTGCATTTCGCTGAACCCGAACTTTGTCAAGCTGATCAGTTGGTACGACAACGAGTTCGGCTATTCGTGCCGTCTGGTCGATCTGATCACTCACTGTGCCTCCAAGGCATAGACCAAGATGAAGAACAGAAAAGAGGGAAGAAGCAAATTGATGGCACATTATTCAATCGTCTCATATTCATTTTTTCGGAGTGCCGTCCATTGACTTTGTCCCGTAAATTTATTTAGGGAGATTAGAGGCACATTTTTCCCTCATAACGTTATGCAAAATAAAATTGGGTTGTTTTTTTTTTTTGCGCATTTACTGCGTTAGTCTTATCCGTTCTGTGATCTCCCCTTGGAATGATTTTATGCCATAGGATGTCGGGTCGGTGAAATGAAGCCGGATTTGAAAAAGGGGGACAAGAACCATCTTACAAAACGAATGGTGATTTAGCCCCTTAATGTTTTCAAATTAAAGAATCTATTTTTTTAAAGCTCTTCCTGAAGGAGATAGACAATTAAGATTAAAAAAAGAAAATGAGCATCGAAAACGGTTACAAGTGATTTAAAATTAAAAAAGAAAATGAGCATCGAAAATTGTTACAAATTATTTTTTGTTTTATTGGGGCTGATTCATGTTGAGTTGCTCTTGGACGGATGCGATGGCCTGGTTAATTCTTTGAATTGCGTTTTGTGCCTGCTGCTGCAGTATGAATAACTCCGCCTCTGTCATCCGAGCAATAGTATCTTCTAAATTGTTCATCAACAGATTTGCTGCGGCGTTTTGTGTCCTCTCAATTACATCCCTGGTGATAGTGAGCGCATCATTCAATTGTCCACCATTCAACAAAAAGCGAACGCTTCGAAGCGACACGAGAATCATTGCGAAGAACTCATTCGCCTTAAAGGGGAAAGTTTAAAACAGTAATTAAAATTCTAGATTTACACCCGTTTTCAAATCCTTTTTTTCTCCTTTTTTTCTATTAGACGTCAAATGAAAGACTTTACTAAAAAAATAATGAGAAATCGTGGAAACCTTTTCCATTGGTAATTTGTACCAAAATTTAACGGATGAGTGGTGGAGATGAAAGGTAGAAAAGTAAGCCTTATTTCCTATAAAATACTTACAAGTGCCATATTCTGGGCCGCCATGTTCAAAGCGAAAGCCTGGAAGTGGCCCTAAAGTTGCAATATTTACATATAATCATTTAGGCAAAATTATATCCAACTTTTCGCAGGAAAGAAATGCTATTTTTTTGCATCATTGCTTTTGCATCCAAATGGTCAAACAAAGAAAATTGCCCGTAAATATCCTAAATTTCTTAAAATGAAAGGTCCAATCAATCGGAAAGCAAAAGAGAAAAAGCAAGCTAAGTTGGTTGAAAAAATTAGACAATCTATGCTGTAATAGTAAGGTTAGCGCCCCCGAAAACCACCGAAGACATGTTTTGTGACATGAAAATTTTCGAAACTTTACTTTTTGAAAAAGAGGAGGGGGCACAAACCTTACTATTACCATTTATGCTTCTTGAGCTAGTTTAAGCCTATTCCGAATCCAACAATATTCAAAAAATTTTTATGAGTTTCTGCTGGGTGAGGTAATGTGTTGTAACTAGAGGCCGGAATTTCTGAAAATTCCGGATCAGGATTAGAGAATCGAACAGGACTGGACGGACCGGATTATCAATCCTGTTTCTCCGGACTCCTGATCCGGTCCATTTGACCAAGAGTTTAAAGTTTGGCTTTATGTTTTTCTCTTTAAAGCAATTCGCTTCAATGAAAATTCAAAATAAGCTACTTATGTGAACTCGGCGCTACACAACTTGGCGCCGTGCGATGTAACT
Source organism: Heterodera filipjevi (assembly GCA_039877585.1). Taxonomy (NCBI): domain Eukaryota; kingdom Metazoa; phylum Nematoda; class Chromadorea; order Rhabditida; family Heteroderidae; genus Heterodera; species Heterodera filipjevi. Next base: position 10,298,026 of record JBDPZO010000007.1, on the reverse strand, counting down.
TTTTTTAAGGATAGCTCTATGTTTTAGTTTTATTAATATGCAAAAGTTCAAAAAATTTGGTTAAGTTATAATCTTTAAAGTGCAAAAATCCAATTTTACCAAATTTTTCGTCCTTTTTCGCTCTTAACTTTTTATTATTTGGACTAAATTTTTTGAAATTATGCAAGCCTATAGTACTTTTCGAGAGCTTTCGAATGATACTAATAATATTCAATTAGGTTTCTTCTGGGAAAAGTTATAATCATACACGAACAAGGGGTGCGCCAGGGCGAAGCCCATACGACGGACGATTGGCGCAGGGGGGGGGGGGGGGGGGGGTGCGCCAGGACCAATTTTTCGTACGAAGGACACTAATTTTCTCCGGCGACGACCCTTTTTTTGCTTTCTTAAACCTCTTCTTTTGCGGCGCGCTTTTAAAAAAAACTGACGGGATCCGGCGGTGCCGATAGGCGCAGTCGGGGAAAATTTTGAAAATTTAGTTAACGAAATGTAGCCTAAAAAGGCCAGAATTCGTCCCTTTTTATATGCTCACCTGCTGCGGGTCTTGTGCTTGCTGCTTGCGGCGGTTGTCCGTTGTTGTCGTGCTGAACAAAAATAGAAAAATTTACATAAATTAAAAAATTTTCTAAGAAAAAATGTTCACGTTGTTTTGTGCGTTTTTTGTGCGTTGTTGTTAAAATGGTTGTTTTGCATAATTAGCTTAGATGTATATGTAGGTATTTAAGTTAGTGTTTTAAAAATCTACATTTTATGTAAGTGGTTAAGTATGAGCGAAAAAGCCAATTTTTGACTTCTTCGGGCTATGTATAACTTATTTAAAACTTAAAGTGAATGGACGTGATTAGCCTTCAATTCACTGGTCTTTTTGACTTTTAATGGACCTGAAAAAAGAAAGTAAACTTTATTGAAAAGAAATAAATGAAGGGAGAGGAAGACGAAGACAGACACTGCCCAAACGGATGTGTAAAAATTCAAAAAAATCATATTTTCATTTTTGAATTTATTATTTGTCATTCCCTCTTTTTTCAATTCTACAAATTTTCTTTTTTTTCTTTGCTTTTTTCAGCTTTCACTTTCTTCCTTTCATTCCGCCGACTCTAAAGATGCACGATCAAATGGGCGACGGAATACGTAGCAAAAAATGGCGAACGGAGGAGAAAATAGAAGGAAAGGAGCAACAGAAGGAACACTGACGACGGAAGAGGTAACGCAGAAAATGACTTTTTAAAGCCACCATTGAAAAGAAAATATTACATTATTGAAATTGAACTTGTTTTGGCACCATCAATTATTCGACAGAGTTTGAACCCTTCCCTTAACCCTTATTTTCCTTTTAAGTTTAAATTCCACTAGCAATACGCATCAAATTTGCAAAAGTTTCCCCTTTATCACTCCCACAGGTTCGTCCCGTTTCTGGGGATGTACGGCTTGGTCATCCCTAATTTGGCCAGGGGGATGAAGAGGGGATAAATTTTTTTTTGTTTTTATCATTTTTACCTCTCTCTACTTTAATTTAAAGGCGGCGCACACTCAACGAGGACAGGAACAGTGACAACAATGGAAAATGGTGGCAATAAAAAAGTAAAAAAAACCAAAAAATAATCAATCTTTTTGAAATTATGTAAAAATTTAAGGAGAGCAATGGCACGAGCATCGCCGCTGTTATGCCACCGGACGGAATTGACGCCATAAACATGGGAAAATTTACGAAGAGTGCGGAGACCAATGAAAAGGTGGGCGAAGAAAGGACAAACACAACTTTTAGACTTTTAGTTTCAGGGCTTTGATTCTAATCATTGCCCGGGTCATTCTTTTTTTTTTTTTTTGTATGATTCATTGGCTATTTTTTAACAAATTGCGGCATTGGTTGCCCATTTTTCCATTTCCAATTTAATGCGTCCTTTTTTCCATTTTTGACAATAATTTGGTCAACTTTCTCATCCATCAATCCATTTCCGTCTTTTAACTCTATTCCAACCCCGGTTTAAGGCTTAAGAATTAGTAATATTCGTCATAAGTAAGGTCAATATATATATTTTTTTTAATGAAGAAATTGTTCTCCCCCAGAAAAACTTCTGGTTAAGTGCCTTGTTTTATCTACAAGTCCATCCGTCTTTATGCCCTTTTAAATCCTCCCCCCCATTTTCCTCTTAAGATTTGCCTGTCTTTTGACCGTCTCCGTTCCCGCGTCCGTTCGCTTGGCCTTCTCCGTGCGGACGATGCCTTTTTTGTGCGCACATTTGTCCAATGCGTTGCACTGATTGTCTTCGCTCTGTTCCTCCAATCACGCAACTTTTTCCTCGCCTCCGCCCTTTGCATGGGACTCGCCTGGCAACAGCTCGGATGGATGATACACGAAGTGCCGTGACGGAGAGGCCAAATGGGGAGAGGGGGGGGGGGGGTTAAGGAAAATGCAATGAAAAAAAACTCAGTGGGCATTCTTTCACCCAAACGATTGAAACGGGAAAAGTTTTTGCCTTCGGAGTATGACAATATTTGGCCACCCGGAAGTTCGCCGGGGGAAAAATAGCCAAAAAAAAAAAATGTGGCCAGGGGATGGGACAAGGGTCGAACGAATTTGTGGGGATTACTTAGGGGGAAGAGAGAGAGCACTTATACTGTAACACTCAATTCATTCATTGTCCCTTTCAGTACGGTCACCAACAACACTTTGGCTCGTGGTGGTGTAACGACGTGTGTGGCTACGTGTGCGGCAATTTGCTGCAGGGCTTTTCTCTGGGCGGATGGAAGGTGAGGCTAAGGGACGCACACATCGGCAAAACATATATTTAAACAAATTAACCGGGTTCCGGTTTATCCGACAGAGTTCGAACCCCTTCCCTAACCCTAACCCTGTACATTGCTTTTAAGGAGCAACACAATGTCCATCACGCGGCGCCCAACGTGGACGGAAGGGACGGTGACTTGGACTTGTTGCCGTTGTGGGCCACCATCGGCACACAGCTCAAAGTGCGGCACAGCCCGTTGTATCGGGATACGTATCGATGGGGAGATATCCGGGAAGGGTTACAAGGGATACGCACTCCCCCCCCCCCCTCCCTCCCCCCTCTTTTATACATTACCTTAATTAATCGAGGAAAGACCAACTAAATTTCAACGAGGGACTAAGCCGACTTCAGATTTGAAGAAATTTTAAAGGAAAATTCGTAATACTTAAGGGATTCGATTTCGTATTTGATAGGAAAAATTTAAACGCAACTTTCGTTGAACTCAGATACTGAACTAATTTAAATGCCGAATTCTGATTTTCACCTTTTTGGTTCGCCTAACAATTATTTGTATATCGAACATACAAAAACAAGTACTTTCGGTTAAAATTTTTTGAACCAGGTGTGATGCCAGAAGGAAGCGGAGTGTGGGAGAAAGTGGGATAAAGGACATGGGAGAACCTCTGAAAGGGTGCCCGTAGCTCAGTTGGTTAGAGCATTCCACGGAAAGGAAGGGGCGTGGGTTCGAGTCCCAACTGTAACGACCGTATATTTTGTTCGGGTTTCAGACCCGTCTTCAATATTTCCTCGTGTCCAATTTGTTCGCCGGTTTCCTCATCGCACATGTGGTCACCTACAACCATTACTCCACCGACAAATTCCCATGTATAAACGATTTTGAAGGAAAAAAAAATCCGACAATTAAATTTGTTTTTTTGGATAAAGAAATCAATTGAAACCCGAAATGTCGAAATTCCCCTATAATAATTTCCTTCTTCCCCTCTTTTGCCAGATGACGATACCAATTCTGGAGAACTTTGCTTGTCTGCAGCTGTACACCACGCGTAACATGCGGCCCGGCCCCCTCATCGATTGGCTTTGGGGCGGTCTGAACTACCAAATTGAGCACCATCTGTTCCCGACAATGCCACGGCACAATTTGAGCAAGGCAAAAAGACAGACAGACAAATGAATTAATCAAAAAAAAAAAAAAAAGTTTTGAGGGGTAACCCGAAAAACTTTGTTTTTGCTCTTTATTCCAAATGGTGAAGGGTGTCCGGCATTGCCTATAAACACTACCGGCGATATTTAAAATACGAATTTAAATAACAGATTTTGATCAAAATGTCAGTTTTTGATTATTGTTTTTTTGAGATAAATGAAACAAAATTTTTAAAAACATTAAAAATAATTTTGTCTTTCGATGGGAGGCGTGGGAGGAGCATGTTTGCGGGCCGAATGTAGTCAGATTTCCCTTTTTTCAGGTGATGCCGTTGGTGAAGGAGTTCTGTGCCGAAAATGACATCCCTTACCTGGTATGTCCCAGAATTCGGACCAGGGTATCCCGCTCTGGGAACACGATTTTGTCTGCCTATTTCTCAACTTCTACTTATTAAAATGTCCCAAGGGATTGTTTAATAAATTACCTTTTAAGGCAGGGAGAGGTGTAGGTACCAGGGATCATGAAGACAGAGACACAAATTTGGCTACTATGCCTAAAGAAGTTTAATTGAAGCGAATTGCTTGAAAGAGAAAACATAAAGCCAAGCTTTAATCAGCTTTTTATTTTGGGTCCCAACACATTACCTCACCCAGCAGAAACTCATAAAAATTTTTTGAATATTGTTGGATTCGGAATAGGCTTAAACTAGCTCAAGAAGCATAAATGGTAATAGTAAGGTTTGTGCCCCCTCCTCTTTTTCAAAAAGTAAAGTTTCGAAAATTTTCATGTCACAAAACATGTCTTCGGTGGTTTTCGGGGGCGCTAACCTTACTATTACAGCATAGATTGTCTAATTTTTTCAACCAACTTAGCTTGCTTTTTCTCTTTTGCTTTCCGATTGATTGGACCTTTCATTTTAAGAAATTTAGGATATTTACGGGCAATTTTCTTTATTTGACCATTTGGATGCGAAAGCAATGATGCAAAAAAATAGCATTTCTTTCCTGCGAAAAGTTGGATATAATTTTGCCTAAATGATTATATGTAAATATTGCAACTTTAGGGCCACTTCCAGGCTTTCGCTTTGAACATGGCGGCCCGGAATATGGCACTTGTAAGTATTTTATGGGAAATAAGGCTTACTTTTCTATTTCTTTTGCATCTTTCCCATTCTTCCGTAAGTTTTGGTACAAATTATCAAAGAAAAAGGCTCCCACGATTTCTCATTTTTTTTTCAGAGAACCCTTCATTTTAATTCAAATAGAAAAAATAGGAGAAAAAAGTTATTGTTTTAAACTTTCCCCTTTTAAGTCTAACGAATTTTTTGGAATGCTCATCGAATCCCTTCTATGCGTTCGCTCTTTGTTGAATGGTGGCCACCTGAATGACGCACAGACAAGAATCAGGGCTGTAATTGAGAGGACACAAAACGCCGCAGCAAATATGTTGATGAACAATTTAGAAGATACTATTGCTCGGATGACAGAGGCGGAGGTATTCATACTGCAGCAGCAGGCACAAAACGCAATTCAAAGAATTAACCAGGCCACCGCATCCGTCCAAGAGCAACTCAACATGAATCAGCCCCAATAAAACAAAAAATAATTTGTAACAATTTTCGATGCTCATTTTCTTTTTTAATTTTAAATCACTTGTAACCGTTTTCGATGCTCATTTTCTTTTTTTAATTTTAATTGTCTATCTCCTTCAGGAAGAGCTTTAAAAAAATAGATTCTTTAATTTGAAAACATTAAGGGGCTAAATCACCATTCGTTTTGTAAGATGGTTCTTGTCCCCCTTTTTCAAATCCGGCTTCATTTCACCGACCCGACATCCTATGGCATAAAATCATTCCAAGGGGAGATCACAGAACGGATAAGACTAACGCAGTAAATGCGCAAAAAAAAAAAAAAACCCAATTTTATTTTGCATAACGTTATGAGGGAAAAATGTGCCTCTAATCTCCCTAAATAAATTTACGGGACAAAGTCAATGGACGGCACTCCGAAAAAATGAATATGAGACGATTGAATAATGTGCCATCAATTTGCTTCTTCCCTCTTTTCTGTTCTTCATCTTGGTCTATGCCTTGGAGGCACAGTGAGTGATCAGATCGACCAGACGGCACGAATAGCCGAACTCGTTGTCGTACCAACTGATCAGCTTGACAAAGTTCGGGTTCAGCGAAATGCAACTGAATGACAAGGGTAAAAAGAAAGAAGAAAGGATTATAATGAAATAAAAAAAAAGTTGTGTTCTTACGCGCCAGCATCGAAAATGGACGAGTGCGAGTCGCCAAGAAAGTCCTGCAAAGGGAACGGAATTAGACGAGTAAAATTCAGGGGAGGAGGCCTTTCCCCACTTGGCAACGGCCCTAAACCCCTTAAAAAATGCCTACCGTGGACACCACTTGGTCTTCCGTGTAGCCCAAAATGCCCTTCAGTTTGCCCTCAGCGGCCTTCTTCACCGCCTCTTTGATGGCGTCCATTGAGGCAGGCTTCTCCAGACGGGCGGTCAGGTCGACGACGGACACATTCGGGGTGGGCACTCGGAATGCCATGCCGGTCAGCTTCCCGTTCAGCTCCGGGATCACTTTGCCCACCGCCTTGGCAGCTCCGGTGCTGGCCGGGATGATGTTCTGTGCCGCTCCGCGCCCGTCGCGCCACTGCTTCCCGCTGGGCCCGTCCACAGTCTTTTGGGTAGCGGTCACCTAAATCATCAATTTAAAGTGTTAATCAAAGGCTATGCCCCATTTCGGAGGGAAAGATTTAGACTTCCCGATAACTTCGAGCAGTACAGCCTTGGCCATACACCCTTTGTTGGTGTTGCTCCACTCACTCACCGCATGCACAGTGGTCATCAGCCCTTCGATGATGCCAAATTCGTCGTTGATCACTTTGGCCAATGGGGCCAAGCAGTTGGTGGTACACGACGCATTGCTAAAAGGACAAAATATGGTCCAAAAAATGGAAGATGAACCAACCGACCTGATCACGTTGTCCTTGGCCGGGTCGTATTTGTCCTCGTTGACGCCCATCACGTACATTGGAGCATCAGCGGACGGAGCCGAAATGACAACCTTTTTGAAAAATACAAACTCAAAAACCATGCCGATGATCAACTATGAACAGCTTCTTTTTTCATAATCCAAACTTTTTCAAACGCATTTATGAGTCCATTCAACTTATGGAACTGTGAGCATGGTGTGATTACTCACAAATGCGTTTGGACCTATTGGACCAGAACAGAAGATTTTAATTTCGGATCAAAAATAAATAAAAAAGAACTATTCACCTTCTTCGCTCCACCTTTGAGATGAGCAGAGGCCTGAAAATTTAAAGAATTCTTTTTGATTCTGTTCAAAGCACGTCAGTACCTAAATAGTGGTAATGCCGTGCCATCCCCCAACACTACTTATTCAGGGACGTGTGCATGGTTTGATAGGAGAGGAGTAACCAGGGGTTTGGGCGGAAAAAGCTATAGTGGCCTTCTTGAGGGGGGAGGGTGGGTTGTACCCACGTGAGTGCTGTTCGAGTCTCGAAAACAAAAAGATTTCCGTCTCGGAAATCACTACAATGTAACCCCACTACAGCTCAACATGGATGTGCCCCCTGCACCACCCGGCCTCTAAACCTTTTCGATGGTGGTAAACACTCCGGTGGATTCGATCACGTACTCCGCGCCCGCTTCGCCCCACTTGATCTCGGCCGGATCCTTGCTAAACAAAAAATTATTTTTGTGTAATTTATGTTCAAAATAAGCCATTGTTTCGTACATGTTGAACACTTTGATGGTGTGTTTGCCCTTCCCTTCTTTCTCCACCACCAAATTGCCGGCGTCTGCGGCAATTTTGCCTTTGAAGCGGCCATGGGTGGAGTCGTAGTTGAACATGTACACCTGAAACATAAAGTCATGGTAAACGGCAACAACATGCGAAACAGTTAAAGCCATCAACAATAGGAAATTAGTTTACTTTGCTGAATAAAAGCAAAAATTAGGTGTTCAAAACTGCATCACTTGGAATTAGGACTGAATTCGAGAGGCTATTATGGGAAACACTTTTTAACTCATTCAAATCCCTAAAACTCAGTGGGTCCTTACTCTCTTTCCTTCATTTAAAGCATTTGCATATAATTTGTTGATTTCAGCAACTTTTCAAGATGAATTCTTTCCATGAAAGTTAAACCCAATAAAAACCCCCCGAAAATAAACCATGTAGTCAAGGTCAATGAACGGGTCGTTGACCGCCACCACTTGGACGGTGTCCTTTTCAATCGCAGCGCGCAGCGCCAGGCGTCCAATGCGTCCAAAACCGTTGATGCCGACCTTTGGTTTGACCATTTTTGCAACTTTTAGCAAGAAAATATTGGTCAAAAATTGAAGCGAAAATTGATGAGAAGTAAATAAGCTAAAAAAGAAGTCAAATGTTGTAATAGTAATTCAAAACAAATTATCCAAATGCTTGATGAGTATTTCTTGTCCATTAAAAGATTTAACGTTATAATTATTTCTTATTTGTACTATATTATTTTGTACCAAAAAATCATGAAAAGTAAATGCAAAACATAGGTATACAATTGCAAATTTTCCAAAATGAAATGAAATTTTTGTTTCTCTTTGCTCGTTTTGGGGAGGAGGAAGAGAAGAATAGAATAGCAGAAAGGGCTGAAGAAAGAAAGAAAGAAAAATTCGGCATCAAAAATTCAATGGCTTAAGTGTAAACAAAAAATGTACACTCAATGGGAAAGGCCAAAATGAGTAGATGGAGAGTGGGGGGAGGGGAGGGGGACGTGAGAATTGTGAAAAGGGAAGCGAGCGAAAGAGTGAGGCGGAAGAAGTGGGGCGATGGACGCGCCAGCGGTTGAGCTGTCGTCGTTGTCGTGTGCCCAATGGCTCAAAGAACGAAATGGGCTGAGAAGGAACGGCGGGGAGAGGGGGGAGAGAGGAGAGGGAAAATTGTTGACGATGACAATCTTGCAAAGAAACAAGGCCTTCTGCTGCTGCCCCGCCTCCTTCCTCATCACCTCACCCACCGTTACATTACCCAAAAAATCTCCCTTTGTCTTTGACAAAATGGAAAAGGAAAGAAAGGAAAAACAACGAGAAATCGACATGAAAAAGTCGATGATTATAGGTAGGGGGTATAATGTTTGTAGTATAGTGTTTTATTGACCGGCGACGCTTCTAACAGAAGTTAGAGCCGAAAAAACTTGGTACTGAAATGGCAGATGCAAATAAAGATGTTAATTTTTTAATTTTAATTTTTTGAGTGTTTTGACTAAATCTTAAAAATGGCTTACAACAACAACCACAACAACACACCAACCTCTTCAAAAGAAGCCGAACAGGAATTTACAATGGATATATGAAGGTGCCAAATCGGTTTGAATCGAGAGGATTATTTGCTCGGTAAGAAGATCGACAGAAATTTTGAGCTATTCTCTGATGTTGTTGTGCGAGATTGGAAGAAAAACGGGAGACATTCTTTCAGGAAAGCATTCTCCACCCGTCCACGTCGGCTACCTCTCAAAACAAACACTAAATGGTACGCATTGGACACTCGTATTGTACGAACTGAAGATCCTTTGATGGCCTTCGTTTCAAGAAGAGCAGCGTAAAAGCTAGAGACCGGAAACCTGGATCAACCAATCAATTGCCCATTTTATTGAAATTTCCATTTTGTGATTATTGACAATTTTTATCACCCAATTAATTGATGAATTTATTGCTCCTCCAATCAATTGGTTTTTTTGATCCAATTGTTTTGTCCGATCTCTAGTAAAAGCGTCGTCAACTTTTGAAGAATCCGGTGTTTTCTACGAAAAGCGTTTGAGAAAGAATTGAAAGCGCTAAAAAGCGGAAGCAAATTCATCACCTTCGACATCATCGCTCCGCTGAGCGGCAAAAAGTTAAAAAAACAACCGAAGTTTAAAAGCACTAAGTATCTCATCCTAGCAATAACACTTTAATCACCAACAAATTTTATTTCAACCAAATATTGACAATGTCAGCCCAATACTGCATTGAGATTGACAAACATCACAAACTATAGATAACTCGAAGAAAAAACAATCGCACAAACAAAAATCGGGACCGTACTATATTTGGAGAAAAAAATGCCAGGTAAATGAGGAAAAATAAATAAATGATTGAATAATTTTGGTGCAGATTGATGGGTGTGAGGAAAGAGCATCATCATTCATGACAGTATTGGCTGACCAACGAATCGAATTCTTCTCCTTGAAAGACTCAGGCGCTGCCTTTTTTGGCCTTCTTCGTTTTGTTCACTCCGTCGACCATCTTCTTGGGCGTCTTTGTCTTCTTAGCGATCTATAAACAAAATTTAGTTCACTATTTTTAAGCAGGTTTGTTTTGGGTCGCGCTACTGAAATGTCTACTTTCATTCAATGTGTCTGGTCCACAAATTGTGTCTGATCGCTTATGCCATTCTTTAGAAAATCGAGAGCTCTCGCTTAATACCATATTTGCTAGCAAATTTATTTTATAACCGGATTGCTTAGATTTGCATCAGTTTTTGGAATTTCCGCACCTTGGGTATTTTTCATGATGATTGGAGATCATAAAAGAACAAATGGAACTATCAGGGCTAATTATATTCTTCTTGCAACTTTTTGTATCAAATAAAAACACCGTTTTCGAAGTTTTCTTCGCCGTTTTCGTAGGCTTCGGCTTCGCTGCAGTAGGCGAAACGGCAGCGGACACAGTCTCTTTGGGTTTTGAGTTGACCGCCACCTTCGCAATGACCGACTTTGTTGGGACAGCCTTTTTGGCCTTCTTTGGAGTCACTTTCTTTGCCGACGGTTTCTTGGCGACAGGCGCCCTTTGCTTCGGACTCTTTTTCGCTTCAGACACCGTCTTTGGCGTGCCACCGCTACCGAGACGGAACGAACCGGAAGCACCGACACCCTTCGCTTGCGTCAGTTCGCCAGAAATGACACCACGTTTAAGAGCCGATTTAATGCGGGAATTGATCTGAAGGGAAAGAAATGAAAACAAATTCAAATGGTATTCAAAAAAGAAAAGGTCCACCTTCGTTGAGTTATCCCCCAATTGGTTGTTTGACATCACAAACTTCAGACTAAAACAAATTAAAAGTTTTATTAATTTGGTTTTTAAACACAAATTACATTGCCATACGGCTGCTGCCCTTCTTTTCGTTCAAATCGCCGATTGCCTTTTTGATCATCTGAAAATGAAAAAACAACTTAATTGTTGTCTTACTGTATTTGTACCAAGTTATAAGACGGGTGATTCGACGGTGTCGTAGCCACAGTTTTGGCCTTCGGCACTTTCGGCTTGGCGACCTTTTTCGGTGACTTCGGTTTGGGCGCCTTTGCCGGCCTCGGTTTGAAAGCCCTTGGCGACTTCGGTTTGGGTGCCTTAGTCTTCGGCATCACAGATTTCTTAAGAGATTGCTGAGATGGTGCAGGAGGAGGTGATCCAACGGAAGGAACAGAAGAAGACATGATGCACTTCAAAAAGTCGTTTGTAAGCAAATTACAATAAAGAATGAATGATGCCTGAGAAAATAAGTTCGTTATAAATTAAAGTTTTTTTGGCTCTGATTGGGTTTTACAATTTACGATGACCAATTTATAGCAATGGATTAGCCATTGTCTGTACTTGTACACCAAATAGTTTTATGTTATTGGATGCTGTTAAATGTCAGGAATGCAAAATAGAATAAAACCTTTTTTCAAATTCGAGAGTATTGCGGAAAAATGTTCGTTGATTTTAGATAGAATATAAAATTGGATTTATTGAAAAATAAGTACTTGATGTTTTAACAATGCCAAAAACAGAATTTATCACAAGATAAGAACTAAGACGACTGATCTTGTGATACGAATTAAATTTCCAACCAATTTTGAATTCGGGTATTCGGAATAGGATGGAAAAGTCATGTGATATTTATGATCAGTGATCAAAGGCCGTGACTTGCCACAAATAGACGTTAAAAAATAAAAATTCTCAAAAAGAGAAAAGGAAAATGCGTACGTCTTAGTAGATGTTAAAAGTAAAAATTCTTTTTAGAGTACGTGCGTTTTATGCGATTCCTCTAACCAGGAAAAAAAATTATAAATTAATAAACATTATGCCATAATTTTAATTTATTTTTTTCTCCCTTTTAAATCTCTTTTTGAATTTCTCTAACCCTTATTCCGACTTTCCGACGCGCTTAATGAACAGATATTTTAATTTAAAAAAACACTAGAAATACTTAATCCTTAAAGAAACAATGTTGCGTAAGCAAGTACGTGAACGACGTGAGTTTCTGTACCGCAAAAGTTTGGAGGCACGACAACGCGCGACACAGGAGCGACGCGACCGCATCAAACATTCGTTGGAGGCAAGCAGTGCACTGCCGACCGATCTGCGCAAAGATGCGGCCGAAATGGTAAGGAAAAAAGCGGGTGCTAGTCCAGTTTATGCGTCCAATGGATTTTTATGCGTCCAATGGATTTTTATGCGTCCAATGGATTTTTATGCGTCCAATCAACTGACCATGCTTGGTTTCATGGGAAATAACTTTCTTCTTGATTAACCAATTGTTACATTCTTGGTATCATTTGAAAGCTTAAAGTCTCTAGAATGTATTAGTACATGAAAATTTCGAAAAATTTAAGTCAAAAAAAAATAAAGGAGAAAAAGAGAAAATAAGTTATTTTATTAATAATATCTAATTTTTTACTATACACTGATTGTTTAAATTTCTATAGGTTATAAGCTTTCGAATGATACCAAGAATGTAGGAATTGGTTAATCAAGAAGAAAGTTATGGCCAATGAAACCAAGCATGGTCAGTTGATTGGACGCATAAAGATTTTATTGGACGCATAAAAGTTCATTGGACGCATAAACTGGACTAGCACCAAAAAGCGCATTTGTCCATTATCAAACTTTAGTGGTTAGGTTTAGAAGAAAGTTGCGCGGGTCTGGGACCAGGTGTCGCTATTTTGAAAGTGACCAAATTTGAATTTTGAAAACCAAAAGAAGGCCCCTTTGATTTCTTTGACATTTTTTTAAATCTTAAAAAGATGTTTCCAAATTTCGAAGTCTTTGATAGACTCAAAAACATGAACAAATAAAAGAAATTAACATTGCAAAAAATGCAAAAATTTTTCTTATCATTTTTTGATAAAATGTAACCAAGACTAATCTCCTACTTTAAAATTTTGGCCTCATCCGGGACAGAAGATGAAAAATACAAAAATGACCAAGTTTTAAAACCAAAGGGAGACAGTTTTTAATTTTCAGATTTTTCCAAAATTAAATTCGTGATAATTGGTTAATAAGTCCATTTTTAATCACGAAACTATTTTCTTTTCAATTTTTAAATTAAATTTCTAAAGTGCATTTTTCTTCCATTCTTGTTTTTTTTTGATAAAAAAAAACTGCGACGATAATTTTGTTTGTTGGCCCTCTTAACTCGAGTTTTTCGGTTCAGGTTGGTGACTTGGCCTGGGGTGGCCAAGTGGACGCGATGGACGACGAATACCGCTGGGCAGGCTGTGAGGACCCAAACATTGTGGTGACCACCAGCCGGGACCCGTCCTCACGGCTCAAAGTGTTCGCAAAGGCAAGAGGGTCGAGCAAAAAAACCTTTTTTAAAAGGGGCATTATTTGGAGGAAAAAATCCATTACTCCTCCTCTAAAAAATGAATCTCCCTTTTCCAAATTAGGCCTATGATTACGGCTTAGGCTATCATCATTATTTGGTCTTGACTTGCCATTTGATTTTTTTTTCGACCTGAATTTTTTTCGATTTTAGGAGATCAAATTGGTGATGCCAAATTCGCGGCGTATCAACCGAGGTTTGATCTGGTGAATAACTATTCTTATAGAATTGATTTTCAACATGCAACAGGTGAACATGACATTAAACACATTGTGGAGGCGTGCAAAGCGAACGCGGTGAGCAAAGAAATTTGCGGGTGAAAACCATAGAAAAAGAAATGCCAAAATTTTAAAGACAATGTTTTCTCAAATGCTAATTTGTTTTGTGCACAGGTCACCGATTTGGTGATGCTCGGCGAAACGCGTGGGGTGCCCGATTCGCTGATTGTTTCACATTTCCCGCATGGACCCACCGCCTATTTCAGGTGTGAAGGGTTCGAAGCCGAACTTTAATAAAAATAAGACTGTTCCCCCGAAAACTCAAAATTTAACGGAAAAAAATGAGTGGTTATCCTCGAAAATGATTCCCTGGCGCTTGGAGCAGGACAAAACTCCGCCGAGACATAACTCCGCTGGAAAAAATTGCCAAAAAATAACTTGCTTTTCAGAAAGATTCCAAAGTGTTATTAGGAAAAATTTTCTAATATATCAAAAATTTGCGAAAATAAAAAACCATCCTTTTCCTTGTATACAAATTCAGTTCTTCTGGACATTTTGTTTGTTTCCAGTCTGCACAACGTGGTGATGCGCCATGACAGCAAAACAAAGAAGGAGCACATGACGGAGCAGTACCCGCACTTGGTCCTCCACCAAATGACTTCGCCGGTCGGCCAAAGGGTACGCAAATGAGTGCATTTTATCATTTTTTCTTTGTTCACAAATCATTTGAAGCACTAAAACACACCGAAGCCACTGATCAAAAAAAGGCAATCATTTTGACCAATGCCGAAATACCGAACTTGCTGGAATTATTTTGCAAACTGCGGGTTTTCGAATTTTTGGCCGACCCAATGAAACCCCGATTTGGGTGTGTAGTGGTCCATGCTCTGGATCATATTGAGTAATTAACCAGTTCGATTTCGTGTGCTTGCAAACGAATTCCTTTCGACAAAAAACAATATTTGAACGCGTTATTCGCTCGCGAATTACGGGTTTGGCGAAATGATCGTCAATTCTTGATATCTTGGTTCACATTCCGAACCATTGGTCTATTAAGAAAAATAAAAGAATGATTGGCCTATCTAATAGCTAAAAAGTCGTTTATGCATTTAATTTAAATTCTGGAAAAGTTTTTTTTATCGTGTGTGCTTATCGTCTTTTTGTTTGCTAGTAACCCATTCGCCCTATAGGCCCCTCCAAGCGTCCTCTCAGTCGTCTTGGTTTGCCATCGGATGACCGTTGCTCATTATTCTCTCTTTCTTCGTCCATTGACATTTGTTTTAGATTGCCAACATTCTCAAGTTTTTGTTCCCGGTGCCGAAGCGAGACGCCCGCCGGGTGGTCACTTTTGCCAACACGGACGACTTTGTGTCATTTCGTCAGCACAGTTGGCGCACCAACAGTGAACGAGGCGGCGCAGTGGAACTCAACGAATTGGGGCCACGCTTTGAAATGCGGCGTACGCACTATTCACTCATTAGCAATTACAATAATTAGCAAAAGATTAGTGCCGTCGACAAATTCTCGACCTGATTACAAATCCTTTCTTTGAAATTTTTATCGAAAAAAAGCAAAACTGATTTTTTGGAAAAACTATTAGCGGCAATCGTGCAGAATGGGGGTCCCTAATTTAACTTTATTATTTTGAGCTAAAAATTGGTATATGGGGACTTTCCATGGTACTGATCACGAATCTGACCTTGGATTTGTCATATGACATCATCTAATCTATCATTTGGTCAATTTTTGTGCAACGGGCAGCGCTATATTTTCGTTGAAAACGAGTATGTACTTGATAAAAAATCATAGATTTGACCAAATCTTAGACTAGACGGTTTCATACAAAAAATTTAAGGTCAGATTCTTGCTCAGCACCCTTGAAACTCCCCAAATACCTATTTTTAGCCAAAAATAACAAAATTAAATTTTACAAAGTTAAATTAGGGACCCCCATTCTGCACGATTGCCCTATTAGCAAATTAAAAAAATGCTCAGGTGTCGTCTATTTTCACCACTGTATTTTGTTTGTCTTTTGTCAAAAATATTAATTCCCACATTCCATTCAGCCTATTGCATTGTGTTGGGTACGTTGGATAACGCGGACAGCAGCGAGACAGAGTGGGCACTGCGTTCGTACATCAATCGAAAGAAGCGAATTCTGACAAACGATCGGGAATAATGAGAAGTGATCGGAATAAGAAATATTTTCTGGGGGGGGGGGGGGGCGGGGGGGAGATCATTTGCTGAGAAAGGAACACATCCATTTTATTTTTGTTGCCCAGTACACAGAAAGAAATAATTTATTTTGGCCTAACATTTTCTTTTGCACCAAAAAATAGATAGATTTCGGATTGGAAATAAGAACGACAAATAAACAGAAATCTGAAAATAAAAAATTCAAAAAGAAAAACAGAACAAAATGTCGCCGAATGGGAATTGAGATTTAAAGTGAATGACGAGCATTGAGAGGAGGCACATTTGTGCGGCTGTGAGATACGCTTCCGTGGGGGGCCATCATCGCAATCATTAACGACATCACTTTCCGTCCTTTCCATCTCTCCCTATTCGTCCACTGACGGAATCCAGAATTTCTAAAAGGAAAAAATATTTCCTTAATGTACTCGAGACCGAGGCTAAAAAGACTCGGTTTCGTTCGAGTCGAAACACATAAATTGATGTAGAACGTACTATTAAAAGTTAGTAGGGAGTGGTACAGATTGTCTATTTTTTGTAGTCTAATACTTAGGAGACCAAACAAAATGGTTATAAACCAAAATATGGATAGTAAATGCCGATTCCTGACCAATTGCGTGCAGGCGGATGCTAACATGAAATACTTCGGGTTGAATGCCACCTGCTCAATGTTGCCGGAGTGATTTGTGGGAATTTCGCGGATTTTGCGGCCTGACTCCTTTAAAAAAAGCAAATTGTAAATCCTATAATTTTACTTAAATGTGTGAAAGGGATGAACTCACCGCTGACCAGCAAATGATTCGTCCGTTAGCCGAGCCGCAGAAAATGTATTTGGCGTCGGGCGAAAAGGTGGCCACGAAATTCACATTCTGTTTTTGGTAAAATGGAAACAATCGGAATTAATTTGGAGGGCGGAAAAGGCTTTACAAACATGGTAATAGTGCCGATGGTTCTCACTCCCCCTCTTTAGAAAAAATAAAAAAAAAATTTTTTTTTTTAATTGTTTTATTAGGGGGTACCACTTTAAACCGCCAACAGGTTTATTTAATTTGTTTTAATACGAATTGTAATTTAGATTAAAATAGAGAAAATACAAAAAAAATTAGCTTTAAAGTATCTTCTTGAAATTATGGTTACGAAAAATTTATAAAAATATTAATCTGTTTTTAATACGTTCGTTATCCACACCTTCGGGTTGTCATGGGACAGTGTGTGCGTCACATTGCCATAATAGGCGTCCACCAGTCGCAGCACGTTCCCATCCGTCATGATCAGAATGGACTTGCCGTCGGGCGAGAATTTCATGCCCGTCCAATTGCAGCCCAACCCGGTGTCGTTGATTTTGAATGTGTTGAAGGGACCCTACACAAAAAAACGGAGAAAATTGTAAGTGAAAAGTAGGAAAAACCCCTAAAATAATGTGTCACACTCACTTTGTCAAAAGAGCGCAAGTCGTACAACTTGATGACGTCATTGCCAATGCCGGCACCAAAAATCAGACCTTCCGGATCTGAAAAAGAACAAAATGAAAATCGCATTTTATTCAAAAGGACTTTTTATAAATCGAAAGTTGCAATTTTCTTAACCAAGATTTTTTTTTTTATAATTAATTGTAATTTTAAGTCGGAAAACAAATTCTTGCAATCCCATCATGTCAGAATTTCGTTCAAACTCTGCCAAATACTACTACGTCCAAAAAGAAAGTGTACCATCCCTTGCCCACAAACATCCCCTACGGGACTGACCAAATGCGGCGATCGGGCGGGACATTAGTTGCATTAGGCCCTGACAGTTGGAGCTTTTCAGGTCCCACAGCCGAATGGTTTTGTCGAGAGAGCCGGACAAGAACAGGTCGTCCAACGGGGACATGCACAAAGTGACCACCCTGGGAACACAAATGTATGACAGACGAAACACATTTTGGAAGGAAAAAGGCAATACTTTTTTGAGTGGCCAGAGAAATAGCGCAAATATTTATTGTCATACAGAGACAAGTAGCGAATGGTATCTGAAAAGGAAGTTAGTTGAAAGGTAAAAAAAAATCGAAAAAAGATAAAAAAAAATAAGTGTTTTGTCCGAATTCGGCCCATTAGTTGGAAGGCATTGGCTAGAAACAAAACGCTTGCTAGTGCAGAATAAGAGTGTCACGTTGTTTTAAACCTAAAAGTAACTATTACCCTTTTTCAACCAAATTTAGACAAGTGCCATTGTCTGAGGCGCTTACTCTACGCTAATAACTTCAGTAAAAACGTAGTCGGAAAATTAGTTTGTTTTTTCATTTTGTCAACAGAATTATTGGATTGAAAAAACTAACGCACTGTCAATTTTGGTGGACGCATGAATGGCGTCCGTTTTTGTGTGCGCAAAATGAATCAAATCGACGCCGTACTTTTTGCTGTTCACAGACCGCTGTTTGTTGCCACTGTTACAGTCGTAGACGATTATGGAATCATCGGAGGACGAAGTGACGAGCAAAGAACTGAAGCAAATTAGCAATGAACGATTATCATACATATGTATTAGGATATTCCAGGGCTCAGAAAGTACTTATTTTCCAAAGTGCATATTTGGATTTTGACTTTAATGATTTGTAACTTTTGAATTTGGGCTTTTCGACTATTTGTTCAAGTCTGGGTTTGAAATGGTGCCGGATTCGTGACAGCAACCCTTAAAACCGATTTAAGGCATCTTTTATTTTGAACTGTAAAAACGGAGGGGCCTAACCCATTTTGAAACGAATTTTTTTTATAAATTTTCCAAAAACATTTATTCTAATTTTTTTCGTGGTTCACCCGTCCGGCGTGTAGTTGATGTGATTGATCTGATCACTGTTCTCCGTAAAGTTTTTTGCACAAACCATCGAGGTGACATTTTCGTCCGAAATTTTCATCTTCATGAGTTTTAGAAAGGAGGACAACAAAAATAGATTAAAATTAAATAGATAAAACGGATAAAAATTATTTTTAAAATTTAATTAATTGTTGCGACAATATATTCATGTTAAAATTCTCTCGTTTTTAATTCGAATAATTAAGATTTGAAATTGACTCTGTGTTGATGATAATGGTGACAATAATTGGTGGTAAAGGAATGCAATAAAAGTAATAATAACATTCGTGGACGCACACAAATAAAGATGAGGTCAAAGGGACGATACATGTGCAAAGGGTTGGCCAGTCAACCGCCCCGTCCCCCTTCCCCTCGTCGTATTAGGCCTGGCCGACCCCCCCCCCCCCCCCCCCCGCCCTGGTTCGTTGTAAACGATTTCGTCGTGTGAGGGGCTGGCGGTAATTTGAGGGAGAGGAGGGACTTTTCGAGTTAATTTAAATGTTATGTGAGAAGATGGTGATAATTGTAGAAATCGTACCAAAGGCAATTTTTTACTAATTTAAATGCAAATTAGCCGATCGTATGAAAAACAGCCATGACCAACCCCCACTTGGCCAATCGTACGGCGTATGAGGGTCGCGCTGGCCGATCCCTTGCACATGTATGGGTAGGGAAGAATCTCATCAAAAGAAAAACATTATAGAGATATACGTGTCGCGGTCATTGCAAAAGGAAATTCGGGAAAAAAACGCAAAAATGTGATGAGATATGAATGAGACAACAGATCCATCCAATCCAACCCAAAAACACAACATATTTAATTGCTCTTCTTCAGCCATCCGACAGACAAATGATCGAGTCTTCGTCCTCCATCAACTGCTCTGGACCGTGACGATGGCCATCAGCAGCAGCGGAAGGCATGTTCGTCTTCGCCACCTTCTTCTCATCGTCATCCTCACAAAGTGTTGTGACGACAGCAGATGATGGTCCCTCCTTTTTTGATGCTTTTCCTCTTCCATTTCCGTTGGTGTCGTCGTCGTCGTCGCTGTCCTCCACCACGTCCGTGCTGTCCTCCTCAAGCTGACCATCTTTGTCAGTGTCGTCCTCCTCCACCGTTTCAACAACATCGTCATCGTTGTCCTCCTCTGTCTTGGTCCGCCTTCGCCGCTTTCCGTCCATCGTCGCCCCGGTTTCGGCCTCCTCTTCGTCCTCCGACTTCCGTTTTCGCCGTCCCCCACTTCCGTTCATCGTCACTTTTGCGACCGCACGCAGCGCTTCAGCGCAAGGGACTGGCGACTCGCTGGAGGACAATGTCTCGAAACGGCGGCAGTTGCCCACGTCTTGGCCATTGTTGTCGTCCTCCTCCATTTCCTCGTCCTCGCTAACTTCGGCAATGATTTTCAAATCATCATTGTCATCCAGGCAACTCTCGTCATCATCGTGGTCGTCATCCAATGTCAGGTCGATGATCTCTGATTTGATCACGGATGACGGCGATGACGGTGGAAGAGCTAGATACGAAAAATTAAAAATTCTATTGAAATTTTTCAAAATGGATTTGGGAAAACTCCCAAAATTTTATTCTCTTATACAGCAGAAAACTTACGCGGCGACGAGCGGAGACATGCCGCGCTGAAGAACAGCTTGTTCAACTGGTGCTGTTGAAGGCGTACTTTCTCCGACGATGACAACACCGCCATTGGCTTTGTTTGGTTTGTCGTCACTGGTGTTGCAGACGGTTTGGCGTTGTTGTCGGATGGCTGCGACGGTGCCGGCGACGGTTGCTGTTGAACCGGCGGTGTTTCTGTTGCTATTACAGATGAATGACCGTCCTCCTCCGTTTCCATTCGGTCGTCGCTTCCCTCCCCCTCGATGGCATTTGTTGGGCTGACGAGCTCTTGTTCAGTGGCATTGCAAACAGTAACTGCGGCATCGACAGCGGACGAATGCGTTGATTCAGTCTAACAAAGATTCAATGGGATGAAAAATGATTACACCGGGAAATACTATTCTTTTTTTAGTCAGGAATAAATCGCCTAAAATACTATTAAAATATAATAAAATGGAAAAGTGTAGGACAGTCAATCGAAAATAAAATCGAAAAATATATCAGATTATCAAACCAAAAAACATGGATTTTTGTTTCATATGAATTTCTGAACCGACCAGAGAATCCTAGTGAGAGCCAATAACTCTTTCTCTTGCAGAAGTTGGTCAGTGACTTCCGTTTGTCTTACATAATCTTCGCTGCCCGCCTCGGAGTGCGACTCGTCATCCTCCGCATCGCCCAAGTCTTCGGCGTCCGCCACTACGTCATCACCCTCCGGTTGGATTTCACCCTTTTGAATGGCCTCCAAGAACTGAAAAAAACGAAAACATTATGGTACCAAAATTGACAAAAAAAAAAATCGTTTCTTTTTTTCGTTGCCTTTTGATGCGTGGATGTCCCATGGCCACTGCTGGAAGTGGCAATGGCGTTGTACTGTTCGGCGGAAGCGGAGGACGGTCCGGCCACCATCATCATTGGGTCCTCCTCCTCTGCTCCCGCCATTGCGCCATCATTCCCTACCGAAGTACTGGCAGAACATGTTGTAGCAGCACTGTGCCCTCGTTGTTGGTGTTGCTCTCGTGCGCGTGCGTCACGCTCAATCAGCTGAACATTGGTGTGAAAACGTTGACGCTTCAAAATGTCGAGCAGGTCGGCCAACACTTTGCAGACAAATCCGTCTTAAAAGAGTATCTCTTTAGTTAGGACTATATTTTTTAAAAACCCTAAAAAACTCGGAGTGTTTCCCTACAAAAATTAATTGCTTAACTAACCGTAAACCGTTAGATTGTCAGCCGGTGCCAAAAGGTCCACCAGTGGACAGTCGCCTTGTGCTCTGATGTCCTCGACCATTTGTTTGATTTTGTCAAAAGAGGGTGCGCTGGAATTGGGTAACGCATTTTATTGAAATAAACCATATTAAAGAAAAAAAATAATATACCAAATTCGGAAAAGTCCCCCCCCCCCTTCGCTCGATGGCTCGGTTTCAGAAGAAATTCCAACCAAAATCTTTATGCATTTTTCCTGTCTCAACTAGTAAAAATGCTTCTCAAGTTCTTTTGCCACGACTAAATTTCTACGCGTTAAAGAAATAGGAATTTTTCACCGTTTTATTTGAAAAATAATATCCGGCCGAAATGTTAGGTGCCGCGGAAAAAAAAATTTTTTTTTTTTTAGTTTAATGAAAATTGTAATTGATTTAGCATACAATTGTACTCACACATGGTTGATGCTGGTGATAGCACGCGGAAGAGGCACGTCATCACTGTCCGAACTGCTCAATGGGTTGTTGATGAACTCCGTCAGTTTGGCATTCAGCGGCTCCAACCCGCTGTTGGTGATCAGCACCGGCTCGACACGTTGAATCACATCAATCCTGTTAAAGTTCGAATCTTGGTTTTGTCTTTATAAAATGCTTTCAAATGTATGTAAAAAACAAAGTTTCTGAAACAATAAAACTTTTATGTATTTTTTTCGTAAAATTTCTTAAATAAAAGTTTAGACAGCCTCAATTGCAAATCAATCAAACAATGTTCACTAACGTACAGATCATCCTTTTGCGCTTCATCCTCCGCATCGTCAAAAATGACGTGAGGCAACAGTCTTTGCTCCAGACGAACCGCATTGTCCAGGCATTGGTCCCACATTTTCAGCCGAGTCACGCACGCCTCAAAAGCGCCTTCGTCGTTCAGGTCGAACTCCTCGTCCTCAATTTCGTGACCCTTGGACTCAATTTCCTGCAAAACATACATTTTTTAAATGTATGCTAAAACAACGGATACAGAGAATTGACGCGAAATAAATAATCGCTGAAATCAGGAAAACCCTGATACGAGGAAAAAGCGGCCAAGCCCCGCAACTAATAGGAAAAGACGACCTGTCGAACGCTGATAAAGTGGTCAATTCGCTCTTCCGTCATATGTTCGTCTTTGCGTGTTCTGCGTTTCTATAAAAGGGTATAAAAAATAGAGACCATTCCATTTGCAATTTACCCCTTTTCTCCAACCCCACCACTTCCTTTCCCTGTCGGGTTTAAGAGGTGTCATTTCATTCTTACTATATTTCAGCAGTTTTGTTAATCAATACATCGTATTTATTTGAGTAATCGAATCTCAATTGAAAAAAGTTCTTCTGAAACCCGGTCAAAAATTCAGTTCGATTGAAGCGTTTTCTGCGTCATTGACCAAAGGACCTGCTTTAAGTTCTCTCAATAAATTTACGCGGGTAATAGGACAACGTGATCCGGCTAGTGGGATCCCAAAATCAATTTAGCTGACTCATCCCCTTCCCCCTCTTTGTCCACCTTTTTCTCTCTACCACCGCTTTGGTTGTCACCGACTCTTTGCTGCTGCTGTTGGCCGGGCACTGCCGCCACAGTCGCTGCTGCTCCATCCGATTGTTCTGCTCCTGCTCCGCCACCACTTGTTGCTGCTTTTAGTTGTTCCATTGTTTTTTTATGAAACCGAAAATTTACTACCAACAGACAAAAAAAAAAAACATATAATAAAAAATGAGCAAAACCAAAAGTTTAAGTACAAAAAACGCAGAAATAACGAATAAATAGGAAAAAAGCTGTAAAAATGGAGCCAAAATTAAAAAAAATAAAAAAAAAATAAATGAGACACAGAATTTACAAAGAGAGAACAAAGGAATGATCATTTTCACACTTTTTATTCTTCTCAAATGCCAACGTATGGAATTGCGTTGACAAGTCGGCGCTTAAACAGTTGTTAGTTTATTATACAATTTGAATTGTTCACGCTACCATGCGCCGCGTGTTCCTGTCCTGGTCTCGCATCTTCTTTTCAATCTCCGCGTTCGTCAGTGTTTCCAGGAAGGGGCCCCATTGTTCGGCGTCCCCGGGATTGCGAAAAGGGCACTCCACGGTGGGCAACGGGGATTCGCTGAATGCGTAAGTGCGCTGGTTCCACGACAGTTGACCTAATTATAGGGGCGGTAGACCATGTAAGAATTAAAATTGGAACGCCGAAAATTGAGGATTATACAATATTATGGGACACCATTATTCGTTCAGGGATTAGAAATAAGTTAACTTAAAATTAAATGCAATATGTCCTTTCAAAAAAAGTTCAGATTTATAACCAAATAAGACGCTAAGTTAGAATTTACTTTCGTCAAAATGTCCTACCCCTGATTGAGTAGGCAATGGCACCGACAAATTCGCCGCCCAAGCCCAACTCGGCGCACAACTTCTGCGCAAACTGTTCCGGGCTGTTGTTCGGGTTGCTCATGTCCCATTCGAATTGGTCCACCTGGGAAAGCAAAAAGGCATTGAAAAAATGAAAAAAAAAAAAAGTTGTAAAAAAAAGAGCACAAGAGACTGGTTGCCAACGTGGATGTTCAGTTTGAGCAATGCCCGTTGGTCGGTGGTCTGTTCATCGTCCGGTATGGGCTCCGAATGGGCCTCAATTTGCTGTTGGATATTTTGGGCGATGGCGGGCAAAAATGTGTTGACAGGCAAATCCAAATCTGAAACAATTCGGGACAATACAATAACGGAGGAAAACGAAACTCAGTTTCAGCAAAAATCCATTGAAAAGTGAGATTTTTCCCTAGAGTATTTAAACAATTCTGAATTTTACATTTTTTGTATTTAAACAATTCTGATTTTTGTAAAAATATTTAGTTTTGGCCGTTAGTATGCTTATTTAATTGTGTATATGATGGATTGTTTACCTTCGCACAACACTTCAGCAACCATTTCAGGCGTGATCAATTTGTCGTTTTTGTTGTAGCAAAAGCAGTCCCGAAGTTTAACTGATGTGAAAAATGGATTATTGCTAGATCGTTTCATAAAAAAATAATCATTTTTAGTGTGATGAAGAATTCAGTTAGCATTGAACGTCTTCGTCATTTTGGAAAACCGACAACTGTGGACAATAGCCTACTTTTTTTTTTATGTTATGACCTCGTATTACAATTTGTGTATATTCGATTTTTGAACCCCTCAAAAGACGCGTCAATTATCCATCGACTTTTTGTAGGGGAAAAAAAAAGACAAGACTCACTGTTGTCCAGCTCCATGTCGAGCCGAATGGGCACCAAACATTCGCCCGCCTGCGCATTGTCCATCACCCGGCGGTATGACTCGAGGTCCTCGGCCACGTAGGCGTAGTCACGGTTCTTGTAGTGGCCACGCCCATGCGCCGACGGGGTGGAGCAGGGCACGGACTCAAGATGGTGGGAACCACTGGTCACCTTAGAAGAAGTAATGACATAGAAACAAATTAATATTGGCACCGACAAGTAACAATTTTAAAAAAATTGCCAAAAGTTTTAATGGCTAATCTTCTTTAAAAATGGACTCTCATTAAATTGTAAGTGGAACAAAGAGTTGGAAAAAGGGTTTGAATTCTGTCCCAGACCCAAGTTCTTTGATTCCTTCCTGACTCAAAGATTGCCGAACCGCAATAACCCATCCGAAATCTTGCCTTCCTCCATCCAATCATAATAAATACGTTTTACCTATATTAATGTCGCATGAAAGTAATTAAAAAAAACAATCCAAAAATTTTACGTTTCACCAATTAAACAACCTGTTGGTTCAGCCATGGGGCACTGCCCCGGCTTCGTAGTGTTTGTGCACCGTCCGTGCGTCCGTATGCACTACCGCCACTGACCGATGCACGGTATTTTTCCTCCTGGCCGTCAAATATGTCTTCCACCTGAAAAGCAATTTGGTTCCTAGAATTTTTAAGAAAAATAGGGATTCATTTTTTGGGAGGGGGAGTCGAGGTGATCCCAATACACCCCAGCCCCTGCCGAGACCCAAAACGCGACACCTTTCCTGAAATTACTGTAAAAGAACAGAACACGGGTGGAGAACTCAACGCCACTTACTCAGCCCCAACTCGACTCGGCGCTATGGATGGAAATACATTCCTTTTTAAAAACAATTTCTTTTTTTGTGAATATTTGGCTTGGCGCCGAGAACACTGCCCCAACTCAAAACATCGAACCAACTTTGCACGTTTTTCAAAAAATGTTCGAACTTGCGGTGAGAATATGACAAAATAAAACCCGCTCACAATTCTATGCCCCTTTACAAATTTGCTGCCGTTTTTCTGTTCCCACCTCGTTCGCTTTGACCAGCATTATGTTCGAGTTGATGTAGGAAGTTGCGCAGCCCAACTCCTGTATCTTCTTCTTCTCCTCCACAGATGCCATTCTTTTCCACAATTGGGGATACCGTTTGTACAGTGTCCCTCTGTGATACTTCAGGTATTGGCCAACATCGGCACCTGAAAATTTCGATTTTTATAGTAATTACTAGAGAACGGACAGAAGGGTCGGTCGGGTTTTTTCGGTTAAAAACCGTAAAAACAAAACAAAAAAACCCGACCGATCCGATCTCTAATAATTTTACCTTTTGTTTTTTTTTAATCTGAAAAAGAGCAAAAACCTTTCCGTTTTCTTAATGTGCCATTACAATAATCTCACCATTTGTTTAATATGGAGAGAGATGAGACAAAAAGAACTCTTTCCCTAACAGGGAGTGCCCCTTATTTTGTTACTCCCGAACACACTTACCAACATAATAGCGCTCCCCATCGTCAAGCGTGAACGATTCGGGCCTTGGCCCATATGTTTTGGACATTTTGTAAGCTAAATTTTTTTTTACAATTCAGCAGCAATTTCAGTTTATGGACATAAGGAAAAAATTAAATGATAAGTAATCCATCTACCGGTTGTCTCGAAAAATGTCAAAACGCTGTAAGCACACAAACCAAAACAAACAGATTTTGATTTTTTTTTTTTCATAAAACATAGTAAAACAGAATATGAGGGAGAAAATCTTGTGAAAAATGGAGATGAGGGAGAAAATTTTGTGAAAAATAGGGATGAAAAAATTACGAATTTTATTTTTGTTGCACTCTTTTTTGGAAGTGTATTTGTTGTAGGGCCACTCAAAAAAAGGAACAACAAAAAGACGGATGATGATTGTCAGCAACAATAATGAAAAAAAACGAATTTGTTGAAAAAACGGTGGAGAAGGAGGGGAGATCAGACACCAAAACGCACCAATAATTGACCAAAATGAAAGGGGAAAGAAAATGCGAACCGATTTTCTCGACTTTTTTTTTGATGGTGCTTTGTTTAAACAACAGAAAGAATGGAGGAACAACATCACGTAAACAAAAAGTGACAGGTTTTGTACTTATCCCGTTTTGTCACCCCTTTCTATTGAAAATTTTCGTTTTTTTTTTTTGATTTAATAGCTTTACAAATTCTCACCTAAATGCCAGAAAAATCAAAGTTATTTTTTGAGGTGACAAAACGGGGAAATATTGTATTACTTCCCTACCGAAGAAAAAGTCAAATATTATAAAACAAATGGAACAGAAAAGAAACAGTCGCACACTCATTTTGATTGGATTTTGTCAAGCGAACACACATTTTTTTTCGGTTTTCTGTCCCTCCGTGCCGTGGGCTTTCGATGCGCATTCGTTCTTTTGGCTGACCAATCCGCTCTTATCCGCTGCTGCTCCGCTCAGTTTTCGTCCAACAACTGCTTGAGCACCTGCTCCTCCGAGAACTGCTGGGACTGCTTGCGCACTCGACGCTCGTACTCGGGCCTGTTCTGTACATAAATTTGGTACGCTTCCGCCTGGGCCGGATCCTCCGCGTTGGGAGAGACCAGCAGTTCCTGGATGCCCAGCAACAACTGCTTCACGGTGATGGACGGTTTCCTGAAGGTTGGAAAAGCGACATTTTTTTGTGAAATTAAACGATGAGAAAAATAGTTTTTCGAGTTAGAAATAATAGGCTCAGTTTATATTTTCAAACAATTTTGTAAAACTAGTGTTTGAATAACTATTTTTTCGGAATTCACAACCCAAAAATGTGTTGCAAAAAAAAATCCAACCAGGTCGTTTATGTGTCAAAAAATTGTTTTAGACCACGAAACTTTGTTTAATTTATGAGTTCGGTAAAAAATTCGAACCAAAATTGTTTATTTGCATTTAAAAACCGCATTGTGTTCCGCACCAGTCTTTGTTCTCGTCCAACAGGCTCAAGCACACAGTGCCGGATGGGTAGACATTCGGGTGGAAGAGGGGCGGCTCAAAACGACACTTTGGCGGTGTGGACGGAAAGTCGTCCTTGAAGATCATGCGCAACTTGTACAGACCACCCTCCCAAATGGTCGTCTTAGGCCCAGGGATGGCACAGACCCAATTATACCTGAAAAGTGGAAGACAAATAATGAATACTAATTGGGTCCCGAATTCCAAATTAGACTTCGAAAAAAAAAACTCACAAATCCAACGTGCCGTCTTCCTTTTTGCACTGTCGTGCGATAAACCCGAATGGGTGGTCTTTGCGCCAGGCTTTCCGCTCTTCCGTCAGTCTTCCTGCTGCGATGCCGGCCATTTTGCACTCAAATTGATTCTAGAAAGATTTCTTGGTACTGTTTGCCAATTTTTACCTTAAAAAAATTTTTGTGGAGAAATAGGCATTTGAAAATCAATTAGCTCGGTTTTCGTTTCGTTTGAAACTAATCCCGCTCTTAAATTTTTTTTTTTTGCGTTTTATTAATCGATTTTTCGTTCACTTTAAATAAGCTGTGCGCTGACAAATCGTATGATTCGCGTTCGCATCATCTGACCACTGTTGCAAAAATTCGTAGCACTGCCAATTCTGTTGTTTCGAAACACGTCAGCATTTTATTGATTATTTTTCCATGCGAGAGGACAGAGAAAAAAAGGGGCGTGCCTCGGACAGTATGATAAGATAGACAGCGATCAACAGCCAAATTTCGAAATAACAATCAATTCCCCATTTTGGGTACTGTAGAAATTAAATCGATATCACTGTAAGTAATCTTACAAACATTAACATTTGCCTAACATTGTTATGTTTTGTGGGATTTGTAATTTGAAGCGAAACCAAAAGCAAGAAATTTCTGTCAAGAATTGTGGTCCCGCCGAAAAAAAAAAGTTTTTGAATTTTCTTAACAATGAATCTGTGGTAAAAAAAATGCGCCTGATCAGGGACCTGTGAGGCCAGGGGTGGAACGCGGACCGCGAATCGCGACCGCGGCAAAGCGACCGCGATACGCGCCATTTGTGTTAAAAAAACTTATTTTTGAAGCGATGTTTCTTGCTAAAAATCCGCGATCCGCGACCGCGGATTTTTTCGTCCGCCTCCCTTTCGACTTCGTTGGACCAAAAACAAATCGTCAATCTTTGTGGATCAATTACCGTCATGATTTGCGGGTTTCCCCTTTAACCGTACGAATTCGAATAGTTGATTTTTTATGTACTCCAAATTCACAAGTTATTTCCAAACCAGTTTATGAAATGAATTAACTTGTGATTGTACGTCTAGTTCATATAAATTTGGAGTTTTTTGTACCGATAAAGAAATGAATTACAAATTAATTAATTACAGAAGCCATCCGATCAATTTGTTGCATGTTTTTATTATGGAATAACAACAAAAAATGCATTTCACTTCATGAAAAATGAATAGCAATATGAAGAAGTCAGTAGCGGGGAATCATAATTATATAAAATTAACTGAAATAACAAAATAGAAAACTAAATATCATTTATAAATACTATAACATAATAATAATAAGTGTCTGTCTGCCAAGTTCTTTTTCCTTGTCCATGTTTGGCACTCAATTGAAGTTCGTCACCGCATTGACAATGGCATTGGCCGAAATGCCGTACATTTCCATCAACGCCTCAGGTGGCCCGGAACGAGGCAATTCTGTAAAGAAAAACAATTATTAAGAATGAGAAATAATAGCGCCTTATACTAATATATTTCGTTTTAAAATCAATCTAAAATTGGACAAACCAACAAAAAAAAAAAAAAAACTAAAAACCCACCGCGAACACACAGACATCGGACGCGCACATTTGCAATGTCAGAAAGTGCAACGCACACTGCCGAACCAATACCTCCCGCCTCGTAATGGTCCTCCACGGTTAGCACTTTGCCGCCGACCCGCTTCGCTTGGTGGGCCAATGTTTCGGCATCGATTGGCTAAAAAATAATAAAAAAAATAATATATATATAAATGCATTAATAAACGTACCTTCACTGAGAAAAGGTCAATGACCGCCGACTGAATGCCCTTCGAAGTGAGCAAATTGTGGGCCTGGATGCATTCGTACAAAGTCACGCCGGCACCGACCAACAAAATGCTGTCCGATGGGCTCTCGCGAATCACCTTAATAAAATCAAAAACATAATTCTCTATACGCGATAAATTAGTGACGATTGAAATCATTTTTGAATTAAAAAACTTTTAGTTTAATGTCATTTGAAACATACAGTTGTAACTAACTATAATTCAAATTATTAGTAAATTACGCAATTTGGCTTTTACTACCATTTTTACTGGAATAAATCTCCAAATTATTAACCTCCATATGACATTACATTTACTTATCAATAATAATAA
This sequence comes from Heterodera filipjevi, assembly GCA_039877585.1. Classification (NCBI taxonomy): domain Eukaryota; kingdom Metazoa; phylum Nematoda; class Chromadorea; order Rhabditida; family Heteroderidae; genus Heterodera; species Heterodera filipjevi. Next base: position 10,267,772 of record JBDPZO010000007.1, on the reverse strand, counting down.
AAATAAGCTCGGTCAAAAAGAATTATAGCCATTGATTTCTCTGAATTAAAAGTCCATTTGGGGCCTCTAAAGCAGTCCAAATCCCAAAATCCCACCTTGCACTTGCCCAGCTCAAACTTCTCATCATTGGCGTAGAGAACAGAAGTGGCTGGCCGTGAAACGCGCGTGTAAGTGATGCCCGTGTAATTGGCAGCCAACTCAGTCGCACGTTCAGCAGACACCGCGTCGCTCGGGTACAGCACAACGCTGGCGGGCAATGCACTGAACAGGGCCAAATCCTCGAGGGCCATTTGACTGGGTCTTAAAATGGGACAAAGTGCACTTTTACTAATTGTATAAATGTGTGAATGTTACCCGTCCTCTCCGATGGAAACGCCGCAATGTGAGCCGGCGAATTTGACATTTGTGAAGGACACAGCGCCCATGCGAATTTGGTCACCGGCACGAGTAAAAAAGGCGGCAAATGTGCTTAAAAAAAGAAGTCCAAAATTAAAAATGTTGATGCTCACCTGACATGGGGAAGTACACGCCCACGGCACGCCATGCCGACCCCAACGCCGACCATGTTCTGCTCAGCAATGTAACACTGGACAAACTGTTCTGGCAACTTCTTTTGCACCATGTTGGAGAAGGTAGAGTTGGAAATGTCACTAAATGATTGTGCTGGTTAATTGTAAAGCTATAGCCAGTCTCATACAAAAAACAAAAAAAAAAAAAAACCAGGTGGGTATACATAAAATTTCCAAATTTTTATGCATTTTTTGTTTTTTTTTTCCTGACTGATACCCTCCCTATCCCCAAAAATAATTTATCCCCACCCGTCCAGAGCAATCACGCGTTTGTTGGCCTCGGCCAGCTTCAGCAACGCATTGCCGTACGCCTGACGAGTGGCCACTTTGTCGCCCATTTTGTACTGAGGCGGCGCACTCATTGCGATATGTCCGATGCCCAAATTGGCCGGCGGTGCGTCACCAATTGGCGCCGGGATGGCCCAATTTGCCGGTCGAGCGCTCTTCAACAGTGCCCGAATGGCGTCCGCCTTCTCCTTCGTCACCGGCTTTCCATGTTGGTTGTTCAAGTCGGCAACGCCGTCAATGCCCTTGCCTTTGAGCGTCTTGGCGATGATTGCCGTGGGCTTGCCCTTCACTTGTCTAAAAAAAACGAGAATTTGAAGAAGTTGGTACCGTAGTCACTCAGTATTGACTGAATCGGATTTAAAGGGTCTATAGCCCCAAAGTTGAAAAAAAAAAAAAAACTTTTTTATAAAACATTTTCCATTAAGGGCGACTGGCAGATGAACCCCCGATCATTTTTACCTGGCGTTCGCATAAGCATTGAGCAGTGCAGGAGTGTCATGTCCGTCCAATCCGATGGCATTCCATCCGAACGCGGCGAAGCGTTGCACGTACGTGTCAATGTCGTGTTGCAGTTGCGTCTCCTGACTTTGGCCCAGACGGTTGACGTCCACAATGGCCACCAAATTGTCCAACTTGTAGAAGCTAGCGAATGCTAGAAAAGGAGAAAAACGTAAATGGAAATTTGCTCGAAAATTTAATGCGGTTTTGGAGCAGAACGGTGATTTTTTTTTTTGTGAAAAATCAAAGGCTATGGGCCTTTTTGTTCATTTTTGATGTACTAATGGGTGCCATTCAAGAATATTTTCTATTTCCCCAATCCAACCCTCGAAAAAAAGGAAGCTCCATTTTCGTCCCAATTGTCTCTCCCCTTGTTAGTTCACCTGCCGCTTCCCAAACGGATCCTTCCGCACTCTCTCCGTCGCCCATCAAACAGTACACGCGGTACGATGCATGGTCAACGTATTTGCCGGTGTATGCCATGCCGGCAGCGCATGACAAGCCTTGGCCCAACGAGCCGGTGGCCACGTCGATGAAGTTCAGCCGCGGGGTGGGATGGCCCTCGATGTCAGAGTCAATTTTGCGCAAGGAAAGCACTTGGTCACGGCTGAGCAGACCCGCTTCTTCCCAAGCAGCATACAAAATCGGACAAGCATGACCCTTAAACAAAACAAAAATGGCATTTAAAAACAAATGCCACTGTCCTTCTTAAAATTTTTTTTTATATAATAAGTTTTTGGGATAATTTTTGAGTGTTCGCTTCCACCAATCCCGGATCCCGAACACGAAGTCGATATGAGTCGGAAGCCCCCGTTATTTGAAGCGGCGCTAGCATTTTGGTAGTCTTGGTTCTTTTTATACAATTTTATTTTCTCTATTCTTTGTTGAAAATAACAACTATTTTCTACCGAGTAAAATATTAGTAGTCACCAAATAGGCCTATTCTAACACTTTACTCAAAGAGCTGAACCAACAGAATAGAAAGGGTAAATAAACTCCAAAAAGTGTTAATAATTTTATCCCACTACAAACCTTGGACAAAATGAAACGGTCGGCGGATGCGTTTCGCGGATCCTTCACATCGTAACGCATTTCGGCAAAGAACAGACTGGCCACAATTTCCGCTGCGCTGCAACTGCTCGTCGGATGTCCCGAGTTGGCAGCGCATGTCTGCTCAATGGACGAAATGCGCATTCGGTTGGCCGCATCCTGAAGTTTCTCAATGTCTGCGGGAGTGGTCGCCATTTTTGAGTGAACGAATTTAGATGCAAAATCAGTGGTGCAAAGTTTGGTCAACCTAGTAGTAAATTGGTAGTGATTTTACGATAATGGAATTGGAAAATAGGAGGAAAAAATGGGCAATTCTAGAAATTCCTATTTGAATGCAATTCTTTAAATTCTCACAAAGAAATCCGTTTTTCAGCGCAAATTGAGCTGACTAGACGGACAATGTTCGTCGGAACTAAGCGAATCATGAATTTCAAATACAAAAATTTTCACACAAAAACCATATTGCATTTAAATAAAAGAATACATAAAGCTTTAGCTTTAAACAACGAGGAAATTAAAAAAGTATTAACAATATAAATAAGGGAATTCCTAATTAAATGTATGAAAAGAGCCTAAAAATAATAGATAATTACACCCCACCAAATGGACTAGCAAAAAAGAATTTGTTTGAAGGGAGCGTGGGGGGGAAGGAGGAGGGCGTTATCACTTTCATACCATCACCACTATTTCTCTTCCCTCTGACTTCCCACCCCGTACCTTTAGTTCACCAACAATGAATGAGAATGAATTGGTAACTTCCTAATTTGCGATAAGGTCAAAGAGCAGCAGCAGCCCCACCCCATGAACATTTTTTATGCCTCGCCATCAATCTCAAAATGATGGGCCCATATAATCTCATTTTGTAAGGAAATGGAATGGAATGGGATGGGATCAAACATTAACTCGTCAATACACATGCAATTCATCGAATCAATATCGCTCGTTATTCTCAGCAAATTGTACTAAAAAAAAATATGCTCATTTCATTTCATTGGAAAAGGAGAAGATTGAGTTGGACATTATGGAGTATGGGGCAGTTTGACGGGCGCGCTAACAAAATCTTAGCGCGACATACCTAATCTGACCAAGATAAAATTTCAATGAAATTTTCGAAAATTTTCAATTTCTTTGAAATACTGTCAAGACTTTTGGGTCAAGATTTTCTGTTAAGGGTTTAAACGAGATTTTTTTTTTTGGTAGGAAAAATATGTTTACCTAAATTTGTATACCTATGTACTAAAAGAGATACAATTTCCGCACTAAATTATGATGCACCTAAATTTTTTAGTTTTAATTTAAAATGCTGTAAAACAATGAGCTAATGGGATCTCGACCCGGATTGCCAGCAAACTCCTTGGCTGAGTTTCAACAGAACCCCGGCAGAGAGCTCGATATAATCGATCACTTGGAATTTCATTTGGCAATAATTGACACTATGTATTTAATTATTATTTTATCACGGAAAAGGACGAAAAAACTCACAAGGAAAACTGCCGAATTTTTCATTTTTTTACGCATCTTTTATTAATATGTACATGCATAGAACATTAGTTTTTGCTGATAAGAAAAGGTTAACAAAAATATGTACCTATGTGCAATTTTTATGGGAAAAGAAAGAAAGGGCTTTTGATTATGTATTAATAATTTTCGTCATTTCTTAAAAAATAAAAATGTCCATTCCAATTCGCTCCTTTTCACATGCACTTCGACTTCGCCAACATCCTTTAGTTTTCGGCATGATTCATGTGCCTGCTTTGCCCGGGTATGAACAATTAGGAGAATAGACAATTCGTATTTTGATACTCGAGACAGAAAATTTCCCGAAAAAAGAAGGGAAACGAAGAAGAAATAGTGAAGCAATTTGTTTTCTTTACCTAGCCAATTTCCTCTCATCTTTAAATTAACAAAAAGAAATACATATATTAAAATATCTCTTGTCATGGCTCAATTCGAACTTTTCTTCTTTATCTCTTTTACCATCTAAAAGACCACTGAGACAAAAGTTCAAATAATTATTGCAACTGGGAGCCAAAACCGAACCGCCGTGTATACCTAGGTATTTATACCTAGGTATTTATTTTAGTTTATCATTAATTAAATTAAAAGAAAAAACATTTATTCGTGTTTATAAAAATAAAATCTTTTTGCTTCTTTCTTCAAACCCGAAATATGTTGCGATTTTTATAACTCGGGTCAATTAGTGGAGCACTGTCAAGACCCTTACTACTAATTAAGTATGTATTTTGGCACAACTGCAGAACTCCCTTGTCAAAGCTGAACATTGCCCAATTGGTGGACAGAGTGAGTGCCGAGACGAAAATATATGGCGAATGCGAAATTGTGAGCACATTTCTGGACGTTCATTTACTGGGATAATTTGAGAAGATGGATTCAGTTCAGTAATGAACAAATTAAGAAAATTATATAATGGGAATACGGCAGTTTGGAAAGCCAAAATAAATTAGGTATTTTATAAGTTACCCGGTGATTGATGATGCATATGTAATTACGGACAGTCTTGATTCGGCTTTTCAAAGATTCATAATTAATTACTCCTTCAAAATATGCTTTTCTTAGCAATTATTAGCACTGTGCACGAAATGATTTTTACCTGGAACTGACACAACGGGATAGGAAAAAATCGGGAAATTCCCAAAGTCGAGAACCGAATAATTTTTTAACGAATCAACGATTAATATCCATCCTCCCCCCGTGACAAAGGATGGGCTCATCGTGGAGAATATGCATGACCTGCCCTATCAGAAGGGCAGTGCCCATGGGCCCGAAGTGTGCGCGACGATGGTGCGCCTGTGCACAGCATGTGCACACACTTTGGGCACCAAACATCGTCAACAAATGCTGTTGGGTGTACAAGTGTTGGCCGGTGCCAATCGGACGGCGTTGGCAGTCGCTAAGGCGGCGGGTGAATAAATGAAAAAAACGAAAATGGAACCACACCCTTACATTCATTTTCGAAATTTGTCAGAATTTTATTGGACCCGGATTTTTAAGGGTCTAATCTTTTTCTGTAAAGAATTCGACTTTGTCCGTGTTGAATCGTTTGTGTTTGGCCACGTGGCCGATGAGGGATGGATGGACGCGTGTGCAGGGGAATTGCTCCGTTACCGAAGTGCCATTGGTGCTGATCAAATTGCTGTTGTGGCAGACATTAAGAAAAAACATTGGTGAAATCACAAAATTGATAAATTAATCTCTTTAAATTTGAAATTATGAGAAATTCGCAATGTTTTCAGTTCACATGCAATTACTGCCGATGTTGGCATTGCACAGACTGCTCATGCGGCTGAACTTTTTCTGGCCGACGGAATAATTTTGAGTGGTGCTTCCACAGGCGAGGCGGCATGTCCAAACGAATTAAACGGTGTGATGAGAGCATCCATCATTCATGAAATGAATTTATTGGAATAGAAGTGCGTTCCAAATGCTCCCTTCCCGTTCTGATCGGTTCTGGCATTGACGTGAACAATGCAAATTTGTTCAAGGAGGCGGACGCGTTCATTGTCGGCTCATATTTCAAAAAAGACGGGAATTGGCGTAATGAAATTGAGCGGATTCGGGTGGTGAAATTGGTGGACAAAGTGCGGGGCATGGGAGGAAAAAGCGGCTAAACAAAAATTAATGTATCGAACTGCTCGTAAACTTTTCGAATTTCTATTAATACTTTAATATATTTTTTTTAATTTATTAAAATGCCAATAAAGCTTTGTAATTTGTACAGAAAATTAAGGAAAACTTTAGAGGTTCAGGTACCAACAGATAATCTTTTATATTTTTTAATAGTTTTTTCCCATTGATATTTCTTCTTCAAAGTCCTAATTAGCAGAACCATTTTGTAATTTTTCAAGGTTTAAATGTTATTTAACAAATTGTCGTCAAAATGTTTGGCAAAAGTCTCTTTCACAAAAGTGGCTTTTCCATTTCTTAGGTGAGTTTTTTTTTTGCATTTAAATTTGCAAATTTGTTTTACCATTTCATTTTCTCCTATCATCAGATGCTTTTCTTCGTCAACCGATGCATTTGAGAAGGCACAGAAAGACTTGAAATTGTTGCGGGATGAGCCGGACAATGACAGCAAATTGGAGCTATACGCTTTGTTTAAACAGGTCACTTGAAGATGTGGGGGAAAGGAAATTGATGACGAATTTATAAAGCAAAAAATATAATACATCAATAGCATAGTCAATGACTTAATTGGCACTCTTTAAGGATTTATTTTTTTCGATATAAATATTTGCTGCTTCAAAATTTTGTTTAACATTTTGCGGTTTCAATAATTTTATTACTCTTTATTTTTTGGCAACATATTCCGAATATCATTCGTAACTATCAAATATCCTGCAAAAAATAAAAATAACGGCCAAAAAAATTGCTTTTTTTTTAACTGAATGATTTTCTTTTTGCAGGCAAATGAAGGTGATGTTCGCGGTGAGCGCCCAAAAATGCTCGAGTTTGTGGCACGTGCCAAATTTGACGCATGGCAAAGGGTCAAAGGACTGCCAAAAGTGAGTGTCCTTTTTTTTCCTGTTGCATTCTTCGAAACCATTAAAATGAGTTGAGAGAATTGAAATTTTTTTTTGTCTTGCAAATTTTACACCATTTATTTTATATATTCGTTTATTTACCATTTTATTGCTTTGGTTAATAAAAATTCTTTTCAGCCTGATGCTATGAACAAATATGCGGAGCTCGTCAAGACGCTGTTGAACAACGCGGGGATTGATGCTGCGAGCAGTTCCACAAACAGTGCACGCCCCCCAATGGACGGGGTGGGTTGAAGCAAATTGGTTGGGTGCTTGCTACCCTGTTGGATTTAGGGGATCACCGGTTTGGAACCGAAACGGACCATTGTTCGTTTTGGCTTTTCCGGGAATATGTGGTACCATCATTTTTAATCCCGTCCGTGTATATGATAAAAAGTCATAGGGTCTAAATGTCGCAAAATTGAAACATGGTCAACCCTTTTTTCCGGCATGTTCACTTTTTCCTGGGTTTTCTCCTTCTATCTTGTTTTATATGGTTTCAGGCATCAGAATCGAACGGACTCCGACTGACAAAGGAGGACAAAGTGTTCAAAATTGAACTGAACCGTCCTGACAAATTCAATGCAATCACTTGGGAGATGTATGAAGGTAAATTCGATAAATGATAATAATTAGTTAAGATTAATTGCAAAAAATTGTTTAGGTCTGATCGACGCACTTGGAGAGGCCAACACGGACAGAGAGACGAGTGTGACAGTGATAACAGGTGGGAAAAAGAATGAGAGAGAGAGAGAGAGTGTGTGTGAGATGTTGCAAGAAGAGACATATGGGGGGTGGGAATAGAGCGGGAGAGAAACTATGAGGCAATGGAAGAGAGAGGGAAGAGAAAGAAAAAAAGTTAGGACATGGAAAATGGGGAGAGAAGAGACTAATAGAAGAGAAGACGGAGAGGAGCCAAATTTCTGGGGTTTTTTTAGCATTCATATTTGGTTGACAGGTGTTGATCCTTATTTCTGTGCCGGCAATGATTTGTCCAACTTTACGCGTGGCATCAAATCGAGCGACGATTTGCATGCGTTGGCCGACCGTGCGGAACGCGTGTTGGAGCGTTATGTGCGCGCATTTATTGAGCATGAAAAGCCGCTGATCGCATTGGTCAACGGCCCCGCAATTGGGTGGGTGAAAAGGGGCAAGGGCGTCATATCCATGGTTTGGATCTGCGGGGAAGGGAGGGGGAGGGGTACTTTAGCGAGAAGTTTTTTCGATTCTTAATGAGTAAGTGATTTTTAGGAGTTAATTACTTTTTTTTTTAGAATTTCTGTCACCGTTTTGCCATTATTCGATTTGGTCATCGCTTCGGATAAAGTAAAAGAACAAATGAAGGAATTGCCATTTTAATCTTCTCCATTTATAGGCCACTTTTCACACGCCTTTCACTTCGCTTGGCCAATCCCCCGAGGGCTGTTCCTCTTACACCTTTCCCATGGTCATGGGCACGTCGAAAGTGAGTGGACATTTCAGTGGGGTTATACCCCACGGTATATGACATATCAAAACGGGGTGACTTTCAAAGATTTCTTTGGTCTTTTTTGGTTTAATTACTAATAAATGCACAAAATTAGTAACATTTTCACTAACTTTTTTTTTCTAGCAATGGTATACGAATCAGAAAGCGGATTTTTTTTTTGCATTTTTTTACTTTTATTTCTAAACATTTATTTTTAATTCCTAGGCTTGTGAGGTCCTTTTATTCGATAAAAAACTGTCCGCCGAAGAAGCGTTGGAGCGCAATTTGGTCTCTCGTGTCATCCCCAACGACAAATTTCGGATTGAAACAGAGCGAATGGTTCGTAAGGACGTTTTTAAATAAGATTTCGAGCATATACTTAATATATATTTTACAAAGGACCTTTGTAAAATTCAAATAATTATATCACTAAATTTGAATTTACCCAATGATTTTCATCATAATTTACAACAATACTTTGTTATAATGGTTATTCCAGCCCATCCGTTCCCCCTATTTTAAGGTCAATTCTTTGGCCTCACTTCCGCCCGAGTCGCTGCGACTGAACAAAACGCTTTTGCGGGACGTCCATCGCCGCACGCTGTTGGAGGTCAACGAGCGCGAGTGCGCGCTGCTCAAATCGCGTTGGTTGTCCGACGAATGTCAACGCGCACTGCAAAAGTTCATGACACGGAAGGGCGGAGGCGGATAATGGAGAAACGAAAAAATAAAAGGATAATACAATATATTGGACTCTGTATATTTTTAGAAATGTAATTATTACTAGTACTATTGTAAAGATTATCAATCGCAAGCAAAACAAAATCGAAACGAATGAGGAATGACTGTTGTCAGAGGAATATAACAAAAAAAAAAAGTTCTGAACCCATCATTTTTTGAAGACATCGCCAGCATCACCCACAAATTCATCCATCTCTGCGTCGGACTGTTTTTTCTGAAATGAAGGAATGAATAAATTTGCAACCCGAAATTAGGTGCAATTGGAAAATAGGGAAGAAAATAAACGTAAAATACCTTAATGTTAAGCATTTGCCTAAGTGTGCCCGCATCCTATATCGTCACTCTCACCAGTTTTTTCTGAATGCATAAAAGTTAATAAAAGACATTCACCCATAGAGTTCCCTTGGTAAAAGGGCTTCCAGGGATACTAAGTGCCCTATGAACAAACCATCAACTATTTTTGCGCATTGTTGTGGATAGTTCGAAGGAACCCACAAAACAACTTCCGAACTTGTGTTCAGGTAGACTAAATTTAGAGCGTGATAATATTTGATATGTAAGACTGCTTCATTCCTTTGGCTCCCAGGAACTTACTGCAATTAAGATAAGTGTCGCCACTGCCGTCGCATCTGATTTTGTCAAAACGATAAATGTCAGTAAGAGCAAACAGTTCTTAGACTGCAGCAATTGGCATACTCTCTGTGACCACATCGCTCACTGCCGCCACAGAGCTTTACTAAATTTCAATATCATTTAGTAGAGTGCCCTTTTTTTACTCACTTCGATTAAACAACGTTTGGTTGTTGGCTCTTCTTCAGTGAAAGCACTCGAGCTAGACGCCTGATCGGCTGCCAGTGCCTTAGGGAACTGTGAAAAAAAAGAGTCAAGTACAAAAGAAATACAAAAAAAAAGTGTGCTAGTTTTTCGTTTATAATGGATGAAATTACCAGTTGTCGCTTTCCTTGCAAGCACAGATTCTGTTTGTCAAATGTGAACTTGATGGCCAAAAATAGAAGCGCTAAAAAAATCGAAAGTTAGGAACGAATTCAAACTGAAAGACAAGACATGGCGATCTTACAATTTTCGTTAAAGCAGACAGATTTTTTCTCGTTTGTGTGCTTTTTTTACTGCCGATAAATAAAAGCGGACATACATCGATTCCCTCAACTTGTTTTTATCGTTACGCTTTTTGTCTTAATTACCAGACAGTTAAATATGCTATCGTAAAACTAATAACACAAACGAAACAATGTGTGGAATAAATGGGATTTTACCGTCTTTGTCTCAAAATATTCACATTAAATTATGAAGTTTATTAAGATGTGAAAAATAAAATTGCTCAAAATGTACCTTGATTGATGAGTTGTAACTCATCAACATCCCCACGGTCCACGACCAATTTGAACATAGCAATAGCTTTCGTGTGGAACGTATGGAAATCCATTACAGAGGCCACAAATTTGCCCGTGTCTTCGTCCCAGCGACACAAATCGGACAAAATATTTTGGGCGCTGTAAGTGCAATACATAATTTGAATTGCTTAAATTTATTCAAGTGTATGAATTAGCGAGTGAATTTAATGAAAATTATGCTAGAACGAATTAGCCAGATACATTTTCAACATAATAAAACTTGTAAAAAACCATGTCAACAAACCGCCTAACAGAGCCCACAGAAATTCAGCGGGTAATTCACGACTTGCATTGTGTAAAGGTTGGTTCGCGCACTAGCAAACTGAATAAAATCGTAAATTCTATGGGGAATATGTGGTAAGACTAATTAATTTTCCCTTCACGATATACCATTTTTTTCTCTTTAATCCAAAAAGACATTTTTTCAAATGTAAAATAGTCAAAGGCTGACGAAATTCTCCGTGGCCCAACGGGTGTCAAAACGACTCGCATTTATTAATTCCGAAAGAAGTTCGGGAGGGATCATTCTCCGAGGACCAAACATTGCTGTGGTTTGGAATTTCCTTTTGTGGTTTATCAATGTTGCTTTTCAGGGTATTTTTGAGTTCCATTAACAAATGACAATTCAGTCCCAAAATAATTAAACAGAACACCATTTTTCACTTAATTTAAATATGAAGAAAAAATGCAAATTATATGTGCAAGCTGAATATTGGGCTCCGTGTCGGCTTGAAAACACAGGTAGAAAAAAAGAAAGACATATATTAAATATTTTCTGAGGAAAACAGACATCATTCAGTTATAAGCTTTTTATTTTTAAAAATTTATCCAAGAAGAAGCAATGATTGAAATTAGAATTCAAACTTCTAAAATATAAACATTGAAATGTCAGTGCACATCGTCACCATCGAATCACCGTTCCACGGACAGATGATAAAAAAAACCCAAACAAAGAATTCCCTAAAAAAAAATTATCGCTGGTTAAAATAAAATTTGGGGTCAAAAATAAGTAATTTTTTAAATATCGTTCCAAATAGCATTATTATTCGAGACGCAATTTATCTTCGGATTCAGGATCCGGGTCAATTTTCCCAAAAACACCCGGACCCGGATCAGAATCCCGGGTCCTGTCGGGTTCTGGTTCTGTTCCGATCTCCATTTCAAAGCATGATCTCCTGACTACGAACCACTGCTAAATGTTTGCAATTAATTTTTTCCTTTTTTTACTCTTAAAAAGTTGGGCACGCATTTCACGGCACTTGGGCTCATTTTGCAAAAAATAAAATAAAAATACCCAACTTTAATTAGCGATCCTTAGGTGCTCTTCCCGCCCAACAAGTTTCATTCCGAAACCCCACGGACACTTGCTGCTGAAGACCCGCCTTTGTCAGTTTCCTTCTTCAAAGTGCCATCCTTGTGGGGTGCATTTTTTGATACCGAAAACGGAGCTACCGGTTGCCCAGATTTTCGGATTTTGGCCCAAAATGCCGGGTTTCGTTTTCGATTTGGCTAACCAACCAACTGACTGCCAACATCCATAACTTCTAATGATTTAGTTTTACGAAACGCCTAAATATATTTTTTATTTTAATTAAATGTATAACGTAAAACGGAAAATTATAAGCAAAAAGGAAAATTTCATGTTTTTCTTACTAAAACTAAAACTCGGACTTTCTCTTAGAATTTTCAATTAAATTTTCTGTTTTAAAATCATTAGTTAAATTTATTTTATCAAAAATAAATATTCAATCAATGCCAAATTATGCAAATTCACCGACAATCATTCATCGTTCATTCATTTGAAAATTCTTTCGCTCTTACCTAATGATTTTGCATAATTATGCGATTTTTCCCTCGTCGATGGATTTGCAATTTTTCTTACGATGATTTTCCGTGGAAATTTTCTCTCTGTTTTCCACACTTTCTCTCTCCCCGTTGTCCATCCATTTATTTCTCTGTTTTATCCGGCAAAGTTTCTATGGAAACTTCGCACCGTTGGCACTTTGTGTGTGTTTTTTGCCGTGGCAAAGGCCCTGTGGGCATTTTGCGATGGTTGGCAAAACGCCGCCGGGGACGACGACGACGGGCGAAGAGAGAGAGAGGGAGAGAGAGAGAGACCGGCGCAGATAGAGAGAGGGAGAGAGACAGGCGAAGAGAGAGAGAAGGACAAATGGACGACGGACAGTGCACAAATGACCATCGCATCCCTTTGCTGATGAGAAGCTTGGCTTTTTCATGCCGTGAAAAATATATTTTCCAGGCACCTGTCTTGAAAATATTTTTTCTTTTTCTTCATTTAGCATTGGCATTTTTAGGGTGAATGACGCCAATGGACAACTTGACTTAAAAATAAAAAATAATAATAAAAATGAAATAATTAATTTCCCAATAGAAATGAGAGAAGTATAATTTTTATAATTCTTCTCCTTTTTTCGGAACCGGTTGTGCCAAAAGGTTTTGTAGAAGAAAAAGCTGGAATTGTTAGTCATCCGTGTAACCAATTGCTAATTTCGCTAATAATGCATTTTTTATACATTAATTAATTGATATTTGGTGCCAATTTTATTTGAGAATTTCTGTGTTTTAAATTAAAAATGTTTTATTTTTTGTTTGTTTCAGTAATATCGGCCAGGTTGTCCCTCGGCGTGTCGGCATTGCGTTGTCCTGTTCCCACCTTTTTAGGGGCATCTATTTGAGTTAGCGTAGGGGTAGCAGGGATGTTCCGGGTGTTCCGAATCCCAAAACACGACCCGACATTTTTCTCGTCCCGGAACAACCCTGAGGGGTCGCATTCACTTCCGACGCTTAGGGGCCAGAAATGGCGGGAATTAGGGAGGGGCGTTTCTCTGAGTCGGGCGTCAGAATTTGAGGCTAAAAAAGGGCGTGCCGTTGCTTGGGAAGGTCACGAAAATGCGGGAGTTAGGCAGCGTCAAAGATTCAGGCATTTGACGCTGGTCAAAGTTTGGCGTCAAAAATAAATATTTTTTTGCGATTTTTTGGCGCAAAATTTCAAAATAAAAAAATTTAAAATGCGTTGCCAACTAATCACCTGCTGCTGTCCCTCGGCCCCTGTTAATCAGCCTTCCCTTTCGCCCCAATTGCATCGATTGTTTTCTTTTGCCCCCAATTTTCGGGACTACCGCCGCCCCATTTTTGTGCCTCATTCCCGCGTCAAATTCCATGCGCCCCCACTCAAATTGCGCCACCACCGCCACCAAACAAATTGTGGGCGGCGGAGGGGGGGGGGCAAAGGAGGGGGGATGGGATGTTTTCCATTTCAATGGGCCATTATTTGTCAGCCGAAATCGGCAAAAAACAAACAAAACAAAAATGGGTATTAGAAATGGCAAATTAATTTTCTATTTTTTGATTCGGTTGAATATATTAAAATGTATATGCCATTTCATAATTTGGAATTAATTAAATCTTTTTTATTCCATTATAATTTTAAGAAGACAAAAAAAAAATAAAGAAAAGACTAATCAATGAAATTTGTTAATTTCGATTCAAATAAAAAGTGCGATAAAACCTGACTTGAATCCTCCGAGAATATTGCAATGATTTGTTTTTTTGCAATTAACTCCTTTTTTACATTTCCATTTTTGATTATAATATTTTGGGGTTTCGAGTTGAGTTTTGCTTTTTCTTTTTCATATTTTTTTTCCGTTAGTCAAACTCAAAATTTAAAAAAAATTTAATTTTAATTTTCATTTATTTGGCAATTTTTTAAGTTTATTTAGCATTTTCGGTTTTGTTTTTTATTTTAACAAAATGCCAATTTTGCCTAAGGCATTCTTTGTTCTGCGCTTCTCTGTCACTCTCCTCGTTTTGCCCACTCCCTCCGCCGCTTTATCACCCGACGATTTCCATCTGTTTGTCACCATTTTTGTGGTCCTTTTCCTCAGTGCCATTGTCATTTCATTTTGTTTTGCCGCTTCTTTATATTTATTTTGGTAAAAAAACAAATTTTAATTTGATGAATTAACGGATTATAAATTTTTAAATTAAAAATTGGAAAAAATTATTTAAAAAACAAATGCCGAAAATTGGGTATGAACTGGAAACAAAAACTTATTAGATAGTAATTATGTAATTATAGCTCAAAACGAATTTTTGTCAAATGCTAATTATGAGTCTAAATTTAATAATATTTAAAATTATTTAATATATTTAATTTTATGAATTTAAATAATTAAATTTATTTCTTAGTTTTTTTTTTTGTTCTTCGACAGGCGAACGAAAAATGAAAAGAAAAATTGGACAACAAATTCGCGCACATTTGCACAATGGGAGAAGAAACAATCAGCAGCAAAAGTGGTGAAAGATTAAGGAAAAAATTTAATTATAAAATAATTCCATTAAAAGCCAAATTAGCATAATTAAATATTTAAATAAAATTAATAATCAAATGATTTAGTTTTTTCCATTATTAGCCCAATTGGCCGCCTCTTTATGTGCAATCGACGCCGATGCCAAAAGAACAAAAAGTAATACCAAAACAATTTATAATTTATGATTAATGCAAATTTTAATTTAATTTATGAAAATTGTTGAAAATTCTTTTATTTCACTTTTTTTATTGAAAGAATTAAAAAAAAATACTTTTTATTAATCCAAATAGGCCCCATCCAACGGCATTTCCTTGGCAAATCGTTTTTTGGCATTTTGTTCATCGGTGGCCAATTCATTTGGCGAAACTTTGAGGAAAATATGTATTTTTCATTCATTTAAATACAGAAAATTTAAAACCACAAAAATAAATTCAGCCCATTTGCTGAAGGCATATGTTCGAACTCCTCCGGCCACTCACTTCCCTTCGGAGGTTTAAAAATTTTTTTAAAAATCCAAAAAAATGAAATCCCTTACAATTTCAGAGCCCTCAGCCAAGTTACATCAGTGTGATGAGTCCGAATGAACTTTCACCACAGCAATACCATAAAGTAAAAAGATTGAAATTAAAATTTGAATAAAAAATGCCAATGAGTCACCCGAGGCCTATCCATTTAAGTACGACTGGGCGCTCAAATTGGTTGCCCATTTGAGCGTCGGCCCTTTAATTTGACATTTAATTACCCCCTCTCCCTTCCCCAAGTTTCCCTCTTCGTTGCCCCGAAATGGCCAAGTGCCGTCCTCCTCCCGACTGAGGTCCATTCTGAAAAAGCCAAAAACGGTCGCCCCGGACGGTTGGCTTCGCAGTGCCGTCAACCAACAGCGGAGGGACACGGTGCTGCCCGCTGCCACAGTGTCCTACCGTATTCCCGTGCTTCGGGCAGAAAATGTGGCCGTGCCGAGAGCGCCTCCGCCGCAAGTGCCACGGAAATGGGAATGGAATGCCCACTTTAGGGGTACGTCGTCCGTTTTCAAATTGCTCACTTTTGTGGCATTATGTTATCATCTGAGAAACAATATTCAGACAAAAGGATATTTTTCTGACCTGCGCCTAATCTAAAACGTCTTAAAAACAATTTTTAGATGTGTTTGTTAAACTACTTTTCTATTTTTAATGCCCTTTTTTCTAGGATTTATTTTTCATCTCCTTTTTTTTGAAAGAGACTATTCTTGCCTATTTTGGCGTTTTGCCCATGCAAAAAAGAAAGAAAACATACCACTAAGAATGATAAAACCATTAAAAAGTTTTCGGTGGCTAAGTGGATGTCAATTTTTCGCCGTGGTTAACTTGGATCGTGAGATTTTTGAGACCTGAAATTTGGTGGAATTGGCGTTTTTTTCTTTTGTCTTAATCGACATTTTATCGCTTTTGACCAATTCCATCTTTTGTCGGCACTCTTGTCTTTGAAGTTTGCCAAATTGTGTATCAAATTCTGTCCCGGTTTTTCTACCCCGTCCTCTTGGCCATTCCTTTTTTTTTCCCACAGAAAACCCTTCCGGCGACCGCGTGGTTGAGGACTGCGTGGAGCGCGAGGAATGCCTGCGGAATGGGCGACTGATGGCGGTGGAACGGCTGACGCGGACCATCCGCGCGAGTGCCGACATTGGCGGCGCGCAGTCGGCCACTTACATTTGAAAAGGGCGCGGCATTGGCACAATGCCAATGTTGTGGCAAAATGATCTCTCATCTGTATTTTTGGCGCACCCACGTGTCGTCGTTGACTCATTGTCAGCCAAAAAAGTTCGAATTATTTTTCGCCACGAAATTAATGTCTAATTGAGTTCTGTGGCCAGAAAAAAAATTGGAAAATTTATTTTTTTCCGAGTCAACAAAAGTGGAATCGACGAAACGTGGGGAGGCGGTAATTTTTATTGAAATAATATATTATTAGTCATAAAATTCAATTATAAGCCTATTAAATTTAAAAAATTAAATGAATGTTATTTGTTGTATTTTTGAATGATTACAGTAAATTACTCAAATTTCATAAGAATTTTTTTAGAAACAAATATATGTAGACCTTTTAAATTTTATAGTTTTCCAATACCACCAAATGAATGAATGACATTTTGCGGAAGAAATTTTTACCAAATTTTGAATTGGATTAAAAGCTGTGCCCTTTCAAATTGTGTCACCCTTTAATTTGTGCTTCCATACTTTCGGCCCTTAACCAGACAAATTTTTTTGGGTGTTTTGCAGCGGGCAGGGACGATTGTGGACCAATGGAAAAGGGCCATTTGCGGACCAGCCTTAGAATTTTTTGAAATTTTCAAATTAAGCATAAATTTTTTTTTTAAAACCGTGCCCTCTATTTTCTTGGAAAAAGAAATAGAAAATTCTTTAGGCTTTGAAAAAACTAGGCTTGGGTTTTGACAAAAACAATTGACTTTTGTCGTGTTCTAATATTTAGTGGGTTTTTGAAACCATACAACTGGAAAAAAAGTCTCAAAAATTAATCTTACCAAGGCGCAAAATTTATTAAAATGATTTTTTCAAAATTTTCCCGGCGGTCCCTTTCGGGATACCGCCTGAGCGCCCCAAAAAATCTTCGTAATTTCTAAGTATTTTGAAATTAATCACATAAAGACAAAACATTAATTGATAGCTGGTGTGAAAATGATTATGGAGAACGAAAACAAAATTTATTAACTGATTTTTATATTTGGAATAATTTTTTTTTTCAAAAAGTGACTTTTTTTTGCTAGCCAAATGAGGCATTAAAACTTTTTATCTGCGATTTTTTTTTTTTTGCTATTGGAATAAATTTTTTGCTTTTACGCCAGCCAAAAAATGATTTAAAAATTTTCATCCGAGAGCCTTTTTAATAACCTAGGTTTTCCCATCTAAAGTCGGTAAGTCTTTAGAATTATATATTGTATATTTCCTTGGACGACCGGTTTCTCAAGACTTTGTGATTTAAAAGGATATTAAGGTATTGTATATTTTGGACGACGTTGACAAATATTACGGTATAAAAAATTGTACGGTATTTTTGGATCGTAAATTTTGATAGGGCCCAAATGGTTGAAAATCCACAAAAGAACAAGTAGAATAAAATATAAAAATAAAAATACATAAATAAATACATTAAAAAGATTTCTCGGTGGCCAAGTGGGTACTCAATCTCTTGCGCCGTGGGAATCGAACTTGGACCAATTTTCCACTTTTGCCCAACTCCCAACCAACTGCGCCATGCCACAGCGGTTGCAAACAAAAAAGAAAATAAATAAAAAGAAAATAAAAAATAAAAGCAGGGTGGAGGTGCCATTTGTTCTTATTTCAGCCTTTGATTCTCATTCTTTCTCTGAAGTAAAAATATAAGAACCTTAAGATATAAAAAAAAATTCCCGGCGGCATTTGTCGGCACCGCCGGCGACACTTAATCTTTTTTTTAAATTTTACAAAATAGGAAAAAATTGACTATTTTTGGGGAAATCTGTTAACAAATTCAATCAAAATTTTCAAAAATTTGCCCGGTGGCGCCTGTCGGCACCGCCGACTCTCACTTTTTCGAAATTAAAAATTTATGTTTATTTCAAAGCTCAACAGTTTAAAAAAATACGTAGGTAATATATGTGCAAACAGTTGATATAATTTAAATAAAAGTGCTTTTTGAGGCTTAGGTATCGCTTCTTAAAATTTGTTTTTATTAAATTAAATTTTATTAAAAAAATTGAATTAAAGTTAATAAAAATATCCATTTTTCATTCTTTTTACTTCCACTTGTCTGTTTTAAGCAATAAAGCCAAATTTTTAAATTATTTTAATTTGAATTTTTGGTTCAATTAAGGTCGGGTTTGCTCGAATTGGATGTCTAATTTGTAATATGCGACCCCAAAACACCGGAAAGTGTTTTCCCTGACTTTCAAAAATTGTTCAAAAATCGGGCAGACATCAGCAGCAGACAAGCTCGAGATTGGAAAAGAAAAAAAGATATGGTGAGAGAGCTATCCGGAGTTAAATTAAATAGCTTGGCATCATATAATAGAAATAATAAATACATAAATAAATTCATAAAAAAGGTTTCTCGGTGGCAAAGTGGGTAGACAACTCTTGCGCCTTGGGAATTGAACTTGGATCAAATAGCGTAAGGGCCCAACTCCCAACCAACTGCGCCATGCCACAACGGTAATTAGGCTCGAAAAAAAGTACTTATTTTTTTTCTTTTAACGACAATAAAGGCAGATACAGTAATCATTTTTGATGACCATTTTCTGTGCCATTGCATCATCATAGACTGTTCGGATTTATATTGTTTCTCTTGAAAATTTCAGCTTAATTGGAAGAAAGTCATTAAAATGCTTAGGTTTAAAATAATATTTTTTCCCATTTTGCCCCCCCCCCCCTCCCGTCAATTTGCCGAATTTTCTGTTTCCTCCCCCCGGGGGATTTTCCCATCGAATTGCGAATGAATTGAATGAGCAGTGAGTGGCGAGAGTGAGTGAGTGCATTTTGTACAAATAAATAAATAAAATTTTCTCCCAAATTTTTCTAAGGGGGGGGGGTCACTAATTTTGCGAATTGTGCTGCACTTTTAGGGGGTAACAAAATTGGGCACGGACCACGGATTTGAACAATACTCATCAATTCGAGACAGGAAATGGCACTTAATTTAATGGAAACGATGCTGAGTTGGTGGTTCAATTTCGCGGCGAACCAAAAACTTTTTTTTAGGAAATTGTTGGTTCATTTTTTTTCTTATCATTTTTCCTGCCCCGCTTAACTGAATTTTTCAATTTTCGTGAAAATGCAAATTTTTTCCCGATTAAATTGACACTTCCCCCCCCCCCCCCCGGGGCGTGCCAATTGGCAAGCCAAGCGGCGCTTTTCCCCCACGGCGGTGTGCAAATGAAATTTCCATCTGTCCACAAAATGTCAATTTGATGCACTCATCGGCAGAAGAGAGACAAATATTTTTTATTTTTTTATCTATGCATTTTTTTAAAGAAATTTTTCAGATCCTTTAAAAAACAGAAAATTTTTCTTTTTACTTATCGTTTTATTTTTCATTTTATTTCTCTATTAATATTATTTACCTTCTATTTTTTTCTTGAAATATTCATAATTTTTTGGCTTTGTATTTTAAAATGGAATCCCAAATTTGAAATTCTTTAGTTTTCAAATTTCGGTCATTTCTATTTAATTTAAAAATTTTTTTTTTGATTTATCCTTTTTAAGTTTTTTGATTTAAATATAATATTTTTATCAATTCTTTCATTTTATTTTCCTTGCACAATTTTTGAAATTATTTCGGCCTTCTAAAAGTTTTCAAAGCTTAACAAATATTCAATTTTCCCTCATTTTAATTTGCCCCCCCCCCCTCTTTTGGCCCTGCGATTAATTGGCCCAATCAGTGGAAAAGTCAAAAAGGCATTTATTTCTAAGCGCATTAACTTCTTTCTCTTTTTTTCTTTTCTTTTTTGTTTGCCCCAATTAGCAAATAGAATCAAAAATCTGTCCCACAAAAACTAATCAAATTCCTAACCAAATAAATAAATTAAATCTGTGATAATAAATAAATAAAAATATTTCTTTTAATTTTATAATTTTCATTTGATCGCGACCTCTAAGTTTTGTCCATTTTTTCATTTTATCGAATATTTCGGTGGGTATCGAATGAAGTATTAAATTTAGGCTTTTTTGTGCCATTCGACACTCGGACCGATAGCCTATTTTATGGCATTTTGTAAAACTTTTTATGATTGATCATAAAGAGCAGAAATTTACGCAAAATTGGGGAAAAGAAAGTGCATTTGACAGATATCAGAAGAGAGAGAGAGAGAGAAAGGAGAGAGAGTTTATGTCGGGCAGAGACGCAGAGACAGGGGAAAATAGTGCGATTGACAGACAGTTAAAATTTGACAGACAGACGGACAGAAAATGATCGGAAAGAGAGAGAGAGAGAGACACGCGAAGGAAAGGAAAAAAATAATGTATTGACAGACAGTAAGAGTGAAAAGTGATCAGAATATGCAGAGGAAGGGAAGTTTGGCCATTGAACAGAAAGTTGAAAAAGCCACCACACAAAGAAGCCATAGATTTTTTTTGTTGATTTTTATGCCAAAAATTATTCCGACAAAATTTTTTTTTTTTTAATTTTCCCATTTTCTGCCGAATGCTTTTTGTGCCTAAAAGTCAGTCGAAAAGACTTTTGAGCAAAAACGCCATCGATGGCAGCCGTCAAATGCAATTATTCTCTGCTGGAAAGTAAATTCAATTTTCATTTGAGCACAAAAAAACTCTCTAAAATTTGGTGTCAAAAATTGCATTTCCCGACAAAAAAAAAATTATTAATTTTAAAAAATTAATTAAAATTGTCATTGAAAAGGACTGATATTAGCTTAAATTAGCCAATTTTCAATGAAAATTTGCGTCCCCAAAAAATCAATCGTAATACAAATATCTTTTATAGGGCAAGATCTCGGGCTTGACTCTCATCAAACGAGACCGAAACCAAAACCCGAGACATTGACCAAAAAAACGCCAAGACTCTCGGTCTCGAGTCGAGACCGAAAGCCTTGGGCAGTAGGGATGCTCGAGACCGAAAATTTCCCGGAAATTCGAGACACGAGACCGAGACTTGACCCCGAGACTCGATACCGAGGTGCTGGCGCGTTTCTTAAATTCCGCCACCTATGCGCGTTTCTTAAATCCGCCATTTTTACTGATTTTTTGACGAAATCTTGTCATAACTTTGCTCAGAAGCAACCAAATTAAACAATCTTGGTATTGTAAGAAGCATGATTAATTTCAAAAAATTTCATTAAGTTTTCTAAAGGATATAGGTAAAAAACTGGAAAAAATTGCCATAACTTTTGAAAAACTTAATGAAATTTTTTCAAATTTGTATATGTGATAAAGCCAACCAAGAGCTATCTTACAATACCAAGATTGTTTAATTTGGTTGCTTCTGAGCAAAGTTATGACAAGATTTCGTCAAAAAATCAGTAAAAATGGCGGATTTAAGAAACGCGCATAGGTGGCGGAATTTAAGAAACGCACCAGCACCGATACCGAGACCGAGACCAGAAAAAACCCGAGACTTTTCTCGAGTCGAGACCGAGACTCTCGAGCATCACTATTGGGCAGCACTATTAATTATTACCCTTCAGAACCAAAAATATAAAAGCAATCTCTTATTAAAAAGCATAATAAATTATTATTGAAATTTCACATTTATTTATTAATTTTTGGGTTTTAAACCCTTTTTAATGAATTTTCGTTATTTTAAATTGAATATAAATATCTTTTTTATAAATTTTCTTTCCAAGAATTGCCTCTCTCTCAAAATGTACGTAACATATGTTTTATGTGTGTTTTTTTCTGTCATTGCTCATTTTTCCCTATCCGTCAGCTGTTCACCTCACAAAACCAACTTCGCTTCATTGAAATTGATCTTTCGCCGTTGACGCGGGGTTCAAAAAAATGTAAAATGCGAATTTTGGAGATTCAAAAGCATCGGAAAAGCATTTCGGCATTTTGAAAAGCCAATTTAATGGCCATTAATGAGTACTAATTATGATTAATAATTACCCTTTTGGCCAAATGCGCAAAATAATGGCATTAAAAAGCCAACGGAAGGGAATTGAATTATTTGTCAATTGAATTTTCTTTTTTTTTTCTATAGACAAAATAATATTATTATTTTTTGTTTCAAAGCTTAAAATTCAGGGCTTTATACGCTGAATCTTGGAGCTCATTTTTTAGTTTATACCGAATAACCGAAATATTTCAACAAAACCTAAAAATTTCCCTGAATAAATTAATTTAACCAATTTAAAAAATATTAGCAAATTTTCGAAAACCCCAGGTTTTCTTACCCTTTTAAAAATTCAAAAAACAAAAAAAAAAATCTGACGGAGGGGGGCAAAAACGGAAAAGTGCCAATGCTCTGAAAACAAATAATCAATTTAATTGACTATTTATTTATTTATTTTTATTTGTCCATTTTTTGTATCGATTTCCCTTTTATTCAGCAAATACAAATCCTTCCCCCCCCCCTTTCATTGCATTTCCAATTTGTGAATGAACTGACGACGACCAATTATTCCCATTTCCTTCCCCCCCCCCCTTTCATTTATTATCTTTTTTTTTTGTCCTTTTGCCAATGCTTAAAAATGACGGCACATTTTTTGCGTGTGCCGTCAAAGTTTTGAAACTTCGCCAAAACTGATAAAATCCTGATTAAAATCTTAACATAAAACCTCGGCCAAAAAAGTCAATCGAATTTGTTTCAAAAAAATTTGAATATTAAGAAATTTCATTGAGATTTTGTCGGATTAAATTTTTTCCGCCTGCTAATTTTTGGTAAAAAAAAGAAATTTTCTCATAAAAATAATACTTAAAAATTTAAAGGTTTCTGTGCAAATTTATACACTCAAATCATAATCAATAGCAGCACAACATTGTCATCAATCATCAAATGAACAGCAGATTTCAGGCAGACTTTTTTATCCCTTTTTAGAGGGGGCGCAGGGATCAATTACAGTAGTGTTGGGCAAATGCGATCTTTCGGTTACGATAACGGTAAAAACCGGTAATTACCGATTTGCCCTCAAATCGTCGGTAATCCGTAAATGTACCGATTTTCTTACAAGAAAAATGAAAATCGGTAGTAAAAATTTACGCGGTAATTTGCCGATTTTTACCGCGCTAAAATTTACGGTGCCGAACACTAATTTACAGTCATTTTTTATCGCCTCCCCCCCCCCCGCCCTCTTCTGTGGCCCCCTTTTATTAAACACAATGCCAAAAAACATATGTTTTTTCTCGACATTCCTTGAAGGTGTCCTCCGTGAATGGCACCAACGAGGCGAACAGTGCGGCACCGTTGGCGCGCGACGAAATGGCGCCGAATGTGTGCAGCGGAGACGACGACGGAACAGCTTCTGCTAATGATGATGACCATGTTCATGGGGATGGCCATGTTCTTCCCGCTGTGAGGCACAAACAGTCGGACATTCAAGTGGGCCAAAAGGGCAAAGGAATAATCAGTGACAAATTCAGTGCCTTCAGCACAATTTTGAAAAGGCCAATTTTGGCGGGTAAAAATAATCATTTTGGGACAAAATGCCACCCATCAGCTGATCAAATGCCAAAAACTAACTCAATGCTGATCTTTGAATGACTTCTGATTTATCAATAAATTTTTCTTGCGACACCGACGATCATTTGTCCATTTTTGGCACAGAAATTCACCAAAATGATTTATTTGGTCAAAATTTGCTTGGAAAAGTTTCCCTTTTTTTTGATTCAGGATTTAGCATTTTTCTGATACTTCGGCAGAGATCAAAAACTAAATTTGAAAATTTGGGGAAATTTTTGAAATTTTAGTGATTTGCTTTATGAACACACAGCCAAATATAAAATAAGTTTTCTTTTTGACAGATTCGCATTTTCAATGTCGAGGACCAGCGGGTGGAGCCGCCATTTGCGGAGGGCGAAGAGTCGGAGACGGAACAGGACGAACTGCAGATGAACAGGCAAATGACGTTGGACCGGAACAACAACAACGGAACAGAAGCAGCAGCAGAGGGCCAACAGGAACAACAGCAAGGTGGACAAATTTGGACCACATTTTTGGGGATATTTTGCCATTATCCCTTGTGGGACAAATCGGCACAATTTTGGTAATTTGCACAAATTCCGGCAATTTGGGACATTTTGTAACATTTGGCATCTCCCGGTTTTTGCCGATCACTTTTTGTTTTGCTATTCTCTCCGTTTATCAATATGCTTCTCTCTCTGATCACTTTTTTGCTTACGATCAGTCTGCTGCTTTGCGGTGGGTATCATTTTCACAACAAAGCGATGCCTTTCCTCCCTAAGGGGCGTTTCTTAGCCCATTAATTGCCCCCCTTCCCCGCCCGCCCCCCGTTCCCTTCGGGCATTATTTGGGCAGATAATTAGCGAATGAATGAATGGGCTCTAATGATGCTTTGAGGGCGATTCCAATGAGACGCTCTGATGAGAGAATGCATTTGCATTGGTCGGAGAATGTGAAAAAGCCGTTGATCGATTGGACGACGGATCACTTTTTCTGTTTTGTTGTTGCGCCTTCCCGTAAAACATGTGTAACAAACATAAAAGACGAGGCGCAATGGGCGCAAGCGAGAAAAGCAATTATGGGGTGGGAGGAGAGATTTATAAGGCAAATTAAGGGGGGCGGCAAAAAGTCCTCACATCCCCCAAGGCAATTCCGATCAAATTAGCAAATACTAATTAGTTAAAGTTTGATTTATTCAGGGCGCGATCGAATTTATCTCCCCTGTTAAGTATCTAATTAGTTAAAATCTAAACCACCCGAGGTGATATGTCTTTCCCAAATTTGACTCCATGTTATTTTGTTTGGTCATTAGGATCTCACCCGCAAAGGCAAAGTTTTTTCCGATTGTTTTTCTTTTTTTTTTAATATTTCATTGGGTTTCCGCTTCTTCTTTTTTTTTTGACAATTTTTGGTTGAAAAAATTCTCTGCAAAAATTTTCAATGAAACTTTTCATTGATTCCCTTTTTCTTTTTGCCCTTTTTTACCTTTCTTTTTTGCCCCCTCACTAACGAAACAAATTAAATGAATAATTGACTGAGTGTTGGCGCGGGAAAAACACACATTTTTTCCCGTCGGCACTTTGGCTTCTCATTTTGCCCCTAACCTCCGCTGGGCGTCTCAACCAATTGCCAAGCCAAGCGAAGGGGGGGGGGGGGAGGGGAGGGAGAGAAAAATTAAAATTTCATTTTTTAAATTTGTTTTTCGCATGTCAAAAAAATTTTGAATTAAGAAATAGTTTTGGTAAATAAAAAAACCATGTGAAATCTCCCTGAATTGTTCGACTTTTGAATTGCCCCCAGCTGAGCAGTTCTTGCTGTTGTTCAACAGCACAATTTTGCCCTTTGGCCCTGCATCTGTCTGTTGTGTCTGTTCTTTCGTTCCCCCCCCCCCCCCCCCCGGGGGTTTGTCCCTCCCCTTTTTTTCTCTCATTCTCTATGTGCTCCTCCTGTCTTATCTCATTTTCTTTACATGTGTCCTTCACTATATATTTTTTCCCCTTTTTCTCTCTCCCTCTACTCCTTTCACTATATATCTTGTCCCCTTTTTCTCTCTCCTCCTACTCCTTTCACTATATATTTTGTCCCCTTTTTCTCTTTCCCCCTAGTTCCTTCACTATATATTTTGTCCCCTTTTTCTCTCTCCCCCTACTCCTTTCACTATATATTTTGTCCCCTTTTTCTCTCTCCCCCTACTCCTTTCACTATATATTTTGTCCCCTTTTTCTCTCTCCCCCTACTCCTTTCGCTTTATATGTTGTCCCCTTTTTCTCTCTCCTACCACTCCATCGCCCTTCTTTGCTTCTCTGCCAATGTTTTTGGTCAGCGCTTCCGCTAATGAGCAGAGCTTCTTCTTCTCCCTCTGCTCTTCTCTTCTCTGTTCGTTCCTCTGCTTTTTTTCTTTTTTGAATTTTGTTGTTGGGGGACGACGCTAAGGCCAAAAAATGGGCCAGCGGCGCCCGGGGGGAAAAGACATGGCCAAGTCGCGGGTGGTGGTGGTGGGAGAATGAACCGAATGAATGAATGTTAGGCACGACGGCTGCCTTAGGGCCCTCTGCCGCCGTTTTGCATTGCCAACTGGGGCCTGGCCAGAAGGGCATTGTCCTGTTCAGGCCCATCCCAACCCATTGGGGCACCACAACAAAGTTTGGCACTATGTCAACTCATCTTTATATTTCATTTATTTATGAACTTTTTCATTTAATTTGGCACAATTATATATTTTAATTCGTTAACATTTTGTGCCGTGCCGTGGGTCCCTTTTTTGGTACTGAATTAGCCCGACGTGTTTTGTCTCAAAATGGCCATTTCATCCCCAGTTGTTCTTCCCTCGACAATTTGGCACTTTGTTTTGCCGTGCCGTCCTTTTAAATCAGTTTCACTTTCAAGTGCTTTTTGCTGGGCCCCGTCCCTTTGCCCGCGGTGCCTTTCCCCCCCCCCTGCCCTCCCCCTTTGGTACTCATTTGTCCGTGCCGTTGATTTTTTTTCGGCACTTTTTCTTTTCGTCGCTTCATTTGGTGCCCTCTTTTTTATTTATTATTTCCTGCCCCTTTTGAAGGATTCTCCTCTCCTTCCTCCGCTCCTTTTCTTTGTCTATAAAATTTTTCGGAGAATATAAATTCCCAATTTTATTGGCATTCATTGGAGGGCATTAATATTAATTTATTCATTTAATTTGTTAATTTTTGGCAATTCATTTTTAATTTATCGTTTTAATTTAGCATCTTTTCTCTGCTAACTATTTCAATAAAACAAATGAAAATGCATTTTTTAATAATTTTATTAAATAAAACATATTACAAATTAAAATTAAAACATTTTTAAATAATTCAATAATTTCTTTGTAACAAATATTCAGTTTTTTTCTTTAAATTAAAATTGGTTTAATATATTTAAATCCTTCTCGCTCTACATCATTTCAAGGCTTTTCTGAAATTTCTGTATTTTAAGAAATTTTTTAAAAAATAAATAACAAATTTTTCAGATTTTTCAATTCAAAAAATTTTTAAAAAATGCATTTCGCTCAGAATAAACTTTCGATGTATCCGACCGAATAACTGAAAAACTTCATAAACGTAGAAACTCGTATTTAAAAATTAAAATTTTATTAAATGTATATTTTTATAAAACCAAAATATATATTTTTTTTAACCAAATTTTAATCTAAGATTTTAAAAATTAATATTTTTTCCTCCGATTTTCAAAAATCCCTTCAAAAAACGCCCATCTGTCCGTCCCTTCCATTCCCTTCTCTCCTCCATTATCATCATCCAAATTTCTCCATTTTTCTCCAATTTTCTTTGTGTTCCTGACACTTTGTTCACACTCCCCAAAAATGAGATGAGAAAAAAAAAATTCAAAAAATCCATCCATTCTTTCCTTTTAGACCTCCCTTTCTTTCCCTGGGAAGAAATTGGTTTTCCTCGGGGATTTTTTTTTTTTTTTTAGAAAAATCGGTGGTTGAAACAGAACCAAGAGAAGACAAGATGATAATCCGAGCTTTTACTTCCATCCGGCCAAAACTGAGAGTTGGTAATCAGCGTTCGCAAAATTGTTCCAATAAATTTCAAAAAAAAAAAAACTCGAACCTACCCAAACCGATAGAGTTTTTTTTTTTATCGAGTCGAGGCCAAAAAAGCGCAGGCCGAATCTTGACCCTTCTTATCGAGTTAATGGACTCGATTGTTGTGTTGTGACCATTATTTGCGAATTAATACGTGAAAGAGTCGTAAAATCTCACGGTTAAATAAATTTTCAATTATTTTTTTCTTTTTTTTTTCGAAATTTCCTCTCCCCCCCCCCCTCTCTCTCTCTAAATTTTGCTTTCATAAAATTGTTTTGTGCATTTTCGCATTGCATTATTCGCGAAGTGTCCCACCACCAGCACCTTTGCCCAAATTACCATCACACACTTTTCCCATATTTGTCCCACCTTCGTCGCCCCAATCTCCCCCCCCCCCCCCGAGGGGACGGACGGACAAAAAAAGGGGAGAAAATTGGTTTGGCCTTGCCCCCCCCCCCCCCTCTCACCTAAAACATCAAAGAAATTTCGATGGAATTGGTCGGTCTTTTGGGAAAAGGAAAATGTTCAAAAAATGACGAGGACCACCAATTTGGCGATACTTTGGATAAATTGTGGCACCGATGGCACAATTTGTGGACAATTTTCAATTGTAAATAATGTGAACAATAATTTTTTTTTGGCTTTTATTCCTTCTTAAAACAACAAAAAAATTTTGTTTCTTGGCATTTTGAGCGAAATTTGCGAATAAAAATGCCAAATTTTGAACATTTTGGGACAATCATTGGCATTTTTCGGCATTTTTGAATGAATGGCGAAGGATTTATCACGAAGATTTATTGGCAAAGAATTGTTTATTCCTTTTTTGAACGCAAATTTTGTGACTCTATAGATTTAAGCCTCGAAAATTCGCTTATTCCCTGGCCTTTCCCTCGAAATTTTGGCACTTTCCCATTTTTGCGTCCAATTCTGATTTTGAATTTCCCTTACTTTGGCATTTTGCTCAATTTGGGTTTGGGATTCGGAATTTGTTGAAACGGATGTCATATTCAAGGATTGGCGAAAACGAAACCTGAGAAAGAATTTTTTTTTTCTTTTAGCTTCTTTGCGCTTTTTAAAAACTGTGCGCAGATTATCTCTTGACTTAAACATTTTTAAATTTTGACCTAAAACAGGAAATTTTTGAATTTTTTTTTCAATGTTTTCACCACCCTGGGTTCCCCTTTTTATAGAGCTAAAATTTTTTGATTTTCACCTCCAGAGAGGAAAGGTTTGGCTTTTTCTCAGATTTGCCCCCTTTTCAAAGCTTTCTAACCCTCCTCCTTCAGAGTTTTCCAAGGCCCCTCCCTTAGAGTTTTTCAAGGTTTCTACAGCCCCTCCCACAGGGTTATTTGTCTCCTTACAATAACCCTGTGGGAGGGAAGGGTATTTCGATTTCCCTCTTTTTTTTCATCCAACAGGGAGGAGGGCTTTTATCCCCCCCCCTCCCCTTCCGTTCTTTCCTCGGCTCAATTTTTGCTTCTGTCAATGGGGGGGGGGGGACAATTCTCTCCCTCGAAAGCCTCTTCACACCCTCTCCCCCTAATTTGCCATTGCTCTCCACACGCATCCAAACGGAACTCACAAAAAAAAAAAACCACATTCCTTCCCCCCCCCCCCCCCCCCTTAAATCGTCGTTTTCTGTCGGCACAAAATGCCCTAAGTGGTCGTTCGGTTCGGCTTCGTCCCTTTGGCACCCCTCGCCGTCCCCCCAAATTTCTTCTCCCCTTTTCTCCCCCCCCCCCTCGCCTCTCATTCATCAGTGTTCTCTTCTCTTCTCTTTCTCATTGTTGTGTTGTGTTAGCGAAGGCGGCACACTCTTTTCGGCTGCTGTTTAAATTCCTAAAAATTCGGCACTATTCAAAAATGTGTGTGTCCGTTATAATACGGTGTTTAGCAGACCAATGAAAAATCAGCTGAAAATTGTTAAATTAAGAAAAACCCTAACAAATTCCTGTTAAATTTTCAAATTGTTACAACTTTCCCCCCCCCCCCCCCTTCGTTCATTGGGTGCCGTTGTTTGTTTGAATTTGTGCCGTTCAGTTGGCACTTCGTTTTTTCCCCCATTTGAACTGTTTTTCCGGTGGGTCGTTTGGTGCTTACATTTGGGTGCCAAACTCTTACAGGGGTTTTCTTAGTGAACAAATTTTCAAAATTTCTTTTTCTTTAGAAGTTTTTGCTATTTATAAATGGCGATTGGATAACTTTAAAAATGATTTAAATTGAAAGCCGCCAAAATGTCATAATTTTTAACTTAATTTTCTTTTTGATTTTCGGAAGGCTAATAGCAATTAGTTTAGGCTAACATTTTGATTGTATTTTATTGCCTTTTGGACGCCTTTTTGGCCCTGACAAATTGAAAAGTGCCAAAAAAATAGTCGCTCAAATTTATTATATTTTATCGTTCTTTTCCCTCCTTTTTTGATTCCTTATCACTTATCATTTTGTTTTGTTTTTTTGTTCTTCATTATCTCTCTTTTCTTCCTTTTTCCCCCAATCATTCGCTTTTCTCTCTTTTCACTTCCGATCACTTTCAATTTTATGCACAAAAATATTAATAAAAATAATACAAACAGAACCATTAAAGAATGAATGTATTTGTTATTAGTTAAAATGGACAAAATTTAAAAGAAAAGTGCCAATTAAATCGCAATAAAAGTGCCAATCAGCCAACTCATCAATTTTTTATAAAATTAAAAATTGATACATATTTAGCCCTGTGGAAATTCTCGGATTAGAAAATTTGATAAAAATTTTGGGAGATCGAAATTCCAAGTCCCATCCCTGAAAACCGACCACATCCCTTTCTTCACATCACCATTTGTGCCAAAATGGCACTTTCTTTTTTTGGTTGGTTGTACTTTCGGCATTTGTGCCACATCCTTTGCCTGTGCCTTTGGCGCCCTTTTTTCAACATTTAAATTTTAAATTAGCGCTGTAAATCTGCCAAAAAGTTCTTGTACAAGTTTTTTTTACGTCCGTCGCCCATTTCTGTCCCTTCCCTCTTTTTGGTCTTTTGCCATTAGAAATTCCTTTTATTATGGGAGGGAGGGCATCGCCATGAAAAGGTGCCATTCCCGACGGCACTTTCAAAGTATTTAAAAATTAAATTAATTTTTGAGACTTTCATTATTTATTTAGTTTGATATTTTAATTATGCTTTTAAATTTTATTATATAATTTTCAATTTATTATTGTCTTTCCTTTTTAAACATTATTTCTTCTATTTTACTTCTATTAACTATATAAAACCTATTTAAGTTTATAAAATTGAATTCGTTTTTCATTTTTCATATTATTTTCATTTTCATTTTTATTATTATTATTTTTTTCTTTATTTTTCCTTTTTTGTAAGCGGCAAAATGCCGTCGAAAATACCACCGGGGGATGGCACTGCCGCGGCAAAAAATAAAAAAGTTGGCAGCCATGGCAAATTGGCTGTGTTATGCCGAAGATGGGGCAAATTGGTGTTCCTCCGGGCACAAACAAACAAGCCAACATTTGTGTGCCAAATCCCCCGGCAATTAGCAGCTAAACCTCCAAAAAAAGGGACCACCCAAATGGCAAATTTTATGCAAATATTTGTTTTTAATTGGTTTTTGATGAATTTGATCAAGTGTTTTTGACTTGATCAGATGTTTTTAATCAAAATGTTTTTGTTTGTTTGATCAGATATTTTTGATGAGAGTTTATTGTGTTTGTTCATGTTTTTGGCCAAATTTTTTTCTTTGATCAAATGTTTTTGATTAAATTATGACTAATTGATTAGATGTTTTTTGACAGATTATTGCTATTTATTTGATCAGGTATTTTTTTTAACAAATTTTGTTGTTTGATTAGATGTTTTGGCTGTTTGATCAGTAAACCTCCATTCCCCTCCAATGCTCATTTGATCATTTGATATTGATCAGACAACCTTCCGTTTCGACCAATCAGTCACTCATTGATCATTTGATCAATTTTTAATTGTATCTTTTCTTCCATATTATTTTGACCTTTTTTATTTATTTTTTTTGGAATTTTTGCCTTAAATTTCTGATAAATTCTCAGTTTTTTTATTTGTTTTTACTTTCAATTTAAATTGTCCAATTTGTTTGAGTAACTTTTAATGTTTATTTGTAAAAATGGGCCTCAATTTCATTCATATGGCCGGAATTGGCCCAACATCTGCGGTGTTCTCTCCCTCGCCCAAGAGCAAATGCAATTAATTAATTAATTAGTTTTGACTTGGCAGTGCCTTTAAGTCGCCATATTGATCAACTCTGATCAGAGGAAAAGCATTGATCAGCCTATACTGTTGCTGATCTAAGAGATTCTTAAAAACATTCATCAGTCTGCCTTAAAGCAAAGTCGGCTTTAATCTGATCCGTCGGCCTTAAAACCGCTGATCAAACCTGCCTTAAAGCAAATGATCAGTCGGCCCTGAAACACTCCTAAAACTCACTCACTGATTAATCGGCCTTAAAACACTGATCAATCAGCCCGTGAGCACCCCTTAAGCCACTGATCAGTTTTCAACAATCAGAGGCACCAAAATGCCCTCTACTGTTATTTTGCACAGAGACTGCTCAAAATATTGACAGAAATGTGCCAATCGATCAGACCCGTTAAGCAGCAGGAGGACAACACAAGCGAAGAATCCTTTCCGCTTCTGATTAGCTTAATAGTCTTTGTGGCCAATTCCGCCGGGAGGGATTAGATGATCAATGATCATACTGTTTTAGTGCCATTTTGCGAATTTTTATTGTGCCATTTTGTCCCCCTTCCCCCCCCCCCCCCCATTTTCTGTCCTTTCCTGAAAATTGTATTTTTATTTCCGGGCACACCCCCCGGATTACCTTTCATGGACAAAGAAAGACGTCTCTTTTCTTGAGATGGGCTTGGATTTATGGCATTTGATTTATTCACAAAAAGGAATATGGCATCATTTTGTGTCATTTGTATAAGCACACTCTCTCTCTCATTAATTACCATTCATTGTTTTGTTTTGTTTTGTTTCATTGTCTTTGTCCCTCACCCCGCGGCGCCGCCGCCATCGCCGCCGGGTCCCTCCTCCCTCTGCTGCTGGGCAAACATTTGACGGGCGGCACGGCACAGGGACGGACCCTCCGGTGATGCCATTCGTTTGTTCCCCCCCCCCCCCCCGACCCCTTTAATCTCTCCCCCGTCCCGTCCGCTTCATTATTTGTTTTTTGCTTTGCTTTTCCATTGCGGAACTTCCTCCTCCCCCCCCCCGGGTCCCCCGCTGTCACTTTTTGTGCCGCCGCCGCCGCCCCTCGGGCGAAATTGTGTGCCCTTTTTGCCACTCCGCTCTCGGGTACTCAGTGTGCCGCCGGCATATTCAAGTGCCAAACATACAACAATTGGGGGGGGGGGGGGAAAGAGGCGGGGGAGAGTTCGGACGACGGTGAGAATGGCACATCCTTCCCGGGGCTGAGAATGGCACATCCTTCCCGGGGCATAACCCATTTTTGCATAATCTTTGAAAAATTATTGCCCAATTGCAACTGGCGGCACTTTGCCCCTGAGGCCATGGATTGCGATTTGCATTTGGTGGCACAAAAAAATAAATAAAGCTTTTTGCACTTTTTGCCATTACTGATGATGGCATTTGCTTTTTTCGACTGTTTGGCCATGGGAAAAAATATTATGCCATTTTTGCCTAAGGGCAACAAAACAATGAGAGAAGATGGTGCCACCATTTTATGATGAGGTGTAGCACTTTATTATTCCAAATATTTGCTTATGTGTGCTGCGTTGTGTGTTCACGAATTGGCCTATACCCTCTGCTGAGGAGAGTGCCGGTGCCAACGCAAAACGCGTGTCCTCAAAAGCGTAGACGAATTTTTTAGACAATTTGAAAATGTCGAAACATTTGGTGGAGAAAACCCTGAATTATAGCCCGTGATTCAAATCCGGGAACAGAGACGGAAATTCAAATTTTCGCCAATCCCGAACTGGAATCATACATGTGCAAGGGGTCGGCCAGTGCGACCCTCGTACGACGTACGATTGGCCGAGGGGGGGGGGGGGCCAGGACCAATTTTTCGTACGAAGGCCCCCAATTTTCCCCGGCGACGACCTTTTTTTTTCTTGCTTTCTAAGAGCCCTTTTTTTGCGGCACGCTTTTTCAAAAAAAAACTTGGGGACTGATGGGTCCGGCGGTGCCGATAGGCGCCGCCGGGGAAAATTTTTTAGATTTGACTCAGATCTGCTAATGAATTTTGGTCTAAAATCTGGTCTGTTTTCAGAATGCCAAAGTTCATATTGTATGTGTTGCAATGGCATCCAGAAGCCGAACCCTGTAAATATTGGACAGGAAGGACCCCCCCCCCTCTACCGTGCCGGTCTCGAGCAGCCCGTATAACTGAACCGAACCCGAACATTGACGGTCAAATAAGGTCGAAAATGCCAAAAACTGGCGCAGTCCCGCCAATTTATTTTGTCCCACCCAATCCATTGGTCTGCCGCCATTTTGAAAGGTCATTTTTGAATGAAGCACCACTCAATTGGTGGCTTCGTGTTCATGGGCTTCTTCTCTTTGATTCGCCCGCCATTTTCCACTCCCTTTGCCCCGTTATCAAGTAAAATCTTCAAATTGAATTGAATCATCCATTGAGATATACAAAATGTGTAGTCGTACTTAATATGCATTTCAATGGGATGGCCAATCGTTTACAGATTGCGTTATTTATTTATGCTATTGCCCCCCGGGGGCGGGACGGGGACGGGAGGGGGGGGGGAGGGGAGGGGGGAAGGAAGAGCTGTTAGTCCCCCCCCCCCCGCGGGGATGTGATGGTTGGGTCCATCTCCCCCTCCCCCGTCCTCATTCTTTGGAGGAATCGATCTGTTGTCTCCTCCTCCCCCCCCCCATCCGCCGGCGTGGGATGATGAGATGACCCCCCCCCCCCTTTCTATGGCTTTTTTTTGTGTCCCAATTTTTGCCCTTTTTTTGCTCCTATTCTTTCTTCCTGTTTGTTTGTTTGTAGGTGCCCCACTTCAGAGATGGCACCGATTTTCCGTTTTTCGATACATTTTTTGGCTCGAAATTTGGATTTCATTGTTTTTAGGCATCGAATTGCGATAATGCCGACAAAGTTTTGGTCCTCCCCTGTTTCCCAGTGCCATCCCCTTTTTCTTTGGTCACTTTGGCACTTTTTTTTCTCTCTGATCACTTTTTTCTTCGTATTTTATATTTTTGTTGACAAAAATTTTATCATTTTCTTTTTGAAGTGCCTTAAATCTCTTCCTATTGCTGTTTTTTCTTCTTCGTTGCCTCCCCCCTCCCTCATTTTTTGAAATTTGAGGCCATTTGCCCAATGTTTGGCCCTGAAAATCCGATCTCTTTGGCATTCCATTGCCAATTAGCCCGGGGGGAGGGACACTTGGCATTCCTTCGTCCATCCCCTCGGGTATTAAATTCAGTAAAGCATCCTGAAAAAAAAAGAAAATTCCTTTTTTCCCAGGCCAAAAAGCCTCCCCCCTCCCCGAGGGAAGGGGTGCCATTTTGACTCCGACCCTTTGAATGGGCCAATTAAATTTTGCGTCACATTGTCATTACACATTTTCTGTTTTATTTTTTTGTCCCGTCCCGCAGTGTGCCGCCTTTTCGAGCCCTTAAGGCAATGCCAAATTGGCATTTTGTTCATATTTTATTGTACTTTTTGGGTGCCCCGACATTTGCGGCCCGACTTTTGCGGTTATGTCCAATATGTCTTCAAATTTATGTTGCTTTAATCCTAAAATACCTTGAATGGATTAATAATGGAGCAAAAAACATTTTTGGCTCTTTACCTAATTCATTGGGATGTTTTCATAATTAACGATTTTTTTTCAAAAATCTCCAAGAACGCAATTCTCGAACAAAATTCATATATTAGCCTCTATCAAACCTTTTTAAAGCACTTGGGATTAAAGCAACATAAATTTGAAGACTTTTTGGACATAACCGCAAAAGTCGGGCCGCAAATGTCGGGGCCGCAAAAGTCAAGACCGCAAATGTCGGCACACGACTTTTTGCCTGATGGGCAATAAGTATTCCAATTGGCACAATGTGCCAATTTATGGTGTTCGGCTTTTCTTTTGATGGCTTCCATTTTTTTTTTGGCACCTGAAATTGGCATTGACCTTGGCATGGGGTTGGAATTGAACCCAAAAAAATAAATTAAAGAAATTATCTCGAGGGTTATGTCCGACAAGATTTTTAATTTCAATTTTGAGAAGGGCACAATAAATTGGCACTATTTCTTGCAAAATTTGGGTTAATATTTAATTTTTGGCACATTCTTTTGTAATTCCTTGGCATTTTGACGTCTTTTCATTCATTTTGATTTTTTCAGACTGTACTGTGTGCTTGTTGTATATAAATACCGGCACTTATTAAGTATTCACAGCAATTCGGGTCCTTTTATTCCATGCAATTTGTCCCTGAAAACTGCTGCTTCTTCCCATCATTATTGCCCATTCCTTGACAAAAAAATAAAATAAATTTGAATTTGGCAAAACCATTGGCACAATGTCCACGCGACAAAATGCCAATGCCAACCACAGTAAGCACAAGCAACAAAATCATTGTGATTCAGCGGTTGTGTTGGCGGAACATGACGCCGGTGCCGGAGGAGGGGGCGGCCGACGACCTGTCGCCGTGCTGGTGCCGCATCAGCAGCAACACAACCATAGCAACTGCAGCAACGCGTCCAGCGCGGCGGACGACACCAAGCAGTACCAGCAGCACAACAACCATCGGCAACCGGTGCCCGCCACCGTCGCAACAGCAGCACAACGGCAACACGGCGACAGCGACACGACTCGCCATGGACACGGCGGAGCAGGAGCCGCTGTGCGGCAAGCAGTCCAACCAGTGCCAGCAGCAGCAACACCAGCACAACATGGCATTGTATGAGGTTGGTTAACACACAACACACAGGGGATGATGGCAATGGCATGGGCGGAGGGGTCATTCGAGTCTGTCGGGCCGTTTGAGTCGAAGATTAAAAAATTAAAATTTTAAAAATTTCTAAATAATCGAAAAATCTTGCGTAACTTTTCGGTTTTTTCTTGAAACTTAGAGGGCCTGAAAATGACTTCTATTAGGTTTTGTTAAAATTGCTACCTGACAAAATTGCTAAAATTAAAAAAATTTTGAATCTCCGACTCAAACGGCCCTACTCAAATGGCTCGATCCGTTTCATGGAGCGTGGCACGCCATTGCAATTGCATTGCATTACAATTGCATTACAATGGCATTGCAATGGCATGGAACATGGACTGTGTCATGATGCCGTGGAGGGGCTACACTGCCCCAGGGCGATAGCCTTAAAATTCGACTGGGCCATCATTGAGACTGATCAGAACGGTCGGCGAGTCATTGAAACTGATCTGACTCGACCCAAATACCATCTGAAATTGACCCGGCTTGGCCCCCTAATTAATCGTTTCATTACCTCCGTTTGTCTGATCAGTGCGTGCCATTGTGAGACAATTAATTGTTGAGTTTGGCACATTTAAGGACGATTGCACAAAGGGCGGCCAAAACATTGGCCAAATGTTGCGCTCTCTGTCCCTTTACAACGCCATTTTGCCGACAGCGGACGACGAGGAGGACAAAGAGTCGACAGCAAAAGGCACAACAACAAACGGAGGAATTCGAAGCGGAGGAGGAGGCGCGGAAAAGGAGCGCCACGGGGGCGGCGCAAAGGGCGCAAAGCGACAGACCGCCAAATTGGGCACAATTATGGGCGTGTAAGTGCAAAAAGAGAGGGTGGGTGCCCCAATGGCATAATGGGGGGACCAAAAAAGCGAAGCATTGGCACCTGAGGCGGGTCAGCCAATAACAAAAAATAAATAAATAAAAAATCGGAATTTCATGGCTTCAAAAAAATTTTTTTGAAATTTCTTTATAAAATTTTTAAATTTTGTAAATGAGAAAAATTTTGTATTTAAATTAGAAAAAAGATTTTGGCGCTGCCGGAAAAATTTTGAAAATTTAAACGGTTTTTTTCCTAACAAAACCATTCATATACTAAAAAAAAATGGAGACCCGAAACCCAATGGCCTAAAAACGTCGAATTTTCTGTAAAACCCATTCTGACCCAAAAAGCATTAGAATCGGAAACAGAAACCCGACGCCATCCCTAATTTGCCTAGTGACAGGGACCCGCCCTAATTTGGCATTTTTTTGACATTGGTCCGGTAATTGGTCAGAGATTTGTCTGATTGATCCGGAATTGATTACCTCTCGGCAGGGACGTATCCAGGATTTGGGTCTGGGGGGGGGGGGGGTACTGGGGGGGAAAAGTCAATTTTTTAGGGGTTTTCTGATTTTTTTTCCCTTACCGAGGGAGGGTCTTGGGGGGGGGGTACGTACCCCGTGTACCCCCCCCCCCCCCTGGATACGTCCCTGCCTCTCGGACTAATCACTATCTCTCATTTCTTCCGGGAAATGATCAGAAAATTTGTCCATTTTTCGAATTTTGATTGGTTGACCGACCAAACAAGACTCTCGGGACCGATCGGACATTTGGTCTTGATCAAAAAATAAGTATTTGTGTCACTGGCCCAACTCAGACTTAGTCTGTCTATGTTTCCCTGCAAATGGATTATGTTCAGCTACATTCCGTGCCTACAAAACATTTTCGGCGTCCTCTTCTTCATCCGTTTGCCATGGATTGTCGGCACTGCCGGCATTTTGGAGGCGTTCATGGTGGTGCTGCTGTGTTGCAGTGTGGTAAACATACATTTTGATATGCTCTTCTGATCAACAATTGTGTGATCGCGAAATAAGCTTGATACACTCTGTCTGTCATTCCTTTCCCATGAATTGTCCGATCATTTTCAAAGTTATTTCTGATCGAAATCATCAAAAAATGATACCGACAATTTGAAAATCGAGGGCCATTTATGAAGAAGTGATCCTTTTGGCTCTAAATCAAAAATTTAGTAAACCCAAATTGTTGATCAGTTTTTAGTCCGATCTCCGGATTTTTTTTAACCAAAAATTTTGCCAGACTTTTCTCACTTCAATTTCGCTGTCTGCCATTGCCACAAATGGTGTTGTCTCGGGCGGTGGGCCTTATTACATGGTTGGTGGTTTTGTTTTTTAGCCCAATTTTTAATTATATTTTTATCAACAAAACTCGGCACAAAAAATACCATTTAAAAAATAATCAAAACTTCTTTATTATTAGTCCATCATTGATCAAAATTTTCTGGTTCAATCACACTCACTACTTCTGATCGGACTTTATTTTCCCAACAGATCTCACGCAATCTTGGGCCTGAACTGGGCGGTGCTGTTGGCGTTTTGGTGAGTGCCAAAAGAATGGCATTTTGTCTCATTTTTTTCGTCTTTTTTCTTCCTCAGTTCTATTTGGGCACTACCGTAGCTGCCTCAATGTACATCACTGGTGCTGTGGAAATATTTCTCATCTACATTATGCCACAGGCGAAGGTGTTCGAGGATATGGTAGGCAAAATCAAAAAATGAAATGCCAAAGAAACCCCCAAAAGGTTCAAAAATTTATTCCAATGATACCGAGTCGAGCCGATTCTTTTTCCGATTATTGGGTTCACGCTTCTCGTCTCGAGATAGTTAACTTGTCCTAAGGCTCGAGATAATGGGCGCAAATACTCTCGAAAATCCCTCTTTAAATCGATTTATCAGAGCCAAAAGGGATGATCTGATCAGTTGGGACTCTGTTGGTCGGTCCCAACATTTGGCCAACCCTTTCTCTCCCCCTTCCTTTTCAGTACCACAATTTTCGTCTGTTCGGCTCCCTGTTGCTCATTTTGGTTGGCCTCATTGTGCTGGCGGGCGTCAAAATTGTGAACAAATTTGCGCTCCCCGCGGTGCTGATTGTTATCGCGTGCATTGTGTTCACTTTTGTCGGCATTTTCCTCAAATTTAACGGGTCCGACGCGCTACAGTAAGTGCCACCAAGAGATACTGTAGCGACCCAACCAGCTAACTGTATATGATATATTTAATTACTGACATAGATGGTAAGTACCTCACAAATAACAGCGGCAAAATCACTGTTAAGACCAGTATCATCATCTGTAGCATACTGTAACATGGGTTTTGGTTTAGTTAATCAATGATAACCAGTCAGGGTATACTGTATCAGCGACTTTTGTTACCGTAGTATTCTCAGGGTTAAATGCCTTTTTGAAGACCCGTGACTAAGGACTTTTCACAGATTTTGTATGGTCGGCAATCGGCCAGTGGACTTGAGCAACATTGAACGGCAGAAGGGCTTTGTGCCGGAGTGCAGTGCCGAAGGGCTGCGCACGGTGTTCTGTGTGGACCCGGCGGTGGCGGCAAATGCCAACAGTAGCGTGCCAACGCCATTGCATTCGGCGGACGGTGGTGCCATTGCCGAGGCAACGACCAGCGCAACAACGACGACGACGAGAGCGAGCAGGTATCATCGACACACCCGCACACTCTCGAGCGAGAAAATGTATCTGCTACTGTACTTTGTTGGCTTTCGAATCCGATTATGACTAGTGTTCGGCAAATGCGATTTTTCGGTATCGGTATTTCGGTACACACCGAAATACCGAAAAATAACAAAATCTCCCAAATATGTCGGTACGGTATACCGAT
This sequence comes from Heterodera filipjevi, assembly GCA_039877585.1. Classification (NCBI taxonomy): domain Eukaryota; kingdom Metazoa; phylum Nematoda; class Chromadorea; order Rhabditida; family Heteroderidae; genus Heterodera; species Heterodera filipjevi. The sequence goes on along the minus strand of JBDPZO010000007.1, from coordinate 10,227,105 downwards.
CGGTATTTCGGTCAAAATACCGGTTGGTATACCGAAAAATACAGCGGTATACCGATACCGTGCCGAACATCTACTTGTGACTGTCCGTCTCTTTGTCTTGGCAGACAATGGGAGAGAGAGAGAGAGAAAACGAGAGAAAATTGACCAAATGGTTGACGGTTTGTCCGGGCCTAAACTCGTCTCAAGACTTTCGGACCCGACAAAACCTGAACTGGCAAAAAGCCGGACCGAGTAAGACTTTCCGGTAAGATCCGGCCTGACACCATCAACTTATCCGATTAAAAAAATGGAAAAGACAAAAACCCGGTTTGATACCGGTTTTTGGGACGGCATTTGATGACAGAAAAAACCGGGGCTCAAAATTTTGCACTCAAAAAGGCTGGGTTCAAAATTTTACTCCGTAAATTTTTTAGGTTTCGGAACCTCAAAGTGTCCTCATATGCGCAACCAGCAACTGTGTCCAATTGTGATCGTTACTTTGAAAGAGTGCTGCAAAAAGATCCGTCGGCAATTCGATTAAGAGTCAGTCGGGAATTAATTAACAAATTCATAATTATTTATTGTTTGTTTCTAATTAGTCAATTAATTATTGCTTTGTTTAGCCGGCCATTCCCGGCATTTCCAGCGGAGTGTTCTTCGAGAATTTGTACTCCAAATACAGGTGAGCAGAAAATAGCGACCGTGTGCCAAAAAATTTAAATTTTTTTGTTTGACGCTCATTGTCAAAATGCCAAATTTTATCAAAATTGTGCCGTTTTTGGCATTGTGTCACTTATTTTTGTGCCATTCTCTTCTTTAATGTGCCATTTCTTTCCTTCCCTATAACCGCAGGCCAAGTGGCACTGTGCTGACCAAGTTGGACTCGACCACCGGCGAGCTGCCGCCCGACAACAAACGGACTTCCTTTTGGGTGTTCGCCGACACCACCACTTCGTTCATGTTGGCACAATGCCAATTATTCGTATTTTCAAAAAAAAAACATTTTTAGGATTTTGGTCGGCGTTTTCTTCCCCTCCGTCACCGGCATTATGGCGGGCTCCAATCGTTCCGGCAATCTCAGGGGTTAGTCCAATTGTTTTTTTTCTTCCATTCTCTGTTTTCTCTCTGTTCTTTCCTTTTACCGTATGTTTTCGCCTCTGCTACGGTATGCCTAGAAATCCCTTTCCTCCTCTGCTACAGTATGCCTTCGGGTTCTTTCTTTCTACCGTATGCTCTAATTTCTGTTACAGTGTTCCTGTTGTCTATGATAGTAATTTTATTCTCTCATTACCGTATTCTTGTTCTTTTTTTTATCGATTTATCTCTTTCTCGGCACTATCCATCTCACCTGAACACAATACTGTGTCCATTACCGTAATTCACAGATGCCTCCCGTTCCATCCCCGTCGGCACTTTGGGTGCCCAAATGACCACCAGCATTGTGTACATGGCCGGTGCCGTGTTGTTCGGCTCCTCCGTGGCCGAAATGTTCATCCGCGACAAGTTCGGCCAGTCCGCCATGGGTCGGCTGGTCATCGCCGAGTTGGCCATCCCAAATGCACTGTTCATTTTGGTGCGACTTTGCTCAGAATGATTGATCAGAACCATTGATTAGAGCTTGTCAGAGCCATTGACTAGGGGCATTTGTCATAGTGATCAATTGCTATTCGGGAGCTCATTGATCACAGGACTTTTTTTGTAGTGGGAAAAGTCAAGTTTTGTGAATTTCTATCGTAGTGATCAGAACCTCTGATCAGAGCCCGTCCTTGTGTTCAAAGCCATTGATTAGGCCATTGGCGAACATGATCAATTTCACTGATCAGGGGAGGCTTAAAGTATTTAAAACTGTCTAAACGAACACCCCATCTAATTAATAGTTGTGGTTAATCTGCATTATCAATCTCCTCTTTTGATCAGGGTTTTCGATCACAACATATTTTTTTTCTCGATCGAATTCTTCAAATCACAAAAAGTGCCAAGCTGTTCCAGTTCTTCTTTTTTTTCTTTTTTTGTGTAATGGCATATTCCCGAAAAAAGCCCTCGCGGGGCTTCTTCAAATTTGGCACCCATTCTCCACCCGCCCCCTCTCTCTGTACAGATCGGCTGCTGTTCCTCTACAATCGGTGCCGGAATGCAATCGTTGACGGGCGCGCCGCGTTTGCTTCAGGCAATTTCGGCCGACGGTCAGTCGGCGTTAATTAGTCCACTAATTAGTAGTTCATTAATTCATAAACCCCGAATTTAATGGGTCAAATTCCTTGGTTGTTTAGATGTGATTCCCTTTCTGCGACCCTTCCAAAAAACGGACGCCCGGGGGGAGCCGATCCGTGCCATTTTCCTCACTCTGTGCATTTGTTGGCTTGGCATTCTGATCGCCGTCATTGAGAACATCACTGCACTGATCACCCAGTTCTTCCTCATGTGCTATTTGGGTGTGAACGCGGCGTGCGCACTTCAGGTGCCAAACATAGCAACCACGTGGGGCGAAAACCCTAATTTAAGCGTGCCCTTGGCTCTTTAGTGTGAAATTTTAATTGGGTTAGAAATTTTGTTCATTTTTTTGTCATTAAGGAGAATCATTGGGCACTTTTTATTTTCTTAATTTCATCGTTTTTCATCATTTTTCTCTGATTTTTGCATATTCGTTTATTATCTTTAAGAATTTCGTCGTTTCATTTTGAGTGCAAAAATACGAAAACACCTGGCACGCAAAAATTAATACCATTTTTTGATTATTTTTCAGCTCAAAAAATTCGAGAAAATTTTGATCTTTAAATGTAATTAAAAAGGACATTTAAATGCCTTTTCATTGAAATTCAATTCAAATAATTCTGGCATTTAATTTAATACATTTAGTTGCCATTAATTCCATTTAATTTTTTTTGCTTTTTTTATTTCATTTTCCCTTATCCCTCCCTTCCTCCCTAATTACGCTTTGTCTCCCTCCCCCCCCCCTTCCTCCTTAATTGCGCTTAATCTCTGTCCCCCTCAGTCGGTGATGAAAGCCCCCGGGTGGCGTCCCTCCTTCAAATACTTCCATTGGTCCCTGTCCACGCTGGGCGCCTTCCTCTGTGTGGCCGTCATGTTCATCTCCGCGTGGTATTTCGCGTTGATCGCCATTTTCATTGGTGCCGCTGTGTACAAATGTGAGTTGTTTTTGGCACTTTTTTTTTTTTGACAATTTGTCCACAAATTTTATTTGTCGCCATTTTGTCACCACAGACATTGAATACATGGGAGCGGAGAAGGAATGGGGCGACGGCCTCAAAGGGTTGGCACTGTCCGCTGCACGCTTTGCCCTGCTCAATGTTGACTCGCGCGGCATCACACACACGCGCAATTGGCGTCCCCAGTTGGTCAGTCACAGAGACAGTCGGCGTCGGCACAATTTAAAAACCGGCACCGACACGAGATTCGGAAAAGGGAGGCATTTACGGGAAAATCCCGGCGAGATGCCGACAATTGTATGGTCCATAGCAATGTCAAACGACGCCCAAAAAAATTTTTGGGAAATCGGATTCCGACCCCTAAAAACGTCGGAAACCAGAATTCCTTGACATCCCTGATCATAGTCAGGGACAGGAACTACCCAGAAGAGTCCAAGTTATCAGCAGGGACCGACCGACGGCATAGTGCTTACTTTGGCACCGAATTTGGCGCCCGAAACCCTGACCATGGTCGAGGCCTGTTGATCAGGGGTTTAACCAGTTTCCATCCAGACACGCTCAATTGAGACCAAATTTGCGGTTGATCAATCCCCTCCCGCAATAGAAACAGTTCTTAAAAATCAAAAAAAATTTGTTAATGTGTAAAAAAGTTTATTGCATCCTAAGCTTGGCTCAGACGCAGTTGGCCCCTACCGTTGTCCCCCCCAACCGCTCGAGTTATTGATCAATTATGATGCTCATGAGTAGGGTTGTTGGTTTAAAACCGAACCCAAACTCGATAAATTCAAGGTTCGGTTCGGTTAACCAAAATAGTCGGCTTCAGTTCGACCAGGTTCAATTCCGAACAGTTTCAAGAATTCGACAAACCCTATCCAGTATTTCCCGGACTTTTATCGAGAATATTATATCATTGATGTGGTGTGTTCTGTTCACGTTCCATTGTCTGTTCAGCTCGTCCTCCACCCGTCCGACTCCATGTCCGGCCTGTACACCAACTTGGAGTCCACCCGGCGTGGACTGCTCGCATTTGTGGGCCAACTGAAGGCGGGCAAAGGGCTCACATTGGTGGCCGAATGTGTGGAGGGCCAATTCGCCCGAATGGCGGGCGCCGAATTGGACACAATTCGACAGGTGGTCCATGGAAAGTCGAATGGCATTAGGGTGCCGAAAATGAACAGGGCCCTTTCCGGCATGGCACAGAGACTGTGCCGCAATTTTGTCTGGAGGAGGAGGCGGAGTACACACTGAGAATTTTATGGCATTTTTTTTAAATTATATTTTTTTTCAAGATTTTTAGGTTCGAGTAGGCCACAGAAAAATTCCTTTTCAGGTCCGGTTGTTTTTTGGGTAGTTGAAATAATTAACGAGTCGAGTTACCCGACTTTCGTGTACCCTTACGTTTCGGGTACTCATCTCTCTAACCCTTAGATTTGAATTCCATCTGTCATTGAGTTAGTTTTTCAATAAATTTTTAAAATTTACTTAACCTCCCCCCCCCCTAAATTTGTCGCAGAATTTGCATGACGAAGTGAAGGCGAGTCGCATCCGCGGCTTCTGTGACGTGCTGGTGGCCGACCAATACATTCAGGGCGTCTCCCATTTGATCCAAACTTCGGGGCTCGGCGGACTTCGGCACAACAGGTGGGCCAAAAAATGATAATATAATAATTAATTGGTTTGTTAATTATTCAAGTGTTGTTTGTGCATGGCCGGAGCATTGGTCGGCCACGGTAGCGGTAAATTTTTTGGGGGGGGAGGGGATTTTAAATTTAAATATTTAAAATATTCGATTAATTTTAAAATTAAAAAATTAAATTCTATTTTTTGACTAATTTTTTTTTATAATAATTAGATTTTTAAATAAGTTTTATTAAATTTATTTTATTATTTTTATTACTTCCAAAACTAAAAATTTGTTAATTTTTGAATATATCATTTGATTAATTTGTCAGAAATAAATAAAATTGATAAAACTAAAAAAGATTTGATTAAATTTTGCAATAAAAAATCTCAGGGCAAAAATCCAATGTTGGAGGCCAACCGTTTTGCGGAGTTGATCCGCACCATTGGTGCTGCCGGTTGTGCCGTTTTGGTGCCAAAATATGCCAGTGCCTTTCCCGCCCATGGCGACCGACTCGCGGGGACCATCGACATTTATTGGGTGGGATTTTTCGAAAAAAAAAAGGGGGAAGTTTTTAAAAATTCGATGAGATTTAGGTGGTTCACGACGGAGGATTGCTGATGCTGATCCCATTTTTGCTCATCAAACATAAGGTGGGGGCCATGGGAGAGGAGAAAAATGTGACAAAAACTTTTGGAATTCTGTCACTTTTTTCCCATTTTTTTCGTTGCTTTCCTGCACAATTTCGTGAATTTTTCAAGTTAAAACAATTCCAAGATACAATGCACATTATATCATATAAATTTATCATTTTAAATACTTATTTTAATTTTTAAAATCTTACGTCCTAGCAAATGAAAATATTTCGCATAAAAAATTTCAAAAAAATTCCGATGACCACGGTGGGACTCGAACCCACAATCTCCTGATTAGAAGTCAGGCGCCTTGTCCATTAGGCCACGCGGCCATACGTTGGGGGGCTCCCTCCAAAGGGAAAAAGACAGTGCGGAAATTTGGGGAGAAATGTGTGCACATTAAAAGTGCGCATAATTCAAAAATGGGAGAAGGGGAGCGGGAAATTGAACCACAAACCGAATTCAGACATGGAAAAACACCACGGTACGACTGTTCACATTTGCACAACCCGAGGACAACACACTGCAGATGAAAAGGGTGGGAAAAACGGGGGGGGGGGGAAATTTTGGGAAAAAAAATTCAAATTTTTAAATTGACGGAGGGCGGTGGGGACGGCATTTATATAAACAAAAATGCCATTCATGTTTTGAACTCTTGAAGACTCTTTAGAGGTTGGGGTTTGGAAAATTGGTGGGATATTTTAGGTGGAGGAAAAAATAAATGAATTTTTACGAATCTAATTATTTTTTGAGACACAACAATTGGGGTAGGGTTAAAATAATGCGAAAACCGAAACCGGGGTTCGTAAAACAAGGTCTAACTCAAAATCGGCCCATGCTTTTAAACAGTTTTACGCTAACCTGATGGAAATCATTGCAATTTTCAGTTTTCGGCACTTTTTTGAGTTGCCGATCAGTTTGTTTTTTGCATTTTTTGGAATCATTCCTCAATTTCGGCGACCTTTTCTTTTTGTTTTCACATTATGCCAAAACCTTTCATTTTTCATTTTATTTCTCTGCCAAATTTGAATAATTTTGTGAATCTTTTCTTAAACAGGACTTGGAACGTTTTCTGTACCATTTGCGCATTGAGGCGCAAGTGTTCGTGTTGGAAATTGACTCCACCGAAATTGAGCCGTACGTTTACCAGCGGACACTGAAAATTGAGGAGAGAGTGAAACTGCTCAGAGAGATGGGCACCAAAAACAATGAAAGGGTGGCGGACATTCAGGTGGGGGAGGGGGGAGGGGCAAATGGCAAATGGCAAATAAATAATAAATTAAAATATATTTTTATAATATATCATTAATTAAATTAATTAATGTAGAAAAAACGGAATAACAAAAGTAAAAACGCAAATTATTAATAGAGCCAAAAAACAGCAACTTAATTAGAAGTAAAGGAGAATATATTATTCTAAGAATTGAAAAATAAACTATCGAAAAAACATTAAAAAGGAAAATTAAAAAATAATTCGCATGATAATAAAAAAGAGAATTTAATTTAATATTTATTAATTTTAATTCCAAAATATTATTTTGAATAGGAAAAGCCCTAATTAGCCAATTAAAAAAGTGAATTTTGAATTAAACAACTGATGATAAAATAAATGTTTTTGCATGTATTTAACCGCTTCATCTCACCAAGGTGACGATGGACGAGGCGGTGTTGGAGCGGAAGTACTCGCGGCCCGACTCGGCCCGCAGACGTTCCTCCACCGTTGAGGCGGACGCACCGTCGCAAGACTCCGCCAAGGTGCGTGAGTGGGTGGGTGGGCGGGCGTTGCCATATAAACCCTCCCCCGAGGGGTCATATTCCGTACTCGGGCAGTCACAAATTGTGGGCACATTTTATGGCGTTGTTTGGTGGTGATGCTGATCAGCAAAATCATTGGCAAAATCTCCGGGTTAAATTTTGAGCTATAGGAACAGAAGGATTAGGAAAAAAAGATACCAAGACCAGTCGAAAATGTGCCAAGAACTCTGATAAAAAGGGCCAAGATTAAAGTTGCCAAAAAATTTGCCAAGGTTTAAGCCTTAAAAATGCCAAAAATTTGACAATGTGTGCCAAGTAATCCTTCAAAACTGAAAATATGCCAAAATTAAGTTCTTAAAGTCAACAAATTTGACGAAATATATGCCAGGGTTTTTATGTCCTCATAATAGACGTGAGTTCAGACAAAATGTATACAGGCTTAAGCCTTGAAACGTAAAAATGTGCCAAGATTTAAATCCCCAAAAATGCCATTGTCTCCTCGGACTTTCTATTGACTTTTTTTCTGATGAATTTATGCCATTTTTGATTTTAAGGCCAACACTTTGTGGGCACTGCACGAAGAGACGGAGGAGGAGGAGGAGGAAAAGCAGCGGAGGAGGAGGAGAAGCACAACAACAACAACACAACAAAACGATGCGACAATGGCACAAATGGCGGCACCACCGAAAGCAGCAAAAGAGGGGGAGGAGGAGGAGAACGGCACGGCAAATGGAAGCAAAGTGCGATTCCGAGACAATTCCGTGGAGGTGAACCAATACATATATGTACAGAAGGAATGATACAGTAACAACAATTAGTGTTCGGCATGGTATCAGTTGGTATACCGCGGTATTTGTCGGTATACCGTAATTACTACGGCATGTTTTTGGTATGGGTATTATACCGAAATACCGATCGGTATACCGTACCGAAAGGTTTTGGAGGATTCGGTACACTGTCGGTATTGGTACACAGTCCTGTAAACGGAGCCCCAAGACACCGCAACAAAGTACCACCGTTAAGGAAGAACAAATTGTACAGTAATCTTACAGTATGAACAAAGGAGCCAAGGATGCCGCGATACAGTAATAAAAAAAAAGAGAACAATCCAAACAGTAACAAACAATACTTTGTTTTAATTCTTTGGCATTTGCTCAACAAAATTATGTGGCATCCTTCTCCCCCGTTAATTGCCTTCACTAATTAGGCATATAATACTTATAATTGCTTGTTAATTGCTCATTTGATCAGATCCACCGCTCTTCTTTGGATTCTGCCGACAGTTTGCCGTCCCCTGTCAAAGTGCCGCCGTCTTTTGCCTCTGTGCCCGCCGGCGGTGGCGCTGCTGCTTCTTCTCCCCGGCGGGCGACAACAGCAACAGCTCAAAATACACTCACCGTGAACAACAACGGGGTAAAAGGATTTTAAACAAAAAAAATTCAATTTTTTAATTCTTTTTCCCCACCGTTTTTTCAGTCCCAGCCTATCCCTTCGACGGTGGCACGAATGCACACGGCGATGAAGCTGAACCAGCACATGCGCGAGCTGAGCGCGGACGCGCAACTGCTGATCGTCAATTTGCCGGGCCCACCGGAAGTTGGCCAACACGACGCATACTGTAACAATGCCTTTTGTACAACACTTGCAAATGCTTTAGGGGAAATATTCTGTTGCCATTTTAAGCCAAATTGGAGGCGGGGGGGGGGGCGGGCAGTTTGGATTTGGCCCCCGTATTTAGGCAGACATTTGTTTTTATTGTTAACGGGAGTAGAGAACGGCATAAACAAAGCCCATAAACAGGAGGGGTAGGGGTGGGAAAAGGGTGAAGGGCCTAATGCCACCCCTGAAACGAAAAGTAAATTTTCAAGGAAATTTGTCATAAATATTTTTCGGCAATTATGATTTTTCCTTAATATACGTTATAAAAATTTCCCAGCGTCTTTTTTTTTTCACCGTCGAGATGCTAGGCTTAAGCTTAAGGCACGGATCAGATCCGACCCATTCCCGAAACAAATCTGGAGGGCGCAATTTGAAGGCAGGCTTTTGCTGTTTTTTTTTCGACAAATTTTTTCTTGCTCAACGCCAGACTTTGCCATTAGATGGTGCCTAAGAAAATTCTTGGGCTTTTCCCAGTTCTTGACCCTCTTTGCCGTCTCAATTTGCCAATAATTTCCCGACAAATATTGTCGTTTCCCGAGGGCTGCTTCCTCACGCACCCAAAATATGTTCAGATATGGAATTCATCGAAGCACTGACGGAGGGCATTCGTCGTGTGCTGTTGGTGCGCGGGACGGGCTCCGAAGTGGTGACCATTTACTCATAACACAGCGATTGGTCGCCGCTGATCAGCCACAGCCAATCAATCAATAAGCAATCAATAAATCAATCAATCAGTCACTCAATTCACAAACAAACAAACACATCTCAAATTGGCCTCAACAAAAATTTTGACCGTAATTCCCCCTCCCCCCTTCACACCTCCTCCTGTTTTTTTTTTTTTGTTCATTCGTTTCAAATTTTGTCTCTCCGCCCTTTTTGCGAATTCGAATGGACAGATTGGCACAACAAAATGCCAAAGATTTCTTTTGACAAATGATGCCCTCTTTTTCGGCTTTTCGATTTGCCCCGGTGGTGCATTTTCGTCCATTCAATTCCCATTCGCTTCTCTCTTGGCATTTTGTCATCAGTTTTTCATCACACATTTTGAGGGTGCTACACTTTACGATACCTTAATGTTTTGTTACTGTACTTTCTCTCATTTTACGGTACTTTTTTGTGTACGGTAGTGTTTTTGTCAACGCATTTTCTTTTTGTTCATAAAGGACCTAGTAAAACAAACAGCAGCAGCAGCAACTTTCAAATTACATGTTTCATTTTTACTTATTTTTTGCCCCCCCCCCCATTTTTCGCCCAGTGTTATTACAAAATTTAATTATTCTTTTTTGAGACATTATTTTTGTTCTTTGCATTTCTTTATTCAACTCATCAGTGATTTTTTGCTCGAATAAATAAAAGAACGATTTCGTTTTAATTAGGTAATTTATAATAATTATTCATTTTTTATCCCAAAATTGCCTCCGGCACTTTGCCATTCTGTCGCGTGCCGTTTTCCTCCTCCCGATGGTGGCAAATCTGTGCCCAAAGACTGTCCAACGCGAAGAGCACTGTGGCACTATCCTAATTTGGAAAAAAAAACATTTAGCGGGAAATTGTTGGCATTAAAGTGCCGAAAATGCCAGTGAAATTTTTCATGCCCCCCAAAAAAGGGTCAATTAAACATTTTTTAATTGTTTCACCGTTATCACGTGCCCGCAGGGTACTACATGCATCGCTTTGTCGTGGGTCGGCAATCGGTGTAAAAGTTCAACGCACTTTGAGAGTGGCACCAACTTTTTTGGGGGGAGTGAATGTCACGGACAAATATTTAATTTAAAAAACATTGGCATTTAAAAAACCCTAAATTCTTTTTTTTTTGGGGGGGGGGGGGTAATTAGATTATTTATTTTGTTTTAATGTTTGTTAATTAATTCCTCTTTAAAACAGATAACTAAAAATGACGGGGACACAAAACATTTGGCATTCATTCATCCTTTTTTTTTCACTTTGTCGTGAAGTCCGTGCACAATGCGAATTGGAAAGTGCAATGGCGGCAGCGAGGCATCACTACGAACAACGCAATTCTGTGCAAAGAAAATGGAGGAATTCAGAAAATATAAATTAAAAATGAAAAATTAAATGCCATTTTAAATTAAATATTTTATGTCGGGTTAATTGCTGTTTTCCTCCCCCCCCCCCCCCCGCCCGATTGACGCACCCTTTCGTAGTCCTTCAGACTTTCCATATTAACCCGAAGTCGGATTGTTCGGTCGGCGCTCGGGTGGTCCACGGAAAGGCCATCCCTTTGGGAGGAAAAACAAATTGTGAGACCAAAAAAAAAGGTGGTGGATAATAGTGTTGTGCGGGATCCCGGTTCCCGACTCGGGAAATTTCCCGGGTTTTTCCTATTCCCATCCCGGTTCCTGGTCGCAACTCGGGAATTGCCGTCCCGGTTCCCGGGTTTTCCGTATCCCGGTCTCCTTGTCCCGGTTCCCGGGCGCATTTCATGTGGACTAATAAACAATTTTACGGGCCTATTTTGGAGGGGTCCGCAGGGGCAATGTAAAAAAAAAAATCACAAAATTTGTTTTTAGGGGAATTTCGCCGGTCATTCGGCGGCACTCTCTCCCGCCCCCACCTCAACGCGTCCCAGTGATGGGGCAAAACGCGCTGCACATAATTAGGCAATTCCATGCCAACACCAGGGGACAACAGCAGCAAGCCTAGTCAAATGCGTTGTTGATATGATTTTTTTTTTATTTTGAATCGTTAAAATTTAAATTCACCCGCCAAATGTTGCGCCAAAAGAGGCGAATGCCAAAGTGCGCGCAGCAACGCCTGGGCGCCCGCCGAAACGCAAACGGCGACTGTGCCGCTGCGCGACGAGTCGGCCGCACTTTGGTCGCGTGGTGCCAATTCGGCGGCAATGTCACGCACTGAAAAAAGCAAAAGCGCAAATGCTGATCAAAAAGAGTGGTCAGAAAAGAGAGAGGGAGAGACAGAGAAAGAAAAAGGGAAGAGAGAGAGAGAGAGAAAAGCGGAAAAGAGAGAGAGAGAGGGAGAGAGAGAGAGAGGAAAAGGGAAGAGAGAGAGAGAGGGGGGGGGGGGGGAGGAGAGGAAAAGGGAAGAGAGAGAGAGGGGGGGGGGAGAGAGGAAAAGGGAAGAGAGAGAGAGGAAAAGGGAAGAGAGAGAGAAAAAGGAAGAGAGAGAGGGGAAAATTGAGAACCAAAAAGCGATCATTAGCATAAGATAAGAAGAGACGTATCCAGGGGGCTGGGGAGGGGAGAGTACCCAACATGCCACGCTAGGGAAAAAACACGAAAGAAAAATCTATGATTTTTCTTCTGAAATTTGAGAATTTATTGGGGATTAAATAATTTTCATTTTTGAAAATTGCGAGAAGGGCATTACTGAACCCATTCAAAATATTAGCATACCATTTAATATATTTAAGAAGATAAGAAATAAATAGAAATTTTCAATGCATTGCATTTATTTACCCCAATTATTCACCGCCCAAACACTGTTCGGGTCACCGTAATTTTTGTATTGAATTCTAAAAAAATAAATATTAAAAGCTTATTACACAAAATAAAATATTTTAATTAATTTAAATATTAAAACATTTGAAGTTGGACTGCATTTTGCTGCGCCCATTGGCCCATCAATTGGGCGTCCGTTTTGGCAGAGCCCAACCCGTGGCAGAACAGCAAACGGAGGGGCGGCGAACGCATTTTAAAGCAAAAGCGAGTTTATTCTAATAGAGCGGACAAAAGATTCGAAAATAATCGAAATTCATTCGATTTTATATTTTGAAATATTGAACTCAAAAAGTGCTTCAAAAGATGATGATGATGATGAGGGAAAAACGTAAAGCAGCAGACGGAAAAGGGAAGGAAAGAAACGCGGCGAATGCAAAATGCAATGGGAGAAGCGGCGGAGAATGCAAAGTGTTTTATATGTATTATTATTAACCCCATTTTGATGGACGAAATTGGCGAGGGATGGGGGGGGGGACGGACGGAGGGATTTTGAGGGATTGAGTGAATGGGGCGCGAGGGGCGAGGGCAGGAGGAAACCGGACGGACCCCTCTGATCAGCAATTCTGATCTTGGCGATTTGTTTGCTGGTCAGCCGGCGAGACTGACCGACGTTTTTTGCCGTGTCCGAGACTCTCGTGCCGATCGGAACGCGCGCGCGAACGCGGGTCTCCGTTTTTGAGCATGGTTCCAGAATTTTTTTTTTTTTTGAGACTCTTCCACGTACTAAAGTTTCAAAATATGAGAGAGAGAATTAAAATTAAAATATTTATTACGTAAAAAGCGGACAAAAAAAACACCAAAAGAAAAAGTGAGTGTGTGTAAATCATAATAGTACAACATGTTTTGTGCGTTTAGAGAATTATGCGAAAGCGAATTCTAAGGAAAATGGCCAAATGTTCGAGTTTGGGACGCCACGAACAACCGAAACATTGGCACAAAAAATGATGACAATTCAATTTGGTTAATAATACAATAATAATGAGAAGAAAAAATGTTGTAAAAGAGAAAGGTGAAGCTGTAGCAGCAGCAAAATACAGAACGTCTAATAATACCACTAAGAAAAACAAACGAAAAAAGAAAGAAACGAAATCTTTGCAAAGGGACAGGACGAAGATGGATTCAATAAAAATGGATACAATTCGTTGGTTCGTTCATTCATTCATTGGCATGGGTCTGCAAAATGATAACCACCATAATTCAAACGATATAATTTAGTTGATTAATTACTCGCCCCCCCCCCCCCCCGCCTCAGTCTAACAATATATTTCTATCTTCTACCGATTGAAAAAATGGCTAAATGTTTGCCAATTTCAAATTTCACGCCTCCCCCCCCCCCCAACTAAATCTCACGCCGGGGGGTTCATTTATGTGTTTTCATTGGACGACTTTTGTGATGCGTCGCGGGCCCGCGCCCGGGCGCGCCGGACGCTCAAATTGGGCGGCCATTTGGGCGGAGGGCGGCGGTTCCGGCGCTTCGGGCACGACGTAAGCCATCAGAGAGGCAAAGTCCAACTGTTCACGACTGTCCAACTCAATCTGAAAATTTGCCTATTTTTTAAGGGAAAATTTGAAACTTATGGTTCCTCTTCCCCCGAAAATTAAAAAAAACAAAAACAATTAAATCTTAAAATTTTAATAAATTCAAGAAAACCCAAGGGAGAGAGACGGAATGAAATGTACCCATTTTAGGTGTGCCACATGTTCCGACTGCACCTTTTTGTCAATGCGCACCCCCAACGGTCCCTGCAATTCGCCAAGCAGTGGGCCCTTGCAGGAGGAGTAGAGCATCTTCTCTTTGATGGTGCACGAGTCGGACGGCGGGACGGAGTAAATGAAAACTTAAAAAACATTTTTATGCCATTTAAATTTTAAAAAATATTTGAAACCGAACCTAAAGCGGCCGTTTCGGTTAACCGAACCAAATTCTCGCTCGGTTCGGTTTCAAACCTCCAACCCTAACCCCTGCCTCATTAAAAACACCGGAATTTCTTTTTGCCATTTTCGAATTTTCCCGAATAATGTCGCAGCAATGGCCAAGAACCCCCCCCCCCCCCTCCGCCCCCTTCTCCTCACAGGTCGGTTCTGCCATTGCATTTTCGTCTTCCTCCGTGTTGCGCAGTCGGAACAGCGAATAGCGCGGCTTTTTCGGCGGAATCAGTGCCGCGTCCCCTCCCGCGCTGAGCGCTTCCGGCGACGCCACGCGCGCACTGTGCGTCTCCAATTTGATGGCTTCGTTCAGACAGTCCACCGAAAATAGGGAACAAAAAGCATTAGATAAAGAAAAAAAAATCCATAAAATTGCCTTTATTTTAAGAGGCCGACGTTTATTTTTTTTAAAAATTACCGAAAGTTGGACAAAGTCCAACTCGCCGCTGGCAAATTCCTTCAACCGTTTTTCGGCATCCTGAATTAATGAAAGCAAATAAGACGCGGGGAGCAATTGCTGCTGTTTGCTGGTTACAAGACCAGGTATCGGGTTGTCACACTTTCAATATTTATAGGACAACATGTTTCTTCTTTTTTTGGAAGAGTCCGGGACCGAGTCGGAACGGTTTAAGTCAATCCCGAAAAGAAATGCAGGAAATCTAGTCCTGTTTATGCGTCCAATCACTGGCCATCATTTTGGTGTAATGGACCATATTTCGAACTTGCGTCAAACAAAAAAATTAAAAGGGACAAAATGAATAATTGTTTTACTAATAATATTTTATCTGGTCACTTTCTAAATGTTCTAAAGTGATTGTTTAAGTTCTATAAACTTTAGGCTTACAAATGCTACAAAGAAAGTAGGGTACAAAATTATGGTCCTTTAAATCAAGGAGTGGACTCATAAAAATCCATTGGACGCATAAAAGTCGATTGGATGCATCTGGACTAGAGCCAAATTGCCGAGAATTTTTTCCGTGTTCGGCATTTCCAAAAGACCATACGAACAGCTCCTCTCAGTTCGCCATCATTTTCTTTCCAAATACTTATTTATTTATTTTTTAATTTCCTCTATCACTCTGATGTCAATTAACAGTCAATTAGTCATTGACTCATTAATCTTTAATAAAGGCCTCTCCCCCTCCTATTTTCTTTCTCTTCCTCCACTCGCCTGATCAATGGGAAATTGGACGCCGCGCAGTGTCTGCGATGCGTGCATTGAGAAGGGAATGTTCGCCCGCTCTTTGGCCACTGCGCTCAGCTCGCGCTCGACAAACGAAAGCGGACGTGTGTCCTCCTCAGCTGTGCCACTGTTTTTCTCCTAAAAAAAAAGCGGAAATCATTTTGTCTAAAAAAACATTTTACTAAAAATTGTAAAAACTAAGTAAAAAGGCAAGAAAATGTGTGCCAAGACTAATATCTATAAAAAATTTATATAAACCAAAATTCGTTTTTCCCCCAAGATTGCTAATGCAAATTCTTGAGCAAAATCACTTGAAAACATTGAGGCTAAAAATTTTGGCATTTATGCATCCAACCCTTACTTTAAACATTTTCAGCTGTTTTTCCAAATATTTCAATCAAAAAAAAAAATGATAACTTGTATTTACTGAGGCCCCATTTCGGGGGGGGGGGGGGAATTTTTTAGAGAATGACATTAAAATGTGTATAAAAACAGACCAAAAGCAAATTGCTGTCCTGCTGTAGATGGCGCTTCTCAAATTGGTCCAACTCCAATTCGTTTCGATTGGAAATTTGATATTCGGCACGGATGAACGATTGGCCAAACTCTGACTAAACATAACAAATTTTTGTAAAAAAAAAAACATTTCTTTTTCGTACTTTAAACGTCGCTTTAGTCGCTGCCAACAGCATTTTGTCACGTGTCGACGCTTTGTCATCGGAAAAACTGAAAACAAAAAGAAATAAATGGTCAGAGAACCCCCGGTAGGTCAGTCACCTGATCAAAATCCAGTCGTGGCTTGAATCAAAACGGAAAAGCAGAAAACAGGGCTCATACGCATCCACACAGTCGGGCAAACTAGTAAATAAAAAATAAACGGCCGATTCAGTACCAAACTAAGAATAGGTACTTTCGACAGCAAATATTCATAGATAGTTCTAGTACGAGTTAAGGTATAAATTGTAATTCGATAAGCCAAAAACATATTTGTTTGGTTGTGACTAAAAACCAATCCCCTCGCCTCTCACCATTTTTTCCAATCTTTACGCCAATCCTTTGTGGGCTTCAAATTGTGATTGACACAAAGGCGCTCTAAAAAGAGAACGTAAAAAAAGAAGCACAAAAACGAATAAAAGAAAATTATATTTTTTAAAATGTTCTCTTCTGACACACCTTTGTTGATGACAATTTTGCCAAAGCGCACTTTGCACTGTTTGCACTGCTCGAAAAAGTCCAGCACTTGTTCATTGGCTGACAAATTATTTTTTCGAGTCTTTATGTTACGGAAGTGCTCATACATACCACGAATCCCGGTTTGGCACGTCATTGTGATTGGTTAAACAAAATTTTATGTGGTGACGTTTGTAAAATGTTAGCCTACTAAAAAGGAGAGATTTATGGGCACACCTTAAAAGGTAACAAAAAATTATACACAGTTAACACTAGGGTTGCGACCCCGAGGCCGGGGAAGAGAAATTCGGGGAACAAATTTTCAGTGTATTTTTGTAACAAGCGATGAAGGACCCGAAACAAATTAAGTTTTCAAACATTATGCACAAAATTTTCAGCTAAAATCAGCATGAAAAAATCGAGCCTGGAAGCTTCCAACCAAGTTAGAAATGCGTTTTCGTCATTGCTTTCGCTATTCGCAATATTATTTACTTTGATAAATTGGTATAGGCATACCTATGTATATGGTGAATATTTTCTAATGATTAAATTAGCCGGCCTGGTCGCTTCGCAGGAGCTCAGCAGGTCGGAGCGGGGAGAAGTGATGCGGCGGGCAAATTATTATCTGATATTTTGATTACTGGCACGAATGTTTTTTGTCATTTTCCCAATCAGTCCCACATTCAGGGCGGTACGGGTCAGTTCCGTCCCGCCGGTTCCGTCCCAGCCGGTTCCGTCCCGCCAGTTCCGTCCCGGGCCGGTTCCGTCCCGAGCCAGTTCCGTCCCAGCCGGTCCCGTCCCGCCAGTTCCGTCCCAATACAAAAGGGCAGTTCCGTCCCATACTTTTAATAGGTTCAAAAAGCAAAAAAAAAAAAAAAATCAAAAATTTTTTTAACATAAAAAAATGGATAAAACAAAAGACAATTAACAAGGAAATCATTGCTCCATTTGGTAGTTGTTTGAAACTCCCCTTAGCACTTCAAGAATCAAATTGGGATTAATTCTGTTTTGTCCATATTGGTGATCATTATCGATGGGTTGTCTTCCTTTTTCTTCATTGTACCGGTGTAAAATTGACAGAATTCTTATATCGGCATCGCGATATTTCTTTCGTTTTGGTGGAGGTGCATTTCCGGTCACAAAATGTTCGAGATCCACATCGATCAGCTTTGGTCGCTCGCGCAAAGCGATGATGAATTTCCAGACTGTCGGATGGTCATGGGAAATCGCCTGTTGAAGTGTGCGATGGTAGGCTTCAGCGAAGTTGTTTGTGCGGTCAACTCCATTTAACGTGCGTTCGTAGACGCTCCACTTTTCCGGATGAAACAACGGTTGTTTGCGTGTGCCATTGTTTCGAAGTCGCCCGATGTAATTGATCACAAACCTTGAAAAAGTTGAATTTATAAGATATACTGATGAGTAAAGCTACCAATCAAATACGTCCTCAAGTTCTTCCGGTAGTTGGTCTTCTAAGGCTGCTAATGCTGGTTCAAGATCCGGAAGGGGAATGAATGCCAACGAAGTGATCATTTTCGCTGACTGAGCAAAGGCTGGGTCTGTTGCGTATCGCTGAATTGAAAAAGAAAATTTTTAAAAAGTACGAGTTATGGCCAATGAAATCAAGGATAGCTAGTTAATCGAACTCATAAAGTGCAATAGACCCCTAAATTTTTCCTATTTACTTTTTTTGTTGCGTTCTTCGTTGGGACGGCTGACATAACAGGGGTCGGAATCTGCTGAAGTGTGTGTGCTCTGATGATCGCCGGTGTTTCCATTGTTTCAGCAGCTCTGCGTTTGATGCCGATCACTATTTTTTGTGTGACGACATTTGCCGCGCTGTGAATACATGTATGTTCGCCGACCGTCTTCGAAACCACATCATTGAGTGTTGTATAAACACGACCTCTGCATTTGAATTCTCCATGTTGATGCTCACAGCGCCAAAATTTTACATTTTGATCTGCGTTCAATTTGTGGAAAACGTACAAGCACCCTCCGTGCTCGAGCTTTTTCTTATTACGCTTTGTTATAATTCCTCTATTTTCCATTGGTAAAACTGAATATTTGCAAAACAATTGATAACTAAAGCATTAAATTAGACAATCATTATTACAATTAGCAAAAGAAGTAATGGGATATTTTTGAAAAATAATTCTTAGGTGATTTCCTAGCAGCAAATTTTCAAAAAAAAATTTTGTTTTAAAAAACTAGTCGGGACGGAACTGGCCCCTTTTGTATTGGGACGGAACTGGCGGGACGGAACCGGCTGGGACGGAACTGGCTCGGGACGGAACCGGCCCGGGACGGAACTGGCGGGACGGAACCGGCTGGGACGGAACCGGCGGGACGGAACCGACCTGTTTCGCATTCAGGGGCCCGCTCGATTCAGTGTCGCCGATTCAGTGTTGCCGATTCAGTGTCGCCGATTCAGTG
The DNA here is from genome assembly GCA_039877585.1 of Heterodera filipjevi. NCBI lineage: Eukaryota > Metazoa > Nematoda > Chromadorea > Rhabditida > Heteroderidae > Heterodera > Heterodera filipjevi. Next base: position 10,208,098 of record JBDPZO010000007.1, on the reverse strand, counting down.
TGGGTTCAATTCAGTGTCGCCGATTCAGTGTGGGTTCAATTCAGTGTCAGAAAATTGTTCGAAATATTATACCGATTTATGTAAAAAAGAAAAAATTTCTCAAAAATTTTCCTCTGTTGCTCGCTTATTGGTATGCATGGTAGTACGGGTCGGTGCTTTTGCAAAAAATCGGGGCAGGATCTAAACCAGGTCTTTTAATTTTCTTCAAAATCATCAAATTTTATGAAGAATTTTCATGTTCATTTACATTTCGTCTTCTATCACCAAAATAAATGAAAGTAATTCGTAAAATTTAAATTAACTTTATCCTGCTCATTTATGTCGATTTTTTGAGAAAGATTTTTCACCAACTCGGCCTCTCGACGCAGCGCTCATGATTCGGCGCCAATATAATTTCTTTGTTGAAAAACTCTTTATTTTTTTTTATTTCACTTCTTTTTTTTAAAAAGTAGAAGGGCATGAGAAAAAAACAGTTTTTTCTTAGTAATTTTTTCAAATTTAAAATTATAAAAATTCCTTGACACTGAATTGAACCAACACTGAATTGAACCCACACTGAATCGGCGACACTGAATCGGCAACACTGAATAGTAGTGGACCCCCACATTCATTCCCTCCGTTTTTCGTAATTCATTCTCACATTAGATTTGAGTTATTTTGGACTTTTCTTCTTCACTCTGTATTATATTTTATATTGTCAAATAAAGTGTTGGCAATCCCTAAATTCTATTTATGGGCATTCTACACCAAATAGCGGTTCTCAGTTTGTTAGTACTGCCGAAGTCAGTTAAAAAAAGAATACCTATTCCATCCAGCCTTTCTCCTTATAGAAATTATATGTTGAAATTCATTTATATTATGATGCAAATTGTAATAATAAATTTTCCAGCAATTATGAGGTCTGGTACAAACTTTGAAAATATTACGCATGTCGTGTTCGATTTTGATGGGATTCTGATGGACATTGAACGCTATTATAAAACGGTCAACGCATGCACCTTGGAGAAGTTTGGAGCGAAATTCACTCGAGAAATGTAAACATTTACGAAAAATTTCATATTAAAAAATATGTTTACGTTTAAGGCAGCTCAAAATTATGGGATGCAAAAACACGAAGGGTGCCAAAATTTTATTGGAAGAAGCAAGAATCGCGGGCCGAGTGACGGTCGATCAATATTTGGAGGAGTACAAAAAGAACGTCCTTTTCTTCATGCGTGCACTTACGAAGCTGCAAATAGTATGCATGCTTTTGCTGTTGCTCTAACGGTACTAATTTGTATCCCATATTTTAGGAGTTGCCCGGTGCCAACAAATTGATCAGCCATTTCCATGCGCACAAGATTCCGATGGCCATTTGCACGGGATCGGACAGTGATGAATTTGCATGCTAAATGACCAAGTTTGACCATTGGCTTCAAAAGATTCCAATCCGTGTGCTGTGTGGCAGTGACCCAGGTGTTTGAACTTTGAGAAGCCACTAATTACTTCCGTTTTTCATTCGTCTTCAGAGGTCATCAATGGCAAACCTCACCCGGACGCATATGAAGTTACTATGGGCCGATTTGCTTCCAAGCCGGCTTCGCCGAAGAATGTGCTCTGTTTGAGGACTCGATCAATGGAGTGAAAAGCGCATTGGACGCGGGATGCACTGTTCGTTCTGACTTTAAAGCCTATTTTCCTTTAGCTTAAAAATTTGGGAGAAAACAATTTCAACAGCGAGATTTAAATGTTTTATGTTATAAAGTTTTTTTATTCAGAAATATGTCAAAATTCCCATGAAATTTTTTATCCCTTTGGCTCATTTGTCCCTTTCTTCAGGTGGTGATGGTGCCTCAGCGTGAACTTCTGCCCAATGATTGGCCCGAGAAGGAACTTCGTTCGCGTGCAAACTTTGCCGACCTGCTCGACTCGCTTGACAATTTTTGCCCTAAACGTTTTGGGTTGCCGGATTTTTGTGTTGGCAATGAGAAGCGCGGATGAAAGAAACAATAAAGAATATCGGATGTGGTGTGATTATGACAATAGGATAAATAAATCAAAGGGATGGGATCGGTGGGCCCCGGGAGTCAGTGGATCGGGCAATCACTTAATCCATCCAGGACGACTTCCTTTTCACCCCCCCCCCCTGGGCGATTTTTCCCTCGGTTTCCCTTCCCTTCTCCTTGGCAATTTTCTTCCCTCTACAATACAAAAAGGGTTCTTCTTTTCTCTCCTAAAGAGGAACTCCTATCCAATAGGTCCTCCCGGATTCGTTCTCCCAAGGCAACACCAATTTAAGACAGGCATTCCTTTCATCTGGAGAATACTCTTGGCCAATTAAATTAATTATTATAAGACACATTTTAGATAATCAAATCTTTTCACATTCTTATTTCTTCTGTTGGAGAATAAACAATCAAACGAATCGATTGGCGAATGGGGAATTGGAGTGGGAAAAGACAAGGGGTAAAATTGGAAGGGTTTGGTCGGGCAGTTTCCCCCACTCACGGGTTTTCCCTTTTTCGGGCCCAGTACCCGTCCCTTTCTATTGTTAATTTTTGTCGGTTTTCAAAAAATTTTGTTTTTTTGGGAAAACTACAGATAACAACAACAAAGGCTGCTTCCTATCCTAAATGCCCCGTATTTGTAAAGAAAAAAAGTGCTATAATAAATGGAGAAAAAGAAAAATCTATGAATAATTTGGTATTTCAACAACTCTTTGGCAAAAGATAAAGCTAAAGATAGCAATAATAAAGACAGATACCCAATGGAAATCTTAGCTGTTTCTCAACAAATAAAAGAGATGGAAAGGATCCCAAAACTATAACCGTTACCAGGGACTTGCAAAAACTTTCATACATTTGAATTTTGCAAATCGAACAAGAATACAAGCATGGTCTAATCGGTAAGTCAACCTTTTTTATAAGCGAAGTTTCAACTCGGTTAAGAGTTTGGGAGGGATGCCTAAACTATAATCGTTACCAGGGACTTGCAAAAATTTTTATACGTTTAAGTTTTGTAACCCGAATAAAAATATAAGCATAGTATCATCGGGAAATCTCTGGGTTTTGTAAGGTAGAAATGCCAAAGCGGTACCATTTGGAATAAATGGCCCCAAAGATTGTTAATTTTTGTCGGTTTTCAAAAAATTTTGTTTTTTGGGAAAACTACAGATAACAACAACAAAGGCTGCTTCCTATCCTAAATGCCCCGTATTTGTAAAGAAAAAAAGTGCTATAATAAATGGAGAAAAAGAAAAATCTATGAATAATTTGGTATTTCAACAACTCTTTGGCAAAAGATAAAGCTATAAAGACAGATACCCAATGGAAATCTTAGCTGTTTCTCAACAAATAAAAGAGATGGAAAGGATCCCAAAACTATAACCGTTACCAGGGACTTGCAAAAACTTTCATACATTTGAATTTTGCAAATCGAACAAGAATACAAGCATGGTCTAATCGGTAAGTCAACCTTTTTTATAAGCGAAGTTGCAACTCGGTTAAGAGTTTGGGAGGGATGCCTAAACTATAATCGTTACCAGGGACTTGCAAAAATTTTTATACGTTTAAGTTTTGTAACCCGAATAAAAATATAAGCATAGTATCATCGGGAAATCTCTGGGTTTTGTAAGGTAGAAATGCCAAAGCGGTACCATTTGGAATAAATGGCCCCAAAGATTGTTAATTTTTGTCGGTTTTCAAAAAATTTTGTTTTTTTGGGAAAACTACAGATAACAACAACAAAGGCTGCTTCCTATCCTAAATGCCCCGTATTTGTAAAGAAAAAAAGTGCTATAATAAATGGAGAAAAAGAAAAATCTATGAATAATTTGGTATTTCAACAACTCTTTGGCAAAAGATAAAGCTATAAAGACAGATACCCAATGGAAATCTTAGCTGTTTCTCAACAAATAAAAGAGATGGAAAGGATCCCAAAACTATAACCGTTACCAGGGACTTGCAAAAACTTTCATACATTTGAATTTTGCAAATCGAACAAGAATACAAGCATGGTCTAATCGGTAAGTCAACCTTTTTTATAAGCGAAGTTTCAACTCGGTTAAGAGTTTGGGAGGGATGCCTAAACTATAATCGTTAGCAGGGACTTGCAAAAATTTTTATACGTTTAAGTTTTGTAACCCGAATAAAAATATAAGCATAGTATCATTGGGAAATCTCTGGGTTTTGTAAGGTAGAAATGCCAAAGCGGTACCATTTGGAATAAATGGCCCCAAAGATTGTTAATTTTTGTCGGTTTTCAAAAAATTTTGTTTTTTTGGGAAAACTACAGATAACAACAACAAAGGCTGCTTCCTATCCTAAATGCCCCGTATTTGTAAAGAAAAAAAGTGCTATAATAAATGGAGAAAAAGAAAAATCTATGAATAATTTGGTATTTCAACAACTCTTTGGCAAAAGATAAAGCTAAAGATAGCAATAATAAAGACAGATACCCAATGGAAATCTTAGCTGTTTCTCAACAAATAAAAGAGATGGAAAGGGATCCCAAAACTATAACCGTTACCAGGGACTTGCAAAAACTTTCATACATTTGAATTTTGCAAATCGAACAAGAATACAAGCATGGTCTAATCGGTAAGTCAACCTTTTTTATAAGCGAAGTTTCAACTCGGTTAAGAGTTTGGGAGGGATGCCTAAACTATAATCGTTACCAGGGACTTGCAAAAATTTTTATACGTTTAAGTTTTGTAACCCGAATAAAAATATAAGCATAGTATCATCGGGAAATCTCTGGGTTTTGTAAGGTAGAAATGCCAAAGCGGTACCATTTGGAATAAATGGCCCCAAAGATTGTTAATTTTTGTCGGTTTTCAAAAAATTTTGTTTTTTTGGGAAAACTACAGATAACAACAACAAAGGCTGCTTCCTATCCTAAATGCCCCGTATTTGTAAAGAAAAAAAGTGCTATAATAAATGGAGAAAAAGAAAAATCTATGAATAATTTGGTATTTCAACAACTCTTTGGCAAAAGATAAAGCTAAAGATAGCAATAATAAAGACAGATACCCAATGGAAATCTTAGCTGTTTCTCAACAAATAAAAGAGATGGAAAGGATCCCAAAACTATAACCGTTACCAGGGACTTGCAAAAACTTTCATACATTTGAATTTTGCAAATCGAACAAGAATACAAGCATGGTCTAATCGGTAAGTCAACCTTTTTTATAAGCGAAGTTGCAACTCGGTTAAGAGTTTGGGAGGGATGCCTAAACTATAATCGTTACCAGGGACTTGCAAAAATTTTTATACGTTTAAGTTTTGTAACCCGAATAAAAATATAAGCATAGTATCATCGGGAAATCTCTGGGTTTTGTAAGGTAGAAATGCCAAAGCGGTACCATTTGGAATAAATGGCCCCAAAGATTGTTAATTTTTGTCGGTTTTCAAAAAATTTTGTTTTTTTGGGAAAACTACAGATAACAACAACAAAGGCTGCTTCCTATCCTAAATGCCCCGTATTTGTAAAGAAAAAAAGTGCTATAATAAATGGAGAAAAAGAAAAATCTATGAATAATTTGGTATTTCAACAACTCTTTGGCAAAAGATAAAGCTAAAGATAGCAATAATAAAGACAGATACCCAATGGAAATCTTAGCTGTTTCTCAACAAATAAAAGAGATGGAAAGGATCCCAAAACTATAACCGTTACCAGGGACTTGCAAAAACTTTCATACATTTGAATTTTGCAAATCGAACAAGAATACAAGCATGGTCTAATCGGTAAGTCAACCTTTTTTATAAGCGAAGTTGCAACTCGGTTAAGAGTTTGGGAGGGATGCCTAAACTATAATCGTTACCAGGGACTTGCAAAAATTTTTATACGTTTAAGTTTTGTAACCCGAATAAAAATATAAGCATAGTATCATCGGGAAATCTCTGGGTTTTGTAAGGTAGAAATGCCAAAGCGGTACCATTTGGAATAAATGGCCCCAAAGATTGTTAATTTTTGTCGGTTTTCAAAAAATTTTGTTTTTTTGGGAAAACTACAGATAACAACAACAAAGGCTGCTTCCTATCCTAAATGCCCCGTATTTGTAAAGAAAAAAAGTGCTATAATAAATGGAGAAAAAGAAAAATCTATGAATAATTTGGTATTTCAACAACTCTTTGGCAAAAGATAAAGCTAAAGATAGCAATAATAAAGACAGATACCCAATGGAAATCTTAGCTGTTTCTCAACAAATAAAAGAGATGGAAAGGATCCCAAAACTATAACCGTTACCAGGGACTTGCAAAAACTTTCATACATTTGAATTTTGCAAATCGAACAAGAATACAAGCATGGTCTAATCGGTAAGTCAACCTTTTTTATAAGCGAAGTTGCAACTCGGTTAAGAGTTTGGGAGGGATGCCTAAACTATAATCGTTACCAGGGACTTGCAAAAATTTTTATACGTTTAAGTTTTGTAACCCGAATAAAAATATAAGCATAGTATCATCGGGAAATCTCTGGGTTTTGTAAGGTAGAAATGCCAAAGCGGTACCATTTGGAATAAATGGCCCCAAAGATTGTTAATTTTTGTCGGTTTTCAAAAAATTTTGTTTTTTTGGGAAAACTACAGATAACAACAACAAAGGCTGCTTCCTATCCTAAATGCCCCGTATTTGTAAAGAAAAAAAGTGCTATAATAAATGGAGAAAAAGAAAAATCTATGAATAATTTGGTATTTCAACAACTCTTTGGCAAAAGATAAAGCTAAAGATAGCAATAATAAAGACAGATACCCAATGGAAATCTTAGCTGTTTCTCAACAAATAAAAGAGATGGAAAGGATCCCAAAACTATAACCGTTACCAGGGACTTGCAAAAACTTTCATACATTTGAATTTTGCAAATCGAACAAGAATACAAGCATGGTCTAATCGGTAAGTCAACCTTTTTTATAAGCGAAGTTGCAACTCGGTTAAGAGTTTGGGAGGGATGCCTAAACTATAATCGTTACCAGGGACTTGCAAAAATTTTTATACGTTTAAGTTTTGTAACCCGAATAAAAATATAAGCATAGTATCATCGGGAAATCTCTGGGTTTTGTAAGGTAGAAATGCCAAAGCGGTACCATTTGGAATAAATGGCCCCAAAGATTGTTAATTTTTGTCGGTTTTCAAAAAATTTTGTTTTTTTGGGAAAACTACAGATAACAACAACAAAGGCTGCTTCCTATCCTAAATGCCCCGTATTTGTAAAGAAAAAAAGTGCTATAATAAATGGAGAAAAAGAAAAATCTATGAATAATTTGGTATTTCAACAACTCTTTGGCAAAAGATAAAGCTAAAGATAGCAATAATAAAGACAGATACCCAATGGAAATCTTAGCTGTTTCTCAACAAATAAAAGAGATGGAAAGGATCCCAAAACTATAACCGTTACCAGGGACTTGCAAAAACTTTCATACATTTGAATTTTGCAAATCGAACAAGAATACAAGCATGGTCTAATCGGTAAGTCAACCTTTTTTATAAGCGAAGTTGCAACTCGGTTAAGAGTTTGGGAGGGATGCCTAAACTATAATCGTTACCAGGGACTTGCAAAAATTTTTATACGTTTAAGTTTTGTAACCCGAATAAAAATATAAGCATAGTATCATCGGGAAATCTCTGGGTTTTGTAAGGTAGAAATGCCAAAGCGGTACCATTTGGAATAAATGGCCCCAAAGATTGTTAATTTTTGTCGGTTTTCAAAAAATTTTGTTTTTTTGGGAAAACTACAGATAACAACAACAAAGGCTGCTTCCTATCCTAAATGCCCCGTATTTGTAAAGAAAAAAAGTGCTATAATAAATGGAGAAAAAGAAAAATCTATGAATAATTTGGTATTTCAACAACTCTTTGGCAAAAGATAAAGCTATCTATAAAGACAGATACCCAATGGAAATCTTAGCTGTTTCTCAACAAATAAAAGAGATGGAAAGGATCCCAAAACTATAACCGTTACCAGGGACTTGCAAAAACTTTCATACATTTGAATTTTGCAAATCGAACAAGAATACAAGCATGGTCTAATCGGTAAGTCAACCTTTTTTATAAGCGAAGTTGCAACTCGGTTAAGAGTTTGGGAGGGATGCCTAAACTATAATCGTTACCAGGGACTTGCAAAAATTTTTATACGTTTAAGTTTTGTAACCCGAATAAAAATATAAGCATAGTATCATCGGGAAATCTCTGGGTTTTGTAAGGTAGAAATGCCAAAGCGGTACCATTTGGAATAAATGGCCCCAAAGATTGTTAATTTTTGTCGGTTTTCAAAAAATTTTGTTTTTTTTGGGAAAACTACAGATAACAACAACAAAGGCTGCTTCCTATCCTAAATGCCCCGTATTTGTAAAGAAAAAAAGTGCTATAATAAATGGAGAAAAAGAAAAATCTATGAATAATTTGGTATTTCAACAACTCTTTGGCAAAAGATAAAGCTAAGATAGCAATAATAAAGACAGATACCCAATGGAAATCTTAGCTGTTTCTCAACAAATAAAAGAGATGGAAAGGATCCCAAAACTATAACCGTTACCAGGGACTTGCAAAAACTTTCATACATTTGAATTTTGCAAATCGAACAAGAATACAAGCATGGTCTAATCGGTAAGTCAACCTTTTTTATAAGCGAAGTTTCAACTCGGTTAAGAGTTTGGGAGGGATGCCTAAACTATAATCGTTACCAGGGACTTGCAAAAATTTTTATACGTTTAAGTTTTGTAACCCGAATAAAAATATAAGCATAGTATCATCGGGAAATCTCTGGGTTTTGTAAGGTAGAAATGCCAAAGCGGTACCATTTGGAATAAATGGCCCCAAAGATTGTTAATTTTTGTCGGTTTTCAAAAAATTTTGTTTTTTTGGGAAAACTACAGATAACAACAACAAAGGCTGCTTCCTATCCTAAATGCCCCGTATTTGTAAAGAAAAAAAGTGCTATAATAAATGGAGAAAAAGAAAAATCTATGAATAATTTGGTATTTCAACAACTCTTTGGCAAAAGATAAAGCTAAAGATAGCAATAATAAAGACAGATACCCAATGGAAATCTTAGCTGTTTCTCAACAAATAAAAGAGATGGAAAGGATCCCAAAACTATAACCGTTACCAGGGACTTGCAAAAACTTTCATACATTTGAATTTTGCAAATCGAACAAGAATACAAGCATGGTCTAATCGGTAAGTCAACCTTTTTTATAAGCGAAGTTTGCAACTCGGTTAAGAGTTTGGGAGGGATGCCTAAACTATAATCGTTACCAGGGACTTGCAAAAATTTTTATACGTTTAAGTTTTGTAACCCGAATAAAAATATAAGCATAGTATCATCGGGAAATCTCTGGGTTTTGTAAGGTAGAAATGCCAAAGCGGTACCATTTGGAATAAATGGCCCCAAAGATTGTTAATTTTTGTCGGTTTTCAAAAAATTTTGTTTTTTTGGGAAAACTACAGATAACAACAACAAAGGCTGCTTCCTATCCTAAATGCCCCGTATTTGTAAAGAAAAAAAGTGCTATAATAAATGGAGAAAAAGAAAAATCTATGAATAATTTGGTATTTCAACAACTCTTTGGCAAAAGATAAAGCTAAAGATAGCAATAATAAAGACAGATACCCAATGGAAATCTTAGCTGTTTCTCAACAAATAAAAGAGATGGAAAGGATCCCAAAACTATAACCGTTACCAGGGACTTGCAAAAACTTTCATACATTTGAATTTTGCAAATCGAACAAGAATACAAGCATGGTCTAATCGGTAAGTCAACCTTTTTTATAAGCGAAGTTGCAACTCGGTTAAGAGTTTGGGAGGGATGCCTAAACTATAATCGTTACCAGGGACTTGCAAAAATTTTTATACGTTTAAGTTTTGTAACCCGAATAAAAATATAAGCATAGTATCATCGGGAAATCTCTGGGTTTTGTAAGGTAGAAATGCCAAAGCGGTACCATTTGGAATAAATGGCCCCAAAGATTGTTAATTTTTGTCGGTTTTCAAAAAATTTTGTTTTTTTGGGAAAACTACAGATAACAACAACAAAGGCTGCTTCCTATCCTAAATGCCCCGTATTTGTAAAGAAAAAAAGTGCTATAATAAATGGAGAAAAAGAAAAATCTATGAATAATTTGGTATTTCAACAACTCTTTGGCAAAAGATAAAGCTAATAGCAATAAGACAGATACCCAATGGAAATCTTAGCTGTTTCTCAACAAATAAAAGAGATGGAAAGGATCCCAAAACTATAACCGTTACCAGGGACTTGCAAAAACTTTCATACATTTGAATTTTGCAAATCGAACAAGAATACAAGCATGGTCTAATCGGTAAGTCAACCTTTTTTATAAGCGAAGTTGCAACTCGGTTAAGAGTTTGGGAGGGATGCCTAAACTATAATCGTTACCAGGGACTTGCAAAAATTTTTATACGTTTAAGTTTTGTAACCCGAATAAAAATATAAGCATAGTATCATCGGGAAATCTCTGGGTTTTGTAAGGTAGAAATGCCAAAGCGGTACCATTTGGAATAAATGGCCCCAAAGATTGTTAATTTTTGTCGGTTTTCAAAAAATTTTGTTTTTTTGGGAAAACTACAGATAACAACAACAAAGGCTGCTTCCTATCCTAAATGCCCCGTATTTGTAAAGAAAAAAAGTGCTATAATAAATGGAGAAAAAGAAAAATCTATGAATAATTTGGTATTTCAACAACTCTTTGGCAAAAGATAAAGCTAAAGATAGCAATAATAAAGACAGATACCCAATGGAAATCTTAGCTGTTTCTCAACAAATAAAAGAGATGGAAAGGATCCCAAAACTATAACCGTTACCAGGGACTTGCAAAAACTTTCATACATTTGAATTTTGCAAATCGAACAAGAATACAAGCATGGTCTAATCGGTAAGTCAACCTTTTTTATAAGCGAAGTTGCAACTCGGTTAAGAGTTTGGGAGGGATGCCTAAACTATAATCGTTACCAGGGACTTGCAAAAATTTTTATACGTTTAAGTTTTGTAACCCGAATAAAAATATAAGCATAGTATCATCGGGAAATCTCTGGGTTTTGTAAGGTAGAAATGCCAAAGCGGTACCATTTGGAATAAATGGCCCCAAAGATTGTTAATTTTTGTCGGTTTTCAAAAAATTTTGTTTTTTTGGGAAAACTACAGATAACAACAACAAAGGCTGCTTCCTATCCTAAATGCCCCGTATTTGTAAAGAAAAAAGTGCTATAATAAATGGAGAAAAAGAAAAATCTATGAATAATTTGGTATTTCAACAACTCTTTGGCAAAAGATAAAGCTAATAGCAATAAAGACAGATACCCAATGGAAATCTTAGCTGTTTCTCAACAAATAAAAGAGATGGAAAGGATCCCAAAACTATAACCGTTACCAGGGACTTGCAAAAACTTTCATACATTTGAATTTTGCAAATCGAACAAGAATACAAGCATGGTCTAATCGGTAAGTCAACCTTTTTTATAAGCGAAGTTGCAACTCGGTTAAGAGTTTGGGAGGGATGCCTAAACTATAATCGTTACCAGGGACTTGCAAAAATTTTTATACGTTTAAGCTTTGTAACCCGAATAAAAATATAAGCATAGTATCATCGGGAAATCTCTGGGTTTTGTAAGGTAGAAATGCCAAAGCGGTACCATTTGGAATAAATGGCCCCAAAGATTGTTAATTTTTGTCGGTTTTCAAAAAATTTTGTTTTTTTTGGGAAAACTACAGATAACAACAACAAAGGCTGCTTCCTATCCTAAATGCCCCGTATTTGTAAAGAAAAAAAGTGCTATAATAAATGGAGAAAAAGAAAAATCTATGAATAATTTGGTATTTCAACAACTCTTTGGCAAAAGATAAAGCTATAAAGACAGATACCCAATGGAAATCTTAGCTGTTTCTCAACAAATAAAAGAGATGGAAAGGATCCCAAAACTATAACCGTTACCAGGGACTTGCAAAAACTTTCATGCATTTGAATTTTGCAAATCGAACAAGAATACAAGCATGGTCTAATCGGTAAGTCAACCTTTTTTATAAGCGAAGTTGCAACTCGGTTAAGAGTTTTGGAGGGATGCCTAAACTATAATCGTTACCAGGGACTTGCAAAAATTTTTATACGTTTAAGTTTTGTAACCCGAATAAAAATATAAGCATAGTATCATCGGGAAATCTCTGGGTTTTGTAAGGTAGAAATGCCAAAGCGGTACCATTTGGAATAAATGGCCCCAAAGATTGTTAATTTTTGTCGGTTTTCAAAAAATTTTGTTTTTTGGGAAAACTACAGATAACAACAACAAAGGCTGCTTCCTATCCTAAATGCCCCGTATTTGTAAAGAAAAAAAGTGCTATAATAAATGGAGAAAAAGAAAAATCTATGAATAATTTGGTATTTCAACAACTCTTTGGCAAAAGATAAAGCTAAAGATAGCAATAATAAAGACAGATACCCAATGGAAATCTTAGCTGTTTCTCAACAAATAAAAGAGATGGAAAGGATCCCAAAACTATAACCAGCTTGGTTTGAAGCTTTTAGGATGGTTTTTTAAATCCATATTTTCCATATTTTTCCATATTTTGCGATTTATGTCCATATTCCATATTTGGTCCATATTTTGGCATTTTGCCCATATTTTATGTCCATATTTTGGGGCCCGCTCGATTCAGTGTCGCCGATTCAGTGTTGCCGATTCAGTGTCGCCGATTCAGTGTGGGTTCAATTCAGTGTCGCCGATTCAGTGTGGGTTCAATTCAGTGTCGCCGATTCAGTATGGGTTCAATTCAGTGTCAGAAAATTGTTCGAAATATTATACCGATTTTTGTAAAAAAGAAAAAATTTCTCAAAAATTTTCCTCTGTTGCTCGCTTATTGGTATGCATGGTAGTACGGGTCGGTGCTTTTGCAAAAAATCGGGGCAGGATCTAAACCAGGTCTTTTAATTTTCTTCAAAATCATCAAATTTTATGAAGAATTTTCATGTTCATTTACATTTCGTCTTCTATCACCAAAATAAATGAAAGTAATTCGTAAAATTTAAATTAACTTTATCCTGCTCATTTATTTCGATTTTTTGAGAAAGATTTTTCACCAACTCGGCCTCTCGACGCAGCGCTCATGATTCGGCTCCAATATAATTTCTTTGTTGAAAACCTCTATTTTTTTTTATTTCACTTCTTTTTTTCCCATATTTTGGCATTTTTGGAAAATTTCATGAGAAAAATGCAATAAAAGAGAAAAATACATCCCTAAAAAAATTCTTGAAAATTATTAAAAAAATGCCCTCAAAAATAAAGAAAATTCGAGTTTTTTCTAAATTTTTTCCAATTTTTTTCTATATTTCTGATCAAAAAAATTGATATCGAATGCGTTTTTCACCAAATTTGGAAATGTATCTCATTTGCAACTATAACCAAGGCTGATTTTTTTTTGTTGAAAAGTTGCACTATTTTGTTAAAATTTTTCGTCCATATTTTGGTCCATATTTGCCCATATTTTGGCATTTTTCCATATTTTTGTCCATATTTTGCGATTTTTAATCCATATTTTATGGCCATATTTCGCGATTTTTACTCCATATTTTCTGCAGCCCTACTGATCACGAATATGACATTAGTTTTGCCAATTCCGAACCCCGGACCCAAATTCCAACTAGAAGTCGAAAAATTATTTTGTTTTCGAAAATTGTTTTAATTGCTAAAACCCCACTTAAAACACAGAAACAGTAAGAACACTTAACAATAGCAACTAAACCCTCTTCGGACATTGGTCGTCGAGAAAAACCAACTTACAAAAATTAGAATTTTCGGCTTTTTATTCGAATAGCACCGGTTTTATGGCGCCGGGTTTCTGGAGCCTAGTTCATTGCGCCGAATCTTTAGCGCCTAGTTGAACTAGCACCGAGAAATGAAGGCCACATTCGTGATCAATCAGCGATTCGATATCTTATACATTATTAACTCCGGATAACTTCAATTGACCAGGACTTGGTGGCGCCGGAGGCTACAGGACATTTCGCCACATAAGCCAAGATTGAAATTTTAGCATTGAGTGGAGTAGTGCAAAATTTTTCCTAATTTAAGTCAAACAAAATTTTTTTTTTAATTTCAGAACTGTATCAGAATTCTTCATGCGCAGGGCAATGATTCGCTTCGCTATGAGAAGGCGTCCAAACGTTGGAACCGCAATCGCAAAGGTTGAGGATGAAAGAATGAAGATATCATCTGAGACCATTCCCTACCCCAAAAATGTGTATCCGATGACCAAATTAGCGTAATTATGTCTATTTCTTAAAATCTAAACCCCACCACTCTCATTGAGATTGTGGTAAAAATGGGAAAAGGAGTCAAAAAAGCAGGCTCTATTTTCATTTTAGGAGTCGAATTAGAGCTAACAAGTCCATTTTTTGTTTGTTTGGGAGTCTAATTGATACGAGTCCTAAAAATACAAGTCTCAAAGAACAGGATTTTATAAAGCATAGAGGAATCAAATTACAATGATTAGAGAAGTGGATCTTTAAAGCAACATGGAAGTCAAATCTGAAAATGATTCAGCCAAGGGCAAAGATTTTCTTGAACATCTTGATGAGTCCATTTCTTATCAGCGAGCCCATAAAAACACGATCTGAAATTTCAATTTCAATTTTTGTGACATGTTTAATTGAATACCATAGTAATAAACGCAGCAGATTAATAAAATCGTCATCCCACTAGGCTTATACAACGCCACAGTGAATGGTTTGACTATGAGCAAGAATGTTTTGATGCCAACAGTTAATAGGAGGGAACACTCAAAAAAATATTCTGCCAACGACGTCGCATGATTCGTCCCTCCCTTTGCTAAGATATTCTTTGAATTATTGGAATGCCCAATCATTAAATCCAGAGCTTCGTCAATATCGTCGAAGACAGATGAAAATTCTGATATAAAAACATTAATATGATGAAGAGGCGAAATTTGAAAAACTAGTACCAATCTTTTCTCTCTCCAGGTCCACTAAACGTTGTTCGAATTTTCGTAACGTTTCTTCCAATTGGTGGATACGTTCTTCCAAACCGTTTAGCTGTTGCTTCATATTGTCAAAAGCGGAAAAGCGCTCTAAAAAGGAACAAAGAAAATTGAATTTTTACTAAAGCAGTGACACAAAATTCACATATAATTATTAATTAATTAGTTTTCTCGAATTAATTTAGTTTCTGTTGCACGAGTTTTGTATTTACCGGCTTGAATCATCCTTAACGTCGATAAGGGAGCAGAATGCTCAGCGGTAACATTTTTCTTCGAATTTCCCCATGCGACGACAATTACAAGCGCTATCAGAGGGACGAAAAACAACTTTTTTGACACTGAATGATTTGATTGGTTGCCATTGGCTTCATCGTTTAAGTTATCCTCGTCCTTAAATTTGTTATTTTAACAATAAAAGTGCGTGCATCATTACATTTTGTATTCCATTGTCTAACACTCCAGCGTCTCCCGAAATTTCATCCTTAAATTTTGTTTTAAACTGCAATAGAATTGCGTTCATCAGCTTACTTGATCATTCACCGATTGCAAATGATCACCATGCGTAGTTGCCGTTCTTTGGTCGAGATTATTTGGGTCATCCATTATTTATAAATGAAATCTGAATTCTCAAAAAATAAATTATATTAGGGACAATGCGAAAATATGAGCATAAAAAGGATTTGATAATTTGGGAGTTAGAAAGTTTGTCATATAATGGAATTTGTAAAAACAAATCTAAAAGAAAACGGGTACCGCGGATTCTGAATTTTGATAAAGAACTTATTAAAACAAATTCCTTAAATCAATTCAAAACAAAACTCAAAAATTCTTGAGGGTAAAGAAGACCGAAAAAAAAAACTATAAAATCAAATTAGAATAATTGTCATGCATAAGTGATTTGGCATATTATACTGTATTGATCTCATATTATTTTTATTTATCTTGGCGATCTTTTCCTATTTTATTTTTATTTGTATTATCCGTTACTTGTGGACAAACAATTATTAATGTCCACAATGTAAGCGGATTTCCCCTTTTGTGGACCTTTTTCTTTTGACATAAATAAATAAATAAAAGTATTGGGACTAACTGAACACAAATTTCTCAGATTTTTTGACCAACAAAATATTGATTTTTCTGTAATTAAAATCTTGCCCATCAACTTATGCACCAGTGAGTTTTTGGGGTTGGTACAGGCGTAGTGGTTATTTTTTTTGAAGTGAATTGGTCAAGTTGAGTATGATATCATTGGATAGGCCGTTTAATTTGCTATCGAATACGCAATAACAATTCACTTGTTTTAATTCTTATTTTTCGTATTGATGAATTTTCTTCAATTTATTAAATTAAAATCGCGTGTCCATAAACATATGCACCGCACTGTATGTAGCGTAGGGTGATAACTTTATGTAGCGGAGGGTGCTAATTTGAAAACAATAGGGAGGACCCTATTGATTTTTTTTTTCTTTTTCTATTTTTTTTTATTTCAGATTGGCCAAAATTAATGTTTCGTTGTTAACGACCTTTAAACCCTTTGAAACATGTTTTTAGGTCCTAAAAACAAAAAGCTGGCAATGAAACGGCGGCAATGAATAGTCGCGTTCCGGAAAAAATATTGTGTATTTAGCGGTAAAATTCTATTTAAAATTTAAAAGTTTTTTCAAAAATTTATTTTTTTCGCATTTTTATGCAAGAAAATTCACACTAAATTCATCTCACAATCAACAGTTTAATCAAAAAAATTATTCTTTTATCAGTGAACAAATAATGACGGAGCTGGCCACCAAAAATTCGATCACGCTGAAAGGTTCGGCACAAATGGTCCAGCAATTCTTCCATTACGGCATTCACAGCATTCTCTACCAGCGCGGCATTTACCCATCCGACAATTTT
Organism: Heterodera filipjevi; assembly: GCA_039877585.1. Taxonomy (NCBI): domain Eukaryota; kingdom Metazoa; phylum Nematoda; class Chromadorea; order Rhabditida; family Heteroderidae; genus Heterodera; species Heterodera filipjevi. Next base: position 10,191,228 of record JBDPZO010000007.1, on the reverse strand, counting down.
GCGCGGTTTTTCATTATTTTTTTTTATGTACAAAATCTAAATCCATGGGTTTTAGTGAGAAAAAGTACGGAATGACACTGTTGGTGAACAAGGACCCGAAGTTGGAGCAGTTTCTAAACCCACTCCTTCAGCATGTTGAGGTTGCCATAACAGAAAACAATTTGAAAAGGATCGTTTGTCATTCTTATAATTAGGTGATGCTAACCAAACAGAAGTTGAAGAAGTTGGTGTTGGTCATCACGGACATTGCCAGCAAAGAATCGCTGGAGAGGTGGCAATTTGACATCGAAACAACTCCGGAAGGGTAGAAAGCTATTTTTTTATGTTCAATTAAGTCCATGAACCTGGGATCCTATATTTTGGACAAATTCTGGCGCTATTCTGAAGGTACTGAAATTTGTTTTTTGTTTTTTTAGAATTTTCGGTACTTGTCTCGTTTACGCGAGCCAATAAAAAATTTTTTTTTTTTTTTTTGCTTAAAAAGCTATTTTAGGACTTTTCAGCGTCGGGGAGGAACCCGATTCTGACATCTACTTTAATAAAATAAACCACACTAATGTAAATTTCAATAAAATGAGACAACATTTGTGCAATTTCTAAATTTTTGTAATATTCGAATTAGGGTTCGGAATTCGAATTTTGGGCAAAATAGATGTCAGAATCGGGTTCGACCCTGAAAACCCCTAAAATAGCTTTTTAAGCAAAAAAAAAAAATTTTTATTGGCTCGCGTAAACGAGACAAGTACCGAAGAATTTTATGTATTATATCGATATTGTCCCAATATTCGATGTAATACATTAGTCGGAAAATGCGTCCTATTATTTAGAAATCAACATCTACTTCAGATTTAAGAAACATACAAAAAAAAAGGAACCAAATTTTAGTAACTTTAATAATAACGCCCAATTTTCTAAAAATATTATTATTTTTCAATATCCTTTTTCAGAGAGAATGGCCATGGGAATAAAGATGAGAAGCGAATAAAGCAGGAAATCAGTGATGTTCTCAGGTGATAATATTTGCGTTTTTTAATTATCTGCCCCCTCCCCTTCTCAATTAGACAAATCACTGCCTCCGTCGCCTTTTTGCCCTTGCTTGAGCAACGCTGTTCTTTTGACGTGCTCGTCTACACGTTCAGGGACGCGGAACTACCCGAGGTGGGCGAACAAAATGCTTCAATTGTGGCACTTTGTTCCCATTTTTCCTATTTTCAGGGCTGGGCCGACTCAAGCGAGTGCCACATTGACAATGCCGAGCAGGTACAGTTGCGCTCCTTCTCCAGCTCCATTCACACAGTGCACACGCGTGTCCAGTACAAGGCCGACCTTTGAAGAGCAGTTCAGTGGCGCGAGCAAAAAAAAGAAAAGAATAAATTTGACGCATTGTAAATTTTATTTTTCGAAAATGAAAAAAATTATGAATTGATGTCATTTTCTGTCGGTCTCGTTCTTCTTCCGCCTCCTCAATGTGTTGGCAACGCTCAAAAGTTGGTCCAACCGTTTTTCAACTTCGACTGCTGTAGTGGCTTTATTGCTCAATTTGTTGAATTGCGCGGGATTTTGCATAAAGGCACTCACACATTTCTTGCTGAAAATGTTTGTGCAGATAAAAAATAAAACGCCATTGCATTTGCATTTATCTTGAGGAATTTTCATTAAATCAATCTTTTGACATTTTTCTAATTCCAAAACCAGTGGAGGGCGAATGACATACAACACAATTGCGCTTTTAGCATGCCAGCATTTCAATTAGACATTGACAAATGAGAGTAGAAAAAACATACGCATCGCCAGCCGTTTTTTTGTAGGCCAACATCAATTCCATGTCCATTTTTCGTGTCCAACAAAAACTACTACGGTTCTCTTGTGATTGTTGTTGTTGTTGTTCAGCATTGTCGTCGTTTGGTGAATGAGCCTTTGTCGTTGAGCAACTGTCCGAATGTTCGACCGACAGTGAACCGGCGGAAGGGGACGGGTCCGTCGGAGGAGCATAAGCTTAGGAGAGATGAAATAATAAAGCATGGCCAACAAACTTCAACCCAAAAGTTACCAATGGCCACGTTGCACACCCGTCCGTTCAGTTCCGCCGTGACACGCCCATGCCGAACACGAAGTCGACTCCGCTCGGACGGGTCGCGCCGGTAGGGAAGCCGTACATGCTCAAAATGTAACTGGTGCTGGTCATCATCGTCGCCAAACTGATCATGATTAGTCGATGTTGCAGTTTCGCTGGTGTGTTTCTGCTGGTACTGCTTGTCAAGGTCAACAAATTCGTATTCCCAATCCTCGACACTGAAACCGTCGTGTTTTGATGGGTGTATTGGAGGGAAAGATTTGTTACAAAGAAATGAATGGAACTTAAATGCTGGGGCTCTGCATTACCACACAACGAATGCAAAAATAAGTTTCCCAACAAACTTTTCGGCAAATTTTGCTCCCATCCATTCGCGTCGCAACAGTCGCCATAACGGCTCGTCCCTAGCGGCAAATTGGCGCTGAAGGGCCTCGAAAAAATGTTGCTCCGAAGTGATGTCCATGGAGGCTAAAAAAAGGAGTAAGGGGGAATGAAGTGGAATTTTGCTTAAACAAACCATCATAACTTAGGGTCTCTAACTATCAAAGCCCAAAAAGGTCAAGAAAAATTCAACAGAAATTGCTTTTCAAAACGAGTCCAAAATGATTTTAATTGGATTATTTTATGATAAGATGACGCATAGCCATTGATTAATATAAATTATGAATTGGTGTGTCAAATTGTCATAAAAGCTTTGTTTTTTATTAAAAAATAGTTGACCTTCTTTAAGAAATTTGAGCATGTGTTTCATCTGGGCAGGTGTTCGACTTGGAGACAAATATGTCTTAAACATGGGAGAACGTTTTGGACAATAATTAAGGACAATCAGAAACAATCATCATTGTCATTGTTTTTATCCCAATTCCCTAGAATAAACCGAACATTATTAATTGGCGTGACAAGACATAACAGCAAAACAAGTATAGATAAGATTGAATGCATGATAAAATTAATCACTTTTCTGATCAGTGCATTCTCTGCCCAGACGAGTGATTTTAGTGCCTTTTGGGGTTAGCCTTGGATTCGACTCATTTTAAGACACACTTACATGGATAGTCTTCAGCATGCGCAGCGCGCGTTTGCACGCCTGCCAATGGGGGTCGGCGCGCAGTGTGTGCGGCAGCTGTGCCACGGGCGCAATGGCAGCGAACAAATGGAACAGTTGGGGGTGAGTGAGGCCCATCAATTGCCACAGTGAAGTGAAACATTGTGCTGTTGAGGAGGAGGAGGAAAGGGACGACGATGAGGCGTCGTCTTGAGGAGGGAGGGTGGCCAACACGCGTTGGACGGCACGCATTTTGTCCTGAAATAGTCAAGACAATTTTAGGTTGACCAATTTTGAAATAGATTGGTTACCCAAGGGAGCCATCCCTCGAGGGACGAAGACGGAAGAGGGCAGTTCAGTTCATCCACCCCCTCCGTTCACGCCCGCCCCCCAATGGCTTTTTGAGGTCGCTAATAATGAATATGACTTATTTTGGCTAAAATTTAATAAATTGTCAAAAATCAAAAGGGTCCCTCCCCCCTATGGTTTTCAAAATTAGCAACCCCAACTATATAAGTGCCTAATTTTTCTTTTAAGGGAGAGCCGTGGAGGGAAAAAGTCGGGGAGGGGAAGGTAGGACCCACGGATTAGAAACAAACTGAATAGTACCTTTTCTCACATCAGTGGAACTAATTCTCCCCCCCCCCCTCCAGCTCTTGTCACCCCTTTCCCCCGGGGCGTGTTCACCTGATGCATGAACATTCGCTTCCCAAAATCCTCGTAAATTGCGGCGGCCAATGCGCGTTCAGTTTGCTCACGCGCGCGCGCATCGCACAGCGCGGCCATCCCGCGCTCGGCCCGCTCATGGCGACGTGACTTTTTTTGTTGCTGCTTAAATGAACAATCAAGTAATCCCTCTCACAGTTTTCCCTCATTTTTTTAATACGAAATTAACGGGTGCACCACGGACCAATTGCGTTGAAGCTACCGTAGCCATGCCATTTTCGCTACAAGTGTTGTTGTTGGCGTTGTCGCCGCTACTTTCTGAAGTCTTCTTCTTCGTCGCAGATGGCGTTGTTGTTGTCGTCGTTGTTGTTGTTGTGCCGCCTACAGCCCCGCCATCTTTTGCTGTACTGCTACAGCTTCTGCTACCGTTGGTCGCTACCGTAAAACCTGTCGCTCTGTCACCACCGTCAGCAGAAACAGAAGTCTCTCCGCCGTCTTCCATTGTTGTAGAAGAAGCTGTTCGGATGCGCTTCCGCCACCGTGTCTCCACTCCCACATGGTCCTCCTGCTCAACAAGAATTTGCTGTTGTTCTTCTTCGTCAGCAATAACAAAGTCTTCAGGCAGTTCAGCTGTGGTGGTGATGGTTGAATTGTCTAACGTTATGGGATTCAACCCCTGCTCCTTGTGTTGTTCGCCTTCTGTAATCGTTGTTTTCGTCAATTTTGCTGATGCCATCGTTGAACAAGATGCTGATGATGATAGTGGTGTTGCAGGAAAGCATCGTTTTCGTGAAGTAGCCAATATACTGGGCTTCAGCACCTTTTTGCTGCCATTGTTGTGCAGTTGCCGATTTGTTGGCGATAGAAAAAAGTTATTAGCTGCACTTTTGCCGTTGTCCTCCTTGATCATGACGGAGTTTGACAAGCTGGAAGATGCCTGCCGATGAAAATGATGAACAGGGGCAGAAACAGAATGGGGTGCAATGCCATCATTCAGTGGTGTTTCGTCAATGCCATGCTTCTGCTGTCGATCGACAGCGACAGTGCCATCACCACTATCGTCCACCATGATCATTTGGGTTTGGCATTTGCTTAACAGGTTGGAAAGCCACTAAAAATAAAAAACATTTTCAGAAGTGAAAAAAAAAATCCACTTTAAGCCAATAGGGCTGCAATTCGGTAGGCCATCCAATGGGCGCCTTTTGTTGTGCCTTTTCACCCAAATCGGGCCGATAAGTGACCGGGAAATTGCCCTTCTCCGCCTCCATGACCAACTGGTGATAAATGGTCGGCGATGGGCACGAATGGGCATTTCGCTAAACAAAGTTTTGGCATTTAAAAATATATAAAATAGATGGAAACATTCGGCGTTTTTTTCTCTATCGATCATCTGTAGGACCAAACTTTAGAATTAAAATTAAACACCCAAACATTTACAATATGATTTCGAATTTGATCCAAACGTTTGGTTGGCAAAAAGTAGTGCTGGACAAGTTGGTAACGGTTGCGCATTTTGCCATTACGAGACGGAACCCCGCTCAGTTGGTAGAGACCAATGGCGAGCAGTAACTGGAAAAATCCAAAAATCATTTTTAATACCTAAAATAATGTTCAGAAAGAAATTACTGAATGAACAGAGTTTCTCTCGAGCAGTAAAGAGACTTCCCCATTCATTATTCATCATCCATCCCCTCCCCTTTACCTGTTCCGAATGCAAAAATCGTTGTGGCGGCGGTTGTGGCACCATTCCCATATTTCCGCTGATGAACCGGTTCGGGCACAACAAGTCCGGGTAGCGGACGGCCCCACTGCGCGACAGCACCCACATCGTTTCGTTGCTGGGCCGTTGTTCCTCGCTGTGTTGTAGAAGCTTATTTTGGAACAAAATGAAACCATGTGTGACATATAGTCGTCATACCGAGACACAGTGGGCCCCAAATCATAGCCGACCGAAATGTCACCATGACAAAATGCGGACAAAAAAAAATGTAAAAAAAGCTTTAAAAAATAAAAAACCGGCTTAAAAAAGTAATAAAAAAATTTTTATAAATTTAAGAAACTTTTAGTTAGAAATTCTTTTGAAATCAATTTATTATAAATTTTCAATACATTTTAATTAGTGTTGCCGGGAAAGTTCAGATTGACGCTTTGAAAAAAACGCTATGCTTCAACAACGACGCCCCCCCCCCCCCATTTACTTCGATTGAATGTTTGTGGTGCGTGTCGTTTTCCTCTGCCGCTGTTGTTGCCGCCGCCAACGCCAAATTCACCTCACGGCACGCTTTGATGTCATGCGTACTATAAATAGCCGCTTCCAACGTCGGTACGTTGAACACTGACTGGACGGAGCCGAGTTCGCGAGATAATGCGTCCAATTCATGCTAAAATGGGTTTAGCACATTTAATTTGGTCCATTTAAAAATGTGTAAAAGGGGCCAAGAAAGGGATGACGGTACACTGACCAGCATTAGCATTGCCTTGTTGTGTGGCTCTACCAAGTCGGGGTATTGAGAAGTGCCCACAATTGTTTGACAGAGAAGCTGAACATGCTGAAAATGTTGGAGAATGATTGAAAATACAACCAAATGAATATTTCAGCGACCTTTTCAAGCTGTACTTTCAATGCGTCCAGTTCCAATTGCGCAATTGTGGGGGATGAGTTCAGCAGCGAACATGACGAAGATGTGGTTGGCTGCGCCTTCGTGGTATTGTCGTTGTCGTGGTCTGCGTGTTGCGTCTTGTCTCCCGTATCCGCCATCCGTGGTGCCGTCGATGTTCCACTATTGGCGAGAGGCGTCGAAGTGCCAACAGGTGACGGTTTTGCAACATCTGATCTCCAGAAGATCTAAAAACCATAAACACATTTATTTATTATTTATTTTAGTGTGTCATTGCGTTATTCCAAAAAAGTATTGTCCGACCTTGACCGTTGATTCATTGTCGTCCTTCCGGCCGCCGATCGTTATAAAATCATTGGCACTCTGTCGTCCATTTACCGTCGTTGTTCCACCAGCACAGATGGGCTCGAAAGGCACCTCCAACGGACTCGGATCTTCCCAATCCTCGACAAAGTCCTGCTCCAACGCTTTCACCTCCCAACCTGAAAAGCAAAAAACAAAACAAATACCCTTAAAATTCTGTCAAAAAATACGCGGTATTTCGGTGGCTCTGTCCCGTCGAAATTCGTATTCTTCCTCCTGCTCATCATATAATTCATCAAAGTCCGGGAAGACGTACTCCGGGTCGTTGTCTTCTAAACCAAAAAAGATAAATGATCTGAGGGTAATGTATAATCCGGGGTTCAACTCAAACCGAAATTAGTCCCAATAGCTATTGTAATTCGAAAAGTTTTATTTGAGTGCATGTTAGTAAATTCCGGATCAGGATCAGGATTAGGGAATTGACCGGGACCCGATTTAAAATCCTGTTTTTCCGGACTCCTGATCCAGGTCCATTTTTCCAAAAACACCCGGATGCGGATAAGGAGTCCGGAAAAATCCTGACAGGATCCGGTCCTGTTCCGATCTCTACTCAACACACCGTCGTCGTAAAGTTGCTGTCGAATCTCCGGGTCAATTTCCGTGTCGGTGGCCAACGATTTGATGAAAATTGGATAGATCGGATTGTCAACCTGCGCCAATATATATATATATATATATTTTCAAATGAACAAATGAACAATACAACATACCTTGGTCAGAAATTCGAAACCTTGTTGCTCGTCCGTCTCCTCCTCTTGGGCGACATGAAGCCGTTGTTGCTGTCGTTGTTGTTCATCTCCAACTTGTCCAGTTGCTTCATCAACAGCCTCTTGGAACTGCTGATGTCCGTCCGGTTGTTCCTCTTCCATGTCCGAGCAGACAAAGTCCGTGTCGGAAGAACACACGGATGATTCCTCATCATTCGGCTCCGAATCGGCCGAATTGGTTTTCTGAAAAAGGACTATTATTTACATATCATATAACAAGAAGAATCCCGAGGAAGGGGTATTTTGCATAAGAGTACAACTCAAAACGTCGCCAAAAAAATGCTTGAAAACATTGGATATTTAAAAAAAAATTCCAAAAAGTTTTTTTTCCGTGACGAAAGTTTCTTAAAATCTAAAATTTTTGAAAAATTTCTGAAATTTTCAAAAAAAAAAAATGAATTTTTTATTTTTTTGGGTTTTTTAATAAATTTTTTCAAGGACTAAATCAAGGGTTTTTAGCAGTTTTTTCTACGGCGAAGTTATGTCTCGGCGACATTACAGCGGCGACTTTTCGTTATCCCGACTTTGGCTTTTTTTTATGCCAATTCGCTCTAATCAGCGTGTGCCTTTCTTTCCTTGTCCATCGCTCTGCCGTTGCTCACCGTTTTGCCTGCCTCCGACTTTTCCCGCCTCTTCCGTCGCTTCGTCGCGGTCGGGTCGTTTGCCGGACAATAGTCCATGTCCTCCTCCCTCTGTGCGGTGTTTGCCGATGTGCCCTCTCCATGCGCCACTGTCTCATCACCGCTGTCCCCGTAATTGATGTCCAAAAAGGTTCGTGGCCCGACAATCGGTCGCAGTCGCGCGGAAGGAATGCGCCGGCGCGTGATCCGCTCCAACTGGCGCAGTCGCGCACGTGTCATGCGCAGTCCGGCCATCGCGTCCGGGTCTTTGCGCACCAAAGTGACAAATGTTTGTGGGTTCTTCACAATGTGCTAAAAGAGGCCGGAAGGGGGGGGGGGAATTAATTATCTATAATTAAGCAATTAAAACTTATTAACCCTTCATGGAAACATTTGCAAAAACTCACAAAAATTATATTCTTCACATTTTGTGCCGTCAGATTGTAGGAGCAAGCGAACAGTTCAAGTGCCTGGAAAATGTTCGAATATTTTAGGGTTCCTAACCATACAAAAGATGAGTTCGTTGAAAGCCTTGAGGCTCACCAAGATAATTAATCAAATCGCTCTTCGGCAAAACATTAACTACCCCGGCAAACCCCAAAACGGACTACAAATTGGACTGATCAGTATGATTGTCGGTTTCTGGAATATTTTGAAACCGAACCAAAACCGGTCGTTTAGAGTTTACCCTGTCAAGCTGTTCGTTATTATTGTTGTTGGTGTCCTGTTGATCACCGTCCTCCACCGCTTTGTCCGTAGTCGATGAACCCGCAACAGTGGCAGGGAGGAGAACCTCTCCAATAGCAGGACAATAGCAATTTGCTCCGTTTTCGCCTCCCTCCATCTGCTGTTGTCGGTCATTGCGTTGGTCCATTACCATCATCAGCAACTGTTGTTTCGGCGAAACTACACATTTGTCCTCCATCATTCGTGGCTTGAACAGATTATACCCCAAAAGAGTAGCATCAACCAACCAACCAACAATTACAATAAAATAAAGAATGAATATTTTTTTAAACAAATTCCGAAGTATTGAAAGCTGTGCCACATTTGACATCAAAATGTTTTTATGTGGTAAATAAGAAATATAGTAATGCAAAAAAAAAATATATATAAAAAAGATTAGAATTTGCAAAAAATGGACTAATAAAATGAGTTATTTTGGTGTTTTCTCCTCTTCCGTCCACTCCTCTTCTTCCTCCTCATCGTAATCATTCTCCTCCTCTTCCCCCATGTCTTCGCTCTGTTCTTCTTCATCCTCTTCTTTCTCCTCAACTTCGCTGTCGCTATTTGTGGATGATGCCGACGAATGGTTTTGTTGGCGTTGTTTGGCACGCAATTTCTGTCTTAGTCGGCGATCACTTCTGCACAGTTCGGACAACATCTGCAAAATGGTTTCTATTATGGCTAAGGAAATCTTTCCCGCGCCCCAAAACCAGTCTTCCCACTCCCGAAATTGTATAAAAATTAATTTCTAATTATTCTTTTTTTTCTTTAAAAATCCCCATGAATTTTTTCTGTCAGGAACTCCAAAAAACTTTGTCATTTCATAAATTGTTTGTTAAGTTTTGATTTTTATGTCATTTTTTTAAATTTAAGTTTTCTTGTAATTCCATGACAAAATGAGAGAAAAACGCCAAAATTAAGTTTTAAAAGATTTCTCTGCAATTATTGGCACACGCCCTTTTGTTCTGTTTGGCGCTCACGTTCAACTCGCGGAGTGAGTGCTTAACTTCTGCGTATTGCTCTTCACTCATCGCTGATTTTGGCTTGAGTATGCCATCGTTTGTTGGTGTCTCATTTCTCCGCTTTTGTTGTTCGGCATTTTCTTTTCCTTGTTGGTAATCATCATTAGTCAAATTTGAGGAGTCGCTAACTGCAAGAATAATTCAAATTTATTAAAAATATTATAAAATTGGTTTAATTGACCTTTCGGTTCCACAATTTTTGTGGCCATAAATTGTTGAGAAGTGGTCGAAAGTTGGTCCAATTGGCTGAGAATGTCCGCCATTGCTTTCTCCGTTTTGCGAAGTCTGTTCTGCACCGAGCGAAGCTTGGCACCCCGAACACCTGCACGCACAAAAAAAAAGAAGAGAATATTAATGAATTAGAGAGGAAATTACTGATAAATCTCACTCAGATGGCTACTTTACCTCAGATTTTGTCATTTAAATATCACAAATTAACAAAAAGAAAAATTACCAAAAAATTCATTGAAATGGAATGTCCTGTTATTTGGCATTTCGACATAACTAGACAAAAAGCTTTTAGCTGACACTTGCGGCGCCCACCTCTTTGGTTGGGCGCCGAAAATATTGATGCTGCATTGAAACTAGCATGTCGCGCTTTAAAAAGATAGAAAGTTCTGACCGTATTCCATGCCGTCCTCAGTCCCTTCATCGTCGTCCTCCTCCTCCTCTTCGCCAGACAAAAGGCCATACGACAGGTCGCGACGACGCTTTTGCCGCTTATTCTTTGACTTAAACATTATCTGAATGCGGTAACACCATGCCATACCGTTCTTATGCCTTCACGTCTTGTTACCGTAAAAACAGACTTTTGTGGTCCTACTGTATTAGATGGGTACGCTTCATTTCCCTCCGAGTCATTTCAGCTCTCGAAAGAATTTATTTTAACTAATCTTTCGAAGTTTCTTAAGGTCGAAAAATAATTGCAATTTTCTTAGAATTTAAAAAAATGAAAAAAAGCTTTAAAAAATAAATTCATTTTCTGAATCTTTTCACAAATGACATTTTGGTAATGCTAAAAGGAACGTTTCCAGACAATGAAATTGTTTAAATTGGTCATTAATTATGCCAAATTTCCTAGTCTTACTACCAACCGCCCAAGACCACATCTTACACCCGTAACGCTACGCTCACCTTGAACAATGTGTAGAGCAAAAAGCACACAACGCCCACAGTGTAGAAGGGCAGCATCCATGCCATTGAACCGCCACTTTTGCCACCCCAAAAACCGCCATGTTGCTGCTGCTGGGTTTGGTGCATGTCCGGCATTCGCATGGATGCGCCCGGATGGTGTGGGGGAGGGCGATGGGCACGGTCTTGAAAATGGAGAAAAATTAACAATGTTGAAAATGGTTTGGGTTTTTTCAAAAAAGATTATTTCTGTTATTTTGCCCTAAAAATGTCCGTCTCAAATCACTGAGCGCTAAAAACCGTAAAATTAACACCTCTTTGCTGCTGTTGTTGGTTCGGCCCCATCATCGACGGGTGTACCGTTTGGTCCGTGGACGCTGCCGACTGTTGACGACGAGTAGCACCGCCACCGACCAAATTGGAGAGCATTGGGGCAAATACGCTCGGGTATAGCAAGGCAAAGCACAGGAAGATGGCCGCACCGACAAGGCACAATTTCCATTTGGGCAACACCTGAACAGAAGCAAAATTTGGAAACATTTAAAAAGAGGAGGTGGTGGGATTTCTGTAGCGAAAATTGAATTCAGTCTTTTAAAATTTCGAATAAGAATTTAGCATTCAAATTTCTGCAATTATCTTTCAAAAAATTTTATTGCACAAAAGCAAATTGATGTATGAATTCATGGGTTGAAATGACTGTTATACGTCTAAATGAATTTCCATGCAACCGAAAAACAGTTTATTTCGAATAGTCTAAACCGATTCAAATGCAAGAATTCGGAATTGGTCGAAATGAATGTCGGATTCATGATCAGCGACCCTTAAATAATTTTTGTGGGGCCTAAAGTGCATGAGTCCAAAAAAGTGTCAAATTGCTCTTAAAATGAACTGCACCTCTTCGCGTCGTTCTGCTGATCTTTGCCATTCTTCCTCCTCCTCATCGTCCTCCTCCTCCTCCTGGTGTTTGTCGTGCCGTCTCCGTCCCTTTCGTCGTTGTCGTTCCTTCCTCCTTTCATCCTCCCCATTTGTTGTTCGCCTTTTATTGACAAATTTTCTGTTGTGTACGCCAGCAAAAGTTGTTTCATGCATTTTATGCACAACTTGAGGGAAACAATAAATTAAAAATTAACCAATGGAAAATAAAATTTTTGCAATTTCCCTTGGCCTTTAGAAAGACATTCGCTGCCTTTTATAATGGATAAAAAGCCCCTTCCAATTGCACATTTTGTTGGTTGGTTAGTCCCAAACAATTTTCGTCTCTTTAAATGCCATGGACTGCTTGCTTTACTATTTTTTTGGCACTGAATCCGCACAATTTTGACTGTGGCCGGACCTCTCTCCTCTGGCCCATCATTCCATTCAGCAAACATTGCACACAGCTGACGCTGTCAACTCAATTTGAAGTAGCGGCGTCCGCCCGCCGCTCGTCGTCCATGCCTTTCCTTCGCTCGCCCGTCGCACATTAAAAATGCTATTGCTGTAGAGGGAAAGCCGAGCGATATTTTTCTCTCTAACACTGAAACGGAATTTTTTTTTTTTTTCTCAGAAAACTGAGTGGAAGCGGAAAATGGAAAAAGAGAGGAGAGAAACAGTGAAAAGGGAAAGTCCAAAAGAAGGCAGAAAGAAGAGAAAAATTAGGCGAGGAGCGGGAGGGAATTGTTCATGGACTAAGGAAATGGGGAAAAATGGCGGACCAATAAAGGAAAAAAAAAAGAATGCATGAAAGCAGTGTTTCGTCTAACTCCTTTCACATTCAATGAATGCCAGTCCTTACAAAGGGACAAAACCATGTAAATTCCCTTCCCATTCATTACTTTGCCATTTGGGAAGAAGTCTGGCTGGCATTTCTTAGTTTTCTCTATTTTCACTCTTTGTCTGGAAAATATCAATTCTCTGACGCCCAAAAAATTCGGAACTCGTGTTTGCGGGCTCAAAAATTTCAAAAATCAGAATTCCATTACAGCTCTGGCTACAAACCTAATTTATAAGGTATTTAGGAATTTATGGAAGTGAGATTAGCTTTTCTTTCTTGTTTTTTTCTCTTTTTTAAAGTATACTCAACTAAGTTCAATTCAATTAAAAAAAAACTCGAACCTCCGCAATTTAAGTTAAAAAATGTATAATTAATTTATATTTTGCTTTTTCTTCACTGTAAAATATGGAACAACAGCAACATTCTTCAAACATTCACGATCAAACAGAACAACAGCAACAACATTCCGCTGAAGACGCAATTCGCCGGCGCACCGCCGCTGCACGGTTCGACGAGTTGCCAAACACTCCCCAATCATCAGCCAATCTCACAGCAGCTTCCTCTTCCGGTCTGAAACCAAAAATGGGGCACAAATCAAGGAACATTTCCGTCAGTTATATTATTGGTGGTGGGCCCTATTTTTGGAAAAGTTTTACCATTTTCCTCAAAGCTCTTTCAGGGACTTGACGGATCAGGAATCCTGTTCTGACATAAATTGCGAACCTAGAACTCGGATTCGAACAAAGTCGAGAATTCGAATTTTAATAAATTCACATTTGTTTACTAAACCAATCCAATGCATTGAAAACCCATAGAATAGTTGGCTGACACTTTTACCTTGGATCACCATCGATAATATATTACCTTTCCTTCTTTTAAGACGATGACGACGCATTCGCAGTGACGGAGGAAAAGCGTTTGCATCGGTTGAAAAGAGTGCTGCCACAAGCATCGGACAAGCTTGGCTCGTACATTGACGCGACGCTTTCCCATTTGCCGCAGCGGTGCGCACAGAGCAATTTTGGAACAGCCTTAAATAATTAGTGTTTTCAGATGGCGGAATTGGGTGGTCCGAGGCATTCTGTCGGTAAGTGACCAATGCTTTATGGGCGTCAATCTGTGGTCACGTAATGCTAAATTTTGGTTGTCTTCCATTTATCTTGGTTTTTTTTTGGAGTTATGACATTTTTTCCCAACAATATTCGAGTATTAAATTACAATCTTTGACAGATTGTGATGATCAGCTTCTTCTATTTCATCGTTGAGCGGGGCGTCACTTGGCTTATGGCGGTTGTCTTTTTTCTTCAATTCAAATGTTTCTCCGAAATCATCAACATTGGACTGGCCGTTTATCGGCTCTTCGATTTGCCGTGGTTCAGAGCCCTTTCGTGGTAAATAAACAAACAGAGCGAACACAAAATATTTATTTCACATAGGTATTTTTTGATCACAAGTGACTACTTTTTCTTTGGCGAAAGTCTCATTGACTACTGGGGCTTGGTACTACGGAAGGATGTAAGTTTGGGACAAGGTTCATATCGATACTGTCGGAGGTTTTGGGTTGTATTTCAAATCATTGCTCCGGTTTCTCTCCCCTTTTCTATTAAAATAACGAAAATAGAAAAAATAATAGGAATTTCTGCGCGCTTTGGTCACCCATCACCGACTGATCAGTTTTGTGCTTTATTGTTTCGGCTTCATCTGGTTTGTGCTGTCGTTGCAGAAGGGCTTTTATATGCGTCAATTTTCATTGGTATGTAAAAAAAAAAATTTTTTCTTTCTTTTGCTTGACATAATTTTTTTTAAGTTTGCTTGGACCCACGTCACACTTCTGATCATTGTCTCCCAATCGTTTTTGATTGTGCAGAATTTGTTCCAGGGGATTATTTGGTTAGAATATTTTCCTGTTTTTCGACCGGTTAATTTAATTCATCACTTTATTCTGTTTGTTTTCTGTCACAATTGCGTTCAGGTTTTTGGTGCCAGTGTCCATGATCATTTGCTGTGACATCATGAGTTACATGTTCGGCTTTTTCTTCGGCAAAACTCCGTTGATCAAATTGTCACCCAAGAAAACATGGGAGGGCTTTATTGGTGGCGCATTCAGCACCATTTTGTTCGGTTTGATGGTAGGTTCTTTCGGATGATACGAATTGTAGCACCGAATTATGGCCATTTTGCCGGGAGAGGGAGAAAATTATACTTACAAATTTCAGATATTTTTGGCATTATTTGCATCTCTTATGGGTTATCTGTAATTTTTTTCGAGTTTTATATACTAATACAATATGTATAAGTCGCGCGTATACCCTCGAATAATATATAAAGCATTTTTAATTGGTTAGGGTAAAGGAAATTTATTGGCACTCTTTGTTTAGGGTTTTAGGAGAAAAATTTACTTTATAATTTTTTTTTAAGTTGTCCGCTTGTTTGATGGACAACCCAAAGTATGTGTGTCCGATGGAGTCCTACTACCAGGACAACTTAAACTGCACTATTCCCGTTTCCTTCCAGACAAGGCATTTATTTATTTGCTTTTCACTGATTATAGGTTTTTTTTCAACTAAACTACTTCTTTTTCAGACAGTTCGATCCGCCCCGTCCCCTTTCCATGGTGATGCGTCTCCTCCATCTTGACCCGGTGCTCCGTTTTCGTCCCTTTTTCGCCCATTCCGTTGTGTTGGCACTGTTCGCCTCGTTAATCGGGCCGTTCGGCGGCTTTTTCGCCAGTGGCTTTAAAAGAGCATTCAAAATTAAAGTGAGTGCAAAATCAAAAATAACATACGACACTGTTACTTTAATATAAATTCAGAGGACAGATTTTGGAACAATTTTATTTAATTTTTTAACTATGAATGGGTCTATTATTCATCCTTTTAAGGATTTTGGTGACATCATTCCGGGCCATGGCGGTCTGATGGATCGTTTTGACTGTCAGCTGTTGATGGGTTCGTTTGTCAATGTGTACATCTCCTCATTCATCCGGTCGGCATTTTTCGTTGTTTTTTTTTTAATATTACTTTTTTCTTTGTTGTCGCAGGTCGCCAAATCCAAATCGAATTGTGCAGCAAACTCTGTGGCTACCGGTGGAGGACCAATTGGCTGTGTATTACGCGCTGCAGGAACAACTGCTCGCTGCCGGAGTGATCGGCGGATGAAGGAATGAACAAAGAATACTCTCTCATCATTTTCGTTAATGTGAACTACTTAAATAGTGGATTCTTTTCCATTATAGGGCATTTTTCAACGCCATTAATTTAATAAAAGTCATGATATTTTTGTGATCGTATTTCCTGCACAGACATTTCCTAAAAGTATTCCTTGACGAAATTGTAAATAAAAATTTAGCAATTTTGTTTTATTCTTTCTTAGAACAAAAGCTTATTATTCTACTTTTGAAATGCCGTAAATTACTTGGGACGGTGGTTAAGTATTCGCCGGTGGCTTCGCACTTAGCCATCGGCCTGCTTTTCCAATTGACGTAACAAATGTTTTATATTTTTAAAAGGTGCGTAAAAGTATTTTCTAAAATTTCATTAATAGACCGATTCGTACTGGTACCCCAAGAATAAGTATCAAATTTTACTGAAATTCAAAAAAATTTTAAAAAGGCACTTCCAAGTGATAAAATTGGAAGCCGGAAATAACCAAAAGTGAAAAAAATTAATTTGCATCAAATATCTCTGCCCGATGGCTCTCGGTTCTAAGTTATTTTGTTTCGGATTTTGATTTTCTATCCTACGAATCGCCCGAACAGAAGAAAATTTGATAAATTTTTGTTTTTTCGAAAAACTAAGTAAATTAGATAATTTTTAATACAAATACAAACTGAATTGTCCGTTTTTCGGGGCACACTGAATCATTCCAAGCGCAGTAGCTTTAAAAAATTACTGGAAGTGACAATATGCTTCCCCAAATTCTCACATTTTATTTCTAATCCCTATTTATTTTTGGTCTCGCAACATTCCTGGTAAATAGCCTCCCCCCCGCTAGGCACGTGTACGTGCCTGTTACTACAATAATTACCATTTTATGTATTATCAAATACGACGTAAATAAAACCAAAAGAAAACTGTACATTATGATTCTAGATGAATAGAGTTCTCTTAAACTTATCCTATTCCTGTGTCCAATGGATTTCTAAGGCTTTTGCTTCGACCGGGAAAGGAAGATGGTATGCACAGCCATTGTAAGTATTTTTTTTTTCAATTCTTTTTTAAAACTCCTTTTTATTAAAGAGATGAAATGAGTCGACACCGAAGTCGTCCGCCGTGTTACGGCATGGCGAGGCGGTCGCGCGTGCTTTGTGTTGACAATTCAGAAATTGCCAAGGAAGCGAATATGAGTGGAAAATTGGCATATGTTATTTGGGTCTACAAAAGAGGGTATCGAAAACGGCACATGCCCAAGGCGGAACTCGGCGACAAAGTTGGCATTTGGAAAGCATTAAAACTAGCAAAGACAACCAAATTTAGGTGCTCCTTTCTATTAGAGGAGAAATGAAGCGTGCTGTGGTCGTCGGGTGTAAGCAACACCTTGCCGTCAGAAAACATGGGTTGCCCTCCACCGACTCCAACAATGTCGTCCTGCTGGTAAAATTTCATTATGTTTTCGGATAAGCATTTTTGGGTTTTAGAACAATGACGGAAATCCGCATGGAAACCGCATCTTGGCACCAGTCCCCGCCTATTTTATGCGATACCGCAACTCTCTGCACGCTTCAAAAGTGTCGGCATTGGTCAAGAAATTCATTTAGTAAAATGTATTTTTTGTTTCTTAATAAAACAGAAAAAAAATTTGTAATTTTACGGTGTATCCCTGGCATGGTGAATAATCTAAATTCATTTTACACAATTTCGGTTTCTTGTAAACTGAGTAGACGCAGCGAAGTCGGTTCCGTTCTTTTCTTCGAGACAAAAATTCATTACTTTTTGAACTGGGACCCTCAAATTGACTTGCTATATGCTCATTAAAAGTACTTAACCTTCTCCTTATCATTGGAAGACAAATGTTACTTGCCTATATGTTTATGTCTCGGTACAGAAAATATGGTCACAATTAACAATGAATCACGGTATAAATATACCTCGTATATGAGCAAATAGTCACAATAATATACAATCAAAACATATTACAATATATTTATCCTGTCATAATCGCACAGCCAATATTCTTTATTGCTTCTCTCACCCGCGCTTCTCATTGCCCACGCGCAGGCGAAAATTGTCAAGCGAGTCGAGCAGGTCGGCAAAGCTTGCACGCGAACGAAGTTCCTTCTCGGGCCAATCATTGGGTAGAAACTCACGCTGAGGCACCATCACCACCTGAACTAGGGAAAGGGACAAATAACCCAAAGCGATAAAAAATTTATGGGAATTTGGACTTATCTCTGGGAAAGTCGCCACCCAAATAAACAAAAGGGAAATAGCCCTTAAAGTGAGAACTGACAGTGCACCCCGCGTCCAGTGCGCTTTTCACTCTGATTGAGTCCTCAAATACCAGCACATTCTTCGGCGAAGCCAGCTTGGAAGCAAATCGGCGCAACGTAACCTTTTACGCGTCCGGGTGCGGTATCCCATTGATGACTTATGATGACGAATTAAAAAACGGAATTACATTTTGTCGCTTTTCAATGTTTTCAAATACCTGGATTACTTCCACACAGCACACGGATTTTGCCGCCTCCGTATTTGAGCTGCCTTAAACGTATATATTTTTAATATGAAATTTTCGTAAATATTCACATTTGTCGAGTGAATTTCGCTCCAAAGTAGTCCAGAGAACAACGGTTGGCCGTTTAATAATGGAGTTCAGTGTCGATCAGAAACCCATCAAGTCCGAAGATCACATGCGTAATATAAGCGAAATTAGAACTTGACCTCATAATAATATATTTTTTAATATTAAATCATTAGAAAATATTCACCATATATACCAATTTATCAAAGTAAATAAAATTGCGAAAACAATGTTGAGAATTTGATCAAAGAAAAAAAAGTTAGTTCCCGAAATAAGTACATCGCTAGTCAAAAATAAGGTTTAGGGGTCAAAAGTAAGTACATTTTTTTAAAACGTTGTTTTGGAGCTTAATCTTGACTTTTATTCATCAAAATTTTATATGCGACATATTTCTCTCCAACAATTTTTTTGAGCAATTCTGGCTTTGAAATTAGACATTAAATTTGTAATTTTAAAAAAGGAAGGATCGGCGGTGCCGAAAGGCGCCGCCGGGGAAAATTTTGAAAATTTATGGCCGATTTCTTAATAGATTTTTCCCAAAAATATTCAATTTTGTGCCTTATTTTAGAAAATCCCAAAAGGATTGAATGTCCGGCAGTGCCGATAGGCGTCGCCGGTTATAAAATATTCTTTTTGTGCCTTGAAATTTACGCTCATAATCAGCATGAAATTTAATTTAAGCTAAAAAAGATTTGATACATAGAAATTTCCATCGAAATTTTGAATATTTAGTGTATCTGTTAAGATTTTGTTTAAAAAATTCGCTTCAAAAAATAATTTCCTTTCAAATATTGCACTAAAAAGCGGAATTTTCCTTTGAGACCCAAAAATAAGTCCAAAATAAGTACATTGAGCTCAAATAAGTACAATACTTACAAATAAGTACAAAAGCGACCTCTGTTATATTAGGGTTGAGCGGGACCGCTCCCGCCCCGGTTTTGCCCCGGTTTTCCCAGCCAAAAAGCCCCGGTTTTTCAAACTGAAAAAAGCCCCGGTCCCGCTCAACCCTAGTTTATATTTTTGCATATAATAATGCAGGACTCGTATAATTTTGAAGAAAAATTAATAATATGCATTTTCGTACTAATATTACTCTAATTTCATATTTAACGACTATTTTTTTAAAAGTTTGCGTTTTTGCATAACAATGCAGGACTCGTATAATGCTTTGAAGAAAGATTAATAATATGCATTTTCGTACTAATATTACTCTAATATCATATTTAACGACTATTTTTTTAAAAGTTTGCGTTTTTGCATAACAATGCAGGACTCGTATAATGCTTTGAAGAAAGATTAATAATATGCATTTTCGTACTAATATTACTCTAATTTCATATTTAACGACTATTTTTTTAAAAGTTTGCGTTTTTGCATAACAATGCAGGACTAGTATAATGCTTTGAAGAAAGATTAATAATATGCATTTTCGTACTAATATTACTCTAATTTCATATTTAACGACTATTTTTTTAAAAGTTTGCGTTTTTGCATAACAATGCAGGACTCGTATAATGCTTTGAAGAAAGATTAATAATATGCATTTTCGTACTAATATTACTCTAATTTCATATTTAACGACTATTTTTTTAAAAGTTTGCGTTTTTGCATAACAATGCAGGACTCGTATAATGCTTTGAAGAAAGATTAATAATATGCATTTTCGTACTAATATTACTCTAATTTCATATTTAACGACTATTTTTTTAAAAGTTTGCGTTTTTGCATAACAATGCAGGACTCGTATAATGCTTTGAAGAAAGATTAATAATATGCATTTTCGTACTAATATTACTCTAATTTCATATTTAACGACTATTTTTTTAAAAGTTTGCGTTTTTGCATAACAATGCAGGACTAGTATAATGCTTTGAAGAAAGATTAATAATATGCATTTTCGTACTAATATTACTCTAATTTCATATTTAACGACTATTTTTTTAAAAGTTTGCGTTTTTGCATAACAATGCAGGACTCGTATAATGCTTTGAAGAAAGATTAATAATATGCATTTTCGTACTAATATTACTCTAATTTCATATTTAACGACTATTTTTTTAAAAGTTTGCGTTTTTGCATAACAATGCAGGACTAGTATAATGCTTTGAAGAAAGATTAATAATATGCATTTTCGTACTAATATTACTCTAATTTCATATTTAACGACTATTTTTTTAAAAGTTTGCGTTTTTGCATAACAATGCAGGACTCGTATAATGCTTTGAAGAAAGATTAATAATATGCATTTTCGTACTAATATTACTCTAATTTCATATTTAACGACTATTTTTTTAAAAGTTTGCGTTTTTGCATAACAATGCAGGACTAGTATAATGCTTTGAAGAAAGATTAATAATATGCATTTTCGTACTAATATTACTCTAATTTCATATTTAACGACTATTTTTTTAAAAGTTTGCGTTTTTGCATAACAATGCAGGACTAGTATAATGCTTTGAAGAAAGATTAATAATATGCATTTTCGTACTAATATTACTCTAATTTCATATTTAACGACTATTTTTTTAAAAGTTTGCGTTTTTGCATAACAATGCAGGACTAGTATAATGCTTTGAAGAAAGATTAATAATATGCATTTTCGTACTAATATTACTCTAATTTCATATTTAACGACTATTTTTTTAAAAGTTTGCGTTTTTGCATAACAATGCAGGACTCGTATAATGCTTTGAAGAAAGATTAATAATATGCATTTTCGTACTAATATTACTCTAATTTCATATTTAACGACTATTTTTTTAAAAGTTTGCGTTTTTGCATAACAATGCAGGACTCGTATAATGCTTTGAAGAAAGATTAATAATATGCATTTTCGTACTAATATTACTCTAATTTCATATTTAACGACTATTTTTTTAAAAGTTTGCGTTTTTGCATAACAATGCAGGACTAGTATAATGCTTTGAAGAAAGATTAATAATATGCATTTTCGTACTAATATTACTCTAATTTCATATTTAACGACTATTTTTTTAAAAGTTTGCGTTTTTGCATAACAATGCAGGACTCGTATAATGCTTTGAAGAAAGATTAATAATATGCATTTTCGTACTAATATTACTCTAATTTCATATTTAACGACTATTTTTTTAAAAGTTTGCGTTTTTGCATAACAATGCAGGACTAGTATAATGCTTTGAAGAAAGATTAATAATATGCATTTTCGTACTAATATTACTCTAATTTCATATTTAACGACTATTTTTTTAAAAGTTTGCGTTTTTGCATAACAATGCAGGACTCGTATAATGCTTTGAAGAAAGATTAATAATATGCATTTTCGTACTAATATTACTCTAATTTCATATTTAACGACTATTTTTTTAAAAGTTTGCGTTTTTGCATAACAATGCAGGACTAGTATAATGCTTTGAAGAAAGATTAATAATTTCTAGGAAAACTTTCAAAAGGGTGGGAACCAGAAAAAACTTTTGGTTTTAAACTGTAATAAAATTGGTAAATTAATGTTTTTTTGCATGTCTTTTCGCCGAATTCACCACAAAAAACGCCACAAAAAGTTATTGGCTTTGCCGCCAACTGACTGCTCCTTCTTCTCAATGTTTCTAGGCTTTACGTTTTTCTCGCCCCTTTTGCTGCTTGCTTCTTTGTTCCCGCATTTGTTGTTATTTTTGTTTTTTACATCTCTATTTCTCTTCCTTTTTTTCTCTCGCATGTACCCTTCCACCCTCATCTCTCTCGCTCCCTTTCCATTGTGTCTCTCTCTCCCTTTTTGTGATGCTCTCCTCTCCCCTCGGCGGGGGGTTGGTTTTCCTCACTCACCCCATTCGTTTCGTGCACTTTTTGCCTCCGGAGTCCGTCCCCATTCCTTTGCTCTCTCCGCCGCCTCCGTCCGCCCGTCTCACCGCTGGCCAATACGTCGTTTCATTCCGCAGCAGCAGGAACTACACATTCTCTCCTCCTGCCCCAATCTCCTTTGCTTTCATGCCCCTCGATGTGCCATATTTAAATAATTTGCCGTCGCCCTCGGCATTTTCCGCTCCCCCCCCCCCGCGCCGGCACTTTGCCGTTGCCTTCCCCCGCGGGCACATTCTCTTTTTTTTCTTCATGAACTTACCCCCTTTTCCCTTTTCATTTCTTATTTTGTCGGCTCAAATGTCTCATCAAAAGAATGCCTTTATTTGTTTAGTCATTATTCCAGCAAAAAAACAAATTCGATTTCCTTTTAGTCCGCGAAGAAAATAGCCTCCGCCCCCTGGTTTGGGATTTTGAAAACCTGCCCAGCTGAATTTCAGAAAAAATCCTGGCATTTTAGACACCACAATGTGCTGTCACGTTTTTACAGATTTTACGAACCTAATTCGTTAATAATTTTGGTATCATCCGATAGCTTTAGATTGGCTCTATTAATGATCTAATTTTCAAGAGATTAAATAAGTTTGAAAAAAAAATTATGGACAAAAAACTATGTTTTTATTTTCTATTTTGACGGCCAAAACTTTCTTAAATTAAAAAATTTTTAAAATTCGGATGGCTTATTGAGCCAATCAAAGACTATGGGAGAATACCAAGTAAGGTATTGTTGAATTATTTTTTTGGAAAATCAATAAAAGTGTCGGATTTAACGAACGACCTAGCACCTCACCACCTTTTGTGGCCAACAAATGGCACTGGGAATAGTCCAAGGAAATCCATCGGATTCTCCGTTTTGTCTAACAGAAATGGCCACCACTTTTTCCCAATTCGGCCTCCTTAAAGTGTAATTAACGAATACGATAAGGAAAATTTTGTTCAGCACTTTTGCATATTTACCAATATTGTATAATGCGAATTGTCCATTGTTTTGCCAACAATTTATTGCTCATTTCTTTTCCACGACAGCACCTTCAGTATTTGTTGGATACGAAATGCCATCGTCACAAATGACGTCATTTGTTGGCCCATTGCCCGTGAGTTTTTTTTGTTCGCCCTTTTCCAAAACTTTGAAAGTGCCAATGGTCCCCCGAATTTGCCAATATTGAGTTAGTAAACGTAAAGGGAATTACACACTTGCACTTTCTCTCTCTTTCTTTCTCTCCATCCCATTATTTATTGACATGTGCTGTCTGTCTGCGCCAAAATAACCCATTCCCTACCCTCCCTTATATATGGCACTCTCCCCCCCCCCCCCCCCGGTGATGCCAATATTGTCCCGCTGAATTTTAAATAAACAACCCCGAGGCTAATTAATGGGACAAAAAAAGAAAGCAGGTTGTCATGAGAAATTCTTCTTTCCTCTACCCTTCGAGTGTCGTAATGATGATAATGCTTCGAGTGTTTTGATTGAGAAAGTCGCTTTTTTGTTGTTTCAATTCTCGACTTCCATTCCCCGTCTTCAGTTGGAGCATCACTTGGCCATAAAATTCATTACCATTTCCGCCAATTTGTTCTCTTAATTCAGTCAATTTCCGCTGTTGTTGACACATTTTCGAGTTCGCCATCAAACGATGGCAACTGTTCGGTGGGAAATGAGTGTTGGCCACGGCATCGGCGGCAAAATGAAAGGGAAAAGAGGCGGGGGAAAAAAGTCGCAATTCGGCACCGGCAAAGGGACGGTGCCGTCAATGGCATTGGCAACGAAACATTCATCAGCTGTTGTTGCTGTTGCTGGAGGAGGCGACGAGGACGGACATGGAAAGGGCGAACATTTCCAACGACGACAATGGCCAACCAAAACCCCCGGGCAGGATCAACGACGTCGTCGTCCTTTTCATCGCCCACCATTTTCAATGGCACTTTTTCCACTCTGTTTGCCACCATTTTTGCCATTGCTGTCATCACGCTGCAGCGGATGGACAGTGCTGAAGCCGTACGATGTTACTGCACAGGTGCAACCCGTGGACGGGAGAGAATGAAGAAAATATATTATAATGGCATTGGCATTCGTTAGGGATGTGCGGGAAATGTTTTTTACCGGCAATCGGGACGGGTAACGCATCCGGGAACGAAATCGGGATATCAAAAAACCCGGGAAAATTAGTCGGGAACCAGAAATCCCGCGCAGTCCTATCATTTGCTTGTTTATAAGCGAATACAAAGAATCCCTCGCAAGGGAAGGTTGGTCCTATATTCCTTCCAAATGGCATCCTTTTACCCACGTGGAAAAGTGGAGACCAATTGAGGCAGCACTTTCAGATGAGCACTGTGTGCCGTACGGTGTGTGCGAAGCTGCAGTTTGTTTAGTCGGACTGCTCCGAGCAAACAATGCAGGTCCATCCAGGAAAAGACATGGGCAACGAAATGGGCAGGGACAGTACCAGAAACCTGGTCGGAGGGGGAAGGGATGATACACCATTGGTAAAAGCCTTATTTCCTCAGATTTTATTGCACATTTTAATGAAATCGAAAATCTCAAAAAAAAAAAAAATTGGCCATCCCAAAAACTAGAGACCGGATTTTTCAAAACCGCCGGGCCGGGCCGGGCCGGGCTGAGTTTTTCAAAAACAAGGTTCCGGGCCCTGCCGCTCAAAACCTTGTCAACCTTGTAATTCCAAAAATCGCAAGGCCGGGTTGCCGGGCCTTGCAAAACCCGGTACCGGGCCAGGCCTTGTCCGGTCTCTACCAAAAACCAAGGCGGTAAATTTAGGCTTTACTGATTTTGCTAGGGACACCATCCTTTACCTGCTATGGAAATTTTTGGGGCAAAATCGAAATTTTCTCGTAATTTTTTTGTTTGTCATTATTTGGCGTCCCCCGTGCAGTGATTCGAACGTGCGGCAACGAAGCGCTCGGCTGCCAACGCAATTTGGACCGATGGAGTCACATTTGCTCATGCGAGGAGCACTTTTGCAACACTTTCCTTTTCCTTCGGTTGGATTTTTAGTGTCGGGAAAATTTGTTTTTGATTTGGCAAAAAAACAATAACGACACTTAGGGCGAGCACAAACATTGACAACGCCGGCGGAAAAGCAATGGGAGGAGGGGACAAAACGAGGGGCATGGAGCAGTACCAGCAACAGCAGCAATACCGAGACCAAGAGGACCATAGGGTGTTCGAACGGGTTGACCCGCCGCCGGGCGAATTTGCCACCTTTGACCATCCGACGGGTGAGAATGAAAACCAAAACCCATGGCAGACTTTCTAAGGGGGGGGGGGCAAGGGGTAAAAACCCGACTCGTATTGGTCCAACTCGTACGACCCCGACTCGTACCGGTGACGTGTTATAAGTATAAGCACTGTCTAACCCCCGCTGTCTGCGCTCCCACGCAAAATAGGTTTAAAAAAGTATGAGTCGGGGTTTGTCCGGGGCAAGGTTTGGGTTTTCCTGCATTTTATGAGTCCAATAGACTTTTATTGGGTCCTATAATTATATAGCGTTTTTTATTATTTTGATTTTGGGCTTTTTATTATTGCTTTTTTATTTTACATTTAGCTATTTTCATGCTTGACATTCTTCAAGACAATTATTTAAACACCCCCCCCCCGAGCTCGATCATATATTCACAAACGAAAAAACGCTACATAAGACAAATCAAATACGGTAACTTCTTGATGCATAGAATTACGGTAATCAAAATAAGTCAAATAAGTGCTGTTGGGATTTTCAATGGGTCAATGACAAAAAGCCGAAAACCAATTCATGTCCAAATTCCCGCAAATGCATATTCCCATTTTGGGCCGGGGGTTTGCATTGTCACACCCATTGTGTTGAACTGCTCCAACTTCTCTTCCTACCCACATTCCCTCTGTTTTGCCACTCATTAACAAAAATGTGTAACAGATGGCGAAGAGCGCACCATCAAGAACTCGAACCTGCTCACCCTGCTGCTCGTCATTGTGCCATTGTCCGTCGGCGCAGCCGCCGTTGTTGTGGTGGCCATCAATTACTACTGCCATTTGTGCTGACGGATCAATGGACAACAGGAAGAACAGAAAAGAAGAGACAATCCAAAGCATTTCCCCCCCCCCCCCCCTCACTCACTCACTTAATATGCAAACATTCAAAAAATGACTGTGTACAAGTGCCTTTCCCCACTTTTCCAATGTTACAATTAATTACCCCCAAATATTATCAATTTTTGTAAGAACATTCCAGAAAAAATCAATTTTATATATATTCCAAATAATTTCACTGTTACGAAGAGAAAAAAAAAAAACGATTTACTAGAAAATATCAATTTTTTTGAAGAAAAATATGGATTGAGTTGAAAAAGCACATTTTGGTCATGATTGACTGGCAACGGTGGTCGGCCACAAATTTGAGAGAGGGCGGCCCAATCACATTTTATATTTTCTCATTTGTTTTTTAGCTATTTTCGGTTTGGCGCGGCCAGTTTGGCGCGGACGGTTTGGCGCTGCCGTTTTGGCGCGAGGACGTTTTGGCGCCGGCCGTTTTGACGCCGACCGTTTTGGCGCGGCCAGTTTGGCGCGCGTTATAAAATGGCTGTTTTGGCGCGATTTGCTGAATGGGAAAAATTTTTTTTGACCTTTTATAATTTGCTTCAATTATCTTGCTGCGAAGGACATCCTCTAAGAATGGAAGACAAAAAAAAAACGCTTAAAGCTTAAATTTTTTGTTTCAAAATTTTATTCTTAAAAAAAAATCTTTATTTTTATCACTTTCGAAAATTGAAATTGCCACTGATGGACAAAAATTTTATCAAATTGATCATTGATATAAGATACGGCAATATTAACAAAAAAAAAAAACGAATTATGGGTCCATAACACAATTCTGCGAAATTCCTCTAAGAAATTCAACAATATTTTGGTCATCAAAATTTTCAATTTTTTTCAAAATGCGTTTGTCTGCATCTCGGTACTTCTTTTTCTTGGGCGGCGGATCTTGCCCATTTACACATCTAACGTAGTCGGCGTCACGCGCCCGTTGGTCCATTCGAAGAACGTCAATGAATCGCCAAATGGTCGGATAACGGCAACTGAAAATTGTCTGAAGCCGACGATGTGCTGCTTCTGCGATATTATTTGTGCGTTCGTCTTCATTGAGAGTCCGTTCGTAAACATTCCAAAAATCAACTGGAAAACGTGGACGGGTACGCGTTCCATTCGCCAAAGGAACGCCCGTGTAGTTGATGAGAAACCTATTTATGCGTATTAACAATAAAAAAGAAAAGAAAAATCACCAGCCAAGAATTTGGTCTAGTGCTGGTGGCACAAC
Source organism: Heterodera filipjevi (assembly GCA_039877585.1). NCBI lineage: Eukaryota > Metazoa > Nematoda > Chromadorea > Rhabditida > Heteroderidae > Heterodera > Heterodera filipjevi. Next base: position 10,163,567 of record JBDPZO010000007.1, on the reverse strand, counting down.
ATCATTAAGAGCGGTAACTGCCGCAGTCAAATGTTGAACGGGCACAAACGCAAGGGCGGTGATCATACGTGCGGTTTCTGCAAAAACGGGGTCGCTTCTGTATCGCTAAAAGGAAATATTTTATTTGAAAAGAAATGAAAAAGCAACGGCTTGCATTTAAGAGTCCTTCCGAGGCAAGATGATTGTGTAAGTTATGCACTAGATGGAAAAGGCATCCGCGTAGTTGCGCATTCGGAAACACAGCGGTTGCACCTTCCATTGCGGCTTGCTTAAAGTCCAACATTATGGACGTTGGCGCAAATGCAGGCCATGCTTCGACGATCATTCGGAACATCTTTTCGTAAATCAATCGTGACTTTCCGGTGAGAAGACATGTCGCGACCGGAAACGTCCACTTTCCCTTTCTAATAAGGGTTTTTAAACCAAAATGAGTAAAAACCAAATTAACTTTGCTAGCAGAACGTAGACTTGAAAAAATGGATGAGGGGCAATTGAAAAAGTCCCGTCAGCGAACACCTCCGTCATGGCGTGAGCCCAATTCGCGTATGAGCTCTTTCCGAAGATAATGATTCTGAATTCAAAGTGTTTTTTTATGCATAGTACCAATTTTTTTACCGGTGTTGCGACTGGTCGCCATTGAATGAAAAATCACCGGAATCGGAAGGCAAGTATTGCTCATCCTCCACTCCATCGCCCCGTTGGTACACTTGGTAGGCCTGACCAATTTGAAGGTCGTGTATTGAATTTGGAGCAGGCGGTGGAGCTGCAATTTCATGTCGAGCCCGTTTGATTACCTACATATTGAAAAAAATCATTTAAAAATTGCCCCTTTTCTAACTTTTTTGATTCCATGCGAAGTTGGTAACTGAGCAAGTACCGGAGTTGAAACGTTGGCCATTGCATTTGCACGAATTTGTGAGGGCAGCTCCATAGATTCAACGGCACGCCTTTTGACTCCTGTGATGATTTTTTGCGCTTCGGCGTTGGCAATGTTTGATTCGTGAGTGTGTTCATTGACGATTTTGATAAAAATGTTGTTCAAATCAGAGTGTATTCTTCCACGACATTCGTTCTTTCGTTCGCAACGCCAAAATTTGATATCGTTGTCAGCGTTGAATTTGTCGAAGATGTAGAGGAATCCATCATTGACTAATTTTTCCTTATGTTTTTTGGTTTCGACTTCAAACATTCTTAAAAAAGCATGCAAATTAAAGAAAAAGTGTTAAAATTGTTTCAATAAGGAAATTTGGATGAATAAGGTTTTTTCCATAAAAAAAATTTGGAGGTAGGAAAATGGCGCCAAAACGGCGGCGCCAAACCGTCCGCGCCAAACTGGCCGCGCCAAACAGGGCGGTTCCCATTTTACTAGTGGTCTGACGAATGGAGGAATGGACCATGGCATCAATAAAAAATGTCACGAAAAATAAGAAAAGAAAAGCAATTGTTTGGATTGTCGAAAAATTAATAACCGCAGATTCCGATACCTCAGCCGGATGCGCTATTTAAAATTTACCCATGCTGGCCAGAGATGCACGAAATGTTTCGTTTCGTTTCGAGTTTCGTGAATTTCATGCTTTTTTTGGCGTTTCGTGTTTCGTTTCGTTTCGTTTCGTAAAATTTGTTGGGTTTCGTTTCGTTTGGAAAAATTTTGCCAGTTTCGTTTCGGGTTTCGAGTAAATTTACACTAAACACGAAACGAAAACACACCCCTAAAGATGGGATTTGAATGAATAATTGAAAAGAAATTTTATTGTTTCACGCTGTCTTTTAGGTGAAAAAATTAACTATTTCGTATTTTTATAATAATTACTTCAGTTTGCGCTTTAACGAACGATTTTTTTCGACGGCCACTTTCACTTTGGATGATAGAAGAAAACGCCTTTCAGTTGAAAACCTTGAAAAGCAGCTCTTTTTGCATCATAAGTTATTAATTTTCAATTTTGATCTTGATTAATTAGTGTGTGTTAAATTTTATTTAAAGAAAAACGCTTTTCCAAAATCTCGTTGTTTCGTTTCGTGTTTCGTTGCTTAAAATTTTTATTTGTTTCGTTTCGTTTCGTTTCGTAAATTTTTTTTCCTTATTTCGTGCATCTCTGATGCTGGCGCGCTTCGAAAAAAGGCCACCTATGCGCGTTTCGCAAATGGGCCCATTTACTAAAATTTGACTAAATGAAGTCATAACATTTCTCAGAACTAACCAAATTAAACAATTTTGGTATCGTACGACAGTTCTTGGTTGGCCCTATTGGCGTGCTAAATTTCAAAAAAATTAACGTTAAGTTTTCAAGAGTTATGTCGATTTATTCCACTTTTTTGGGCACAACTTTTGAAATACTTAATAAAAAAATTTTAAATTTAGCAAGCTAATAGAGCAGAGCAGGGTTCGTATCGGGTGAACTCAATTTCAAAGGACTGATAAGGTGGAGGCGGGCGGTGTCGATAGGCGCTGCCGGGGAATTTTTGAACTTATAGCAAGCCTATTTTACATGAACGAAAAAATTGGCTCAAAGATATAAAATGAGTATTCGTTTTTGCTAACTATAGTATCTCACTGTCTATTCACACGGTACAAAGTCCAATGCGATACAATAACGGATGTAGTTTTCCACTGACTTAGATTAATGAATTAGAATGCCTTATTTTTTGCCTTAGATTCGAACAACGGCCTAACTTATAAATTTTAGAGCTTAATGAATTGGCACTAAATTATACGACCGCGACTCCAATTAGCGGCCAATTACAAAGAAAGCGACAACTCGATAATGCTCAGGCGTCTCCCTTGGTGGCATTCTCCAATAAGCAGCCATTTGAACAGCCTGCAACCAAAAAACGTTTAATCGAAGTGAGTGAAAAAGGGCATTGTAATAGCTGTGACCGAAAGAGTTTTTTGGCTGAGAACAAAAAAATAATATCATTCAATATTGGACTGAAACTCCTAGAAAATTTTGAAGAAAGGACCCCCTGAAATTGGTCCTCTTGCTACGGCCTTGTTAATGATTGACTGTCGCTGTGCAGTATATACCGTCCATAGAATAATATTAAACTTAGGGAAGCCTTGTGCCAGGCACAAGCGGCACTGCCATCACGAACGAAGTGCGTTTAAAAGATTTACCCGCGAATGCACTGGACAAAATGTTTGTGTGGGCGCACATATTCATTTTCGAGAAGATCAGATACGAGAATGATGAATTTAAGATTGAATGTGGTGAGTTTTTGGGAACCAACTTTTTCTTGGATGAGAAACATTGGGATAGATAATCTTAACTTTTTCCGCCCTTCATTTGTTATTTTATTTTTTTTAGTGAATCGACAAACATGCCGGAAAATGACTTTTAAAGTTCCAACCAATTACCCGACACGGAGGGCCGCTATGGATCACAGTTTGTTTATTAGGCCGCAAATGTAGTTGGTAGTCAGTCCATGGGAGTTTTTTGTTTCCACAATTTTTAAATTTTCCCTGACTTAATTTATCAGTTCTTGTAAGTCTTAACAATGAAACTCGATAATGTGTTAATCCTTTATTGCTTTTAGATTCATTTGTTGATTTGAAACTGCCCGAGAAATACAATGATCACACTGTCAAAACAATCGCCGACATTTTTCGAATTTGGGTACTGCTTTTCATTTTCATTTTCAACACACAGAGGAGAAAAAAAAAAGCTGAATTCCTTTTATTCGCCAAAAACTATTTATTATATTATTACAGAAAATTAAAAGATGTTATTTAAAGTTAAAATTTTTTGTCCCCCTTCAGGAAGCAGAAGAAAGCGAGAAAGAAGTTGCCGAGCTTATGCAAGAAATGGACGAAGGTGTTAAAAATTTCCTTGGATTGCCCGCTTTTTTCGCAATTGCTTGTTGTTGATGGTTAAAAATAAATGCTATCTTTTCGGCTTAATGAATATATCCAAATTTATTTTGTTTAGAAAAAGAGGGTAGGAGAAAATGACAATTGCATATGCCTATTGCTGTCGGTTTTTATTCGTTTAGTGATTGATAATCTTTACAATAGTAGTACGTACAATTCGATCAACTATACAGAGCGCATAGTGCGATGAAGATGAAATGCAGGAGAGTCAGAGGGGGAAAATGAATGCACGACGTACAAAATTCGGCACTTTCTCTATTTACGTCCCAAGAATTCAAGAAGAAATCCGAAAAAAATCATAAAACTATCTTCAGCGGGAATGGAAGAGGACATTCAATAAACTGGGAAGATAGACAAATAAAATTGTAAAAGACAGTGAATTGGGTGGGCAAAAAAAAACAAATCAAATGAATAAACGTTTGGCCATTTCTCATCGCTGCTGACTGTTGCGCGCCGACTCGTAATTGCTGGTGTCACCGCTCGTCGCATTCAAATCCACCTGGCGCTGCTGCGGTTGGTCATCTGCCGCCCAATGACCATCGCCTAATATGAAAAACATTTTAAACGCAAAAATAACTGAGTCAGAGGAGGTATAATTATTACAAGGACAAACCCCCGTTTAATAGAGTTCAATGGCCAAGTGCCCGTCTCATTTCTCAGACCAACATTTTAAAGTGATCTTCCCACCTTTCCCGTCACTGGTAGTTGGCCCAGTCGATGTGCCAAAATTCGGTTGTGGCGTTTTGTTGTCGACCACCACACTTCGTGCCGAACGTTGTGACGGATTCCGAGTAATTGGCGTCCCATTGTTGTTTAGTGTTCGAAGCGAAGTGTTGGTCCAGAAATCGTCGGTGCCAAAGCGAAGCAAATGAGCCATGGCTTTGACACAGTGAAGACGAAGCGGCGGAGGACAGTCGGGCCGAGCAGAGCCAAACACAAGCGGACCAAGTGGAACGGACAACGCTTCAATGGACAACAGACCGAACTGGAAACGATGAAAAAAATAACAAATGCGTCGGGAGATATTTTTTTACAAAGAATGTCTCCTGTAAAAACAAAGAATTGATTTTTACTGGTAATTAGATTGTTTTTAAAAGAAAATAAATGAGTGTTTTCCTACCGAATTAGAGACCAAACGATTCCAATGGCGACAAAGCTGTCCCAACGTATCCATATGCGCCTGGGAGTTGAAATATTGTAATTAAGGAAAAAAGTCTCGGTCTTCTTCCCATATAATTTTTTTGTTTAATTCTTGAACAAGAGCCAAGCGGTTGCCAATCAAGGGCCGCCGGGAAAAATTGATTTTCAGTTGTAAATTTATTTCCTTTCCTTTTTTACACCCACCCCCCTCCATTACGACGACGAATAATCCAAGCGAAGTTACTGACCACTGGCAAATCCTCCACAATGCTTGCCAATCCGTCCAGCAAGGTTTCATTGTTGGCCAAAGAACGGTTCAAAAGTGCACAAATCTCCTTCCCATATGAATATGGAATCAATGGGTCACGAATTTGCCTCAAAAATTTGTTGACACAAGCGGAAATGACAGCAGGGGGAAAAACTTCCTAAAAGAAAATAAGAAATTAAAGGTGTCAATTAATATTAATTGCACTAACCAATTTGGGATATCCCTTTGCTGGATTAACAAATTGTTTGGTGACGGCTTCAACTTCAGCAGGGTTTCTGCAAAAAATTACCATGGTATACGTTATTACAAAATTCCTCAAACAATTACCCCTCAATTTGGTATAAATCCCTGTACGGTATGTAGGTTTTGCAATGGTCCAAGAAATAAGTGCAGAAAATGATCAGCGGCGGAACCATTGGGCGAGTGTCAGGGCAGAAATCACCAAAAAAGACAAAACATTTATTACAGAATAAAAAAAGAAATTGGCAAAAATAATTCGGCTCACCGAGTCGAGGACGTCCCGATTTGATGCCATTTGCAACAACTTTGGGAGTATTATGTCGGGGAACACAGGGCAATGGTGCAAAAAGGCGGCACGATTCGTGAAAAACTTCTAAAAAATAAAAATTTACAAAATCCCAATTTTTTTTGTTTGCCTTTGCATCGCGTGCATTTCACATAAATCACGTTGAAACCGATGGTCTTTTCGCAACGGGTGCACGAATGTTTGAGCAGGTTGCGCCTTTTCTGGAACGCATGCACCACTTGGTCCGCGAACAGCCAAGGACTTTCGCACACCGATGGCAACAAATCATCAACTTCGTCCGAAATGTTTCTACTAAAAAAAGAAAAACAAATCAGATCGATCATTCATTATCTTAAAAATAGCATTGTCTCACCCGGTCAAGTCCCCATGCGATTGGCTTGTCCGACTGTTTTTGATCAGTGTTGGCACCAGCGCCCGTCGTCGTTTAATGCCCCCACTGGCGTTGACTGTTCGTGCAACGGCGGCATGCATGCCGCTCTGTGCTGCCGCAGTGCCGATGATGCCCAGCGGTGTTTCCGGCGGTGGCATGGAAACGGAACGGCGAAGTGCCGCCGACGCATCACCGACCGGTGGTGAGTCTACGCCATCTTCGTTGTCGTCAACACATGGAAACTGTGATTTACGCTTTTTCGGTGTTCTCGAATGAAATGGTTGCAAATGGACTTGTTGTTGGCTCAGCTTAGTCTTCAGCTCATTGTTTTCAGCCATCAATAATCTAAATTTTATATTATTTTTAAATTGTGTTGGCATATGCCTATGCATTGCAATACACTTACTCCAATTCTCGCTCAAGTTTTCGGTTCCGACCAGCCAATTCGTTGCTGTGTTTGCGGGTTCTCTCCAACTCCAACAGCAAATGGTCGAGAGCCGATTTAAGAAAAATGGGTTCTGAGGAATGAAGTCATTGTTTAACTTTGTATAGCTTAGTGGGGGGACATGAGAATGAATGTCAACCGTTTTTGGCGTTGGCGTAAAAGTGGCGAAGTCGGAATATTTCAGTTGTGTCTGAGTACAAAAATGTTCGTTGCATTTGGCAAAAATTGTCTGATAGTTGTCAAAACAAGAAAACAGAATCTAAATTGCTGATATAGAATATAAAAATCAAATTATCAATGAAAAATTAGTTTTAGACGTCAGAAGGAAGTGCATCCAATAAATTTATGATATATTCTGTCTATTGAAACATCTTTTTTCTTGATCTAACAAAGACTATCTTTTTGGGTATCATCGTCATGAACGGTTAAAAAGATTGCTATAGCCTATAGACTCTACAGACTGGCTTGCATAAGATCTGAAGGATTGGGTATCTTAACATTATAAAGGCAATCAAGTGTACAAAAGGGGAAAAAAATGTCTTGAAAACAAAACAGAATAATTTTTCAAATTTAAATAAAAATTTAATTTATGGCATTTTGTAAATTTCTCCTTTTTTTAATTGTTGTGCCCTTCCTCTTCCACCGAAAACATAGTTTGATGAGGTCGTTTTTTGCCCTATATCTAATCGAATAATAAAAATTCATTGTCTTTCAGTTGATTGCTTTTTCCACGTTTTTTGCTGCCCTTCTGCTGTGTCTGACAATGGAAAATGCGAAGCGCCAGCAGACATTTTCATCCTCTCGCTACAGCAGCAAGGAATTGCTCGAGCTGTTGAGCCTGTACGAGGGCGAATTGCAAGCCAGGGACGCACTGTTGGACTTGTATCAGCAACAGGTGCAGTTGGACTGTTGTTCATCAAGCAAACAATGACTAGTTCTAGGAAAAACCAGTATATTTTATAATAAAAGTTCAAACCGACTTTTAAATGACTTTGGGAGGGACCATCGCTCTTTACTCTACAAATTAATAACCCATAACTGTTGGTGGGGTTTGGCATTGGGTTTTTTTGATTAGTGGGGTTTGGCGTTAGTTTTGATCATTTCAGTTTTGCTTTTTTACAATTTACGAAACGGTACCCTCATTTCTCCTCCATTTCTTTCCATTTTCTTCCTTTTTTTAGAGCACTTGCATATCTTCCCAGTCGTCCTCCAATACCCTACTTTCTTCCTCCAAATGTTCATCTACTGTTGCCCTTCTTCCCTCCACTTCGTCAAGCTGTCACAATGCGTTGCTGCACGACTCGCAATGGATGGACAGCGGACACGTCGGGGAGTGCGCAACGTGCGGAATTGCGCTGTTGCACAGTGCCAAAATGATGCAGAGACAACGCAATTGGGAGCTCAAAATTGGCAAGGTGGTCAAAAATTGAGAGAGGGCTTTTTGAAAAAAAAAAATTTTCTTTGGTTATTTCTTTTTTTAGATATTTTCTCTGCTCAAAAGACGTTACACAGAGGGGCAACAGGAATTGGATGGTCGCCAACGCCGAATGGAATTAATGGCGAAAGAAAATGTAAAATACGTCAAGCATTTGGAGACGGAAAGGGACCAAATGCTGGAAGAGGTCAGTGTGTAAACGTGTTTTTTTGTTGCTTTTTTTTTTTTTTGTTTTTCCGTCTACAAATTCTAAAGGTGTTTGGGGAAGGGATTGTATAGTAAAACTAAGGTCCAGCTTTAACCATTAGAAAAAATATTTTTCAAATGCAAATTTAAAATTACTATAATATAAACAAATGACAAGTTCTTGGGCCGGGGCTAAACTGTAATTTTGATATGCTTTTATTTATATATGCTAAATTTGAATACAAAATAAAATATTGTTAAGATAATAATTAAATTTTGTTTTTATTTCCCTTTGTACTAAAGTGATTATCAAAACGGGACAAATGAAAATGTAGTATATCAAAAGGGAATCGCATTTGATTTGGACCGGTCTCGAATCCCGTTATTTCCTGGTCCCCTTTTAAAAAAAAACATCGTGTCGGTCCCGGGTTTTCCTAACTTTCAGGTTTCGGCTTACACCAAAAATAGCACTTAATTTTTCCGAATTCAGCTGACCAAATGCAAAAAGGAGTCGACTAAACTCTTCGAGCAGTGCGTAAACGTTGAAGAGCAATTGGCGATGGAGAGGGAACGGACGCGACTGATTGTCACCCATTTGATGGACGAAGCGCGAAGACAGCGCCAAAGGGAAAAAGAGATGACAAAGAAAATGGCACACCAATCAGCGAACAATTCAAGTGAGCAAAGATGAAGCCAACGAAGAAACAAGCCAAAATAGGGGCAAGCGATATGGTAGGCATTCGTAATTATTTAATTTCAAGTATTTTTTGGCATATTTTTTGGAGTTTAGTCTTTTTTCTTTCGAGGATACTACTAAAAATTGGCTTCTAAGAATGTATTATGTCAAAAAATTAATGACTGAAAAGGGGGTCTTCCCCGTTTCAATTTGTTCATTTTCGATAAAAAAGTAAAATGCCCATTTTTATATTGTCAGTTCAACAAATAGGGAAAAAAGAAACAAATATTTTAATTTATAACCAAACAATCTTTTATTTTGTATTGCAATTTTCACATATAAATGCATACCGAAACGGGCAAAATAGAGACAGAGAATATCGAAACATGGCATTTTTCAATATGTATCAAAAATTTTAATTTATTTAAATTATTTTCCTTTTCAATGGTGCCTTTTATTAAGCTCAATGTGAATTTGGTAGCGATGAGTCTGCTGGCAATGAGCAAATGCGTCTTCTTCATAAAGAAAATGTGCGTCTCCTCTCGACGGTCGGCACTCTTCAGGCAGAAAAAGCGGCACTCAAAAAACGGTTGGACCATTTGCTGACAATGGGCAACCAAACGCAACAGAACAACACAACATCAGCAACAGCTATTTTGACGGACCAGCAGCAGCAGTTCAACCTTTTGGTACAGGTTTCAAATCGAATTACATACATTGCTTTTGTTATAACAAATGTTTTTTTTTTGGTTGTAACATATTTTTTTACTAGGGTTTTTTTTCCGATCCCGCTTTTTTAAACTCCTTAAGAATGGCGCTTTCCCTCCCCCTCAACTTTCATACGCTTTAAAATTATGCCAACATTTTTTTTTTGCATTAAAATTCCGGCGCAGTTTAAGAGGCACAAGAGCTGATCCGAGTCAAACAGTTCATCGAAAATTCCAAAATAATAACAAAATAAACATTTCCGAAGCAGTCATCATCACCGAGAAAAGAAAAGCAACAACAGCAGCAATTGGTCACATTACGCGACAACGGATTCATTGTGTGCCCACAGTCGTCGTCACAGAAACAACAACAACAGCAGCAGCCGAAGCCGATGTTCCCCCCATTGCCACCACAGTCATTGGCCACAGCCACGGCAACAGCGACGCCATTGGCGTCCCATCCGTCTTCCTCTTTTTCCACAATTCCTCCGCGTCCGCCCACCATTCGGCCGTCGGCCAGCTTTCCGCTTCATCTCGGCTCTTCCGCTTTCGTCTCCTCCTCCGCCTCTTCCGCTGTCTCTGTGCCGTCGTCGTCCCATTCGTCACCGTCCACTGTCGTCGATGGTGGTGGTGGCGGCGACAAAAAGCAGCGGCCCACAACCGCGCCGGAGAGCAACCACCGGAGGACAAACAGCAGCAGAACCATGCTGGCAGCAAAGGGCGTCACCACCAATCAGCAGCAGCGCACGCACCAATTTCCGGTCCATTTTCACTTTACTACCCTTTTGGGGAGGGGGCATTAACTTGCCGAACAGAGGTGGTCGAAAAACCGGTACACTCAAAACGCCGATACATAATTCCGTCGGATAAAAAAATATGCCGAACTTTTATTTTTTATAAATCCCAAAAAACTTATTTTTAAGAAAATTTCCGAAAAAATCGAAACTTATAGGAATTAATGAAAATTAAAAAAATAATTGTGTCATATTTTCCATACTTGGAGTTTTTTTTTTTGTATTATTTCTAAGTAAAACATTTAAATCCAATTATTGTCCGCTCAAAATTAAATGTTTTTCTCCCAAAGGTGGCCGATTCTGATTGGGTGAGGACGCCAATGTCACCACCGGCTGGCGTTGACCATCGCGTCATTGTCCCTCTGATGGGCACTCATTCTGCGAACTTCTCGCGTTCCGCTTCCGCTCGTGCTCATCCGCCGCTGCCGCCAATGCCACGTACGTCCGTTGCCACCATCCCACGCTCTCCCCAACACCACCGTCGCATCACAATGGGAGCCACAATTGAGCAACGATTTGTTGGAGCTGGTCAAGGACAACAACCGCCGTTGCATCATCAACAGCAGACGAGAGGTGAATTACAATTACCATCCCCCTTCTCCCCCCATCCCCAAATGAAAAATTTTAGATTATAAATTTCTTTAGAATTACAGAAAATTACTCCATTTTCTGTCGCGGAACAGGGCCGGTGAATACCGCCGAGACACATTTAAGAATTTTTTCTACTATTAAGTTTTAGTTTCTAGGCAACAATCTCAAAAAAAAAAAAAACTAATTTTCGTAAAATTATAAAAAAAATTTCGAAAAATTCAAAATTATGAAGCCGTTGTCTGTTTTCAACAAATTTTTTAATTTTGTGAAAATTATTAACATTAGTTTTTTTTAAATGTGTCTCGGCGGTGTTTTGGGGTGCACCGTTTCTGTAGACACCACAGGACGCCTATTTAACTAAAAAAAATTCCATGGGTCAAAATTATTATCCAGCTCAATCCTCTTTAAGTTGCAATCGCTAAACGAAGCAGTTCGCTTCCGCGCCGTATGACCAGCGGTGTGCCGGTTACAGCCTCGGGACCTCAAACATCGCCATTAATGCCACAACAATTCCCCTCAACAAACTCGGTCCATCTTCACCAACAGCATTCTCCATTGCAGCAGCACAATCACCACAAACAGCAGCACAGGACAGCCATCCCAACGATGGCTGGCGAGCAGTTCATCTACCAGCCGAACAACAACGCACTGATTAGTGGCGACAAATATTCACATTTTTTGTAAATTGAACATTTATAGCGTCTAATACAACTTAAATACACCCCCTCCGCCTTCCCTCCCTTTTTTCATTTCATATTTGTTTGCTTACAAATTAACTATTTTTTTGTCATTGTCCCATACTCAATGTTCTTTACATTTCCTTCCTGTTTTATCACCAAATGTTTTTGTGGTTCTAAGATACTCATTTACTAATAGAACAAACGCATCTTAGTCAACCTTTTTTTCTTCAATTGTGGCTCAAACTCATGACATTTTTTATTCTGTTAAAGTGTCCTTTCATACATCTTTTTTTTAACATTTTAGTGTTGATATCCTATACTCAATACTCATATTTAAGCAAGCCCATAACCATCAGGACAAAAAAAAAACAGGAGGGGGGGGATATTCTGGATTTTCTCTTCTCGCCCTAAAGATTTTTCGGCAAAAATAGTGCTTACAGCAGGAAGACTTACATCCTTAAAATTGCCATTTCAGTTCTAAATTTTCCTTCTGTAGCTTTTGTTAGAGCAGGGTTCCCATACGTCCTTATTTCCAAAGATGTCCTTTGAAATCGCCATTTTGCCCAAAAAAGTAAAAAATGTTAATTTTTAAGCCAATCCTTTGAAATAGATCTCGACAGATGGGAACCCTGAGTTAGAAGCTTAGCTGCTATTTTTTTTTATAATTTAAGCGAAGTAAATTCCCCTCCCCCTCGGTTGTGGATTTGTACTTAGGTGCTTTTTATGCTTTTTAGGTTTTCCCAAATATTATATTTCCAAATCCGTGTAGAAGCTCCACCAAAATACGTTTATCCATGAGAAAAAACAATTAAAAAATGAGTTCATTTGTGCTGTATTGATGGCAAACAATAATAAACGGAATGATTTTAACCAAAATGAGCACTTCAAACATAAAACAGAGAGGTTTTCAAGACAAAAGGTAATCCCATTCAAGGAAAAAAGGATTGTTAGTACAAAAGCCAAATAAACCGATGCCAAAATAGATAACGAAGAGTGTGACATAGGGTAACATTGCGAAATAGGTATTGTATCGTCCCGAATCCTTACTATCCTTTTTTCCGCATCTATTCGATCGATCAGCCATTCGTATTTTGGCCAATCTGTTGTTCGTCCGCATTTCCGTTTTCATTTGCGCTTTCACTCACAATAATTTCATCAACCGCTCCCGTTTCTTTTCCATTCTCTTCAGTGGCTCCCGTTTCTTTGCCCGTCCCACTCTCTGCAGCCTCTTCGACGACTTCTTTACCAGTCTCTTCCACACCATCCGTTCCTTTTCCACTCTCTTCAAACCCGCTCACTTCTTCCCCATTATGCTCCTCCGCCTCATTACATTCGTCATTCAATTTCCTCCTTTTCTTTTTCACCGTTTCTTCCTCTTCTGAGCCAACAGTGTCCACCAAATGATCACTCGAACCATTTTGCGCTGCCAGCGCCATTTTTTTGGTGGACATTTGGCCATCATTTTCAGCACCTCCTCCAAACAGTCGCTTCAGCATGCTCTTCACGTTGCGCATTGACGGAATCAGAGATTCCCTTTTCTGAAAACAGCAAATTATGAAATATGGGGCCAAAATAAACAAAAAACCATAACACACCTTCAGTTGGTGCACATTTTGCAAACACTGGCGCCACAATGGAAGAGCATGGTCTTCAACCACCGGACAACTGAAAGCGAAAATTAATTTTTAATGTTATTGGAAATAAACAATTCGGTTTCTAATACTTGAAAATTGGGTCCAAGTTTACCGAGAAAAAACGAGTCTTGTCTGTGTCCTTTTTGAATAACGTTTATTTCTAAACTGATACATCAAACACACTCACTAATGTTGATGTTGCTCACGCGGGTCGAACGGATTGTCGTTGGTAAACACTGATGCACAGAGATTGCGCCCGCAAAGCGGACAATGATAGTTCGGTTGCGGTTTCTTCACCCCACCATCACTCGTTTGTCTAAGATTTAAACGTATAATAATACACGGACAAATAATTCCCATTTCGTTCCCATTTATATTTTGGCTTACTTTGACACTGGCAACCAACCGAAGACGGCCAAAGCCAAGAAAAAAGAGTTCTGGACGCCAAATTTCTCAATCATCGATTCTTCGAGCACATTGTCCGCTAACGGAAGTTCGGGCTGTCCACTGTCCACCAATTGGTGATAACGCAACATGATGTCATAGGTGGCGGACGTGTTCAGTCCCGGGCTAATGCGCCATGGACAAATCACGGTGTGCGCTTCGACCAATTTGCGTTGAATGTGTCTTAAAGAAAACCAATAAATCGAGACGATGGTGAAGGGATAATTTTTAAACAATCTTTATCCGTGACAAATATTCGAATAAACGTAAGGTTATTGTGGAGAATTAATAACTTACCGAATGCAATGATTCAGCACTCGGTTGGATACTTCGTCGCCTGGCAATTTAATGTACAACACTTTGCCACAGTCGTCGCACTGCAAAAATTCCTCTCCCACATTTTTCCAACCATGACGCGCGCATACCACGGGCGAAAGTTCCTTTGGTCTGGCAATTCGGCTCGCCACCTTTGTTTTGAAAAGGTTACAGCTTAGCAGTGAAATACGATTAAATGCACATCAAAAGTTGCCAATCTTCGCCGGTAGTTTGTCCAGCATTTCTCATCGTTCAGCGCCAATTCGGACGAACTAATTTTTTTAATTATAAAATCAGAACATGGCAATCAAAAAGTACCTGCCAACATTCACTCCTCCATCATTTCCGTTAACTGCGTCATTCCTTGCCAAAAAATCGGAGATTGAACGATGGAGTGTTTTCACCAAAGTGTTGCACTCAATTTCCGATTCGGCTTTTCTTTTTGCCATCTTTTAAAAATTCCAAATGAATAGGCAGATTGAGTAATTGGGAAAAAATTCCAATGTGCAAATGGGGAAAAGCCCTTTTCATTTTCATCGACCAAAAAGACCAAACAAAAAGAACAAAGGAAGAGGATGAAAGTTTGTCATGGTATCCTATGTAAAAGACGAATGAATGTCTGTTTGTGTGTGTATGTAATGGTTTGTGTGTGGTGTTATAAATTGCGGTAAAAGCGGTTGAAAAAGAAATGTGTTTTGTTAGTTTTTAAGGACGACTTAAAATTTGACTTTGGAACGAAACTAAAACATATATTTTTGTCGAGACTATTGAAGTTAGGATCCAAAAACCAAACGAATTTTTCGATGGGCATAAGTATATCCAATTCAAGTCGTGGGTGTTGTCCGACGAGCGCCAACGCGCACTTCAAATGACACGGGAGGGTGGCGGAAGAGGATAATGGACAACGAAAAAAAGGAAAAAATTCAATAAGTATTGTTTATAGAATCTTATGTACTACTAAAAATGCACAACCGCGATTCATATTATACAAGTATAACGTAAATCTGTTTTTGGTAATGTAAACCAGAAGACAGGCTTAGAATAGAAAAAAAGACTCGTCATTTTATACTGAAAAAACGTTTAAACAAATATTTTTTAAAAATCGGTCCATGGAAAACTGTCTCCGTAACATTCCAAACATCGTCTATCTGTAACCACCATAATAGTTGTTGCCTGTGAAAATAAAAAAAATGTAAGAGAAGTATTATTGCTTTTAAATCCAAAAGAAATATTATGCCCGTCTCAAAAAATTGGAACTTTGCCAGCTTACTACTATGTTAAGAATATAAATCAAATATTTATTATTATTTTGCACTTGTACATTTATATACAAAATGAGGGAGGGGGGGGGGGGGGGACGTTCCCAGCAAAGCCCCTGCCCCACTCTGGACACGTCCGTGGGTCGACCCACTCGGAGCAGGACAAAACTAAACTCAGCCGCCCGAAACTCAGCCGAGACATAACTCAACCGGAAGATTTTTTTGAATATTTCAGAAATTTTTCAAAAAACCTTTAAACTTTTTCTGTATTTTCTTTAAAAAGGTAAAATAAAGTCGTAATAGAAAGGGAGGAGAGGGGGGACCAGTTGCTCAGGAACTAACCTTGCTGGACTCGATTAACAGGCAGCCGCTCGCGAACAATCTCTAAATAATGAGAAAGAGGGGGTTAATGTTTGAATTGATTTTAGGGGCGGAATGAATTGTTCCATTTGTTTTGATAAAGCCCGTTCCATTTATTCGGTTGAATTATTTTGCTCCCGCCCCCCATGTCCATTAATTTACCCGCGAGCCCGTTGACAGCCTGAGTTAATTCAGCAAGGGCACGTGTACTGTTTCGCTGTTCCTCTCTTAGCTCCTCGATCGCGCGTGAATGACTCTCGATCGCGCGTGAATGACTCCGCTGTTCCTCCGTCAAATTCAATATGGCGCGCCCCTGGTCGCCGAGCAGTCGCTGCTGATTATGCACGAGTTGCTAAAGATTTTGTTAGAAATTACAATAACTTAAAAAATAGTATGAAATGTTAAAAAAAAAGGCCAAAGAAATCGAACATTGTTCGTCTGACGAGTGTAAAAGTGCGGCGCAATAGCCAATACCGGAAGAAGATCATCCGGAGACTCAATTTTAGGAATGCAATCCATTTTAATGCAAAGTTAAATTTTCAAAAAATAGTCAAAATAATTTTTATAAAAAAAAAACAACTAGGTAATTAAGTTCTCTTTTTGGCATTATGTCATAACTCAAAATAAATGCAAAATTTATTTGTCGCGTCAATGCCAAATGTCTTATTTAAAAACTTTTTGTAGGGGACTTAATTGGACGGGGAAAAAATGCAGTAAAAACGGGGGAGACTATCCGTTGTTTTAGAGTAAAAAGTGACAAACGTTGCGAAGACACAAATTTAGTCTTCGTTTCCCCGCTTATGAAACCATTAAAATTGTCATTACTGTTGGCGGAGGGTTTCCACGGCGCTGCTGCCCATTTCCATGCTGATGCTGATCTGCCATCTGCCACTTAATTCATAAACATTTAATTATTACTTTGTAATACTAGTATTTACGATTAAAAGAAAACCGAGAAATAGTCAGAATCATTTAAGAACAAAATTTATCAATTTAGTAAAAATGACGACAAAATAAGGTCAGAAAAAAAGCGTAAGTTGTCACAGGTTCGGTACTTTGCTCACCTCTTGAAATAGTGGACAGATGCCCGTGCAGATGTAACGACTCGAAGACTCCAGAGCAAACAATACAGTGATCACTCCTTCCGTCATTGACATACCGCTAACCTAGAAAAAAAAATGTAATTTTTTTTTAAAAGACTAAAATCTAACCGTCGTAGGACCTACAACCAAAATGTTTTTTGGGTTGGTCAGCAATTGAATGGTGAACAGAAAATGATGAAATCCGACGTCAACGAGATTCGTTTTGACCTAAAAAAGCGACTTAATGAACTGAACCCAACCCAAAAAAAAGTCTATTACCCAGACACCGATACGAACATGACGCCATTCCTGAAGACCGAACCCATCAATTACCTAAATTAAGAAAAGGAGTTTTACTTCGTCCCGACATTACTCACAGCATTAACGCGTTTGCGCATAATTTGTTCGCTGTCCCTGACCATCCGACGACGTACTAAAGCCATGAGAAGCTCATCCAGCGTCAACGTACTCTTAAACAAAACATATTGTACATATTAAAATTAATAGACAAAATGTAATACCTAATTCTACAATTTCCCCCCCCCCCCTCCCCTGCCCCAAATCGTTGCGAACTTACTCTGTTGACAAAAGTAGTCGACTCGTCCAAGGAATGTCCTTTTCCAATGACCATCACTTGGTCCTCCTCCACATTTAGATTCATCAGATTTCCATTCAGGAATGTATGAAATTGAGTTTTTTCCATCACATTAACGTACAACTGTGGCATGCTTTTGCCCACACTGGAAATTCCGAATTCGGTGTCGTCAAATCCTGAAAATGTTTTGACCAATTGTTCAAAAATGGACTGAATCAAACCGCGCCCCCTCCCCCAATAAATACAAATTCGACCAGAAATGGTAGGTTAAATCTCTAGAACTATGAGTCAGAGTTTTCATAGGCCATAAAATCCCTAAAGCATAACCATAAGAGACGGGGTCAATGATGAGACTGTGCCAGGTCAATGAGTCGACTTTTGGTCCTCTTGGAATTTCTTTGCGAATCAATCGCTGTTCTCCACCGTTTTCCTTCTGCGCCATGGTCAAAGTGTCAAATATGCTGATGGGTGACAGCTACAGAAAAGAAATTCATTGTATATGTGTTGTTTTGTATGAGTTAAAGAACAAAGTCGCTTTAAAACAAATTTACTATTTTAAGCTAAAAATGCAACCATACTTATTTGCCACGACTATTTTTAGAAATGCAAGTAGTATTTATAAACATAATATTATTGAAACAATTTGTGAGCATATGGTACTTTGTTGACGCTTTAATTTCGCTGTCCCCATCCCAAAAAGCGATGTCTCGGACTCACTCCGTTGACAAATGTAGTCGATTCGTCCAAAGAGTGTCCCTTTCCGTTGACAAACACGTGATCCTCCTCCAAACTCTGACTCTTCTGATGTCCATTCATTAAAGTATTCAGCTGCGTGTCTTTGCCCAGCTTCCTGACTTCCATTTGTGGCATGTCAGCGTTGTCCATTCCCAATTTCCTGTCTGCAAAAACATTTAATAAATTTGATTTAGCTTTCGGCGTGGAGCGCGGTTTAAAACTGGCGAACAAAAATTTCCCTTTCGATCGAACTAAAGCAACTCTTATCAGTCTTTGGAGAAAACAAATCCGTACATCCCCAACTCGTATAGAGCCATTCCGTGCAGTCCTTTTGACACATGGCATTTGAAGAAGTTTCCTAATCAAACCTATTTTGGCTAACAACTGAAATAATTATATGTTTATAAACCGTCAAACTGCTAGAACTCGTAATAATGCTTTGTATGAAAGAAAATATAAATTCAGTCAACCCTAAAAGTGCCTTGCGTAGAAATGGCTGCACGGGACTGACCCCACCCACGAGTTGGCGATGTTGGGGAGTGGGGAATAGTTGGCCAGCAGCAGTATCAGTCGCATGTCAAAATGTAAATGATTGTTTTCGTTTATAATTTTTATATCCGATTTATAATTAAAATATTTAATATCGCTTTCTTTTTGGCGTTCTGATGAATGCAAATACAATGCGGTACGGGTCAGTTCCGTCCCGCCAGTTCCGTCCCGAGCCGGTTCCGTCCCGCCAGTTCCGTCCCAGCCGGTTCCGTCCCGCCAGTTCCGTCCCAATACATAAGGGGCCAGTTCCGTCCCAAATATTTTTTAGGTTTAAAAAAGACAATTTAAAAAAAAGGAATCATTTATCCACACGGTAGTTGTTACTTACTCTGAGTGATTCTATAATTGAATTGGGGATAAAAATAATATTTTTAATTAAATTTTAGATATAGGTTTTGCTTTATGCTTTTTCTGCCCGTCATATTCGTTTTCCTCTAAAAAATTTTCCAACTCCCTCGGAATTTTTCCCGAATTTACTCAGGTTTCAGGCAGTGTTCGGACCTCATACTTATACTCATACATCATACTCATACTGCGAGTATGAGTATGAAGTATGAGAGAAAAAATAATCGGTATGAGTGTATGAGTATGAGAAAAAGCCCGTCCGAACATTGGTTTCAAGCCATGTTTGAGTTTTCAGAAATCTAGGAAGGAGTGATCTGATTGATCTGATTGAGTTGGTGTAGTTATCTTTTAGATCAGCATCAAAAGTGTTACTAACATGCATTTTTTAAAGATTTTTTGTTCTTTCGAAAAAAGTTCGAGTTTATAATTAATGAGAGCAAATTTGGGGCAATTTTTGGAAAAAAACCCACGAAAAATGTTTGGGACGGAACTGGCGGGACGGAACCGGCTGGGACGGAACTGGCGGGACGGAACCGGCTGGGACGGAACTGGCTCGGGACGGAACCGGCTCGGGACGGAACTGGCGGGACGGAACCGGCGGGACGGAACTGACCTGATACAATGGCAGACGGTAGGGGACGATTCATGTCATTCGTTTCATTGCCACCAACTTTAGGACATCATAAGTTTTTTCTAACAATCAAATTCTGCAATTTTGATACCATTTGATAGGGATGTGCGAGAAATGATTTTTACCGGGAATCGAGAACCGAGACCGAGACCGGGAAATGACCCCGAGAACCGAGACCGAGACCGGGAAATGACCCCGGGAACCGAGACCGAGACCCCAAAAAACCCGGGAAATTTCCCGAGTCGGGAACCGGGAACCGGGAAATTTTTAACAAAATGCAAAATTTTGTCTAAATTTGTATTATTTTTTTGAACAAAAGCAATTATATGATTCTCTAAAATTAACAGCAAGATGCATGGTCTTCTGAAATATATATTGCTTGCGAATTATGTACATATTTCCGTCAGATTTTTTGGATAAATTGGACTTTGAGACAGTAGATTGAAAATTTTCAAAATATGAATGTATTTTATTTAGTATCAAATATTGACAAAAAAGGACTAATTTTTGGATTTTAGGGGTAAAGTTTGAGAAAACCTATGTGAACGGAGGTCTCTGGTGTTGCCGATAGGCGCGACCTGGGAAATTTTTGAAAAATATATGAATTTGTTAAAATTTGCTAAAAAAATTAGTAAATTTTGAGTCCTTTAGATTCAAAAAGATTAATTAGTGCGGTGGTGCCGATGGGCGCCGCCGGAAACTTTTTTTCAGAATTTGGTTAAATCATTAACAGATTTGGACCTAAAAAAGTCAAATTTTAGTCTATTTTTTCAACATTTTAAGAAGCGAGGATCCGGCATCCTTAAAATTTTGAAAATCATTACTAACAACAAATTTTGCTTCACCAGAAAAAAATCAATTTTTCTGAATCAAAATGAAATCCCGATCGTGCCTTTAAAATGGTTGTTTTTTACAATCTTTTGAAGCGATTTCGTTATTATTTTAAAAAAATTTCCCCGGCGGCCGCCGACGCCGGGCACGGACAATTCAGAGTGGCCGATTCAGAGTGACCGATTCAGAGTAGCCGATTCAGAGTGGCCGATTCAGAGTGAGGCCGATTCAGAGTGGGCCAATTCAGAGTAGCCGATTCAGTGCGGGCTTCAGTGTGCCCCCAAAAAAGGACAATTCAGTGTCAGAAAATTTGAATAAAAAATGAATTAATTTTTCGAAAAACAAAGAAAAACTCAAAATTTTTTCTGTGTTCCCTCTTCTGTCACCAAAATAGAACAGAAAATCCCAAACAAAATATTTACGAATTTAAGTTGGAAGTTTAGGCATATGTATCTATATGAACAAAAATTATATGCAAGAGTTTTAGGTCAAGATTCGCACATTTCATAAGTTTTTAGGTGCTAAAACGCTTAAGTTTTCAAAATATTCCTATAAAATGACTCCTATACAAAAACATTTCGAAATAAACAAATTTTTTGTGCTTCCTCATCATGAGAAAAAAAGGTAGAAACATAAAATCCTGCCCTTATCATAATTTTTCATACAAGGGGTCGGTTTAATAGGTACTAGTGCTGCTCGAGACCGAAAATTTCCCGAGACTCGAGACACGAGACCGAGACCGAGACTTGACCCCGAGACTCGAGGCCGAGACCTGACCCCGAGACTCGATACCGAGACCGACACCAGAAAAAACCCGAGACTTTTCTCGAGTCGAGACTCGAGACCGAGATTCTCGAGCACCACTAATAGGTACCCTCTAGCGATGAGAGTGAAAAAGCTAATTTTTTTTTGTTTTTGTCACTTAAATTAAAATATCAAGCATTTCCTGACACTGAATTGTCCTTTTTTGGGGGCACACTGAATTGTCCCACTCTGAATCGGTCCACTCTGAATCGGTCCACTCTGAATTGGGTAACTCTGAATTGGGTAACTCTGAATTGGGCCACTCTGAATCGGCCACTCTGAATCGGCCACTCTGAATCGGCCACTCTGAATTGTCGTGTACCGGCCGACGGTACGGGTCAACTCCGTCCCAGCCAACTCCGTCCCGAGCCAACTCCGTCCCGGGCCAACTCCGTCCCAGCCAACTCCGTCCCGCCAACTCCGTCCCAATACAAAAAGGGCCAACTCCGTCCCAAAAATTTTATAGGCCCAAAAAGACTAAAAATTCATAAAATTTAATTTTTTTAAATAACAGGAGTGTATATTTAACAAAATAAATCATCATCTATACGATAGTTTGTTGGTTACCTTGAGTACTTCTATTGGAATTGGGGAGGATATGCTTTATACCAGGGATGGGATATGCCCTTTATTTCAAAGGAGAGTCCTTTAGTAAAAAATGTTCATTTTTAAGCCAAAATCCATTTGCAGACCAGACCTTAATTGTCAAAATTTTCCCGGTGGCGCCTATCGGTACTGCCTCCACACCCCCCGCCTGATTATACTCTTTCTGTCCGTCTCATTCGTTTACCTCTAAAAAATCTTTCAACTCCCTATGAATTTCCCAAATTTACACCGCCAATTTCAAATCGTTTTCGAGTTTACACAAATCTAGGAGGGGGTGGTCTGATTTACACACCGACTCAAAAAACGAGATGTGTGCCAATAAATAGAGAGTGCGAGACGCCAAACAAATTTCCCCTTTTTCTCTAACATTCTCTCATTTTAGCGCACTGTCTATTTATATTTATTTGGAGAAAAACATCCCACACTTCTATGCTCATAACTTTTGTAGAGAAAAAGGAAATAGTGAAGCAATTTCTTCCTTTACCTAGCTCTTTTCCATCTAATCTTTAAATTAGCATCTAGAAATATAGTATTGAATATTTCTTGTCATCGGTCGAATTCGACCTTCCATCTTATGACTTTTACCATTTGAAAGACCACTGAGCCATAGACGCATATCTTTTCTGGTACAGGGGCCCAAAACTGAGTCGGTGTGTTTAGTTACGTAATTATCTTTTTTGATCAGCCTTCGTGTTTTTTCTTCCATAAAGTTTCCGTTATAATTCAACGAAACGAAAAAAATCGAACACACTGAATGATTCTATATATTACACAATTAAATACAGACACCTCCGTAAATATCAAGAATCAGAAAAAATCAGTAAAGGTAGAAAATTTTTTTTATGAATTTTTAGTCTTTTTGGACCTATAAAATTTTTGGGACGGAGTTGGCCCTTTTTGTATTGGGACGGAGTTGGCTGGGACGGAGTTGGCTCGGGACGGAGTTGGCGGGACGGAGTTGGCTGGACGGAGTTGGCTGGGACGGAGTTGGCGGGACGGAGTTGACCTGTTTCGCCGGCCGACGCTTCCTTTTTCGAAATTAAAAATGAAAAGTCTTATTTCAAAGCAACACTAAAAAAATATTGCCATAGGGAACAAATATGGTACAAACAGTTGATTCTGTTGAATAAAAATGATTTTAAAGCTTTGAAATCGCGTTTTAAAAAATGTTTTTATTTTTGACCCCAAATCCTTATTTTTAATTAGCGATGTCCTTATTTCGGAAAATTTTCGATGGCACCTCTGGTGTTAATGTTCTTTTTTCAAAGAAATTCCTTTTTCAGCCAACTGAATAAAAAAATAGGTAGTTTACTTATTTTTACCATTTTTGAAGCGATTTCTTAGTGTTTTTTCAAAATTTTTCCGGTGGTGGGACAGTCAATCCTTTGAATTTTTTCAAAATAATGCCTTAGGGGTAGGTATCTCTCTAAACATTTTGTGGGAAAATCTGTTAATAAATCTATCAAAATTTTCAAATTTTGGACCGGAAGAACCCAACGGCACCGCCAGACAATTTGTTTTTCGAATTAAAAAAATACATATGGAGCAGCTTGTTAAATGTTCTTTATTTGACTCAATTCCTATTTAATTTTACTCATCGATGTCTTAATTTCTGAAACATTTCAATGTGAAGTAAAGTCTAAATCATCAATGAAAAAATACACATTAATTACATATGTGTGAGCCTCATAAATAAATCAATTTTCCAACACTGTTTTTCCACGTTTCGAAACTCGATTAAATTGAGAATACATACGACAAAAAGTCAATTAAGGTTCTTCTGACTTTCAATGTGCTTTACTTTTCCAAAGGTCTTTGGTAAATATTTATTTAGATTCAAATAAGAATAATAGTTAATCACAAATTATTTGTGGATGCTTAGTTTCTGTTAGATGAAAATTGAGCATAACAAATTCATACTCAACAATCAGAAATCAAATTGTACAACAGAAAAATGTCAAGCGATGACCAGTCAGACAAGGAGGTCGTTCGAAATGCACAAAAAAATTTTAATTGTTTATTTTTTAGTGCCCTCTTTGCATGGAGGCCTTTGACATTGATGACATCAACTTTTACCCATGCAATTGTCAGTATCAGATTTGCAGATTCTGTTGGCATAGGATCAGGTTTCTCTTCCATTTTTTTTTTCTACTATATCTGATGAATTTCAATGTTGGTATTTTGCAACTTTTTAAAGAATTCATGGAAGCATTTTATGATAAATATACAATAACAAAATTCTTATATTTGTACACGAGTTAGAATGTTAGCACGCTTTTGTGAGATAAAAAGCTTCAAATATGCTTCATTAAAAAAATTAAAATACTTTATTTTCTAATAAAAACCTCCTCCCCATCCATTAAGGACAAATGAAAACGGGTTGTGCCCGGCTTGCCGTCAATCATATCCAGAGGACCCGGTCAACTTTCAACCGTTGTCCAGCGCCGATGTGCGCAAGATCAAGAGTGAAAAGAAGCAAAAGGTGCAGCAGCAGAAGAACAAAGTGGTGGAGAGCCGGAAACATTTGGCTGAATTTCGGGTGCTCCAAAAGAATTTGGTGTACGCGGTAGGGCTCAGCCAACGAATGGCGGACCCGGAACTCTTGAAGAAGTATGTTTTTTGCCATTTAATGGTCTTTTAAAGATCAGTTAGATCGCAGAAAATTAAGGCTTTTTTTCTTCAAAATTGATTTCTAAAAAAAATCTTTAAATTAATAACTTTTATAAATTTCAGAACAGAATTCTTTGGCAAGTTTGGCAAAATCATCAAAATTGCGGTCGGTGCTGCCCCGGCCATAAACAGTGCCCAGCCCGCGGTGCACACCGCGTACATCACTTACACACGGAGCGAGGACGCTTTACGTGCAATTTATGCGGTCAACAACATGGTGGTGGAGGGACGCTTTCTGAAGGCGTCGCTTGGCACCACCAAATACTGCTCCAACTTTTTGAAGGGGCAGGCATGTCATAAACCGGCAAGTTTTCTTTGTTTAACTTAAAAATGGATGTCACACCCAGAAAGATATTCTTAAATGTGTTTCAGTTGGTAACACGGTTGGATTTGTTTATTTTTGTGGGTTGGTTCAATTCCCATCGGAGTTTCCCTCGGTGGGCAAGAGTTGTTGATTTAAGCAAGTCGCAAACTCTAATCAACACGGAGGGTAAATCAGCAGGAAATGTTCACTTGATCTCTCATTGTACCCGCTTACCATCGGGCAATGGGTTTTGTAATGGACTAACATTTTTTTTTCTTCAAAAATATTGAATTTGGGGTAGGGGTAAGGTTCTACAAGAATCCTGGTAGAACGGACGACATCCGAATTACCATTACAACTGCCATGATTAAATCCTGATAACGTTTTTGAAAACGCTAAGTAGAATACCTGACACAAACCTTACTCCTGTCCGTCCTGGTCCATTACAATTTCGAGTTCGGGGCAAATCGAACTATTTCTAACCATTTGAACAATTTCCAGGAGTGCATGTATTTGCATGAGGTGGCCGAGGAGGAAATCAGCTTCACCAAGGAGGACATGCACCAGGGCAAGCACACCGAATATGAGCGACGACTCCATGAGCAGATGGGCTCGTCGGTTGGCAACGGATGGGGGGCGGGCGGAAGCAGTGGCAGCGGCCACAACAGCACAAGACAGCCACCGCCACTTCAACAGCAGAACAGTTTTGGCAGTGGCCGCGAGTTGGCGGCGATGCGGAACAGAGCATCAGCAGGAGGAGGAGGAGGCGTTGGACGGAAACAGACGTAAGGAAACAAACAAATAAGGAATTTGTATCATTAACAAATTGAGCAAATGGGAATAATTGACAAATGCTTAATTTTTAAAAAACTGAAATAGCCCGGAAAATGACATAACACCGCCACCGAAAAACTGCCGAGGCATATTTAAAAATTTTTTTTTTTAGTGTTATAGTTTTTCTTCAAAATTTCAAGAAAGTTTCTAGCCAATAAATTGTAAGAAAAACTTGAAAATTTCGTAAAAGTAAAAAAAAAAACCCCCGAGAAAAATTCTAAATTATTGAAATTTCTGTGAAATATACACTAGAAAAAAGATGGTGTTTGGGGTGCACCGACTGTAGCCAATTTTGGGTTCAGATAACCGAGTTTGCGCGACCATTTTTTCCTTGTTATTATTATTTTCAGTGATAAGAAACGTGGTGTCACTAGCAGTGGTTCATTGGAAAATTTGCCGGCAATTGCAAATGAACGGGTACGAAGCGGAACAACGCCGATTCCAATGACAAAGAGCAACAAAAACAATAGCGGCGGCAGCATTCATTCATCAGCGGATGCCGGTGAGCCGAACTGCGACATCGCTTTTGACTCATTTGCTTCCGCCGACCCGGCATCGAAAGGGAATGAACGGAAGCAAAAGTAAGCGCAGCGTGGAGGCGGAGAAAAATTTAACCGAGCGGGGTATCTCCCTTTAACCGAGCAGGGTATCTCTACCCCCCCCCCCCCTACCCCCCCCCCCCTCCCTTTTTTTGACCAAAAACGTGGATACCACCCCGCCTTCCTCGGAGCAGGACAAAACGACACCGAAAAAATGCTAAAAAAAACCTTTCTTTTTTTATATAGAAAAATTCATTTAGTTTTTGAAAATTTCTGGTAAACAAAAAAAGTTAATGAAATTAAAAAAAAAAAAATGAAAAGTGCAGTTTTTCGAATTTGTGTGATACTTTTCAGAAATTCTTTTCATGAAGAAATTTAATGGAATTTTCCGTTAAAAAAAACTTAATATTTTAGCATTTTTTTCCGCGACGTTTTGTCCCGGCGACGTTTTGGGATGCACCTACCCCCTCCTCCCTCCAAACCCAAATCATGGATGCTTCCCCTGTATATTGGCATTCATTTTCTATTTCATTGTTGATTCGGGATAACAAAATTTGTTTCGTGCACTATTCTATCAACATTTCAGTGATGCACCCCATGGAGGCGGATCATCCGAAAGTTTGTCAGCAGCTGTCAGCGAAAGGAGCAGAAGTGTCGTGACATCGCCTGTTCTAACGGCGACAAAGGGCGGAAGCAACTGTGCCAACTGCACAAGTGACGACGGAGTTGGATATCATGACGATGACCTCGGCTTTGATCCGTTTGCGGGTAAGAAATGTTGGGAAGAGGATGGGGGGGGGAAGGGGATTCGGATCCTTTTATTGTTGTTTTTTATTGTACAGAGTCATCAAAGGCGTTGGAAGAAATTATTGAGGAGGAGAAGAATTACACTCCGCCGGCCCCAGTTGGCACTTGTAACAGTCGGTTGTCCAACGGAGCAATCCCCACAGACGGTAGTGGCCATCATTCCTCGGCAAATCAGTGAGTTTATATGCCTGATATATTTTATTATGCTGCGCCTGATTGGTTGGTAAGAAATAGAGATTTATTTGCGCTACTTGCAAAGAATGCCATTTTGAAATTTTTTTCACTTTTTTTGACACTTTTTTTTGGACATTTTTTTTTTTTTTTTTTTTCTTATAGGCGAAACTGGGTAAACTGGAGCTTACTCTAATCAAATAAATATTTTGTTTAATATTATTACGAAATCGCGGAACAAGACAAAATTTCGCCGGGAAATTTTTTAAGTTTTAAAAAACCCATTAAAATTATTTTATTTTGGGCTGCGAAATTTCGGCCGGCGTAACTTCGGCGAAAAATTTTGGGGTACGCCCACCAAATCGCCCTCCTAATTTTCGTTTTTTTAAACGCTTAACTAGTAGCACTTTTTTTTCTTTTCAGCTTCTTTCCCGGTGCCAACAATTTTTTCGGCCACGATTCCACCCATTTGCTCGCAGCTGCACGTAACGGTCCACCGCCTCCACCGGGGCTTCACCAACCTTTGTCATACACTGCGCATTCCCAACACCAACAACAGCATCAGCAGCAGAGCAACGCCTTCAGCAGCTTTTACCCGGGCGGTGGTGGTGGCCCAGCCAACAATGTTGTCCCAGCATCAGTAGCAGCAGCACAATTTCACCATCACAATCATAACGGGCCCCCCGGTGCGATGATGGCGTCCGCTTATCACCAGTCGACACTGTCTTCATTCCCCACTTCGACAGCACAGCAGCAGCAACAACAACAGCAGCAGATGTACAGCAGCAACTGCTCAAACAACAACAACCACAACAGCAGTAACAACAACAACAACTGTTTCCAGCCGCAACCAAATCAGCCTTTTTCCCATCATCATGCGCAGCAGCAACAACAACAGCAACACCACCATTTTGGCAGCATTGGCATGGGACACAATTCGCTGGGCGACTTGCGTGAAACGCTCAGGGGGGCGTCCACCACCTTCAGCAGTAATCCGCAGCAGCACCACCATCACCCTTTTGGTGGCATTGGACACAACTCGTTGAGCGACTTGCGCGAAAGTTTCAAGGCGTTGCTGCCCAATGTGAACGTGCGCTTCGTGTCTGATGCGGCGACAAGTATGGACGGACGGACGGACTGTTGGCCAATCTTTTTTTTTTTTTGTCTTTTTGCTAAAACTTATTAATTTTAGATGGTCAACTGCAGAAGCAACAACAACCACAACAGCAGCAGCGATACAGTGGCGGGAGCAGTACTTTTTTCGAGGCAGTCAGAAGTGCGGCTGAGGATGGACAGAAGCAAAAGCAGCAACAGCCGCCTCCTCCCAGTTGGCTTCCAGTGCCGCCCGGCTTTACGCCACTATTCTCTGCAGCAGTGAACAGCACCGCCACCAGCAGCACTAGCAGTAGCAGCAACACCAATAAAAAATCATGACCATACAAAAAAAAAAACCGAATGTGATTTCCATAAACCGTGTTTTCTTCTCTCCTCCCGCACCCTCTTTCGCAAATCATTATACAATTTGAGATTTTGACCCGTGGTGGATGTATTGACGAGTTTGAAGACAATTAATGATAAATGAAAAGAGAGTTGATAAAGTTGATGATGAACATTTTTCTTTTATATTTTGTGTCAGAAAAAACGAAAAAAATTTTGTATCTTAAGTTGCGAATGTTTCTTTAGTGCAATTATCAGTAGTTTAGTGTATTGGGGCGGTGTCATATAATGGCAAAAAAAGAAAACGACAATGTTTTGCCGTTAGATTCGAGACCGTGTTCGTCCAATTCGATTAAGGGTCTGTTGTGCACAAGAAACAGTTCCCACGTGTGTTGCTCCATCTCTTCAGATCCCACAAAGATGAGCACCAAGGAACGTTTGCGCCGTCTGCAAGCAATTTGTAAACCGGGCAAAACACCGCTGGTTCAGAGCAGTGAACGGTGCAAAAGCAGGACGAAAAGGTGGAATTAAGGAAGACAATTAAATTATCGAAGACATCACAAAATGGCATTTTTAGGCTTGCCGGAAGTCGTTAAGAAAGTTATGGCAATCCTAAAGAATGGGAATTCTAATGGTGTTTTGAGCTAAAAAAAAATCGGTGGTTGGCTGCATAAATATTGGAGCTCATTTAATTAGGAAGAATGCGGCAATATGAATGCTTTTTTTGAAATTTATTCCCTTTTTGTGAAGGCGTCGCGTTGCACATTTGGACAGTTCACATGGCAAACGATTCGCCTGCTCTTCCGCCAGTGGCATCGACGAGTGCCTTCGACGTTGGATGCTGCAGGGTACCCGTGTCAATGTCAAATTGCGCGCCTTTTCTCCACGGCAGGAGCCCAACCGATTGTTACAGGTGTGGTAACTCCCACTTTCAGGAACGAAAACTATTTTTGCATTAGGGAGCAATTGTTGCGTTCGACAAACACTGGAATATTGTGCTCCGAGATGTAGACGAGGTTTACATGCCACCAAATCGGCTAGGAAAGGTTCAACAGAGGAGGAAATTAACGGTATCACTCTGTTCATCCTCTCTTCCTCTGACAGGTCCAATCTATGGCCGGTGCTATGCCTCAATCAGTGTGTTACACCGGAGACAAATTTGCTCCCAAAGGGCAACAAAGATTGCTGACGCGGCACCTCAAATGCTCGCTGGTCACTGGGACTTCGTTAATTGCCATTTACAGTGGGGACAGTCGCTGATGGGAGAATGCTGTGACTGACATTTGGAAAATACCCATTTTCTTTCCCACTTACGACACATTTAACAATTTTATTTTTTGCAAAAAATAAAATACACAATAAAATAATCAACTCAAAGATGGATGGGAATGGTTGATAAATATGCATATAATCCACAAAATCACAATATTTAGTCCCCGTGAACACAGCACGTTTCTCTTACCGCATCAAATAGTAAATAACGAGGAAAACGAAGAAGGCGAACAACACCAAGTAGCAAAGAACATTCTTACCTGAAATATCAGGCAAATTGTAAAAATAACGGCTGGAATGTGATAATATAACCATCCGACCCTCCTACCCCCTTCATCGTAAAAGCAAAGCAAACCCAATAATCAAAGCAGAGGGGGGGGGGGGGGGGGGGGTCGGAAAATACGTGTTAAAAAAAGTAACAACAAACCTCCGGCCTTCGACACAATGCCAAGCTTTTTCATTGTTGCGCCCAAAAGACCTCGCGTATTGTCAAATTTGGTTTCCTGAAAAAAGTGCAGAAAACTTTAAATATCTTTGGTTTTGCTTTGTAAATATAATCTTTTAAAATGAATGCCCAAAAAATATTTGCCATTTCGTTGAGCAGTTTGTTCTGCTCCCGCACATCATCCCCTATTGCGATTGTGACTCTTTTCAGTTGGGACACTTTGTTGCTCAGCTCCTCCACCATGTCGTCATTTTGCTGCTCCAACAGAAATCCGCCATTGGAAGTGCCGGCGGAAGGGCCTAAAAATGGGAAAATCAAATAATGTGAGTGGCACTTTCGAGACATGTTAAAGAACCTCTACTTGGTCTGTAGGCCATTTTATCTATATACCGCCGAATAACAAATAAAGAAGGTTAAGAGAATAATATAGAGAAATACGGCACAAAATGCTGAATTAGAAAATGCAGACAAGAAAGTTGGGGAAATTAAATAACAGGTACAACCAAATCGAAATATTATTTTCGAATGTAAAAAAATATATAAAATGATTTTTTTTTTTTTTCTTTTATAATTTTCCTCGCGAAATAACGGAACACCAATTATTATTTCATACATAAATTTAAAAAAAAAAAAATTCAACACGGCACAATTTTGGATCTGCTGTTGTTGTTGCTGCTGCTGTGCTGTCGAAGTGGGGAATGAAGACAGTGTCGACTGGTGATAAGCGGACGCCATCATCGCACCGGGGGGCCCGTTATGATTGTGATGGTGAAATTGTGCTGCTGCTACTGATGCTGGGACAACATTGTTGGCTGGGCCACCACCACCGCCCGGGTAAAAGCTGCTGAAGGCGTTGCTCTGCTGCTGATGCTGTTGTTGGTGTTGGGAATGCGCAGTGTATGACAAAGGTTGGTGAAGCCCCGGTGGAGGCGGTGGACCGTTACGTGCAGCTGCGAGCAAATGGGTGGAATCGTGGCCAAAAAAATTGTTGGCACCGGAAAAGAAGCTGAAAAGAAAAAGAAGTGCTACTAGTTAAGCCCTTAAAAAAAAATCTCGAAAATTAGGAGGGCGATTTGGTGGGTGTACCCCAAAATTTTTCGCCGAAGTTACGCCGGCCGAAATTTCACGGCCCAAAATAAGATAATTCTCATGTGTTTTTAAAACTCAAAAATTTCCCTGCGAAATTTTGTCTTGTTCCGCGATTTCGTAATAATATTAAACAAAATATTTATTTGATTAGAGTAAGCTCCAGTTTACCCAGTTTCGCCTATAAGGATTCGAATGATAGATTTTGTCAAAATGGAATAGAAATAAATCTCTATTTTTTACCAACCAATCAGGCGAAGCATAATAAAATATATCAGGCATATAAACTCACTGATTTGCCGAGGAATGATGGCCACTACCGTCTGTGGGGATTGCTCCGTTGGACAACCGACTGTTACAAGTGCCAACTGGGGCCGGCGGAGTGTAATTCTTCTCCTCCTCAATAATTTCTTCCAACGCCTTTGATGACTCTGCACAATAAAAAACAACAATAAAAGGATCCGAATCCCCTTCCCCCCCCCCATCCTCTTCCCAACATTTCTTACCCGCAAACGGATCAAAGCCGAGGTCATCGTCATGATATCCAACTCCGTCGTCACTTGTGCAAGTTGGCACAGTTGCTTCCGCCCTTTGTCGCCGTTAGAACAGGCGATGTCACGACACTTCTGCTCCTTTCGCTGACAGCTGCTGACAAACTTTCGGATGATCCGCCTCCATGGGTTACATCACTGAAATGTTGATAGTACAAGAAACAAATGTTGGTTATTCCGAATCACAAATGGAACGCAATCAAGAAAGCATCCATGATTTGGGTTTGGAGAAAGGAGGGGGAAGGAGGCGGGATATCACCCCAAAAAGTCGCCAAAAAATGCTAAAATCTTTGTGCTAAAAAAGATGTTTTATCCATTTTTTTCGGCGACCACCTTTTGTCCCGAAGCTGGCCGAGATGGGGGAGGGGGGTGTACCTCGTTCCTCCCGCTTGGTTAAATTTTTCTCCGCCTCCACGCTGCGCTTACTTTTGCTTCCGTTCATTCCCTTTCGATGCCGGGTCGGCGGAAGCAAATGAGTCAAAAGCGATGTCGCAGTTCGGCTCACCGGCATCCGCTGATGAATGAATGCTGGCGCCTCTACTATTGTTCGCCGCAAATCCTGACCTCTCCCCTTTGACCCATCCGGAAGTGATAGCAATAAAACTGGAAACGTTACTGATATTAACCTTCATTTAAAGGTAAATAAAATCGAATATTTACGGACAGACAAATATGACAACCTGAAATTGGAAATACCCTAAAATTTGGCAAATAAACAAGAAAGGGTTTATGTGCGTGACCAAATAAAAAGTAGGTGATTAGATGCATCACTAGAAAAGGACTGCCATTGTAAAGATCGTCCAAATGTTTGTTTTTTTCAATGTAAAGGCATTCAATGGCGCCGAGGTTGGAACACTGCCCTAGAGAACACAAGTTTTTAAGGTGCCGAAGTCGATTGGACTCATAAATTCTTGGGGCACGTATTGTTGCTAATCTACCTACCTACACTAATAAAAATGTCATTTGATTTTTCAGGATATACCCTTTAAAATGATTTCTTCATTGAATTACGACAACAAAATAAACGGAACAAATGGCAGAGGACTTTTTACTAAAACAGACGGTATTTGTGATAAGCGATATTACATATACAAGGAAACAAATCCGTCACTAACCATTTTTTAACATCCTTCCTACGTCTGTATGTGCGCCAGCTCATTCTAAAAAAACAAAATTTGTTGCTGAGAGACTATAAAATGATTGCTCACCATCCCTCGTCGCTTTCACTAGACGAAGTGCTGGAACCGCCGTTGCTGTACGTAGTCAACGTATTGTTGGTTGACCCGCCGTGCGGAAACTGATTGTTGTCGATTTGCTTCGCCGATCATTCGGTTGGCAGTCTCTGCCAATCCTCAAGGAGTCAGCGGCGGCTGACGAGTGAAATCCTCACGGTTTTGTGCCCATTCGAATGAGCCCATCTAAAAATATCAATCTTAATACTGCTTTTAATTTTTAAACCAACCAAGTAGCCGGTCAAGGTACCCAAAGTAGCCCCCAGACTAAATGTAATCTTCCAACTCGCCTTGAACAAAAACAGAAAAGCAATTGAGTAGTAAATAACTTCTCTTAAAAAAACATTAAAATTTAGTGACTAGTGGAAGAATAAAATGAGTAAAGGTGAATGTAGAAATGCTATTTATAGTGTTTTTTTTAAGGTATCATTCCAGGCCAATTCAGTATGCAGTTGATATGACGCGCTAACGATTCTCTGATTCTCTATTCCTCAAAACTTCTTCAATTCTGGCCAAGCCAAATAAGCGCTCTACCAACATCCCCCCACCACAGACAAAAAAAAACTATCTCAGACAAATTGGTGGTAGCAGAAACGATCATTGGTGGTCTTCAGCCGGGACAGTCGGACGGTCCTCCTCTATGGGCCAATGCTATTCTGGCTTCTGTGCTGGAATGCCGACCATGTCATCTTTTTAGGATTCCAGCGTCGGTTTTTAGGAATACTTGCATCACTCCATTTCTGATAGGTGCGGCTCCCACAAATCCAAAAGGTAACGAAAAATTGCTCATGGCTTTCATGATTCTCTTCAGCAGGTGAGTCTTTTTAGGATTCCAGCATCGGTTTTTAGGAATACTTGCATCACTCCATTTCTGATAGGTACGGCTCCCACAAATCCAAAAGGTAACGAAAATTGTTCATGGCTTTCCTGATTCTCTTCAGCAGGTGAGTCTTTTAGGATTCCTAGCATCGGTTTTTATTTATTATTCGACTCCTCTTGTTCTGTAATGAAAGAATCCGAACGAATTTTCATTCGGCAGCCACTCCCGGAAGGGTTACAGACCCAGGACTGAAATGGGAAAATGGCTTGGGACTCAACCGTCCAACTTCTAAAAATGAATGAATATGATATGACAAAATATTTGCATTTAACACGTTATTAGATGTTTTGTGTCTGCTGATCACGAATCCGACATTCATTTCGCCCTATTTCGAATCCCAGACCCAAATTCGAACAAAGAGTAAAAATCGCGAAATATGGCCATAAAATATGGATCAAAAATCGCAAAATATGGACATAAATATGGAAAAATGCCAAAATATGGACAAATATGGACCAAAATATGGGCATAAAATTTTATCAAAATAGTGCAATTTTTTCAAAAAAATTTAGCGTTGTTTATAATTGCAAATGAGATATATATTTCCAAATTTTGGAGTGAAAACGCATTCGATATCAATTTTTTTGATCAGAAATATAGAAAACAAAATTAGAAAAAATTTTAGAAAAAACTTGAATTTTCTTTATTTTTGAGGGCATTATTTGATAATTTTCAAGAATTTTTTTAGAGAGGTATTTTTCGTTTTTATTGCATTTTTCTCATGAAATTTTCCAAAAATGCCAAAATATGGACATAAAATATGGGCAAAATGCCAAAATATGGACAAAATATGGAATATGGACATAAATCGCGAAATATGGAAAAATATGGAAAATATGGATTTAAAAAACCATCCTAGAAGCTTCAAACCAAGCTAAAAAGACGTTTTTCGTGCGTTTCATGCCATTACAAGTTCAGGAAAAAAATATGGATTTCCATATTTTCTGCATCCCTATTTATCCCTGACAATTAAAAAAAAAAACACCACCTCAGAAATTCTTACATTTGTCTTTTTTACTGTCTTTTTTGCTCAGATTATTGGTGTATTAATGGCCTTATCATATTACGGCTTTTTGGCACCCAAACGGCGCATTGAGCCGGCCGGTATTTCCTACGAATTTTCGGTGATCAAAGACCGGTTGACGCTCGGCCTTCCCACACTTCCCGTCCTTCGAATTGTTGAACAAAATAGGGCAACAAATGGATCAATCATTGACGACATTGACGGAGGCGGTTTTGGCGGAGAAATACAAGTACGAATTTTAATATATTTCGGTCTTCTTTTATTTACTACATTTTTATATGTTTTTTTGAGAGAGCAAATCCGCCGGTACCAATTGATTACTACGCCTGGGAAAATAAAATTTTATCAATTTGTTAAAAAATAGAAAACAAATAATCTTTAAATGCACAATTGGTTAACTGAATGTAAATTTTAGAAATGCCATTACCATTTTTTTTAATATGATAATTTGTTTTCGCAGGAAAATGGTTGGATTGACCGTGAGGACGCCAAATTTCGCAAGTACATTTCCCGGTTAGACCCCAACGAGTGGAAGAAACAAGACCAGTAAGTGCCAATTGATTATTTTTGTTTAAAAAAAAAAAAATGAAATTCGGTCCTTTCAGTTACAAAGTGCTCGGTTTGTCAAAATTACGTTACCAAGCGACTGCGGCACAAATCAAAACGGCGTGTAAGTACAAGAAAGCAAAAAGGATCCAGTAATTAAACAATTCTTTTTCTATTTTAGACAGACGAAAGGTGCTGAAATACCATCCGGACAAAGGCCAAGCAGCAGAAAGCGAGGACAAATCTCTCCGTACCGAGGCCGTTTTTGCGTGCATTCAAAAAGTGGGGAATTGGTGGAAATCGTATCTAAATAATTCATTTTGACGAATGTGAATTTCATATTCATTTAAATTAATGGTAATTGTTACTTCGTTTGTTTAGGCCTATGAACAATTGGGCCTTTCCGAGGAGCGTCGCCGTGCCTTCGATTCGGTGGACCCACAATTTGACGACTCGGTGCCGGACAATGTGCACACTGAGGATTTCTTTACACAGCTTGGACCCGTCTTTGAACGAAATGCCAGGCAAAAAATAAAAATGGCAATTAATTGCCAAATATATTTTTTACGTCTTCCGGGCTCTTGCTTAAAATATTCAAAATTTTGCATGGCTGATCGATTGTGCTTTTGTTTCAAAATTTTTTATATTTTGCACAGGTTTTCCGTCAACCAGCCCGTCCCTTTGTTTGGCGATGAACACAGGTAAAAGATAAATTGAAAACAAACCGAATGAATTATAAATGCTCTTTTGTCTTTGGTCCATTTTCCAGCGATCGCTCTCACGTGGAGCATTTCTACGAATTTTGGTTCGATTGGCGTTCCTGGCGAGAATTTTCCTATTTGGATTCAGAGGACAAAGCCAAGGGGGAGGACCGATGGGAAAGACGTGAAATTGAGAAATTGAACAAAGTATGATTGAGAAAAGAGCACAGTTTTGTATATTTTTCTTTAAAAAAAAATTAACAAAGGAGAGGAGGGGTAACGGTGATAGGATAGGGTAAAATTTCGAAAAGTGGTGTCACTAGTAAAACTTGAAATTTTAACTAATCTAAGAAAGAAAAAAAAAACCAAAAATCACTAATTTGTACTCGAATTTATTTAGGCCGAGCGGGAAAAACGGAGAAAGCGCGACCTAAGGCGCATTTCATCACTGGTCGAATTGGCTTATTCGAAGGACCCACGCGTGGCGCGCTTTAAAGTTGAACACACAACGAATTTTTTGAATTCATGACATTTTTTTGGTAGGAAGAGGACAAAAGAATGAAGAATGCGCATAAAGAGCGACGACGGATGGAGCGAGAAGCGCGCGAGCAGGCCGAAGTGGACGAGCGACGCCGCGCCGAGGCCGAGGCGGCGCGAGAAAGCGAAGCGCGAGCAGAGGAACAGCGACGGGAGGCTCAGGTCGGACATGACACTTTTTGCATCTTTTCAAATCATTTATGGCATGATAATTAAGATTAGAAAAAAATGTTGATTGAAATGCCATTTTTGGGATGTGTGAACTTTTTGCCATCCTTTTAGGTCAAACAGGAACGGAAGAAGGCAATGGCGAGCCAACGGCGTCAGCTTCGTACGCTGTCAGCCAACGCAAATTATTGGATGGACAATGGCACCGCGTTGGACAATCGGCGAATGGCATCAATTGCAGAGCAAATTGAGAGGTGAGGGCGACAAGGATAGCACAATTCGAATTGGGTAGGGGAGAACTCATTTTAGGAAGAAGAGGGAGAACTCGGACTTTTTTCTGAGCTTATCGCAGCAAAAAATGCTATTTGTTTTCAGTAATTGGTATTTATTTATTTTTCTTAAAAAGGTCATTGCGTTCCGATTTTTTAAAAAAAAATAATTATGGTCCTAAAATGGGATTTTAAGTGAAGAAAAAAACGGCTATCTGTTTCGAATTTGCCTCGTTTCGGATAACCCATATACAGCAATATATTTTTTTGACGGTTACACGTCGTTTCGAGATTGGTCATTTCGAGATTCAGTTAAAAACGGTCGTTTCGAGATTACCTTTATAAACAACAGTTAATCGCTGGTAGTAAGCCACTGTCATCTTGTGAAGCGCTGTTGCATGGTTTTCTTGGATTTCCCGGAGTTTGGGTCTTCTATTTCTCGATATCATTTGGCGTAAATTTAAATTCGAAACAACTTCCACAATATGTGTGTTTAGGCAACAAAAAAAAAATGAATGAAGAAAATAACAAGAAGTTACAAATTTGTTAAACAAAAAGGACAGTCTCGAAACCATATCTCGAAACGACTTAATCTCGAAACGACTTAATCTCGAAACGACTTATCTCGAAACGACGTGTAATCTTTTTTGACCCATATTGAAACGGAGTGGCCCCAGAAAAGACAATATAACTTAACAATGCTACGCCAATACTTTTGAATATGTCACAGAATTTGTTTGTCAGCCGAACATGACGAATTGATTGCACTCTGTGAGCGGTTGTCCGCCGCCCAAACATTTGATGAGGCACATAAACTCATGCTGCAATGTGTACGTATGCCTTTATCAACAAAAGATTTTTTTGACGAAGTCCAAATATTTCTAGGCAATTCGAAAGGATTCCCCCGCCGGCGAAATGCCAACTTTGGCTGCTGGGACATCAATCAATGCGCATAACAAAACCTCCTCCAAAGTCTGGTCGTCAAATGAATTGCAACTTTTGATCAAAGCCGTCAATTTGTATCCGCCGGGAACAAACGAACGATGGAAGGTGAGGGCAAATGACAACCATAATACTGAAATGGACATTTTGAAATAAATAATGTCTGGAATTGTAAACAAAGAGAAAGCCACAAGCCGTTTTAAGCAAGTGGCCGAATATGTCAGCAGCCATGGCGACCAAACGCGTACTGATCGTGAGGTTATCAATCAGGCAAGTTCATTAATTTTAATTCGCAAGTGCATTAGTTGGATATATTTCCCATCATTGGATTACCATCCTTCAGGTTAAACTGCTCAAATCAAATCCAATCTCCAATTTGGCGCCGAACGTTCGCATAAGAAATGCTGAAACGAATGCGAACACGGCACCTTCTGTAGCAGCAAATGAGCAGGAATGGAGCGCCGAACAACAAAAGTGAGTGTGCTGAATTTTTTGGCGCGTCGAACATCTACATTAATTTTTTGAAGACAATTGGAGAGCGCCTTGAAAGCGACTGTTGCCGTTGATGTGAAAGAGCGGTGGGACCAAATAGCGGCGATGGTTGACGGCAAAGACAAGAAGGAGTGCATCCGACGGTACAAAATGGTGGCCGAAATGGTGAAAAAGGCAAAGACTGATGATGGAAGCCAACAACAGCACAAGTGAATTAGGAACAAACGGGATGCGTATTGTTTTCATCAAATATGTGTATCTTTTGTTATTTGTTTATTCCGATTAAATTTTTGGAATCAGAAGGATTTCGAACAATAAATGAACAATTATTGGATTAGCGGGGAAAAAAACGCCGTGTTTTGTCACATTTCTTTCATTGGAGTGCGCTTTGCCACGTGTAAAGTCGTTGGTGGCGTTGAGAATGTCAAACAAAAAGAATTGAGAAAGGAATGAAGAATAGAAACAAAGTGAAAGAATAAAAAAAGGCAGAGGACTTTTTACTAAAACAGATAGGCGATTATTACATATATATGGAAACAAAACCGTCACAAACCATTTTTTAACATCCTTCCTGCGTCTGTATGTGCGCCAGCTCATTCTAAAAAAACAAAATTTGTTGCTGTGAGACTATAAAATGATTGCTCACCATCCCTCGTCGCTTTCACTAGACGAAGTGCTGGAACCGCCGTTGCTGTACGTAGTCAACGTATTGTTGGTTGACCCGCCGTGCGGAAACTGATTGTTGTCGATTTGCTTCGCCGATCATTCCAGGAGTCAGCGGCGGCTGACGAGTGAAATCCTCACGGTTTTGTGCCCATTCGAATGAGCCCATCTAAAAATATCAATCTTAATACTGCTTTTAATTTTTAAACCAACCAAGTAGCCGGTCAAGGTACCCAAAGTAGCCCCCAGACTAAATGTATGACGAATCATTCGAGCTAAATGTCTTAACATTCGACAAACGAAATCGACGAACAGCCAAAGCTAAAAAAAAAAAGGAAAATTTTTTAATTTTTAGTTTTCTTCCATTACTCACTGTGTTGAACACGACGAAATACACGCAAATGGTGGGCAAAAGGAAAAGCAGAATGATCAGTGTCAGAGTGACAATGAACAGCTGACGGACGTCCAACTTAACGCTGTCCACGCGGTGCCTCAGTGGATTCCATTTTTTGCCACGAAAGGCACGGCCGACGCCTAAAAAGGCGGCCCAAGAAACCTTTGCCAATCTGAAAAAAGGAGAAAGTCGGCATAATATTATTCTATGAATTGAAGGTTCTAATCAGTAATATGCATCCCATGACGTTTATGCGTCTTATGACAACCTGTGCGTGTAAATATGAAAGCAAAAAATGTGAACGGTGAGCACACGAAGAAAATCGGACAGAAAAGAGACGAGCACAGAAAGTCCTGCGGAATAAAACCAAATTTTGGAATGCTTTCATTTTTTTAAATATTTTTGAAATAAAACAAAATTTTACCCAATGTACTCGAGGCGACAATTAGCAGCCAATTGGTCAATGAGTGTTCAAAAACGGTGACATAGGCTAAAAATATTTATTTGGAAAATTTATTAGAATCGAAAATACACATTTTCCCCAAAAAAAAAAAAGAACGCACTTTTCCATAAACGAATGTGGTAGAAGAAAAAGTTGGCCAGAAAAGTGTTCAGCGCGTCGTTCAGCTTCAATCCCGCAGGATTATTGGTCAACCAAGTGATCAACTGACGGAAAAAGAATTTCGATTATGTCTATTTCATAATTTTTCCCCGTTTCGGTTTTCGTTGTTGCCCCGCTTTATTTTGCGCTCCGATATGCATGTACAACTTTCTAAAAAGATGATATTTAAACCTGTCTATTTTTGAACTGGGCGCCCAGGGCAAAAGCGGGCCAATTTATTTTTATGAAATTTAGTCTGACCGTTTCCAACTGTTTGATGGACAAATGAATTGCTGCCCAAAATTGAGCGGAAATGTTCGGCCATTGCGAAGTCGCAACGGACAAAATAATGATGCCGAATAACGAGTCGATGACCAAATATGGAAACCTAAATGCAAAAATAATCAAAGATTCGTGGATTTATTTTTTCAGTGAATCATAGAATTGCGAAAAACGAAAATTTGAACCTCCTAAGATTGTTAAATTTGAAGCTCAGCTCAGCGCAAAGCGCGCTCCATGCCAAAAACGGGTGTACAGCACTCATTCATGGCCAAAAATAACACATTTTCCAGGATAGCACAACCAATAAAAAATGGTTGAAATCGAATCACTCTTAACAAGTAAAAACAGAAGTTTGGTAACGCAAATAAAGATAAAACCGATTTATGCACTATATAAATGTTGAACAAACAACGACGACCGGTCATACTAACAAATGAGAACAATAATCAGCTCAGATGAACAACATTTCCCAATATATTTATTTATAATCCGTCTCCTAAAAGTCATTGCCACACAATGCCACCATTGCTTCTTCCTATTGCGCCTTCAATTTCTCCTTCAGAGAGGCGGGCATTTCGGGCGGCGGCGGGCGCGGTATATTCAGCGATACTTTGACAAAGTCGTAGATGAACCTGGGGGGGGGGGATGGAATGAGAGGGTATTTGGAGAAAAAACAATATGGGAATTATAAATACCATTGAAGAGCGGTGAGAGTGCCGATCATGATGATACGCGGCACAAGTCCACCCCAGACACCTGTAAAGGAAAATGTAAAAGAAAAGTGAAAAGACAAAACATGCTCTTCCGAATTCTAAAACCAATTTTGATAATTACAAAGACAAAAAGATCAGTGAGACAAAAAAAGGACTGGCATAAATAGTTAAATTGAAAATCTTGGCTCTCTATGGCTTGGTAACTAAACTAAGTGTTGTCTTATTGGTTGTGACACTAAATTAATTCACCAAGTGGGCCAAGTTTCTTCAGAATGCCCATTGCGTCGGCGTTCGCGTCCTTGTTAAGCTGGGAAACAAGTGTGTCGGCCGGGTGAGAAACAATCGCGCAGAAAACGCCTGGAATTTATTTTCAAATTTGGGTTCTTGGCTTCTCTTCGTCTTCGCTGCGATTTCCTTTCATTCCTCCTTCTAGTTTCCCTCTAATATAGTCAATTTGTGTCCCTTTTTCGCTCGCCTACCCGCAATGTATCCGGCGATGAATGTGACCACCAACTGTTCCGACTTGGTGCAGTCCGCCCTCGGCTTGGGCACCACATGTTTGTAGAGCAGTTCAACGGTGCGTTCGAAGCAGGCGAATTTCATCCTGGAAAAAAAGAAAATAAATTGTTGAATTTGGTAAGATTTTGAAACCCAAGACTTTTGTTTCAGTCTATTTTTGAGAGATTCCAAGAATTGTATTCGGAATAGAAAGGAGTACACCCAAGGGGAAGTTTAGACGAAAAAAAAAAGAGATTTATTCCTCACATTGTGTATGGGATTTGACGCATCCACAACGGCGGCAGTCCTTGTAGAAGCCCATCAGTCCTTCGGTTCGGTAAATGAACGGTGCACAGCTGCGCAGTGTTGGCGGCGCACCGGGCGACGTTTGTATGCGCACTTTGGTCGCTTCCATCGGTGCCAACAAAATGTCGGCGAAGAATTCCGCACTGGCGGAGGCGGCCAAGTAAAGATAGGTACGGCAGGAGTAAGCCAATTCCTGGGAAAATGGGACCCATTTTTATGGAAAAAGATTCCCAAAAAATCCTAAATTTGGTCAGATTTTGACTCTTATGTTCGATAAAGTAACGTTATCATGAAAATGCATTTAACCATTTTGAGATTTTTCCCACTCAAAAAATGACAATTTTCTTCGAGTATTTCACTAAGTGCTAACCTCGCCGATCAGCCCAGCATACACATTCTTGAACACTTCGTACAGTCCGAATTTTCCCAGGCCTTGCAATGAGTAGCCGACGGCAGTCGGTGCCCAGCCTTTGGCCAAACCGCGGACGCCCCCCTCTTGGAGAGTGACTTTGAAACCACCGATGATCCCTTTGTATTTGGCAGGGTCGACCTGTAAAAGCGCAAAACATTGAAGTGCCATCATTTTCAATGTGATAAAATTGCCTTCCACCCCACCAAAAACATGTCCCTAATCAACTCGTACCTGAATCCGACACTTCACCAAATCCAACGGCACAATGGCGGTGTGAGTGATACCGC
Source organism: Heterodera filipjevi (assembly GCA_039877585.1). Taxonomy (NCBI): domain Eukaryota; kingdom Metazoa; phylum Nematoda; class Chromadorea; order Rhabditida; family Heteroderidae; genus Heterodera; species Heterodera filipjevi. The sequence goes on along the minus strand of JBDPZO010000007.1, from coordinate 10,120,610 downwards.
AAGAGAGAATTCCGCCAATGCCACACAAACCATAGAACTTCAGCGAGCCAAACTCCACTTCACCAGCACCAGCAGCTGAAAAAAAAAATACAAATTTTGGTTTTTTGTTTTCGGTTTTTTCAAATTTAAAAAGTCCATTTGACCAATTTGGGCGAGTGGTAAGACTTCCGCACATTTTTCCAAAATGGTGGGATGCTTACTTAGCGATTTAGACCCAGTTTTGAAAGTACCAAATGACGGGGCAACTGTGGTTGTGACAAACTCAGTGGCGAGCCGGACGGTAGTAAGCCAAAGGAAATCCTTTAGCCCATCGTAAAGTGTGGGGACGACAGAGAAGTACAGGTACACCCAAGAAATGACCACCACCACAAAACCGTAACGATTTTGGTCGAAATTTTTGCGGCGCGAACGCACGACAACAATGGGATTCTTCTTCTCATTTGTTTCGGAAGTCATGAGAATTTCAATTCCGAACAAAAAAAAAATGTTTTTTGACAAGACAGAAGGATTTCGAAGCAATAGTTTGTTTAAGTGAACAATTATTGGATTAGCGGGAAAAAAACGCCATGTTTTTCACATTTCTTTCATTGGAGTGCGTTTTGCCACGTGTAAAGTCATTGGTGGCGGTGAGAATGTCAAACAAAAAGAATGGAGAAAGGAATGAAGAATAGAAACAAAGTAAAAGAATAAAAAAAGTTCAAAAATATAATTGAAGTTGGTAATGGGCAAATTCCGTAACAAAAAATGCCATTTTTGTTGTCAAACATCCGCCAAAACGCACCATTCTCTGTTGCACAGTTCGCATTGATCACTGGCCCAGCACCAAACGCCTTTTTAGTCGCTTCGGCCAGCTCTGTGATGCCCACCATTGTTGTTTGGTCGGAGAAATAGGTATAAAATTATCAGAAGCAAATGAAGGCGGAAAAACTGGAAAAAAGAAGAGGATTAAGAGGCAAAAGAATGAATAATACAAATTAATTAGTTAAAAACAATGGCAATTTGAAAGTTGTTAATTATGTAATTAGTGTAAAAAATTAAAAAAGAGAGAATATGAAGGAATCAATTTATTTTGGACGGAATTTGTTCAGTCTGTGTGTGACCTGCGACCTGTGATTGAAAAAGGACTCCATACAACAGAAAGAGAAATAAAACAGTATTTTCTCCTCTGTCTGGCCGCCTACGCCTTTTTTTTCTCTGCCCTTTCAATCCGGCACGTTATCTCACATTTTTCTATTGCTTCTCTCTTTCTAAAACGTAGTAATGGCGTTTTGTTTTCCCGATTTGAAATTTTTTCCATTGGTAAGTAGTGACAGTAAGAATTTCTTGATAGCAAAAATTCCAAAAAAAAAAAAAATTTTAACAATTTTAACAATTTTTTTCAAAATTTTTACAAAAAGTGCTCATTGAACAAAAATTTCTTAATTTTTTAAAAATCTTTTTTTAATTATTTAAGGCAATAGAAGTAATTTTGGAGTTGTTTTTAAGCGTTTTTGGAGAAAATAACCTTTTTCAACAATTTTTCGGATTTTAATCAGTTTTTACCACCTTTTTTTTTGCATCTATTTTGGGGGTTTTTCGTGTTTTTAGCACCTATATTTTTGCGAACGCGCACTTCAAAGGTTTACGACACGGAAGGGAGGAGGCGGAGGGGGATGATGGAGAAACGAAAATAAGAATGTGAAATTCATTTATTTTAATTTATAATTAATAAATTATTTTGCTTTTTAATTATGGTTGGGTTATAAATAGGGCTGCCAAAAATATGGAAATAAGATCGCGAAATATGGCCATAAAATATGGATCAAAAATCGCAAAATATGGACATAAATATGGAAAAAAGCCAAAATATGGACAAATATGGACCAAAATATGGGCATAAAATTTTATCAAAATAGTGCAATTTTTTCAAAAAAATTTTAGCAGCTACCGGTCCGAGTGTCGAATAGAACAAAAAATTTTCGAGTGTCGAATGGCCCAGAAAAATCCAATTGGCTTTTGTTTAAAAAAATGAAAACATAAAAGCCTAGACCTAGTCGAGCTTAAGCTTATGCCTAAGTTTAGGCCTAAACTAAGCCCTAATTCTAAAGTTAGCCTCTATTTAAAAAATCGTTCGACACTCGGACATGATTTACACTATTCGACACTCGGAACGTTCGACACTCGGACCGGAAGCGATTTTAGCGTTGTTTATAATTGCAAATGAAATATATTTCCACATTTTGGGGTGAAAAACGCATTCGATATCAATTTTTTTGATCAGAAAAATAGAAAAAAAATGAAAAATTTTTAGAAAAAACTCGAATTTTCTTTATTTTTGAGGGCATTATTTGATAATTTTCAAGAATTTTTTTAGAGAGGTATTTTTCGTTTTTATTGCATTTTTCTCATGAAATTTTCCAAAAATGCCAAAATATGGACATAAAATATGGGCAAAATGTCAAAATATGGAAATATGGACATAAATCGCGAACGGCCAAGCTCGTCTCGGCCCCCACGTTTCGGCCCCGGGCTCGTTTCGGCCCCAAGCTAAAAATAGAAAAATAGTACCCAAATTTTTTTTCAAAGCCAAATCACCTAGTTTTTTTTTTTGAAAAACTAGGGGTTCAAAATTTTTTGGCTTGGGACCGAAACGACCCCGGGGCCGAACCGTGCCCGGGGCCGAACCGTGGGGGCCGAAACGTGGGGGCCGAAACGAGGCCGACCCATCGCGAAATATGGAAAAATATTGAAAATATGGATTTAAAAAACCATCCTAGAAGCTTCAAACCAAGCTAAAAACATGTTTTACATGAGTTTTAGGCCGTTCCGAGTTCAGGAAAAAAATATGGAACATAACATTTATATAACTGCAAGAGTCTTGAAGTGTTTTTGGGTTCTCAAGCATTTGAGTCTATTCAAAATTTACGATCTAAAATTTACTGTAATAAATTTTTTATACCATAATATTTGTCATGGTCTTCTAAAATATACAATGCCTTGATATCCTTTTAAAGCGCAAGGTCTTGTGCCTTGAGATTTCATGCAATGCGGTCTACAGTAACCAATTTGTCGAAAGAGTTGACCGCATTCAGCGACTTCCCACCTTTTATGCGACATGACAAAATGCTTGCTTACCTGGAGGCGTCTGCTCGTCACCACAACTTGGAGCAGTACATCAGTATTTTGTGATAGAAAAGGGCCAAAAATTTCGCTTTTCCCATCAAATTTTGGCCAGATTTGGCCAAAAAATCACCATGGTTTGCCGTTCACCGAATTATGCCATGTCTGACCCTTTTCGGGATGGAACTCGATATCCCTGATCGGCACGCGACACCTCTCCCCCCGCTCCTACGATTCGTTGCCGTAATTTTTTCAACGGCAAAGGCCTCGCATTTCATCAGCGGACAGAATCACTTTAACTGACATTAGCATAAATTGTGATCTGTGGGTCTCGATGCCAAAAAATCTCAAACCTACTCTCGACCCTTTAAATCCATTTTGAAAGATTGAAGTTGTTTTCCCGACCGGCGCTTTTTTTTTGCCACCCCCACTCGAAAATCTTCAATTAAACAAAAAAAGAGTAATAGACGACAGTTAACGTTGTTTTTGGGGACATTACTGATCAAGATACTCTATTTGATCAATGCCGAATCTCCCGACCCGAATTCTAACAGAAAATTTAGGGGAGAGGGGCCGACGAAACGGAGCTAAAACCGTAAAGTCCACTGTACTACAGGTGAACTACACTGAATACATGGACGAGTTGGGCTCGTTGGTCGGTTGCGCGCCGTCCCTTTGGCTTTTGCTGTGCCGTTTCCGCTTCCGTCTCTTCCGTATCGTACTCTTTGGCCCAAATATTTCCTATGTGTACCGTTTACGTGGGCCTCACCGTTGGGCGGGCGCTAAACAGACGGTACTCAATGTGGCGGAACGGACGCGGCAGTGCTTGCGGACACGTGAGGGCCGAGTGCCGTCAAATGCACCATTGGCGCTCAATTGTATGAAATTGTTGCTGCTGGTCATTTCCATCACAGTTATTTTCATTGTCCCAATTGTATTCAGTGACAGTTCGTTCACATTTATCTTTTTTTGATTTGATTTTTTGTAAATTGCAATTGACCGACCAAAAAGCTCTGAGCATTATTCCGCTGATTCGAATTCAGATTAGGATTCCAACCCTGGTTTCAGGGTTCAAAATGCCGGGGTCCTGTTTGTCGGGATCCGAAAGTTCGGGGACGCTTCGGGTTCGGATACATCCCCGAAACAAAAATGTCGGGGGTGGGGTTGCAACCCTAATTCAGATCATCATTCGCTAATCCGATAGTCGATGGTCAAGTAAATATGAGAGGTCGGTAGGGTTAGTGCCCGAATTTCGGCTCAGGAAAAAGACTGAGTATAAAATTGATTCGGATAATCCACCCAAGGCAATTTTGTCCGATTTTCCTGAGCCCCCTCCAAATTTGGCATATAAAATTGTACAAATTGCATCAATTCCGCGCACAAAATGTCTCCTGACTTTTCTTTTCTGTTTTCCCTTTAAAACATTTGCCATTTTCGCCCCAATTCATTCTTTTCTCTTTTGTCTTATTTTTTCCCTCCTCTTTTTTCTTTTTTCTCCTCCTAATGAACCCCCATTGACTTTGCCGTGTGACGAAAGAAATACGACGGCACTTTTTTTTGCTCACCTCACTTTTTGACCGCAGCAATTAACGAAAGACACAAATAAATTTTGAAAATTTTTTATAAATTTTTTGACACATTGTTTTTTGCCAATTTGTTTTCATTCAATCCCCTAAAAATGTTCATTAAAATGGTGATTTTCTGATTTTTTTTTTTTTGTAACAAATCCCCTTAATTTTGGCATGAAAAAGCCCGCCAATTTGAATTTGTGTTTGGTCGTCGAGACTCTCTTTCCCTACCCCTGCGCCTTTCCCACCTCTTTTTGCTTGGCAAATGTTACACAATTCCGCGCAACGATTGCCCAAAATGCGCATCATTTATTCATATTATATCCCCGCCTATTCATCAATTCCCACCGCCCCCCCCCCTAATTGAGTGTGTATGGTTCTCCCTCCCTCCCTCCCCCTCCCTCTCCCTGCCCTCTCTTTCTGTCGGAGAATCGCTTTCGCGGATAATCCCCGCCGGGGATGGGTTGGAATCTTCTCTCTCTCTCCAACCCATCGCCGCGGCAATACATTTTTCGATTTGTGGGGACAGAAGAGAAACGGATGGATGGATGAATGAATGGCAGGCAAACAAAACAACATATTCCTGCTGCTGATTTGACCGTTGTACGATTATTAGAGAAAAATTCGAGAGGTTTTTAATTTTTCTGGCAAAATGCCAAAGGGTTTTTTTGATTGAAATGCGAATGATCAAAAAAAGAAACAACGACAATAATTACAATTCAAAACTGATATGCTTTTCCTTGGCTCTCTCTAAGTTCAATTCTGCTTGTCATTATTATCCATCATCGGCTGCTTCTTCAAACATCGCTTTGGCAACCGCCCGCCCCCCGCCACTGCCCCGCCCCCGCGTCGCCGTCGGCGTCGTCGCTGAGAATTGCCGGAAACAATTGGGCCAGCCGACTGCTGCTGGTTCCATCCGCCACCATCGCCGACGGGGCCCCACTTTCTCCCCCCCCCCCCCCCCCCATCTTCCGTTTGGTTTTGCTCTCACCTTTTTGCCGCTCACTTTTGGCACTTTTGCCGATGATTGACCCCCCCCCCCCCTCCCCCCAAATGGACAATTTGACCCGGGGGCCGGGCTCAAATTGAGCATAAATCCGCCATCAAATTGGACACAGTGAGAGCGGCAACAGCAAAACAGAAACAATTTGGTGAAAGGAGCGATGAATGACAATGGCAAAAAGTGATGGGGCGGAAAATGGGGCACAGACTTTTGTTGAGAGGCCCCCCGGTGGCATTTTTGGGGGCAAGAGACATGCCAAAATGCAGAAAAGTTGAAAAGGCCAAATTACGGTACTCCAAGAAGACGGTGAATGTCCGGAAGCAATTTGACCAAATGATGGGGACGGCACAATGCCATTATCAGAGAAGCCATAATGCGCATTGGAACATTTGCAGCTTCGGAATATGTCGTCCACCTTGTTTTTGTCAATTATTCCATGGACAATCTCGGCACTCTTCTCCACAGGCACTAATTGCTCTTAATGAGCCTTTTCTGCGGCCTATTAACAATTGTTTCTTCAATACTTTCTTTTTTTTGGGTCGCACATCAAAATTTAAAAAAAAATCAACAAAAAGGCGCGCAAAAAGCACTTCAATGCGCGTGCCATTACTTAGGAGGCATAAAAGCCACAATTTGTGCCAAAATGTCATTGAATGGATCATCGACACGCCTTTTGCAGTCTTCGTGCCAAAGAAATTTTTGTTGCTTTTTTCGGTAAAGTACCATTTTCTTCTTCCGGTCCATTAACAAATTGCATTGATAATTAGCAAAAAGTTCATCCAGAAGTGCCGTTCTATTTTTGGTGAGAAACTTTGACAGAATTGGAAGTGTCCCTCTTTACAAATTTGGATGCTTCATCCTCCGCCCCCCTACCCACCAAAAAATGCTTCTTCCCATGCTTCTCCCCGTGGATGCTTCATCCCCCCGCCCAAATGCTTTTCCCCCACCTTCGCCCCCCCCCCCGAGGCAATTGAGTGGGTCGGCTTAAAGTGTGTGTGTCTGTCTGTCTGTGTGTTGATGTGCTTTTAATATTGGGGCGTCGTATTTGAGAACAAACAGAGAGAAATAAATGGTGACAAATTTGGCGCTAAAAAAGGCACACCATCACAAAAGGACGGACAATGGGCAACAGAAACAGCGCCGCCAACTTTTGCATCGCTTTGTTGAAACCCTTCAACAGAAAAGCGCACACTCCGCCGATTTGGACGACGACGGACGAACATTCGAACATTATACCCCCAAAATTGTGTTGTTATATTTGGGTGGGTGGTGTGCCCTCAACTCATTGTGGAGGGTCTGCAAATATTCTTCACCACACCATCCATCCATCCATCATCAATCACTCCATGCCTTTGGGTTTCGTTGTTGAGCCTTTTGAATGGGCACGAAATGGGAAAGAAATGAGAGGGTTTGTGCGCCAAGGACAAGTGGGGCGATGGGGGGAGGGAAGAAACTGATCGGGGCAAAAGTGGGGAGACATTGATGATCAGGGTAAAAATTAAGGAGACACTGATCAGGGCAAAAAGTGGGAGACATTGATGGGGCAAAGCACAGATTGTTTATATGCAAAAATATGGAGACACAGACTTTGAAAAGCAAAATTTGAAAAATTGATTGGAGAAAATTAAAGAGACATTGGATCAGAACAAAATATGGAGAAATCGGCAGTAAATGAACCTTAACGGACCGGGGAACGGAGAGAAAGAGAGAGACAAGAAATTGATCAGTCACCGAAAGAAATAATTTGAAGAAAACAAAAGCCAAAAGAAAGCGCAACAGTCTTAATGGCATATACTGTAACAAAATGTCGATGCAAAAGCAAAGATACGGTATTTAAAATGTACGATCGGTAAAAGGAAGCCCATCGATCGATCCATACACTTGTAAGCAGCCCCGCCCAATGTTGACTAAAAAAAGTTCATAACTACCAGCAGCAGCAGTGCGGGTAAAGCCCCCCACTTCTTCCCCTCGGGGCTTCTTTTTTTGTTTGTTTGTTGCCCCTCGGGGGATGTGCGATGTTCGCCGTCGTCTCCTCCTCCCCAAAATGGTTACGGTATGCGTCGCCACGCCCCTTCCGCGCGTCCGCCGGGCGCAAATCGCCGCCCGACGACTGGCGACGAAAGGCACAAAGTGAACATTTAGGGGGGCGGGGCGGACTTTGTGGCTGCTGACAGAGGAGAGAGAAAGAAGAGACAAAACGGCGGCGGAAAAGTGGAAATATTTTAGCGAGAGGCATTCATTCAGTGCCGAAGAATGGGAAAATTTTGAAAAAAATTTGAATTCTTTTTTGGCATTTTGACTTTTCAAAAGGCGTTTTTCCCACTTTCTCCTCCAAATTTCCCATTTTCGTATAATATGCCTTAGAAGAAGTCAAATTTTTCGATTTTTGAATTCTGTACAATTATTTTTGAACATAATGTCCTCATCAGCAACAAGCAGCAGCAGTGCAACCACCGTCGAGTAAGCACAAAAGAAACAAATAAATAATCAAATTAAAATGATAACCAATTAAAAAACAAATTATATTTACATTATTCGCATTACAATGGAAACACTTACAGTATGCCTTAGTCATATACAGTATCCATCCAATATTCATATAAACTTTTGTAAATGTAATACGGTAAAAAAGTCAACCTTTTTTTACATTTCAATTTCCGGTCACCATATTTTACTAAAATATAATGGCATTTTGCACTTTTTAAGCCCACGGAGTTAGGCCAAAAACCTCGCAGTTTCCCCGTGTTGTCCCATTGATTGTTTGCCACCAATTCTAAGCCAACCTTTTAGTGTCATTTGGCTCCGATTATATTCTTCGCTTTTTCATCCCAAATTGTCCATAAAAAGGGGGTTTTGTTTCATTGCCCCCGCCATTTCCCGGTCTCTCCCCCCTTTCCATGCTCAATGAATGGACACTCTCTCTCCTCTCTCTCTCTCTCTCTTCGCTCTCTCGACATCGTTTTCTGTCGTTATTCTCTCGACATGTCCGGCACTTCACGGATTTCGTCTTGTCCCCCCCTCCCCCGCCCCCCATGGCCCCCCTTTTAACCCTCTTAATCCAATCACATCTGTGCTGTCCTTCAAAGCATTTTGAACACAAAGTGAAGAGGGAGGAGGACAGCAGCAGAAGGGCAAACAGAATGACAAAAACGAACGACACGACAACACTGTCCGTACAAAAGCCCAACCCAACATATTTGTGCCAATATTGTTATGCCTAAAACGTCGTCGTAGTCGCCATTTTGGGCACGGAAATTGGCCGGGGGGGGGGGCGGGGGCGAATTGAGCCGTAATTGTGGGCACGGCACAATTAATTAATGAATGAGGGAGTGCCATGTGCAAGTGCCAACCTCATAAAAACTATACTTTTCTGATCACTAATTACGGCAATGATGGACATATTCATTCAGTGATTAATTTATTCAATTCCGACCATTTTTTTTTGGCATTTTAATTTTGTAATTTCCCTTCAAAAGTTCCCTCCCCATTCATTTGCCATGCCAAAAAGGCCTTCTTGATTGAAGGATTTCGCCCCCTATAAAATGCCATTATTACACAAAATCTTCCAAATGCCGAAGTCGAGTCGAGAGTTTCTTCGGGGCGAAGTCCGACGGCACTTCTGCTGCATTGGCGCCTCACAAATTCCACCAAAAAGGGGGGAATGTTTGCCAAGTTGGCACTTCGCTCTTCACTTATTAATTTCTGTGGCCACACAAAATTGGAGAGGGACGGGGGGGGGGAGAGCACATCCCGGCAAAAAGTGTGGTGCGATTTGTAATGTGTGGGAAATGAAAATGGTGGAGAAAAGGGGGGACAATGGCATTTTGGGAGAAAAAAACAAAAGATTAAATTGGCATTTTCAAATGGCACTTTTAATAAATGCCATTTGGAAATGGTAAGGCAAAGACATTTAAATAATGGAAAATGCATATGATCAAAAAAAAAGGAAAAAAAAAGTTTCACAAAATTTCAGGCCGAATTTTGTTGGACGTGCCCTGTCGTGTGTGCCAAGACCATTCGTCGGGCAAACACTACGGCATTTTTAGGTCTATCCCATTTTTTTGGAATATTTTTGCCAAAATCGAACAAAATTTTCAGTTGCGATGGCTGTGCCGGATTTTTTAAGGTCAAAAAATTCATTGAAAAATTAATGAATTTTTCAAAAAATTTAGCGCTCCGTTCGCCGACAAAGGGAATACGTGTGCAAAAATAAGGGCGGACCAGTGGAGGGACAATGTCCGGTGGACAAAACGCACCGAAATCAGTGCAGGGCATGCCGACTGAGGAAGTGTTTGGAGATTGGCATGAATAAAGACGGTGAAAATGGGAGAGAGAGGGGGGAGAGAGGGGGGGGGGGGGGTAAAGAAAATTGGGAAAATAATGAAAAAGTAAAAAATAATAAAATTGGAAAAATAATGAGAAAATAAAAGTTTATAAATGATTAGAAAAAAAAAACGGAGAAATCATAAAAAAACATTTATGATTAGTCAAAATTTATAATTTGATCAAATAAAAAAATATCATCATTTGTCGAGTCAATTAAAAGCCGAGAAATTTGAACTTCAATCTGGAAAAATTTTCGTGAAAAAGACACACCAATTAATTATTTATCTTCTTGAAAATGTAATTATTGAAGCAAAAATAATAATTCAATAAAGGACATATTCCTTTCATTGTCATGCGCCCCGTTGGCTTAGTGGCAGAGCGTCTGTCTAGTAAACAGAAGATCGCTGGTTCGATTCCAGCACGGGGCAGTACAATTTTTTGCATTTTTCTTTTTAGCCTAATTTTTTAGTTTCCATTTTTTATATTCTTTTTTAATTTTAATTAATTTCTTTATATTTTTGAATATATTTTTCCGCTAAAATATGCTTTAAACTTTTTTGGGCATATTTTCGAAAAAAATTTCATTTTATTTTTATTTCGTTCGTTGTTTTTGTAAATTCCATTTTTGGCATTTCCAGCTGTTCAACATGAGCGTGGCCCCCGCAATTCGACCCTCCGTCGTCAGTTGGCATTTGGACTCAGCCAACAGTTGGCCCAACGGCACCACCAACGGATGTTGGCCCAATCGGCCGCCGTCAAAAAGTCTCTCCGCTCGCCGGCACAGTCTTCGCGGCACAATTTGTTGTCCCGAGTATGGCAAATTGTGCCTTCTTTCATTGGCACTTCGCTGAAGCCCAATGTGCCGTTAGCATTTGGCCCCTCCGATTTCTTTGTTCTCGTCTGTGCTATGGGGATGGTACATGACAGTAATTCAAACAATTTTTCGGCCCTCGTCCCCATCCTCCTAGTCTGTACTGCTTCAGTTTTTCATGGCCTCAATTTGGAGCAGTACAGCCCTACCCCTCCACCCTCCCTACTCGTGTTCAGAAGACATATGCCACTCGGACATTTGTGGCCCGGACAGTTTCGGTCCGAATTTCGGCTATGTCCAAAATTAATTTAATTTCGATTGCATTAATCCCAAATTTCATAAAAAGCTTTTAAATGCTAATACATAATTTTGCCCGAGGATTTCGTTGTTGGATATTTTTGAAAAGAAAAAAAGGAATCATACAATATAAAAACACCCGAATCAATGGCTTAAGATGCCAAAAATAGTGTTTTTTTCTTTTTAATTTAAATCTTTTTTAGGGCGTTTGGGATTGATACAATATGTACAATTTGAAAGCGATTTTAAAGAGATAGGCCCAAATGTCAAATAACCTCACCACTGCTACAGTCAAACTGATTTTGGGCCAAACTGACTTCACTTTCTCGGACACTCGAAATTTGCACAGCTTTTATCCCAAATTCAGGCTATTCCAATTCCGTCCTCGTCGCCCGCTGTCGTCCCAAATTCGTCCCCAAATGTGACTAATTCGGCTCTTCCCCCTGTCCCTCCTCCGTTGCCCCCTCTGTTTCCTCCTCCAATTGTGCCGTGCCATCCGTTGGCCCATTTCGCCCGTCCTTTCCCCCCGTTGGAGTGTCAGGTCAATTTTTTCATTTTGTTTTTTTCGCTAATTTCAATTTTTCATCAAATTTCAGCGTTTTCCCCTTCTGTTCCCGGCCCCGTGCTCTTCCGCCTCGTCTCCGCCTGTTCCCTCCTCCTCCCTTTTCCCTCCTCCGCCCTTTCATCCGTCGGTGTTTGCCGCTGCATCATTCCTACACGGATTTGGGGTGAGAAACAAAAGAAACGAAAAAAATTTTGCCTTTGAATTGGATCGTTCGACCCCAAAATTAAATTATTGGCAGTTTTTTGCTGATTTTCTTACCCCCCCCCCCCCGCCCCCCCGCCGGCGGAATTAAAATTTTTTTGTTTAATATTTTAATTTGTCGAATAAGAGAAGGGCTTAGAAACGCGGAAAAACACTACCATTATAAAAATTGATGGCAAAAAGCTGTTTGTCGGACAATGTTTTCCCGTTCTTTTTCGGAAGTCGACCTCAAAAAGCTATATGTCCATTTTCGGTGCAAATTGTTAAATGGTCGTTCGTTGGACTCCGTTTTTCGGTCCCTTTCCCCTCGGCGGGGGTCACTCATTCGTTCGTCCTAATTCATTCATTCATTCGACCCCCCCCCTCCCTCCTCTCTTCACTTCTTCCTTTTCATCCTCTCTTTTTCCTCTTCCTCTTCCCTGTTCATCCCCCGCCCCGTTAATCCCTCAAAATGATCATCCATCGCCGGGGGCGGGGGGGGGGGATAAATGTGTGAATGAATGAATATGGGCATGGCATTGGTTGGATATCGCTTTGATGTGTTGTGTTCTCACTTAATTCATACGTATTGGAGTGAGATGATTAGTTCTCCGTCCTCGCTTTAATAAGTGTTAAAACTCTCTTCGAGTCCGTCCATGTCCCCCCGGGGGAGGGGGTACACTCAATTAGAATGATCTTTCCCCTTTTTTTGGACAAAAGTGCCGATGAATGAATGGCGCGCCATTTTTACAACAAAAAAGGGGGAAAAACCGGCAGAATCGTAATGACAATTTTATTCAAAATTCTTTTTTACAAACTTTTCGTGCCAAAATTGTTTTTCCCACAAAAATAGTGCTTAATTAATGCCATGCTGCGCAATTAAAGTCGACCTTTTTATGCCAAAATGTGTTACGGTGTTGCCAAATTGCGTCCACCGGCAAAAAATTGTCTTGCGCAATTTGTCCCTAAAAGTTTTCTCGCCATTCTCGTCCACCAAACATATGTTTTTTGCTTTGTTTTGTTTACATTGACTAAATTAATAATAATTAATTGCCTTCCCACTGGCACACAGAATTTTTTCGGCACATTCCGTTGGATTTGCCCGGGGGGGGGAGTAATTTGTGGCATTTAATGGGACAATTTTGGACACTTTTTCATTTCAATTAGCAAATGTCTGCTGTTGCTGCTGTGCAGCATAATCATCATCATCAGAATTGTCGTCCGTCCTCCTCACTTTTGAACCATTCATCAACTCAAAATGGAAGGGAAATTGAGCAAATACACCGACAAAACAGAGAAGAAAAGGAGGAGAGGGAGAAGGAGAAGCGGAAGAAAGAGGCGGAAGCGGAAGAAGAACGGGCACGGCACTGCAAAGAAGGCAAAAACCCGGGGGGGGGGGAGAAGAAGAATGACACTCGAAATTCGAAATGAGTGAAGAATGGAAAAACCCGAAAATGTGGGAAAAGGAAATGGACGGGAAAGAAAACCCGAACAAAATAGGGAAGGGAATTCGATAACTCGAACAAGTCATGGATGGGACTGCATTCAAAAAATGATGCAAAAGAAACCCGAACAAAGTTCGGTATTTAAAAAACCAAAGTAAATTTCGTAATGTCCAAAACTAATAAATCTCTTTTTGGCCATCCGTCAGTCCGAATTGTTCAAATTTCTGGCGTTCCGTCCAACCCTCTTTTGTTCTTTTTTTTCTCTTCCGCTACCATTTTGTGATCACCACCTTTTTCAGATTGTGTTTCGCCCCCTCTTCCGTCTACGGCACTCTCTTCTGCTTCTTCCTCTTCCGCTGCTTCTTCCCCGTCCTCCCCGTTGGACCCAATAGCTTTTCGTCTGATGGGCTGGGCCCGCACTTTGCTCGCCTTTGTGCCCGGCATTTCGCCACAGGAACAGGTCGCGCTGTTTTGGCATTGGCATTCCGTTGCCCACTCAAAACTACCGTATTTTTTTTTTGCATAAATTTGCATTTTCGGCAAAAAAACTTTCGATGAAAAGAAGAGCACTTATAATCCGTTAATGTTTGACAGGGAACGGAAATATTTGCATTTTTTTAACAAAAAAAAATATTCGAAAACCCCCCTCTAGAGCCCGGAAAACCCATAAACAGGGTCTCAGGGTCGGCACAATACACACGAGTTCGGTAGGGTGCCGACTTTTGGTCCCACCGAAAAATGCCGGCCCGCAAATACAGATCGCGCCCAGCACTATAAGGGAATGGTATAAATTATTAATTGTTCGCCGTTTGTTCAGCTATATACGGTAGTAGCACTTTGGCTGATGAGAGAGAGAGAGAGAATTGTCTCTTACGATTAGTCCCCCCCCCCCCCATAAATTCACATCCATCAACAAATCGCCTTCCGTCCTCCTCCCCCCCCCCGCACTGCCACCAATTGCGCAACAACATTTTTGGATGATGATGGTGGTGGTGGTGTGAGAATGAATTTGCTTCGTAACGTCGGCGGAAGGGGGGAGGGAGGCGTAAAGTTGGGCCGACGAACGAAGCATTAGCATACTGTAGCATTTGTGAAAAAAGAAAGAAAAGAAAAAAAAACAAATAGAGTTTTTCATGATTAAAAAACGAGTTAGAGAAAGATACTGTAGTTTTCAAATTTAGCTGGCTCAAATCTCCTGTGGTAAAAACGAGGGTTTTTATAGTTGCGTAAGACCGGTCCAAGTCAAAGTTAAGCATATATACAGCTGGGGTGTCAGACAAGGTCCAAACAAAAAAATCTTAAATCGGATTTTCGACTCTAAAAAAGTTGGTAAATTTGAAAATTTATTTTCAAACATTTTGAATTCTATTTACATCTTTTGCGGTATACAACACAGCGGAGCAAATAGGCACCGCCGGCATAGTTTGGAAATTTAAACGAATTTATTAAATAAATTTTAAAACGTGTAAAGTTTACTTTTTTACATGTAAAATTTTCAATTCTTCTTTATAAAATTTTGGAAATAGAAATTCCGACCCTCAAAATTGTCTTAAATTGAAAAACTCGGAATCATTCACTTTCATGCTAGACAGTTTCTTAAACAAAAGTATTGAAGTCGCTGAGCCCGGGCATAAGTGAACTCGAGCTTGAACCTTTCAAATTGCTCCGAGCTCTACAAATATCAATTGGCCATTTGAGTCCGATTTTCTCAACAAAAATTTTCGGAAATTCCACCAGAGAATTGCCCCCCCCCCCAAAAGTGTTTCCATTTGTTCACCCTCCTCCTCCTCCTTAAGGTGTCCATTCTGTCCGCTTCGTTTGGTCGTCTTTTGCTGCTCAGCGCTTTCGAAGAGGGCCTTTTGCGCGAAAGTCAATTTGGGGAGGGACCATCGACAGCGGAGGAAGAGCAGCAAAAAGGGAACACGACAAACAGTGACAGATGCAACAACAGCAGAAGAAGAAAAAGCAGAAGACGGGGTGAAACGAGGGGAAAAGGCGGGGAAATTTAATGGGGCGAAGGGCAAAGACCACAAATTTGGACAATAAAAACATCAAATTGGACATTAAAATGCTTTGGGGACAACGACGATCTAATTTGGACAATATCAGATTCTTATAATAAGTCCACGCTTTAGAACCTTCCGGGAAAAAAAAAACTCAAATTTTTTAGGGCCAAAAGCAGGCCTGGGCCTTTAGGGCAAGAAATGTAATGCCACAATATTTGAGGCTCAAAAGTTCTATATTTTATCATTGAATCTTTAGAAGGCTGTTTATAAAAATCCAAGCTTCAAAAGATCCATAAAAAAAAAAAAAAAAATTGAAAAATGTGATTTTTCTATGCGCCGTCCAATTGTTTAAACACGCGTTTAATTGTATAATTTTTTTGACATTCCTTTGGCTTTGAAAAGGATGGCACTTATTTCTGTCTCTCACCATTTTTCAGCTCCCAACGGCGCCTTTCCCTCCCGCGAGCGTGTGCATCGCGTGTTGGCACAACTCGAACAGCTACAACTTGACGGGGTCGAGTTCAGCCTGTTCAGAACGCATGCGCTTCTCAGAGGTGTGTTGTAGGAATATATTTCGGTCACCGCCTTTCTGCCCGAAAAAAAAATCTAAATTTTCACAATTATTTTTCAAAAAAACGGTATTGGAAGCCTAAAAGCCAGAATAAATCACCCTTAGCTCAGTTTTCTCATGCTTCATTAAACAGTACATATTCGTTTATTTTTACTATTTTATTTTGCGATTGGATCCAAACGACCCAAGGGATGGGCCCGAAATTGGGGTTTCAAACCGATAGATTGGTACGGTATCGTACTGTAAAAACAAATCTTTACAGAAAGAGTGCCACAAATGGCACTTCAATTACAGAAGAATTTGATGCAACACCAACTGTTCATGCACAGAAACAGTACGTGCGGGCGGGGAAAAGACAACAAATGGAATTTCTTTTTATTTAAAGAGCCCTTTCGGCAAATTCAATGCGCACTTTTGTTGGACGAATTAGCACAACTTAATGATGACGCCGAGGAGGAGGACACTTTGGTTTCGGCACTTAGACGAGCGACCGACACCGAAAGACGGAAATACCATGACGATGGCGAAACAGAGGGAGAGACAAATGACGTAAAAAGAGGGACAAATGGCACATAAAAGGGGGACAAATGGCACATAAAAGGGGGACAAATGGTGTAAAAGGGGGCAAATGGCATATAAAAGGAGGACAAATGGCCAAAAAAATGTTGCCGTACAAGAGTTCAAGTTTACTGAGTAGAAACTTTTTTATTTTAATTAAGCAACATGTGATGACGGACGGCGAAGACGACGCAAGAAACGGAGTAAAACAACAACGCCGACTGCCCTTCTCCGTCAGCGAACTGCTCGTTAACAGAGGGGCCAATGATGACAGAAAAAGTGAATGTTCAACGACGGAAGCGGTGGAAGTGCCAATGCCAATGGAGGAGGGATAAAAGAGAAATGAAAACTATGGGGGAAGAGGAAGAGGATGATGACCAGCAAATATATTTATGATGGTGTCCATATAAAAATAATGGGCTAGTCCACTTTATGCGTCCAATGGATTTTTATGCGTCTAATCAAATTTTTAATCACCATTTGTCGGCTAGAGAAAATTAAACAAAAATGATAGCAAGCAAAAATTTTCCTCCATTCGGCGAAATGTTCCGACTTGTTTTTTTCTGGAAACCTGAGCTTGAAATGGCACGCTCAATCATCGACAAATTCGGCTACAAAAGGGTTAACTCTTGGCACTGCTGCCCAATATGCCCTGGTCTCTACGACATTTACGTGGTTCCAATGAGTAAATGTTGTCGAGCTACATATTTGTATCAGTCAGTACATGTTTAGACGATACCATGAAAACACAAAAAAATAAGACGTAATTATTCTGTTTAGGCAAAAAACTAGTTTACAAGTTTTATACTTACTAAAAAGAAATATAGCTGATAATTTGATTGGACGCATAAAAGTTCATTGGACGCATAAACTGGACTAGCAGCAAAATAATTTGGTTAAAACGATTTTAATTCGAATGTTAGTTAACAATCGAACGCAAAAAGTGCAAAGCAGAATGTTCGAATATTCAATATTGACCTTTCGAAATGGTACCCGATGAATTGGATGTGACAAACCGGTTTTAAAAGAGTTCGGGGGTCGTCACTTTTTGAATTCGACCGTCGGTACTCCAAATTTACAGTACGAGTCGATTCAGTATGAATCGGTCCGGGACATAAAAACCGGCAACTGCTGTAACCGTTTCCGATTGCGACCAGCCCAGCCTATTTAAAATGAGCCCATCCAACATTTTGCATTCACACTTTGCAAATGTTTTGATAACAAATGTCTGTGAGCCGTCAAAAGAGAGGCAACATTTATTGAAAGTTAGGCGAACTGAGACTCCCGTTTATAAGAGAAAAATAATATTTATAAAATTTGAGATATTTATACATGGACATTTGAACGGGCTCACTAACGATGGTTGTGCCAGCCGGATTTGCAGATCGTAAAGCTGCCTCCCATACGAACATCCACCTTCCTTAAAGGTTATATTGACAAACAGAAATTCCTTTTCGTCGTGACTTTCCAAATCATATACGAAAAAAAAAAATGAAAAAATATTGTCGAAATCAATCATTGATTCGTAGAATAACCGGACCGTTAATTGAACACCTTCATTGGGTTTTATGGCCGTAAAAGTTGGAAATTGCCGGTAGTGATGTGTGCCTGAGTTGAACTCACAAAGTGCAGTTACAGCCACTTTGGCTGTAGTGGCGACAGTAGTAGTAGATGGTGACCGCATCAGGAGCCCAATGACGCAAGAAGCCGTTGTTTCGCGCGTAGTTTTCCGCCTCTTCGAGAGAGTCAAAAGTGAGCGGCTCCAAAATCCAACGGCGTCCGCTGTTCATTATTCCGTGGAATGCTCTAACCAACTGAGCTACGGGCACCCTTTCAGAGGTTCTCCCATGTCCTTTATCCCACTTTCTCCCACACTCCGCTTCCTTCTGGCATCACAGTTATGTAATGAAAAAGTCAATCAAAAGTCAATGATAAAACAGAAAGAAAGAAAGGAGAAAGAGAGAGAGGAGAGAGTGAAAGAAAGGGTTGGAAAATGGAAATATTAGTGGGGCCGAAAGACCAGGCCTTGGGCGCCAGCCTTGTTACCCCGGGCAAGTTATGGCCTCGGAACTGAAGTGTCCCGCTTAACTAAAATTTTTATTTAAAAAAAGATTTTGCAAAAAAAATTGTTTCTTCAAAAATTACATCCATCGATAGCTCTTCAAAAACTCAGTGTTGAAGGTGGTCTTTTGGGTAAATACTCAACTCGTTTTTGGCCAACTCGTTTTTGTTACGACTCGTTTTTGACTCAACTCGTTTTTATTGTCTCAATTCGTTTTTATTGTCTTAACTCGTTTTTATTGTCTCGACTCGTTTTTTTTATTCCGACTCGTTTTTTTTGGCATAAAAACACTAAATCAAAGGAAATGAAAAAGAAAAAATAAATCCGGAGGTTTTCGGGGTCGCTGACCGCAAATAATGCATTATTCTTTTTCAATTCCGGACCCCAGACCCAAATTCGAACATGAATAAATTTTGAAAAATATAATTTAGGCTTTTTTAGGCGAAAAAGGCAAAACATGATAGGGGTCATACGCGATAGATAAATCAACGTTCACAACTCGGCGCCAGAAGAATCGAACACAACCAATTCGGCGCGCCAGCAAGCTCCCCCCCCCAAAAAAAAAATTAACTGGACTTCGGTGAAATAAAATTGTTTATCGAGAAAGTAAATCGGTATTGAATATAAAAAAAATCAAAAATGTTTCGTCTATACTTTAATTTATTATATCAATATTGTCATTCTCATCTTGCCAATGTTCATCAATCATAAAATTTTCACTTTCATCCATTCCTTCAAAAGGCAAATCGGCAATGAGGCCATTTGCGTCCAGACTTTGCTCGGCCAAATTTCTAGCCTCATCCTCCATTATAATTTCGGCGAGCTCATTTCTTTGAACGGGGTTGAATCCAACCAAGTGCCCAACTCTTCCATAGTAATGAGACAGCATTGATGAAAATTGTTCGGCATCGTAATCAGTGTTCAAGAAAGCTAAGACGTTTGCTTTTTCGGTGGCGAGCGCATTGTCCAATTCGACGGTAAGTTGAAGAGGCCGTGAAGGCAATTCTCGTCCTTCATTTACAGCCACAGCGCGCTCTTCTTCAGCGTGACTAATTTCCTGAGATAAATTATTAAATAGAAAATAAAGTTTCTTAAACCTGCAAATTTGCTAACCACCGACCAAGCAAAAAATTTGGCTGGTAAAAATGACGCTGACGACCATGATATGACTCAGCGTGATTTGTTGTACGGTGCTGTTCAACGTCAAAAAGTGAAAAAAAATCAAGACCAACACGGTTATCAATCCATGTATCATTCTGAAATAAGAAATTTTCTTGTGGATCCATTTTTTTTAAACCTACATAATAGTTAAGAATTTCTTGTAATGCTCCCCGATTCGCTATTTCTAAGCGCGATTCGGTAATGAGTTGGCGAATAAGTTGCAATGAACGGGCGAAACAATTGGGCGGACAAAATTGAAGTGCGCCTATTTTCCTAATAATACGCTGAAATTCGATGCCTTCTGGTTCCCTTGAATTGTATAAGTCAATTAATCCCATCCTTTGAATGCGTCGATTGAGCGCCTGTTTCACGTGGAAAACACACATCTTCGGACGGACTTCAGGAAATGCATTTTGGAAGGCTAACACAGAAGCCGGCTCAAAGTCAAAATTGGCTTGTTGAGTCTTAAATGGTTTACAGTAAAAAAAGCATGGGATAGCAAACTACCTCTAAATTTCCGGGGACCATATCCAGTTCTTCGCGGATTTTTGTCCAAAATCTTGAGTAGATGTCGCCATTTTTACCGCGCATAAGAGCAGTTGCCAATGGGACTGAATGGGTGTGAGCAACGAATCCAATAACTCGATAGACCTTAATTTAGACACCTATTTAAATATTTCCTTAGTTCTTACTTGGAAAATTCCTCGTGGTGCCATTTTGAAAGTGCCGTCACTTTTCCTGATGATCAGTGACAACAATTGACTTCGTTCCAATACGTTGGCTGTACATTTAGAATTTTTTCGAAAAATAAGCCTAGAATTATTTAAATGCATTAAAAATTGACAAAATTAAAAAATCGGTGGCCGAACGTTTCGTCACTGAACTTTTCGTCACTGAACCTTTCGTCACTGAACTTTTCGTCACTGACACCTTTTTTTTGTCTTAAAAACATGTTATAAGGGGTTTTCGGGGTCGCTGATCACGAATCGAACATCCATTTCGACCAATTCCGAACCCCGGACCCGGACTCGAACAAAAAATAAAAATCGAAAATTTTAAAATTTTGTTTTTTAGGCTAAATGGAGTATCAAATAGGCATTCATACTTGTACTGTCGATTTAACTTGTTAAATCATTATTAATCAAAAAACAAAGTTTTAAAATTTTTCGATTTTTACTTTTTGTTCGAATCCGGGTCCGGGGTTCGGAACTGGTAGAAATGGATGTTCGATTCGTGATCAGCGACCCCGAAAACCCCCTTATAACATGTTTTTAAGACAAAAAAAGGTGTCAGTGACGAAAGGTTCAGTGACGAAAAGTTCAGTGACGAAAGGTTCAGTGACGAAACATCAGGGAGCCAAAAAATCTACTAAAGTTTTTGTGTTTTGACACTGGCTTTTTACTTTATTTAAAAAACGAGTCGGAACAAAAAAAACGAGTTAAGACAATAAAAACGAATTGAGACAATAAAAACGAGTTGAGTCAAAAACGAGTCGTAACAAAAACGAGTTGGCCAAAAACGAGTTGAATGCCGTCCGTCTTTTGTTTACACTTCCCCCGACGTTGCTGAAGATTTTCATTTTAAAAATTTTTCAAAATTACCCACTCTGATCATTTTTGGCACCTGCACCAAAAAAGCCAAAAATTAACAATAGTAAATCGACCATGCTCTACAGGATAAAAGTGGTTTTAAAGCTTTAAATGGTTGCAATCGTTCTCTGTTTGTACTTTTATAAACTAGTAGCTGAAGAAACATTCCCAATATAAATGGTTACATCTTTGCGTCTTCCTCAGCGAATTGCTTCTCACTATTTTTGGCACAATTTTGACAATTTTTTGTTTGACGCCGACGGCGTTCTCTGGCGCGAACAGCAGCCCCTCGAGGGCGCTGTTCAACTCATCGGCACACTTCTGAGAGCCGGGAAAAGGGTTTTTGTGGTGACGAACAATGCGACCAATAGTTCTGCCGAAAATGTAAAAAAATGCCGGCGAATCGGCTTTGCTGGTATAATCAAAATATCTTTTTTTACCAATTTGCTTCTTTCTCATAGATATTGACGAGCAGCACATTGTCACTTCTGGCATGGTATTAGTGCATCAATTGAACAAAATGAAGCAAAGTACCGAATTTGGGGCCACGGCGCATTTGCCCGTCTATTTGTTCGGCTCGGTTGGACTGCAAAAACTGCTCAAGGAGAACGGCATTGAAAGCTTCGGCACGGGGCCTGACCCAATTCCAGCGGACACTATAGTTTGTTTACTTTTTTTTTGTCTCAAAACAAAACTGTGTTTATAAGCTCTGTAGTTACTAATTAGATGCTTCAGTATTCTATTTGCGAAGATAATTTTTTTTTTTTTTTTTTGTCAATTTTGAGCCCCAACCCGGGTTCAATTTATTTTTGAGTTAGGAAAACCATTTGCATACGCACAGGGCCTAACCCCCAACGAAAATACCATAGAAAATATTTTGTTATTTGCAACATAATAAATTACTTTAAAAAATGGCACGGCAATTGTGGACCCAAACTGAATTAGTGTTAAAAGGTTTTGTTCGAAGTTACACAAATCTTATGAATTCATCTATTGTGTTCAGACAATTGCGGTCAGGATTTTTGCGGCCTGCTGAAAATCGCACATTTTTCGCCTCTGACATTTGCGGCCAATTCTTAAGGACTATTTTCGGAATTTGTGCTTCAAAATCTTGTGAAGTTTTGCGGCCCAAGCCAATATTTGCGGCCCGACAAATTCGGTCGAAGATTTGTGGCCAACGGAACGGCAAATTTTTTTGTACAATTGAATTGAATTTATGTATTTTTTGTTGTCTAAGACGAGTGCTCTTTTAGCAAGCACTTTAAAAAAGCAAAATAAAAATATTAATTTTATTTAAAATATGAGGTGATGATATTGGGTACTGGTATGCGGCTCGCAAAATCGTATTTGCCGGGCCGAAAATATCCTAGTTTCAGCAGGCCGCAAATGTCATCCAATTATTTTATATAGTTTTCATAATTACCTCAATACTATTTCCATTTACCTTCCCTCCCCCCCCCCCTTTTTTTCCACAGGGTTTTATTTCCGACTTACCAAACTTCGACTTGGGCGTTCCCCGACCGTTTGCTGTCGTCGGTGGCTTTGACGTACACTTAAGCTATGCCAAAGTGATGCGGGCGGTCAATTGGTTGAAGGATAAGACGGTGCCTTTTTTGGTGACCAACGAAGACGCGGTATTCCCAGGGACGAACCCAGACAGAGTCTGCCCGGGCGCAGGCACAGTGAGTGAAAAGGGGAAAAGGAGGGACCGAATGAAATGTCGAGAGGAAAAAAAGAAGATAAAATTCGAACCGTGTTTAGAAATTTTCGGCCCAGGCACTTGCGATGCGTTTTCTACGGCGTAGTTTCAAATTCATTAGTTCTTAAATGGCCAAAAAAAGTCCTTAAAAGATATAAACTATGTATCAAAACGGGGTATAGCCCCTAAATAGCATTAGCATTGGTGAGATTTAATTTGAAATCGAATTGGAACATAGGTACTAATGTCACGTGTCATACGACATTCGAACTTTTTGTCGAGTAGGCCAATCAGCAAATCTTTGGGGAAGCTCAAAGTATTTCGAAGCTATCGTTAATTTTGCTTCTAAAATTTAAAAAAATTTCGTGTTTGGTTTTCATTTCCAATTCGCCATTTTTTGACTTTCCTTCTTTTTTTTGTCAGGTCACTTCCGTTTTGCGTTACGTGTCGGGCCGTGAGCCGATGGTAATGGGAAAGCCGAGCGCACTTTGTTGGCAATACATTTGTGAGAAAGTTGGCGACACGCCGTTAGACCCGAAGAGGACAATGATGATCGGAGACCGGTGAGGAGAAAGAAAGGGGGCGGGGAAGTACAGTACTATGGAATTTTGAAAATTTCTGTATTCCTAAGAGTGTATTGTTTGGGTAAAAATTATTTTACTACTGGGCGGAAAAGAATTTCAAGAATTATTGGAAAATTTCTGAAATTTCGAAAAAAAATTAATTTAAGAAAATTCTTGATATTTCTCGGAAATTTCTCTTAAAAACCTTGGGGTTTTCTGAAAAATTTCAAGGGTTTTTGGTGATTATTATTATTTTTTGGAGGAGGAGTTATGTCTAGGCGGGGTTTTGTCTCGGCGGAGTTTTGAGGTTCACCGAATTTTTGGTCTTCAACTTTCAATTTTGTATATAGACTGTTCGATATTCCTTAAAATATGTCGTATTTTCGACTCATTGTCCGACAAATTATAACCGTTTGAAAATGGAACTCTATGAAACCATCCTAAACTGGCAGAGGAAAAAGGAGCCGGCGGACTTTTAGATAAGCTTTCTTAAAATGTCTTTTATCAAAAAATGACCATTTTTTGTTTTTAAACCCCCACAAAAAGCCTCACCTTTGATAGCTTGGTAAAATTCATTTTAATGATTAATTGCTTCATTAGATCATTAAAAATGTTCCTTTCCCTAAAATTCTCTTAAAGTTGTCTATTTTTCTTTGAAAAAATTCTAATTGCTTGTTGCTCATCTTTTAAAATGCCTTTTGAATGTTTTTGATCCGCCTAAATTTAAAAATGCTTAAATTCGTTCCAATTTATTTTTTCTCATTGCTCAGTTGCGACACGGACATTCTGTTCGGCCATCTCAACGGACTGTGCACTCTTTTGGTGCTCACCGGTGTCCATTCGTTGGCTGATGTTGAACAATTTACTGCAGAGGGCCGTCCCAAGATGGTGCCCGAGTTTTACGCCAATTCGCTAGCCGATCTTTTGCCGTTGTGAGTGCCGTGGGGAGTGGCAAAAGTTATTTTAAATATCAATTTTAATTTTTTTTTTAATTGTAAATGATTTCTTTTCCCTTTTAGAACTGAAGTCAATGGCGCGTCAAATGCTGTAAACTGAAGAGAAAGAGAATGCACTTAATTGTTGTTTAAATGCTTTTTTCGGCTTTATTTTTGCTGTTATTTATTTATTAGGCGTTTTTTCACTCAATAAAATGACTTATTTATTTGAAAAGGGGAAAAAATGATGAAAAATTCGTTATTTATGCAAAACCAGTTTTTCAGCCAATAATCAATTGAAGCCTTATATTTCATTCATAGTTGAGTTGTTAACAACTTCTTTTGCGAATTACTATCCGGTTCATAATTGAATTTAATTAGAATTCTCATGTTTTACGGTATTTTATCAAATGTGTCAAAATTAAAAGAACTAATTACTCGATGAAAAGAAAATCAATGTTTATACAAAAGCGTGATCAGTGCATTTTTAATCCTAGATAAGTTGCAAAGAATTTTGCAACTTTATTTTTTTAGGAAGGACCGCAATTCAATAGGATTAGCCAAAAATTTGTCGTAGTAAATCGTATGGATGTCGGGAAATGTATAAACGAGTCGGTAAATGCATACACTCGGGAAGCGGGAACGAGACCGGAGGACTCGAAAAAAACGGGGAATTTCCCAAGTCGGGAACCGGGGATCCCGCACAGCCCTAGTAAAAGTAAAAAAAAAAAACATCAAATAAAAACTTGTATTTTATTTTAATTCAACTACATATTAATTGAAATATTACGCAGTACGTATGTGTATATGAGAGAAATTAAATTTATGCCATGGTGCAGTCAATTTTTCAAACATTAATTATATAAAAAAGAGTCAACTGTCATCGCCATGATAGCTCAGTTGGGAGAGCGTTAGACTGAAGATCTAAAGGTCCCCGGTTCAATCCCGGGTCGTGGCATTTTCTTTTTCTTCTTTTTTTAATTGACGAAAAGGTTTTATTATTATTTTTTGCATTATTTTTATTAAAATTAATTTATTTTTGATTAATCGATTCAGAAGAAATATATTTTTGAGCTAAACATTAAATACGATTTTCTGTAACAATTTGGTAATTATTAGGGACACCGTTTGTATGGACTAAAAACGCTAAATATGGACAAGAAAGCGACTAAAAATGTCATTTATTTTCAAAATTTATCAAAAATTGATCATAGGGGTGGTGTTTTCGTTTTTATTGCGTTAAAAAAACAAAATTTGGTAATTCGATAAACCGAAAATTTCTAAAACCATAATATGTATTACTAAATTTTTTTCTAAACAAAATTTTTTTTACAGATTTTTCGTTCCGCTCTCTATTTTAAGTTCTCAATCCGTCTCTTTATTATCTTAATTTCATTCATCGGTAAATAAAAATGAATAAAACAAATAAATCGCATTGTAACTCATTTTGTTTTATTTATTTAACTATTTAAGTATCAATAAAGACTCCCTTCACATCGGTCCTATGGTGTAGTGGCTATCACTCTGGACTTTGAATCCAGCAACCCCGGTTCGAATCCGGGTAGGACCTATTGTTTTTGTTTTTATTTCTTTGATTTTTAATGAATTTTATTTTTTTGTTAACAAATTTTGTAAAAGCACCTAAATTTACCTAAAATGCGTTCAGAAATTCTTTTTTTTTCGTTAAACAAATTAAATTGACCATTTTTTACCCATTCACTGCGACCCACGAAAAAAATTAGGGGTGTTTTTTTAATTTTAGAAAACAATGGAATTTTATTAATTTGCCTCAAAAAATTCATTAAGAATTAAGATTATATAAATTTTTGAAAAACACCTATAGTAAAATTTGAAGACTTACATAAGAAAAAAAATTGTCTGTTCATTATTAAATTCCAAAATTAGAGAGAACCAAAAAAAAAAAATCAAAATGCTTAGAGCTCTAAATACTCACATCCAAAGATATAAGCGGATTTGCCCTTCTTTTGATTTCTTATATTTGAATAAATATTTATTTATACCGAATTTGCCTAAAAAAATCTTTTTTGAATCTTGAAAATTTCAAAATCCTCAATACAAAATATTAATACACCAATCAATGGCACTTAAAAATCGCAAATTGTGCGTATAAATTTATCACACTAAGCACCACTTTAATTTAAGAAAAATTTCTCTTTTTCCAACTTTTGTATTGCCTTTTTCTTTTGACAACTGTTCTTCAATTTATTATTTTTTCCCGCATTATCAGAGAAAGCCTTGAATCCATTTTTTGACTATAAAATGTCCGTCGAAACGGTGCCGGCCGATTTGCGCAATTTGCGCGCCTGTCTCGTCTGCTCTTTGGTCCGTTTTCGCTCCTTTTCATTTCGGGTCCATTCATTGAGATTTTATAATATTACACGTATTTAAATTTTCAAAGAACCACCGAATAATTAATGTAAAGAAAAAATAAAAGAGGGGGGCGGCACGAGGAGGAAATAGAAAATGGTCCTTTTTATTCTGAAATTTGAAGGTAAAATCGGAGGACCAATTCATGGCGGACGGCTGCGACAATTGCGAACGCTTTTTGAACATCAAAGGCGACATTGACAAATGCTACGAGTGCACGAGGTTTTTTTCCACAATCAGACGAAGAAGTAATGAGACAGACCATTCAAATAAATCTAACTTATTACAGTGCAAATTTTGATGGAATGATCGCCGTGTGCGAACCCAACGACTCGTGGGTGTGCAAATGGCAGGTTAAAAATTAGAGGGAGGGAAAGGGGAAATACAGCAAATTTATTTCGTATTTTCCCCCATTTAAATTGTGCCATTCAGTCCATTTGCCGTTTTTTTTTTAAATGACAATGTTTCACTGCAAAAAAGCGGAACTTTATATTTCAAAATAAATGTGCATCTTTAGAAAATAAACAGAAAGTGCCAAGGCGTTTACGCTGTGTCTGTGTCTGGCACTTTGCCAAAACATGTCGTGGCCGAATTGAGCCATATGGGCATCAAATACAAAACGGGACAACGAGACAAATCGGCTAAATGATGGTGGACAAACGAAGAATGGAGGAAGAACAATTTTGTACAAATGAATAAATTTTTATTTTATTTAATTCATTTTTGGCAAAATTTGTTTATGCATAAAAAAAAAGTTTGTGAAAGTGTTCACGAGACAGGCGAAACGAATATAAAACCAATACATTCCACGCGTAAAGAAAAGGCATTAAAATAAATTTACCAAAAAATATAATTTAGTATTTATATTGTCAGGAAAGTCCCACCAACCAAATTCTGGCCTATAAGGTTTTGTCAAAAATCGTTCAATAGCAAATGCCTTTTCATCTCAAAAATTCGAAATATTCGGCAAAAATAAATGAAAAAAAAATTATTTTACATAAACAAATGAAATATAGGTCATTTTTTTTATCACGTCAATCACTTAAAGTATTTGTTTTATTGACATTTGCCTTCCCGCTGATGCTAACTGAAAAAATCCTGAAGCAATGTGCGCCGTTTCAACTCCGCAACATGCATTTGGTTCTCCAACTCAGCTCTGTCAGTGTGCTCGGCACGTTCCACCTTCCAGGACAGTTCTTCAATCTCCTTCTCCAATTGAGCTTGTTGATATTCTATTAAAAAAAGAAAATGATAATTATTTCAAAATATGAATTTGCGTGCAGCCATGATAGCTCAGTCGGGAGAGCGTTAGACTGAAGATCTAAAGGTCCCCGGTTCAATCCCGGGTCGTGGCATTTCTTTTTAATTTTTATTTGGAATTTAAAACAAACATTTTTTGAGTCCCATCAAGGATCATGCATCCAAATAGTCTTTATATGCTTTTACTCTAATTTAATGGCCTATTTGGAAAATAACCAAAATTTGTAAAAGTTAAAGAAAGAAATCAGCGAAACAAAAGAATCAATTTTTTTAAATTAATGAAAAAGCAAGATTGTTATGAAATCGGCAAAGTATATGTTGATTCATATAAATAATACTATCCCAAGAACTTGGGATAGGCAGTCAAATGAACTCATTATCAAGCGATCGGACTCAGAAACATTTGATTAGTTTTCATAAAATGAAAGGGAACCGAAAAATTGTATAAAAAACTATTAGACAAAAAAGTGAGCCTTAAATTAAATATGCTGCGACAGATAAAGAAAAATAACGTTGTTTAGAAAAAAGAAATGCCACGACCCGGGATTGAACCGGGGACCTTTAGATCTTCAGTCTAACGCTCTCCCAACTGAGCTATCATGGCGACACAAAAAGAGAGAATATTTTTACACAAAAATAAAAAAATTTAGTCGGTTGTAAAGTCCCTAGCAATGCAAATATACCTTAAAAAACTCATTATTTATGCACTTAATTTAACGCTCTGTTTCCCCTCCACCAACAGACCGAACAATTCCTTTTGCGGTGACGGCTCCATGTAAAAGGCGAATGGGTACGTATACTGAAGCGTGTAGCGACACTTTGTCAGAAGCCTTGCGGCGTCGTGAAGGTATTGCCAGTCGATCCAAGTGCCTTGAATAAAAATTAAAAAAAAAAATCAAATTCAACAAAAAAAAACAATTAATGTTTAAAAATATAACGCCATGAATTTCTCTCCTCCCTCCTCACCTTCATGTGCTCGCACTTTTTCCTCAATTTTCGCTTTGATGCGCGCCCGCAATTCTTCCTCCATTTTGAGCGATTTGTGATGGTTTTCGAAGCGTTCAAAATAGTGCAAATAGCGCTCCAACGCACGACGTGCTAAAAATTAAAAAATAAATTGAAAAATGGCAAAATTTGAATGGTAAAAATTCAAAAAAAAAAAAACCTTTTTGGTTATTGGCCTCTTGCGCAATTTGCGGGTTTTCCTTGTAGCGGGAACATTCGTAGTATTCACTGCCGTGCGTTTTCCAATCTGAGCGATAATTTAAGATTAACAATGATGAAAACGAACGAAGCAAGGCGGCCACTAAACGAGAGTGGGTAACAAAAAAAAATTGTAACAAAAAAATTCGCATGTTACGGGAAATTTCTCCTTTGCCCTGGCTATAATCCTTTTTTATAAACACACAAAAAAATTTTTGTAAGTCAAGAATTACATATTTCAAAGATTAACTCAATTTCGAAAAATATATTCAATCACATCGCTCAGCCCACGTCTATGGTATAACAATAGCAAAATAATAGTTACCCCTGAAGCACATCCAGCAAAAGTGGTGCTTGCATTTAGAGCATTGCATGTGGTTGCAGCCGCCATTCTTCTCAATGCAACTGTGACAGTTGGGACAGTCTTTTGTGTGAGCACTGAAATCAATTTAATTAAATCCTTGTGTTTTATTTTATCAGTCAAAAAAATTCCTATTATATGTGACTTTAATTTTGAGCAGATTTGTCTGTAATTTATGACTAATCGAAAATTCGCGCTCTCATTTTAAGACATTGAAATGAAAATTACCAAACGGATAATTTGTGAATTGGAATTTTTTTGAGTTGTCAATAGGTTGGAAATGGCAACAAAATTCGCCCAGCCTACCCAAAATCCTACCCCCCCCCCACCTTATGTAATTGGCCGTTTCACTGTCGTCCTCACATTTGACCCGCCATTTCCGCACCACCTCACAGCTGGCCGGTGCGTGGTAATCCCTTCCGCATTTGAAACTGAAATTTAAGGGAAATCCGATTGCCATTTTATATTGAAAAATTATTTGTAATAAAATGGACCAGAAACGTGAACCGCATGAGATACAGCTCACTCTGTGCGCTTTTGTGGTCATGCAGAAGATGATCACCTCACAGCCGGCGCCCGTGCAAATGCGCAAATTCGGATGGGACGAAACAAAGTCCCGAAAAAGCTAAAAACGACAGGTAACAAAATGTCAAAAAAATAATGTGATAAATGACCGAATTTTCGTATTTGGCACTCAGTGCCGCCGCCTTCTTTGCACCTGTGCCGCCGAAAGCGATGAGTTTAAGTACAAATTCCTTGTGACAAAGGACGGGGCAACCGCTGCTCATGCAGGTGATCCGTGTTGACACTCCTGAAGAGAAATTTAATGTCGGGATTCCGTTGTGTTAAAACCATAATAGTTTTGACTTTTTTCCCTCTCCCATATTTAAGGCCTTCGGGCCGTCCATCATTCTATCTCATTTATCCTATCACAAAGAAACATATTTAAATGACAGTTCCCCTAGACTCTTTGCCAGACACTATGTGTAACACATTCTGCTCGACCCTTCCCAATTTGGGCTGTCCATTTAAGCATACATCATATCCCACCACGAATATTAGGAGTTTCCTCTACAATTTGGACTCTCAGGTTCCCTGCCTGAGATGAACTTTGCTTTCTTTAACACTTACTTTTTTCAAAAAACCTTTTCCCAAAAGTAAACTGCGTAAACCGAACGCGGTTTCGGACACAATAAGGAGCAAACAAAAAAACAGTAAAAATAGTCCAAAAATTGCTACCATTTTGAAGTTGTGTGTCCACATGGGACAGCCAACACTGGCGACAGAAGCCGTGACCGCAGTCCAATTTAAGCAAGTCGCCCGCAGAGTTCGGCTCGAAACACACCGAACATTCCGAGGAGGCGGAGGAAGAGGTCGGCTGGAGGGGCAAGGCCTGAAGAAAGAAAATTTTTGTAATAAGACTTATTAAATTTGATTTCTAGAAAAATTTTGGAAGAAAATGAAAAATCCAAGTTAAGAACGACAATTTTGTATAAAATAAATAAATTAATAATGGAATTTTAACGTCATAAATTAAAAAGATCGCACAAAAAAAAACACAGAACAGGACCAAGGAAGATGATGATGAAGATGGAGAAGCGGAAGAAGTAGTTGCAATTGCGGCCGATTTGCTCCGTGTGATTATTGTGTTGAGAGTGGGCGCAGAAATGTGTGGAGGAGGAGGAGGCACATTTTGATGATGGTCGGCAAGAATGTGATGCTTAAGAGTCGGAAGACTTTTTATTTTATTTATTAAAATCGAAAACGATTTTTGAAATTTAGCTGAGAATTTAGAATTTTTCGCCACCCTTTGCCCACCTCGACAAGCATTTGGCGCAGTCCGTCGTTCTCCAACAGTCCATTGCGCACCTTTTCCAAGTCCCATTTGTTCAGGTGCAGCAGCAGTCGCACCAAAGATGGGCTGATTGTGAACAGATTTTGGGCGTGAATATACTTTTGGGGATGATTATTGTTGTTGTTGTTGTTGTTGAGTGACTGTAGTTGGATGTCAGACATCAGTTCGAACACAGCTTTTTCCAGAACAAGAGTTTCGACCTGACAGCAAACATTTTTTGCCAAAAATTGTTTTTTTTTTTTTTTTGTTTGATAGGCCCGGCCACCCCGTTATCCAAGAATAGAAGGAGGCACGTGCTCTCCCTCTGAAATGAAACTTATAACTTCGGCGATGCGCCCGCCAGCTCAACAAAAATTAGGCATTAGAAAGTTCTAAAATTTTTTGACGGCACTTGTGAGCCCTTCTGGATGGCCAAATTTCGTTGCAAATCAAAAGTTTTGTGAAGCATCATGGTCCTAACCCTATCCCCATCCAGAAGTTTTTTTTCAAGATTTCGGGCTTGTTAAAGCGATGTTATATATAAATAGAAAACTAATTTCTGTATAGCTCTTTTTGCTATAGCACCTGTGCCTTGTCCATGCACGTGTATTCGACATATTCCGGATCACAGAGAATTGAGCCCGGCGTTGGTCCCTGGTCATAGGTTTCATCCGTTGCGTAGTAATCTAAAATACGTATCGATGACAGAATTGGCATTTTAATTTTGTTTAAAAGAATCATTCAATTTGTCACTTTCAGTGTCAATCAAAAATAGCAGGTCGTAACAAAGAGGAGTTGCTCTCCTCCGTTAAATGAATTTTTTTTTAAACGGTAATAATTTTTGGAAAAAATCTTCGGGTTTCGGGTTACCTCCTCTGAAACTTTTCCTGGTTACTGGCCTGAATAAATTAACTATGAAAAGGGTTCATATGTAAAACAGGTCTAAGCGTACCGTACTCCTCACAGCCTAATTCTGACGGACACGAATCAGAGGCCGCGTCCAAAGATGAGGACATAAATTAAACTTAAATTTATAAATTTTAGAAAATTGTTAATGCTAATTCACTTTCTTGGGAAAACTTTTGGCTTTTTGGCAACCAAATAAGTACATTGAAAGAATTTTATATATGATGAAATATTTATTTAAGATTGAAAGGTGAGCAATTTGAGTGCAAGAAATAGAAAGTTCTGATACCGGAAGAGTGAATAAAAATCTCAATGAAACGCAGGCTTCGTTTTTATTCGTTGTGTTCGCCGCTCCATCGCTCGCCGTTCCGTTTCGCCTCCAACAGACGACGACTGCGCCGCAAATAACTGATCCTGAAACAGTGGAAAATTAAGTTACAATTGAGGTTGTTTTTTTCGTAAATTTAAATTACCTTCGCAATGTTTTCCGTGCTTCCGAAAGGTCTCGAGCCACCATCTGTTGGAACGGGAAAAAATCAATTTGGGAAAATAAGAGAGGGGTGATATTAAGTATTAGTAACTTGGTACCGAAACTTTCCCTGCTTTCTCGGGACTAGGTCCGGTTCCGGCTGGGGTTTGCCCTGTTTCCCGGTCAAAAACTGGGGAATAATAATACTGGATTTTCCAAAATTCCCGGCCCCATACTACTCGATTTATTTTATTAACAAAATAAAAAAACTATCGATGTATCCATAATTCCAACGATTATTTGTTGCCTGCCTGGTCATTGGCCTGTCGAAGCAGTCGGTACATATCCAAGTCCAATTCGACAAGTCGTTGCCCAATCTGAGTGTTGTCCGGCTCCATTTGCTCAATGCTCTCCATCAGTTCCATCATTTCTGCTGCCATCGCATTGTCCTCCACTGTCCCTTCGTCGTCAGCCAAAATGCGGTCCATCGAAGAATGTTCGGAGGACGAAGAAGGAATGCCTTAACAAATTTGATAGGAAAAATTAAATGTAAATCAATTAAATATTAAAATCTGACCACTAGTCCTAATTTCTTTTTTTAATATTTGAATCATTAGAGGCATGCACTTCTAACCGATTAATTGCCTAATTATCTGACAACCAAAACACCAAACATACCTTCATTTTTAATCGTGTCCAACAAACTCAGCAAATACTGCGCACGAGCAAAAGGTTCGCGAAGTGTGCGGTAGGCGTTGTTGAGAAAGGTGGAATGTTGTTCAGATAAATTGCGCTAAAAATTTGTTGTATTTGAAAAATGATCTTAATCATCGTTATTTACGAAAAAACAACGCTTAGATTTCTTGCCTCGTCCTCCTCCCGTCCCGCAAATTTGTCAGGATGGACCAGCGATTGCATGTGACGGAAGCGTCGCTTCAGCTCCGTCTCGTCAATTGTTGCGCTCGCGGGATGATCCAAGCCAAAATAAGAGAAGAAATCGATGCTCGCAGGCAGCGGTTGCAGGCGCCCGCAACTCACGCACAAAAGCACAATAGCGCCATCATCGGCTCGCGCACGTGTTGCTTCACCGCAATGCCAACAAAGGCGCGTTGTTTTGTTATGCCGAACATTATTCGAATTTGACGAAAGAGGCAAGCGGCACAAAAAAAGTGGGGGTCGGTTGTTTCGTACGTTGAAAAGGGATGGACAAAATGAGGCAATGCAACGGAAGAAGCGGGAGACACTGTACATTTGGAATTTGGAATGAAGGGAAAATTAATAAAAATCTTACTGAAAAGTCAAATAAAAGATTAATAAAATTTTAAATGTCATTCTCTTCCTTCACAATTTTCCTTTCCGTTTCTTTCTTTTCTCTCTCTTCCTTCTCTTTTTCGAAATTGACATTTGCCTCTCTCTTTCTTTTCTGTTCTCTTCTTACAGCACTTCTCTTGTCTGTCCTTCAAATCTCCCTTTCAGCAATGCTACTGGTTTAAAGCGTACTTTTGTACTAGGCATCAAAATAGTCGTCATGACTTCCTTTTCCCTCCTATTTTTGTTTGTTACAAACATTCTTTTGTATTGGAAGTCTGACAACTTTTTTTATTTATTTTTTATACATCAAGACCAATATATTGAAATTTAAAAAATGAATAAATTTTAGCTCAAGTGATATTTATTTTTGGTGTGATTTTTAAGTTTATTTGCGTTTAAAAGAAGAAAAAGAAGATGAAAATGGTGGAGAAAGAGAACGACATCGCTTCCGCTGTGCCAAACAACACTGAGAACAATGTTCATTCTGAGGCTGTTGACCCATCTGCGCCTAAGAATGCGAAGGAACTGCCGAACAACAACGACAAGCACAGTGCCGAAGATCTCATGGGTTAGCATTGACAAAAGCATAAAAAAAAAATGTTTTTTTGGCCGTAACAATAATAACATTCTGAAAAATGCGTAAAGACAATTGCGAATGCTTTTATAGCTTTATTATTCAGGGTTGGCCCGTCTCTTCCTCAAGGAGTATTACACCAAGCTTAGCGACCGTCCTAGCGAAGCTGGGATCTTCTACGGCGATGACTCACATTTTGTTCATGCTGATGTGGAGGAGACGGGCCGCGAGGTTTTATTGAAAGTTAAAAATAAAATTCATAACAAAAGCGTTTAGAATATCCAACGCGCTATCGGTGACATGGGCTTCGAGGTATGGTTTTTTTATCATTATTAAATTGGCAACAAATTTTAGGACTGCAAGGCCCGTTTCTTCTCTTTGAAAACGGTGTCGCTACTGATGCAAGGTGACAATGCTAAGCTGATTCAAGTTTGTGGCGAGCTGACGCTGGTCAAGCAACCTGTGCAAAAACAACTCCCTGTGCTGCCACGACGCTTTGTCCAAACCATCATTTTGGCCCACCAAACGCCAACTGTGTTGTACGTGAAGAGCAACGTGTTTCAGGTTTATAAATTTGGCATTTTTATCTCGAATTTTCTTTGGTAGTGGGAGTTTTGCTTTTGGGTGTATTCTTTCTTTAAAGCTAATTGTTTTTTAGTGGCTGGATACCGCCTTTTTGGTTACCGTTAGTGAAAAATACAACGCGGCCAATAACGCCGGGGCCACTGTGCCGAGTCCACCGACTACCGTTGTTGAACGACAGCAACAGCCTCTTGAGAATGGCGGGCTGGTTCCTCCTCCGATGGTCAGTATTATTGTTTTTGTTGTTGTTAATATGGCAATTTGGCATAAATTTTCCATATTGAAAATGCATGCATTTTAACATTTATTCTAGGTTAATGGTGGAAGTGGCAAGTTCCATCAAGTTGACATTGAGGGCGACCCCAAAAAGACTCCTGCCAGCGTGGACCTTCCTCCTCAAAAAGTCTTTTTTACTATATTTTAATAAATTAGCCAAATATACCCATATTTAAGGAGCCGGAGAAAAAATCGACCGCCGCTCCTGCGACCGCCACCGCTGTTGATCCGTTGCCGTTCCCGCCATCCATCGTGATCAAAAAGGAAGAACCAGCGCCGCCTGTTGTTACTGCTGCCCTTCCGTCCTCCGTTGTTGATGGTCCGAAAAAAGCCGACAGGGCTTCTCCTCCACCGGTGCCTCAATCAATGGCCACCACGGAACCGCCGCCAGCGCGGATGACGGAACAGCCGCAACCACAACAACCGAAGCCCACATTCGTCACCACCGTCGCGAACAACAACAGAACCATGAACATTACGGCTCAAAAGCCGAAGTCAGTCGTTGCCGGTTCATACGCTGCAATCGCTGCCGCTGCGAAAGGAAATGTGCCGAGTAATATCGAGAACAACGTACAGCACCATGTTGTTGTAATGAATGGTCCGACGATGCCTGCACCCGCAAAGGAAGTGCAACCACCGCCAGCCAACAGCAACAACAACGCGAAGTCCAATGCTGAACATCCCATCGGTTGACCATTTATAATTGCGTCAACAATCTTATAATGTGCATTTCCTTTTCAGTGGTCAAACATCAACAGCCGCCGTCGTCTCTGCCGCATGTTTTTAACGTGGCCCCTCGTCGGGAATGGACCCACCGCGTTTACTTCAGCCAATTGACCAAACCGGGCCGTTTCGTCGACTTTAAGCTGGGCCAGCAGGAGTTGATGCGCGAAATTCGGGGTAAAAAAAAGAGGAAATTTCTATTCATTTAAGCAAGCATTTAATTTTTAGCCATTACTGACGGAGTGGAATTTGTGGGCATTAAGCCCAATTCTTTGCGCCGTGAGTACCGTACTGCGTTTGGTTTTATCGACTTTACCACTGCGGCGGACATGCAAATGGTGTACGATGCGTGCAAGCGGGTAAATAGTGTTTTAGGAATTCCCAAATTCCGCTCATTTTCTACTTATAGGACCCGAACACTGACGCTTTTGTGCTCAATGTTCGAATTCCGGAGTTCGACTTTAACAGTGGACTGTTGCTTTCGGCGGACAAAACCAACAATTTGGGTGGCGGCGGTGGTTTCAAATGACGATGACGGCACACAGCGCATTTTGTCTTATTATTTTTTGTCCATCACCAAACGTACACACAAAAAACACAAAATTATCTCATTTTCCATATAATTATATGAACACACTTGCGCAGGCTTATCACCCCATCCTGTTACCAACCACATTTTGTCCCCAAAATAGAGATGAAATATTTAATTTGTTTCCTCGTTGATGTTGTTGCCGTTTTATTTTTGTTTTTTGTTCCTCTTGTTTACTACGTTGGACCTGTTGTTTTATAGGCACATCCATCATCCCTCTTGAGATGTGTCAAAACAGAGCCATTTTTTAACTTTCCTCTCAGCATTGTTACCTTTCTCCATAATATAAAAATCTTTTTGACATGCCACTGGATCGCAATTAGATGAACTGATTCGTGAAAATTGTCAAATCCATTTTTTTAGTAACTTGAATGGTGGCAAAAACGTGCGTTAAACCCAAACATTCTGCTGATGAATCAGGCATGAGCAAAATCTGTGTCTGATATTTTCAATAAAAATCCCCTATGTCAGTTAAATTCCTCCTCCTAAATTTCCTGTTGCATTTTATGATGAAATTTTTAATGAGATGGGATGACATTTTGAATGTGTACCAATCAGCACAACACACTGTATTCATTTATGTTATTCCTCTCCCCCGCCCCTCAAAAAGGGGGTCGACTTTATTTGTCCAGCACAGATCACCCCGATCACAATTGTTATATGTGTATTTTTGTTTTGTTTTTCACCAATTTTAAATTTTCATTTAAAATAGAACTTCTTACATAAACACACACGCCAATCTATCGTTAAAACAAACTTTTGTTTTTTTTCCTTTCACCTAAAAGGCGAGGAATAAATTTTTTTTGCTATACTTTCCTTTGTAAAGCTACAAACAGGTCCAAGCTATAACACTTCCTGTTGAAGAGAGAATGGTTATTCAATATTAATTTCATATTAAGCATGTTTTATAGCTTTTTAGTCAAATCATTATTGAACAAAATTGAAACTGGAAAAAAATAGTAGCTAACAATTAAATGGCTTATTTTGACAATGGAAATGATGACGCATTCGGTGAATTGGTGTACGAGGAGGAGGAGTTTGAACAGGAATTGGAGAACAGGCAGAAACAGGTGGTTGATGGACCATAAAAATGGCACTATTCTCTTGAGTTCCATTTTGTGATGTAAAATAAATGCTATTGTTGGTAAACAAATGTATGTACATAAATAGGACCCAAACTGCACTAGTACCCAGGAGGAGGAGGAACAACAGGAAGGAGCCAACGGAAAGATTCTGCCGGAATTGAGGTTGAAAACTTGGTCACTTACCAGGGATATGAAATTTGGGCTTAGACAGGTTCGCTATCAGTGGCACAAATCAGGCAATCATTTCAATCCCAGAACAAGAATCCAAACAATAAGTTCGTGTTTGAATGTGATCAGAAAGGATGCCGGATTCGTGGTCAGCCACTCTGAAACCCACATTAAATGGAAAAGGAATTCTCTAAGGCAAAAAACACGAATTTGTTACATTTCAAAAAGCTGGAAGCCATTCATAAAAATCTGCCTTAATTAAGTCGAAATTTTGGTTAATTTGATAAAAAAATTGCAAAAAGATAAGATTTAGCCGAAATTGCATGCTTTTGAAGTGACGATGACGAGGAATTGGTCGACGATGGCAAGGAGAACGATGATGCGCAGCATGAACAACTTGACAGGGACAACAACAGCATGGAGCAGCAATTGGCGGCAAAAAAGCGCGGTCCAACTGGAATTTTCAGCGATTTCTCGCCGATTGGTCTGTTCGAAAATCTTTTCTTATATAAAAAGGCAAAAAAAAAATTTCTTATAAAACAGCTTCTAAAGGAAATCTTGGTACCTTCCGGACCGCATTGAGTCATTTATGCCACCAAATAAATGTTTTTATGACATGCATATTTTGTGTAATTTTTAAATTTCCTGACAAAAAAATGCCAAAAAATTTTCGCTCTGACCATTTAACAGATTGGCATTTGCACATTGGAGACGCGGAACAGCAGGCGAAGCGACGCCGCATCGAATTGGAGGCGGTGGTGGAACGGGCGACTGCGCGCATTTTGAGCTCCCGTCGACAGCACCAAACGCAACAGCAACGGGATGGACTGAATGATTTGGCGCAGAGTTGGGCAATAAATGGCATTTTGGGGAACGACAAAAAAAGACAGAGAGCAATTAAGAAGACTTTGTGCCTTCCCAAATGGCCGCCCCTAAAACCAAATTGCTGCGCGTGCCACCAATGAATGGCCAAATTTGGTGGGGCATCAATTCAGTGGACGGCACATTTCGCCGCTATTTGGGCACACGACGGCCGACCAAAGGTGGGCCAACAAAAGACTGGAGGGATCGAAGGCGTGAATTCGCTGTCAAACGAACGCTGTTTGATTAAAGAGGGCGACTCATTTTCAGACAGTGCCGCTACACAGGCGAAAAGAATGAACGCCACAAAATTTGAAAATGCGGACGCGGCACTTGCCAAATTGATACAGGCGGAGGAATGTGTTCACGAGCGGGAACAACAACGACAGCAGCAACAACTGTTGAGGAACAACCAAAGTGAGAGAACTGATATTGGGTTGGCTTTTTGTTGGTCCAGCGATAAATTTTGTCTTAGGCGATGGACAAGTTTATTGGTTTTTATTGGGACCGTTCGTTTTTTTAAAAAATCAAAAAAAAAATAAAAAGACGAAATCATGTGAAAAGTTTATTTTTTTCCCCATTTTATGAGGACAACGATTGTTTGTGCACACATTTTTTGGCTTTAGATGATTTGGGAGTGCTAATTGAAAAATCGTTTACTTGCTCTCCACCTTCACATTTTTAAGCTGCTGTCGTTCGAATGGAAATAGATGGTTCGCATTCGACACCAAGGGCCGGGAAAGATGCGTCGAAATTCGCACTTTGGGCCGACAAATACGCGCCTAACACCTTTTTGGATTTGCTGACCGAAGATGTGAGAAAATTAGTGCAAAATAATGATAATTTATTAAAATTCATCCATTTTAGGAGACAAATCGGATCGGTGAGAATTTAAATTGAAATTTACCATTTCATAATATTCCGCCAAGTTGGGTTCTCCAAATTTTTATCGACTTATTCAGTTCTGTACTTGTCCCGAAATTCCTAAAAAATAATATATCTCCTTTTCCAGTACTCTTATGGCTCCGTCTTTGGGATGATTATGTTTTTGACAATAGAGGAAGCAAAAAAGGGATAAGTCGGCATCCCATTGCCCAACGCAATGCCAGTGCCAACTCATCATCGCTGTGGGACACTTTGGAGGAGCGGGACCGAACCCTTTTCGAAATGGAAAGGCCAAAAGGCACTGACAATCGAATACCGAAACAGAAAGTAGGTAGGAAGGGACCAAATTTTGCCGGTGCATTCTTTCAAAAATGGGCATATTTTTTTAGATTTTGGCACTTTTTGGTCCGTCCGGAGTTGGCAAATCGTCGTTGGCCCGGGTGGCGGCGCTGCAGGCCGGCTACAGACCGGTCCTCGTACAAATCAGGTAAACAGAAAGGGCGAGTGCGGTCATCAAGGGAACGCAAATATTGCCATTCTCTCATCTTTCCACCCTTGTCTGTCTCCACTGGCCCGTATACATCGGAACCAAAAACAAAAAATTTTTTTTTTCAAAAATCCTTCCCCTTTTAGATGATAATTACAATAAATCCGAGAGAAAACCAAACACCGATCCTCTAAAATCTTTAAAAATTTAACACCAAATTTTCAGTGAGCTTCAAAATGTGACGGAGCTGAAGTCGCGTCTCGAAAATGCCAACGATTCGACGTCCATCGACGCACTCTTTCACAATTTGTCTGTCTCTCCGCCTGCTTCCTCATCCACCGAGCCACCATCACACATCGGCACTCGTCCTTGCTGTTTCATTGTGGATGCGATTGAACAGGCGACAAGCGAAATGGTAAAAAGAGGGGGGGGGGGGGGGGGGGAGGCGCCGAAAAGTTCAATTTGGTCACTTGATTGACTGGACATATGCCTACGGACGGGCTTTGAGATTTTTGCTTGTACTATATTTCCTCCCCACTATTATTTTTTTTCCGTTTTAATAATATGGGTTTTTTCGGAAAACTGTATTTATTGTAAAAGTTCTCAGATTCAGGCTGGGCATCGGACATTTTTCATTCATTAGACGATGTCACTATTCTCAGATAAAATTAAGATTTTCCTCTGCTTTGTCTGGTCGTCCATGTCTAAAAACTCAAATATGCTTACCCCCCCCCCCCTTTGAACAGATTCAATTCCTCTGCTCGTGGGTCCGTCGTTCCCGTGGCTCTTCCGCCGTCCGTCGTCGTCCCGTCATTTGCACTTGCGCCTCCCTTTGGCATGCGCCGGCGCTGCGCGAGTTGCGTGCCAACTGTTTGCCTGTGCGCGTACAGCGGTGCAATCGCCAGCGAATGCAGCGACGGCTTGAACAGGTGGCGAAAATAACGGTGGCAAATCGGCAGATTCATTTGAGAGGACATTTTTATGAAAAATTCACATATTAAACCAGAAATAATTCTTAGAAAAAGTAATTTTTGGATTTTTGATGGTCTAAATTTAAATAGTTTTTGCTTTTTTTCAATTGAGACATTACAGGAACTTTATATATTTATTTGACATATATTAATATGATGCACTACCCTACAAAATACTGATTCATCCTGAAAAAATAGCCAAAGAAGTCGACCCCATTTATTTTTCCCACTTTTTATCAAAATTTTTAAATAATTATAGATGGAAATCTTTTTTCCTTTTTTAGATTTGCCATTTTGAAGGCGTGTGCATTGGTCGTGATCATTTGGACGAATTGTTCCTTTCCCACGGCAGTGACATTCGCCTTTGTCTCAACACACTTCAGTTTTTCAGCACGTGCAAGACGCGAGTGGCGGCAGACTGTGCCATCAAAACGGCGGTGAGTACGACGGAAAACGCCCCCATTTTGTGACTATTTTTGCCTTATATGCCATGAAAACAAATGTAATGCAATTTACCAAATTATTTTTGTCCAATTCCAGGCCTTTGTGGGCGTTGCCGCAATCGACCAAAAAGTGTCTTCCGTTCCGTCTCCACTGAATTCGGCTGTCACCGTGCCGCTGTTCGACACTTTGTCCGCCATTTTCACGTTGGATTTTCACGCCGACAAGTTGGTCACATTCAGTCACCCACTTCTTTCCCCATATAAAAATGTTCCATCGATTTCCCCCACACCGTCACTTTGTTCAGTCGCGGCATCGTTCGTCCGTTGCCCGTCCGTTCGCACACTCTCCAGACGCTGTTTGGCCAAATGTCTTCCGAAGATTTTGTCCGCCTCCTGCAGTTGGTGTTCAACAACTTTGCCTCCGTCCTCAAACTCAACATGGCACAGGTGGAACGGCAAAAATTCTTTGGATTCCGCATTCGAAATTTCCTGGTTTGGGCAGGTCTGATTAAGTGTATTGTTGTCCAATTTGTCACGAATTACCAAACATTTACGGATTAATGTTACTGAATTGGATCCAAAACCACACTTTGGCATCAATAAATTTCATTCGTTCCCCCATTTTTCAGTGCCGTTTCGTCTCCGCTCTGTTCACCCAACTGGACTCGCTCCAAACGCTGCTTCAACGTGCTCAACACTTTGTGCTCGCCCGTTACATTCCCTTTGCGCTCGCTTTTGTCCACTTTCACTGTGCCCTCCACGTGTCGCGCCGACTCCAGTTCAATTTGGCTGTCCAAGTGGGTGACGACAGTAAATTTGTCAATGTTTGCCACACCCTTCGAAAGTGCCTTTTCAGCCGTTTGTGGAGCAGCAACGGGAGCATCAGCAAGTGATGCGCTCCCTCCGTGCCAGCGTGGTCACCAGCATAGCCCGTCACATTGGACTGGTCGACCTGTTCACTTGGTTTACCCCGCTCCTTTGGCTCGTCCTTCAACCACCCGTCAAACCATCGGTGGGCATAATAATATTTGGACAGGGTAATAAGGAAAAAAAATATTTTGAGGGAATCCGATGTCTTTTTTTGTTGTTGTTTTTCATATTAAAAATTTAGCAGTTATTAGATGATTCCTAGAAAAAAATCTTTAAAAACTTCTCATAAAAAAAAATTTATGCTAGAAGAAACATTTATTAATGAATTTTGAAAAAATATTCCTTTAAAATAACAAATTTTCCCAGATTGTCCAACCCCACCCTCCTTTCCGTTGTTTCAGTTGTGGTCCGATGGTGGTGGCGATGGTAACGAACAGCGTCTGATGATCCAACGCGTCGTGGAACTGATGCGCGCTTTCCGGATCAGTTTTGTGCGCACCACCGGAGCTGATGGGATGGCACGATTCGCATTTGAACCGTAAAAAATTGGAGTTTTACTGTGCCAAAATATTGACCAAAAAACTGTCCCCTCCAAATTGTGTGTTCTCATTTCAGTGCATTCGATTCATTGGTCCATTTCCCTGCCCATGTGTCCATCGCATTGTCAAGCAGTAACAGAAACAACATCACCACCACTACCATGCACTTGATCAGCGAGCCGGTCAAACAGTACATTGCGCAACAGGTTGGCGTCACAATTCTGTCGGAAAAATGCCAAATTCCTCTTTTCTTCCAGCTTGATCATGCCTCGCCGACGACAATTGGCACTGATGAAACACAACAACAAATTGAACAACCACAACAACACCAACAGCAGAGAACGGAGGATGATCAAAACATTGATGGTCTAAGAAATGGGGGTGGGTGGAAATGATTTTTTTTTTTTTTTTGCTTAAACCCCCAAAATGCAGGGGACCGACGTTCCGACCAAAGTCACCAAAATTGGATGACCGATCGGCGTCCGACTTCGTCTCCCTCCTCCTCCTCTGTTCAGCAACCGTTGTTCACTTTTCGACATTCCGTCGGCAGTTCCCATGCCGTACGACGTGAAATTCGCATTGGCACTCTTTTCTCCATTTTCCAAAAATGATTTTCTGAGAAACGCTGATTTTCTTACTTCTTTTTGACTTTGTGTTAATTTTTTGATAAAATGGGCAAATAAAATTTTGACTTTCCCCTTACAATAAAGGGGGTTGACTCGGTGCCAACTCAACTCGGCGACAAGACATTTATGCCTTTGTTAAAATTAATCGGCAAAAACCTAAAAAGATTTCCATCTTCAACTGCTTTCTATTGAGTCAGAAAGATCATTACACCAGAAAAGCGTGTTGCATTTGCGGCTTTTTGCTTTTCCGTTTCAATTTTGTCACAAAATTTTTGTTTTCATAGGGAGTGCTTTCTCTAAAATTTGGTTTTTCTTCCAGCCCTTGTTAGTCAAAAAAAAAAAGTTAATCCGAAAACAGTTAGAAGAAAAGATGACTTTCGTGCTTCTTTCATCAAAAATTAATTCCGGTTCGCATTTTTGATGGGTAGGGATGGGATTTTTAGGCAAAAAAAAATCGCAAAATAGGCACCTAAAAGGCATAAAAAATGGCAAATAAAATTTTTTTAACTAATGCTTTTTGAGCACAAAAATGGTTATTTCTCTTTGTTGGTGTTACAAATCAGAAATATTTTGAGGTTTTCCGGCGTAAAACTCATTCAAATGGAATGGGCTTTTAGGGGTGCTTTTTTTAAGAAAAAGCATGTTTTTAGGGGTATACTTTTTTAAAATTTTAGAAGCCCATGGGGAGTCTATTTTTCATTTTTTATGGCATTTTCCCTATGAAATTACTCAAAATCCTGAAAAAAGGCACCAAAAATGCCGAAATAGGCACAAAAATAGGCGCCTAGGCATTTAGCAAAAAAAAAATCTAAACGGCATATAAAATTGATCCTAG
Organism: Heterodera filipjevi; assembly: GCA_039877585.1. Taxonomy (NCBI): domain Eukaryota; kingdom Metazoa; phylum Nematoda; class Chromadorea; order Rhabditida; family Heteroderidae; genus Heterodera; species Heterodera filipjevi. Next base: position 10,075,926 of record JBDPZO010000007.1, on the reverse strand, counting down.
AAGCTCTAAACCAAGCTAAAAACTCGTTTTTTGTGCTTATCTTAAATTAAAGTGCGCAAAAATTTTAGGCATTGCCTAAAATCCCATCCCTAATGATGGGTGATGGGTCAAATATCGCTGAGACTCAGTCGGTCACACCCATATACTGTAAATGTTGGAGATTAACGTTTATTCGCAAGAAAACTAATTTCTGTCCTTCATCTCTCAGTCATTCTTATTATTTGCCTCATTTTCCGTCATTATTCCATTTGACCTTTTTGATTTTCCGAATAACAGATTTCTCATTTGCCGCTCATTGATATGTAACTAGAATCTGTTTATGATTTCCGAACCATGACCCAGATTAGGAATACTAGTGGAAAATCATTATTTTTTATAAAAGTTCAAATTAGGGTAGCACGGGACCGGGGCTTTTGGCAAAAACCGGGACCGGGACTTTTCAGGTTGAAAAAACCGGGGCTTTTTGGCTGGGAAAACCGGGAAAAAACCGGGGCGGGACCGGGCCCCGGTCAAAACCGGGGCACTGGTACTCATTTGTACGTTTTTTTTCAGTACCAGTCCCGGTCCCGTGCTACCCTAGTTCAAATTACAACGCGACATAGGCCCGCCCCCGTAAGGATAAACTCATGAAATGTTTAACTGCCTATAAATGAAAAAAAAACGAAATAACAAAAAGTTATGCTGTTCGGCTTGAAAATAGCATGAAAATTTAATTTTGTAAGCTGCCGTCCCCTATTTTTTGAAAAAAATATGCAAGATTTAGTCATAAAAAACATGAATTTGGGGCTCTCTTAATACGAATCCAATATCCACTTCGACCAATTCCGAATCCCGGATTCCAATCCGAACAAAGATTCGAAAATAATCAAAGTTTACACTTATTTGCAAAATCAATCAATGAAATGCACAAAATGAGGCTTAAAAATCGGTTGAAATGGTGTTCTAATCGTATTCGGCGACCCCGAAAACCCCCTTATAATGTGTTTTATGACTAAAATTTTCGAAAATTTTATGGGGCAAACCAGCTTTACAATTACCAAAGGAATTAGCTTTTTTTAAAAAGAAAAAAGATTTTTTAGTGTGCCATTGTATACAATTTGCGTTTCTCCAGCAAAGGGCGAGACAAGGCTAATGGTGAATAAAGATTCTTATTTTTAGCGCCCGCTTCAAATCAATTTTCGCTTCAACTTATCCATACACCCTATTCGGGATTTCAAATTGTGTGCCATGTCCGACTCATCGTCGCCTCCTGTTGGTTTTTCATTTTAATTTGGGGCAGTCTTAAACGATACGACATTCGTACGGAGTACGATTGGCTGAGTAGTTAGGTCGGATCGACTTACGTCAACCCGTAATGAGCAATGCCGAGAAATGAACCAAAAACCTTGTTTTAGAGCAAGCATCACGTTCCAAAAAAAAAAAAAATTCTTAATGTTTCGGATTATGAAAATCAAGATTAAAATCGCGTTAAAATTATATATCGCGTTAAATTATAATTCATAATTTGTTTTTTATATTTAAAAACAAACACATTATTGTCATAATGTCACTAATTAGCTTTATAAACTAAAACTCAAATTTCTTTTCATTTTCAACTTATTATTTTGCGGACTAAGGAATAGCCTATTTTCGATGGTAAATTAATGAAAAGACAATTTCAGGTTAACGGCTTCCAGGACCCTGCGCTGATGCAGCGATTGATAACGGAAAACGAAGGTTTAGTTGCGGAAAACGAGCGTTTACGCCAGTTGTTGCCCGAAAACCAGCGAGACGATGGACTGGAAGAACGGCTCCTCCAACAACAACAGCAATTTCAAAACAGATGCTCCAAGAACAACACGAGTTTCAGGAACACTTGCTTGTGCAGCAACAACGCGCAGAAGAACAGTTGTTTGAACAACAACGCCGGTTTCTGTTTGTATGCGTGGCTTGCATTGCTGTTCCGGTTAGTACGCTTATACAATAAGTGTTTCCAAGATAATTTAATACTGTTAAGGTAATCGCCATCTTTGTTTTTCGGCGTTAATGCTATAAGAACGGATAAGGATCTTGTGGCCACTCAGGGAAAAGGAAAATTTTGTAGTATTTTTTTACTCTGCTAAGGGCGTATCTAGAATGGAGCGGTGAAGGAGGGGGGAATCGGGAAATTCGGGACCGCGTCAACTCGGCGACACCAATTCGGCGCCAAGCACAAATATTCATTGTTTATTTTTGCTTCAATAATACTTTGGGGAGTTTTTATTGAGACCCGATCAAATGTCGAAACAGGTCAACTCCGTCCCGCCAACTCCGTCCCGCCAACTCCGTCCCGAGCCAACTCCGTCCCGGGCCAACTCCGTCCCGCCAACTCCGTCCCAGCCAACTCCGTCCCGCCAACTCCGTCCCGAGACAACTCCGTCCCGGGCCAACTCCGTCCCAGCCAACTCCGTCCCGCCAGCTCCGTCCAGCCAACTCCGTCCCAATACCAAAAGGGCCAACTCCGTCCCAAAATTTTATAGGCCCAAAAAGACTAAAAATACATAAATTTTAAATAACAGGAGTGTTAATTTAACAAAATAAATCATCATCTATACGATAGTTTGTTGGTTACCTTGAGTACTTCTATTGGAATTGGGGAGGATATGCTTTATACCAGGGATGGGATATGCCCTTTATTTCAAAGGAGAGTCCTTTAGTAAAAAATGTTCATTTTTGAGCCAAAATCCATTTGCAGACCAGACCTTAATTGTCAAAATTTTCCCGGTGGCGCCTATCGGTACTGCCTCCACACCCCCCGCCTGATTATACTCTTTCTGTCCGTCTCATTCGTTTACCTCTAAAAAATCTTTCAACTCCCTATGAATTTCCCAAATTTACACCGCCAATTTCAAATCGTTTTCGAGTTTACACAAATCTAGGAGGGGGTGGTCTGATTTAGTTATGTAATTATCTTTTTTGATCTGCCTTCGTGTTTTTTCTTCCATAAAGTTTCCGTTACAATTCAACGAAACGAAAAAAATCGAACACACTGAATGATTCTAAATATTACACAATTAAATACAGACACCTCCGTAAATATCAAGAATCAGAAAAAATCAGTAAGGGTAGAAAAAATGGCTACCGGACGTTTCGACAATGACCGTTTCGACAACGACCGTTCCGACAATGACCGTTTCGACAATCCGTTTCGACAATGACCGTTTCGACAATAAAACAAAATTTTAAAAATTAATTTAAAAAATTAATTCAAATTTCTGCCAAATGGTATGAGATAGTTCGTAGATAACGCAGTGGGTCGTCAGCACGCTGCTGGTATTCAGCGAACACCCGCTGAAGATTATGACCTGTTGTAAATAAACGGCTTTTCTTTTAAGTCCTTTTCCCCGGATGCCGTTTGCAGGCGCATTTTCAAAGTCTTGGACAATGTTCTCCCACCGCTTAAACTCCTTTTGCATACGCTTTACAAAAATGCTGAATAATGGCTTTCTGGCAAGAAGTGACCCCCAAATGAGGTGCCACCCTTCTAAAGAATTATTTGTTCTTGAAAGTCCGTCTTGGATGCGGGTTGTTAGATTCCATAGCTAAATTAATAAAATATTTTGGCAAAATTAGAACTTAAATGACTCAATCGGAAACAACGCATTTCGACCATGCAAATTTTCGTGTTCAATCCATGCTCTCAGCCAACCATCACCATAATTAGCTTCTTCCTCTCCACGCATTATTTGATTGTGTGCAATAACAAATGCCGGTCCAATATATGTAAGTACAAAGTATTTTAACAATTCTGAATATAATTCGTTTTTTGTGTTTCATAAAATATTAACCCAATATTTGCTCCTCGGGAGGACCAAGTAAGGCATCGAATATAATGCAAATAAATATATACACTTCATTTGGCGGCACAAATGCGAGAGCTTGTAGCGATCGCAACAAAATTTTGTCATCTTTGTTGTTTTTGTACCGTGCATGAACACCCGGCAATGATTGTATGTGCTTATAAAGTGCATTTCCAAGATCAAAAACGCACCCTAGAGGATTTTTAATTTTTGACTTTAATTTTTTATCATACCAGTTATTTCCGCTTGAGGAAATACATGGCGAATAGCCGTAATTTCGGCTGCTTCAAAATCAGTCATGACTTTTTGAGGGTTCCAATCCCCAATGGCATTTTGGATTGCTTCAAATACACGAACATATCCTTGAACATGTTTAGTAGGTAAACAAGCAAACACGCAAGGAATGGCACATGAATCCACTACAGCATGAACCGTATACAGTTGGCCGAAACCGCGCGGCGAAGTCTATAAATAGTGAACATACAATTTATGAAAAACAGAACAGTGATAACTTTAAATATTCCGTCGATTGACATTTCATTATGATAAGTGCCAACCATTCGAAGTGAATTCGGCGTTGCAAATGCAATGATTTTTCGTTGTTGGCCACCAATTTCAATTATTTCATTAAGCAGAACTGTGGCTTCCAAATAATTTGGGATAATTATTTGTAATGGGTTTATGGCATCCAATCCCTGATCGCCCATTTGCTCGGCAGCTTTACGCCTGGCACGCCGAAAGACTTTCCCCATCGCAGAGCTGGAGGGTGCGTTTACACGAGCTTCAGCAAAAAGTGCAGCCCTCGCTTCATCAATGGCATCTCTTGTTTGAACAGGATTATGTTCTCTTGCTAATTCCTTTAAACGATCAGAAGCCGTGCGCACCTAATATATAATCAGAGCAAATCAATTTTCCTTAAAATTTTTACTTCATTTTTGTTCAAATTTGCATTGTGACAGTGGTTTGCATTCTTGATCCAACCCAATTTAAAACGTGTCCCTTCCATTTCGTGCCATCGTGAGTGAACGTAAATTCGCCCGGCACAGTAAGGGGGCCGCTTAAATAGTATGACAAAAGGGATTTTTAATCTAATAGCGCTTACACGTGGACATCTCCAATATTGAACACCATCAACTAGCGCTGAATCTTTTTCAAAAGCATATTCTAACCCATCCCTCGACAAAAAAGAAACATCTCTCTTTGATTTCACTTCGATAAACTGGAGAAGTGCCGGGTTTTCAACCTGCGAAGCGGCTGAACTGCTTGAACTATTCCATTCGCCATCCTCCGAAGATGAAAACATGTATCCGTATTTAAAAAAAATTTGGGCTCACAAAAGGGCGAAGTTATTATTGAATGATTTAATTTAACAACAGATTTCTTTACCGACCGTCGCATCTTTTAACATATTCAATTTTTCACAATAACAAAATTATGCATAAATTATCGATAGACATGTGATGAACGACTGGAGAAATGTTGATGTGAACAATTTTGTGAATGGAGAATTCTTTTTGACAACTTTAATTATTTAAATAAAAAAAAATTATTTTTATTTTATTTTATTTTATCATAATTTAAAATGATGATAAATCTACTCTTTATTATTGTAAGAAGGACAGAAGAGTAAAAAAGGAATTATTTTTAAATTTAATTGGCATTGCCATCAAATATTTCAAAAATATTTTCGAAACGGTCATTGTCGAAATGGGTTGTCGAAACGGTCATTGTCGAAACGGTCGTTGTCGAAACGGTCATTGTCGAAACGTCCGGCCACCGAAAAAATTTTTTATGAATTTTTAGTCTTTTTGGACCTATAAAATTTTTGGGACGGAGTTGGCCCTTTTTCGTATTGGGACGGAGTTGGCGGGACGGAGTTGGCTCGGGACGGAGTTGGCTGGGACGGAGTTGGCGGGACGGAGTTGACCCGTACCGATCAAATGTTGCCCGAAAAAAACACTTAAAAAACTCTTACAAGAATTAAAAAAAGTTTTGGGACGAGTATGAAATAGCAAATTAAAAAGCTGATTATCAAAACTTAATTTCATGCACCCCTGACCCGGATTCTTCCTTAACAAAGTTTTTTATTTTTAAGGGCAGAAAATATCGTTTCCAATCATGGCGCCGAGTTCAGTTGGTGCCGCGTTTCGCCGAGTCAACGGCTATTCGCTCCTTGAAAGTTTTTTATAGATACGCCCTTGAACTCATCTATTCCATTTCTCTTTTTTTATTCTGCTGCTCTCAATATTTTGTAAAAAAAAAAACTCATTTCATTTCATTTCTCTTTTTTTTTTTTTTTTTTGTGTTATGTTTTAAAATAAATCTTTTCCATACTGTTTGTCATGGTTAACTTTTTATACGGCTTTTCCCATTATACTTTAACATGGCCACCATTGACGAGAAACTGTTGGACGGTCCCTCGGTTGGCTATTGTTCTTCCTCAGAGGAGGAAGACGAAGCGAATGGCACTGCTGGCGGAGCAATGCCATGCTCTTCCAATGCCGAAGGTCAGCAGCAAAAAAAAAAAAAGTCAAATCTTACCTACCGTTGATTATTTGTTGACCAATATTTTTGTTGAACAGCTTCGCTTGGTTTGGACGGCACGCCGAGGACGGGGCCCAAAGGTGTCTTGGCGGACTTTGAGCGTTTCCGGCGTGAGAAAACGGCCAAAGCTGAGCTGGATGAGGCAAAGGTGAGGTTTGAAGCCTTTTTTTGTCGTGTCATCCCAACTCAGTTATAACTAAATCCCACTTCCGCCTGTTCAGTACCTTCTTTCTTATTTTCTGTTTCATTTAATGTCTATAAATTCTTTTCCCATTTTACAGTTGCTGGAGGTGGCAAATCGTTTTTCGCTGTCCCATAAACCGACTTCGGATGGGACGACAGCGAACGGAGAAGAGGACGACGAATTGGAGCGAATTCGAAGCCGTCGCGTTGAACAGCTCAAAAGCATGGCCAGGGTTTGCCCTTTTTGCCAAATTCAAGAATAGTTCTATCGATTCCATTTGTCACATGAAACACAATCAAATCTCAAGGGACGAATTTTGGAAGTGCCGAGTAGTCTCGACTTTCTGTCACTGATTGAAAAAGAGTCATGCGATGGTGCACTGCTGTTCATCCATATTTACAATGACAGGTTTGTCCGAACTTCTCGCCCTCTTTTTTTTTTTGTATATTAGTTCGAGGCTGGATATAGGGATGTCTTATCATGTTCCCCATTTTCGGGAAAAATATCGGCCATAACTCAAGAAGACAATCTTACTTGGTTTCCAAATCCTATTTTTAGCCACGAACAGTCCGATCAGCTGAACGACGCGCTTATGGAATTGGCCGGCCGTTTGGGAACTGCGAACGTACGGGCAACGAAATCTGTGGCCAAATTCTACAAAGTACAGGCGAAGGTGTTGGGCACAAGTGAAAACTTTGTGAGTTTAGCTTTTATTAACGGCTCTTTGTTTAGGCATTTTCGTGTTATAAATCGTGCATTTCATCCCCTCCCCCTCCTCTGTGTTTCTCCAGACAATTTTTTAAAGTTAAAATTAACAACTTTATTTAGGAATTCATGAAAAATAAAAATTAAATTACGAAAGGATGGATACCCATTTATTGCTGTAAGACAACTGATAGGTATTAGACTAAATAAAATTGAGTCGAAACCTGGAATAAATTGTACATTTTTACAGAAATATTTGTTAGCTTTTTTTCAAAAGTTGACTTTTTTTTTTTAAATTCCCCGGTGCTCTAAATGGCTAACCACCCCTTCCAGGCTCTTAACGCCCTTCCGACACTGCAAGTGTACAGCGATGAGCAGTTGATCGGCAATTTCATTCGGATAAGCGCTGAATTGGGCGACGATTACGACGGGGGCGAGCTGTACAAATTTTTGCGGGGGTAAACTCAGATATTTTTAAATCAAACAAAACATTTTGAGTTTTTAGGCATGGAATTCCCCTGGAATTGGATTTCAATTAAAAAATGACCATAAAGAACACATTGATCTTCATCTTTATTGTAATATTTTCAAATTACGTTGAAAATTTGTCGACACAAATAAATAAATAAATTGTTTTTTTATTGGTTTATGCCAACCTTTCTTATTATTTAAATCTTGCCTTTTTCACGTTTACAAACGCATTTTTGGCACAAAATGATGAACCAAAACAACCATTCGTTGTCCGCTACACCAACGTTCGCCACTGCCATGCCATTGGACCAACAAAAACAACAGACGCGCCGACATTTGGGTGAGTGCCGTGTTAAGAAAAACAAATTTGAAAATCCCCAAAGGGAAGAACTATGTTTTGTTTTTTCTATCGAGCTCGAGGGGCTAATTTACAAAACAATAGGTGGAAAAAATTGGTGGCATTTTGGACTAATTGGCAATATTTGGTACTAAAGCGTCGACACTCCATCGATCCGCACTCTAGTTTGTTTGAAACTAATTTGGTTTTGTTTATGTCTCTTCCATGCCTTCCTCAGCTTTTCACCATCACCACCATTTTTCGCCCACGTCGTCTTCCGCTGTGCCATCGTCGTCTGCCTCTTCCTCCGATGCGGCCACACCGCTGGGTATCATTTTGGTCTCCAAGGACGAGTCGGCCGAGCGCGTGTTGTTCATGTATCCATTCGAGTCGCGTCTTTCGCCACCACTCTCTGCCGCCACTGGCGCGGGTTCTGACTCAAACAATCACCACCAATTAACACTGCTCTATTAAACAGAAAAGAGCAACTCCGACCACAAGGGAAATGTGCCGACATTGGTCGGCAGAGGACCGACCAAATTGGGCGGCGATAACACAGCGAACGATGCGCAGTCGCAACAGCAAATGAGCGGCAACAGAATGCCATTGGACGGCGCTTCAATTGGGTCAGTCTTTTGCGAATAGCCGCGTTTTTGGAACTTCAAACTGACATGAACCCGAAAAAACCGGCAAATGTCAAGTTTTTCTGACAGAAATAACAACTGTTTGGTTATCTAATGCGTCCTTGTTTGTCATGGTGTTGGAACGAAATAGCCCATTTTGAAAAAGATTATCTTTTGTTTTTAGTTTACCCGTCAAAATGTTGGCCCCTTTGCTCGTCGCCAAAGGCTCCAACGGAAATGGGACGCCATTTGAAATTAAAGTAAAGGATTTTTTCTTGTTTTTCCACAGGGAGGGGGATTTGCTCCGTGTCATTTTAGCCCTTTTTTCCAGGAGTCCTTTCTATATTATAATCATTTTAAATTTGCATTGTTTTTGGGTGGACAATCTCCGTTTTGCCGGTTTTCCATGGCACATCACCGGCTGTGTCCATTCGTTGGCCGTCGTTTTCATTTTGCGCGGCTCCGCTGACCGACACATTGTGGACGCATTCCAACGGCTTAGCAAAAAAATTGCCATTGCCATAAATGTAATGAGGGGAAAAAGTGCCAAAAAAGGGGGGAGTGGGCTTTTATGGGAGAAAAAAATGCAAACAATTTTTTTTTTTGCTGTTATTCTCAACACTTTCAGACAGAGCAGCAGCGATGCAACTATTTGAGGGAGCAAATCAGGTGGGGATGGCCTTCCATTTATGCAATTATTATTAAAGCATTATTAAATGATAATTTTTGTGCCGTATTGAGCTATTGATTTTGGCTACCATTTTCAGTTTGATGCAACCGTCCCACGACGAGTACGAGGCGTTGCCGGACGAGCTGAAGAAGAGCCGTTGCCCGTATGAAGCCATTTTGGGTGGGTAAGCACGAGGGGGGGGGGGGAAGAGGAGGGGATTGTGATGTGAATATTGGCACAACCATTTTCAGCAAAGAGTGGGCTGGCCAAGCACTTGCGTGACATTTTTGAGGACGTGTGTGAGTACGGCATGGTCGACGTTTTTGTCGATGACTGCATCGAAGTGGGCTTCTGTGTCGGTCGGTAAAGCGTTGGTCTGTGCCAATTTTGATGTGCCATTGTCTACTTTTATTTTGCTTCTTTCCTCCTTTTGTAGAGCCCAAGGCGCTTTGCCATGCCGGACTTGCATCCCGTTCGGCTGCCGAAGTTGAGGCAACGATGCGACACATTCGGTACGTGGGAGGGCACCACAGATTTTGGACCCAATTAGCTAATTTTTCTGCATAATTATACAATGCTGAGGAAATGTGTGGATTTTATGCATCTCCAAGAAGTTCCGAGTTTTATCTGATTGTAGAATTTCCGGATTCGATAATGTTAAAATGCCATTAATTTTTGTCCATTTTTGCCATATATGACCATTCCCTTTTCTTCAGACCGTACCATGGATTATTGTTTCTGGACGAGTCCATCCCAAGCCCCGACTCGAATCCGTTCGTGCGCCGTTTCTTTGACGAATATGAGCCGAGCCGAAGGTGATAAAAGGGACGTATAATATAAGGTTTTCATATTCCTTGATTGCGGGGAGCATGAGACAACGAAAAAAAAAAGTTTTAAGTGTGGTTTAACTTGTCTCTCATTACAATGTTCGGGTTTACATCACCAAAAGATTTTATTTTATTTAACAAAATGAGTTTCAAAACCACTTAATTATGTCTAGTCTCTTTTCCACTAACCAATTCAATTTCGCTCCGACAAATCCAAATTTCTGGATGCGTTTAAATTAGTTCAGCACCAAAATTCGTTTCCCGCCATTTCCTGTGCGACATTTGCGGCCAAATTGTTAAGAGTCGCAAAATGCCGGGTTTAGGGCTCCCTAAAATTTGTATCCCTTAAGAAACATAAGTAATGACTTTACTAGTCAAATTATTGAAAACATTGTCGAGAAACGCAAAATGAAAGTTTGTCCATGTTCACAATTAACCAAATATTTCTTTGACACCTTTTTTTAGCTTCGAAGAATTGGCCCATCTGAGCGGCCTTCCCATTGGCCAAGTGTTGCAAATTGTCCGCCACTATTTGCTGTGGGCCCGTGCCATGCTCATCTACCCAATTTGCACCACAAATGTGTACGCCAACGCGCCACAACAGCCGCACAATTTCAGAACGTACTCATTATTAGCACAGAGCACAAGCCATGTGAAATACATATTCCCGTGTTTGAATGGGCCAATTCTTAGACAAAAAAAAAAAACGGAACAACATGCCAAAACATCACCGCTCGAAACATCGCCGAAAAAAAAAATTTTTTTTTTTTGAGATTTCCTGTTGAAAATCTATTAGAGCAAGAATTTTTTTCTCTGAAAGATATATTGCTAATTCCGCTTTTTTCCATGCCCCTCTCAGATTGGAGGCACAGTTTGATGATCGTTTTGGCCCCGACTGTTGTCCATTGGCCGAAGTGTTGGAGGCGTTCTCGCCTCCGTGCTCCCTTGGCTCCTTCCTCCAGGACATGACCATTTACGCGGGACGTCCGTCACTGCAAATGTGTAAAAATGGGCAATAATTAATCGGACCGGGGGGGCGGCAATTAAACCACGATAAAAGATTTATAAACCATTGACAAATTTAATTTTTCTTTAAAACTTTCCATTAGAATTTTAGAGAAAAATTAAGGTTTTATATTGATTTTTTTTGGTCACAGCTCTGATGGTGTTTCTGTTACGCAATCAGTTGCTCGTCCAACTACACACCTTCTTCTTTCTGCTGCCTCCGCCTTCCTCTTCCTCCTCCATTTCCGACCGAACCAATGCCAACCAGCAACAACTGCAACACAACCAACAAGGGGGCAACATCGACAGTGCCGTCACGGTTCATGGCATGGCCGAAGCAACAGCTCAACCGCAACAAAAGTGCCAGCAGCAGTGTGTTGTGCCAGCAATGAACACGGAACTGTCGCCGAGGGTTGGAAAAATTAATATATATTACGGGAAGAGTTTTAGAAGTGGAGGATGTTGTCCTTTCCTCCCCCCCCCTCCCCCCCCCCCCCCCCCTCCCGAACCCCTACCACTTGAAATTTTTATTTACAAAATCTCGGTTTTTTCAAAGGCAAAAGACCCACGCTGCGAAAACGTCGGAGGAGAGTGGGTGCCAAATGAAATTTTCCCGTCTATACTGGAAAGAAACCGGAAATTTTCCAGTTCTATTCTTGTCTATGGGATTCAGGTTTCATACAAATGACAAATTTTACGAAATAACTTTTTTTTTAAACCTTTTATGGCCAAGAATTAAAAAATAGATCTATTTTCAAGATTTGCTCCCTGGTGGACGGTTCGCGTGAGCTCAGTGCTGAGGGGCTCAGGTCGCACACGTTGGCCATCTGCGCCCGTGCCATGCATTTGGTCGGCGTGTCTGAGTCGGAAATGTTCGACGTGCTCTCCGCTTTTCTGACCATTGTGCCATTTCTGGACGGACGACATCACTTGGAGGGTCAGCAGTTTGAATTTTCCATTTTGAATGGGAGGCAAACAAATCCAGCAAAATTGTATAATTAAGTCTTTTATTGGATGGTTGAGTTAGTGTTTTAAAACCCATTGCCGGGGAAATGGTATTTTTTAATGATTTTTGAGATGAATTTTTTAAGTTTTCTGGCACCCTATTGCCCGTTTTCTTGGCTCATCATCCTCCCCACTCAAAACTTTTACTTTTCTTAACACATATTTCATTAAAGTTTTAAAAAATGCGAATGCACTTTGGATTCGCTGAACAGCGTCAACAAAAAATTTCACGGACCAAAAAAGGGTGTGTCAGGGTATTGAGTCCACTATGACAAATACAGGGTTTAGAAGGCAATGCTTTTAAACCTTGAGTTTGAATTACTATTTCCCTTTGTATATTTTTTATTTTTTAGATATCATCTACCGCATTCAACTGGAAAGGTGAGTAATGAATGATACAATTATTTAGATGCTCAGATCGAAAAATCGTTAAATCGACTTTTAGGTCGACCATGATGCGCATCTTGGACACTTTCTCAGACATTGTTTGTCCCTTCTACTGCCACGATGTTGTTGTTTTGGATGCTGAGTGATTTTCTTCTATACAATTATTTTTTGCGTTATGTCTATACTTATCTATGAAAACTTGTACCAATTATTCGAACTTATTATTGCTCTTAAAAGCGGATTACAAACAAGGGCCTAGTACCGGACCCGAGAACGGTAATACTAAGGGTGGTCCCCACCCCTCATTTTTTGAAAACACAAATTTTCGTGGCTTTTCGGGCCGCTAAACATGATTTGGTTTCCATTTCAATTAATTCCGAGCCTTATTTATTGACTTTAGCATCAGTTTTAGCCAATGTGTGAATTTTGGTAATTTAGTTTTAGGCTTTTTGTTCGAATTCGGGGCAGGAGCTCAAAATGGGTAGAAATGAATGCCGACATCGTGATCAGCGACACCAAAAACCCAGGATGGATGCCTTTCACGGCATTAAATTTTTTGGCTCTGGTCGGGTTTTACGTGTCCCACGTCATTTTACGGGTCCGAAACATTTTTTTAAAATAAAAAAGATTTAATGGGAAAAAACAATTTGTTATTTCACAAGCCTAATTAGGAGCAGAATGATATTAGAAAAAATAAATCCTTAATTTGCATAAATACTCTGTTATACTCGTATGTGTCAACGAAAAATAGTAGTCCGATCAGCTTGAAAAAACAGTAGTCCGATCAGCTTGAAAAAACAGTAGTCTGACCAGCCGGGCGCGAATTAAACAACTCCAATTTGTAAAGGGAGCGTTCCAGAACAAAGAACTTGTCGTCCAGTCGGCGAAAGCCGTCGTCCACCCGGAGAAAGCCGGCATCCATCTTGTTGTCCACCCGGAGAAAGCCGGCGTCCATCTTGTTTTCCACCCGGCGAAAGCCGTCGTCCATTTTTTTCTTCAGTTCTGTACATTTTTTGTCTAATCGGAAGTAGAACATCAGTATAAAAGTGGCCAAAGCACTCGCAACACCAAGGAAACCGGCGACTATCCCGAAGGTTTGCCAATTAATCGATGATTCAGATTCTTCGGCAAGAACAAGCGTGGGAAAAGCGAAAAAGATGATGACCAAAAGAAACGCGGTCTAAACCCAATTGAAATAAAATAAAATTGTAATGCTATTTTGCCAGGGACATACCCAAGAACTAATTATGGGAGAAATGAAAAGTCAGAGAAGGTAGCCAAAATTTGGCCTATGTGGTCGTACCACTCCACCACATAGGCAAGGTTGCTTCTTTTTTTTTACTTTCAAAACAATTTTTTTGTGTATTATTATTCCATTGCCCTATTTTTTGACAAAAAAAATAATAAAAGAAAGACCGGTGGTGCCGATAGAAGGATTCGTAATGAGGTTTAACACCAAAATAGTCATTAAGTTGCCCAATTAAAAAGGGACGACACCCAACTCGTTTCAGGCCAATTCGTTTTTACCCCAACTCGTTTTTTTAACCCTATTTTGCCCGTATTTTTCGTTGAGCGCGGACAGCGGTAGGTTAGACAGTCCTTATACTTATAACACGTAAAAAACGAGTTGGGCTAAAACGAATTGGCCTGAAACGAGTTGGGGTAATACCTTAAAAAGCCTTGGTCGCATGAATCCTGCCCCCTAGAAAGTCACTGGGTTTTGCTTTTCCTACATTAAGCATAATGGAAAAGAATACCATTTCCATTGCCCATCCGTTTAAGAAGGTAAAAAACCGTCCAACGCGAACACCGAAACCACCGGAGCTGTCCTTTTTTTCGTCCTCTGACAGACGTGCATTTAAAACAAAGTCGCCAATGTTTGGGTCCTATGAGAAGAATGGGCAAAATTTAGGAACCCCAAAGATATGTTCAGACATCTTTTCCCCTCTTTTGACTAAACGAAACACAGTTTTTTTTTCCTTTGAGTTAAGCCCACTGAATTTACCCAGTTGCACGCATCGTACACCATTTGCATGTCTGCCGCAGTGGTAAAGTCGATGAAGCCAAACGCAGTACGATACTCAGGGCGCAAAGAATTGGGCTTAATGCGAACGTATTCCACTCTTTCAGTAATGGCTAAAAAAAGACAATACTGGTTAAATAAATAGACAGTACTACTTTTACCCCGAATTTCGCACTTCAACTCCTCCTGGCCCTTATTTAAGTTCACTAAGTGGCTCGGTTTGGTCAATTGGCTGAAGTAAATGCGATGGGTCCATTCCCGACGAGGCGTCACGTTCATGCCACTACCTCCTTAAATTATCTAATCCAAATTCGCCACCCGGACATTTCGCCACCGGACGTTTCGCCACCCGACATTTCGCCACCCAAGCCAAATTCGGACGTTTCGCCACCTAAGCAGAAATCGGACGTTTCGCCACCTAAGCAAAAATAGGACGTCTCGCCACCAGTTTTGCCACCTCTAAGAAAAGCCACCCATTTGCCTTCAAAAAACTCAAATATGTTATCACTAATACATTCAATGCTAAAACTTTAATTTTGGCTTAGGTGGCGAAACGTCCGATTTTGGCTTGGGTGGCGAAACGTCGGGGTGGCGAAACGTCCTATTTATGCTTAGGTGGCGAAACGTCCGATTTTGGCCACCCGGGTGGCGAAATGTCCTATAGCCGAAAAATGTTTTAAGTTAAAAATGTTATACACACCGAGTCAAAAACCGAGCATCCCACACTTCTATGCTCATAACTTTTGATGCATGCTCAATTTCATCATCAAACTTTCACCATCGATAGATAATTAAATTCTACATCGATTAATACTAATTTATTTCTGATTATACATTATTTTAAAAGTTAGAATTACAATTCACCAAATTATTTTTTCTATAGGTCATAACTAGAGTAGCACGGGACCGGGGCTTTTGACAAAAACCGGGACCGGGACTTTCCGGGCCAGGAAAACCCGGGACCGGGACCGGGGCCCTCGATTTTCAACCGGGACCGGGACTAAACCGGGACTTTTCTGAAGCAAAAATTTTTCTTGAAAAAACGAAAAAATTTTCTTATGAATTCCCATTTCATCTTCAATCACTTTTCTATTATCAAAATAAATGAATAAAGTAATTCATTAAGTCTAAATGAACCCTTATCCTCCTAGTTTACCCAGGGTTCCGATATGAGAAATTTCAAAGTCAGAACATTCAGTCCCAAAAATCAAATTTTGGGGTCAAAAATCAGAATATTTTGAAAAATCATGCGCAGCAACTGTAAATCAATTTATCGAAGTAATTGAGTATTAAAGATAATATTTTTCATGACCCATAATCATTTTGAGCAAATTGAAATTGGAAATAAGCAATTCGTACATTTCGCAGTAAGTTTTTTAGCTGTTGGGTTTTGAAAAGTCATTAAATTTTTAAAAAAATTTAAATTTCCTGCATGAGAGGGATTGAACCCAAGCAAACGATTTGGAAAAGCAACACTTCTACCACCACACTGAATTATCATTGTATAGATTATTAATAAAAATATATTTATAACGAATTTTCCTCCATAATTTTCCTTTTCTCCAATTTTTCTCAACAATTTCTTAGTCAGACCCCCATTCTTACCAGTGCATATTTGGTCCCGGTTAGTCCCGGTCCCGCCGGGACCCAATTTTCGGGACCGGGACTTTCCTTTTTTTCAAAAACGGGACCGGGACCGGGACCTGAAAAAACCGGGATTTCCCGCCCCGGTCCCGGTCCCGTGCTACCCTAGTCATAACTTTTTGCAGATAAACCCATTTGTTTAACAATTACTTAGAAAAAGCTTCTTCTTTACAAGAGCTTTCGAATGATGCCAATTTTATGTGATTTGGTTCGCAAAGAAGTTCAAAAATAATTGTTGAAAATCGGGTCTGCGTTGGGTGGGTGGAAGAGGAGAGAGAAGGGAAATGTGAGAGATCAAAGAAGTCAGAGAAAAAAGAAATAGTGAAGCAATTTCTTCCTTTACCTAGCCCTTTTCCATCTCATCTTTAAATTAGCATCTAGAAATATAATAATGAATATTTCTTGTCATGGGTCGAATTCGACCTCCCATCTTATGTCTTTTACCATCTGAAAGACCACTGAGTCACAGATGCAAATCTTTTCTGGTACAGGGGCCCAAAACTGACTCGGTGTATATAAGGGACGACTAGCATCATGGAATTATTTTCTCGAAGTTCTATAGATTCCAAGAAAAGTAAAACTAATTGTAAGAATAATTAAATTCCTTAAAAAGTGTTTAATAGTCGTAATAAAAGCACAAAAACTAGTAATGGGAAAATAGGAGAATTTAGACGGACGCAAAAACGACAATGAATGACTATAGAAGTGAAAGGGTAGGAGAGCCGTGACCATTAAATGTGGTGGGAAAAACACCTTTAACAAATGGAAAATCAATTTCAAATATCCTTATGTAAATGTTCTTTAGATATTATCTACCGCATTCAATTGGAAAGGCTTTTTTTTTTACTTTGGACAGTTTTCTATTCCCTTTTTGAAATTAGTTTTTGCATTGTCCATTTTACTACGCAAACCGTACAAATTATTTGGATAGTATACAGATGTTCATTCCTCACAAAAAATCACCGAACAATCTGCGAATTCATAAGAAAGCCTAATAGATGCCATAGGTAGGTATTTTACTCGACATGCCATTTTTCCTGACTGTTGTGTGAAGACACAGTGCCGGCTTCCTTTATTTGCTGACAAAAAAATGTGTAGACAAAGAGGTTAAAGTTAACAAATTTTATCGCCACCAAGTAACAAAACAAAACGCAAGTAAACAGAGAAAGAGTGGATGAATTGTTCAAAAACATCCGCCCTCATATTCACTCAGAATTCGCCACGTGCCAACTGCCGTCGCTGCTTCTTCTTCGACTCCTTCTTCACCTTGACCAGTGCGCCGGCAGGCTTGGCGACGACGTCCTTTTTCTCAGTCAGAATCACTTCGATGTGACATGGCTGAACAATGGGATGAACAAGGATTAAAAGAGCTTTTTTTTATTAATTTTTAAAGTTTCTTTTTAAAAATAAAATTTTTCAACAATTCATAGAGAGGACACCTCATTCCCTCCCCTCCCCCCCTTTGGGGTTCCCCACCTCCCAGAATATCGAAGGACTTTTTTCCGTAAGTTTCCCATAGAAATCTCAAACTTTTTCAATGTTTGCATTGTGCTGTTTCCACACTTACCGAGCTCATGTACGGGTTGATGCGCCCGTGTGCACGGTACGTTCGACGACGCATTTTGGCGGCCGCTTGCACGACGATATGGTCAATGACCAAATGGTCAACGTCGAGGCCTTTCACCTCCGCGTTGCTCTCGGCATTTCTATAATTTGACATTTGATAAGATTTTCATGTTTAATTGTTTGCAGGGAATTTCATGGTTCGAAACGTTTTAAATGCCAAAATTCTGGATTCGTTTTTTTTAATTCAACGCCATTTTAGGTACCTAACCCGGGAAAAATTAACGAAAACATATAATGTTTTTACCGGAGAAGTTGGAGCAAAAATTCGGCAGATTTTTTCGGCCAACGCCCTTGTGTTGTACCTAAAGAAAAAGGAATGAAATGATTTGCAATTTTATTTTTTCCTCCCCCTCAGAAATTGTCTTTTATGGGCTTTGACTGTCCTTCTTGAGAAAGTGTGTGTTTCTACAAAAGTCATTGTCATAAATTATGTGTGAAATTGAAGTAATTCATGTCTACCGAAATGGGTATTTCGCTTGTATATTGAGATGGTGAAGACAGACGGGAGAGGGTTAAAAAAAAGGCATATCCCAGCCAAGCACCGCTTACCCCACGCATTCGCCTGCGCCTTGCGCCCAACGCCGCCTTTGAAGCGGCGGAACGGCACAATTTCTTTCTTCTCCCGCACATTCTCCAAAAAGCGGATGGCTCGCTTCAATGGCATGTGTTTGATGGCTCGTGCGGTCTCATGTGTATTCTTTGAAATGGGTGAAAATGTATATGCGGAATTTAAATTGTTAGGCCAAATACTAAAACAATTTGGTTAACCAGACACATTCAGTAATTGTTCTAATAAAAACTGGGACAAATGAAATGCTAATCGGACGCATAAAATGCAAATGGTGCGCACAAAAAGTTAATACACCGACAAGAATTGTGTCCACCATCTAAACCTTAGTAATTTAAGAGCTGGGACTGTGTAAAAAAACCAAGGAACGGGGACGCCAGAAATTCCCTCCAACGTCACTTAAATGCATCAAAAAAAAACCTTGAAGTGGACGCGGAGGTCTGAACCACGGGCTTTGCACGACTTGGTGCTGTTGTCCGGTCGCTTGCAGTAGTGAATTTTGCCCATTTCTTTCTTGAAAAAAACTTATGACGAATTTAGGCTAAAAATGACCAAGAATAACATATATAAAAAGCAGAAATGAGTCAAATATTGAATTGAAAACAACAAATGTGCAAAAAATAATAAAATGAAGAATTTCTATTACAAAATTATCGAAAAAGAAAGAATGGAGGTCGAACAGTCGAAACAACGGGCGAAAAATGCGACAGTTCAACCTCCGGCGATGATCACGTCTTTTTGAACGCGTACTTCTTTCTCTCGTAGAACAGGTCCGTTTTTGCACTGCCCAAGTTCACAATCTTTGGACACCCGTCCCTGTCCTTCTCCATAATTGTGCACTCTTTGCAATAATACGCGTCGCTGGTGCCGGGCCCTCCGCAAATTACGCAGCGACCCTGAAAATTGGTTACATTACCAAAATTCCTTCCTTTGTAATTTAGGATTTGAGTTCCTTTTTGGCCTCTTTCAAACCCAAAAAATTATTGACTCTACTCCAATTTATAAGTCCAATCAAAATTAAAGGTGTAAATAACGCAATTCATGTCTAATCAAAAATATGTAAGTATTTTAGAGGAAAATGTTCAGACAAGGTACTAGAATTGAATCCACCAAGAATATTTTGAATCCTTCCAATGACAAAGTTAAGTTAATTTAGCAGGTTCCTACATAAAGTCTCGATTGGACTCATAAAATGAGTAAAGCCAAATGATTATAGTTGTGCCAAACTACAAATTTCTCGAATGAAAAGCAATTCTAATGGCATTGCTTAAAAGTACTCTCTGCGCCGTTGTTTCGTGTGCCCAACCTGATAGCTTCCGTAGTTGCACTCGTCGCAGATGCGGACGAGAGTGCACGGTCGCACATACGAGTCGCAGATGACGCAACGACCGTCGCATTTGTCACAGAGGCGACCAATTGCAACGCCGGGCTGTTTGCCTTTTGGTAAGAAGTGGGAAATTAATTTATTTTTTAAGCACAAACTTACGACAGAAAATGAGGTCAGGGTGGTGCTTGGCCATGTAATAAATAAATTTAATAAAATTGCAATATGTACTTAGACAGAAAAGTATTTTCTAAAATTTCATTAACAGAACCATGTTTTCCTAAATGATAGAAATTACTAGTAGAGACCAAACGAGAGAGCGTGGCCCCGTCATCACATTTATTGCCCCAAATCAATTCAAATGCACAAAATCAAAAATGCAGAGAGATGGACAAAGGCCTACAGATTTTGTTCGAAATGGGTCGAAGCGGGTGCCGGTCGTTATTGACCTTTTAATTTTGAAATCTTAAAAAAGAAGACTAAAATAAAATGTGGGGCCTAAACCATAATAGAGCCAAATTGCGCAAGCTTTGACAAACATGATCTTCATTTTGTGTACCAAATAATGAAAATTCGGACCCAACAATTCAACTAGCTTTGCAGCGGAACGGGACTATCATTGACAGCTGTTTCATTGCATCCAAATTTTACAACCTCATAACTTTTTTCTAAGTTGGTCAAATTCTATAATTTTGGTATCATTCAAAAGACCAACAAGAGTTCTATTAATTCTTTAAAAATCAAAAAAAAGAATTGCTTATCTATAAAAAAGTTACAATCCAAAACACAAAAATCCTGACTTTTTTACAAATTTCAACTTAATACCTAATTGTGTTCGATGTTAAAATATATGTCTGGCTTTTTGAAAGTTAAATTTGGCCGAGTCGACAAACGAGGGGAGGCGGAAAAAAACATAAAAACACACAGATCCATTCTTTAAATTTAATGTATACAAATGAATTTTATATATACAAATACAAGTATTAAGTAGGAATAGAATAGGCAAATTTTGTGCTCTGTTTGTACAATGGTTGATACTTTCGTTATTAATATTAATCGCATTCATCACATCATCCATCATTCATAAATATCATCTGTTCATCCGTGTGCACGATCCATCAAGCCATCATCTGCTGTTGTTTTGCACAGAAGCAAACCACGGCAAATTGCGAACATCGAAAATACTCTGAAAAGGGAAAAAATGTGAGAAAGGTGAACCAACTGAAAATGGGAAAGCAAAACGCACCAGACGCTCATCGGGATCGAACGTCAAAATTGTGTCAATGGCCTCACGACACTGTCTACTAATGCCAAGTCGAGTGGAGTATCGAGGACGGCGGTTGCGCTGCTCCTCCAGAATTTGTGCATTATTCGCGTCGTGGAAGGGCATTCTGTCGGTCAGCATAACAAAACCAACGACGCCAAATGCCCTTAAAATGAAAAAAAAAGATTTATTGGGGAAAGTAAGCGGAGCGGACACAGACCAAACATCCGCCTTGAATGGGTTGTATTCGATGCACTGCAGCACTTCCGGCGCCTTATAAAGTTTGGTTCCACAGAATGTTGAAGACATTTCCTCATCATCGTCACACTGAAATAACAAATGTTTGAGCAACCACAACAACAGACAACCAAAACAACCACCTTCTTGCAGAAGCCGTAGTCGGTTATTTTGATGTTGCCATGTTCGAAGATGAGAATGTTCTCCAACTTCAAGTCGCGGTGGACAATCCGATTTTGGTGTAAGTAGGACAATCCGTCGATTAACTGCAGCATCCAACGACGGCAAGTCGATTCGTCAATTGGTCCATGGTTCTGCAAATAAGTGAGCTGAAAGAGGGAGGGAACGGCATTTAGAATTAGAAAATGTGACATGACACAGAAATTGACTCGCCATGTCTCCGCCAGCAGACAAGTCGATTATCTCGAACAGATAGCCACTCTTTCTGAAGTCCTTGTGCAGACGGACAGTGTTCGGATGGTCCAATGTGCGCCACACTCTGCGCTCGCGAGGCACAAATTTGCGTCGAAAACTATCGGAGACGTTGTCCAAGTCGGTGACTTTGACCGCAAAGTAAACTCCTGCGTCGCTGTCCAACACTGAAAAGGGAAACGACAGATCAAAAAAGCAGAACGCAAAGCGTAAACTCGTGCCTTTGTACACTTTGCTGTAACGACCACTGCCCAGCTTAAAATCCAGCGGAAATCGGTAGCCAAGGCGAGTCAAAATGGCACGAGCGGAAGCGTAAGAACGATGGTGGCGCTTATGACGGCGTGAACGATGCTGATGATGGTGGTGGTGGTGATGATGCTGCTCCTCTTGCATTGGCTAAAATGAAAAACAAATAATTATAAAGCGAAAATGGAGGAAAAACAGACGTACATTTTAGGACGAATGGAGCCGAAAGAGAAGCGAGAATGATGAGATGAAGTGGAAAATTGCTATTTATACACAAAAAATACAATCAACTGACATAACGCCATCAACTAAAAATGACAAAAAATCCCGGGTGTGTACCCAACAGTATATAAACTGAGTGTTTGTTGTTCCCACTTTCACTATCATTTTCTTTCACCATTCTCAGCAAAATGTTTCTTCCTGTCGCTGTGTTCTTCCCACTTCAACTAATGCTCATCATCGTCAGTGCCATGTTTGTCATTGTCTCGCAATGCTGTGGCTGCTGCAAGAAGAAGGTGAACCCTTTTGTCATATCATTTCTTCATTCCCCCTAATTTAAGGAGCAGCAGCAGCAGCAGATGATGCGCATCCCAGGACCCAGCCAGGCGACTCAAAACAGGCAGCCGGTAGTATTTGCACAAAGTGCGGACCAACAATAATAATTGAATGAAAAAACAAAACATCTTCCATTTTTTCAGAAGGTGACCAGGCCTATGAAACGCTTAACAGTTTGGACAAGAACATCTTCGTGAAGTCAGGATCAACAGCAAAGCCGGGACTTTCGATGCAATCAAATCGTCCACCACAACCAGCATCAGGGCAAAAACAGTCGATGGTACCTGTCCCAGGTGGAAATTTTGTACATTGTACACCCAAAACAAGTCTTTTTTTTCTTTTAGCGAATGCGCAGAACTATGAAACGCTTCAAAATTTGGACAAGAACATTTTCACGAAGCAAGGAGCAGCAGCAAAGCCGGGGCCACAAAAGGGAGCGACACAATCGATGCAACCTGTCGCAGGTGGAGGATTTAAACTTTTAAAATGAAAAACGTTGTCACTCATTTTTTCCCCTTTTTAGCGAACGAACAGAATTATCAGACGCTTCAAAACTTGGACAAGAACATCTTCACGAAGCAAGGAGCAGCAGCAAAGCCGGGGCCACAAAAGGGAGCGACACAATCGATGCAACCTGTCGCAGGTGGAGGATTTAAACTTTTAAAATGAAAACGTTGTCACTCATTTTTTTCCCCTTTTTAGCGAACGAACAGAATTATCAGACGCTTCAAAACTTGGACAAGAACATCTTCACGAAGCAAGGAGCAGCAGCAAAGCCGGGGCCACAAAAGGGAGCGACACAATCGATGCAACCTGTCGCAGGTGGAGGATTTAAACTTTTAAAATGAAAAACGTTGTCACTCATTTTTTCCCCTTTTTAGCGAATGAACAGAATTATCAGACGCTTCAAAACTTGGACAAGGACATCTTCACGAAGCAGTAAAACAACGACGACTTCTTCTTCAGAGATTGATGGCGTTGATTATTAAGAAATGGGAATGAGCAAATTGTTATGAGCGGATAATCATATTGTTGTATATATGCCCTATTTGTTGACGAATATATTACTATGTATTGCATTATTGTCTATGTGTGTAATAAATACTAGTTTTTTGCATTTCTGATGTATTTAATTCATTCCATAGAAATTTTGTCTGGAAAAATTTTTTAAAATATCGCAGGTTAAAAATTAGGATTTGAGCTCAAAAATAAGGACTTTTTTAAAATACGCTCCCAAAGTTTTAAAAATTAAAACGCATTGTTTTCAGCATTTACATATGTACAAAAACCCCGAATTATGTAAACAAAAGTCCCTACTTTTATAAGCAAATACCAAAAAGAACTAATAGAATTTATTATGGAAAAAGCCCAAAAATCGCGAGGTAAATTAAGGTGCTGTATAGTTGTTCTCTTATAACGGAATGGTTCATGTTGGCGTGAAGCCAATTGGCGCGTGCCATTATTGTTTCATTAACTTTCGTTGAAATTTTTCACTGTAGAAAAGTCGAGATTTTTTGCCACTTCTCTATTTTTTTGCCACTTCTCTGCTCAACTCTTTATTATCTGTCACACACAAAATGTTAATGAACAAAACAATGGTTATATATACAATTACATTAGTTACAATTATGCGAAGGGAAATGAACATCATACATTGGTTACAGAGAAATTGTGTAAGATTGACACACATAAGAACAACGGATACAAATTATATACAACAATTATGGGATGCACATATGAAGGACACACGGGAAAAGGGGAGTGGGACACGAAAGCCGTCATCCAATTCCTGTTCATTTGTAGTCGTCCGTCCCTCCACCTTCAGCTGCCCGTCTCCCAGTCGTATGGATACTCCTGGATGCCATTTTGGGCGAGGTAGCCGCGCAAGAGCATTTCAATCCCTTCGTAGTTGGGCCGCTCGTAAAAACCAATTCCATCCTGAAAGTGGGAAAGAGAAAATTTGAATGAAACCTTAAAAAATTTGTTGTGAAAGAGCACTCACAATGTATTGCAGGATCATGGCGAACTGGAGCGGGCATCCTTGCAACAATTCCGTTAATGCCTGTTTTCGTACTTCCTCCGGTTGTGAGCTCAGGCGACGCTTCTTCATCTCACCTGTCTGAAGGAACAAGGGAAATAGGTTATGCTGATTGAAAACAAACAAAAGAACCAACCCGACGTTCGCCTCGAAGGTCCATCCATGGCAGTTTTCCCGTGTAGAGTTCGACCAAGAAGTAGAACCACGACTCGATGTCATCCCGTCGGCTGTAGTCGTGTCGGTCATGCGCAGTAATTGACGCGTACATTGGCGTACCACGGAAATGTGCTCGCGAACGCTGTCTTCTGGGTTGACCCTGTAAATGAAGAAAAATTACATTTGATATATGTGAATTTAATGGCAGATTTCAACCCACTTCACTGTTGAGGTATCGACGCGCCAGTCCAAAATCGATAAGGTAGAGCATTTGACGTTCGTTGGTCTCCCGCCGTCCAATTGATGTGTTCTCCGGCTTGACGTCCAGGTGAATGTAGCCGACGGCGTGCATCGCCTTGAGTGCATGCAGCAGCTGAATTGAGGCGCCAATTGCTGTCCCGGGGTTGAAGTGTCCACCAGCTTTGCGCAGAAGGCGATCCAACCCGCGTCCGACCAATGACATTCTGCAAATGATGGTAAAATGAAAAATTCAAAATGATCAGTGTCTGTCCAAAAAGCGACAAAGCATGAACTCACACAACGTAGTTGAACGTCTCAAGTCTTTTGCTTTTTGCGTCCTGTTGCACATCAGTGCCCTCGTCAAAACATCGGCAGAAGTGCTCGGCGCCGCTGCCCGGTTGAAGGTCGCCCAATCTGCGCATTATTTTAGCCTGAAAAAGGGGAAACAAATTGATTGGATCATTTAAACAAATGGTTGATGAAAACCACCACACCTCCTGCGCGATCATTGGGTCCGCGTCAATTGGCTCCGTCTTCAGCGCCGCTTGTCGTCCTTCGTTGTCCTGGCAGAGGTAGACAGCACCAAACGCGCCGCTTCCAAGCTTCTTGATGATGGACCATCTGCCGACCACTTGTGTTCCTGGGTTCAGCGTCACCAGTGACTCCTTGCGTCTTTCTCGCTCCGATGTGTTGATGGTTCGTAGCTCGTTGACGGTAAACGTTGACATTGCTGATGCTGCGAAGTCCTCAGCAGGTGGCGTCTCTCCCGTCCCCGCTGCTTGAGCCCCGTCCTGCGCCATTTGTGTTGCGGTTGTTGTCTTCTTGGTCGTTGTCGCGCTCCACCGCCGTTGTGCAATTTGTCGAACAATAGTTGTAGAGCAATGGGTTGGAAGGATTATGAATATGTGAGTGGGACAATCTCTCAAATTTTCTTCCTTTTATACTGTTTTAGTTTCTTTTTATCGCACTCATTTCTTTTGATTTTTTTTGTCACTTTTTGCTGTACAATATCCTATAAAAGGGGTGACATTTTGACTTCTGTCACCACTATAATTGCTATTCTTTTCTTCATCCGACTGCTGTGCTCCAAAGTAAATGACCGTCCCCCCCCCCCACTTTTTTTCCCTTTTTTTATGTCCTACCTAATTTCCCCTTTTTTACAGGATTCTGAAGGTCGACACAACACACCAGCAACTGTGCAGCGTTCCGTCAACAACAACCAATAACAATGAGCGACGACAAGAAAGCGGAGGAGCCGAAACCGGCCGACGACGATGCAGCAGCAGCGACGCCCGACGCACCAAAAGAAGATAAGAAGGACGACCAAGCAGCCGCTGCTGGTGACAAAAAAGAGAAGCGCAAGAAGCACAAGTCCAAGAACAAGAGCAAAAGTCGTTCACAATCAAAGAAGGACAAGAGCAAAAGCCGAAAGAAGGAGCGCCGCGACGCAGCAACCAAGGAGCAGCCAGCCGCGGAGACGAAGGACCAACCGGCCGCCGGAGACGCTGCCGGGACAGGCGATGCTGCGACTAAAGAGGAGCCAAGCGCTGAAACGAAGGATCAACCGGCAACCGGAGACGCTGACGCGGAACCGCCAGCCGCCGAGACGGGGGATGCTGCGACCAAGGAGGAGGAGCCGAGCGCAGAAACGAAGGACCAACCAGCCGCGGAATGATCAGCGATTGATGATGATGGGCTTTGGATTGACCAACTTTCTTATGTTCTCTTCCATTTTCCTTGTGTCGTCCTTATACCCATCCTCATATTGTTGTATACGTATATGTGTGTCCGTTGTTCTAAAGTATGTGCCCAGATATTGATCTTACACAATTTCGCTGTAGCAGATGTATGGTGATCATTCCCAATCCTCATAATTGTGATTATGTAATTGTACACCATTGATTATTCATATTAACGTTTGTATATGTGTGTGAAGTGGTACATGTAATAATAAAGTGTTCAAGAGAATTGTCTTGGAGTTTCAAGATGTCTTTGGTAACGTGTCCCTGACAACTTACGCCTCCTAAAACAATTTATGCGTCCCCAAAATTTAAATATACCTACATTATGTCAACATTTAACATTACCTAATTACAAGTGAATAAATAGGAAAATTTGGGTAACAAAATACGAAGAAATTCACTGTCACTATTTTACCTTAGTAAACTAAAAAAAAGTACGAACGTCTAAAGTCTAGAAGTTATGATACATAATTTGTTCAATAACAAAACGACAATTCGTCCGCCCAGCAAAAAAAATTACAAAACATAAATTTTTGTGGGTTTTCTTTTGGTTAATTCATTAAAATTATTTACTGTCGAAATCAACCACTGTCGGAATCACACGATGCCGTCATGGCATGGCACCGCAATTTAAAATCGCAAAAAAACACTTCTAATATTTACACAAATGAATAAACAATAATAATTTAAATTTGACTGAATTATTGTCAGATGCTCAAAAATTTCCCAAATGCAATTGGAAAAGATTAAGTCGCACTCCGTCCCTTTCCAACACATTACGAAAGTTCTAAAAAAGAGACTAATGTCGAAATTAGGGAACCGCCCAACTTGGCGCAGTGGGACATAACTTTCTCATAAGCAGCAGCTCATTAATCATTTTAGTATCATTCGATAGCTCTTCCCCCCCCCCCCCCCCCCCCCCTCCCATTTGGTCTCTCTTCCTTTTTTCATCCTTCCAATTCGTCCAACGCCAATTTCGGCCCGCGTCGGCGTCGTTGGGGCGGTTCATCGCCAGCAGCAGCAGCGGAGCACGAATTTGTGGACTCTTAAGTCAGCGGCAGAGAGTGTATGTACAATGGCATTTTGAAAATTGCATTAAATTTTATATTTTTTAAGATGCGGAAAATGTGGTCCTCATTTTTATGCCAGTCTTAGTAAGAATCAGAATATCTAATTTTACAAAAGCAAATAATAATTCTTGCAAATAGGAAGTCCCTGCGCGCCAATAGGCTCCACCGGAGAATGTTAGGAATTTTTTACAATTTCAGACCCTCGGCCTAAGGTCGGGAAAACCGGGCCCAGGCCTGTGCCCGTCCCCATTCAAATTGGCAAACCCTCACCTCCTCCTCCC
This sequence comes from Heterodera filipjevi, assembly GCA_039877585.1. NCBI lineage: Eukaryota > Metazoa > Nematoda > Chromadorea > Rhabditida > Heteroderidae > Heterodera > Heterodera filipjevi. The sequence continues at coordinate 10,047,904 of JBDPZO010000007.1, read as the reverse complement.
CCATCGCCCGGCAGCATTGTTATGGTCGTTACGTCACCGTTTCCGGCGCCGATGCTCAACGGAGGCAACTGTCGCGCACCGGCACGAGGCAATGCCCTGGGCGGCGAAAGCGGATGGACGTCCATCTGACGGACGCATCAATTACACTAATTGATGCCCATTAACTATGCCCAACTTGGGCAAATAAGAGGAAAAGCTCAGTTCATTTTTGTCCCTTCCCCCCGGGCCACTGGCGTTTCGGTGCCAGACTCGTTTAGGGCGTTGTAACTTTTTTCTTCGAGAACCAAATTCCATAAATTCGGTATCATCAAAAGCTCTACAAAGAGTTAAAAAATAAAACTCATGAAATTCCCGGTTTTTTGCATAATATAAATTGTAATTCTTTTGAGAATTTTTTTTAACCGTTTAGTTTCTGCTTAAAAGCGATTTAATAAACTGGCCTAAAAATTATAATATGAAAATTACAAAAAAGTCCGATTTTATGAGTTTTGATTTACTACTTTTTTATAGATTAATTAATTTTTTTGGTGCAGTTGACCGGCTTCGTCCCGCGCCGGTACTCCCTTTTTAGTATCAAAATCCATTGTTTGCTTTTGGCATTTTTTAAGTGGAAATGAATAATTAATGTGCTTATAGTTCAGTCCTTTTTTGTGTACTTTCGGCGGTTGATCAACAAAAGGTGATGACAGAACACTGCCACCCACAGAAGCGGCATTTGTCAACGCAGCATTTGTATTATGATTTCCAATGCTTTTTTCTTTTGGCGACTCGGCGAACATGGCATTGGCATTTGAATTTGCGTTGGCATTGGCATTATATGCCATTGTTGTCGTTGAATTATTTGTTGTCACAGGCACTGCTGCTGCTGTTGCTGCAGCGGCGGCAACAATTGGCGGCACCATCGGACTCTTTGGGCTCACTTTGTTTTTGCCGCCGTTGCCTTTGGCGCCATTGGAGGACAAAGGGCCGCCGCCGGGGGACAAATGGCAAAAGCGGAAACGACACACCGTCCTGTACAAATGAACACGGGGGAGGGGAACTATTGCGTATTTTAAGAGGGCATTAGCTCATATCAGCGCAGAAGATGATTTAAGACAGGGATAGGAAAGAAAAAACAAAAAGGTTTTTTTTTTGGAATTTAAATTTGGCACACTATGACAGCGGAAGGGCGAGGGCCCGCGAAACGGGTCAGTTCCGTCTTAGTGCTTTAGGGGCCGGTTCCGTCTCGCCAGTAGAAAACTTTTTTAAGCCTAGTTTGTTAATATAAAAATGAAATTTCAATTACTTTTAAAATAAAATCTATTTTTAAACAGCATAACGGTCGCCCCGTCGGCAGTCGATCGCTGCTCTTCTCATCCCAAATTTCACGGCTATTAAATAAGGCATTAATTATGTTACCCTCCCCCCCCCCTCGATAAGTTCCATCCACGCAAATTCTTTTGTTTTTTTTTTAAATGTTTCTCTTAAAATTTCTAGGCATTTTTTTCAGGTAAGAAATTTCAAGAAATCCTAAATTCTCACAAGTTTCTGTTTTGATTTTTTTAGGCTTTTTTGCGTATTTTTATTACGCTAAATGTTAGTCTTGGAATTTCCTGCCTGAAAAGATTTCATGAAATTTTACCGAAAGCTTTCAGTTTTGAATTTTTTTAATAATAAAAATTTTTTGGGATTGAACCCAAGAAAATTTTTCTATTTTCTATTTACGGTCCTGAAGCGACCGATGCACTTTGTGACTGACCACAACAAATGTCCGATGGCGAACCACCAAAGGTTGTAGCCGAAGGTGGCCAACAATTTGTACACGTCCATTTCCTTGGCGGAGGACAATTCGGTGACCAAAAATGAGTCGAAAGAGACGGACAAACGCGAGACAAAATCCTTAAATAGAAATTCACTTTTTAATTACTTTTTGGTTGGTTTGGCCCACCCACCTGTGTGTTTTGGTATTCGGGCGGTAAGTCGCGCTCTTTGCTCCGCGCGGGGAATTTTTCGCGCTGGCATATCCTCGGCGAACCTCTGCAGGGGAGGGGGATAGAAAATTTTAAAATTTCTTAATAAGATTCCGTTTTATTAAACCCATAAAAAGGCGGATATGCCTCGATAGCTCAATGGTAGAGCTCTGCCTACGGACTGGGTGGAAACGTGGGTTCGACTCCCACTCGAGGCCTATTTGGGAATCGAAGCTCCTCGACAAAACTTTGTGGTTGTTCCGGCCCCGTGATCTCTGATGCATTTTCAATTCGACATTCTTCTAATAGAAATTCCCAACTTCAGAACCCCGATACTGTTATCGACCCTCGGGGGAACAGCCCAACCCGGCGCGGACCAACTTGGCGCCGTGCCACATAATTAATTTCTCTAAGTTATCCAAATTTAAGCTGACTGTCTAAAAATAATATTAATGAAAAAATTATTCCCACTTTCGGCAAGTGTCCACCGCTGTGCGCAGTTCCATGCCGGCCTCGGACGGCGTCGGGTAAAAATCCCATGCCGGTGGCATTGCAAATTCAACGAACGGATGCACACAGTGGTCAAATTCGACCACCGTACAAATGGTAGAGGCGTTGAAACGGCGAAGAAAAGTGCTGAGGCAAAAATGGAGGGGAAAGTGATCAGAGCCATAGGCCGGACTAATCTGATCAGGCCAAAACGCTATTTTGTCCAGAACGTTTTTAAAAAGCCCGGGATGTCTGAACAGAAAAATGATCAGACGATTAGCTGGAGAGTGTGAGAGTGTTCTAATTTTGCTCTGATCATAATCACCCCAGAGAAAACGAAGACCAACTCATGGTCTGATCATTTTTTAGTAGGAGTGAATCTTTCCAAATTGCAGTCACAAATTGGCACTCATTAAGCACTTTTGAGTGGATTAAAGGCATTTGACCAATAAAACTGATCAGACACGGTTGCTCTGTTGAGTCAAATTCAGTGCAACAGATCAGAAAGCATTTTTGCTGTTGTGGACCCTTTTTTTGGCAAAATTGATTAACTCGGCCAAATTAGAGATGTGCCAGCAGAAGATAGTCACTATTGCCCAACAAATGGCAGTCCAAAATCAATGCAATGTTTGCCTTTGGCATATCAATTGATGCTTTGGAATGCCATCGCCGACAGCCAAAAAATGTAACAAAAACCCCGACAGCAAATTCAAAATCCACTGAAAAATTAATTTAAAAAAACAGCAAATGCCGCGGCGTTTCTGCAACAAAAGTGGGGCATGCCTATGCTGAATGCCCCCCGCATTTTCTGCTCTTTCACCTGTCCAAATCGCCTTGCAAAGTCCACAACACGACAATCATCGGCACACATGAACAATGTTCTGTGCCAAAAAAGTTGAATGAATGCAAAGAATTGAACAGCAATTATGGGGCACTACACACCAATGGGAGAGAGGTTGTTGAAAAATGAATTTAAAACTCAAAAATATGGTATGCCATTTTCACGGGAACATTATCGCTTAAAACCATGGACCGAGTCTTGCAAAAGATCCGGGACGGCATTCCCTCCCCGCCACCCACCGACTGCCCTCTCCAACAGACAAAGCAATCCGCCGACGGCGCCACCGCTGCCATTGGCACTTTCGCCGACAAAATGACCACCACCAGCAGCAGTGCCACTGTTTAAGCTGTCGGTGGAGGTGGTGCTGCTGCTAACAGTATCAACAGCAGAAGAACAAATGCTTAATGTTCAAAAACTGAGCGACCGGCGGAGAAATTGCGAAAGGGAAAAAATGTGAAATTGGGAAAAGTGGCACAATTAACAACGGCATTTTGCTGTTGCGGTCTTCACTCCCATAACCATTTCAAAATTGACCATTCGCTACTGATCCGTGCCAAGCGGTATCCCCGGTAGGAGCATGACAAAACTTCGCCGCCAAAACTCAAAAAACTAAGCATTTTTCTGAACATTCAAGATTTTTTGGCATTTTCTTTTCGGCGGAGTTTTGGGGTGCACCGGTCCCCGGTTCGGAAGCCTTTATACGTGACCCTCACTTTTCTCGACCAATCCGACCGGGTGTTTTTCTCGGCATTGTCCGTCAGTTTTCAATTTTTTTTTTTTTGCTGAAACCCCTCCTCCGTTCGAAATGTCTCTCTGTGATGAATGGTATTTCACTTTTTCCATTTTACTTTTCATTTATGTAAATTACCCGCTCGACACAAAAGGGGAGGCGGGGGCGGCGTCCGCGACAATTTCCTTGCGAATGTCCAAGCGGAGAGAGCGTTTGTCGGCCAGCGCATGTGACTGGGCCGAGTCGAGGCCGGTGGCAACGCGAAGACGACGCCCCAAGGCGGGGCCCAAATGGGGGGACACCAAATGGACGGACAGGCCGGGATGGACGGAGAGGGCACCCGCCGAGTGAAACGAATTGTGGGAAATCTGAGAGGAAAAAAAAAGTGTAGTGGTAGGGGGGAGGGGAAGCCGAATTTCGGGGAAAATTTTCTAAAAATCCGTCCCAACCAATTTTTGTTTGGCTCAACTTTTTGGATGAGACAAAATCCAATCATTTTGCATTGTTTCCAATCAAAAGATTTGTTCATTATTTTTTCGTTTTTTATTTCTAATCTCTTGATTTTAGGAGTTCGATTCTGTTCTGTTGAACCATTTTTTCTGATTTGAATTTGTTGCCATCACTTTAATGGTTAAATTCAGACACGGAAAATTCTAGTCACTTTGTTGGTCCGCATTTATTTACTAATTTCCAATCAGTTTATGCTAATTGGACCCGTTCTCCCAATAATTTGACCCCACCTGAAAAGTGATTTGGATGCCACGCGCGTTGTCCAACGGACTTTGGAAGGCGGCGGACGAATTGGCAACAAAGGGCCAACAAATGCCGGCCCGGGGGGTGGCCAGCCACGGCTGAACCATGCGACAGCAGTCGAAGCCGCTCAACTGATGGCCACGCAGCACACAGCTGGACACCTGCAGGGGAAGGGAGGAGAGGGGAATGCATTTTGCATGTGCCGAACGACTCACGGCAAAAGTTTGCCGGATTGAAACCGAAACGAGTCGAAAAAAATGAGAAATTCCGATTTTGTTTCGGCTTGCCAAAACGTCCAGTTTTGGTTTGATTTGGAAGAATTTTTAGAGACTGTGATACCTCCTACTTACGGCAGCGCAACTAATCAGTTGTTCCTTTGATCACTTTTTTGACCTTTTCACTGATCAATGCTTTTGATCATCATTTTTGGTGCCCTCCCTATCCTTTCTCCCCCCCCCCCCTTTTTGACCATGTCTTGGCATTGTGGCATCAGTTGCTCCAGCCGCTGCTTCAGCCGTCCGTTGGGCAACAATTGCGCAATGGTCGCCTCGGCAGTCGCTCGGTCCTCGGCATTCAGTTGCGCAACATTTGGCATCGCATCGTCCGGCAGTCCGACGCCAACCGACGGGTCCAACCCAAAAGAGAAAACAACACAACATCGGGCATTTGCCAAAATAAAATTTTCGCCTAAGGTGCTAGAGTCTAAGTAAATTTAATTAAAAAATTGTTTTTTTAAATGCATTATAAATCAGGGATGTTTGCGGGATCGAGAAAAAGTCGGGTTGTGTAGACTGAATAATTTTTGGGCGCCGTAAATAGCGGCAAATTCCCGTAACGGGACCAGGGCATTTCGGACACAGAACTTTTAAAGAGCTTTCGTATGTAACAAATTAGTATAATTAGGTGGCTAAGAAAAAGTTTTGGTACTTATGATAGGGCGGGCCAAAAGGTGGGAGCGAAAACGACCCCGACCCCCCTGGGCCAGGGCTGCGTCATTCTTCAGACCAGCGCCAAGGGCAGTTCGGGTCTGACCCTAAACATTTGGGCATTTCATTTTCCCATGCCGCACCATTGCCGCAAATAGGCGAGCACAAAGTCGCGGTTGAATTGTGCTCCCAGCGACGCAAGGCCCGCTTGGGTGAAAGGGAAACGGTTGCAAAACAACAGATGAGGAAGTGCCAAATGTTGGGCAGGAAAACTGAAAAAGAAATGGTGGTATCGTCGAGACCATTGGACAGAACAGGACGGGACTTAAGTTTTCCCGACTTTGTGATCCCGAATAGGGTTGTCATTTTGAAGTGTAACTTTACCGAAAAAGTCGAGGAATTTTCTTTTTCGGCTAATCAAATACTCTTTTTAGCTAATAGAGCCAATCCAAAGCTATTGGACGATACCAAGATTGTTTAATTTGGTTGACATTTCAGCAAAATTATGAAAAGCAAAACTTTTAAAAATGTTGGATATCAGTGCATTTTTGTCATCGTTCTGAGCATTTTTTCGGGTCGGAATTTGGCGGCACACCAATTTTTGGCCAAGAGTGTGAACTGTGATTTGCTTGTTCTTATACCTTAACTTTGATTCTCGAGTTTTCTCCCTCTCGCTGATCATTTTAGGGGTGATCAAAAATTTGTGTCCCAAAGGCATGCGGGGTTTTATCATTTTAAAAGAGTGATCGACATCACTGGTCTGATCAGAGGGTCCCAACTGAAAAGGGTGCTGCACCTGCGCCGCTTCACAATGTCCGCCCCGTCCATGTAAAGGAACAGCGCCGGAAGGCTTTGCATCAGCCAACCGACGGCGCAAATGGCGAACAGACAACTTTTGGCCAACGACGACACGGGCGGCAAATTGAAAAGCATCGGCGGAGAAGGAAAGTATGATCAGTGATGGTGATCAGTCAATGGAACAACATTCGGAGAGAGAGAGAGAGAGTCATCAAGGGCAGACGAATGAAGAACAACGGCAGGACAAAGAAGTTCAAGCAGTACTTGCAACATTTCATACCATTCGACATTCTAAATTTCATAAATATTTTCCCTTTTGAAAATGGGTTCCTACATTCAAAATGAGATTTACATTTTTAATACGGGTATACCCATGCCAAGCTTTCGAGTAGTAACCCCCCCCCCCCCTCAAACGAACAGATCGAAGTCCCTGAATATGTCCATGGAGGTGATCTGATCATTGAATGTGTTCTAATTGAAATGGACCAATTTGCTGACCATAAATCAGCAGAATTGTATCATTGGTTAATTTAAATTAACCAATTGCTATTTATGGCATCGAACAGCACAAGTGATCAGTGATCGCAACACACAAACATTGTGCCAAAAGACGAGTGTGTGTGCACGGTAGTAGCAGTAGCGCACCGTGTTACGGAACGTTGTCAGCGGCAGTCAAAGTTCAAAGCTTGGCATGCCATTGGAGAGGCAAAGAGAGGACAAATGTTTTGTAGGAAGGGAAGGGAAGGGAATGGCCGCCGTCCCCGGGGGGCAAGCGGAAGGAAGCCAAAACCTGAACAAGATGGACAATTGGGCCGGGTGGGGGGTGGATTGGCCAATGCCACAAAAGGCAACCCCCGACCGACTGGCACACATTGTCGTCGCCTGGGCAACTTGAGCAGCGGAATCGCCGAAATTATTTGTGTTGTGCCAACCAACAGCCGAAGCACCGCCGGCGGTGGTGGCCGAGCAGTTTTAGTGCCGCCCCCCTCCCCCACTTTCTTATGAGCGACAGACCAAAGAATGGGCATAATTGGCACCATTGGCCGAAAAAGGCTGCTGCTGTTTTATGGTGACCGATGCCAAATGCCACCTGTGCCGTTTTGTCCTCCCCGTTGACAAGGGAAAAGGGTTTCATCGTTCCCTGGGCACACACCCACACCATTTAAGTCAAATGACCAAGTTGAGGGGAGGGAAAGTTATGGTCATTAGTTGAGGGGAGAAGCCATAAAGTGGGGGGGGGGGAGACAAGTTGGCACGGAAATGCCAATTAGCACATCCCCATACAAATAGTGCTTTTCATTTTGTAGCCAGACGAATGGACGGAGAAACGGAGCCGGACAGATGGAAAGCCAATTTGAGCAACATTAAGTATTTTGTAAAAGGAAATGTAAATAAATATTAAATTTATCACAATTTCGATGAATTAGCCAACAAATTAAAGAACAATTTGGGAATTAGGACAAAAAACATGACAAGAAAGACAATGACAAATAAATCAGCAAATGACAACAAAAGTGAACAGCAAATAAAATAATTGTACAACACATTGTCACCCAAAAAATTTGTTTATCCCCGTCCATCCGTCCTCAAATCACTGATCAGAATCCAAACGATTCAGTGTCGGTGTTATTACGCTCGTGATGAATGGCGAAAGCGGCCGGAACAATGGGAGCTGCCAAATGAGAAAAAATGGAATATTTGTGAAATGGAACCCAAAAAATGGCATTTTTTGTTGGACAAGATTTTCTTTTTCCGAAAAATAATGCATTCCATTATGTCCCACCGTTTGTAATGCGTCCAGGAAGAAGGGGCCCACTTTGTACGCTTCCCATGGAGCGATTGTAGGACAGAGTGGCGGGCGACAGATAGGAGAAAGAGCGCTTGCTGCTAACGATGGAAGTGTTGGAGGACGAAGCGACGACTGTGGGCGGTTGGAAGCGGAAGGGCCGAGGCGGTGGCACGGAATGGGTGGCAGCGACCGAATTGTGACGGCGAGTGGAGGAAAAGTCGGCGAACGCCGCCGGGGTGGAAAAATGGGAGGCCGAAGAGGAGGAAAAATGGCGTGAGTTGGTGGCCGTAGACGAATGAGCAAAATGGGCGACCGATGAGGAGAGATGGTGAGAGTTGGCAACCGATGCGCTTGTGTCAAATTGGGCAACCGATGAGGAGAGATGGCGATGACTGCGCTGGTGGTGACCATGGCTATGGAGTTGTTGCAACTCGCGCTTGGCATGCGAGAGCCTGAAAAAAGAGAAAGAAATGCATGCGTTTCTGTTGTAATTAAATAGTAGTTTGCCTTTTTTTCGTCATGAATTTGATTTTTAAAGAATTTGTACTTACGTTCCCTCCGCTTTGTCCTTCTGCTTCTTGTACTGCTCCAATTCGGCCTTCAGTCTGTCACACTCCGTCGTCAACTTTTGCACGTCTTTTCGTGTCGTCTGTGCCCACATGGCCGCCCTTTGTGCCTTAATAAACCATTCAATTTCCCTTTTTCCAAATACCATTTTGAATTGGACCAACCTTCTCCATCAAATGGCTGTTGTAGCGTTGTCGATGCACCTGCTGAAATGCGATGACCTGCTTCAGTTTGGCGCTGAATTCCTCCAACAAATCTTTGGGCGAACGGAACAGCGCCATCAGTTCGGGCCTCAGATGGCGGTTGAGCTCCACAAGTTGGACGCCTTGTTGATGGCATACCGAACAAACGAACGGCTGATCATTTTTGTTTTTGGAACCTTTGAACAAACGCGTTAATTGCATGAACAAAGTGTTTTCTTACGCTGCGCCTTCAGACACCCATCGCACAACAAATGGCCACACGAAGTGAACCAAAGGTGCAGTTTGTTGCTGTTGTTGTTTGTCGGCATAGTGAAGCATTGATTACCTGAATAAACTCGAATTGGTTAATTTCATTAAGAACAAATGAGTTCCATACAATGAATCCAAGTGGACATTGTTGAACGAATAAAAATATGGCAGAATGTTTAGGCAAAATAAGTTAAAATGAAGAAGACTTAAAAGCGAATTATATGGCTAAAGGAACAAGAAAGCATATGAAATCCGAATGACTGTTGTGGGATCAAGGACGGGGAAGTGTTTTCTTGCGAATAAACGACATCACCTCCTACTATAACCCAAAATTGATCGGAGCAGCACACTTGAGTGCCGCACGTTTGAGTGCCAGTAACTTTTTTTTGTTGATCACCAAATTCCAAAAATTTGATGTTTTCGAAAGCTTTATGTATTTAGAACCTATGAATAAGCAGAAGCTAACAATAAGTGATTAAACATTTCTCGAAAAAGTTACAATTTAAATTTTGCCAAAAGAACGGGACTTTTTAAACTTTATCCTAAAATTTTTTCGAGAAATGTGTGGCGCGCGGACAAAACACCTACACGACAAAATCCCTACACGACAAAATCCCTACCCGACAATAGGACCAATTGACGGCGCGCCCAAAATTTGAGTGAGTGCTGGACGAAAACAAGAACTGATTTTTGAATAGTTGATTAAATTATTTTATAATCAGGCAGATTAAGCCTGATATCCTAATCTTTATGTCGAGTTTTTCCTATCTTAAAAGTTTTCTTTCTTATAGCGCACTCCATTCATTTTGGTGGTATATTGCGTCAGAATCGGCGCCAATTACGATGGTCAATTTCTTGACTAGTGACGGCAGCGACGCTCGCAGGTGACGAGTGGCTACCAAATGGTGCGCGATGAAAGTGTTCGCCGGACTATGAATGCGCTGTTGGAAACGATGGATGGGACGACTGTTGAACGAAGAAAACGTGAAGAAAAAAACACGAACCGAAGTGCCAGTCATTTTAAACTTTTCTAACATCCAATTAATAAAGTCGATATCATTTCTCGATTCCTCCAGAAATGCTCTGATGATTTCAGTTTCTGTATACCTTGCCATTTTTTTCATTAACTCTGTTTTCTAAATCACTTACAAAAAATTTTCAGTTTATAAAGACACATTCATCGTAAACGAAAATATGGAGAAACAAAACGAATTGGGTAATAAAACGCCGCTTCCAACGATGTAGGCTTCTTTGGTTTTGTAAACCAGATACAATCTCTGTTCATTTATTTTCAGGACGTCGTCTGCCTCGGTAGTGCCTTCTTCCTCGGTAGTCTCGTCTGCCACGCTGGTCCCGTCTGCCTCGGTGGTCCCGAAGTCGTTGGCTTCACAAACTGTCATTGGCACCTCCGATATCGAATATTTGCGTACGGGTCCATATGGCTTGGGAAATTTCCTACCGACCGACACAAATGATACGTCCATGTATTTGTCATCGCAACAAGTGGTAAAGCTTCCAGACAAAAAAAATTTGTGTAAAAAAGCGAAATTTTTAATAAAAAATACCGGAAAAAAATATATTTTCAAAATTTGATTTTTTAGAGATTTTCTTTTTAAAAAACATGATTATTTTTTTGAAAAGTAAACGTTTTTCGAGATTTTTTTCGGCTGAACGCATTTCGGCGACGCAGTCTTGGCGTGCGCTGAGGGCTCGGCTTAAATAGGCTATCGTTTTTTGTCAATTATTTACACATTCCCTAACCAATGGGTTCATCACTTTCAGTTTGGCGTTCCACCAGAACAACAGTGCTACGCACAACAGCAATCGGCTGCTGAAGCAGCTGCGGCTTTGGCCGGTTACACTGGGACGGTGCCGGAAGTCTCCGTTTCATTGTCATTTCCACCGGTCGGAGCTTTGTCCGCCTCGGGGGTTTTACCAGCGTCGTCGTCTTCAACTGGCGCCACCGGTGTCCCTTTTTGTCAGCCGGGCGTACACTACGGTGTTGGCAGTTACGCCTCCGCTTCATTGTCATCGATCGGCACTTGTAGTCAGGTAGATGGAGAAATTTAGAAACTGAATATAACCGTTTAATTCAAAAAAATAAGGGTAAAGTAATGTTAATTCATTAATTCGCTTATTGACTTTTTGCTGTCAATGCCTTAGCATTTTAATGAGGGACAATTGAGGGAATTAGGCGGGGTGAGGTGAGGGGGAGGAGAGGAGTTCCCCCGTCTTCGGTGACGGAATCTGCGACGTTTTCGCTTATTAATTCTCCCATTTTTCCGCATTGATTCATTAGTTTCTGTCTTTTTACTTTTCTTCTCATTTCTTTTCTTACCCTTTATTCAACTTAATTTTTCTTTTTTCGAATGAATCTTTTTAAAAAAACTACATTCCCGTCTGAGCTTTTTTTTGAATTGGCCAAAAGTCTTCCTTTTGACATTCGTTGGACCACCCTCAGAGTTTCTTCTGTCTTTGACCATTTCGTCCAAGAAAAACAACTCTTTTTTAGAGAAGAAAGATGCAAAAAAGTTCATTAATTATTCTGAATTTTTGGGGTTTGTTTTGATTCGGTTAGTTTTTCAGAAAGGAAATGGCATATTTTTGCTGGTTTAGTCCTTGAACTTAAAGAGGCCTTTCAATTTCAAACCGAAAGGCGAAAAAAACCTTCCTTTTCAGGAAAATGCCGAACTGAAGGCTGAGATTGTTCGGATGCGAGCCAATGAACAGAGTGATCGTCGTCAGATTGATCGTTTGTGGGCTGAAATTGATCGTCGTCAGATTGAGATTGATCGTCTCAGAGCAGAGAATGATCGGCTCAGAAGAGGAGAATAACAATGAGAAAAAAAAGAAGATAAGGGGCAGGATTTGTTGGGTTTTTTTTGTTTTTGTTTTGGACATTGGCTATTTCGTCTGTTTTCATAAAGACGAGTAATTGAAACTTTGTGACCGAGTCTTTGCAAGTGGAGGTGCTCGTGCCCAATTTAACGTCGTTGACTACGGCACCGACACAGTCGCCACGGCATGGCTTTGTTGGCGTTTCATCATCCAATGGTGGACGGCCAACATTTTGGCACAACCAGCAGAATGGCATTGCCATGGCCAACAGCAATATTTCACGATGGTTTCTCGGCTTGGCCGACGCGTCAAATTGGACACGTCGGCCCTGGGGGAAATTCCACCGGCATTGGAACGCGAATTGCAACTGCACGCAGCGCAGAAGGGGAGCACAATGATTGGAGGGAGAAGGTGAGTGAGGAAACAACAAAATTCGCTATCACTCGTGGTGAGCTCAGTGCTGAGGGGCTCAGGTCGCACACGTTGGCCATCTGCGCCCGTGCCATGCATTTGGTCGGCGTGTCGGAGTCGGAAATGTTCGACGTGCTCTCTGCTTTTCTGACCATTGTGCCATTTCTGGACGGACGACATCACTTGGAGGGTCAGCAGTTTGAATTTAGCAATTTTGAATGGAAGTCGCACAAAACCAAGCAGAATTCAGAATTTGCGCACTTCGCCCCAGTTTGAATTTAGCAATTTTGAATGGAAGTCGCACAAAGCAAGCAGAATTCAGAATTTGCGCACTTCGCCCATCCATCATCATCTTTGCGCGGCGGGCGCTGTCTTTTCAGAAAATATGGGCTATGAACGGTGAGTGAATCAAGAATAATGACTCATGTCGGAGATTTTTGGTATTAGTTTTGGATTCCGGCATTACATTTGCAATGTTTTCGAAATTGCATTTTGCCTTTTTTAAGGCCACTTTGGTACGATTCTCTTACCCGCCCGCCCTCTGAAGGGGCTGAGTTTTTTCCTTTTTTTCACATCCCCTAACAAATGGGTTCGATCAAAATTTTAATGGGTTGCACTTTTTTGTCTTTGTTTCAACACTTTCAGTTCGCCACTCCTGCCCATGTGCCTCAACAAATGATCGAGCAAGGCTCAATTCTCCTGAAATCCATCGCTTCTCACACCACAAATAATAATACGAACCCGTAACGGTGGCCGATCATTTCGTCAGTGGTTTATTTGGGCAGTGAAAATCTCAAAAATAATTAATAAAAGATAAAAAATGGAGCCCGAAAATTTAAAGAGTTAGATTTTCAGGAAAAAAATCGGGGTTGGGTTTTCAGTAAACTAATTTTAAAATTTAGGCTCTATTTTTTTTAAATTATTTTTATTGTATTGAAGAGGTGCCGTTTCTGCATTTTGTGGAGCGAGTCCGACAGTCTGTGCTGGGCAATATGTGCACCCGCGGCGAAACGGTCCATCGCCGGACGAAATGTTTTGGGAGGAGAGGGAAAGAAGGAGGAGTGGCGGAGAATGAAGGGAAAGAAAACAAGTTTTGGGAGCAGTACAAAGAGGAGATGGACACGGATCAGAATGCAACGGAGGAGGACGAAGGGGACAGGGTGAACGAGGTTGGCATTTTGGAGGCCTAGGGCATTGGCACACCCAAATTACCAATCTGTGCCAAAGCCAAAAATTTGAGTTTTTGGTATACTGACCCGTACTTTTTCGGCTCTATGCCATGCCCTCGTCCTCTTCGTCCGCAGTAGTTATTGTAAAATGCATTTTAAAGCATAGGCATTAGAAAAAACTTGTAAACCTTCGAAATCCCAAGAAGGCATTTTTTTTTGCCAAAAATTACTTTTTTTAGAGATTAATGGTCATTTTTTCTTTACTGATTTGGCTTTTAGGCGTGGGGGGAATTCCCATACTTCTCTGTGAGGTACTCCGCCTCCTCTTTGTGTAAATCCTTCGCTTATTGATTCTCCCGTTTTTCCTTATTCATTAGAACATTATTTTTTTTTGATTTTCCTTCTCATTTCTTTTCTGCCCATTTTCTTCAACTCACCTTTTTAATTTTAATGAATCATTTAAAAAAAACTAAACTTCCATCTGAGTTTTTTTTCGAATTGGCCCAAATTCTTCCTTTTGACAATCGTTGGGAAACCATCAGAGTTACTGCTGTTTTTGACCATTTCGTCCAAGAAAAACAACACTTTTTTCGAGAAAGATACAAAAAAGTTAATTAATTATTCTTGCTTTTTGGGGTCTGTTTGAATACGATAATTTTTCAGCAAATAAATGGCATAATTTTTTAAATGTTTAATCCTTGAACTGAAAAATGCCTTTCAATTTCAAACTGAAAGTCGAAAACCCTTTCCTTTTCAGGAAATTGCCCAACTCAGAGAGGAGATTGATGGGATGAGAGCCAAACGACGACAAAGAATGGCTGAACGTCATTTGAGAGAGATGCGCACTGAGGTGGAGCGTTACCACACTGCAGTGCAAGAATTGTTGCAACGGAACCAAACTGCAGTGCGAGAAATGATTCAACGACAAGAAGAGGAGAAGAATGAGCTAATCCATGAGGGAGGCCCATGAAAGGAGGAGAGACGAAAGGATGAAGGAATAAAAAATGGAAATACCTTTGTTCGGTTTTTTTTTGAACATCGGCTGTATAATCATAAAGACGAGTAATTTAAACTTAATGAGCATGCGAGTTTTTCTTTAGACAAACGATAGGGGTCATTTTGTGGGGCCATTTTAGTCCGAGGGCATTTCGTACAAAAAGGTCGTGTAGAGTTAATGGTGGGTGGGATGCCCGTAGGCGCCGACGGAAAATATTTAGAAAATGGGGGCTTATTAATTTGCTTTGTCCAAAAAATGGCCATTTCTTTGTAATTAATATAGTCCAAATTTCCAAGCAAGAAAACTGAAATCAAAGAACGTGCTTTGAAAATAAGTACGAATCCCAGACTTGTTTACGGCGTTCGATAGAATATAATTGACAATTAAGGCAATTCACCAGCGGGAACCACCCATTTCATCGCTGTACTTTTCGTCGCGGGGCCATGCTTTTTTTTCTTTAATCAAAAAATAAAATATATTAGCCTGAATTATGGCCAAAAAATTAAAAAGCCGAATTTTTCTGACTGTCTTTTGCCATAACTTTTTTTTGTGGCTCAAAAAATCTCAGACGAACAAATAAATGACAAAGCATGTATTGATAGGATACAATTCAGCAATTTGTGACCATAAATGGAAGAAAAAAAACCGGTCGAAATGGCTATGTCGGTGAAATGTCCCACTGGCGCTCGAAATGACAATAGCCCATTTAAGCGCCGCAATTACAATTAGCTATTTTTAACATAAAAAACGGCAAATTTCTTCGAAAAAACTTATTCAGAGTAGCATTAAGAGTTAAATTTTGAAGCGTTTCCATTATTCTGAAGCGATTAAACATTAAAAGAGAAAAAAAAATTTTGAAAAAAACAATGATCGATTTGAAAAGCCAAGAAGTCCACCCACACTTTTCTGCGTCCCGACCACCCGCTAGCGACCCAACTCATCATCAATCAAATTATCATCATCACGGAGGGCTACCGGTCCGAGTGCCGAATAGAACAAGAAAAAATTCTGAGTTCCGAATGGCACAAAAAAAGCCAAAATGGCTTTCGTTTAAAAAATGAAAACATAAAAGCCTAGACCTAGTCGAGCTTAAGCCTATGCCAAAGTTCAGACCTAAACTAAGCCTTAATTATAGAGTAGTGTCTGTTTAAAAAAATCATTCGGAACTCGGCCTTTTCGGCACTCGGACATTATTTACACTATTCGGCACTCGGAATTTCGACACTCGGAGCGGAAGCGTCACGGAGGGATGAACGGGAAGGATATTAGCCTCTATTCTCCCAACCCGCCCTGTTCATCGCGGCCAGTTCGTCGCTGTTTTCGTTTCTGATTTTCTCATAGCCTGTTTTCCCACAGCTGATTTTTTTAACGCATCGGCACCAGAACAATACCGTTGGCACCAGGGCTGCACGAAATTTCGTTTTTCCGAAATTTGGACGAAAAAACCGAAAAAAATTTACACCCTTAAGAAAGGACTTTTTGTAATTAAAAGAAAAGAACTGGCATTTTTTTGATCGTTTACTCTCAGAATATTTCAGGACTGAAACAGGCCATTCAATTTCAAGCCGAAAAACATTTCTTTTCAGGACGTCGCCGAATCTGTCAAACTGAGGGCCGAAAATGACAAATTGCGCGCCAAACTGGCGAAGTCACGAAAAAAAAATGCCAAAAAAACGACAGAAATTGGCAAACTTCGCGGGAAAATAACTAGATTGGAAGCGTTGAGCGAAGAACTCAAAAAAATGGTGCCGGACGACGCAGTCGTCGAGTATGAAGATGATGAATCTGAAAGAAGCACTAGCGACGAAGATGACGAGAGCATCCATAAAGAAGTTTGTTGAGATGGAAATTCCGGACTTATGGGGGGAGAGGGCGCAGCGGGTTGATGAGACGCGAAATTGTCTCGTATTTTGGGGGGACGATGCACGAAAATGGGAGAATTAGTAAACGAAAACATCGCAGATTCCGTCACCGAAGACGGGGGAAATTGTCCCCGTAATATGAAGATGAAGGTTGTTATTGGCTTTTAATTCTGACTAGGAGTGTTAAATATTGTAGAGAACAGAATAGGGGCCTGGTAGATATATTGGAAGTCCTGCTAATAGGAATTTCTGTTCTCTAAATCGCTCAAGTGCTTTAGAAGTTCCATTCATATATTTTAACATTTCATTTCCCAAAATTAAGGATGGTTCGAAGGAGAAAGATAAGTAAAGGGAGAAAGAAGAGTAAACAAATTGACGATGTTTTTTTGTGATTGTTTTGTTGATGTATTGTTTTATGTTTGCGTAGAAGGATAGAGTCGATGCAACAAAAACTATAAAATTAAATTCAGCCCTAAGCAACAAAACTAGACGCAAATCTCGCCTATTTCAGATTCACCTGGAAAACTATGACTTATTGAATAGAAGTCAAACACAAAAATTACTGATGACTATTTGCCGTCGTGTCGCGACATTTGCGGACCGACATTTGCGGATTTTTAAACCCGACATTTGCGGACAATGACTTTTACGGATGGAAACCTATTTTTTGTGTTAGAGACGTAGCCGGGTGGGTAATTCATTGGGATGATTAAATTCGAAAAGAATTACATTGCTTGAGAATTTTTGTTGATAAATAATAATTCGGAAAAGTTATCCGCAAATGTCGGTCCGCAAATGTCGGTCCGCAAATGTCGGGCAACCATTTGCTGTACAATAAATGTTTCTTTTTGTGTTTGATCGTTTTTGATGGTCAAAAAGGCAAAATAATGACGGATGAATGCGATGGATGGGATATGTCTGTCTGTCTCTTTTTGATCATTTTGTCAGTCGGCATTGCAAAACATTGAAATCTTTTCATTCAACGACATGTTTCTTCCGGGCAAATGGTCTTCGTAAACCTGAATAAATTGGAATTGAACAAATCAAAGCGAATAATGGGCATCTCTCCCTTTTTGGTCAGTCTGATCACCTTTTTAAGTCAAATTAGTGACATTCGTCAAGAATGGCATAGTTCCCGGGGGAGCAGCAGCTCGTCCCCTCCCCTCCGCATCGCCCCCCGAAAATAATTTTAAAGTTTACAAATTTTGGAATTTTTCTTTTAAAGTTTTGGGAATTGTTTAAGCAGGAATTTAAAATTGATGAAAAACCCACACCATTTAAGTCAAATGACCAAGTTGAGGGGAGGGAAAGTTATGGTCATTAGTTGAGGGGAGAAGCCATAAAGTGGGGGGGGGGGGGGAGACAAGTTGGCACTGAAATGCCAATTAGCACATCCCCATACAAATAGTGCTTTGCATTTTGTAGCCAGACGAATGGACGGAGAAACGGAGCCGGACAGATGGAAAGCCAATTTGAGCAATACTAGTATTTTGTAAAAGGAAATGTAAATAAATATTAAATTTATCACAATTTCGATGAATTAGCCAACAAATTAAAGAACAATTTGGGAATTAGGACAAAAAACATGACAAGAAAGACAATGACAAATAAATCAGCAAATGACAACAAAAGTGGAACAGCAAATAAAATAATTGTACAACACATTGTCACCCAAAAAATTTGTTTATCCCCGTCCATCCGTCCTCAAATCACTGATCAGAATCCAAACGATTCAGTGTCGGTGTTATTACGCTCGTGATGAATGGCGAAAGTGGCCGGAACAATGGGAGCTGCCAAATGAGAAAAAATGGAATATTTGTGAAATGGAACCCAAAAAATGGCATTTTTTGTTGGACAAGATTTTCTTTTTCCGAAAAAAATGCATTCCATTATGTCCCACCGTTTGTAATGCGTCCAGGAAGAAGGGGCCCACTTTGTACGCTTCCCATGGAGCGATTGTAGGACAGAGTGGCGGGCGACAGATAGGAGAAAGAGCGCTTGCTGCTAACGATGGAAGTGTTGGAGGACGAAGCGACGACTGTGGGCGGTTGGAAGCGGAAGGGCCGAGGCGGTGGCACGGAATGGGTGGCAGCGACCGAATTGTGACGGCGAGTGGAGGAAAAGTCGGCGAACGCCGCCGGGGTGGAAAAATGGGAGGCCGAAGAGGAGGAAAAATGGCGTGAGTTGGTGGCCGTAGACGAATGAGCAAAATGGGCGACCGATGAGGAGAGATGGTGAGAGTTGGCAACCGATGCGCTTGTGTCAAATTGGGCAACCGATGAGGAGAGATGGCGATGACTGCGCTGGTGGTGACCATGGCTATGGAGTTGTTGCAACTCGCGCTTGGCATGCGAGAGCCTGAAAAAAGAGAAAGAAATGCATGCGTTTCTGTTGTAATTAAATAGTAGTTTGCCTTTTTTTCGTCATGAATTTGATATTTTTTTAAGAATTTGTACTTACGTTCCCTCCGCTTTGTCCTTCTGCTTCTTGTACTGCTCCAATTCGGCCTTCAGTCTGTCACACTCCGTCGCCAACTTTTGCACGTCTTTTCGTGTCGTCTGTGCCCACATGGCCGCCCTTTGTGCCTTAATAAACCATTCAATTTCCCTTTTTCCAAATACCATTTTGAATTGGACCAACCTTCTCCATCAAATGGCTGTTGTAGCGTTGTCGATGCACCTGCTGAAATGCGATGACCTGCTTCAGTTTGGCGCTGAATTCCTCCAACAAATCTTTGGGCGAACGGAACAGCGCCATCAGTTCGGGCCTCAGATGGCGGTTGAGCTCCACAAGTTGGACGCCTTGTTGATGGCATACCGAACAAACGAACGGCTGATCATTTTTGTTTTTGGAACCTTTGAATAAACGCGTTAATTGCATGAACAAAGTGTTTTCTTACGCTGCGCCTTCAGACACCCATCGCACAACAAATGGCCACACGAAGTGAACCAAAGGTGCAGTTTGTTGCTGTTGTTGTTTGTCGGCATAGTGAAGCATTGATTACCTGAATAAACTCGAATTGGTTAATTTCATTAAGAACAAATGAGTTCCATACAATGAATCCAAGTGGACATTGTTGAACGAATAAAAATATGGCAGAATGTTTAGGCAAAATAAGTTAAAATGAAGAAGACTTAAAAGCGAATTAATATGGCATAATTTACGGTGCACAACAAATCAAAAAAATTACATTTTAAACGCGATTTGGGACTCTACGTGTCCTAATTTCGTATCAAGTACAAATGAGGAGGTGGGTTTGCGAAATATGCATAAATAGGTATGGATATAAAGTAATATGTACTATAGAATCCTATGTCTCGTCGTGAAAGTTCGGAATTCATGGTCATCTTCACCCCGGAATTATTCCAATCTATCGGATGGAATAATAACAGAACACGAAGCAAATCATACGAAACCCGAATGACTGTGCGATCAAGGACGGGAAAGGGGATTTGCTTGCGAATAAACGATCATCTTCTCCTAACAATTGATCACATCAATTTGCGCGCCAATTCAAATCAAAAACAAATGTGCCACCAGGATTTTGAACTTCTTTGTGAACCAAATCACAAATCACAAAATCTTGAAATTTGAAGTCATTCGAAAGCTCTAGTTTAGAAGAAGTTTTTTCTAATCAATTGCTTAGAAAATGGAGACACCTGGAAAAACTTACTGAATAAAGACAATTTGCTATGGTTTAAATTTTTTCTCTATGGTAAAATTTTCTGATATTTTTGCGTAGGCGCATTTTTCGATTCACTCTATCGAATCAATGTTTTTTATTTTTCAGAAATTATATTTAGTTCGAGATCGGCTCTTGCCTTTTTACAAGGGAAATTCCCATTTTTCGCTTTAAATCTCGCGGCCGCGAATGGGTCCACGTCGCAGTCGCGTCCCAACATGATAAATGCCCAAAAATGCCGACCGTTCTCTCTTTGACCCGTTTTGCAAACCTTCAAGTCAATGACCCAATTTTAACAAAAGTTACAAACAAGAGAATGTTTGATTTAATCTTCAGCATACAGCAAAATGAAGCTGATGGTTAAGTGAAAAAAGTCGTACGAATTGTTTATTGAAGAAAAAAAAATTTTAAACGAATAAAACCAAACACAAAAAATGTTGGACTATTTGCTGTACAATAAATGTTTCTTTTTGTGTTTGATCGTTTTTGATGGTCAAAAAGGCAAAATAATGACGGATGAATGCGATGGATGGGATATGTCTGTCTGTCTCTTTTTGATCATTTTGTCAGTCGGCATTGCAAAACATTGAAATCTTTTCATTCAACGACATGTTTCTTCCGGGCAAATGGTCTTCGTAAACCTGAATAAATTGGAATTGAACAAATCAAAGCGAATAATGGGCATCTCTCCCTTTTTGGTCAGTCTGATCACCTTTTTAAGTCAAATTAGTGACATTCGTCAAGAATGGCATAGTTCCCGGGGGAGCAGCAGCTCGTCCCCTCCCCTCCGCATCGCCCCCCGAAAATAATTTTAAAGTTTACAAATTTTGGAATTTTTCTTTTAAAGTTTTGGGAATTGTTTAAGCAGGAATTTAAAAGTGATGAAAAAATGCTAATTTTGAAAATTATGCGAAAGATTCTCTTTTTTTCCTTTAAATTCCTGCCTGAAGCGGGGGTGTAGTATTCTCGGTGTTGTCCTCCCCCCCCCCCTCCCTTTCAGATCAGACATAGATATTCCTTTTTGATCAGCTTTCGTTAGCTATCCCATTTCTATGCCCCCCCTCCCTTTGCCTTACATCCAACACTTTGTGTTGTCGTGGGTCAATCAGTGTAATATGCGTGTGATTGATGCCGATCAGAATGTCGTCCTGCTGTCTGTGGCCGTTGTGTCTGTCGTTTTTCTGTGGTTGGAAGCGATAGAAGAAATGAGTGCGTAAAAAGGAGAAGAGACTTCCTAAAATGGGACAATGAAAGACATGTAATCTCAAATTACAGAAAAATATTAAAAAAATATTGAAAATTTCAATATCTTTTTTTTAGACTTTTTTAAGCAATTTCATAATTTTCTTCAAAAAAAAAAAAAACGAGTTTCCTTTTAGTAAAACAGGGGTTTTTCAATTTTTTTCCCTGACTGAGTTCGGGTTTTTAGTACTTTTTGTACATGTAACTAAAACGATCTGTCCGTTCGCCCTTCCCTACTAACCCAATGACAGTGTCGATTTGCTCGATGATTTTGCCGACGATGCGCATGATGACGACTGACGACCGATGCTGTGCCCCGCCGAGTGGTCACTTTGATTCTCCACATCAAAAATTTGCGATTGGTGTTGTTGCCACTGATTGTGCGTGTTGCTGACGTCGTTGACCCGAGGACGGACTATGGACACGGGACGAAGCGTCGACAGTGCCCGAGTAAAAAGCGGCACTTAATTGAATTGCACAATGAGAAATAATTACACATAATTTGGTCCGAGTCACCACCCCAAAACTCTGCTGGAAAAAATTGCCTAAAAAAAACTCAATTTTTCATAATACCAAAAAATTTTAAAAATTACCGAAAACATCAAATGATTTCCTTTAGAAAATAAAATTGGTCAGAATTCGGCCAGATCCAAAATTTACGTCGCATCTTTGAAAATTCGGAATGGGATCCTAAAGTGATTTGGTCACCCATAGAATGGCTCCAGTCGTAAAAGTGCCAAAAACGCGCGGCGCCTCCCGTCGTTGCCGGTCGGGAATTGTTGAGACGCGTCCCGGTACTCCTCCACAACGCGGTGTTCGAGGCCGCCTTTGCACTCGAAGAGATGCAGGCCGAACAGATGGAAGCTGCGGATTGCCTTTGTGTGAGACTCGGGCGTCAATTCATGCAAATTTTCGCTGAAAACAAGAAAAAAAAAAGTTGAAATTTTGTTGTAAAAATTTGGCAAAATGTTTTTTGAAAAATTTTATACCTTGGCACCCATTTAAAATTTTTGGCGATTTTTTGCATGCCAAAAAGGGTGGAGGTGTTAGGTTTTGTCCAACTGTGTTCGTTTTGTGCCCTCTCTCTCCCCCTCACTATAGCAGGTCCATCGCCTCGTCCAAGTCACCGCTGTACGGGCCGAATTCGATGGCCATTTGAAGGCCGACCAATTGCAGCGCCGTCTCAATGTCCACCAAGTAACGCCCGCTGAGGTACTCGTCGCGTGCGTCAAGGTATAATACTTCCGTCAAACGTTCGTACCGTTCGGTGAACTGCAAAAAGATTTGTTGAGAACTTTTTATTTTATTTTTATAAATGAACAACAGTTTAAAAGTGATGATAATTTGTAAATCTTATAAGTTTTCCTTACCATAATTTCCCTGTCCAATGTGAGCAGCACATTTCTACGCAGCACCAACAGCGGCTCGTCCAGCGCAATTTCGTCCTCATCGGCAGTGGTGAAGCGGCGCAAAAAGGCGGGCCATTTCATGTGAACGGCGTACGGAATGTGCCGGGGTTTTAGCTGCAGTTCTGTGTAAAATTTGGTAATACTGACAATGGTGGGTTCCTTTTTTTGAATTTCTGAGAACCGGTAAACTCAGTTATTATTTTAATTTATACCCATTTCGAATACCCAACCAGAATTGAGCAAAAAGTCAAGGAATCAAAACTTTAATAAAGCCACTTTTCCGAGAAATCGAATTTAACATATGGAACGAATGGACAACACTCATTTTCAAAGTTTGTTATTTGAAAAATGATTCGAGTGGATGATAATTTGAATTGAAATTTTGCTGTTGGTTGTCGATGAAGTGGAGAAAAGCAAAACATTGCTAGTTTCTCCTTACCGAGGGGGGCACCCTCAAAACGGGGTATAGCCCTTACCGAGCAACGGGGACACCACCCAAATGGCCAATGCCTCCTCCGCCACTTGGACGTCGTCAATCGCCAAATGGTCGGCCATCAGACGAAGCAAATCGGAGCCATTGGCCTCCATTCCATTTTCAACAGAAAATTGGACAGCTAAAAGTGAAAGAAAATATGACAATAAATTCTGTCACAAAAAGTAAACATCTTTGGCAAGAAAGAGAGGTTCAACGCATCGGAAAAGAGTTCAAATGAATCCATTGTTTTTTCTCAAATGGATGAATTCCATGACTTTGTCTGGTTTGGCTCTTTCTCTCAGGCCGAAATTTCCCTTTTAAACGGCATGATAATGAACTGATTACGACTCTTTGCTTCCTCACCATCGGTGCCGTTGGGGTAGAAAATACGAATGTCGATCACTTCGCCCTCCCCGCCGTGCTGTCCCGTCGGCTGCTCTTCGAGAATGGGAAAAGACTCGGATTGCATTGTCCGGTCCAAGTCGTGTTGGCGCATGAACACATTGCTATGTCTGAATGGTTATATATTAGTACCACTCATCAATTTGAGGTAAAGAACTAATTTTTATCATATTTTCCCTGGATAGTTTGGTCCTATTTGACAAAAATGTCGTCTTCCTTGGTTAACCTTAACGTGTGTCCAATGGGCGACACAGTGGACGAGTGCGTCCGATCGCTGTCATCGCTCGAATGCGACAAATCACTGCGACTTTCGCCAGTCGAAACACTCTCAGCAATATTTTGTACGGTTGCGCCACCGAGAGGGACTAAATTCGGCGAAATAAAAAACAAATTTTTTTTTGAAAAAAAAACCTAAATTCGAATTGTATCGGTCACGTCGTTTGTCCATTCTTTTTCGATGCTTCTTTTTGTCAGTTGTCATTTTGCTGAATCAATTTTAAAAGAATTAAACAGAGATGTTTAAGAAATGTTATCAATAAGGTTAGGATTTCTATGCACATGCATATTTTTTTCCTGTACTGGGAAAGGTCTAAAACACTGCTTCTTTGAAGCTTCTCGGATGAATTTTCACATGGATATTATGAATATTTTGCTAATTTCGCGATTATGTGAATATTTTGGGCTTTTTCCATAATAAAGTTCTTTTTGGTATTTGCTTATAAAAAGTAGGGACTTTTGTTTACATATTTCGGGGTTTTTGTACATATGTAAATGCTGAAAACAATGCCTTTTAAAACTTTGGGAGCGTATTTAAAAAAAGTCCTTATTTTTGAGCTCAAATCCTAATTTTTAACCTGCGATATTTTAAAAAAATTTTCCAGACAAAATTTCTATGGAATGAATTAAATACATCAGAAATGCAAAAAACTAGTATTTATTACACACATAGACAATAATGCAATACATAGTAATATATTCGTCAACAAATAGGGCATATATACAACAATATGATTATCCGCTCATAACAATTTGCTCATTCCCATTTCTTAATAATCAACGCCATCCATCTCTGAAGAAGAAGTCGTCGTTGTTTTACTGCTTCGTGAAGATGTCCTTGTCCAAGTTTTGAAGCGTCTGATAATTCTGTTCATTCGCTAAAAAGGGGAAAAAATGAGTGACAACATTATTCATTTTAATTAAATCCTCCACCTGCGACAGGTTGCATCGATTGTGTCGCTCCCTTTTGTGGCCCCGGCTTTGCTGCTGCTCCTTGCTTCGTGAAGATGTCCTTGTCCAAGTTTTGAAGCGTCTGATAATTCTGTTCATTCGCTAAAAAGGGGAAAAAATGAGTGACAACATTATTCATTTTAATTAAATCCTCCACCTGCGACAGGTTGCATCGATTGTGTCGCTCCCTTTTGTGGCCCCGGCTTTGCTGCTGCTCCTTGCTTCGTGAAGATGTTCTTGTCCAAGTTTTGAAGCGTCTGATAATTCTGTTCGTTCGCTAAAAAGGGGAAAAAATGAGTGACAACGTTTTTCATTTTAAAAGTTTAAATCCTCCACCTGCGACAGGTTGCATCGATTGTGTCGCTCCCTTTTGTGGCCCCGGCTTTGCTGCTGCTCCTTGCTTCGTGAAGATGTTCTTATCCAAATTTTGAAGCGTTTCATAGTTCTGCGCATTCGCTAAAAGAAAAAAAGACTTGTTTTGGGTGTACAATGTACAAAATTTCCACCTGGGACAGGTACCATCGACTGTTTTTGCCCTGATGCTGGTTGTGGTGGACGATTTGATTGCATCGAAAGTCCCGGCTTTGCTGTTGATCCTGACTTCACGAAGATGTTCTTGTCCAAACTGTTAAGCGTTTCATAGGCCTGGTCACCTTCTGAAAAAATGGAAGATGTTTTGTTTTTTCATTCAATTATTATTGTTGGTCCGCACTTTGTGCAAATACTACCGGCTGCCTGTTTTGAGTCGCCTGGCTGGGTCCTGGGATGCGCATCATCTGCTGCTGCTGCTGCTCCTTAAATTAGGGGGAATGAAGAAATGATATGACAAAAGGGTTCACCTTCTTCTTGCAGCAGCCACAGCATTGCGAGACAATGACAAACATGGCACTGACGATGATGAGCATTAGTTGAAGTGGGAAGAACACAGCGACAGGAAGAAACATTTTGCTGAGAATGGTGAAAGAAAATGATAGTGAAAGTGGGGACAACAAACACTCAGTTTATATACTGTTGGGTACACACCCGGGATTTTTTGTCATTTTTAGTTGATGGCGTTATGTCAGTTGATTGTATTTTTTGTGTATAAATAGCAATTTTCCACTTCATCTCATCATTCTCGCTTCTCTTTCGGCTCCATTCGTCCTAAAATGTACGTCAGTTTTTCCTCCATTTTCGCTTTATAATTATTTGTTTTTCATTTTAGCCAATGCAAGAGGAGCAGCAGCATCATCACCACCACCACCACCATCATCAGCATCGTTCACGCCGTCATAAGCGCCACCATCGTTCTTACGCTTCCGCTCGTGCCATTTTGACTCGCCTTGGCTACCGATTTCCGCTGGATTTTAAGCTGGGCAGTGGTCGTTACAGCAAAGTGTACAAAGGCACGAGTTTACGCTTTGCGTTCTGCTTTTTTGATCTGTCGTTTCCCTTTTCAGTGTTGGACAGCGACGCAGGAGTTTACTTTGCGGTCAAAGTCACCGACTTGGACAACGTCTCCGATAGTTTTCGACGCAAATTTGTGCCTCGCGAGCGCAGAGTGTGGCGCACATTGGACCATCCGAACACTGTCCGTCTGCACAAGGACTTCAGAAAGAGTGGCTATCTGTTCGAGATAATCGACTTGTCTGCTGGCGGAGACATGGCGAGTCAATTTCTGTGTCATGTCACATTTTCTAATTCTAAATGCCGTTCCCTCCCTCTTTCAGCTCACTTATTTGCAGAACCATGGACCAATTGACGAATCGACTTGCCGTCGTTGGATGCTGCAGTTAATCGACGGATTGTCCTACTTACACCAAAATCGGATTGTCCACCGCGACTTGAAGTTGGAGAACATTCTCATCTTCGAACATGGCAACATCAAAATAACCGACTACGGCTTCTGCAAGAAGGTGGTTGTCTGTTGTTGTGGTTGCTCAAACATTTGTTATTTCAGTGTGACGATGATGAGGAAATGTCTTCAACATTCTGTGGAACCAAACTTTATAAGGCGCCGGAAGTGCTGCAGTGCATCGAATACAACCCATTCAAGGCGGATGTTTGGTCTGTGTCCGCTCCGCTTACTTTCCCCAAAAAATCTTTTTTTTTCATTTTAAGGGCATTTGGCGTCGTTGGTTTTGTTATGCTGACCGACAGATTGCCCTTCCACGACGCGAATAATGAACAAATGGTGGAGGAGCAGCGCAACCGCCGTCCTCGATACTCCACTCGACTTGGCATTAGTAGACAGTGTCGCGAGGCCATTGACACAATTTTGACCTTCGATCCCGATGAGCGTCTGGTGCGTTTTGCTTTCCCATTTTCAGTTGGTTCACCTTTCTCACATTTTTTCCCTTTTCAGAGTATTTTCGATGTTCGCAATTTGCCGTGGTTTGCTTCTGTGCAAAACAACAGCAGATGATGGCTTGATGGATCGTGCACACGGATGAACAGATGATATTTATGAATGATGATGTGATGAATGCGTATTAATATTAATAACGAAAGTATCAACCATTGTACAAACAGAGCACAAAATTTGCCTATTCTATTCCTACTTAATACTTGTATTTGTATATATAAAATTCATTTGTATACATAAATTTTAAGAATTCTGTAACCCACTAAGATTTGGGCTCTATTCACTATGCCCCATAATTTTTTTGCTTAAGAAGCTAATTTATAGAGATACCTATGTTATGTTCGATGTCTGCAACAATTGACAAAACATGCAAAATAAAAGTTCTTCAATCCATACAAGCAAAAAAATTATTGAAATAAATATATAAAATTTAAGGATTGCCGAAATAAATCCACTCACGCTCAAAATGATCCCTACGCTAAATCGGCCACGTAAACCGAATCCCGACGAACCCCGGACCAGAATTCGAACAAAAAGTCGCAAATTCAAAAATTTTAAATTTCGATTAATGAACTTAAAACGACTTAATTACATTCTACTAGCCAAAGAAATAAAAGACATTAAGTATTGGTATTTTAAATATTTTTTGACCAAAATCAAAATTTAAAATTTTTGTTTGAATTCGGGTCTGGGGTTCGGAATTGGACGAAATGAATGTCAGATTCGTGATCACTAAGTCGGGTTTATTCCATTCCTAGTGTCATATTATGAAAACCAACGGGGGCACCTTTTTTTATTTGACAATTTCTTTTCAAATCACAGAAAAAAAAATAGGATAATTCGGCATTTATATATTAAATTTCTCCAAACAAAATGGAAAATGTTTTTTCAAAAAAGCTTGCAACAATTCTTAATTGGTCAATTTCTTTATAAGAAAAATCGCCATAACGAATCTCTTCAAACATGAATTTTTGAGAAAACACTAAAAAATTAGTGAATATTTTTGCACCTGACTAATATTTGAATGGCATTTATCAATTTATACAAAATGATGCTAAGTAATTTAAAGAGATGGCCAAACAGAAGATTAACAACAGCTTACATTGTAAATATTCGGGTTATTAGAAATTAAGTGAAGAATTTTAACTTGGGCACTTTCTTCGGATAATTTGTGCCTTTAAGTAATAAATTTGCGTTGCATTATAAAGTCCAGAAAGAAACATTTAATTGAACAAAAAGAAAAACAAGATGGAAATTACCAATTGAATGGAATTGTTGTGACGGAATTACTTAAAAGAGAATGATCAACAAACAAAAAAAGGACAAACAGGATAAGTGCCGTAAACAAAGAGATAATTCCCGAGACATTGTCGCAATAAATGGTGATTTACAATAATTTGATTTGCTATGTCCCAAATTGATGATAAATCGACTGCCGTAATCAAGTGCCGCAAAATTCTGTTGTCAGGCACAAAAAATGCAGCGGATCAGATTAATGAAGGCAGCGACCAAAATCAAAACGATCAGAAGGGCGATGACGCCGACGGCCCAATCCTAAAAAAAGGGGGGGGGGGGAGGGAAAGGAATTGCGGATTAGTAAAAGTGAGCATCAACTTTTACTAGTAAATACTCCGAATCTGACGATTTTTAGCAAGAGGAATACCTTCTCTAAACGGAGGCAAAAAAAACTACCACTAACCACCGAGGTCACCTCGTTTCGATGCAAAAAAATAATTAATTTATTCTAATTAATTTATTCAAATTAATTTGTAAGATTATCTAAATGACCAAAAATTGGAATTTTTAAAATTCGTTAAACATTCAGAACTAACTATTAAATTGTTCAGCCTTTCATTTGCTTTCATCCTTTCAATCCTTTTTTTCATTACCCCCCCCCCCCCCCCCTCTTCCATTTTTTAGAAAATGATTCGTTTTCTGCCAATGACTGCCCCATTATTTGTCCTCTTCTCATTTTACCAATTCTTTAAAATGCAACGAACCTGCAACCGAACACAACTGAAAATGGCGTAAGATAAACAATAATTTTCCCAAACAAATGTCCAAAAAATGGCACCAGCTCGCGTTGAGATCACCGCAACATTTGAAGTAGTAAAGTGGGCTCGACTCGGGACATCGATCGCCAACCACCGGCAGGGGACAGGCCGAAACGCCACTCCTTGGAACAGAGAGAGGAACAATTGTACAATATGATATGAAAATGATGACAAGACAACTCGCAAAAAAGGATTTTGGCATTTAGAAAACAACGCCATTTCGTACCATGATAGCTCGTATCATTGTAAGTACAAACGACTCTGACAAATGAGGCGCTTGTCACAATATTTGCCTTTTGTACGAAATGCCATTGAAAATGATACAAAAAAGGGACAAACTTCAGCTGGAAAATGTCCAAATCGCGAAGTTCGTCCAGCAAATTTTTGTCTGCATTTGCTGTCCCGGCGAGTGAAACGGCGACGACAAAAATCGCAACCAATGGAAAATGCAGCGACCGGAGCATAATGTGCGTTAAAAATGTTATCAAATGCTGAAATAAAATTGAAAAAATGATAATTTCTTGAAACAGCTGATTGAAGGCACCGCAATTAACTATTGTTTTTTTTTAGTTAAGCGCCGAAAATTTTTCAAATAAGCCAAAATCCGGAAAAATGTCCACCCGACTTTGTTTAATTTGATCTCCTAGTCGACTAAATCCCAATGTCTTTTCTTTAAAAGTTGAGACTTAAATTGACCGAGATTTTTGTTTAGGGTTCTTATTGGTTTGGATTAAATCGTTAGTGAGTCGGGTCGATAGTTTGTCGGCACAAGAAAATGCCGTCTCAAAAAGTAAAAAGTTCAATTTTGGAGTGGACAGAAAATTGGGAGAGTGGTAGAAATGTGCTTAAGTAAAGTAAAGGAGAAAATGTCATCAATGGGTTGGAGTTGGCCCTTGGCCAATTGTCATTGCTCATCAGTGTGGACACATCAATTTGTTTTAATATCATTGTGCTAGAAATGGGAGAATAAAGAATACACAGTGGTGGAGAAGGAGAACAAGGAACGACGCGTTAAGCAAGGATAAAAGAAGAGGGGAATAATGCACAATCGATCCAATTTTGAACGAGTTGGGAACGTGCTCTTTAATATACCGGGCTAAATGCGGGAAGATAGGACGGACGGCGGACGGGGGAATGAGCGGGGGAAAGAACGGCTGTCCGAACAAGTTATTCCACTGCTTCTTCTTATGGCTAATGAACAGCAGCAGAGCGGCAGGAAGGGAATGAAATTGTTGTGGTGCAAATGAATAATAACACATAGAAACTGAAAAAAACAACACTGGGACATGGATAAGGGATAAGGAACGGAATTGTCTGTTGGTTTTCCTGGAAAACCCCAAAAAGTGCATGTTCTTTCTATCGTCTAGGAATGTGCAGAAGACCGATGGACCGACGACGTGAAGCGACATACCAAGAATTTTTGATATCTCCGATACAATAGTCAAGTATTTTCTACAAGAAAATTTCAAAAATAGATATACCTAAGTTAAGATATCGAATTGAATCGCTTAAATAAAAGCAATGTTCAACAGGGACGCGAAAAATATAAACTGCAATGCATACTGTGAAAGGATAAATGATTATTTTTCCAATAAAGTTAAAGTCATAAAAATTGCTTTACCATTGGATGAATCATCCCATCCGTCCATCTTCCCAATGCAAAAAAAAAAAACGGAAAACCCACTAAATACTTTTTTGACTTTTTTTTTTTTTTTGTTTGTATCAAATAATGCTCATTTTTTGTCGTACTATTTAAACTTAGATGTCTGTGCTTTCCCGAAGTTTATATTTGTACGGCACATTTCTGAGGGCAAGCAAAAGGATTTTAGTGGTGAAGAATAATGGGACCAAAAGTTGTGCCGAAAATATCAAAAAAGGTTGGAATCGGCCTTTAAAACAAACTGAAGCTTTTATTTTTACAATTTGGCGTTTTTTTGTACAGGTCAAGAAAGGCAGCGCAGTTCTGCTGACATGGTAATGGCACATCATCAGACGGACAAAATGAAACAAAGTGCCGAATTTGACGTGCCGACAAAAGTGTCGACGGATAATGAACGAATTGAGGAGTCGGCCGAACTGACGACGGAATGGACTGCGGAAGAATTGGCATTGAAGGAAAAAGCGATAGCCGAAAACTCGTGGTTTGGCACTTTGTGGCATTTTAATGGGTGCTAACACATTAAAAGGTCTACTTTTGACTCATTTTAACAAAAAAAAACAAAAAAAATTGTAAACGCCTTGAAAATGATTAAAATGGGCAAACCAATACAAATGTGGCATCTTTTTTGGCACTCACCGGTATAATTTGTAAATGGCATCATTTTTCCCACCGGATCATTTGTAAATGTCATCATTTTTTTGACACTTTTCCCTCTCTTCTGTTAGGACGCCCATTTACCGTTATCGTGGCTTTGTCGGCGTTTGGTTTGTGTTGCGCTTCAACTTGGTGTTTTTCGCCGTCGCACTGTCCTCCCTTCCGCTGTCGATGGCCCACGAAGTGCCCATCGCCCCATCCCTTGGCCTCATCCTTTGGTCGTCCATCATTTTTGTTGCCATCAAAAAGTGAGTCCCATTTTCATTTCCGACAAAGGTTTTTATTTTGGCAAAAAATAAACAAGAGCATTTGTGTTAACACAATTTTAATATTTTCTGAAAGTTTAAACTGTAAAAGTAATATTCCGAAAGGGAACCTTCCGAATTTTTTTTTTTGACGGGGGGTGTCTTATTGTCGTGATAAAAGCACACCCTTCCTAACCGAAGATCGAACACAATGGAAAGGAACGGAAGAGATTGCATATCAACTTAAATTCTTTAAAATTTATGCAAAATTAGAGATTTATTTACAGTAGAAAAGAAGTTTTTGAAGACTTGATTTTTTATATTTTTCAGAATGTCTTTAATTATAAATTTTTCCTCCGCTAAAATTTTTTGTAGAAAACGTTTTTCATTTATTATTTTACCCTCTCTCCCTTCGCCCTTTCACAGATATTACACTCGAATTGTCGCCGTCATTTCGGTGGACACCGCCTCCCGCTCCATCTATCGCATTGGTTACCCTTCCTTTTTTGCCGGACGACGTAACCGTTTTGCGCGCTTTTTGGACGTGGTGCCATTGTCAAACAATTCGGACAGTGTGCGGGGCGTAGCGCGTCTTCGCTTTACCGATGGGTGCGTTCACAAGGGGAGGGGGAGGGGTAAAGCCGGATTGGTGTGCTTGTGGTATTGCGACTTTTGCGGCCCGACTTTGGCGGCTATGTCCAAAAGGTTAACCGACATTTGCGCCCCAATGCCCAGAGATAATCTCAGAACCAACTAAACTTAAGATTTTTAATATCATTCGAATGCCCTTAATGTGTTCTATTAGCATACCAAAAATAAAAATGTAAAGTTACAAAAAAATTATGACCTGAAAAACATAAAAATCTGCAAACTCGAGATTTTTGTAATCTTTTTATCATAACTTTTTCAAAATAAACCCAATTTTTTTGATTCTTGGTATACTAATAGAGTACATAGAGAACTATTTAAAGATACTAAAAAATCTAAGTGTAGTTGGTGCTGAGATTTCCTCTTGGCATTGGGGCGCAAATGTCGGGGGCTCAAATGTCGAGGCACCGTCCAAAATTGGTTTCAAATTTATGTTGCATTAATCCCAAAGTCCTTAAAAAAAGCTTTAATATAGACTAATACATGATTTTTGTCCGAGAATTGCGTTCTTGGAAATTTTTGAAAAAAAAATTGTAAATTAAAAAACCCCGATGAATTAACTAAAGAGCCAAAAGCGCTGTTTTGTTCATTATTAACCCTTTTAGGGCATTAGGGATTAAGGCAATGCAATTTGAAACCGATTTCATGAATGTCGAAATTGAAAAATTTGTACATTATTTTTAATTAAAAATGCCATTCTTATGGGTTATATTTTTTTCCCCGGCCCCGAGTCGGGGTTTTCTTTGTTTTAATCGCTTGATTTTTCTGCTTAAAATAGTTTCATAACACTTAGAGCTTTCGATTGACACCAATTTTATAAAATTTTTTTGGGACAAAGAATAATTCTATTGCCAAAAACTCGTCCAGCGACCTTTTGGGGTGCACGCCCTGGGAGGACTCTGCCGCTGACTTTCCATTTTTGGGTCTTTAAGGACGGAAGACGACTTTTTGCTTGTGCCGACAGTCGATGTCGAAATTCCCGACAAGAAGGCCGCCTTTGTGTTGTTCGGAAGCGCAATGCATCACTTTGACAAGGACATCGCACCGTCGGCAATGGAAGAAAAGCGAAGGAAAAAAGTGGAAGAGATAATTAGACTGAGGTTAGAGAAAGGGACAAAGACGGCGCACCAAATTGGAGAGAAGCGGAAAGAGGAGGAAAGGCCGAAAATTGAGGGAAAATAATTGGAACATTTTATTTTGTTTTATTTTTATTTCATTTCAATAAAATCGAAAGCAATAATGTTGTTGAAAAAAAACGTTATATATGTGTGTATATGATCAAATTGATGTGAATAAATTAGCGATTATAAAAGTGGACAAATTTTGTTGAACAAAGAAAAAAATAGCGAAAAGATGACCGAACGAAAAGACAAATTGTATGTATAGGCGATTTAGGGGGAGGAAACCGGCAAAGCCCGAACATTAAAATAAAAATAAAAAAAACATTCATTCTCCCAGGGTATGTGTGAAGAGAGGCGGAAAAGAAACGAAACAGGGGAGGAATAGATAATACAAAAGTGATCATCATTTTTGAATGGATAGAGAGAGGAAAAGAGTGCAAAAATTGAACAGTCGCAGAAAATGGAGAGATAAATTCCTAATTTTTAAACATTTTTTCGGGGGGAGGGGGGCACAATTTATAAGAAAAAAATGAAGAAAGATCCCAGAAAATGGAATAATATAATGAAAATAATGTGTATGTGTGTGTGAAAAGGAACAACACGGTTGAGCAACGGAAAAACAAAATAAAAACAAAAGATTTGAGGGAATATTTTACAAAAAAAAAAAATTGGGGGAAGGGGGGGGGAAGTCAACAGATTTTGCAGAGATGGTTTTAAGCGCCATACTTTGAAGGAAAAGATAGCCAAATACACATAAAAAACAGTTAATAAAGAGGTCATCATCATCATTATCATTGTCAGTCATCACAACAGTGAGCTGAATTGAGCCAAGCCGAGTCGAGTCGAGTCAAGCGCCAATAAACAAAGGAAAATTGGGGAAAAGTTGTCCAACGAAAGCGCAGCCTCTAAAAAAGGGACAAAATGAAACGTATGAAAACAGTTTGAAGATGAGAAGGTATTTCAAGGTGTTTTTTACCAAATTTTTTATTATTTTATTTTAATTGTCCCCCGACGGCATTTTAAAAATCTCCCACACATTTTCAATATACCTCAAGCGACCGCGGTCAATGACGACCCGCCGCCACCATTGCTGCCTGCCGGCGACACGGAGGAGGGATTCTGCGCTGTCGAAGCCGTCTCGCCACCACCGGCGCTTTTGTTGGCGTCAGTCTCCGCCATGGCCGTGCCGTTGTGCAACAACAGTTTCTTCTTGTGCTGCTGCAGTTTGTCAGCCTCGCCAGCACACTCGTGGTCGTCGTCGATGATCCATCCGTTGTTCCGCTTGTTCGGCGAGTTCAGTGTCGTCGGCGCGGCGCCTGTTGCCTCCGTGGAGCAAGCGGCCATGGTGGTGGCCGACGTCTTCAGCGATGCCTTTTTGCTCAGAATGTTGTGCCGCATCCGTTCCCGAACCCGCACACTGCTGCCGTTGTTCATGCTCACCGCTGCTGCTGCTGCCGCCGGCGTGGCCTGCTCCTCGTCCACCCGAGGCCGTTTCTCGGTCGGCACTTGGTAGACGACAGACTGCGGGGGGAAAGTGGTGGTTGGCACGCATTTCTTCTTCCTTATTTTACCTCCTCCGGAGAGTGCCGTTGCGCGTTCGTCGCTGCCCCCCGGTGATGGCCATTCCATTTTCCGTAATGACTGTCATTAGTGTAATTGTTGTCGTCGTTGCAGTTGCTGTTGTTGTACATTCGCTTCCGTCTGTTTATGTCTGTCTTCTTTTCATCACAATTTGCGTCATCTTCTTCGCCCTCATCACAGCATTCATTGGCATTGCTGTCGTCCGCTTCTTCTTCTTCTCCTCCTCCGTCTTCTTCCCTTTTGGCATTGTTCGCCATGGATGGCACGCAAATGCTTACGCTGCTAACACATTGAGTGGATGCAGCGGAAGATGGACAAATTTGATCATTTCCTTTAGCGGTGGTGGTAGAACAACACATTGCGGTACCATTGAAGAGGGGAACGTTTGAGTCGGAGCTAAAAAAGGAAAAACAAAAATTTATTTAAAATATTTTATGCCTCTGGAAACATATACCGTTTTTTCCAAAGAGAAATTATTCAAATAATTTTGGAATAAAAAAAAAGAAAATTTCATTGTAAAATAATGGCTCATATAGCAAATGAAGCGAGTGACACTTCAGCTGGGGATGTAACTCAGTGGTAGAGTGCTCGCTTCGCATGCGAGAAGTCCGGGGTTCAACTCCCTGCATCTCCAAATGTTTTTTTTCTAATTTATCAAATGAAAATTTAATTTTTTGATTACTATTTCATCCAAAATTAATGAAATTATTTTTACTATTTTTTAATTTTCGCTTTCCACCACTTATTTTACGAAATTACTCCCTCCCCCGCCCCTTCTCTTACCCTTGCAAAAATGGAGTGCTCTTCGTCAAACATTCTTTGTCCACTGCTTTTCCCTCGGCGACGGTGACGCCGGCGACTGACTTTGGCGAGTGTTCGTCCCTCCGTCCCGGCGACTGTCCATTGCCCGCGGTGTTCGCACAATGCCCGCCGCTGTCGCCTTTTTGCCCGCCCCCCTTGGGCTCACAAGGCGGTAGCACCAACGGCAGTGGTGGCACAAAGTCTCGCTGAATTTCGAACAAAATGTTGGCCACCATAGCGGCAACGCGGAGGTCCATCTGCAAAAAAAAAATAAATTAAAAATTGAAAATAAATAAATAAAAATTTTTTGCCTTACAAAATGTGAGACAGTGAATTGGAGAAGGCGATGCTGCAAGCGTCGAAAGTGCCCCCGGCACTGTTCATGCTTCGCAATTTGCACCATTATTGTGGTGGCACGGCGGAGCATGCCAACGGAAGTGCCAATGATTTCCGGATTCTCGCGCAACGCGTGCATTCCCTGCTGCTGCACAATCTGTAAAACAAAGGGAGAAAACTGACCAAATGTAATTAGCCACAAAATTAAACTAAAGAGGCGAGTGCACACTCACTCTATTACGCCTCCCCCTGTGGAAAATTAAAATTTTTTTTGTAAATCTTAGAATTTTCATTAAAGTTTTTCCGGAAATTTTGTTAACAAATACGCACGAGAATTAAAATTAAGAAAAACCTAGCGACATCGTAAATTTTTCTTTGAAACATTTTGCCAGAAAAGTTTTATACTTTTTTAGAGAAAAATTTTTTAAATATTAATTTAATTTTTTAATTTTGAAGAGTGAGGACGTGCTGGGAAATGGAAGGGGGATAAGCTAACTTCATCAAGAGTCAAAGACTGGGAGAATGTTCGACTCCCCGCTAGCCAACGCGTACCTGTGTCATGTTGGCATCGGCCGCCTCCAAAAATGAGACCAAATGCTCCAACAGTGGCGTTTCCACCGCCGCAACATAACACGCCGGCTCACTGACCGCGCACATGGCATTCAGAATAACGATGGCAAATTCACTAAATGGCGCGGCATAATTAAATGTAATTAATTAGTGATAATTGCCGAAATTACCGGACAGGCGGCTCCTCACATATTTGGGCGCACAACAAACGCACGAACGCCTCCAGCCGTGGCCATGGGCCGGTGGACACCAACAGGTCCACGTTGCGCTCCATCACCGACATTTTGCACAGAATTTCGAACGCATAATGACGCGGAGAGATGACACCGAAGGGCGGCAACGGGTCACGCGCTTGCAAATCGGACGACACGGACCAGTGGAGGAGCGCGTCAAAGATGGGCCATGAGATGGCACTGTCCAAGTCGAACAGGTCGAGCTGCACAATGTTATAAGGAAATGTGAGGAAAGTCCCATTGTTTATTGCTGCGGGGAGTTTGTTTTTTTGGTTTACGAGGAAATTCTTAAAAAAATGTACCCAAAAAAAAAAATTCTAGGTTAACAAATTTTCATTAGTAGGCAGTGTGCCCCTCGGAAGCCGATTCACTTGGATTTCCCCAAATTACTCGAAAATCCTCAAATTTAAACATTGTTGGCCAGAAATTTTTAACAATTTGCTCCCAATCTTTAAAACGCATTTTTTGTGTCGGAGCAAAGAAAGTATTGTTACATGGGCCGAAAGTTGTGCCATGATGACAAAAGCGTCGTCCCTCAGCTGGTTGGCCACTTCCAACAGCCATTTCTGACGGGTGTCCGCCTCCGGCGCCGGCATAACCCCAGCAGCAACAGAAGCAGAAGTTGTCGTCTGCTGATGTTGCTGCTTGGAATTGATGTCCCCTTCTTCTCCGTGTCCTCCTTCTGCTGCTGCGGTGGTCGCCTCCGTCGGTGCACCACCAGCGGAAATGCCATGGCGTAACTGTTGTTGTTGTTGTTCCACCACTTTTGGCAAATGCTTTTCCTCCGTTTGTTCGTCCCCATCGGTCTCCTAAAAGACAAAAAATTGGTAAGCAAATTTACCGGTATACCGAGAAAACCGCGGTATACCGGTACCGTGGCCGGAAACTATCGAAAAGCTGAATATTTTGCCCTTAAGTCCCATGCCAAATAATGGTAAAATGCGGGATAGCATTGTCAACAACGCACCATCTTAACTGCCTCCAACTTCGTGTCGGACATGGCCAAGCTGTTCAACTTGTTGTCTTCGTGGCGGTGTTGCTCTGCCGGGGAGGTATCCTTCTCCATACTCTCGCTTCTTTTGTGCGTTGTCCCGCGTTTCGTGGTGGTCTTTTTCTGTTTCTGCTGTTGTTGCTCCACCATGAGCATCATCAGCGCGGACAGCAGACGCAACAGTCCGCCGTGGGCTGCCAGCGTCCGCTCGTGGCCCGGCAGAAAGGCATAACCGCGTAAAATGTTGGACAACGCCAGGCACTGCTCCACAAGCGCGCCGATGCGTTCGTCCGCGCGTGCGTCCTGCAGCACAACGGGCCGGGAGAGCAGCGTAAAATGGTTGGTGCCAGTGCAGGGACAGCAGCTGATGCTGTTGTTGGTGTGCCAACGGTCGGAACAGCCGGCGGCATCGTCGCAGTCGTTGTCGGCACGGTGAAAAAAAAGGCGACGAACACGGCGAGGAGGCGCTTCGACGGTGGCATTCTGATGGCGAATTTGGGAATTAGGGACCCACTCAACTTTGAGGCTTTGGCATAGATTGGTAATTTGGGTGTGCCAATGCCCTAGGCCTCCAAAATGCCAACCTCGTCCACCCTGTCCCCTTCGTCCTCCTCCGTTGCGTTCTGATCCGTCTCCATCTCCTCTTTGTACTGCTCCCAAAACTTGTTCTCCTTCCCTTCATTCTCCGCCGCTTCTTCTTCTTTCCCTCTCCTCCCAAAACACTTCGTCCGGCGATGGACCGTTTCGCCGCGGGTGCACACATTGCCCAGCACAGACTGTCGGACTCTCTCCACAAAGTGCAGAAACGGCACCTCTTCATTCTAAAATTTGATGAAATATTTAATTTTAGTTTAAAAAATTCATTTGAGTGCGAGAGACTGAGTCCCATCATCGGTTACGGGTTCGTACTTTTAAATTTTTAATCCAGTATTTCTTTGAAAAACTTTCTTGAATTTATGAAAAATTCAACTTGGCCAATTTTTTCAAAAAACAGTGGTAACGAGTTTTTGTTGTTCCCTCACTCACCTTCTCTCTCCAATCACTGTGCTCCCCTTCTGCCGCTGTGTGCAGTTGCAATTCGCGTGCCAATGCCTGTGGCATCTCTCCTGGAGCCGTCGTGTCCAGCTTGACGCGTCTGCCAAGCCGAGAAACCATCGTGAAATTGTTTTTGGTGCTGTTGGCCATGGTAATGCCATTCTGTTGGTTGTGCCGAAATGTTGGCCGTCCACCATTGGATGATGAAACGCCAACAAAGCCATGCCGTGGCGACTGTGTCGGTGCCGTAGTCAACGACGTTAAATTGGGCACGAGCACCTCCACTTTGTCGAACAATACCAACGGTGACGAAGACTGCTGCTCCTGTTTTGGCACCAACAACACACTGCCCGTGGTTGTGCCACCGTTGACGACGGCACCGTTTGCCTTGGCCAAAGGGCATGACGACAAAGACAAGGGGGAGCAGGACGAAGCCGAACTTGCTGCAGTCGTCGATGCACCAATGCGTCGCTGTTGTTTCTGTACAATGCCATCGGTATTGCTTGCACTTTTGCCGATGGCAGGCCGACGCTGTGTGCCCAAACAGGAGGAAGTTGTCTTAAAAAGATTTTTTTGTTTTTAATTTAAAATTCAAAAATCAAAAAACAACTTTAAAATGCCAATCAATTCCCTCTCTTTCTCTCCCGCCCCCGCCCTCAGCTATTCTCACATTGAAATGGTCGGGAAAGAGCAGCGAAAGTGCCGCTGCCAAATGGTCGACCAGCAAATTGAGCAGTTCCGGCGTTTGGGCCAACGACGGTGCCGCATTCGTCGGCAGTGCCGTGTCGTCGTACAGCTGAACGTTGAGTGCGTTCAGCGCCCAAACAGTTTCCGTGTGAAGCGCACTGCGCAATGCCATCACAATTCGAGCGGATGATGCCTTAGAAAAGGAAGAAAATTGTCCATGAAATTAGTTCAGGGTGCCATTTGTCCCCCATTTTGAGGATATTTTAGGGCATTTTCCCCATTTTTGAATTGTCAGAATTTCTTTTACAAATGCCAAATAATCAGTAATCCTTAAAACGTAATTTTTATCAACAAAAAAAGATTTTTTGGAATTTCGAAGGTTTAAAATTAATTTTATAAAAATATTTTTTTTTAAAATGAGTCAAATTTTTTCAATTTTTCTAATTAAATTCTCTTTTCCCTCCCCCCTAAAAAATGTACCCCGTAAAGGTCTCTCGCGAACACTTTGTTCCGACGCCGTTTCGTCTGCTGTTGCACTTGGGCGACAACTTGTGCCTCCAACGAATGGGCAGGGAATTGGTGTTGTTGTTGTGCAGCAGCGGCGTGGTGCCATCCCGTCACTGCGGACGAAGAGGACGACGGCATGGCATAGGACTGCTGCTGCTGTTGTTGTTGTTGGGCCGTGTAACCGACTTGTGGAACGACCATTGCCGGGCCACCACCGACCGATGGCGGCGGAAGCATTTGGGGTTGGGGCACAACGCCAAGCAGTGCAGCAGCAGACGAACGGTTGCCGGACGCGTAAAATGACGGCGGAGGTGGCACAAAGTGCGACGGCTGTTGTTGTTGTTGTTGGTGTGTTTTTGACGAGGACGACGCGGCACCTTTTTGTGGCTGCTGCTGTTGTTGGGGGCCCATCGGCACCGAAGCGGACGCGCCCGGCACCGGCGCATAGTAACGCGCGGAGGCCGCCGCTGCTGCAGCAGCAGCAGCTTGTTGCTGCTGGTAGCGTTGTTGATGGGCCGCGGCGGCGAGCTGAAAGTGCCAAACCCATTGGTTAGGGAAGGTGCCAAAGCCGAGCCCCCAGCGTCCCTCCCGCCCCCTCGGGGAATGTATAAAATTAATGACATCAAATGACACCGTGACCAAAAGAATCCACTGTTTCCCATGACCGTGACGCAAGGAGTCCCACCACTCCCAAGTCGTTCAGCTTTTCCCACCTGCTGTGGTGATGAATACATGGCACCGGCTGGTGGCCCGTACATGGCCGCTTCATTTGCGCCTGGTGGATACCTGCCAACACCGTATGGTACACCCGGATGATAAAAGGGGACACCGGTGGTGCCCGTTGATGAGGACGACGATGGCGGAACGCCCGAGGCAGACGAAGTCCTGAAAATTACGGAAAATGAGACATTGTACCGGTTTTACAAAACCACAGAGGCCTACGTCAGTGGCGGCGTCGGCGCATTTGCTGAAAAAGCGGTGGACGGCGTCTGCGCCTGTCTCTGCTGCTGCTGTGGCTGTTGTTGCTGCTGAACTGCTCCCACTTCGCCCCGTTCGTCCTGCTGATCCATCGCTGTGCCGGTTCGCTGTTGTTGTTGTTGTTCGCCGGGCGGTCCAGTCGCGGATGACGCGCGACTGGTCGGCCGTTGGTCCGCGCTTTGTTGCGCTGGCGGCGCAGGGGTCGACAGACGCGACGAGACGGACGCCGACGCCTGCTGACGCTGCTGTTCATCCTCACCCTTTGGGTTTACCAACAATAATTGTAAGTCATTGGAACAAATTTGAGTGAGAAAAAAACGGCACAGTGCGTTTGTACCAGGCCCTGGGGGATGCGAGGCGCACGAACTCGAAGACTTTTTCTTATATATCGAGTGTAACTCAGGGTGGCTATCGCGAAAGTCCAAAATGGTGGCGCCGTGATTAAAAATGGTGGCAAAATTTTGAAAAACGGTGGCAAAAAAATGACACGTAATTTTTAGTGTCAAAATCGTTCCAAAATGCATATAAATTTTCAAATGTTATATTTTTCACTGCGTCTCACAAGTTGGAGCAAATCAGGGTTGGCAATTTAAAAAAAAAAAACTAAATGAATTAATTGTTCAAAAGAGTGCCGCAAAAAGGACGCGGGGGAGGGGGGGGAGTGATGCTCCGCCCAATTCCCTCAATTATCCCTCATTTATTCATTCAATGCCATTCCGTGACAAATTAATTCACCCCCCCCCCCCGCCACCATCGCCCAAAGGCACATTTCGTATTTAAATCCCTCTTCATTTGTTATTAAAAAAGCAAATGCGAATCCGGAAAGGCAACTTCATTGGGTGAATGAATAAAAGAATGATTCTTTTCCATATTCTCCCCTTTTTCGAAATTATTAGGAATGCAAATTTCCTTATTA
The DNA here is from genome assembly GCA_039877585.1 of Heterodera filipjevi. Taxonomy (NCBI): domain Eukaryota; kingdom Metazoa; phylum Nematoda; class Chromadorea; order Rhabditida; family Heteroderidae; genus Heterodera; species Heterodera filipjevi. Next base: position 10,005,535 of record JBDPZO010000007.1, on the reverse strand, counting down.
AAGTAAACCCTCTTATTCATGCCAATGCCTAATCGCACTTGTGCCGTTCCCATCCCCTCGGGGGGTTTAGACATGCCCAACAGGTGCCTATGCCTAATCGCTTCTTCTCTACCTGTCCGTTGCCGCCTCCGCTGAATGCCGTGGTCGACTGTCGCCCCATTTGCTGCTGTTGCTGTGCCGGTGGTGCCATCCGCGGCGGCGGATACATCCCCTGGGGCGGCTGCTGTTGAAAGGCGGCGGCCCATTGCGGCGGTGGGTATTGTCCAAAAGGCTGTGCTGCCGCAGCAGCGGCGTATTGGGCAAATTCGGCACCTCCACCCGGGGCAATGCCTGAACATTGCAAAAGAATAAATGAATGAAAGGCTTACATTGCTTCCCCCCAAAAAGAAGGCACTTTCTAATACTTTTAGGTCTTATTCGTGGCCTAAGGCCCTAATTTGGGACCTCCGAATGCCCTTAAATTTTTCCCATCATTTTTTACCTCTCCAAAAATGCATATCTCGACAACCTCTAATTAGTGAACCATGCAGCATGGTTCGCCGTTTCAAATTTTCAAGTTTTTAATGACCATAAAAATTGCGTGACTCCGATGACTGACAATTATTGGGACCATTTGTTGCCGACGGATATGACAGCGTGGGGGGATAGGCAGCGACAGCAGAAGCAGCCGCCATTTTGGACAAATAAAACGGATGGACAGAAGCAGAGGCGGATGACGATGCGGAGGTGTTGGAGGAGTACAAAAGGGACGGATGATAACTTCGGTAGGGCGACGAGGCCAAGCCGTAATAGAAATGGGAGTTGTACTGCTGCTGCAGCTGCTGTTGCTGCTGGCGACTCAGCAACAATTGTTGATTGGCAGAAGCAGAGGCGGAGGGGGACGAAGAGAGTGCCGATGCCATCGTTGGCAAATGCATTTGTTGATGACTGTTGAGGTAGCGAGACTGATGATGCTGATGCTGCGTTTGTGACTGGTGATGGACACGTGCCGACACTGCCGATGAGGAGGGCATGGCATAACGGTGAAGCGGATGCTGTTGTTGAAATGACATGGACGGAATGGAGGAGAAGTACGGCAAAACGGACGACGGAAGACAGACGGAGGAAGAGGATGACGACGACGGCACGCTACGCTGATAGGATTCCGCAGGGACAACCCTTTGCCGCTTGTATCGAGTAGGCTTGTTGCCCTCCGCCGCCGACAGCAGCAGCAGCAGCAGAAGTGCCGTATCGTTGCTGCTGCTGTTGTTGTTGGTAGGACGGCACACCTTTTTGACTGTTGTGTTGGTTAAGCAGAAGCTGCTGCTGCTGCAGCTGACGAATGTGCTGGTTTTGCTGCTGCTGATAGAAGTGCCAATTTGCGGATGACAACTGTTGTTGTGCCGAGGCAGCAGACAACAAATGGTTGCTGTTGGAAGTACTGCTCGAAGTTGATGTTGGTGCTGAGGCGGCGGCGGTGGAATAGGGAGTGCCGTGCATCGGAGACAAATGACCGCCGTCGAATGTTAGCGCCGTGGTTGAGGGCGACATTGTCGTCGCCACCGCCGCCAACAATGCCTTTGCAAAGATTGCGTTTTTGCCCGCGTCGTTTTGCCGTACAAAAAATGGCTGCCGTTGGTGGAAGGCAAAATGTTGTGTTGTATTGGTGGTGGTGGTGATGCGCTAGCACTGCTCGAGCGTCTCGAGCCAAAATTTTATAATGGGCACTCAATCCAACGGCTATAATTTGAATGGAAAAGGAAGCAAAAGGAAGGAGGAGAACAAGACCAAGAAAACAACAACAAGTGAATGTAATTTGGGAAAACATGACGTTAAAAATAGCAGGAAATGTTTTATTTTGAGCCAATTTGGCCAACATTTACTTATTTTTTGACATCAATTTGCCATTTTTGCACGAGGTTTCCCCCCCCCCCCCCGCCCTCCCCCTCATCAATGGCATTTTCATCATTTGGATTTTTAATGCGCTTTATATTAGTCTTAAAATGAACAGAAAAGGAAGGAAAAAAGAAATGACCATGAGGAGAGAAAGGATGGATAACAACACTAATTAGCCATCGACCAAAAAAAACATGACATAAATTTGATAAATTAATCTGTGCCGAGCAACAAAAGCAAAAAATATGTTTGGGGACATTTATGGAAGTGCGGCACATTTGCCGACTTCCATCGCCTGGGGGGTGGGGGGGAATAAAACACACACACAGACACAGGTCTTGACAAAGAGGAGGTTTTGTGCTTCAGTGGGGACGACAGTACTTATTACACAGCGCCCACTCCCCCCCCCCCCCCCGGGGGTGCCCAACTCCTCGGCACATCGGAGCCGCGCAAAAAATTGTAGCTTCCTTTCGGCTTTCGAGAGGAATTGCCCCCCCCCCCCCAACAATGGCATCGCTTGCGCAGACGGCACTGGGGGTGAGATATTGTATATGTCTAAGGGCCAAAAGGTTTGTGCCCACGCAGCAGCTGGACCAAGTAGTCGCCCTCCACGCCCCCAAGGGATGCCGCGGCTTCCTCCCCCCCCCCCCGCCACTCGCTGGTCGTCCGCTGGGGCAGTCCGTCTCATTAACTTTCTGCCGATGGTCCTCTTCTTGCTGTTGTTGTACCTCCCCCCCCCCAGCAATCCCATCGCTTCCCACGCTGGGGTAGCGCCATTTTCATCATAGCAACCGAAACGGTGGCACAAATCAGTGGCGCCTTCTTCCCTCTTAGGCGCCTGTCAACCCCGACGGCACATGTGTGCCGTCGGTGTCCACACGGAGGAGGGGAGAGGGGGTGGGGGACTTTAAATTGGACTGTATTATATAGAGAAGAGTGCGCGACGGGCCGGAAAATGAGAGGAGCAGAAAAAGGTGTGTGTGTGTGTGAGGAAGGGGAGGGGGGGGGAGAGATTTGTGGCATTGCCACCGCCAATGGGAGGGCAAAAAGTGATATGATTTCCGCGCAAGAAAATTTTGAAAGAAAGAGGAGAGGGGGGGGGGGGGAGAAAGGTGACACCCCAATGGCCAAGCAAAGGACGCCAAATGAAAGTGGTGGTGGCCTGAGGGGAAAAGAGTCATTCGTCGGCACAGATTGAAGAAATAGAGGGGGAGGGGGAGGCGGATGAGACAAGGCTTAAGGGCTGTTAAATGGGGGTGAAAAATGGGCAAAAAAAATGTTTTTTGTTAATGATATAGGAATCGGTTATGCCTGAAAGCCATGTGTAAAGCAATTGGGTGGGGATGGATGGAATGGCATTGACATTTGGAGGGAGGGGGAGGGGGTGATGGAATGATTGGAGTGAAGCGATTGGAAAGTGAACAACGACAACGACGGGGGCGAGGACGAGGACGACGACAGACACTTCTGCATCCAATCTCATCTCCCATCCCATCATCGTCATAAGCATACACACACACACACAACAGTAGTCAGTCAGTCATTTTCATCTCATCGTCAGCATCGTTTGGTTTGGTTGGATGGATAGGGACGGAAACACCACCAAAAATAGGGGGGGGGGGGAATATTGGGGGGAAAGGGGGGGAGGCAGAAAGGGAGGCATTGTCGTGTTGGCCAACAGCAGCAACAACAGAAGGAGAAGAAGCACACCACCCCCAAAATGGTGAAGTGAATGCCAAAAACGACGGACGAACAAATTGTGGATAAAATGCCAACCAAAGCAGCAACAGAACATCAAAGGAATGAATGAATGAATGAATGTTTTGTTGAGCAAACAAAATCGCCATGACCGTTTCCCCATCGATGGCATTTTACAATTTAATGTGCCGGCCCAATTATTCCAGTACAACAGATTGCACCTTTTGTATTGCCATTTTAATTTATTATTTTTCAATTTTGCCTCTTTTTGTGCCCTCATATCAAATCCTGCCCTCCCCACCCCACCCCCTTCAAGCAGTGCAAAGTGTGGCATTTATTGGTGCCGTCCCTTTACCTTGCGGTGTTCCTGCCCCACTGAACTGCTGTTGTTGCTGCTGTTGTCCTACTCCTCCCCCACCACCACCGCTGGTTGTACTGCTCGCGCCCCCTTTCGGTTGTGTTGCTGCGGAGGTTGTTCCGTCTCGGCTGTGCTCGCCCCGTGCACTGCTCGGCCTCGTGCCGTGCTGCTGTTGTTGTTGTTGCTGCTCTTCTTTGGAGGAGGACGGCGTGGAGGGCCCGGCGGCGCCTCCGCTTCCGCCGCCAGCGCCGGCGCCTCCGCTCGGCTGCTCCTTCTCCTTTTTCTTCTTCTTTTGTTTCTCCGCAAATTCGACCAATTCCTTGGCGTTCTGTCCCGTCTCCAAACACTCCAACTTGAGCAGGTACTTTTGGTAGTGTTTGCGCAACTGAAAGCCTGCAGCCGACGACTCCTGCATGTCCGCGTTGGCCTCCACGCACATGTGCTTCCACACTTTGTCCTTGATGGTCTGAAAAGGGGCACACATAAAAAAAGAGCATTTGGTTGTGTGGCACGTTGCACCCAAAAACATGGCCAGAAAATCATTGTAACTTTTTTAAAACTTTATTTTTAATAATTAGTTTTCCTCTATAGAAAGTCCTTCTTATGTCCGCTCCTCTCAAAATCAAAATTCCTCTATAAATTTCGCCCTTTTGGGCCCACCTTTTCAAAGCCGCCCTTCTTTTTGACCGCGAAGTACAACGAGTACAAGTCCACCGTCGACTTGGACACTTGCGGTGGTCCGCTGAGCACTTCGCCCTGTTGTTCGTTGAGCAGCACCAACCGTTCGAAGAACACGCGTCGTTCGTGCACCAACTCGGCGGTCAGTTGCTGCTTGGTGTTGGCCAATTGCATCACCAACTTTTCCACCGCCTCCCGTTGGGCCGGCTTCAGCCCCAACACGAGGCCACCGGAGGACGGATGGGGCGGCGGAGCATGGCCACCGGCACCGGCGGCAGCAGCAGCGGCGGCGGCAGCGGCAATGGCCGAGGGATGATGAATGGCAGCCGGCAGAGCCGGGCGGAGCAGGGTGAAAGTACATGCCGGGATGAGGAGGCGGAGGGGGGTGGCCTGGAAAGGGACACAGACAAGTTGGAGCAGTTCAGACAGCATCACATCGTATACATCCCCTCTATACTAATTTGGAGCAGGACAAAACGTCAGCCCCAAAACGTCGCCGACCGAAACTTCGCCTGGACACAACGTCGCCAAAAATTTTTTTTTAACCAAAAACCTTGTTTTTTTTTAGAAAAATTCCATTTAGTTTTTTCGCGAAAATGAAAAATTTTCTGTCATTAATGGAAGTTTTCTTAAAAAATCAAGGTATTTTGTATATATTTTTTTCGGCGACGTTATGCCTCGGCGACGTTTCAGCGACGACTTTTGGGGTATGTCCATACCAATTCCATTAAATGGTCTCTCTCTCCCATATATTCTCTGTACCACCAACCGCCCCTCGCACACCTATGAAGTGTGGGGGAAAACTGCTGGACAGACCCGGAAACGGTGGCGGTGGACCCTGTGCCATGTAATGATGGTGGTGCATTGGCGGCATTCCCATGTGCGTCGGATGCGGCGGTGGACCCATCTGTGGATGGACTGCGTACGGATGCGGCGGCGGCTGTTGATGTTGTTGTTGCTGCAACGGCGGCCCATGGAGCGGTGGTCCCGCTGGTGGGGCGACCATCATGGCCACGCCGGGCGGCATGCCGGACGAATAACGCAAATGGGCAGCGGCTGCCTGCGGTGTGAGCATCATCGCCTGCGGGGCATTTGGATGCTGTTGTTGTTGGTGTTGACTCGGTGCTTGGTGTTGTTGCTGCTGTTGGTTCGGTTGTCGCGAACGCGGTCGTTGTGACGGCGCCGCCGAGTCGGCAACTGTCGCCGCTGCGGCATCGGAGCCGCCAATGGCACCCGACTCGTCATAAGCGGTGCCATGCGCCGAAGCGGCGGCTGTCGATGGACTGGACTGCACCACCACCATCTGTTGCTGCTGCTGCAGTTGGCCGGGCGCGGCAGGCGACGGGTTTGGCGGTGGCACCGACGACGGCTGAGGGGTGTGCCGAGCCGAGGTGGACGCGCAAGGCATGCCACCAACATCCTGAGGAATTGGGAAGGAGTGATTGAAAATTCCACTAGAATGGCACATAATGAAGAACAGAAGTAGTGCCAGTACAAAACATCACCACTGAAACTTCGCCTAGACATAACGGCGCCGAAAAAATGGCTAAAATCACTATATTTTTCTAAAGAAAATTTCATTAAGTTTTTTCTTGAAAGAAATTGTGAAAAATATCAAAAATTTTAAAAAATTAAATTTTTCAATTTTTCAGAAATTTTTTAAACTTTTTTCATTTTCAGAATTTCCTTCAAGAAAAAAACTTAATGGAATATCCTTAAAAAAATCCAAGGTTTTTAGCAATTATTTTTTCGACGACATTATGTTTCGGCTGAGTTTCAACGACTACGTTTTGGGGGTGTAACCGCGCCAGTGCCACCAACCAACCTGCTGTGCCGGTGGGGTTGGCATTTGCTGCTGCTGCTGTTGTCCATTTGTCCGTGCCCAATACGCCGCTGCTGCCATTGCCTGTTGTTGCTGTTGTTGTTGTACTGCTCCGTATTGTTGTTGTTGTTGCGGTTGGTATTGTTGCGGTACCATGTGCTGTTGCAGCTGTTGTTGCTGGTACATCATGCCGGGGTGGAGCATTTGCGGCAGTTGCTGTGGCGTGTAATGCCGTTGTTGGCCCGGCGAATGTTGGTTGGTGGCCACGGGCGGTGTGGCCAACTGATGGCCATAGAAAAGAGGGCCGGGAGCGCCGCCCAAATGGTGTTGCTGCTGCTGGTGGGAAAGCAAGAAATGAAAAACGCCAAAGGCAACGACGAGAAACTGAGGTATTAAACCTAACAAAGACCCGGTTCTCGTTAGACTTGTTTTTGGTCACCCGGTTTTTGGCCTACATCCGGTTAATCGAGAAACAAAACTCGCCCGGATTTCATTGACTTTTGGGGCCCGTTTCGCGTTAGACCGGTTTTTGGCCGACATCTGGTTAATCGAGAAACTAACAATCCCGACTTTTATTTAGACTTTTGGACCCCCGGGTTTTCGTTCAAAAATTGGCTTTGGTTTTTCTACTAAAAACAAGCGCAGCCCAGTTAAAATAATTACTAAACTTTTGGATGGCATTTTTAAATCGGAATTTCACCATGATTTCCTTTGGTAATAACCTACTAATAAGCATGTCAGACTGACTTGGTATTGCTGCTGAATGTGCGGTGGCAGAGAATAGTGAGGGAGAGATGAGCACCGGTGGTGCCGGAGGAACAACAGAGGCCGACGAAGACGGCACGGGCGGTGCCGGCGATGGCCCCGACAGATCGCCTGAAAAAACAAAAAAAATTGGCATAAAAAGACAACAAAAAAAACAATATGAGAAGAATAAGAAACTAAGACCCATTTCATAATAAACGAAAGATTTGAGCGAAAATTGGATGAGATAAAAAAAAAAACCAGCAAAATTTGGTTATTCGTTCTCTTTGTCTTTCCCTTCCATTTTATTGGGATATCATACATTAAAAACTCCCAGCGAGGGCAGAAGAGGAGGGGAGTCGCAAAGAAGGGAAAAACGGAAATTTTAATTAATTTTTTTTTTGGTTTCGGCTTTCAACCTTTCAAAATTGGAACATTTTTTTACAAAAAGTCTAAATTCCCCAAGTCGGTCGACCCCCCAGGGGAAGGGGGCGGGGGAAGTATCCACCGATTTTTTTTGGCAGGGCTACCGTTATGGCGTACGGGAGTTATGTTAGCGACGACCCCCTGCCCATGATATTTTTAAAAAAAAATCCTGGCTGGAAATGGACCGACTTTTCGAGTTTTTCCCCCTATATGCCCCCCCCCTCCCGTCCCCGTCCCTTCCGTGCCGTCGTCCTCACCCGGCCATCTTTGGTACAACTGCTGCTGAAGTTGCTGCTGTTGTTGGTGCTGCTCCCTTCCTCCTCCTGCTTGTGGCGGCGGTGGTTGTGCTGCGGCGGCACTTCGCTGCTGCTCGGCCGAGGCGCACAGTTCCGTGGAAGAGGAGGGCGTATGGGCGTTAAAATTCAGTGCGGGGGACTGAACACACAAAAAATAAATAAATATATATATAAATTAAAAATTAAAGAAAAATTGTAATGGAAAAATTCCAATATTTATTATTTTTTTCTTCTAAAACGCCTTCCTTTTCCCCACATTTGTTACAATATTGGACTTGGCCATTGAAAAAGTGTTTGTTCCTATAATTAAACAGTCATTTGCACTTTCTGCCACACATTTTTTTTTGCAGTTTTCAATAAAAAAACAACAACAATCGATTGCCATTTGTAATTAATGGTGCGTTAAAGGGGAGGGGGGGGGGAAAGTGACGACATCGCCCGGCGGGGGGAGTCACACGGCGCTTTTCAATTAGTACACAAATATGTCATAAATGTATTTGTGTGTGTGGTGCTAATTGGATTTGTTTGCTCGTTGGAGAAGTGCCAATCGGCCGCCGTCTGCGGCAGCGAAAGGTGCAAAATTGGGGGGGGGGGGCAAATAGACGGACGAAGAGACAAAACGGAGAAAGAAACGGACGGTCATTATATAAATCAGGCAGAGGAGAGAGAGAGGCTGATGACTGACACAATAACGGCAAATTAGCAGAGTGCGCGTGCTGGGACATTTGTTAAATTCCGCCACTATGGGCGTTCGTTAAATTCGCCATCTTTAACAGATTTTCCGGACATAATTCGTCATAACTGTACTCAAAAGCAACCAAATTAAATAATCTTGGTATCGTCCGATAGCTATTAGTTAGCTCTATTAGCCTTCTAAAGTAAAAAAAAAAAATATATACAAAAAAATGATTATTTTTTCACTTTGACGGCTATGGTTTACTTAAAACATGGTCAAAATTTTTTTAATTTGTATGACTAATAGAGCCAAGCAAAAGCAATCGAATGATAACAAGTTTGTTTAATTTCGCTGTTTTAGCAAAGTTTATGACGAACCTAAGCTCGTAAAATCTGCAAAAAATAGCGGATTTAACAAACGCCCATAGTGGCGGAATTAACAAACGATCTAGCACCAGCAGAGTGCATGAAGCACCCGTCCAGACAGATGAATTAATTAACAAGTGATTAAGTCGCATTCCATCCCCTTCCCCCCCCCCCGGCGGAGAACAGAGCGCGCAACAAAACAATGTTTTCTTTTTTTGTTGGAGATTTGTCTTCATAACAATGGGAGAGAAGCGACGCGACACCCGTTCTGTGCTGATCAGAATAAGCAAAGAAATCTGCTGTTCAAAAAACCCAACTGTCTAGGGTTTTAGCGATTTTGGTGTTGTTTTTTGTTCGGAGAAATTTACTTGGCCAAAAACGGAACCAAAATCTTTTGGCCGATTTATCCAAAACGATGTATTAATTAAGTGTGCTTCTCTTTCTCGCGAGCGATCAACGAATGAATTCTTACCAAAATTGGACGAGTTATCGTTCTATAATATCCCACTCCGCCCCGGGCGCCGGGCAGCAATACAAAAATGTGAAAATATTATTACATTACCTCATTCGATTTAAAATAAAGTTCACCTTTGTTTTTCATCGCCTATCCTCCCCTTTTGTTCCCGTCTTTCCCACGTTTATTTTCCATTTTTCTTCATTTCCCCGGAGGGGTTATTTTTGTCATTGCATGACCAAATCGACTGGCTGGTTGCCGATATAAGAATGCTTTTTTTTTTTTCTTCGTTAATGCACTCGGCGTATGGAAAAAAGGGAGGGAGGGAGGGGGGGGGGGTAAGTGTCGTCACCGGGACAGGACGGGAAATTGCCCTTCTACCGACCGCCGATGACGGCGACGACGTGCTGATGGTGGTGGTGTAAGGGGGGAGGGGCGGGGGATTCCCCGACCCCGTCCTTCCCCTCCCCTTCCGCTAAATTTTGTGTTGCACAAACAATAGGCGAATAAGAAAAAGAGGGGGAGGAGGGGGGGGGGGGGATTGTAAAGGGGGGGGGGGGGGGGGGGTTGCCCTGGGGAGACGCCGTCGGCGAATCGACCGACGGAGGACGGATGGATGGACAAATAATGAGGTGCTGCTGTTGCTGTCCCCACCGCTGCCCTATTCCATCCATTCGGTTAAGCCATCATCGCACATTCCCATCCCCGGAATTTTCACACCAAACAACCACAATTCACACATTCCCAACCGCACATTCGCCAGCAGCACCCACACACACCCTCGTGGGGTGATTGTTCTCGACCAAATCCAAAAAAACCCGACAAAAAAAAAGCTGACCGACAAAGGAAACCATTATGTGGCCTAAGTACAATGCCACAAGGGCATTTCCAAGTTTTCCATTCCAAATCACTCTCTTCCAATTTCGATGATCACTTTCATTTCGCCCAAAGTTTTGCTTGTGTGCCTTCCTTTTGCAGTCGGCAATTGCTTCTCATCACACTGACTTGAATGCCCTAGTCCAAAATGGAACAAACAGAGCTTGTGTGTAGTGTGTACGTACACCTGGCCAGACCATTAGATTAATTAATCCATATACTCACACAACAAATGATCACAATTACCATCATCTCCCATGGTCGTCATGTTTCACACAGAATGCGTCTTCTTCCTCCCCCCCCCCCCTCTCAAGCCCATCATGTGTAAAGTGTATTTTTGGAAAATTCGTTCACATCATCTCCCCCTCCCATCTCCGTTTTGTTGGTCCGTTGAGTCGTCGGTCCCTTTTTCCTTTCTATTCCGTGCCCTCCCCTCCCCCCCTCCTCCCATTTCTCTTTTACTCTCCCACACTATCAGCACAGCCCATTCCGCCCAAAGCCAGCGGAGCAGATGCGATGGATGGAAAGGGGAAACGGTAGGGGAGCGGAAAAAAGAGTACTGCGCCTGCTGCTGCCCGCGTTTTTCTCTCCCATTCCCCCCCCCCCCCTCCCGCCATTCCTCTCAACTGAATGGGGGGGGGGGGGGGGGAATGAATGTGCAGCACAGGACGACTCTTCGGGGAGAAAAAGGCGCTGCTGTGGTGGGCGAAACAGCCTTCTTTCTCCGCCCTGCAGCAGAAAAGCACACACATAGTACCAACCAACCAACTCCTCTTGCCTCCCCCCCCCATCCCATCATTTCCATTCCCATCGCGGCGGAGAATGATGGCGAAAGAGGGACGGACGACAACGACGGGGGGAAGGCCATCGACTCCCTTCGTCGACGACGACGACGACGACTCCGTTGAGGCGAAGCACACAAACAACCCTTTCTTTCCTCTTCCTCCTCATCCTCTTATTCAGCCCAACCAATCCCACACCCCCCCCCCCCCCCCTGACTCCCTTTGCCCGAGGACCAACCAACTACGATAAGAGAAAACAGAGCAGAGAGAGAATGTGAAATGGATGGAAATGGAGAGAAAAAGGGTGACAACGATGGAGAGGGAGAAAAGCACTAGCAGACAGAGATGGTGATGAGGGGGCTCGTCGGCAAACCAAAGACCTTTTCTGTGCCCGCCTTTTCACCAGGGACGGGTTCCATAATTTTTTATAAACGGCAGTGAACGAGTGAGGGGAAGAGAGAGAGAGAGGGGGGAAGAGAGACAGAAAGAGAGAAGGAAAAAGAGAGCGAGGGGAAGAGAAAGAAAGAAAAAAAAGAAAGAAGAAGTGAGAACGATAAGCAAACGGAGATGATAGCACCTGATGACTGTTGAAGGAGGGGGGAGTTAATTAAACCATCCCTCCGCCGGTGGAACAAAGGGAGAGAGAGAAGTGAGTGAGTGAATGACTATTTGTTTTAAATGCGCTGTTTTAAGGGGGAGGGGGAAAGGGACGGAGGGGGGGGGGGGGGGCACTCCCGACAAAAAAGTGAATGTGCAACAGCAAAAAAAAGGTGGAAGAATTACAGGCACAAACAAATGAAATGCTGTGATTTGGTAGAGAAAGGATGGAGCGAAAGGTTCAAAAATCAATGGGGGGGCAAAGAATTAATTAAATTAATTGGTCGGCGTCAAATGTCTGAAGAAATGTGTCAGTTAAATGAAGTCGACGTTTGGGAAGGATTAGTGTAAGAAGGGAGAGAGAAATGATGGGACAGTTCAGCAAAGCAACGCAAAATTTGAAATTTATTATTGAAACACCCCGAAAATGACGCAACAAACGGAAAAGGGGGGGGGGGGGGGGTACACTTTCGATTTTGGACTATCTAACCCCCTCCCCCCCCCCCCTCTCCTTGAATTTTAACAAAAGTTAATTAAGAACAAATAACTGCTAATTGTTAGTTTACTTACAACTACATGGTCAGACCACAGCTAATCCCCTAAGTTAGGCCTCTTAAAAAGGGAAAATTTGGGGGGGGGGGGGGAGAGAGTGCCAAAACCGTTAAGTCCAGCCAGCGGATTGGGAAGAAAAACGATAAACAAACGATGCAAAAAATAGGAATGAACCAAAAGTAATTAAATTATTAGTTATGGTTATTTTAGGGCATTTTTATGTGTACCAAAGTGTATTGCACCGATAAATCCCATGAAAAATTTGTAAAAAAATGGGAATTAATTCCGACACGCATTTTGTCTCGCATAAATTTACTACTCACATTCAAATTATATGCAAAAAATGTGCTCTGTGTGTTGTTGAGATAGTGCAAAGAGTAGGAATTGATGTGAGTTCATATTAAATTGGAAAATGAAATGGAAAAATAAACCGAGAAATCGAATTAAAAAGGCCAAAAAACATAAAAAAAAAAAAGGAGTTAATGGGGAAGAGGGAAGGAAAAAAAAGAGGAGGAAAAGAGAGAAAAGAGAAAGAGAAAGAAAAAAGAGGCAAAAGGTGAGAAAAAGGCGTTTTTTGTGTCTCACCCACGACTCAAAATCTAAAAACGTTGCCACAAATAGTCAAAACAGTGCCATTTTCGTAGTATGTTTTTTCCCATCATTTGCCAAATAAAAATTGGGGTCGGCCGGTTCAATGGACGGGGGGGGGGAGGGGAAGGGACGAATGTGTGCAAAAAGAAATGAAGCGAGGGGGGGGGGGAGAGCATAATGGGCCGAGCAGTCGTCGTCGTCGTCGATGAGGAGGGCAATGCATTGGGGGGGATTCCCCGTCGAATAAGTGCTGATGATGACGAATTCCCCTTCCTTCCCCCGCCGCCCCGATTTTGTTGTCGTCGTCGCCACCGCGTGACAGATGTGCAGCAGCAGGGCAAATGGGGGGGGGGGGGAGACGACAAATTGCAACAAAACAAACAAAACAAAGCCAAAAGGCACTCAATTGGGCGGGGGAGGGGGGGGGGAATGGTTGCGTCATTTTTGCCTTCCCATCCCCCCGCCCCCCCCCCCAACTCATCACCATCCCGACGAGACAAAATGAGGGGGGGGGGGGGGCAATGGACAAGGACACCCTCACCCCACCCCATCCGACAGACCAACCAAACAGCCCGAGACTTACCCTTCCCTCTGTTCCCCCCCCCCCCCCCCCCCCCCCCTCCGTCCCCGTCCCTCTTCTTCTGTTGGGTGCTCGTCGTCCATCAGCAAAAGGACGGCGGGGGAGGGATTTTCCCACCAATGCAAAAGCATTTTCCCATGCCATTTATAATTCTCACATCCCCCAATTTACAAACATCAGCTGATGGATGGGCGAGCAGTCATTTAACGGGGGGAACAGAGGCAGTGAACATTTTACAACAAATGTTTTTTTTTTGGGTTGGACACACAAAAAGAGAAAATGGGGCGCCAATTTTTGAGCCAGAAATTGAGGGAAATGGTCGGACAACAAAAAAAAAACGGGCCGAACAAAAGTCGAAATTCGGACCGAACAGAGGAAGCCAAAGTCGGATCAAAGAAAGAACACTACCTCCGACCGGCAGTTCGGTTTTGGAAGGGCAATTATTGCAAAGAGACAAATGTTTCTCCCTTTTTTTTCGTAATTTCCATGCCTTTGCATTTTTTCAAAATTTAAAAATCCAACCCGTCCCGTCGTTGTCGTCTTCGTCTGCTGCTCCTCCGCCCCTCCTCCTCCTGTCGATGGCCCTGCCTGTTGCTCTCCTCCGGCGCCAGCCGATGAATTGCCATGGCCATTTTTGGCCCCATTTTCCTTGCCGGACATTTGCTGTTTTGCCACTTTTGCTAAGGTGTGCTGTTGCTGCTGCGAGATTTGTTCCTGCCGCTGTTCGGTTCACTTTGAATTTTGGCGTCGTTTTTGGAGACAAATTTTGACGGGCATAGAAAAATTGCGTAGAGAGAATTTAAGTGCTGATTAATAAAGAAATGGTCAGTGAAAAGCGAAATCTAAAAGGAAATGGAAAAATTAAAATATTGGAAAAAATAAATGAACAGTAAAATAAAAGTCAAATGAAATAAATCGATGGTGCAAATTCGAAATATGGACAAGCGCAAATTTAGGTACACAATTAGGGAGAGAGGGTTTAAGCACTAAAATCAATCAAATATGCCCAAAATATGCACTAAAATTGCCAAATTATATGAATTGAAAAATACAAAAAAATTAAGCAAAGCTGTAAATTTTCGGGATGATATGTAGTCCTCTTGGATTTTAAATAAAAGCTCATTTTAAAAAATGTAAAATTCAAAATCGTCGTCTCTCGCCTCCACCTTCCTCCATTTTTGTTCAGTTGCTTAACGGGGATGGACCTGCGAGCGCGAACAACAACATAAAAAACCGTTTTTTTGGCTCATTGTTTTGATGACGAACTAGGGGGGGGGGGGGGGGGGTTCGGGTTGGAATGCTTTTTGTACACCGTCCCTTCCGTCCAGTCATCGTCAACAGCGAGGGAAGTGAACCCGGAGGAGGATGTCGTCGACACGGCGGGGGATTCCCCGGTGGCGGTGGTTGCGTTTTTCCTCCGTTCCGCCGCCACCTCCTCCCTCTCCAACATCATCATCACTACCACCGCGTCTCTCCAATTCCAAACCCCCCCCCCCGGCCGTTGTCGTCCTCGTCCAAATGTCCAAATCCCTCCCCCCACCCCCATTTTTGGCTTTTCCCCCTCCCTCCCCTCGTGAAAATGCGTCGTTCGTCGCGTGTCTCTTCCATTTGTCACCCTCCGCCTCCCCCCTCTCCACTACAACAACGCTTAATTAAAAAAAAAGAAAAAGGCACAACAAAGTACAAAATATATATTTTGGTGTCGGTTCGGTCGCCATTTGCGGGCACAAAACGGGGCCATTAATAAATTACCCCCCTCGGGCCCATTTCAACAAATAATTGCCGCCTCCACCCCATTCATCATTCACTGATTTTCAACATTTTTTTCCCCATTATTCACAATCATTGAGCAAAAAACGCAACTGCTTATTTACATAATGGGCATATTTAGTAGAATAAATAGGCCATAAATGACATTCATTCGGCACAAAATTAATTTCAATTAGTTAGACAAATTTGCCTTATGAATTTTTCCATTGCTTTTCATTCTCTGTTCTCCATTATTTTGTAACAGTGAAGCCCCAACAGCAGCGAAAATAAGGACAATTTTGGTGCAAAAAAATGGCCAATTTCAATGGGCGCGGGAGTTGGGGGAAATGCGGGAAAATGGAGGAAGTGAGTTGACGTGAACAGAAAGCAAAGAACAAAATCAAATTCCTCAAACCATTCCGCCCGCATCCAAACCCATTTTCTCTCCCCCCCCCCCCCCCCCCTTTTGTCGACACCCACCCAAAGGGGGAAACACAGAAATTATTCCCAGGGGTCCGAACGGCGGGGGGGGAGAGGGGGGGGGGCGGGAGAGGGGGGGACTGCTGCCACCCTCCTCGTCCAACCGTCATCATAGCACAACACAACGTGTTCTTGGGTCATTTTTAGTTTAGTCAGGGCGGGGGGAGGGGGGGGGGATGGGGCTGAGGGAGTCTCGCCGTCCCCATCGGCAGTGGGGCGGCGGCGACGGAAGGAACAACATGCCTTGATGGGCGGGGGACGGCGGGAGACGGGGCGGGGGGGTCTTTTTTTTCTTCCGCCACTCGGGGCGAAAGAACAAACAAACATAGGCACAGAACAAAACAAAAAAAAAAAAAAAGAGACGAGGGGGATGGGGAGGCACAAAACAAAACAACAAAACGGGGCACACAGACACACAAAACAACTACAAAATAATGAAGCGAGGCGGACGGGTCTAAAAATGAAACATAAATCAGCAGCAAAAGTCTCTCCCGCCCAGAGGCGCCAAACAATTAATTAGTCGGTCGGCCTGCCAATGCACCCAATCCCACGCCCTCCCTTTCGCCCCCCCCCCTCGCCGCCCCCTCATTTTTGCTCTGTTTTTGTTGGTGCCCACGACCCACCCGTCTCGACAAAAAACAGACAGTCATCCCGGGTTGGAAACGGCTCCGAGGAAAAAGTCGCGAAAAGGAGGGCAAAGAGCGAGAAAAATTATAGGGGGAGGGCTGGGGGGGAGACGGGGGAAAAGACCACCGACAAAGACAAAACAACAACGTGATTGTCCGTGTCCATTCACCCCATCTTCCTCTCCCCTTCCATTTACTCCCCTCCCTCATCCGTTCTTTCCCCCCCCCCCCCCCCGCCCCAGCTCATCGTGGCGGCAATAGTGGTGGCCCGGCGGGGGCGACCACGGAGGAGAGGTGGGGGCAGAGGGAGGGGGGAGGGTTGGGCAGTTGGGAGAAAGTGCCTTTTCCCATCTCCAATCCCCCCCCCCCGGCTTGCCCACACAAAAAATGTGTGTGTATTTGTGGTGGTTGAGGGGGGGAGGGGGGAGAGCGGGATGGTGGTAAGGGGCCGATGAAAGAGAGGGGGGTGGGGGGAGGTGATATTATTTTAAACGACGACGGACGAAGGAGAGAGGAAAGGAGGAGGAGGAGAGGAGGAGGACGGCAACCCTTCCCCCAGCCTCCGCCTCCCTCCCGCCTCAGCACCATCCATTTCGACGACGACGACAACGACGACGATGGGCGAAGCGGGAAAAGGGTGGTGGATGGTTGGGCTGTGTGAGGGAGGGCGGGAGGAGGAGGAGGAGGGACAGGGGGAGGGGAGCAAGCACAGCACAGTGGATTCCTCCCTTCCCCCCTCTGCTCTCCAATGTATGTGTGTTTCGTTGAAGCCGTCCGTCCCATCGTCGGAGGAGGAGGGGAAAGGAGAGAGAGACGAGTTGGTTGGGGATGGATGGGAGGGGAGAGGAGGGGAAGGGGTGACGGCGGGGCTGTCTCCCTAACGCCCCCCCCCCTCTCTCTCTCTCCTTTTTCATTCTCAACGATGGCGCGGGATGGATGGGAAAGGGAGGGGGCGGGGGGAGGGAGGGAGACGAAGAACGACCGACCATCCATTCCTTCCCTTCCTCCCCCCCCCCCCTCCATCCATTCACCAAAGGAAGGAGAGAGAGAGGGCCCATTTGGGCGACCAGCAGAGTCCCTGCCTTCCTCTTCAGAGGCAAAAAGAGGGGGGGAAAGGCGGGGTATTAAGAAGAGCGCCGACCGACCAACCAACGCTCGCTCTGCCCGAAGAAATGTGTGTACGACGACGACGAAGAGCAGCACCACCACCACCAACCCATCCATCACTCAATTCATCCATCCATCCATTCGGCAAAGAGGGGCAAGCAAAGAGAGAGGGGCCGAGAGAGTGCTGCGAATGGGGAGGACAGCAGCGGTAGAGAAGAAGACATGGGACGAGGCGAGTCGCTCGCGTCGGTTGTTTGCCCGGGGGATATTTAATGCAATGAGAATGGTCGCTGCCCCCCTCAGCAGCCTTCCCATTTTACATTCCCCCCCCCCCTCTCCGTCCTCCCGGCGAGTCGGATGATTGGATGGGGCGGGGGGTATAGCAAGCGAAGGCCGCAGAAATGGATGGATGGGATGTCGTCGTCGTCGATGGGCTCCGCCCGCGTCGGCAGTCCTCCGCTGTCCCCCTTTGTGTGCCCCAGAGGGGCTCAACCCTTTCTTCCCCTCCCCCCGGTTTCCTTTTTCGTTTTCTTTCTTCACAATTTATGTTGCTCTCTGTGTGTGTGTGTGTGTGTCTCTCTCTCTCTGCCACCCTCTCGAATGGTCACACTCTCTCTCTCTCTCTTCGCTTGCTGTGCTCCAATTCTTCGTTCCCATCATCCCCCAATTCGGTGCTGCTCTGCTGTGCCTCCTTCGCACGCTCACCACGTCCATTCATCGCCGCCCCCCCCATCCCATCCCATCACATCCACTCGTCCGCCGTCCCCCGCCCCCTTTTCTTTCTTTCCCCTTTCTCCACACACAACAGCAAAGGATTAACGAAGAGGGAAAAAAGGGGGGGGGGGAAGGGAATGACGGACCACGACGGAGGAGAGGACGGAGCAGAAATAAATTGTTTTGCGAAAGCAGTGGAGAGAGAGAGAAGAAATGATGATGAGATGCGAAAACGACGGGGGGAAAGGAGGGGAATTTGCCCCCCCCCCCTCTCCCGTCCCATTATTAAATGACGAAAGGGGGCAAAGGGGGGAAGGGGCTGAAAGCGGCACAAATTATTCCACAATGGTTGAAATGCCGATGGTGGAGTGACGACGGTGGAATGCCGTGTAAACAACAAAAACAATATTTGCAAGATTTTTAAAGCGGCTGGGCGGAGGAGTAAAAAAAAAACTCGGTTACCCTCCGACCCCTCCCACGTCTCGCTCGTCCGGCCACAAAGTTAATTTCAATGCCGACAAAGAAAGGGCACACCAATGTCCAAAGATAATGTGATGATGATGATGAGGGAGAATTGGCGAGAGAAAGGCGGCACTCACATACATTTAATAGAGAAGAGACATGCATATGATTGTGTGTATACATACAATGTGAGAGGAATTTTGTTGAAAAGTGCAGCTGAGGGGGGGGGGGGGGGTAATTCACCCCCTCCGTCACTTCCCCCCCCCCCCCCCCATTCATTCATTCAGTCACAGCTGAGACGACACAACGGAGACGCGGAAGAGGAGGAGGAGGAGGAGGACAACAGAAAGACAAGATGAAGCGGCGGTGGTGGGGAAGCACAAAGAGCATGTGCAAATGATATAATATGAAAAATACACGGCGGAAAATGGGGGAGGAAAACAACGACGACGACGACAAAACATTATTCATGCTCACCGGAGGGCGAGCGTTTTTTGGTGTGCTCGCCGCCCTATGGCTGTGTGGGGGGAGGAGGGGAAAGATCCAACCAATCTCCCCCCCCCCCCACCCTCCGCCACCCCAACCGCTCACTCCACACTCATCCATTTCTTATTTTATCGACCATTCTCCCCTTTTTCCTCCTCTTCAACCGTTGCTTGCTACTTCATCAGTTCCCTAAATTACTCCCAAATTTTTCTCCTATACCCTGACAAAATTATAATATAAGATATTTATATTTTTTTTTGTTAAATCCGTTTTTAAAAAATAAAAATGTTTAATTTCCAATTACGGTGAACTGGAAAAGCCCATTTTATTGGGTACCCGATCGATAGGATTTTGGCTGCTCTCTCTCTCTCCAGTCATTTTTGTACATCAGAAGTCGAAATCCTTCCATTTGTTCCCTCTCCCGTCTCATTCATTGTGTTGGTCTGTAATGGTGCGGATGCTCCGAGGAGATCATTGGCAGTGAGGGCGAATGCAAATTGATCCGGCACGGGAATCGCTTGCCGGCCAACTCGACATGGTAAGTGCCGCGGAGGATGTAGTCGGAGGAGATGCCGAACTGCTCGTTCTGGACGAAGCCCAAACAGACCTGACGGGGAGAAGGGGGAAATAATGACGGGAGACAAATGATGGCAAAAGCCAATAGCACAGGGCGGTGCGACAAACTTGGCAAATGAAAGAATGCCTAACAGCACTCCCTCCTCCTCCCCCCCCCCCTTTCTTCTGGTGCCCCTCCCATATTTAAAGGTGCGCCAATTTTGTTGGGTTCATTCCATTCATTTTCTCTTTCCCAAATATTATGGGAAGCCTTTTCAGTTTTGTTAATTTTTTTTCCTTACATTAACATTATAAAAAAAAAGTTCATTAATGCCCATTTATTTCTTTTTTTTTTTTAATTTAAATTCTATGTGTAAATATAAATTCAAGTTTTCCAAAAGATGGAGACGAGGTCATGCCACCAAAAATGTGATGAAGAATCTAGTCACATTTGTCCTTTTGCTCGTGACAAATATATATGAATTGTACCAAGAAATATTC
The DNA here is from genome assembly GCA_039877585.1 of Heterodera filipjevi. Taxonomy (NCBI): domain Eukaryota; kingdom Metazoa; phylum Nematoda; class Chromadorea; order Rhabditida; family Heteroderidae; genus Heterodera; species Heterodera filipjevi. Next base: position 9,985,485 of record JBDPZO010000007.1, on the reverse strand, counting down.
TTGGTTACCCGGCACATTCCCTTACACATAAATCAGTGTTTGGTATTTCAAAAATTCCCTCACTTGACATCCCAAAGTGAAGCCGTAAGCGGCCGTCGTTGTCCACCCGGCCAATGTGCCATCTCTGAAGATCGGTTCGTCCCCCTGAGGCCACGGGTCCCTGTCCATGTCGTGACAGTCCACCAACAGCTGAACAAACCGTTTGCTGACCCCACGTTCCAATTGCCTGTTCAGCGCCTCTCTGCCGATAAATTCCTTCTGAAAAATAAGGCATTTTGAATGGCGAAGTTCGGATTTTTTTTTCTGGTCCCGAATCGAACCCTAACCCCTCGAGACTCTTAGTGACACTGAAAAACAATAACTCACTTCAAAATCCACCCTGAAAATTCTTCCACATTCGACGGGCGTCGTCATGCTGTCAATGTCCTGCCCTGTTTTGGTGAAAAATTAAAAATAAAAGGGCATATAGGTAAGGAGTGTCCAGTGTCACAAAAGTGTCGGTTTATCGCGAATTAACTATTAAAATTCATTTTTTCCGTTATTTGCTTTCACAATCCGTTTTGTTTTGTTGTTGGGCATAATTTTCAAACCGACAATTTCAAACTGTTCACTGATTGTTATGATAATGCAATAAAAAATCACCCCAATAAACGTAGAACTTCTCTATTCGCAAGTGCCGAAGTGCTGAAAAAGAAAGTGGGACAATGAGAATGTGTGTTGTGCAAAAAAGTCATCTGTCCACTGACCGACCGACTCACCGTAATAGCCACAATGCCGGAGACTGTACTCGACACCGGCCTCCAACAACTGTTCATATGCATTCAAAACGAGCTGAAACAACATGAAAAAGCTTAACAAGAAGAAAGAAAATTAATTCTTAATCAAAAGTTAAGAAATTGCAACAATTTTAATGACAGAAAAACGTGATTAATTTGTCAAAAACAAAACCAAAAAAAAAAAACGATGGTACCCACTTCGTTCGGTATGTAGAGCATCCAACCCAATTCGCCACAATGCGACACGCTAATTGCCCGAATCGGACCGACCAAGCCGAGATGAATAGTCTGACAGAATTATCAAGAATGAAAACAAAACAAGTAATAAGGCGAAATAAAAATAAAGGCATTCATTAGTGCAAAAAGGTTACTCGAAAGGCAAAATGCGGAAAGTCGTGCGGAGTGACACTTTCGTTGGTCAGCGCACGCATCAAATCACGCGACGCAGGCCCAACGATGTCCAAGGCGGTGAAATTGTTGGTCACATCCTTTAGAATAACAAAATGCTTTCATCGTCATTAACAAAAGCCAGACGGTGCATCTAATTTCCCCCCCCCCCCTCCTCCCTCCTACCAATTTTGCTTTAAATTTTAATCATTACTAGCATGAAATGTAGTAAACAAATGAAAATTTTCTCAATTACAAAAGAAACTGATCTCGGAAGGAGGGACAATGGGGCGGGGGGAGGACAGCTCCCAGGCAGACAGCCAAATAGTCAAAATTCATCCCATAAGATATGCAAGTACGGTCTCCTCCCTTGTCTGTATTTTTGTTTTGAATTCTAAAAGGGCGCCTCGCTGTATTTTTGTTTGGCAAAACAAAACTCGCGTCTAACACAAAAATGCTTTTATTCTCATCCCATCACCGACCTGTAACCGCACATCCATTGCCCATTCGTCTGCCCACCGTTGAATCCACAGGGCCAACCGAACTTGTTGAACAGTCGGCGCCACGATGAAGTAGCTGTTGGATAATGGCAAAATTATTATTATTTTTGGAATTGTTTTTTTCATACGAATCATTTCCCATTCTGCTGACTGTCGCATCGGATACATAACTTAATGAAAAAAAAAAATTGAATGAACATTAAAAAGCGCCATGTCTTGAAAACGAATTAAATTTTATTAACCCAAAAAATCTCATTCCATTGAAAAAAGACTGACCCGCCCTGTTCATTGTGCATCCCGGTGTACACTGTGCTGAAAAGAAATTAAATTGAAATAATTGCAGACCCAAAAAACAAATAAAAACAAATCTCACGTTCCGATCGGCCGGTCAATGTTGGCGGAGCATAGCTTTTGCAGCAATGGCACCACGTCGGGGCCACAGATGTCGAACTTTGCGAAGCTGGTCATGTCGATGATGCCTGTAGGAGGAACAAATTTTTTAATGAAATGGGTTGCATCAATGACACACACCAACACTTTCGCGACACGCCTCATACTCCCGGGCCACCATCGGAATCCAGGAGGGCTTGCCCACCAGCGGGTCTTGACCGGTGAACAACGATTGGCGAGGCTCTGAACAAAAAAGCGAATTAAAAAAGTCGACTTAACTGGGCACATCTCATTCCCCCCCCCCCTTCGTTTCCCGTCGAACATAGTAAAGCCCATAACTATAAATATTACACAGCCGTTTTTAAATGGACCCAATAAGGGCTAACAAATTGACAAAAAATAATTGAAATTTACTCGGCTCAGTGAAATCGGATGACGGCTCAGCAGGCGGGCGGGTAAGAGAGTCGTACCAAAGTGGCCTTAAAAAAGGGCAAAATTCAATTTGGAAAACATTGCAAATGCAATGCCAAAATACAGAAAGAAATGTCCAATCCATAAATCATTCCCCCTCACTCACCGTTCATAGCCCATATTTTCTGCAAAGACAGCGCCCGCCGCGCGAAGATGATGATGGATGGGCGAAGTGCGCAAATTCCGAGCGGTGCTATAATTAATTTTAAAAAAGAAACGAAAATGGAAAAAGAGGCTCATTAAGTGCCAAAGGAGGCATTAAATTTTAAAATATATGGCAAATAAAAAACTCACTGGCATTGATGCGAAGCGGTTGTATTCTTAAAGTCAAATAAAATGAAAAATAGAAAAAAAATTCGTGTCAGACCTTAAAGATGTTGCCTGAAGAGAGCGACAATAACGAAAGGAAAACGAGAAAATATTAAAAAAGAAACCAAATTGTCAGCAAAACTCACTGGCCACCTCGGGCACCCGTTGGAACAAATACTGCGGGTTGGCGTGCAACGGCAAAAATCGCGACACGTCCAATCTGTCCACCACCGACCCTGTCGTGGACGGCGGCTGACCCTCCAGCACCCATTGGGCCAACAAATCGCCCAGCCCACCGGCAAAAGACAGTCCCTGTGCATTCATTCCGTTGATGATGAAATAGCCGTTGGCCTTGACGATTACGGAGAAAGATTTTGTTTTTTCAACCCATTGTTTCTTTCTAATTGTAAGCACCTTGATCAGACTCGCCGATCAGAGGACGAATGTCCGGCGTGTACATCTCCGCCCCGGTGATCAAAGAGCCGCGTGGCATTTGTGCCATCGGGGGGAATCGGTTGATCAAATGGCGTAGCACCGTGGCTGAAATTTTTTTGTTTTAAACGGACACACACAAACAACAGACTGAACAAGCGAACCGACACACAATGGCCGTGGGGGAGGGTCGGCCAGGATTTATACATACAATGGGTCAGAAACCTATCCATAGGAGGGGAGTGGGAACAGGTGACACGTTTTGTATGGAAATGGTAAATTGGTCAGAAAGCACGAAAATGCATCCCTTCCCCCCCCCCTCATGAAATAGGGCCTATGGCATTGGCCACTCATGCCAAATCGCTCACCAAAATTGTCCCAATTCGGCGCCGGAATATGCCACTCGGATGACCCCTTCGTTTGGATGGGCGGCGCCAGCGGGTTCAAATCGCTCTCCACAAAACCACCGCTGATGGTGTTAAATTCAGTAGGACAAAGGTACACATTTTCGTCCATTGCAACAAAAATTGGGAAGGGCGCACCGCGACGATTGGGCAAAGCGTTGTTGGAGAGGAAAGTGTAGGCGCACGGGTGGGCAGCCAAACGGACCTGATGGTCGGGCAGTTGGGGCACTTCGATAAGGCCGGCCCACTGAAAGCCAAAGCGTTTAAAATGAAAGTTTTTCTAAAAATGGAATTCACAAAAAATTAATTTTTCCCCAATTTATTTTTTAAACAAGTGGGTAAACAGTTTTTCGAACCCTATATGGATTAACAATCCACGGGCGTTTAAACACTTACTGGTAGCGTAATACTTATACTTATTTAAATTAATTATTAAGTCGAAAATTACAATTCCTGCAGCGTTCACAAAGGCACCTGTCTCAATGAAACCTAAAAAAGTTTTTTTTTTTTTTTTTTTTGTATTCCGGTCAGAATTCCAACCCCAAAAAACTCAGCGAAATTCCCTGACATACTACCCGGACCCGCCTAAGACGAAAAAATTTCTTTAGATAATGTAATAGCAGTTTTCTCAGTGGGTGCCCCGCCCAAAAATCAACTCTTGACACTGTCCCTGGGTCACCCACCTTCGTCCGTGTCCACCGCATATGTCGTTTTCTGTCCGTTGAGTAACACGCGCTTTACGCCCACACTTTCGTGAATGTGCACGCCCATCTCGCGGCAACGATCGCACAACAGACGGCAAAGGGACTGCACGTCGATGGTGGCATCGAGAGGAGAAAGGAGGGCTAACTGAAACACAGTGGAAGGAAATTTTTCAATGTTTTTTTTTGTTGTTGTTGTTTATCTTGATAAAAAGTTTAATTGTTATTTTATGCAATAAGCGGCTTCTTAACTAACAAAGGAGGGTGGCCATGTGTCCGTGGAGTTTCTGAATGAAATTGGTGGGTAGGTAAAGCACTCCTGGGCCTAAGAAAAGTTTTTTAATTTTTGCGGAATGAGCCCGCGTGCCGAGGTATGGCTTACCAAACTTTTTAAGTAAGAACCTAGGGGTGCTCTACCTACCAGGGATGTGCCGAATCGGAATCGGAATTAATCGGATTTTTGGCCATAATCAGAATCGGCGATGTAATCGCGGCTCGGCACATCCCTGCTACCTACCCACAAAATTTCATTCCTAAACTCCAATTACACATGGCCACCCTCCTTTGTAAGTGTATATATGTATAGCCAAAACATTAATTAGCTATTTTTATCAAATAGACCAATCGTTGATTTTTTGCTGGGTAGGCCAATCGTCCTAACGCCAAATTGAATTTTGGTAACAAACGCTCACTGACTTTGACATCCTCCGTGGCCACCATTGGCCATCGGCTGAGCATTTCGCTGGGACAGTCAATCAGTTCGGCTGCCGAATTGGCCGAGTCGGCGCTGAGACGGCTGAACAGACGCCGCGCTTGAACAGCAGTTTCGTCGCTGGACGCCAAATAGACGCGACCGCAGCGAGTGAACCCTTTAAAAATGAGTAAAATTGAAGGGGGAAAGTAAATACGACGGATAGGAAAAAATAATAATTTAAAAATTGGCATTTGAAGTCGGGAAATTTATTAACGAACTTGCCTAATGCCCTCTGGTTGTTCAATTCGGCGTACAATTCGTGCGATTTTCGCACGACGGACTGAAGAGAGCGATCCGGGTAAAAAGAAGGGTTGTCTAAAAAAATACGAATAAATTTAGCCAAAAATCTCTATTTTTTAGGATTTTAATAGAAGTTAAATGTAATTTCAAATTTCTCCTCACTGATCATTCCGGTGCTTATCCGTGTTGAATTATGGGCCCCAATGCTGACATTTACAGAAAATAACAATTTGAATAAAATGCGAAAAGTACCAATGACGTTCAAAAAGGAAGACATCTTTGGCACCTTGAAGAAACAAATGGTTTTTTCGTATAAAATATTGTTTTATTTGGCAATGACATCATTTCGCCTTACCACGCTTGGCCAAATGATAGCAAACTGACAGGCCGACCAATCCGCCACCAGCGACCACAATCGGACTCTTTGCCATATAATCAACACCTATCGATAGGCAAATAGTAAACAGAAAAGGGAAAGGAAAAAAACGCGCTGACAAAACAAAATCTGAAATAGGCGAGATTTGGGTCTAGATTTGTTGCTTAGGGCTGAATTTAATTTTTATAGTTTTTGTTGCGTCGTCTCTATCTTTTGACGGCATACGAAATAAAACAAGATGTAAAAAAATTGTGGCCAAAATATTTATTTTTAATCCGCTATTTTGGCTTGCACTTTAAATTGATCAAATCAATAGTGATGGGGGAGGGCGGGGGTGCCTATCAGTGCCGCCGGGGGAATTTTTTAGAATTTTGGTTTGGTTTATTAATAGAATTTAACTCAAAATGATCAAGTTTTTCAATTGGAAAAGTGGCATTTTTTAATGTTCAAAAACTTAAAATTTTATATTGGGTGGGCCGGTGGTGCCGATATGCGCCGCCGGAACATATCTGATAAATCAGAAACATTTTTGGTTTCTCAGATTTGGACCTCCAAATCTGAACAAATGGGAACCCTGCCATAAAGGGATGCCAGGCGGAGGACGGCATCTGCGCCTGTCTCTGCTGCTGCTGTGGTTGTTGTTGAGACTGTTCAATTCAACAACTGCTCCAATGGCACGGAATAAACGGGGGGAATTCTTTGGGACGGTCTAGAGCCCGGGTTCTCCTTAGAATTTCCTCTAAATTTGGTGCTAGTCCCTCTGGCGGTTCGACACGCGACCACTCACTGGTGGCTCGGCTCCAGTCGATGGCCTGTGGAGCAGGGATGTTCCGGGTGACCCGAATCCCGAAACCCGGTCTTTTTCTCGTCCCGAAACAACCCTGCTGTGGAGGCGCTGTCGCCTGGTCCGATTTGTGCCTCCGAATTCACACACTTTTATTTTTAATTTAATTGTACACAGACCATCAATGGCCTATGTTTCTAGACGCCAGAATCATACAAAATTGCCGATTTTCCAGATAGATATTTTACGATTACGTTGAGTAAAATTCGATTTTGCTTTTGGAAAAAAATAAAACAAAAAGAAGATGAAATTCAACAAATAAGGAAATCTTTTCTTTTTTCATAAATTAAATCGATTAATAAAATTGGGGATTTTGGAGGAGGGCCATTTCAGTATGGAAAGTGCAAGTAAAAAAGAATATCCTTTTATATAAAATAATATTTAATAAATTGTGAATTTTATATTTTAATCAAAATTTTATAATATTTTAATTATAAAATCGGTTTCATTCTTAAAGAATTCAGTGAAAAAATGCACTTTCTTCATTTAAATAATGCGAAAATTGTCTTACTTTGGAAAATTTTCAATGGCAAAATCTAAACTGAGGATATAGGGATAAATAGTTTTTTTGATTAAACAAAATGTTTTTAAATAATTATTTATATTTTAAAAATAAAAATAGAAAGAAAACGCATTATTATTTTATAATTAAAATATTATAAAATTTTTATAAAATATAAAATAAGAATAATTAAATATTATTTTATTTAAAAGGATATTCTTTTTTACTTGCACTTTTCGTACTTCGTCCTCCAAAAATATGTATATACAAGAGCACATATAAATGATTGCAAAAAATGGGGAGCAGCCCTGTCGTCGCGTACGGTTCGTCGCGGGTTTTTTCGTCGCCGAATTTTTCGTCGCAGGACGTTTCGTCGCTCCCAGTTCGCCGCCCATCATAAAATGACTTTTTCGTCGCCGTAATCAAAAATTTCTTACAAACCAAGTTAAAAATACGTTTTTCGTGCTTATTAGTCCATTGCATATTAGCAAAAAAAGGTTTGCATTTGCATACAAATACGGGCCCTAATCATAATATAGAAAGATGCGTAAATAAATGAAAGAATAAAAGCTTTCAAGATAAACAATATCAAAATTGAAAAAGCCATTTTTAACGGGCGACGAACTGGGCGTGATGAAGCGTCCCGCGACGAAAAATTCGGCGACAAAAAACCGGCAACGAAAAATCCGCGACGAACCGTACGCGACGAAGCGACCCGAACCCAAAAAATGGGCCAATTCCCTCACATGGCATAATTCCCTTAAAATCTGTTCGAATCGGTTTTATTGTCACACGGGCGACGGTGTGCCGACGACAAAGTCGTCCAATGCGACCACTGACGGAGGACGCGACAACGACGGAAGAGGGAGGCCGAGACTGTTGCCATTTTTGAATTTTCTCGCGTAAAATAAATTTGTTAATTTTTGGTCCCTTCCCACCGGTGCCGGCTTTGCTTCCTCTGCTGATGGGTCGGCCCGTTCCCTTTGCTGCCGCCGTCGTAAACATTCAGCAGCAAAAGGCTATGACTGCTGTCCTCGCGCCTCCGCTCTTCGCTCAGTTCATTTTCGTAGGCCAACGGACGGAGGACATGGAATTGACGTGAAGCGAACTCTCTGGAGGGAAAAAAAAACAATGAAAAATGTTCCCCCGAATTTCAAAAAATTTATATCGACGCCGGTGGGGACAATTGAGCGCCAAATAAGATTTATTTTAATAATTATTGAACTATTTTCTATGGCACGACAAAGCACCAATTTATGATATGATCAAATAATGGCTAATATCGGCCCTTAAGTCTCCAAATTTCGGGGGTATAAAACGGGTCATACATGTTTTTCCTCTCTCACTTTATTATTTGTCATTAGTCATTACGTACAAAAATAAATTAATCAAATAAAAATTATTTTCACAAATTTTAGAGTTGTCCCGGATCATTTTCGAATCCTTCATTAGTCCCTAATTAATTCTATCATTATGACGAATTTTAAATTTTTCCCTCATAATTAATCCGACCTCCATAGGTACTTGACAATGTCAACGACGACCAATTCACCCGCATTTGTGGCCACCAATCGGAGAATGAACAACTGAATTAAAATATGACGCAAACTGAGAAAATAAAAATAAATGCTTCTTTGGACAGTGATTGAAAGATTCATTTATTAAATAATAATTTTTACAGAATTTTATTTTCATATTCTGTTGAAAGTCGCTTCAGCAAAATATATGAACTTTCTAATTCTATCAAACTTATTTAAATTGGGGCCACCGGGGTTTCGGCCCCGGGATCGTTTCGATCCTAAGCCAAAAAATAGAAAAAATTTCCAAATTTTTTTTTAAAGATTTTAAAAAAAAAGTAAAAAAAATGAATAATTTTTGTAAAATCTTAACAATTTTGAAAAAAGCTCTTTGCAATCAATATGTAGTTATTTTGAATTTGATAACTTTATTTTATTTTAGCTTTTTTTGTTTGGCTTGGTGCCAAAACTGCCCCGACCCTTTTTAAATTGATTTGCTTTGTAAAAAATTAATGACCGTCAACTGCACTGATTGGTGGCCAAATGAAAGCAGCAAAACTGTTTTTCCATTTCCCTTATCTCCTCCAACTATTAATTACCCCGTCCGATTTGAGGAATTCGTCCACAAATTTGTCCACCGAATGCGCACTTGGCACCCGAAATGGTCTTCTGCCGATGAATGTTGGCATTTGTTGTGCCATTTCGCCCTCTTCCGTTGTCCATTTTTGCTGCTGTTGTTGCGAGTATTTTGGCATTCTGCCACCCCCGTTGCCCGCAGCATTTCGCTGCTGTTCACTGTGCTCCGCAATTTGCATGAACTTCAGCACGTAGTCCACCCGGGCGACGTGCAACAGAATGTTGGTGAGCCAAAACAGTGCGGAACAACTGAGAATTTTCACATTGGCACGACATGAACAAAAAAGCGCCTTTTTATGGTTCATGTCCATTGGAAAGTGAGGGGACACCGCAACAGAAAAGAGTCGAAAGTCTAACCGGTCGAACGACGACATCCTTCGGACTCGCAAATTTACCCGGGGCTTATAGAACCGGACCAAAAAAAAAAAAAAATCAAACGTCGTGGCGCACAGAAGCAGACAGTACCAAAGCCAAAAGAAGGCGAACACCTTGGGAAGAAGAAAGAAATGAAGAAAAAGAAGAGGAGGCGGAGGAGGAGGAGGAAGTGGATACTTTTTCATTGATGATATTAATGATCAGAGCACATTGGACAGTGTACCTAAAAAATAATCGAACAATTAATTAATTATTATATGGAAATATTTAAATAATTTTTATTAAATATTCTAAGAAAAATAGTCAAACAATTAATTAAATAATTATTTATTATATGGAAAATATTTAAATATAATATCCTAAAAAATAGTCAAACAATTAATTATTTAATCATGTTAAATTGTTTAAATGTGAATAATTATTAATTGTCATTCTTTTAAATGGACAATACAATGAGAGACAATGGCAGGCACTAAGCCTACCACCACGACGATGGATGGACCACTCACACTACCTGTTCAAATTGGCCAAGTAACGCACTTCGAAGTCACAGAGAGTGACGCGCGGAAAATGGCCGGACCTTGGAGAAGAATTGGCTTTATAAGGCGCGCGATTCTTTGGCAAAATATATTTGTCCAAACTGTGCCGTTTCCCTCACTTTGTCCACGGCTTTCCCTCGTAAAGGTCGGACAGAACCGAAAAAAAATTTGCAAAATTTAAATTTGGACGCTTTTAATTTTAAATTTTTTGTTTTTCACTTGAAATCCAAACAGAAAATGGTCTTTTGAGGTCAACGCGGCATTGAGAAGCGCAAATTGGAGCATAATGTTGAGGGAATAGCACACTTTGATGAACACGTACAGGGAACAGACCAAATGGCCGTTTACCAGCCGAATTGGGTTGAAACGGGTCATTGTCGAGGCGTACGGGTGGGGCCGATTTTGGATCTAAAAAAAAGTTATTAACATTAGGAAAATTTTGAATAATTTCCATCGATATTGTTTGGATTTTTAAAATTTTCAGAGGGAGGACGAAGCGGGGTAAACTGTGATACACTCCAAAAGGTCGCTGGCCAAAACGCCGCTGAGACATAATGTCGGCGAAAAAAAATAAAAACTTTTTTTTTTTATTAAATTTTTTCTTGACGAATTTGAAAGTCCAAAAAAAGTTTTAGAACATTAAAATTTTCTGAATTTCTTTTATCCCCTAAAGATTTTGTTCGAATCCCCTCTTTGGAGTTCGGAATTGGGTCGAATTAATGGCATATTGGTGATCAAAAAGGGCCACAAAAAACCGCCGGACCCAAAAAAATTTTTTGAAAACGTTTTGCAAAGAATTTGGTCTGATCACTGAAACTATGCAACAAATGCTCCCCCAACACACTTCGCACATGTCCAACATTTCGACAAATGTTCGTGACACTGCGCCCACCATTCGTTCTCTCTCTTCCGCGTCGATCACTGAACGCGCTTCGCAAGCGGCCGAAATCAGATGCTGAATGTTTGTACCTGTTGGCAAACAAAAGGAGCGAAATTTGGGGCCAAAGCGATCAAAAAAAGGGGAAAAAAGATAAAGAAATGGACCATTTTGCCAATTGAGCAATCGCCACAGAATACAAGGCAACGAGAACATCAGTGCTTGTGCGATCAGAATGAATGGCACCTGAACAAAAAGAGTGGCAAAAAAAAATGCCCGAAAAAAGATGAGTAAATAAATTCTGTAAAATGATGGCACCCATTGGTAATAGCCAATTTGTTGTCCTAAAATGGGGCAAAGTAAATGCACAATATCATTCAATCCAACCGATCACCTTCTCGCGCTTCATGACTGTCCGGAATGTGCTCATACATTGGCACCCTGCCGATGGGAGAAAATAATTCCGACCATAAAATTGAAAAGTGATCTGCTGGGGGCTTTATGGGCTACCGGTCCGAGTGTCGAATTGAACAAAAAATTTCCGAGTGTCGAATGGCCCAGAAAAAGCCAATTTGGCTTTTGGTTAAAAAATGAAAACATAAAAGCCTAGACCTAGTCGAGCTTAAGCTTATGCCTAAGTTTAAGCCTAAACTAAGCCCTAATTTCAAAGTTAGCGTCTATTTAAAACTCGTAAAAATCGTTGACACTCGGACATTTTTTACACTATTCGACACTCGAACGTTCGACACTCGGACAGGAAGCGGGCTTTATGCACGTCTCGTGGTTTAGTAAACCGTGGTTAAGGACCGACCTTAACATGGTATGCTCATCTTTAACCATGGTTAACAAAACCGTGGTAATTTTCGCAAATAAAAAATTATTTATTAAAATTCTGATTAATCATTTGGATTGCGAGTAAAATTACACTAGAAAAAAATATTTAATTAATTAATTATTTTTATATAATTTAAATTATCAAATAAATTCACGTTAATCACAACTCGAGTTGTGGTAAAGACTCCTTAAGAACGATTAAACCACGGTTAACTGCGTTGGTTAAGCTCTAAAACGCGGTACGGGTGCACCTTGTTTCCCCCCCCAAAAATTTAAAAAAAAAAAACTTCTAATTCTTAAAAATTTTTCTCTAATAAATTACTAGGAATTTTTTTCAGGCAGGATATTTCAAGAAAAACTTAAAAATTTCGGAAAATTTTCGAAAAATTTTGAAAAATTCCAAAAATGCAAAAATTTTAAGTGTTTCTTGAAGCTGGTACTGAAACGTGCGGCACTGAAATGAGTTGCTCCGATAAACCGCGAGACGAGCATAAGACCCCAGCTGCTGATCAATCGGACGGACCAATATGTGTTCTGAATCCAGCAGAACGCCTCGATGTACTGCTCCATGCTTTCGCGCGAGTGCGGGTTCACCCAACATTCGATGGGCGAGCCGCCGAACTGTTTGGCGGACACGACAAGGCACGCGATGGCCAACATGATGGGCGTGTAATAGTAGTTGAGCCGGTCCACCACATCGTCGTCGCCTGGAGCAAAGAAAAAAGGGGCGTGGGAGGGACGGAGAGAATGTACGGTCGAGTCGATGAGAGAATGTTTTTGTTTTGTTTTTTTGATTTTTTATTACCGCGAAGGCGCAACGCGGAAATGAAAGTGCGCGCCAACGTCGCTTGGAAGAACATGTCCGTGGTGGCACCCGCTGTTGCGGCGGCCGCCGTTCGGCTCAACGGCTCTGTGCCAGTGACAGCAGCGCTGAAAGTGCCACCGAACAAATTTTTGGCTCTTTGAAATGCCATCAAAAAAAACAGTGAGTGAATGTGTTTCAGAGGGAGGGGGGGGGGGCGGCTGAGTTAAAGGGGGGGGGGGGGGGGGGGGAGGGCACCACTCAATGAGAAGGGTCCTTTCCCATCACAAAAAACACTCTGTGCCGGCACCAAATGATTATTAAAAATGTATTTATGATGCCATTTGCAGAGTTAATCTTTCATAAACACTTCCGTTTTCGTTTTTAAGACACTTAACTCACTCACTCTGTGGTGTAAAAGAGTTTTAATCCTGGAAAATGAATAAATGAAAGAAAAAAAAAAGTGTTTAGAATGTCGATTTAAAATTTTTTAAAACGGTTTCAAAATAAATTTGGGAAGAGAGAGCCATAGGTTCATAAGAAAAATGATTAAATTTTGGGTCCATTGGCACTGACAGAGAGGGACAGACAGATGAAGGCCAAGGAAGAAAGGCACACACACACATTTTGATTAAATTCTCGTGGAAAAGGCATATATATATAAATGAGAACATGCACATACGTTCTCAGCACACCTCACTCATCTCAACAAATCATCCCTATCATCAATTTTCCATCTGAAAATTTGTCTTTTTTTTTTTTGGATTTTTCTGTCAAAAATTATTATTTGTTTTTTTTTTGAAAAATGAAAAGACATCATATGCCAAGCATTTTGAATGAACCATTGCTTTTTCTGATGTGGTGGTCTCTCTTTTTCTCTTCTCTCGACAAATTTTTGCTCGTCCAACCGTGCCAATTAATAACAATCCATTAAAAGCTTAATGTATTTATTCAGCGCCTTAGTGATTTTGTGTTTTGTGTACACACAGAGGCAAAAAGTGGGGAAAAAACGCCGCCGGGGTAACCATCCCAAAAATTTGATTCCCAATTTTTGCTACCGGAATTCTTGCCAACAATTAAATTTAAACAACCCATAAAGTTCTAATGGCCCAAACCTAACCCAATTCACTTACAGAAGTGATGCGCGTCGCCATGTGCCGGCGGCGTCCGCACCAGCGGCGTTCGGAGAAATCATCGGCAAAATGAAAGAGTAATGAGTGAATAAAAAATGAACAAAGGCAACGGGGGGGGGGGGAAGGGGAAGGGGAGGAAGTGTCGTGCCACAAATTAATAAATATTGTTTTGGTTGGCAACGGTTGCCTTTGTGCCAACTGCTGCTTGTACAAATGCAAAACAAATGGCGAAAAATCACGCTCCAATTAAGGCAATGCCGGGGGGGGGCAAAGAAAAAACATTGGTGGACAGAAGCAACAAAAAAGGGGTGGAGGAAATAAAATAAGAAAATTTAATTTTTCAATTTGACAATGAGGTACATATAATATAATAATAATGACACAGAGAGAGAGAGAGAGAGTGAAATGAAAATGGACGAAAAAATCCCCCAAAAGTGGCGGACGGATTATGAAAATGCGACTGTTAGCCGACGGATTTTCGCGCACTTGAGAATAAAAGTATCAAAAATGTCCAAGTTGTCCCTGCTCCCTTTTGCGGTTTACACTTGCCCTTAATGAACGTACACTGTGGCCATTTATTCCGTTAAAATAATTAATTCATCAAAAAACCCGGAGGGGAGGGGGGCGACACCCGTGAGAACTTTTGAGATTGAACACTTTTTATTCTATTGAGATAATACAGAAAAAGTGTGTAATTCGCAAGCAAAAAAAAAAGTGTTGGCTGAAGTGCGGGACATTTTCAGCGAAGGGGGGGGGGGGGGAGGGCACAAAACCACGTAAAAAAAAGAAAAAAAAACAAAAACTAAATGTTCGAGAAAACAATTCCCAAGCGAGGTACGCGCCGGGCCCACCCTTACCAAGCCACTGACTGGAGGGCAAACAGTTTTGTTTGAAAAATGATCATTAATGAAAAATATAACTTGAATTTTTAATTTTAATTTAAAACAAAAATATTTTGGACCTGCCTATTAGCACGGTCTCTGTTTTTCTATGGTATTTCCAAATTTTAGTTTTTTTTTTTCTATATTTGCCCACATTTTCTCTGCAATTTGGCAAATTAATTCTTTGTTTTTAAGTTAGAAACGTAAATTATTGAGGATCAGTCAGAATAAGCATATAAAATGGCAGTTCTGCTCTTACAAATTGAATATAGGTAATATGTTCGATTTTGAATCTGGGCCCTATGAACCACATTTAGCACCCTTTTTACCAAGGATCATTTGCATTTTCATTCAAATTTAAGGGTGGTGTAAACATTCCAAATCAGATAAATCAGGACATATCCGATCCCTGGACTAAATCGTTTCCGAAAATTCAGTCATTGAATCCTTTGTTGTTTTTCGTGCATTAATTAAAAAAAGAATGTCAAATAATTTAACAATTTTAAGCAAACAAAATATGTAAAAAATGCTATTCAAAACTTTTAACTTCTTTCACCAAGACAACACAAAACAAACAAATAACAAATGAGTAAAAAAGAGTCAAGTTTATCATCTCAGCATTTGTTACACTGTGCTCGTTCACAAGTTCTTGGCATCAGTTCATCATTTTCCCGCTTGAGATTTTGACGGTTGCTAAAATGACAGTTGGTTGGTGAAGCAGACGGACGGCATTGCTCAATTTACTCACCGCATATTCCGAGAGTCCAGGAACTGGCGTGGGTGACTGAGCCACGGCTTAAATTGACAATTGAAATGGCTAAATTATCATGGAAGAACATTGTTCCACCCACCTGCGTAGGTCGACGTTTTGGGCATCTGCGAATTTGCCATGGTGCCTTGTGCCGCGCTCTGTGCCAACTTGGAGCCGTCTTGTGCTGCGCTATGTGCCATCCTGGAGCCGTCTTGTGCTGCGCTATGTGCCATCCTGGAGCCGTCTTGTGCCGCACTTCCCTGCTGCATTTCGTCCATTGATGGAGGCATTTGTTGTTCGTCAGTTTTCTGTAAATGTTGAAAATTTTTTGAAAAAAGGTTAAAATTTTAAAAATTCATCAGTCACCTTCCCACCGCCACAGCATTGCGTGACGATCACCAACACAGCAGCGACAACGATAGACATCAGCACTTGAAGAGAAAATGATTCGGACAAGAGATAGTCGACCATCGCTGGGAATTGTTGTTGAGACAGCGTAATAATAATAAACGAAGGAGACGCGCACAGAAATGAAAAGGAGAGGGGAAATGAATTGCCTTATATACCACCCACTTGAGCAGTTAGGAAAAAGAAATGATATCGAACATTTTCATGCAAAATTTTGTATATAAGGAGACAAAATTGTCCAGAATTATTCATATTCGTTCTTGCCTTCTTCAATTACAACTATTCCCATTATTATTTCGAGGTCGGTTTCGACTTCGTATCGCCTCACCATCAATTCAATTCTAACTTTTTTCATCATTTTCAGCTCTGCAATCTCAACACAGCAAACACCGATGTCCGGGACTGGAAGTGGACGAAAGAAGAAGTCGGGTACTGCAACACAAACACCGCCACATCCAAGAGACCGAACACGAGAGAGACCCACAACAGAAGGGGGACGAGACGCGAGAACTGAGCAGCATCGTCGACGAAACCGAGAGGAACCGGCTGCGCAAATTGCACGCGACACTCCAATTCCCAAATGGAAGGACACGCCTGAATTCTTCACCGCCCTGGAATGCTTCGTCAACGATACCATCACCAGGCCCGTGGAGGATGTGGTCAACGAATTCACGCAGCTGAACGATCTGCCGCGCGCTGAGCCGTCACGCGAATTTTTACGGTCAGTTAAATTTCACCGTTGAGTTCTGAATGATGTTCTAACTTTTTCTTCCCTATTCTTTGCCACAGGAACATGGACTGCAATCGCTACCGAGATGTGATCTGCGCTGAGCAAAACCGAGTGCAACTCAACAACGGCCGATACATCCACGCCAACTGGATCGGCACCTTGGGCGAGTTCCGCTTCATCTGCACTCAAGGACCACTTCCGACTACCTGCGAAGACTTCTGGACAATGATCGTGCAGGAAAACATTGAAGGCATTGTGATGCTGTGCGACACCGTTGAACTCAACCGGATCAAGTGCCACCAGTACTGGCCGACAGCGGACAACAAGGTGGGTCGATTTTTTCCAATTTTGTGCGTTATATTTATTCCCCTTTTCTTCTCCCCTTTTAGGTCATCCGATACGGCAACAACCAGCAGATCACGGTCAAATTCATGAGCGAACACCTTGTGGAGGGCGCGCTGTACAAGACCGAACTTGTTGTTGGAGCTCCACATTTGCAACCAGGCCTCCTGCGCGTCAATCATTACCACTGGCGACAATGGCCCGACCGCGGCGTTCCGCAAAACGACCTGGCCCCGCTCCGTCTGCTGCATCACGTACAAGGGATCCGACGATCGGTGGTTCACTGTTCAGCCGGTAAGCAAAACACCAAAAATTTGGGACCATCAATTAATTAAATTATTCCCTTTATAGGAATCGGGCGGACTGGAACACTTGTTGCGGTGTATTTGGCCAACCAAACGTTGCATCTCGGACATCGCCTCAACATCTTCGTCCTTCTTCGTGAACTCCGACGACAACGAGCTCAAAGCGTGCAAACCCTCGACCAGTACATCTACATCTACTACGTCATCTTGCGGTGGATTTCAATATTTTTAGCTATCCAAGCAAGAATAACTTCTTTTTTTTCAGCTATGCACAAAACAAGGCGCCAAAGCTGAAGATCGACGTGCCCGCGCTCGCTGCCTTCCTGCAAGGACTGAGCGGCTTGATGAGAAGGGGATGAACTGTTGATGTCGCCGAGCTGACGAAGAAAGGGATTGGCTGCTGTATCGTAATTGAGATGTCATTTCATAGCCGCGAAACTTATTGTCAGTGCCGTAAAGTGATCATAATGCTCATATTGTAATTGTTATTGCCCATAGTGCTCATATTGTAATTGTTATTGCCCATAGTGCTCATATTGTAATTGTTATTGCCCATAGTGCTCATATTGTATTTGTTATTGTCCATAACGCGCCACTTGAAGTGTAAGTGTTGTCACCATATTCATAAAGTGATCATAATGCTCATATTGTAATTGTTATTGGCCATAACCCACCACTTGAACTGTATGAATTGTCACTGTGTGCATAAATTAATTTGTCACTTGAAAATTTGGGGCGATTTTTAAAATGATTGACAATATAAATGAAAATCTTGTGGGGATGGTAAAATTTATGAAAAATATTAAGTACGAGTTGGGTAACGATGTACAAGTTGGGGAACTAAGTACGAGTCGGTTTTTTACCATTTTGAAAACGTAAATTATTGAGGATCAGTCAGAATAAGCATATAAAATGGCAGTTCTGCTCTTACAAATTGAATATAGGTAATATGTTCGATTTTGAATCTGGGCCCTATGAACCACATTTAGCACCCTTTTTACCAAGGATCATTTGCATTTTCATTCAAATTTAAGGGTGGTGTAAACATTCCAAATCAGGACATATCCGATCCCTGGACTAAATCGTTTCCGAAAATTCAGTCATTGAATCCTTTGTTGTTTTTCGTGCATTAATTAAAAATAGAATGTCAAATAATTTAACAATTTTAATACTTGGATTTTATATTGTTTTGGAAAAAAAAAAATTTCCCGTTTCCCGCCGGGATTCCCGCGAAAACTTTAAAGTGCATAATGCTTTTATTTTGGAACGCATAAAACAACATCCATAATATTAAATGAGTTTTAATAAAAAAAATAAAGAAAGAAAATCACGCGATGCTTTTCAAGTCGGATGAATCTCATCAAGCCCATCAGCACAGTTGAACTGGACAAGCAACGCAATTACACCACAAATATATATATATTTAAAAAAGGGTAAAAAAAGCATCGCATCATTAAATAAAAAATGAAATGAAAGAAAATGTGGGTGGGCAGAAAATTTGTATCTTTTGAGTGTGGAAGAGGTCTGTGATAAAAAAGAGCAGGTTTTATGTTTGAGGATCTGTCTTCTCAAGAGGAGTCCACACGCGTCAGTCAATTGATCATTAGCAGCATATCGTCAGCTGCAACAACAAAACAGCAGCAACACGACTCGACTCGCTCCCGTCATTAAAGTTTGACCCGTTTGAACATCGGCTGCTGCTGAGCCGCGCCATGTCCATGTCCGCCACCAACGCCGGCTCCGCCACCGAGCAGCATGGCCTCCTCGGCGGCCGAAACCGCGGAGCCAAACGGACTCATCTGCAACATTCCGCAGCACAGCGGGGACAGCAGAGAAGCTGAATGGGGTGCGGCGTGGTAATGGTGGTGGTGCTGTTGTTCGGCGACAACAGTGGAAGTTGCAGCAGCAGCGGTGAACACGTCGACGACGCTGTTTTGGTCCACGACGGCACACATTGACGACGGCATCAGCGCTTCGTCGGCAGTCCCGGCGGCGGCGAATACCAATGACCAGGGCCTCTTCCGATTGCGCGAACGACGCTGCTGCTGCTGTTGGTCGTATGAAATTTGGTCCAAGTCGGTGAGCAACGACGACGCATGGTTCAGGCGCAAAAAGTCATTTGGGCCGCCTATCGCTTCGGACGGAACCTAAGGAGAGAAAAAACACACGAGTTAATTGGTTGATGGAACTTGTCAGGACGCTAGTTTATAAACCCTCTAATTTTCCTATCATTTGTTTAAATGGGGCGCTTAAGTGGCAAAAAAAAATTGCATTAGAAACCTTCATTTCCGGAACAAGGACAAAATTTCACGGGGGAAAAAATTGCCCAAAAAAGGATAGGATAGTTTTCTTAGAGCAATTTTTTTGAAATTTCATTGGCAAATTTTTTTCTCGGCGAAATTTCGGCGGCGAATTGGTGCAACCCTCTTCTTTTTGTCCACCATTCTCACCATGTTGACGAGTCCTGCCAATTGATGGCGTTCGTCCAATTCCGACTTTCCCACAAAGTACAGTTTGCCGTCGATGGTGTCCGCTTCTGTGTCAGTCAAAAGTTCGTCGGGAAATTCCTCAGCATATTGCTGCTGCTGCTTTTTGCCGCTTTGCTGCTGATCAGTGAAAAAGCGCCAACAGTCGTTCACTGAAGCCGATTCTTCGCCAAAACTGAAAAAAGCAAAAGTGACGTGAAATATTTAAATATCAAATAAAAGGCCATATTTTTAAAATTTATCTGTCAGTATTCGTACAACAAAAGGTCATCGGCGCATCGTTTGTTCACAAATGCATTTATGATTTTTTTGCTATGCGCCGATAGGTGCAATAAAGCCCAAAAAAGGACAACCCGAATTACGGGAGTAATCAGAATTAAATGTTTGTTTTTGTTTTCATTCAAATGCCAATGCCACTCACAGACTGTTGGTGTGGCGATTGTCCGGTATCGGCACTTTGTGAAAGTCGTCGTCGAATGCGTTCACCGCTTTCCATTCGCCGCCCACCGTTGTCAGTGTCTGACGGTTTTGCGTTGACAAAGTGCTGCTCCCATTGGCGTCGTCCTTTTCCGTCGTGCCGTCCATGCTTTCCTCCCCGTCCTCTTCTTCCTCCTCCTCTTCGTTCCCGATGCCATCATCTTTGTCATCTCCCGTTCCGTCAAGTGTCGTCATGGCCATCGTCGTCGTCCTCTGCTGTTGTTGTTGGCGTCGCGCGTTGTCCCCTTTTCCATGTCTTTCCATCATGCGTCTCTCATTCACTCGCATCTTTTGCTCATCATCAATTTCATCCCCAAAATCGTCCATTTCCATTTCGTCACCAAATTCGTCTGACGATCCGTTAGTGCCGCTTCGGCACGACGAAATGTTGAAAGACTCGTCGAAAGACTAAACAACAAAAAATGCTTACTTTTTGAACTCCCTAATGCTCAAGCCAAAAAAAATAAAAAAAGTTTCAAATTGTTTGTAATTTAGGGTGCAAATTTGCATGAATTCCTCCGTTTTTTTGCCAGAATTAAAATAGAACGTTATTTTATTGTGGGCAGGGAGGGGGGGCGGGTAAGGTCGTGACAATAGTGCCGACGGGGAAAATTTTGGGAACCTGGGTGTTTTTATTAAGTGTTTTGACCCAATATTTTAAAATTTAGAAACTAAAGGTAAAATTTTTGAAAAATTAAATGAAATTTGTGGTCAAAATGTGTTAAATTTTTCCGGCTGTGACCAGGTCTAAAGTGGTTCGAGACCGACCCGGAATTTCCGTCTTGGTCCCTGTTACGCTCTGCTCTAATTTGAACTCGCCTGATTCGAGGAAGAACAATTGGAGGTGGGCGACGACAGTTCGCGCGACTGGCGGTCTTGCGCAAGCATTTGTGACACGAAGTTTTTGATTAAAAGTCTAAATAAAAAGTCTTAACAAAAAGTCAAACAAAGAAGTAAACAAAAGCAGTGAAGTTTAAGCAACAATTAAATTGTCTTTTTTCAACCAATTTAAGTTAACGCATCACTTCAAAGGGATTAAAACATTGTTACAAAGTAATGACCAAGACGACCAGAAATGGTCTTTTTGTTTGTTTGTTCTTGTCCATTTTTTTTCAATTTTGCAATTTAAAAGCGCTTTTTAATACCACCGTTTATTTTTATTTTTTGGTTGACAAATAACAGAGTTAGTTTTTATCTGACCGACGACAATTGAATGGTTCCCGGGAAGTGGTGAGAGGAGATTCATACCCCCACTTAGTAAAAGAACTTTATTTTTGGATATGACACAAAGCAAACACATCTCCCTTAATTTTGCTAACAGAAATTTGAATCAGTAAGGTTAGGACTTCCCGTTTCTTTTCTTCTTTTGTTTTGCTCTTAAATTCGCTGCTCCCTCACCTCTTCCGCATTGCTGCCCCACCACACGAGGCCTTCTTTTTGTCGGCCTTTTTTGAGCACTTTTCCATTGCCAAATTGCACATGTACGAGAATACATCGTCAGTGACAGTCGCAATTTCAACAGGCAATTGGCAAGGCATAATTAATTAGGCGCTAAAGAGGGTAAGCAAAATTTATTTATATTTATATTTCAATTTTAAAAATGAGATGAATGACATTAAAAGATATTGAGAATTTTTACTTTGTACATATGCCCTAGCTCTTTCTTTTTATTTCTTACTATTTTTAGTTACCACGCGCTGTTACTGTGCACTTTAATGCATGTAACTATGTACATAAATAAAACCAGGAAATTAAAAGGCGGAAATAAACTTGGCACTTTTTGTAAAAAAAAATTCGATTGCCTATTAACCATTTCAAAAACAAATGTGGTAGAGCTATAGTATTGTATAATATCAATTACTATTATGTAAATGTCATTTCTTAAATTAGCCCTTTTCCAAACTGGAAATCAATTAGTCGTCGCCCTAATGCTAATCTCTGCCCACCCTAATCGCTGACCGAATTTGTTTTTTGTGCTAACATTTTGCTTTTCGTTTCCTTACTTTCCATTTTTCTGTCATTATGTTTTCCCTTTTGCGCACATTTTGCAAAAATGAAAATGGACGCAACATTTGCTTTTCGCATGCCATGTCCTTTCCTCCTTGCTAAATTAATGACGATGACGTAATTTTGGCGTCATCATCGATTCGTTTTGCCCCTCCCCTTTACCCTTACACCCATCACACATTTCACTTATGCATTGAATGCATTTGAATCGATAGGATTTGGAAGAAATCATCGTCGTTTTTCCCCCGTTTTCCCCACTTTACACCCCCCCCCCCGCCCCCTCTCCCTCATTCCTTAGTCAGTCTTCGTTCTTCAGGAATAGATGTATGTAATGATGACGGGGTGAGGGAGGAGGGGAGGGTAAAGAACGGCGGAAGGGACGCGGGCGTGAATTTGATTTTTTGGATGAATCGCTATGGGAAAACGCGTCCCCCATTTTACCACACCCATTCCATTCCTTCTTTGTGGAAGAGAATGGTGGATGTGTGAAATTGTGTCTGTGAGCAGCAGCAGCAAGCAGCCTGGGAGGTGTTTGTGGGAGGAAAAGAGGGGACAGACGGAAGGGAGGGGGGGGGGGGGGCGGGGGGGGGGGGGGGGGAAGGCGAGGACATTTCTTTCGTAACAGGCAGTGGAGAAATGCTAACACTACTACTACTACTGCCGCTGTTACTTGGTTGGACCCCAAAAATTGTGACGCTTCCCCCTGTGGGGTGGGGGGATGTCTATGCATTTCATCATCATCACAAAAATGGGTGGGGTAGGCCTAGCGGGGCGCCCTTCGCTTCCCCTCCAGCAATATGTAGTCCTCCTCTCTTTTAGCCTGTTTAGTGGTGTTGGCGGAGATCGCTCTGCTCCGTCATCACTGTCTCTCACCCAACAGCAGCGGCAGTAGGACTGGTTGTTGGGCGAAGGAAGGGGGAGCACTGAAATGAATGAATGAATGGAGGGAGGGGAAGACTGATGGTTGGAGAGCTTGGGCTGTGTTGGTTGGGTGTGTTGTTGAGAAGGGGAAGAGAAATGCGAGGGAGGGGGGGGGCAAATCGATGGGTCTCTCCGCCGTTTCCCAACTCTCTCGCCATCCATCCCCCCCATTATCGTGTGTTGGATGAATGCTCGGAGGGGAGGGAGAATGGGATGGTGTGACGACGACGACCGAGCTGTGTGTGTGACTGAATGGGATGGGGTGGAGTTTTGTGACCCGCCCCCTTCCATCTCTGTTCGTCTGCATATGAAAGACTGTGTCAATGGAGAGAGTGAGAGAGAGAGAAGGCAGTTAGTTGATGGCAACAGCGCGGAAAAAGAGTCAGAGAAAGTCACTGCCGAGGAAGAGAGATAATGGAAAATGGAGAGGACGAGGAGGACAAAGAGGATGCATGAGTCACAGCATTGGGAGGGGAGTCGGGGTCGTCGCTCGTTTTTGTCGTCGGGTTTTTCGTCGCTTTCTTTTTCGTCCCCGGATTTCGTTTCGCCAGGCGTTTTTTTTTCCTTGGCAGTGTTTAAAATTCGCAAAAATTAATGCTTTGTTTAAATTTACACCGCATTTATGTCTACTGTTTCGATGATCCATCAAACT
This sequence comes from Heterodera filipjevi, assembly GCA_039877585.1. Classification (NCBI taxonomy): domain Eukaryota; kingdom Metazoa; phylum Nematoda; class Chromadorea; order Rhabditida; family Heteroderidae; genus Heterodera; species Heterodera filipjevi. The sequence goes on along the minus strand of JBDPZO010000007.1, from coordinate 9,961,726 downwards.
TTGTTTTTGTATAATTATTTGGGCATAATTCGACCATTTTCCCGTATAGTCCATGAAATTTCCTTTTCAATTACGTGCCAACCAGGGCTGCACGAAAATCTCAAAAAAAAATTTCGAAACGAAAACGAAACGAAAAAGGTCTTTCTGAACGAAACACGAAACGAAAACGAAAAAATAAATTTTCAAAAATCGAAAACGAAACGAAAATTTTTTCCGTACGAAACGAAAACGAAAAATCGAAAAAATATCAATTTTCGACGAAACGAAAACGAAAAAACCGAAAAAATTTTAAAGCTATCTTTACTATATGTTTAATCGCAAAATTTTACTAAAAATAAAGCCTTAAAAATTATAAAAAATTTTTTTCTAAACGAATTTGTCACCAAAAATTAATTTTGAAGGATTTTGACAAACTTGACGAAGGAATTATGGTCAAGAGGTGCCGATAGGCGCCTATAAAAAATTTGAAAGATTTGTCATTAGGTTTTAGCCAGGGGATCCCAAATGAAAATTTTCAAAAGCCTCATTCGGGTAAAAAAGCCTCATTAAGAAAAACTTTTATTCAAAGCGCACAAAAACAGTAAAAATGATCACTGTTATATTTTCACTAATTAGGATTTTTTAGGCTCTTTTTGATGAATTTTTTAATTTTAATTTTTAAACATTTAAAAGAGGCAGGGGCCGGAGATGCTGATAGGCGCCGCCGGAGAAAATTTTGAAAATTTTGAGGATTTTGGTAACCGATTTTACAACCAAAAAAGTCCACTTTTTATGTGTTTTTGAGAAAAATTTTGACTTTTCCAAAAAAAAACGATAGAATTTGAGAAAACGGAAAATTTTAGCTATCCATTTTTAAAATTAAATTTTATTTTTTTATTCATCTCTAGTAAAAATAGTTTTGGAAATAAAATTAAAAAATGTCAACTGGAATCGAACTCCTGACAAAATTAAGACGTCAACACTGTAGCACTCACCACTACACCACTCAAACTTAACTAGGAATTATTTATTTTAATTACAAAAAGTCCTTTCTTAAGGGTGTAAATTTTTTTCGGTTTTTTCTTCCAAATTTCGGAAAAACGAAAACGAAATTTCGTGCAGCCCTGGTGCCAACGGTATTGTTCTGGTGCCGATGCGTTAAAAAATCAGCTGTGGGAAAACAGGCTATGAGAAAATCAGAAACGAAAACAGCGACGAACTGGCCGCGATGAACAGGGCGGGTTGGGAGAATAGAGGCTAATATCCTTCCCGTTCATCCCTCCGTGATGATGATAATTTGATTGATGATGAGTTGGGTCGCGAGCGGGTGGTCGGGACGCGGAAAAGTGTGGGTGGACTTCTTGGCTTTTCAAATCGATCATTGGAGTTGGAACGACTGGCGAAAGAGCGCGAGAGACACTGAGAGAGAGACACCGAGAGTGACAGAGAAAGATGCATTTGACTCGGGAAAATGGGGCCAAATTCGTAAATACTTAAGATATTTTTTGTAAATTTTCGTTTTTTGGAATTTTTCTGAAAAAAGTTCGAACAAATGAATTTTTTTTTTATTGAATTCCGGCGGCGAAATATTGGGATGCTCTAGGTACTACGGGAGTTGGTATCCTATATTTTTTGAAAATTTTTTTCAAAATTTTTTTTTCTCTTTTAATGTTTAATCGCTTCAGAATAATGGAAACGCTTCAAAATTTAACTCTTAATGCTACTCTGAATAAGTTTTTTCGAAGAAATTTGCCGTTTTTTATGTTAAAAATAGCTAATTGTAATTACGGCGCTCAAATGGGCTATTGTCATTTCGAGCGCCAGTGGGACATTTCACCGACATAGCCATTTCGACCGGTTTTTTTTCTTCCATTTATGGTCACAAATTGCTGAATTGTATCCTATCAATACATGCTTTGTCATTTATTTGTTCGTCTGAGATTTTTTGAGCCACAAAAAAAAGTTATGGCAAAAGACAGTCAGAAAAATTCGGCTTTTTAATTTTTTGGCCATAATTCAGGCTAATATATTTTATTTTTTGATTAAAGAAAAAAAAGCATGGCCCCGCGACGAAAAGTACAGCGATGAAATGGGTGGTTCCCGCTGGTGAATTGCCTTAATTGTCAATTATATTCTATCGAACGCCGTAAACAGGGCTGGGATTCGTACTTATTTTCAAAGCACGTTCTTTGATTTCAGTTTTCTTGCTTGGAAAATTTGGACTATATTAATTACATAGAAATGGCCATTTTTTGGACAAAGTAAATTAATAAGCCCCCATTTTCTAAATTGTTTTCCGGCGGCGCCTACGGTCATCCCACCCACCATTAACTCTACACGACCTTTTTGTACGAAATGCCCTCGGACTAAAATGGCCCCACAAAATGACCCCTATCGTTTGTTTCTAAAGAAAAACTCGCATGCTCTTTAAGTTTAAATTACTCGTTTTATGACCATACAGCCGATGTCCAAAACAAAAACAAAAAAACCGAACAAAGTTATTTCCATTTTTTATTCCTTCATCCTTTCGTCTCTCCTCCTTTCATGGGCCTCCCTCATGGATTAGCTCATTCTTCTCCTCTTCTTGTCGTTGAATCATTTCTCGCACTGCAGTTTGGTGCCGTTGCAACATGTCTTGCACTGCAGTGTGGTAACGCTCCACCTCAGTGCGCATCTCTCTCAAATGACGTTCAGCCATTCTTTGTCGTCGTTTGGCTCTCATCCCATCAATCTCCGCCCTGAATTGGGCAATTTCCTGAAAGGGAAAGGGTTTTCGACTTTCAGTTTGAAAATGAAAGGCATTTTTCAGCCAATTCGAAAAAAAGCTCAGATGGAAGTTTAGTTTTTTTTAAATGATTCATTAAATTAAAAAGGTGATTTGAAGAAAATGGGCAGAAGAGAAAAAATAATTTATGTTCAAATGAATAAGGAAAAAACGGGAGAATCAATAAGCGAAGGATTTACACAAAGAGGAGGCGGAGTACCTCACCAAGAAGGATGGTAATTCCCCCCACGCCTAAAAGCCAAATCAGAAAAGAAAAAATGACCATTAATCCCTAAAAAAAGTAATTTTTGGCAAAAAAAAAAATGCCTTTATGGGATTTCGAAGGTTTACAAGTTTTTTCTAATGCCTATGCTTTAAAATGTATACTTTTTTTGTTCTTTTCAGTTTTTATTTTCCATTAATGCTTTCTCCCCACTAAAAAGGAACCCCGACAAGGTCTCCTCCGGGTATAACCTTGTCATTCCGTAGCGTTTGTGATGGCCCAACGCGAGACTGTTGGAGCATTTTTGAGGTTGACGCGATGCCTTGCGACTTCTGTTTATGGGTGGAGAAGGCAAAAATAAATGATAAAAAACTGCAGCCCATTTCAAGCCGAGCTCTCATAAAGGGGTAATTAACGAATGACAACCCAAATTGAAGCCGTGACAAAAATGAAACCCAGTGTTTTTTTTTAAAAAAATTTCGGGGGGGGGAAACGGCGGCGGGGGGGGGGAAACGAGGTGCACCCCAAATTTTGATCATTTTTAAGAAATTTTCAAATTATTATAATGGCTTTTCAAATCTCTTTTTACTTGTTCGTCGGACATTGAAGAAGAAGTGCCCCCAATTGAAGCACGTCGTTTACAAGTCCGTGCCGGATGGTGCTGCGGTTGCTGTTGATTCATTATGGATTTGTTCAGTAAAAATTAAAAGAAATCAATTGCACTTAAGTAATTTAAAAACAGAGTTAATCAATAAACTGGTACTACCGAAGTTTAGGTCCCCTTTTTGCAAATTTTTCACTAAATTTTTTTTTGTGTAATAAAAGGTTTTTTTAACATTCTTCCAAGGGTTTTTGGGATCGCTGATCACGACTCCGTTCAAAATCTTAGATTTAGATTTTTGAACTTATGACTTGTATTCTTATTTTATACATGGACTTCAGCCTAAAAGTATCAGTTTTGCTACCTTATACATTTTTCGCCTTAAAACCATCAAATTTTGGTCAGGAGTTCGGATTTAGTCGAAATGAATATCATATTCAACTTTGGAAATGTGTATACAGAAACTGAACATCACCAGAGAATTTACTGGGGAATCAAAAATGAAAAAAGCCGACTTTTTATTTTAATTTCAGTCTTCATGGGAGGCTCAACTGTGTACCGATAACTGCGGGCCAGCCAACTTTAAAACAACATTACACATTACTTTTTCCAACTCGATCAAATTCTGTTATTTTGATATCATTCGAAAGAACATTAAGCGCTCTATTAATTCTTCAAAAATCAAAGAAGTTGTAAAATAATAATAATCTATAAAAGAGTTATAAATAAAACTCATCAAAATTCTGCACTTTTTTGCAGTTTTAAGCTTAAAACTTTTTAACCAGTTATTAAATCGCTTAACAATGTGTTAAAGAAAGCTTCAAAACATGGTACTAAAATTGTAGAATTTTATCAAGTTACAAAAAAAAGTTATCAGGTTCTAAATTTGTCGGACCGCAGATAAGGCTTCCAACCAAAAAGCGACGATGCATCCGCCCAGCAAGAAAACAACGATTCGCCCGGACTGACGACGATTCATCCGGCAACGATTCTTCCGCCCATCCAAAAAAGTGCCAAAAACATAAAATTATTTTAACTTTGTGGTTTTTGTTTTGGCATTTTTTATAAGTTAATATTTTAGCTTTTTGGAATGTTAAAAAATTAATTAGTCTTATGTTTTTGGCACTTTTTATCTGGGTGGACGAATCGTCGTTTTTGGCTGGGCGGACGAATCATTTTCCGGACGAATCATTGTCCGGACGAATCGTAGTGCCCCAAATTATTCCCGTCCCTCTTTTATGCAAGGTTCGTGTTTGTCTGAGTTTACAATTATGGTGAACAAACTATGGAGGATAAAAAAGGAAAAAAAGCGCCAATAAATCGTTGGCGTAAAAATCAATACGCCAATACATTTAAATGTAAAACAGCATGTTTTACAATGAATCGAAAAATAATAATTAAAATTAGACATTTCAACAAATCGCTTAATGCATAGATTGGTTCATGTAGATTTAAAATAAAATGCAAAAAATTTGGGATATTTTTTCAAAGTGGTTACACTGTGGATTTTTCGGGTGTTAGAGACGTGAAAATAGTTCGACAAAACGAGAGAAAAAGAAATATTTTGAAGTCGCGTCACTTGGCCTAAAAGAATCCGACTCAAATAATTTTGGGCTTATTTTGAAGAGCAGCTCCTGCAGAAATTTCTTGGGTTAATTTCGTGTTTTGGAGAAGCCTTTAAACTTTTTTTGATTTTTTGAAAGTTAGAGACAAGAAAATAGTGCGCCACAACTAGAGAAAAAGAAATATGTTCATAGGTTTTTGACTACAACTTTTCAAAATGACCTATTTTTGAATTTACTCGACCTATCATTCGATGAAGAATTTTATTTTCTATCGATAGTGAAAGTTTGATGATGAATTTGCGTATCAAACCAAAGTTATCCGTATCCGAAGTAAAGATGTTTTTCGCAAAATAGAAATAAAGAGACAGTGCATCAAAACGTTATTATATTAATTTTGGCGCGCTGCCGTACGATTCGTCCTCCCAGCCAAAAACGTACGATTCGTCCGCCTTGCCAAAAAAACTACGATTCGTCCGCCCAGCAAAAGAAATACGATTCGTCCGGGAGACGATTCGTCCGCCCAGCTAAAAAGTGCCAAAAACATAAAACTATTTAAATTTTTTAACATTGGACATAGCTAATAAGAGAACTTATAAAAAATGCCAAAAGAAAAACCACAAAAAGTTAAAGTAATTATATGTTTTTGGCACTTTTTTGGATGGGCGGACGAATCGTTGCCGGACGAATCGTCGTCCGGACGAATCGTAGTTTTCTTGCTGAGCGGACGAGTCGTACGTTTTTGGCTGGGCGGACGAATCGTCATGTTGCCTTTTGGCGCGCTTAAAATTTCACCTCGATAAATTTCAATAATTTTCTTTATTTCTTTGCAATCTAGTTTAGCCTTTACGGGCCAAAATTTCTTAATTTTATCGTTTTGGCTAAGGTGAGAATGTGTCGGGTGAGATTTGTAGGCACATGTCAATTTCATGCTATAGTTTGTGTGCGATTTGCAACACGCGGATGTGAGAGAGAAGCGAAGACACCGACAATGGGCAAAATGACATGGCAAATGAAATGACACAAAAGTTAAGCAATTTATATGCCGAAAACATTTTGAACGACAAACAGAGCCCTTTTCAAAAAAATCGGAAAAAGTTTATTATAGTGAATTCGTTGATTATATTTCGACTAAAATATTTGATAATTTTATGCGTAAAATAATACATTAAATTCGAAAACATTGCGAGTTTCCTATCGTGCGTAGTTTAAAAAAAATATTACAATTAGCATGGCTTACATTAACTTGAAAACAAAAAAATATTTTTGGGTATGTGTGAGAGGGGGAGGAGGAGGAGAGAATCATTTGCTTGGGACGGAGCGAAAGAGAGACGGACGGACACAGAAGAAGCGAGAGGGGGGAAGAGAGAAGGACGAGATCAACAACAGGAAGAGAAACAGACGGCAAAAGAGAGCGAGAGAAAGTAATGGAGAGACAAACAAATAATGTAATGACAGAACACCATTAAATAAAAATTGCCTTGTATCGGCATCAAAGATAACCAATCGCATCATTTGATGATCACCAATCACCAAGCAATCGAGTCAACCAATCAATCGTCCATTACGAGTTCTCGCAGTCTTCGGATGACCTGTCTCTGTCGGTGCGTCTTGCGACTGTGCCGTGACGCGTTCGTTGCCGTCACGGCATTGGTGTGGCGATGGTGGTGTCGATTGCTGTGATGATGATGGTGGTGGTGATGGCGATGCGTTCGCTGCGGATGACCATCATCGTCCTGCTGCTCCTCCTCCAGCACTATGTCAGGATGGTCACGGTCAGCCAATGTTGTCGAGGGCACCGTTTCGACCAGCACAACGCTTTGCTGCTGTCGTAGTGCTGCTGCATCGTTTTCCGTTGTTTCCTCTCCGACATCGTCGCCAGGCAGAAGATCATCGTGCGAGATGCATGTCTGCCGGTAGACGCGCATTCGCATGTCCGTCCGCTCGTAGACGCACTCATGCTGCGCCGAACAACGACACCTTTAGGGGAAAAATGCCATCAAAGGAAACTAAGAAACGAGACAAAATGCCAAATATTAAAAAATGTGACAAAATGCCAACAGTGTCAAATATTCACTAAGCTCACCACGACTTAATCCACTTGAGCGGTGCTTTTCCGTCGAGCGAAAAACTGTAAAAGCCGCAAGGTTCCCTTTCCGCAGTGCAAATGGGCGCATTTTCGTCAAAAATTTGAGGCTTAAAAACAAAATATGAACATTTAGTAATTGCACTGGGCAAATAGACAAAGAGATACCCCCACCGGAAACATCTGTTTGTCCATGCCCAGCGGGACAAGTGTTCGCCGTGAACGCGCTGTTGCCGTGACGCCGCCGGGCATTGGGCAGCCGACAACAGCGAAGAGGAACAGCAGAGAGAGACGAACGAGCATTTTGGGGGGCAGACAATGCCGAAAATGGGGGGAGGAGCAGCAAATGGGATGGTCATGTGGTTGTTGTTGCTGTTGTTGGTGCTGTCGTCGTGGCCTAGCAGTACATCGTTGTTGTCCAACTTCTGCAGTTTGTGTTGCATTGACAGCAAAACTGTCGCCGTTGTTGGTGTCCTCCTCTCTCACACAATCCGAAAAGAGTGCCGTCCTCGTCATGTGTGCCTTCAATTGGGTGTGGATGGAGGTGGTGGAAATTGTGACAATGAAGCAAAATGCTGGAAAAAAGAGCAATTCAGTGTTTGAGAAACTTTAGTACAATAGGCGAATTGCCGTATCCAAAATCCGGGGCAGGGATAGGGGGAGGGGGAGGGGGGAGGGGGCCGGTTGGTTCCCAGTGGTCGATCATTAAGATTATGGAGAAAAATTAAGAAAACGGAATGGGTGGAAGGGTATGGCCATCTCCGAACTTAAAAAGGGCAATTATTTTATGAGTGCAAAAAGAGCACATAGATTCTGTGACAAGAGAATCGCTCAAAATATTCCATTGCACCTTTTTAAAGCTGAAGCAAATCAGGAAAGAGAGTTAGGAACTGTCAAGATCATAGTTACACTCAATAAAAAAGACAAATGAATTGAGAAAATAATTTTTCATTTGCAGGCGGCTATTTTTGTAAGTTTCTTTTGTAAATTTCCTTCCTTTTTTGAGTTTCGGACTTAAAATAGCAACTGAATTTTGTAAAGGGCGAGGGGTGGGTGGGGGGATGGGGGCCAATTGGCGCCGCCAGGAAAACTTTGCCCAAAAATATTATATTTAGGAATTTTAATGAATTAAAATATATTAAATAAAATAATTTCCGCCGAGGAAACTTAGAAAAAAAAAACAAATTTGTAAAATGAAAACTTTAAAATACTTAACTCCATGTGGAGGAACAAAAATTTGACAAATAAATATTATGAAACCGTGAACGTAAAAATTGCAAAATTGGACTTGATAGTAAAAGAAGATTAAGCTGAGTCGCCACGCTTTAAACTGAGTAAAAATATAAAAATATGGGAGAAAGGAACGTAAAACAGTATAACGAGTGGACAAATTGTTGTTTATAGGAATAATGGGATCAAAATAAACTTTCCCATGAGTATATAACTGGGGGAAGAAAAACAGTGGCATGAAAATGATATAAAAATAGGGAGGAAAAGAGTGTGCCAATAGGGAAGAAATGGTCATTGTTTTTACAATTGTATTATTACTTAGCAATGTTCAGGAGAAAAGACAAAGCCAAAATGAAATGCCTTTCACGTGAAAAGAGGACGGGAAGAAAAAGGAAATAAAAATGTGTTATAATTATGTCATTATGTCTCATTAACAAAAAAAAATAGAAAATAAAGGTGACAGAAATAAATATACAATGAAATTTCATAACTTTACGGTTGGGACAGTAATTCCGAGTCATGCTAAGTCGTTTCGTAAATACCGCCACTTTGGACGTTTGTTAAATCCGCCATTTCTTACTGATTTTCCGAACATAATTTATTTATTGTCAATAAATAAAAGTCCACAAAAGGGAAAAATCCGCTTACTTGCGGACATGGACAAAATAATTTAAACAATCTTGTAACATTCCGACATCTATTGGTTTACTCTATTATTCTTCCAAATTTCTGCAAATTATATTTGAAATTAAGAAAGATAGGGCCGACAAAGTGAATAAATATAATTATTTTTTTAACGCGTGCCCACCCCATCCCACTCCGCTCGCCATGGGTTTGACGAATGACCGTCATATATGACGTCCGAACAATTTTCCGCTTCGTTAATTTACCTTTCCCATGCTGTGCCATATACAGTTTGAATGTGTGCCCCGCTTCTTATCAGAAAACAATTAAAAACAGACACACACTTTGGCAGAAAATGGGGATGGAAATGGCATAAGGGGAAGGGGGATAAGCGGTTACAATATTAGCGAAGACGCCGAGCTAACAAAAACCCCCGTTCATCGATGTTAATGGGATGGGGGGGGGCAATGCGAATACTGTTGCTGGCATTATTATTATTAGAGAGTTTATACGAGTGGCATTTGTGGTAAATTTGCTCAACTCAATGTGACGCAATTGGGCGGAAAACATTGAATAAAAAAACAGAGCTTTTTTTGATGCAATTTGAGTGGACATTCATTTGCTCATTAGTGAGGGAGGGGAGGTGAGAGGGGGGAGAACCTTTCTTCTCGCACCCGTCCGAATCCTCCAGCCTTTTTTCCTCATAAAAAACCGTTTGGACGGGAAGGAATGCCGCCGAGCAAATTGAGTTCAAGGACAAAGTTAACATGCTATTCTTTTGCCAAGCAAATCGGGTGTAGAAGAAGAGCCCTGCTGAAAGTCTAACGCGAATTACGTAAGGAAGAGATGCGTCTTGAACAAATGAACTGTTGAAGATTGTGGGTTCAATTCCCATAGACTTTTTTTTTTATTAAAGGAAGAATATAAACAAATTTATACATTAGCGAGGCAAGGGAAACTGCGTCTGGCCAAGCTTAGGAGGACGCGAATTTTTTTCATAACTGACCAAATTAAAAAGAAGGGAAATCATACGAAAAATCTATATGTTAAAAAGACTTCCGAATAATACCAAATTTGTTAATTTCGTTAGTTATGAATACAGGCATCGCGTCTTAAATTCGCTGGACGCAGTTGGCCAGAAGCAGAAGCAGATGACCCGTTTCGCAGCGTGAGGAGTCTCTTTTTGTCTGATGGCAATTTTTAGGAATGCGAAGGGGGGGGGCAGGGGGAAGGAACACACAGAAGAGCAAAACCGATCAAAAAAGAAAACAGTCTCACAGGGAAAAAGCAGGAGGAATTATACACAATAGTTCATTTGCTGATGATGCACCACCACTACCATTGTTTTGCTGCCTGCCGCTGACTGATTGACTGTCATTATAAATCAAAGCAGACTCTAATCATTTCTCCCCTTTTCTCGACCTCCGTCCGCAAGAAATGGGTGTCAGCGGTGGGTGAAAGGAATACGGACGGACAAAAAGGGAGGGGGGAAGGAATGGTGAAGTTTTCCACTTTTGGACATATTTAAAGGTGCAGAAAAGGGGAAAACAGCAGCAGCACAAATAACTCCACACACAGCGCACTTGTATTGCTGGGTTAAGTCCAAACTCACTCATCACAAATCACCTTCTTTTTATCAGCTGCATTAATTACGAGGAGAAAACTGTGACAACTGTGTCATTTTTAGGGAAGTAAGGGCATTGAGTTGAGCTAATTTGGTCTTTTAAACAGACCGATATAAAAAAAATACTTTGACTATTAAAGTCAAAAAATGATGGCAAAATTTGATCCGGCAACTCTTGAGCAATAAGATTTCAAGTGTCAATAAAGAGCCTTTGAACTGCCGTCGGCGGACTGTGAGTCGCCCTCCATTCTCTCTGTCCGCCGGTTTTCCCTGTTAATTAAGTCGCGCTTGTGCCCCCCTTTTCTTCGATAAGTCAAGTTCGCCGAAACGAACGAAAGATGGTGAAGTTCATGGTCACAGAAATGGAGATGTGTGGTGAAGAAATCGGCTCAAAACTGGCGCGCAAAATGAAAGGGAACATCGGCTGCTGTGGTGTTGTTAATGAACGGCAACAAATCGGGCGCAGTTGAGAGCGGCGCCGCCAGCCGCCACCGACCGATTTGTATGAGGGAGTGGGGAATGAGGGGGGGGGGGGGAAGGGGAAGGAAATGACCTCCACGGCAATGGACAGAAATATGAATGACGAATTTGGAGAAGAGGTGACATAATGGGAGAAACGGTGGGGAGGGGGGGGGGAGAGGAGGAGGAGGAGGGAGAAATGGGAACGGAAACGAAGAGACGGAGGAACAACAAACGAAGAGAGGGAGGGGGGAAGAGATAGAGAAAGCCGACGATCGGCAGAAATCAAAAGGAGGAGGAAATAGAGTTGGACAAATGGAGAGACAGAAAGAACATCAAACAAATGCACCAATACAAAGGTGTAATGGATGATGATGCGGAAGGAAGTAAGTTGGACAAAATGTGAGTTCTCTTTGTCTGTCTGTTGGTGATGACGGAAGTGGGGGGGGGCACTATTTGCAAGTTCACACCAAATTAAAATGAGGGGAATACAGGTTAGTGTTGATCTACTGCCATGGAGCTGCAGCAGTAGCAGCAGCACACACACACAGACGCAGCCACTCTTTTAGGCCATTCCTTACACAAAAGAAACCAACGGATGGACTGAAAAATATTAGGTAATGTCTCTGTCCCAGTAAAATTGTTCAATAGCGCTCACACATTTTTTTTTTGGGTTTTTATGAAATGGAAAAAAATAATAATAATTAGGGTAGCACGGGACCGGGACTGGTACTGAAAAAAAAACGTAAAAATGAGTACCAGTGCCCCGGTTTTGACCGGGTCCCGGTCCCGCCCCGGGTTTTTCCCGGTTTTCCCAGCCAAAAAGCCCCGGTTTTTTCAACCTGAAAAGTCCCGGTCCCGGTTTTTGCCAAAAGCCCCGGTCCCGTGCTACCCTAATAATAATTCATGTCTTTAAGAATGGGACAAAAAGATGACAAAGACAAATGGCGCGAATAATCAAACCGGAAATGTATCCCACCAGTCTGATATTTTTCACCGGCGGATAATTAGGTGGCTTAATAGTTGTGTGTTGAACAAATTTTTTTTTTCAACCATTTGTGATGAATTGTGCGCGTTTATATGCGCGAATCGACGACCAGAGCGGTGGTGGGCGGGCGGGCACAGCAGCTGATCGGAAATGCAGGAAAAAGTGAGTAGGCAAATGAAGCGAGTGGAACCAAATTAGTGAGGTATGTCAAATCAGCCGCATTTTGGAACCGAATCATCGCACCACCAACACTAATAGTCCTTAATAGCAGTAGTGCCCCTCACACTCCGCCACCATTTGGTTGGGGCTTCAAGGACAATGGATTGAGGCATTGGGGGTGGGAAGGAGGGGTGACAGCAGCAACACCAGCAGGGACTGTCCAATTAGTTCAGTCCCACTCGCCCCTTCCCCCTCGGGGGCTAACAATTTTGAGTCAATTCATTTGCCCCCCGCCCCTCTCTCTCTCTCTCCTTAAAAGTACCAAAAGTGCACTCTTCTAACAGCGCAGCAAATCGGCAAAAATTACAATACCACCCAAAAAGGGTGTGCAAAAGTAGTACGAATGCGAACGGGAAAAAACAAATTTAATTGAGGCAGACAATGAAGGGGCTAAATTTGGGGAAATGATGGGATGAAGAAGCCCCGTGGCACATATCGATAAATTAAAGGAAAAAACGATGTACGGCAAATGATGCCGTTAGTTGGTTGGTATGATGACACAAAGTGTACGAATTTGGTGAATGATGAGAAAATGCATTGTAATGAGGAGACAGACGGAGAAGGTCACGGAGAAGAACCATCCGAACTCAGCGAAAAAAAAAAACAACAAAAAACACACAAGGCCATCATCAACAAACAAACATATGATTGAATGTTGGCTTTTTATATGTCATTAAGAGATGGGTGACACCTTTCATCAGCATTATGATCAGAAAAGAGCGAATTAGGAATTAATAATTCCATTTCTGGCTAAAAAGAGGGGGCGTTTAGAGTGTGTGTGTGTGCCATCGGTGAAAAATGCCATCCACGCCCCATTTTAGGACCATTTATGAGCAATTCATTCAGTCATTATAAAAAAAATAGAGAGGCGTATATAAAGATAAAAGAGGGGGAAACGCAGCAAAAGCGGCACAAACATAACCTTCGTTGCTTTATTATTTACATTTTTTAATATTCGCGACGGAAAAAGTGCCGAAAACGAATGCGTGGCGAAAGGCGTCAATGAAAGTGCGGGTCTGACATATTCCGCCGGAGGAGCGGGGGCGATGAGCAAAAATGCCAATGCCATCCCCGAGCAGGCAATGCGATTGGTGCAGCAAAAGTTGAGGGTTTATTAGGCCAAATATAAACAGGTCAAAAATCAAAAATAAACAGCAAAAATAAACAAAAACAAAAGGATTAAAAATTGTATATTCAGAAAAGCAAACAAATGGCAACAGAAAGCGGCAAAAAAGCATTTCCCTTTTTTTTGACACATTGTCCATCCTTCCTCAAATGCTCTTTCTTATCGTCCGCCGTTTGTTTTCTTGGGCAATTAGTGAAATGAAAAGTTTTTCACAAATGGGGTCAGATGATGACTAAGAAAGTGCGAAAGTTAATGAGTGCGTCCAATTAAAGATAACACAAAACAAAAGGCCGCCGCCCCGGGAGGGGTCGAGAAAAACGAACAAATAAATCCCTCTAATTAATGAATATGGCCAAAAATAAAACGAAAAATGCTTTTAAGTGGGTAAATTCAAATAGTCGAAAACGGAAAGAAATTTTACAAGAATAAAAAATAATGATGAAAAAGTGAAGAAATATTGTACGGAAAACAATCAGAAATTCGGCAGATGGGCCCATAAAAATAAAAATATTTTTACAAAATACGGCCACACCCGCGCAAAGTCGACGCCTCTTTTCATGACACATTCCGCCGATGAATTGCGAAAATGGGGAAAGGCAAAAATAGGGGTCAAAATGGGGGTGGAAAACGAAGGGGGCGAGAGGGGCACCAAAGAAGAAAATAAAAACACACAATTGAGTGATGAGAAAAGGAAAGGGGGGGGGGGGAGGAGGAGGAAATGATGGAAAGGGAACAGAAAAGACCGATTCGGGCATTCGGCAATGAATTAATTGTGCACGACCCCCCTTTTCTGAAAGGTTTCCGAACTTTTGTTGGAGGAACATTCAAAGGGGTCGACAATCCAATACGTCTCTCATTCAACCGCAGATATTTTTCCGAGAGGGGTAGGCCTAGACGGTGAACTTAAAATCTAATAAAATAGCCAATTTTTTATTTTTTCCGGTTTTTCTTTAAATTTAATGGAATTTTCTAAAGACCTGCTAAAGGTTTTTGACTATTGTTTTCCGGCGATGTTTCGTCTTGTTCCGAAACCTAGGCCACCTTTTCCATATGCTCGCTACGGTTTTGCGTTGTTTATCGCATATACCCGCAGTGCCGTTAGACATTCTCCGTAAAAGTTTTCCAATTTTTTTTAACAGCAAGGGAGAGGGTGGCTTCGACCAAGGCCATACATACAGTAATAGAAGGAAATGGGGACCCCCCCCCCGGCCCGGTCAATGAATGGGCCGGCCCAGCGGCTCTTGTCCACTACTTAATGTCAGACCCACACAAAACAGCAGCAATACCCTAAGGACTCTCTTTGATCAGAGGGTAAGTGACAACAAATGGCCCAACATCGCTGCCGTTAAGTAGCAAAACGGCGTAATAAATGACCGCCATCCGCAGATGTGTGGTGGGTCGACAAATGATTGTTGGTAATTGGTATGTTCATGCTGTGATTGGGGAGGGGGGGGGGGGTTGAGTGGGGATGCGAGGCTGATTAGTAGTGATAAGATGCAATCATTTAAGACGCTTACGAAATATTTTTTATTGGGGTGATTTTTTGTCGGGGAATGCTTGGAGCACGTTTTGGTAACGGGAACACATTTCGACGACAAATGGTGGGAAGAAAATTGGAAAATGGTGGTGGTAGTGGTGCAAAAACTAAAGAACGACAAACGGTGGAGGAGAAAGGAGCAGAGCAAAACAAGGGGAAATGGAGGGGAAAACGGGGAGAGAGAAAAAGGGCGGAAACGGGGAGAGAAAAGGGGGGAAACGGGGAGAGAAAAGGGGGACATGGGGAAAGGAAGGGGAGAAAACAAGGGGGAAAACAGGGAAAAGGAAGGGGGTAGAGAAAAAGGGGAGGGGAAAGGAAGGGGGTAGAGAAAAAAAGGGAGGGGAAAGAAAAAAGGGCGGAAAACGGGGAGGGGAGAGAAAAAAAGGAGAAACTGGGGGGAGGGAGAGGCAATTTGCAATGTTTGAACATCCAAAAGTGCCTCCTCCGCAACCACCAAAGAAAGATAAATGTGGCCCAGCACAAATCGCCCCAAACTTTGTCGCCCTCCTCCTTTTGCCCCCACGTGCAGTTCACGCCATCCCCCCCCCCCACTCACTCACCGGCGGGGGATGAAAAGTTTGTCGACCATTGAAAATCTGGTCGTCCCAACCGGGGGAGTTGTTGTTGTCGTTGGAGACAAATTGCATGGCGATAAATGATCAGCGAAAAGGTGAACATCGAAAAAGGGCGAAGAAGAATGAATGATGGCCAATGTGATGACCAAAATGGAGATGATACAAATATGGTGGTGATTGACAAATGATCGCTGATGACATGTCGTTTAGCGCTGTTTGTTCAGGCCCATGTTGTGTTCCTTCCGTTTTTCCGTGGCGATTTGTCCTCTCTCTCCTTCCTTTCCCTCTCTCCCCCTTCTTTCTCTCGCTTCTTCCTTTCTCTTTCCCTTCCTTTCTCTCTCTTCATTCTTTCTCTTTCCCTTTCTCTCTCTCTCTCTACTTTATTTCTCTGATTTCTTCCTTTCTCTCGCTTCTTTCTTTCTCTCTCGCTTCTTCCTTTCTCTCTCGCTTCTTTCTTTCTCTCCGCTTGCACTCCCTCGTCGCCTTTTGTGTCCGTTCCGTCTCTTCTTCTTTCGCCCCGTTCTTCAGCTGCTGCTGCAGTGTACTTTCACCCAATCATTTTCAACCTGCAACGAACAAAACATCGCATATTTTTTTTTTGCCATTTTTCCAACTAAAAAAGAAAAGGCATTCGCTGTCCCTCCATCCCCAAAGCGATCCAATTAGTTTTTTTTTTGTTAATGAATTTGTTTAATTTTCAAAAATGCACTCCATCTTATTATGTGTTGCGTTTTGCTATTGTTTTGTTTGTTTGGCATTTTGTGCCCTTTTCGGTCTTTCTCTCTTTCATCATAAGTCAAATCAAAGAAATTCGCGCACTTTCACTGACAACAAACCATCCATCCATCCACCACCACCACTACAATCATTCGACACTATCAAAAATTGTTTTCGCTTATCAATTGTCGTCCATTATTTTGTCCCTCCCCCCCCCCCTTATTTTGTTTGGTCCATAACTCATTTTTGATGGATTGGATGGATGGTCGGTCGTCGTTTTTCACTCTTTTCGCCGGCCGAGAAAACAAAAATAAGTTAATTTGTCAATGCGCGAATATTTATGGCGTTGCTCTTTTTCGGTTAGGCCAAATGGAGGGAAAAGGCAACAACAAATTGAGCAAATAAAATTTTAACGAAAATTGACAAAAAAAAGAAAAAAGAAAAAAAGTTTACACTGTCCAAAGTGAACACGTTGAGCACGCGCCCGTCGGGCTGAACAGTGCCAAAACTGGCACAGATTTGCTGCTGCAACCGATGGTTAAGCCGAGGGACACTGCGCAACAACTAAAGGGGCAAGAGACAATGCCGAAGAATTTTGATGGATGCAAATTTCAATGATAAAAAATCCAAATTGGGGTTCTAGGTAGCTTCGGGTGCACCACAAAATCTCGCCGAGACTAAATCTTGCCGCCGAAATTTCAATTGTTCGAAAAAAAACCCCATTTGTTCGAAGTTTTTTTGTTTGAAAATTTCCAAAAAATTTAATGGAATTTACAAAAAAAAAAACTCCAAACTTTTTTTTTGAAATAGTAATTTGCAAGAATTTTTTAAAATTGAACTTGTTCGAATTTTTGCGGAAATTTCCTTTAAAATCGCATTTTTCTTAAGATTTTCTTGAGAAAATTCCTGTCTTTTTAACAAATTTCCGAAAGTAAAAGCAATTTTTTTTCCGGCGACGTTTCGACGACGTCCAGTTTTTCTAAGCTCCTTGACAACACAGCAAACGCATAATGATGATGTCCTTTACCCTCTGTTATACCTTTCCCTTGCCAATGAGCACCACCAACGCGTGAAGGTTGGCCAACGGTTCGACCAAGTCGCACTCCTCGGATGGCACGCCATGGGCCAGGCACAGATGGATCACGGCGTAGTCCAAGCGGAACAATTGGTGCCGAAGGGCCACCTCGTCGGACGGCGGCACGGCACACAAAGCGATGCCATGGTGAATGTTGGGGTAGGGCAAGGCAAAGTGGAGAAGGCGGGCAAGCAGTTCAACAAGTTGTGCACAATAGGACAGAGCGGCGATGGAGTCGGACGGAAAAAGTAGGCGAAGGGCGGCGGAAGAGACGGAAATGGGCGACTGAATGTTGGCGGAAGAGGACACTTTGGCAAGAAGTTGGGCCCGGTCAAGGCACGAACACAAATTGAGCTGAAAATTGGCAAAAAATGAGCACATTGTTTGGTGTATCCGATATTTGGACCTAAGAATTGAAAATCTGTTTAAAATTTATATAATTTTATTTTCAAACAAATCGAATAATATTTTGTATTAATGGTGATATTTTGATAGACCATATGTACTAAAGTATCAGTCCTAATCAAACCACCAATTTAAATGAGATACCTTGGTTTGGGTAAATGATTAATTTGAAATGCACTTTTGACAAAGGCGCAAATGTCCAAGCCGCAATTCTTGGCGTTTTTAATGCCCCTCAATGTGTTCCTTGCCCCTCTCTCTCTCTAACCATCCCCAAAAAACAAATTCTTATTTTGCCAGTTTTAAACGTGAGGAGAAGAGAAACGAGTTGCTCTTCGATATTTTGTAGATATTGTGGTACTCATTTGAGAAAGCAAGAGAAATAAAAAGGGAAAAGGGGGGGGGAATATTCGACCAAATGCCTAAAATTTGATATTGGCATGTAACAGTTAACTCATAAAATGGACAAATATCCGTTTAATTCATGTCCCGACATTTGCGCCTATGTCCAAAATGGTTCCAAATTTAGGTTGCATTAATCCCAAATGTCCTAAAAGGATTAATAATAGAGAAAACAGCATTTTTGGCTCTTTAGGTAATTCATTGGGGTGTTTTTATAATTTATGGTTGTTTTTTTTTTGTTGAAACATCTCTAAGAACGCAATTCTCGGACAAAATTCATGTAGTATTAGCCTCTTTATTAAAGCTTTTTAAGGACTTTGGGATTAATGCAACATAAATTTGAATTTTGGACATAGCCGCAAAAGTCGGGCCGCAAATGTCAGGGCACCCGTTTAATTTGTTCCAAACCGTGTGCACAAATCGACGGGGCTTCGGCTGACCCGTCCATGCGGGAATTTGTTGAACTTTTTCCACGGGACGCTTCTCCAAGCGGAGAATGTGAAAGAGGAAACGGGCGATGAGCACAAATTGGGCGTTGAGCTGAAATATTTTCTCACTTTTGACGGTTTAATGGCCAAACGAAGTAAGTTTTCATTTCATTTCCCCCGCGGCCTCCCCCCCCCCCCTGAAAATTCGAATAAGAAATTATTTTTTTCTTAAAATTTTCAAGAAATGTTGGGATTTGTTCGAAAAGTTCAAAAAAAAAAAAATTTTTTTTCAATTTTTTTGTTCTCTAACATTCTTTCAAATATTTTATAAATTTTAGAGAATTTTTCTGAATTTTGATTTTCCTTTAAATATTTCGGAAAAGGAGAAATATACTGCTCCCGTTTTTTGGGTCACACCTTCGCTTGGGTGTTCATCAACTGCGTGTGCAGTTCCGTCTTCTTCGCATTTGTCCGATTGATACGCTCCGAATGGCTCACCATTTTCTTCTAAAAATGGCAAAATTTGGACACAAAAAAAATGAGAGAGAGTCAAATTTCGATGGAACACCGACCTCAAGAAGGAGCACATTTTGTCGGTTCCGTTCACTTTGACTTTCCGTGTTCGAAATCCTTTGCCTCAGTCGTCCCACTTGGTCCTTTTTGAACGCAATTTTCGCTCGGATTTCCTCGACAGAGCGACTGAGTCGGTGGAATTCATTTTCGAATTTGATCTGAAATTGGCAAAACTTGAGCAATTTCTTGGCGCGAGACATAAAAAGTGCGACTCTTAAAACAGTAAAAATCCAAGTTGGCATCATTTTTTAATACTGTTACCTCTGATCAATCAAATACAACTCTTGGAAAACAAAAGTAGAAAATTTGAAAAAAAAAAACTTGTTTCGGGGGGTCGTCATTCACGTATACGGGGTATTTATTTCATAATCTCGAACCCAATTCGGACTGGTTTTTCGACATTTGAGTCGGTTTTCGTTCAAATTTGGGTTCGAGGTTAGGTAACAGATGCCATGTTCGTGTAATTAGTAACCCGGAAAATTAAAAAAAACATAGATTTTTTTGTATTTTCAACTTATTTTCTTCTCAAATTCCGAGTTTTGGCATTAAATACTCTGTCTTCTTGAAACTTGGAAATCCGTGTTAATAGAATTGGCCCTCACTTCGTCGGCAAGTGCATTTTGGATGAGATGGCAAATGGCACTTTTACTTCTCAACAAACGGCGTTTGTCCTCGCGCACTTTGCCAATGCGTACAACATTTGTGTTCAGACAATTCACACAAATCAAATTCACTTGGGAACAGCGACAGCACGGACACCGCGTCACATTTGTGTCCGGCTCGGAGTCGACAATTATTCTGAACAAACGGCAAAATTTATTAATTCATTACGTCACAAATAATGCCCTCTGAAAATTTAATCAAATTTCACAAAAAAAAACAAAAAATCCTTTTTTGTTTTTTATCAGATCAATTAAAGTAAATGAGTTCGAGATTGTATTACTCCAACTGCTGTGAGGTGGAACAACAGCTCGATTCCGTCTCAAAATTGCCACAACTCAGCCGAAATTGTTGCATTTCGTAGCGCTGAAGAATGCCGGCGACAGAGACCGGCTTTACGCCGTTGTTGGGGATGGACGAGTGATTTTGCGTTGTGATTAGCATTTAAAAACAGAGGGTGGGGAAATGTGTGATTACTTTAAACTTTAAGCGACGACAATTATGCGATCATCTTTTTAAAGAACAAATTGAAATCCGCGGCCAATAAGAAGCTATTACAACAAACAATTGTAAAGCGAACGACCAAAGCAAAAAGAATCGTCCGTGCCCCCAGCGTTGTCGTAATAAAGGCGCCGTAAAACGTTTTAGGCAATTAACAAGCAAAAATTTATGTGTGGCATAATGTTTTTTTTTATTGTCCACTAATTCACCCTGATCAGCTGATCATTTGGGCTGGGAATTAAGGCAAAAGAAAGCAATGGTTTTGGCTGATCAGTGATCACCTCGCCAATAGTCATTTTTGACTTTCTTTTCATTATAAAAAGGTTGCAATTTTGCTTTGCAAAACCATTTTATCTTTTTTCTTTCCAACAATTTTTTTCAAATTAATTAATTGTTTCCAAATCAAACTGATAAATATATACATTTTTAATTATTTTTAATCGAAGGATTAAAAGCTTTTATTTGATGATACAGCAACAAAAAAAAAAAATGGAAGGAAAATTTGGCGATGAAAGGGAAAAGGGAAAGAGAGAAGCGCAGGGAAATGGAAAAATCATCGATCGTTTATAGTGGTGGGTAAAAATTCATTTTTCAATTGGTGGGCATTTATTTGTATTTTATTTCACAGAATTTTCTAATTTTTCTGTCCCATTTTCTCCAAAATATTCCGTCAATTCCTCCGCTTTTGACTATGACGTCATCCCACCAATTCAATGCCGCTTTTCCATTCTTTTCCATTTTTACCATTCAATTCATTCTTCGGTAAGTTTCTCCTCCTCTCCTTTTCATTTCTCTCCCATTTTTTTTTTGCGCGTTAATTATTTTTCTTTTTCATCATTGGCCCTTTCCATTTCGAAAATGATCAAATTCATACGTTTTTGTTCGTTATTGTCTTTCCATCTGTGTCCATTTATTCCGGAATTGCCCCGTTCCCCTCAAAAGAATTTAACTTTACTCTCTTATTCTCTGTGCAAATTTGCTTATTTTTGGTTTACAAAATTTAATTTTATCGTTACCGTATCACCACCCATCATGCTACAGTACTACCATCATAATTTGTTGCTACATACAGTATCACATCCCCTTCATAATCCATTTTTTGTCTGATTTGGTTGTCTTCTCTTCCGCTTCATATTCCTCCAAGTTCCACCATCAATTTGAGCAACTGAATACCCTCCTCCTCCTCCTCCTCTTCCCCTTGTCTCTCTTCCATGGCACCCAAATGCCCTCCTCCTCTCACCACCGATTGGCCCTCTATTTACGTGTCCACCCTCGTCGCTTTCATTGGTGCCATCCACCAAAGTTCGGTGATGGTTTGGCCCTATCTGCAGTTGGTTTGTCTCCTCCCCCCTCTCATCATTCACCAAACCCACTTTTTGTCTATCTGTGAAGGTCGATCCATCCGCCAATGAAACATTTTACGGCTTTCTCCGCTCCGTTTCTGGATTAGGCACTGTTTTGGCGGCCATGTCAGCCGGCTATTTGACCAATCGGACGGCTAACACCAGGCAAGAGAAGAAGCATTGGGTACTGCTGATACAATTGGGACAAATTGGATGACAAACTCTATTAATTAAATCAGATTAAAGTGTATAACCAGTGCAAAAAGCTATAGTAAGGGTTGGCAAAATGTTAGGGCCTTGGACGGGATTCGAACCGACGCCTCCCTCTCAATCCGTGAGCCACTATACCACTGAGCTACAATGCATCACACCTTATGATTCATTCTATGGCATTTACCATCCATTAGATTAAATCATTCATCAACTTATAAGTGCCTTTTCCCAGGGGTTCCATGATGGTTGGCAAATTGCTCGCTCTGCTGTCCTGCTCCCTTTATTTGTGCATTGAATTGGCCCCTCCCAACACCGCTCTTGTCCATCTGCTGTTCGTCCTGTTCGAGTTGGTGCTTGGCGCGTCGGTTGGCGCTGCCAACATGTACCGTACACATGTGGCACATGCCAGCACGGAGACGGACCGGGCCAAGGCGGTCGGCGTGGTCAGTTTGGCACCGGCGGTCGGCTTGATCATCGGTCCGGGTGAGTTGCACAACTGCTGGTCTGACTTGGTCAACCCTGATCACAGCAAGGACAGAGTCGGGGCCAGTTAATTTAAAATAAAAATTTTTTATATTGGTATTCGGTTTTTTTTGTCTCAAAATTTCTTCTAGTAAATTTCAAATATTCTTGCCAAAAATTAGCCCTCCGCCGAAGAATTTTTAAAAATTTAGGCGTGAAAAGACGAGAAGTTGCCGGTTTTCCGACAAAAAACTGTCATAACTTTCTTTTCTCAAAAACAACTAAATCAAACAATGTTGGTGTCATCCAATATTGCTAAATTTCAACCATTAATATTTTTTTTAAACATGGCCAAAAAATAATTTTTGAATTCTTTAAAAGGCCCCCCTAATGGTGCATTTACTATAGTTTTTCTCTTGCCAGTGGTCAACGTTGTCTCTTCCGCTGTCCCTTTTCCGGGTTGGCCCCTTCTCTTCGGCATCCATTTCAATTTGTTCACCGCGCCCATTCTGTTGGCCATGTCCATTTCGGCAATTGCTCTTTACCTTCTCCTTTTCCACTTTGACGGCACAATTCGTCCGCGCAAAAGCAGCGCAAAAGAAAACAATGCCAAAAATGGGAGTGCCGAAGGACAACTGCCGCTTCAGCAACAGCAGCAGCAAAAATGCCAACCCATGGCAATGCCAATGCCATCGGCGCCCTCCTTCGATTGGGTTGCGGTCGCCGTTTGTCTGTTCACTCGTGCCACCGTGTCGCTGTGTCTGCTCAATTTGATCACGTGAGGTGATTTCCATGGCACCACAAAAATATTATGGCAGAGACCCATTCTCTTCTAAGAGTGATCGATCACATTTATGTGCCAGGAAAACCATCGATTTTCTGATCATAATCGATAGTGCACGAAACAAAGTGATCGATCGATCACTCGGTCGTTGATCAACCATAGTTTTTTACCCCTTTTGCGATCGTTCACTTGCGGTAGGGGTCAATATCAACTGAGACAACTTAAGAAATCTCATAAATTTTTTCTAACTTTATCAATTTCTACAAAGTTGGTGTCTTTCGAGAGCTCTATGTTTTAAAAAAATAAATTTCAAATATTTCTCAACGATTGAAAGAAAAAAAAGTTATGATGTTCTGAAATAGACTAATTGGCCTGGCTGCTGTTTCGTTCAGTTGCTCAATTAGACACGGATTGATCCCTTCTCTTAGAGTTGGGCCTCCGTACATCCAAATGATCTTTCGCTGGACATCCACGCAAATGGTGCGCTATCAATCGTACATTTTGGGTGCCATCGGACTGCATGGGATTGGCTGGAATTTGGCATATGTGTTCTTCGACATGCGCAAGCGGTGGGAGTCCAAACTTTAGCTTTTCAAATGCTTGTAATGGCACCATTAATTTTCGACATGTACTAAATTGTTAAAAAGAGGTTCAACTATAAAGCCCCCCCTCTCGATTAAAGCACCCCTTTAATAGAGCCCTCTCTATTCAAATAAATACGGTATATCAACTTTTTTGGTAATCTATTCAATTATTGGTTGTTTAAAGTGTGTTCGATCACATTAAGTGCTTGCGGGAAAACTAAACCAATTCTGATCATATTCGATCAATTTAGAAATGGTCTTAAATTTGTTGGCCCTTCGGCATTGGCATTAATTTCCTTTTAAATATAAATTACTCCCATTGGCACTTTGATCAGAAGCAGCAAACTTCCTTCTCTTTGTCATTGATCATTCGTTTCAGTTTTTCCGAACGAAATGCCATCCTCGCGTCCCTTGGGCTGATGCTGTTCGCCTATTTGGCCACCTTCAATTGGCCTTTCCTTTCTGAAACCATTCCCTATCAGCAGCAACAATTGGTGCCGTTGAACGTGTCCAACTCTTTGCCAACTCCGCCGGTCGAAGTGCCCCTCGGCTGTCCCCGGCGCTTCGATTGGTGCGCGACCACGTGAGTCATTAACCTTATCACCCTGATCAGTGGTGTGACCACTTCTGATCAGCACCAGGACTGTTTCAGCACTTTGGTCAGCATGCCGATCTTTCTCGGCTCGTTGGTCCTTGCTCTTGGCGTGGCCATCCCCGTCTCGCAGATCAATTTGGACATTCTCTACTCAAAAGTTTTGGGTGACATCAGACAAGTAAAAAATGGCAAAGGGAAAGAGAGAATGAGATAACGAGAGAATTCGGAGAGATAGAGAGAAAGAAAGGAAAAATTTGGCGAGAGAGAAAAAATGAGGAGAGAGGGAGAGAGAAGGAATCAGCTTAATTAACTGTTTCCGTTCATATAGGTATATTAAATAATTAGTTAATTCATTGTTCCCAGGGTACAATGCAAGGATGGTTCGTCGTATGCAGTGATGGACTGACTGTGGTGTTGCCAATTACACTTGGGTAACATAATGAATGCCAACAACAATGCCAAGACAACCAAATTGAACCAATTTTAAGGACCATATATGAATGGCACGGACCCGAGTCCATTTGGTTGGCCATCATCGTATGCATTGTCTTTTCGCTGTTCCTTTGTGCCATTTTACGCCATCGTTTGGTGTCAAATGCGCAAAAGGAATTAAAGCCGACGGAATGCTGCTACAGACTCGAAACATTAACCGCAGAAAAAAAATGATACATAATTTTGGGCGGAATTACTCGTGTTTTATTCAGCATTTTATTGTCCTTTATGGTTTAAAACAATTTAAAACAATATAAGCATTTCAGTTAAGCTCTAAGCAAGATGAATCTGAGTTTATACTGTCACTAAAGCCACACATTTGAAAATGAACTTTTAAATAATTTATGAACTCGTCCTTTTCTTAGATTTTTTTGACGTAGGAAACGACGGCGTTTGCGATGGCATTAGCTAAATTGTAAAATTGAATATATTAACGTCATCATAAAATTTTGTATGAAAAGGAATACGATGATTATCGCATAAAATTGTACCTTCCTCTGCAAAAATGACGAGAATCCGAAACTGAAAAGGGGCAAAAACTTTTTTATTCTGAAAATGCACACAAACTCCTTTGTCTGAAAGAGCAGCACGGACAGCCGTCCCAGCCATTCGGCCCAGAACATTCCTCAACAATAATGCTTTGCGGCCAATTCAGTCGCACGTTCAGCGGACACTGCGTCCGAAGGACAGAGAACAAACAGTCGGATAACCCGCAAAAAAAAGGCTAATTGGTCTGCGATGAGTTCGCTTCCGGAAAACCAGCAAATTTCACATTGGCTAATGATCATGAGGCCCTCAGAATTTAGTTTTGTTCCTTGGAAAAATCGACACCACTAAAAAGACACAATTAAATAATAATGTATGTAAGTTTATGAAAGGCACAAGGAAATGGCACAACGGACGATTATTCTACTAACCAAAAGAAAAGACGTATTACTCTATTTAGCAAAAAAGAACCATTGGCTTAAGCAAATTTGCTTCACCCACAAATAAATTTTTTTTGTTTGTAGGGTTTTCGAGATAAATTAGCGACTTTTTAACTACCGTATTTCCTAAAATAGAACCCCCGGGGGTTCTATTGTTCAACCCCCCTCAAAAGGGGGGTTATATTTTAGGGGGGGGTTCTAAATTAGGGGGGGGTTCTATTGTTCAACCTACTATTTTTTCTTGAAAATTGCACATTAGGTATTTGGAAAAAATAAAAATCTATTACCGCCAATCAGTTCAAAGTTTCGTTTTGTCATTTAAGGAAGTTTCTTCTGCATATTTTTAGTACCTATTACAAATTCTTTGACCTTCTTTCAAATGGACGAGCAAGGTACCTCATCGGAATTGTCAAAAAAGGTAACCGTTAATGCTGTACTTTTCAATTTTTCATTCATCAATTAGGTCTGTTGCTACTGCAACAAGCCCTGTTCGGATGCGCAGCGCAAGCACATCAACTGTCCGTCAACAACAAAAACATGACAAATTTTATGGTAAATTAAACTTTTCTTTTTTAATGCTTTTTATTTAAGGCCAATTTGGCTGTACTACTTAATACATAGTCACAATTTCTCTCTACGCCGACCAACAGTAGTGGCACAAAAAACAACTGAAGAGTACGCCAAAAAGAGTCAATTTCATTATCTACGGTGCATCACCTCTTACATAATAGCAAGTGAAAATTTTTGTCAGAATAGTTAAGGTTTCCTTTTTAGCTATACAAAGGTGTAGGCATGCGACGAGACGGCCATCTGTTCGGATCCGTCGGGAGGGACATGTCTGGCCGAGAAAGTGTCCAAAACAGTCACCATACTCAACACTGGCCTTGAAAAGGCGTGTGTTAGCTTCATCACCACAGCATGGCCAGACGGGACGAAGCTACAAGCGTTCGTGCTCTTTCCAAAAAAGCGGCCCATGCCAACTATCATCAGGCGCTTCAAGGGTGTATGATTTTGTGCTGGTGCGGACGCACATGGATGGATAACGAGCTGACAACGGACTACTTGAAAAAGGTGAGAAAAGCAAAAATTGAATGAGCTTTGCTTTGAAGGCACCTCCAATGGGCGTCTATTTGGAATGGGTCGCTTCGGCATGGCAGGCAATACCAAAAGGACGTATCTCCGACTCTTTCGTCACGTGTGGCATTACAAAAGAAACCGGGGGCCGAGATAATGAGAAATTTTATGTTTTTAAGGCAGTCGTCAAAGTAGTTATGACGCTATGATTTTATATTTGATAAATTTATCGGTTTACCTATGCTCCTTTTTTGTTATTGACTATTGTATTTTCAAAAAAAAAAAATTTTTTTATTCAAATAATTGCACTTTTTCAAAAAAAAATTTTGAGGGGGGTTATATTTTAGGGGGGGGGTTCTAAATTAGGGGGGGGGGCTCTATTGTTCAATACCCCTCAAAAGGGGGGTTATAATTTAGGGGGGGGGGGTTCTAAATTAGGGGGGGGGGGTTCTATTTTAGGAAATACGGTATGTATATATGCCAAAAAATTATTTTTACTAATAGACAAATCGTCCTTTTTTTGCTTAACAGGCCAATGATCTGGCCGCGTTGATAAAATAGCGCATTTGCCTGAGATGCGGAAACAATCTTTCACGTGAAGACATGCCCACCGCAATAGGAACAATAGTTGAACCAACAACGATAGTCGAATGGACAAACTGTTCAGGCAAACTATTTTCACATCGTTAGTGAAAATGGAACTGGAGTCCCTGAATTGACAAGATCATTTTAAAAATTAAAAAACGTGAAAACATAAGACTTAATAAATTATTCAATATATGACCATGTCGCACCCCGTAATGCTGAAAAACCCAATCCTTTCTAACTAAAACAGAAAACAGGAGCTAATCTTTCTTTTTGTGAAAGTTCAATTTCTTTGAGTGTTCAACTTATGACGATATGCTAAAAATATTTTCAGAAATTTGATTCGTGCTCACCCATTCAACACAATAAGTCGCTCGTTCGATTGCGCTAGTTTTAGCAGTGCCGTGCCGTATGCGTGCCCAGTGAAAAAAAGCGCTCCTTTTTGATAATCGGGC
This sequence comes from Heterodera filipjevi, assembly GCA_039877585.1. NCBI lineage: Eukaryota > Metazoa > Nematoda > Chromadorea > Rhabditida > Heteroderidae > Heterodera > Heterodera filipjevi. The sequence goes on along the minus strand of JBDPZO010000007.1, from coordinate 9,933,858 downwards.
GACGCGATAGGCCTTTTCGTGGCTGATTGTGAGTGCGGGTGTTTGTGGCGGAACGTCCCAAGGTTCCAAATCGGTAAAGTCCGTTATCTCAGTAATTGGGACAGTGGTGGCAATGATGGCGGTCGGCTTCCCGATATTTTGCCTAAAAAGTGAAATGACTAATGAAAAATGCCCAAAATTACTTTGCTTTTTCGAAAGCGTCCAACAACTCCTGTATACGTTTTGCCCATTGATTGCGATTGTGTTGCATCCGTACAAGGAATACTGTTGCACGCCCTTCTGAACACCAAGCTGGCGCTGTGTTTCAACATCCCGTGGGAGCCGTTCCCGAACGCGGGGGAGGAGTGCTTGTGCTATTCGGCTCGGACGGTTCCGCCCGAGATCTGTCATTGGAAGAAGAAAACGAATTCAGAGGAGGGGTCTTCGACCATCCGGTGCCACCCGGAGGAGGCGAAGCCGAAGAAGAATAAGAAATTATACCACAACAACAAAAACGATACAAACGATTAACTGAAAAGACAACAAATAAAATCAAACAATTTAGATGAAACGCCAAAAAAAAAAATATCATAAATTTAAGTCATCATTAGAGACCGGAAAAAAAGGCACCAAAAATCGCGAAAAAGGCATGAAAATAGGCACTTAAAATTTTTAAATGCACATTTTCCTGCCATTTTAAAGCCTAAAAAAAATTTTAAAGCAAATTTTTTTTAGTAAAAATCATATAGAAAAACTTTTTTCCCATCACAGAATATAAGCGAAATAAATATAAAGATTTTTGAAAATTTACAAAAAATGAGAAGACATTTTTTTGAGTATAAAATTATGGATAAAAAAATTAAATTTCGTAGCACGACAATCCGGCAGTGGACAATTCGGCAGTGGCACTTCGGCAGTGAATTTTAATTTTAAAAAATCGACATTCAAATAAATGAAATGGGGAGGAATAACTTTCATTGGAAATTATTTCCTAATTGCTAACTGCTGCTTATGCATCAGTTTTCTGCAAGATTTCGTTGTTCTAATGGAATAGGGAATGATGAAAGGCAAAGATGGGCATAATTATGTTTTCGTTTTATTCACATCCATCTCTTCTCTAACTCGTCTAATCATTTTTAATCACCTTAACACATCCATATACAAAGTTATATTTGATAAAATATATTTAACAATGTATTTAATAGCTTTATGTTTTATTCATTGCCGAATTGTCACTGCCGGATTGTCGTGGAGCCTTAAATTTGATGGGGCAAATTTTCTGAAAACTTTTCCATTCTCAGGGGTGTACTTTTTCAAAATTTGAAAGGTCAATTTTTAGGGGTCTATTTTTCATTTTTATGGCATTTTTCTTAGGGAATTTCTCAAAAATTCTGAAAAACGGCACCCAAAAATGCCAAAAAAGGCATTTAATGCACGAAAATCCCGAAAAAGAAAAAAAGGCAATAAAATTTATCGTAGAAGCTTCAAACCACTAGGGGTCCATGTTGTTTCGGCGCTCACGTTTCGGCGCCCACGTTTCGGCGCCAGACACGTTTCGGCGCTCACGTTTCGGCGCCCACGTTTCGGCGCCAAGCAAAAAATAGAAAAAATCCTATCCAACTTTTTTGAAAACTTAACCCCCTAGTTTTTTTAAAAACTAACCCCCTAGTCCTTTGAAAAACTAACCCCTGGTTTTTTTAAAACTTGACCCAAAGTTTTTTTTTGCAAAAATAAGAAATTTTTAAAAATTAGGGCTAGGTTTTCAAGGTTATGGTTACGTTTTAAAAAAATTTAGGGTTATGTTTCAACAGGCTAAGGGGTTAGTTTTTCAAAAGACTAGGGTTTTTTCAACAAAATATATAAGTTGAGCATTAAAAAAAAACTAGGGGGTTCGGTTTTACCAAACTAGGGTTGGGTTTTCAAAAAAAAAATTAATGTCTACATGACCTTTTTGTACGAAATGACCCCTCCGACTAAAGTGGCCCGACTAAAACGGCCCGACTAAAATGGCCCGACTAAAATGGCCCGACTAAAGTGACCCCTACCGGGTTTAGGGGGCCCCTATTTGAAAACGAAACATTTTTTTGATAGCTTTATTTTGTTTTTGCTTTTTTTGGCTTGGCGCCGAAACGTGGGCGCCGAAACGTGGGCGCCGAAACGTGTCCGGCGCCGAAACGTGGGCGCCGAAACGTGGGTGGCCCCGATACTAGTGCGCAGAAAAAAACAAAAAAAAAGGTATTTGCCTCAAAATCCGAGCCTAATAATGAAGCATGGATTTAGCAAAGGCTCGTCAAAATGATCACAATTTACCAATGTAATCCTATTGATCCCGATGTTTTTCTCGCTGATGTTTTTCGAGCTTATGATATGGTAGCCTGAGTTTTTTTGTTTTTGTAATGTTAATTTTTTAATAATATCTAACTAAAAACATGAGATTTTGTATGGGTGGCTCTCCGACTCAAACGGCCCGACTTAAACGGCCCGACTCAAACGGTCCGACTTAAACGGCCTGACTTAAACGGCCCCACTGGCCCGACTTAAAACTCAAACGAACCCCACCGATAAATTTATTTTTTATTTATTTTTTTTTGACGTTTAACTTTCATTTTCTGTCCATTTGCGTTTGCTTAAAAATTTTCGTTATAATTAAAAGCTCTTTCGGGCTTTTTTTCCCCATTTTTTGTGCCAAAGGCTCACATTCATTTTTGTTTTGTTTTTTTTTTTCAGCTTTTATGGAAACTTTGCTGGACATAAGCATTTTTTCCGTCATCGATCCGCCGAATTTGCGAATTAATGCGCCGCGATGGATAGCGGTCAGAAAAAAAGAATTGAAAATGCTAATAAACAATTGGCCACTTTTTCAGTTGCCCTCGCCCATGCAAACTTTTTTCTTCGTTCTGATCACTTATTTCCTTGTCTCCGGTGGCATTGTTTACGATGTGATCAATGAACCCCCGTCCATTGGTTGGTTGACCCATTATTCTTTTTTTCTCCGATTTTGCCAAAATTTAGGCATTTAAATGGGAGACGAATTTTGCACAATATTTTACACTCAAATATATTTTAAACAACATTTTTTGGACTTTTGGGTGTTTTTTTGAGTATAAAGCTTAATTTACAAAATCCAGGCATTAATTTTAACCTTTGTTCGATAAGGGAATTTTAGGATTTTCGATACCGGGAAATAAATCATTTGCACCTTCAAATATCATTCATCAACTTTTAAAGCTTTCAACAATCAAAATGACTCGTGAATTTTATGAGTCCAATCCAATTCATTGACCATTCAGATTCTTGGACCAATAAGAACTTTATTTTCATGAGTTACAAAATTAAAAACAACGAACAAAGTTGAACATGGTCAATTGAGCGGACTCATAAAATTTTAATGAACTCTAAAAATGGGGTAAAACACAATGAAATCAAATTTATGTGGCAATTGAGTCGATCGTTTTTCAAATTTGGCATTTGCTTTTTCTTTTTTGTTCTTTTTAATTTGTTTTTCTGTTTAGGCTCCACCGTGGATGAACGCGGCAACAGTCGGCCAGGCATTTTCTTTCCGTTTTCTCTCCTTTTTATCCAATTTCTCGCTCCTCCAACTTTCAGTGGCCATAATGCCTTACCGCGTCAACGGCCAATACATTATGGAGGGACTCGTCGCTTCACTGATGTTTTGTCTCGGAGGTTTGCCAAAAAAATGGCCAAAAACGGGGATATTTCTAAAAAAAGTCAAGGGTTTATGCCAATTTTTCCGGCGCCTTTTTGTACCGGAATCATTTTGGGGTGCACCGGAGGTGGGCCTCCTCCCGAAATCGGAAATTCAAAAAAATTTATCGTGTGATCTCAAGACTTGAAAGTACCAAAATTTCTTGGGCATGTAAATTTTCATAAAATAAAAAATAGTTCTGTCAGCCCCACCCTCTTAGGGCGGAATTTTTCCCTAGCGAAGTCCCCCCCCCCCTATGTTCGTGGGTACTCCTCCTCCTATCGACTCTCGACTCCCGCTTTTGGGTATATCTGCTCCTTTGGCTTTGGAAGAGCTGAACTCTTTTCTTGATGACCCTTCCCCCCCCCCCTCCCTCCAATTTTAGGCCTTGGCATTGTCATTTTGGACAAATGCACCCATCCATTGACCACCAAAAACAATCGAATGATGCTCTTTGGACTCGGCTTCTCCCTTCTGTGCATTGCCTTCTTCACCACGCGAATGTTCATGAAGATGAAACTGCCCGATTATCTTCAGTCGTAAATTGAAAGTTCAGAAAAAGAAAGAAATTTGAATTCATTTTTAAAGGATAATTGGAATTAATTAATTATTTATTTTTATTTATTTGTAAATCAATTTATTTTATTGAAATAAAAACATTTTGTTAGTTTCATTAATCGTTTGCCTTTTTTATTGGTAATTAGTTTAAGGCAAGAAATCTATGCAAATGATTTTGTTTTTTCTTTAACTGGGTAAAACGTACTACGAAAGACACGATTTTAACTTGTGTTTTGACTTTCGTGATGGAATTTCCCATTTCACCATTTTCTGTATTACAATTTAAGTGCACATCAGAGGTGGGGACGCTGATCGCGGCGTTTTTTTTTGCGCGTATCGCGGCCGCGGCAATTTTCAACCGCGTATCGCGATAAGCGACAAATTTCATCTGCGACCGGGGAATTTTTGAAAATCAGGTCCAGGTCTAAAAACCCAAAAAATTTTGATTACTAGTTTTACTAGTTATTTCTGACGAAGGCATAAAATAATTGGCTTATCCAGTGTCAGAAATTTTTTTTGTGAAATTAATGATTTTTCCAAAAATCCGCGTATCGCGACCGCGGCCTTTTTCTGTCCGCGTCCCACCCCTGGTGCACATATTGGCATTTTTCCATGAAACCCCTTTAGAGCTGTCCTCTCTTTTTTGTTAAAATGACCCTTTTGGGCGAGAGCCACGCCATTGAAGAAAACTTACAAAATAAACCCATAATTTCACATGATTAAAATGGATCACTTTAGTGGCCGACTTTACTAATAGTCTCTCGTCTATTTTTTTTATTATAAATGATTTGAAATTTTTTTAAAAGCCAAGGCGTTAGTTAGCATTCATTCGAATTTGTTCATCCAATGGTCCGTGTGAACAGAAAAGCTTAGCTGCCGGGAAGGCGTATTAATCGCTTAATCCCTGTGCTGCTAACAAACGCAACGGCATTGGCACTTTTATCCCCGCCGGTGTCGGTGGTGGGCAACACGGGCAAAAGGGAAAAGTAAAAACGCAAAATTAGGAGGGGGAGACAAAGGTAATGGCGAACAGACGAAAAAAAGCGTAAACAAAAGGAGGGATGAGACGCTCTCACACAGTCCATGGTGAATGTGGCAAAATTGGGGAGGGGAGCCCCCGGGGGAGAGATATGCGCCCTTTTATTAATTTGTCTGATCGCCGCAGCAACAACGGCACTCGGGAAGGGCTTCTTCCGAACGTCAAACGGCGGAGGCGTCGTTAGTTTTTGAATTAGCCAATTAAATGGGAGGGGGGGAGGAGGGGGAAGAATTCCTTTTAGTCTGAAAATTTGGAAGTATATTTTTAGTAATAGATTTTGCAAAAAGATTATCAATTTCTGAGAATATTTTTTCAAATGCCAACAAAAAGTTGGTGCCATGGCGCCGCCAGAGAAATTTCTGAATATTTTAATGTCTGAGAGTGTATTTTTTAAAACTTTACACCCAAAAAGCCGGCTCTTGGTCTGGAGGTGAAGCGAAGTCGGCGCGTCAGGTGATTTCGACATTAATTGAATCGGACAATAAGTGATTTGGACAGTATACCTAACTTCATGACAATATTTTTTTGGTACTGTAAGTTTTAAAAATATTGAAACTAAAAAAGTGTAAAATCCGCCATAAAGAAATGAGAGAAATTATTACCAAAGTGCGTTAATTTAGAAAGAGACGGTCCATTTTTCGTAGTTTAATCACTTCCCATGAACTGATCAGACTGAAATTCTAACTGTGCTTAGCAATTTTAAAAAGATTAAAGTCTTAAAAGAAAAGATCTGGGAATAGTAAGCTGGAAAATTTTATGATTTTTTTTTTTTTTTTGTCAAAAATGGGACGTTTATTTAAAATAGTGACGGTGATGAAAAGTGAAATAGGCGGGTGGATCCCATAATAAAGGAGCGCATGCACCGGCACAAAGGCCAATGCAAACGGGTAATATCTCGGTACAAGCTATGAACACTGACGATTCGAATTGTCCCTTTTGTTCCTTCATGAAGCGCATTTTGTATGGAACTTCGATTTGCTCCATGCGAAACTGTTGCGCAGGCGTACGGATGGTGACGTTGTGTCATTCATTTTGTGGCGGCGATCTATGGGATTTTTGATCACATTTTCATACACAATTTTATCAAATGGTGCACATTTTCGGTGATTGAGCAAAGAGTTGGTTGGATGACTTGTGATGGATGGGAGGGAATGGAATTCTTTGGAAGTGATCAGTTGGGCCAAACAGCGACTATTTATACGCTCCGATTGCCCTCAAAGGCGTCGGACAGTCGCCCTCTGCTGATAACGAACTGCAGCACACCCAGCAGGAGATTGACAGGTCCCTCCCCTCCCACTGACTTTGTTGTTCAAAGTGACAGCATTTGCCATTTGACTGATAAAACTGTCCGTCCAACCATTTTCTGTCCCCCCTCCCGCTCCCCCCCCCCCCCCCGCCCAAGTGATGGGTGGTGTGGGAAGGGAAGCGCCCTTCCGTACATTAAGCACTGCTTAAATAGTATGTGTTTTTGTTGCTTAATGTGCGGAACAGGCGTTTTAGTGATTGCCGCTGAACGGCCGTTAATTGGGTGAGTATGGTCATTAATCACTGGGGGCACTATTTACTTGGACAAATTGGCTAGTGATTGGGTAATAAAGAGTGGGAGGGTAAAGTGCAAAACATTTAGCCGTTTCCCGGAATTTCTTTTTCCCCCAATATCTTTTTCCTTTGCGGGAGGGGAACGGTGTCCAGGTCGTTGCTTGGGTTCGAGCTTGGTGAGCTTCCTGCTGGAGTTGTTTCCCCAATCAGTACGCTTTGAACTTTGCCAGTGCTTGGATTGTTGGGTCGCTATCATTGAACAGCGCGAGGTTGTAGAGGATCATTGGATTAAGTGCGGGCATCTGCCCGTGTTCGGCCGTGCCGAATTCAATTTTGATCAAGTGTTTCGTCTGTAAGACTCGTTTCACCGTTGATTTGGTCGACGGTTAGCACCAGGCCTTCCAATAGCAACGTTTGAGATTGGAAATCCTCGCAGCCTCCGTTTGAGGGTTGTCGGTGATAATGAGCGTGACCAGGTCCAAGTATGCACAAATTTTTCTCTCAGCGATGGGATGCCTACAAAACACCTCTAAACTTAGCTTACCCCTCCCCTAATTAATTATCACTCACAAAAACTTGAAACAATTAGCAACCGCTAATTGTCCCCCCCCCCCTTGCTTCGCATTAGTATTAAGCGGTGACGGTTCCGGCCTAATATAACTGCCCCTCAAAACCCTCCTTAGGTTTTAGTTTAAAGGGTTTGTCCTCATATTCGTGATCAGCGCCCCCCGAAAACCCCCGAGTACAACTCAGAATCGCATAAACCCACTCTAAACCTTTTCATTTAACTTTGAGATGCGGGAAGAGTGCTTCTCAAGTGCTCTTACACCCCAAAACGCGGCTCAATTTTGGACTAACATTATTAAATTTTTCTCTCATCAGTGGTCCAGTGATGGAAATAAAAGGGCCGTGCTGGGACGAAGTACGAATAGTGCAAGTGGGGGATTTCGGAGGAAGGGCCGTTTCAGTACGGAAAATTAATTTATTTAATTGACATTTAAATAAAAATAAATTTAAATTGTTAAAATAAATAAATTTTGGATCGTTCTCAGTGCAACGGAGAGAGAAAATACAATAATTAAAAAAACGACTTATTGAATTCAAGTAATTGCATATAATCGTCTTGGTTCAAGAATCAGGAAAATTATCTTAATAAGTAAATTTAATTATTCAAATGCATTTTTAATGTTTCAAAGTTTTATTTATAGCCATATTTAAAAACATCACAGGCTTATAAATCCAAGGTTGTTTCTGATTGAATTAAAATTAATACCGGGGCACTACGATTCGTCCGGACGACGATTCGTCCGGACTACGATTCGTCCGCCCAGCCAAAAACTACGATTCGTCCGCCCAGTTAAAAAAGTATGATTTGTCCGGAAGACGATTCGTCCGCCCAGATAAAAAGTGGCAAAAACATAAAACTATTTAATTTTTTTAGCATTCGACATAGCTAAAAAGGTAATGCCTAAAGAAAAACCACAAAAATTTAAAATAGTATTATTTTTTGGCACTTTTTATGTTGGGCGGACGAATCGTTGCTGGACGAATCGTCGTTCGGACGAATCATAGTTTTCTTGCTGGGCGGACGAATCGTACGTTTTTGGCTGGGCGGACGAATCGCGTCCGGACGAATCGTCATGGCGCCATTAATACTACAAAAGTTTAATAAATAATTTCTTATGCCAAATTTATTATATCCTCGAAGAAGAAATTTTGCAAAATTTTTATAAAAAACTTAACTGTATCTCACAACAGCGCTTTTTTTTACAGTTTTTTAAGCAATTAATTTATTACTAATTTTTCAGAATTTTTTTGTGATGCCTATCCGCACCAACGACCCATCCTTTTTCAAAATTGTATTGTGTCTCATTTCAAAACCTAGCTAAAATCTTGCTTCGAAATCTACAATCAAATTATTTCCAGTCCCAAATTGCTGAAAATGCTTATTGGTAATAGAATATTTAATATTCATTTACTTAAATAAATTGTTTTACAATAGCTGCGCAATCGCTTTTAAGAAATATTAATTTATTTAGTGGTAAAAGTTGTTAATAATTATAAAATTATTAAATGTTAATTAAATAAATTAATTTTCCGTACTGAAACGCACTATTCGTACTTCGCCCACACTTGCACTATTCGTACTTCGTCCTAGCACCAAAAAGGCAATTGCAACTATATGTGTTGACCAATGATTGGGGCGGGGGGGGGGGGGAGGGTCCGCCCGGCGGGAGACGGGGGAACGCCGCCACCGCCCCATCAGCAGAGGGAGAGGTCCGCTGCTGCCGTCACTGTGGGGGGCGGTGAGGGAGGGGGGAGGGCGGAGTGTTGTGTAACTTTGCTCAAATATTTTCTAGTATTCTCCCGCAGGCAAATGTACGGCCCCAATTTTCTTCGGACCGCATATGTCAAGTAACCTGGAGGAATAATGCAGTAGGAGTGATGGACGCTAACAGCTCATATATTTTTCAAATAGCCGAGTTTTTAGCGGTGTAAGAGCACTTGCTGAATATCTTTTCTGAAACTTTTCTCGAACAACTTGAGTAGGCCCAAAAAGTCGCGGGTTCGCCATTCTGGGAATGGAAAACCGTGGGTCCAGGGGTGAGGCCAAAAATAACGGGTATTCGTCGTAGGTGTCGGCAAAATTAATTTTTTTTTAGGGTCAGTAAATGCAATATTGGTCCCTTTTTTCAAATTATAAACAAATTCAATTCGTTTTATAAAATATCCCATTTTTTCGATGGATCCCTCAACAATTTTCTACTCTTTATACGCGTTTCATTGCGCCTCTTTCATTTGGGATACCTATTTGGCCTATCGACAATATGCACTTTACCATCGTACAACGACACGGCCCGTTTCTGTTGCGGAAATCATTACGGAGACGGATTTTGCCAAGGCACGGGCCTACCAAATGGACAATATGCAATTTGCATCTGTCCAAAATGCATTCGGCTTTGTAATTTCTTCGGTTTGTTTTTCTAATCTATGAATTGTTGTGGTTTGGTGTCGTGCCTCGTTCTCACTCGCATTAAAAAATAGGAAAAAGTGAAATTCATACTGTACGAGGCCAAAAAGGCACACGCCTAAACGGCCACGCCAAAATGACTCCGAACGGGAATTCATACTGTAAGAATTGTCATTTTTTTTTACTGGCATATCAACTACATTTTGTTTGTCTTTTCTTTTTGACGTTTCTTGGTTTAGATTGTATTTTTGTGCACTCTCTACCCATGGATGTGGAACTCGTGCGTCCAAGTAGCCTCATGGATTTGGCCAAATGGCGATGAAGTTTGACTATGATTAAAAAATTTCTTTAAAAATGAAAACTTTTCCAAGATTTGGCACTCCATCGTTTTCATGTTGCTGAGTTCCATCATTAAGACAGTCGGGCTTTTGCCTTTCTCATATTACAGCACATTTTTCATCGAACAAAAGCATGGATTCAACAAAGAAGTTCAAATACACTCGCAATTCACAAAATTCTTTTTCCAAATTTTAGACGGTGCCATTTTTCTTCAAGGACAGGGCCAAGAAATTGGGTGTTGGTCTTGCACTCAATGCACTTTTTGGGACAAGTTTGGTGTGGACTATCCGAAATGGAGGCCCAAATTTTTACATTTATGCATGGCTTGTCGTCTCACTAATCACTTTTGTATGTTATTTTTTTTTGTCAAAAATTTTATATTTTATGTAAAAGTTGAGAAACATTTAGAGTCATAAAAAAATTAATAAAACTAATGGTGCATTTTTAGGGGATGATGTTTGTCTATCCCGAATTCATTGCGCCTCTTTTTGACAAATATTCGCCGTTGCCGGACAGTGAATTGAAGCGCAAAATTGAGGCATTGGCCGACCGAGTGGAGTTTCCGTTGACCAAACTTTACGTCGTTCAACGTTTGAATTATGAGGGTTTTTTTTAAATGGATTTGTTTCCTAAGATTCCAAGCGCTCATCGCACAGTAACGCGTACATGTACGGTTTTTGGAAGTGCAAACGCATTGTTCTGTGAGTTCACTTTTATGAATATTTATTAGTGGATGTCTTTCAAATAAAAATTTCCATTTTTTCCAAAAGTTTCCTTAGGTTTTTTTTGTCGTAAAATATCATTTGTTTTTTTCAACAAGTTTTTGTTCAGTTTCGACACTTTGATGAGCAAAGAAATGAAAGAACTGTTAAAGAAGACGGAGGAGGAAGAGGGAACACACAAAGAAAAGCAACAAACAACAGAAAGGAAAGATGGTGAAGAGGAGGAAAAAATTGTGAGTTTTCAAAATTGGTCCAATATTTCTTGATTCCGAGGCTCTCTAACTTATAATTAATTATTGTTAAACAAGAAACAATTTAGACAGAAAATGGGGCTAATTCGAGGAAAGAAGTGCCACCAAATGCTGACGGGGAGGAGGAGGAGGACGCGGAGGGGAAGAAAAAAGGCAATGGAAAAGCGGAAGAGAAGGGACTTGGGATGGACGACGACGAAGTGGTGGCGGTGTTGGGCCATGAGCTTGGTCATTGGAAGTTGGGCCATGCACTGACGCAGTTGATCTTTACTGAGGTGTGTGGTGTGCAGAGCTCCGCCGGAAAAAAATTGCCAAAAAACCTTGAATTCCAGAATTCCGATTTTTCAAATCACAGATCGTTGTCATCCCTGGTCCCCGCACACAATGTTGTCAAGAGAGTATTTCTGTTTTTTTTTCTTCTAAAAAACTGTCATCTTTTAATTTGGTGCACCCCAAAACACTTAACTTATTTCGTTATCCAATTTTTATAAACTTAGTGTAAAGCTCTAAGTGATTAGAAACTTCCATTAAGCAAGTATTTATTTAGCGATTCAAAAATTCTCAAAAAGGTTAAAAATTAACTCATGAAATTCTCATTTTTATTCATTTTTGCATAATAAAAACTAACTCTAGGAGTTTTTTAAGCGCTTACAAATTAGCGAAAAAAAAATCAAGATTATCAAAATTAGTGAGAAAAGAAAGAAGTTACGACCAAAAAACTCTGGTTCTATTTCACTTTATGAGTCCAATCGACTTTTATGAGTCCAATCGCGGTTTATGAGTCCAATCAGAAATTATGAGTCCAATCAAAAATTATGAGTCCAATCAATATTTTATGAGTCCAATCAGAGTTTATGAGTCCAATCAATTTTTTGGAATTTCATTTTAAAAAATCAAATTTTTTCGCATTACTTTACTTTTCCATTTAATAAAGAAGTTTACATTTTGTCTTTGTTTGCCTTTTGTTGGAAGCTTTTCAAAATGTCTGCTGACTTTAGTTAAAATGAAAAAAGCAAACATATACGTTAAAAGAAAGTTAACTAGAAAGAAAGAAGAGAAGTTTGTTTACATAAAAAAGAACATTTTGGCTTATATAAAAATTGGGGATGCTTTACTACAATAAACTTTAAAAAAATGCTTTTCCTCCTGCTATCGTTTGTCGTGCCGGTTTCCGTAATTTCTTCGAACGACTATCAATCGCCTGAAACTTATAATGGCACATGTATCCCTTATTTTGATTACCGTAATCCCCCAATGAAAAAAATTACTTTTCTACCATTCTTATCACTTACGAACGACTCAAAATTTGCGGATTGTTCAATCCCTTGTTTTTGGTTCGGTACGACGAATATATGGAATAAAACATGTCATGTCAGTGGTATGGGACAACCTGCATGTTGGATTAAACAGGATGTTAGCCGTTTGGATCTGGTGTCGTCGTAGAGATTGATGAATCTAAGTTTTTTCGCGCAAAGTATAACCGGGGACGAATGGTCAACAGACCATACGATTGGGTCTTCGGCCTTTTAGAAAGGGGAACTAACAAAGTAAGATTTTTTAATGTCCAGCGAAGAGACGCCGATACTTTGCTTCCAATAATAGCCGATAACATTGAAGCGAGTTCTATAATAATGAGTGATGGCTGGGCCGCATACGGCGGAATTCGCAACTTACAGCAACAGTATGACCACCGTTGGGTCAATCACCGCTTATTTTTTGTGGATCCAAATGACCCCAGGGTACATACCCAAGGAATAGAGGCAACTTGGCGTGCACTTAAAACTGGTATGCGACACTTGCACGGAACTAACTCTGACATGTTACCAACTTATCTTTACCAATACATGTTCCGTCGTTTTCATGGAAACTCGAAAATTTTTCAAAATATTCTTGAAGAAATTAGATATCAATACCCATTGTAATTGTGCCTTACATATTTGTGACATTTAGCAATAGTGAAATAAATTAGAAATGCGACATTTTATTGGACTCAAGTCATAAAAAATTGATTGGACTCATAAAAGATTGATTGGACTCATAAACTCTGATTGGACTCATAAAATATTGATTGGACTCATAATTTCTGATTGGACTCATAAACCGCGATTGGACTCATAAAAGTCGATTGGACTCATAAAGTGAAATAGAACCAAAACTCTTTCCGGCGGCATTTCGGGCGGAGGTGTTTTGTCCTGTTCCGTTTTTAATTAACCACTATTTCTTATTTAAGAATAATTTGTCCATTAACAAATAAAGGAAGGGCATCTTAAAAAGTCAAATAATTTGTTAGGTCAGCATTCTCGTCAGTTTGTCCATCTTCTCACTGTTCCACCAACAAGAGAATCTTTTTGCCGCTTTTGGCTTTCCGCCCGCCCAACAACAGTCCATTCTGGTCAGACTGTGGATCAGCGGATTTGTCATGGGTTAGAGAAAGAGAGTGAAAATTAAAAAAAAAAATTTCCCCTTTTCAGTCCCCTACCTCAAACTTTACTTCGTCCTAATGAACATGATCAGCCGGAAAAGAGAATTTTCTGCCGACCATTTCTCTGCCCAACTTGGCCATGCAGCGCAAATGTGCAGCGGACTGAAGAAGACGGTCGGTAAAACAAATCTCCCCCATACAGTATTCGGATAAATTATATAGTAAACCGTTTAACACCAATTGTACTTACACAGTGATAGAATCCATACTGTTACAGCGGGTTTACTTTGGTTTTTAGCCCTGAGCAAACATTATTTTATGACATATTTTAGGAGTAATTTACAAAATATTGCCAATTTACATTTTTCCATTTATGAATTTTCTTCATTTCGTACAGTGCAAGGACAATCTTTCGCTGCCCATCTATGATGTTCTCTACGCATGGTGTAACAATTCGCATCCGTCAACCATTGAAAGAATTGAAGCGTTGAAAAAAAACGAATAAATTTTGGCCTACATGAGAATTGTAACAATTGAGGCTTTCATTTTTACCAAAAAATTGTCATAATCAGCAGGTGTTACTGTCCAAATTGCTTATTGTCGGATTCAATCAATGTCGAAATCACCTGAACACGCCGACTTCGAGCCCCCGTTTTTTTTGGCCTCACCGCCAGACCCGGCTTTTTGGGGTGGCTAAAAGGGAAAGCAAAGCCAAAAAGAAATAAAAATGCGCAAAAGGAGGGAGAAGGGATAAATGAGTGAAGAATTGATGAATATTCATAATTCATTCATTCTTTCGATTTCATTTGTCCTTTTCTTTTTCGGTGCCCTTTTAAACACTTCCATTTTATCTCTTCCCCCCCCCCGCCCAGAGGGTTTCCGTGTTAGGGTTTAGACATTGGCACCGACAAACAATGCCAAACTTTTAAATTTTCATAAAAAACAAACAGGAGAGATGGGAAGGGATGCAAACGGACCACCCCCCCCCCGCCCCCATGGGTTTCCCTTTAAAATGCCAATGGATGGTCGAAACTGCATTTGCTGCTTGAAGCGGAGGAACAAATTGTTGCCTAAACATAAAACCCCGAAATTTTCTTGAACTCCTAATTTTGCCTGTCCCTTGCCTCTTCTGATGATTGGCCGACATTTGCGGCGCGGGACCAAGAAAAAATCGCACAATGAACTGTATTAATTATTCTTGGTGTCATTAAAAGCCCCTAAATGTGCTCTATATTATATCAAAACCCCAAAAGAATTGGATAAGTTTCGAAAAAGTTATGATAAAAGATGGGCAAAAACCAGACATTCCCAAATTTACGAACATTCCAGGGCCATACTTTTCCAAAACTTAACCAATGACACCAAGAATAATTAGTTTGGTTCATTCTGCGAATTTTGGTGGGTCCCGCGCCGCAAATGTCGCATCACCCCCTGATCAGATGCAATTTTTGCTTCCGGTGCATTGATCATCGGTTTAGAACTGTTGTCAGTGCATCATTTTGATGGTATGGCAGCCATCCAAAATGCGGCACAATTTCTTCTGTCTGTCTGCTGAAGGCAATGAATGACACAACGTCACCATCCGTACGCCTGCGCAACAGTTTCGCATGGAGCAAATCGAAGTTCCATACAAAATGCGCTTCATGAAGGAACAAAAGGGACAATTCGAATCGTCAGTGTTCATAGCTTGTACCGAGATATTACCCGTTTGCATTGGCCTTTGTGCCGGTGCATGCGCTCCTTTATTATGGGATCCACCCGCCTATTTCACTTTTCATCACCGTCACTATTTTAAATAAACGTCCCATTTTTGACAAAAAAAAAAAAAAATCATAAAATTTTCCAGCTTACTATTCCCAGATCTTTTCTTTTAAGACTTTAATCTTTTTAAAATTGCTAAGCACAGTTAGAATTTCAGTCTGATCAGTTCATGGGAAGTGATTAAACTACGAAAAATGGACCGTCTCTTTCTAAATTAACGCACTTTGGTAATAATTTCTCTCATTTCTTTATGGCGGATTTTACACTTTTTTAGTTTCAATATTTTTAAAACTTACAGTACCAAAAAAATGTTGTCATGAAGTTAGGTATACTGTCCAAATCACTTATTGTCCGATTCAATTAATGTCGAAATCACCTGACGCGCCGACTTCGCCTCACCTCCAGACCAAGAGCCGGCTTTTTGGGTGTAAAGTTTTAAAAAATACACTCTCAGACATTAAAATATTCAGAAATTTCTCTGGCGGCGCCATGGCACCAACTTTTTGTTGGCATTTGAAAAAATATTCTCAGAAATTGATAATCTTTTTGCAAAATCTATTACTAAAAATATACTTCCAAATTTTCAGACTAAAAGGAATTCTTCCCCCTCCTCCCCCCCTCCCATTTAATTGGCTAATTCAAAAACTAACGATGCCTTCGCCGTTTGACGTTCGGAAGAAGCCCTTCCCGAGTGCCGTTGTTGCTGCGGCGATCAGACAAATTAATAAAAGGGCGCATATCTCTCCCCCGGGGCTCCCCTCCCCAATTTTGCCACATTCACCATGGACTGTGTGAGAGCGTCTCATCCCTCCTTTTGTTTACTCTTTTTTTCGTCTGTTCGCCATTACCTTTGTCTCCCCCTCCTAATTTTGCGTTTTTACTTTTCCCTTTTGCCCGTGTTGCCCACCACCGACACCGGCGGGGATAAAAGTGCCAATGCCGTTGCGTTTGTTAGCATTGATTCGGATTTGTTCCTCCATTGGTCCCTGTGAACAGATTAGCGCCGGGAAGGCGTATTAGTCGCTTAATTCCTATGCCGCCCTTTTGCTTGGCTTTTGGCGGTTATCCGTCGCTTCAACCTCCGCCCCCCTGGCGACGACGAAGCGCATTAGCCAATGACAACCGCGGTCAGCCCTCCCAATTGTTGGGATGAGTCTGTCCACTTTGGCGGAGAAAAAAACGCCCCCGGGGGTGGCTAAAAGAGAAAGCAAAGCCAAAAAGAAATAAAAATGCGCAAAAGGAGGGAGAAGGGATAAATGAATGAAGAATTGATGAATATTCATAATTCATTCATTCGATTTCATTTGTCCGTTTGTCCCTTTCTTTTTCGGTGCCCTTTTAAACATTTTCCATTTATCTCCCCCCCCCCCGGGGGAATTTCTGATTTGTTAATTTTTGGGTTTAGACATTAGCACCGACACAATGTCAAACCTTTTAAATCTTTATAAAAAACAAACATGAGAGATGGGAAGGGATGCAAACGGACCCCCACCCCATGGGTTTCCCTTCAAAATGCCAATCTTTCCGTTTATGGATGGTCGAAACTGCATTTGTTACTTGAAACGGAGTATACCTAAACATAAAACCCCAAAATTTTCTTGAACTCCTAATTTCGCCTGTCCCTTGCCTCTGATCAAGCGCGATTTTCGCTTCCGGTGCATTGATCAGCAGTTTGGATCTGATTGGCAGTGCATCATTTTGATGGTACAGCACCCATCCAAAATGCGGCACAATTTCTTCTTTCTGTCTGCTCAAGGCAATGACATGGAAAATACAATTATTTAATTTTTTGCATTTCCCCGTGGGCGAAAACAATTATTGTGGGAGGGGGGGGGGGACGGGGAGCAGCGGATTTCCCCCTTCCCCCGAGGGGCGACTAAAAGAAAAGGCGGGGACATTTTCCTTCACCAGCACCAGCCACCCACTCATAAGCTATAAGTCCGCCGGAGGAGGAAGAGAATAGACCAAAAGAAATTCAAATATTAAAAAAAGTGATGGGTTTCGTTTTTGTGTCATAGAGCCGACAGATTAAAAGAGGGCCCAAAAAGGCAACCCGACAAATTAATTAATTGTCCGTTAATATCCCCCATTAATTAATAATATGCCTTAATGAGTTTATTCCATTGCACAATCCATCCATCCACTCATAGGAAAAATGACAATAAATGACCATGAATGCCTTGACTTTCTGCTGTCTTTGAACTAAAAGCATTTACCGCACAAAAAAAAATGGGCCAAAAATTTGGTGCCGAAATCGGCGGAGCAGAAAATAATTGCCGCCGCCGCCCCCGCGGGGCCTTTCCTTCTCGAAACACCTTTTCTTGACTTTTTTCGGTTGACAGGAAATTTTTCTGGCCAACAAATCCATCATCAAACCTTTCTTTGCTCATTTGTGGTAAATTTGTCTCATAAATTGACTGTCCGTAAATATTTTTTCAAAAAATTGCCTTAATATTTTTTTTTAGAAAGTGCCCAAATTTGCCATTTTGGGCTGTGCCTTTAAAATCATTGGTCCGCAGCCTTTGGCCACTGTTTATCCAGCTTTTCCCCCATTTTGAGACCTAATTCGGTGGCATTTCGCCGAATAAAAAAAAAAAAATTATATTTCTGTTTTTTCACCACTACTGCGACCGAAAAAATCTTTAACAGAAAGTAAACACTTTCCATGCTTTTCCTTCGGCGGGTGGCCTCAGTGTTTTTGGCAACGGATTCGATTGGCACTTATTTTTATTCAATGGCAAATCATTTCACTAATTTCTTTCTAAGTGTTTTTAATTTAATCCTTTGAAACGATATTCAACCAAAATAAAAAACGTAAATGAACTTCTGTTTTTTTCCTAAAAGGAGTTCAAATCGCATTATTTTTATGTGCCGTCGCGTTAATGTTTTTTTTTTTCTGTCGGCACTTTTTAAATGGGAAATAAAGACAGTCAAAGTCAAATGACTGAAAATGGCGTTGCGAAATTCGCACTTTAACTGCGGCGCTGTTTTTAGAAATGAGAAAGCGCGCCAAACGGAAACGGAAAATGCCATCCCATGGGCAAAATTGGTGAAACGTATTTAAGCAATGGGAAAACAGAGCATTTACGATTTACATGGCACTTTAATGCGTCAATTTGGCCATAAATCGAGTGTATTAATATATAGCCAATTCCCAAAAATGGCAATTTGTTTAACTTTGGCATTGCCTCTTTCATTTTGGCATTTTCTCTGATCAGTGATCGCCATTTTCCAATTTAATTGCCCAATTTAGTCTTCGATCATTTTAAACTATTTCCATTCATCACTTTTTCCTCTGCCAATGTCTTTTGAACATGATCAGTTCGCCCGCTTTATGACCTCCTCCTCCCACTCGTCGCGCAATGGTCGTCCATCGTCCGTCGTTTACCCCCAAAGGCCGCCCGTTTTGGCACGACCGCCGCGACGCGTTACCATCAAATTGGACGGCACTGTCAGAAGGAGACGAGCGCAAATTGTCGTCACGCTTAGATTGGCACTTTTGTGCGGTTGGCTTTTGCACGGTGCGTTTTCACAGAATGGCCACTTTTGCGGACCAAAATTTTTTTTGGGTCAATTTCTTTGTTTTTATAATAGCCTATCAAAAAGCAATCTTTTGGCATAGTTTTCGAAAGTGCCAACCGTTTAGAGAAGCTATTCATTAAGCATTTGATTATCAAATTCAGAAAACTGTTTTAACTGAACATTTAACATTTTTATGAATTGTCTGATCACTTCCCAAATATTTAATATTTCATTTTTAATCATTTAGAGCAGTGATTTGATAGGTTAGAAAAAAGAGATTTTCATGTGGAGACCGCCGGCACAGAACGGCTCACTTTTTTGGGGATTAATCAGAGCGATCCGGTCCCAAAATTTTTTTTGTTTTTGTTTTTTGAAACAAACCCGTGGAGGAAGCTACAAATTTTATTTTCATAATTCTCAATAAGGTAGCATCCTGACCTGAATGCTCCCTGAAACCCCTGTGTTCTTTGGACCCATCCCAATCACTGCCCCGACTCATCTCCTCTGACCTCCGATCCTTAGATATTTGACCACCGCCCCTGACCCCAAGCCATAACATCCCTGGCCCCAACTCCCGCCGACCCCTTCCTACCCCCGATCATTATATATCCTACTATTGTCCCTAAACCCAGCTGCTGCTCACATTACCAAGCCCACCACCCCGTTGGCATTCTTCACCGACCATTATACCCTCTCAGGGATGTCGCCGATTTCCGATTTTCCGATGTTTTTTTGAACCGGAATTCCGACTTTCCGATTCCCAATAAAAATTTTGGGCATCGGAATTCCGATTTTTCAAATCTTAGATCGGCGGCATCCCTGATACCCTCTCTCTCTCACCCGCCGGCGGAAGGGTAAATTGCTCCGCTTCTCCTTCCCTAATTGTCGCCATCCTTTCTCATCTCTTTCTCTCCTTTCTCTTCACAGAACTCGTTGTCAACTTTGACGAGTCGCGTTGTCTCCAAATTGCGTCTCCCTTTTCTGTCGCTGCTCCTCCGTTGCGTCATTTGTCCTCGGAATCTGTCGTCCCTTCGCCTTCTGCTGAAAATGTGACGGACGAAAAAGCGGCGGAGGGAAAAGCGATGGAAAATAATCGGCGCCGCCTCTTCAGACCCATCAAAACGGTGGAAGTTCAAACGCCACCAAACACAGTGGGCCACAGGTGGGACAATGTTGAGAATTTTTGGCAAAACTGGCCATCATTTCAGTCCCCGTGTCGAAATTCGAACATCCGTTCGACTTCCACCCCTAATTTTGCACCCTCTTTTTAGCCCTTTGCCGTCGCCTTCTTCCACCGTTCGTTCGCCTTCTGCTGCTGTCGGCGACGAGCAAAGGCACTCATTGCATCGGTCGACGAACGGTGCCAAAAATACGGTGGTGCCAAAGCGCAGACGCAAAGTCATTTTGCGGACGAAAACTTTTGCGGAAAGGCGCCACCGCCGGCGATTGGCAACAGAAAAAGAAGAATAAAAATGGAAATGGTGGGGAGGAGAGAAAGAAAAAATTAACAAACAAAAAAAAAAACGCGTAAAATTCAGCGAAAATCGGTGCCGTCCGTCGCGTCGTTTGGCGCGTTGTGCCGTTGCAGCGATTGCCGCCGTCGGAGGAGGAGGGCCAACGGGAAAAAGTCGACGACAACGCAGGGGGACGACAAGCGAAGGCCGGAGGAAATGCCGAGCAGGGACAGCGGCGCAACAACAATTTTGACGCCTTTCCCTTTGAAAATGAATTTGCCGTGCCGGCGACAGGCGATGGCGGCACAAATGGCGGGACGGCACACGCGCCGCCGGTGCGGACAAAGACGGGCACAGTGATGGTGAGGAGGACGGACAGAGGCGTCGGCAGCGCCGACGGCAGTGTGTCTGCTGGGGGACGACGGCGCATGGCACGACAGCGGACGACGACGGCACCGCGCGACGGGCAAAGGGCGCGCGCGGATGCCAACGCCGGTAAGACACCCGAAACGGACGAATATTATTCGGCAAAACTTATGTTTTCCTTTTCAGAAAATGAACCCTTCTCTGCCCATTTGGCCATGCCAAATGCCCAGCAGCAGTCGTTGAAGGGCCGTCGTCCTCTCCGTTTGCCTTTGTTCCATCTGTCCGTGCCGTCCGTGGCCCACCAATTGGTCTCTCTGCTCAGTGTCGGCCTCTGTCTCTTCCGTGCCATTTTTGGTATTTTTTTTTTTGGCATAGCCTTCGGCGCATTTCTTCCCCTGTTCACAGACTGTTGGGCCCTGCTCCAATGCTTTTGCTGTGCCCTGTTTCTGCTCGGCCTTTACCTCCGTTGTCGTCCCCTTGCGCTGTTGCCCGTCGCAATTGATGTCATTTCCATTGTTTTGGCCGTCCTTTTCACGTACTTTTGCCCCCTCCCATTTTGCCCACTCTTTCCCCTCTTTTTCAGTCTGTGTCTGGTTGTGTTTCTGCTCGTTCTGTTACTGCTCGCCCATTCCGTCCTTCCGCCCCTCTCCCTTTTGCGCTGTGTTCTGTTCACTTCCGCTGTTTGCATTGCCGTCACTCTGTTCACTGTGTGTGTGTTCTGTGAACAGAGCGCAGTGGGCGAAATGGCGCAAAAGAAACGGCGGAAGAGGGGGGAAAAGAAGAGGAGAAAAATGGAGGGTGAGGAAGAGGAAGAGAAGGAGGAAGATGGAAGAAGAAAAGAAAGAGAGGGAGGAGACGATGACAGTGAGAGATGATGGAAATGGATCAGTCCACCCCATCCCATCCCATCAAAACTAAATTCATCCAAAAATGGGTAAGCGGATGAGTTGGGTTTGGATGAGATGGGTGGGACCCAAATGGGAATGAGTGACCGGCAAAACTGAAACCCCCCGCCGAGCGTACGTAGTCCATGGGTTTTCCGAATTCCGGCATTTGTGTAACCATTAACCCAAGACCGGCATTTCGGTCAGGTTCCTAGGTCGGCTTGTTAGATTTTGCACTTAGTCGGTCACAAAAGTAAAAAATCAATTTATAATTAATAATAACTCAGAATTCTGTTTTTAGGTTTGGCTAATTTGTAAAATTATCGTACAGTTAATAAAAGCCATATTTAATTGTCTATAAAGAATAGGAAAATAATTGTCAAAAATGCAACATTCCTCCACAAAAAGAAACTTAATTTAAAATTTTTATTTTTCAATATAAGAAAAATCCTATAAATTCAAATGTTTTTTTATTGAATGTACATCGACTTTAAGACTTAACTATTAAAACCGCAGGGGGAAGTTTGGGCACCAGAAAATTCAAGATAGGACATATAAAGAGTAATACACTACTCGAGACTTAAAATTTCTCGAGTCGAGACCGAGATTTAATTATATGGGTAAAAGCAAATATTTATTTTTATTTTTTCATTAATTAAAATTTTTGGCAAATTTACAGTAAAATATATTGTGGCATTTTTCGGATTGTTACGGCACATTTGAGCATGGAAATTATATATAATTTAATTTTTACGGCTTTTTATTTTTTAAAATTGGCTATATGGTGCCCAAAGTTCATGTCGCCTTTTAAACCATCTGAACGCTTTAACAATCCTTCGACAGACTTAACACCAAACCTAAATTAGACAGCAACAGATCTCAGGAATCAACTTGATAAATAAAAGTTAATTAATTAAAACAATTCAAACTCAAAAATATTAAGCTAACAAAGACTGTAAAGAATGGAAGAAATCTATCTATTCATCAATTACTTTTTACATATGTAAGTGGTGTGGTATTTTTCAAACCGTTTAAATTCGTATTTGTTTTTCATTTGTGGCGTTCTCTTTATGTGTACCACCAACAAAGTCGACATTTACCCGAATTGGGAAAAGTTCGAATGGGGCGGGGGGGGGGACAAATTTATTTGGGGATTTAAAAACACTGGGAAGACAAATTGGAAGAATATGGTCGATAAAAGAAGACGAAATTCATTGTAGCAAATTCAATTTTACATCAATCAAAAAGGCCGAAGGGTTATAATTAAGAAAAGCATTTGGAATTGTTGCAATACCAAATATAAACCGATTTTGAAAATAACCGAAAAAACGGACAAATAATGTCCAAACTCTTAAAATTTTACATAATTTTGTCTTTATTAAAATGAATGGAGAAAGACCAATTCAGAAGAAGAAAATTCGAAAATGGACCCGAAAGATTAGAAAGTTTTAACAGAGAGAGAGAGAGAGAGAAAGAGAGGCACATGGACATTTTGTACTTTTGGACAAAACATTTGACCATTTTTTGAAATTGCATTTGATCAAATGAAAGAGTTCAATTCAATTTTTGTCCATGTCCCGAGAAGAAGTGATTAATCAATAATTATTCATTTTGGGAAAAGGCGGGGACTGAATTGTCTGTCATGGTAATAAACCATTTATTTTGTGTACGGTAACAAACACCGTAAAATCGCACACATTCATTTCGCCCTTTTGTCATTTTCAGATTTAATGATTTCTTTGTTGCGCCCGCCCATTCCGTGGTAAAACAAATACAAAAACAATTCGTTCGTTCGTCGTTTTTTGCATTAATTCACAAAATGATGAAAATGTGGGGGGGGGGGGGGAGGGGTCGGCGTCGTTTCGGCTCCAAAAAACTTAACCAAGACAGTCTTTTCTTTGTCAACCAAATATGGCTAATTTATTATCATTCAAAAGCTTTTTATGAGCTCTATTAGCCCTCTGAAATCTTTAAGGCTTAGGCCAATCTTCAAATAGGAAAATTCACATTTTTTGAGCCTTGGGCCGAAACGGCGCCTAATCCCCGAGGGAGAAGAAGGACCAATACAAAACAACAACATTTTTGTATTATCATCATTTTTTATTATTTATTTTTGTTAGTTTCTCTCGTCGTTTATTTTATGAAAAATGTTCCGTATTCTTTTTCAAAAAGCGGGGAATAGGCTCGACTGTTGGAAGGCCGGCACTCCGAACATGCCGAAAGCGCTGTCCGCCCGTGTGCCACCGCTGCCGCCGATGCCGTTCAGTTTTGTGGATCCGCTGGCCGAGGTGGTCGACCGCCGATGGGGCGCCGGCGACAACAGCAGCGAGGACATCCGCCAGGGCAAGTGCACGGAGGAGGCCGAGCTGGGGGTGGTGCCGTTCTGCTGTGCCGTCGTTTGGAAATGGGAGGAGAGGGGCTGGAACATGGGCCGTGAGGGCAATGCCGAGGCGGAGTGCCGATGCCGCAACGAGTCCGTGCCGTTCCTGCTGAGCGGGGAGAAGGATAAAAAAGTTGGGTCAAAAATTCGAGCCGAAAACCAACAATGTCTCTCTTTCTCTCGCTGTCTCTCTCAGATCATTACCTCTCTCTCGCTCCCCTCGCCGTCCTTTTTCCCCACTCTCTTTCTTTCTTCTCTTTTTATCTCTCTTTTCTTTGCTCTCTCTTACTCTGTGCTCTCACACTTTCTCTGTTTCTTTGTGCAGCCTTTCTCTCTCTTTCGCTCTTGTCTTTGCTTCTCCCTTGCCGTCCCCTCCTCTCTCTCTCTTTTTCTTTGTGCTCTCTCACTTCCTCTGTCTTTTCGCCGCTCTCTTTCTCTCCCTTCCCCCCTCTCTTCCCTGTACACTCTCTCACCCACACTCACCGTGTGTGGTGGTAGTCTTGCTGCTGTTGTCCTCCAATATGCCGACTTGCCCCTCCTCCCACCAGGTGGACGGGGATCAGTGTGGCGGATGCCCGTGCATTTGCCGAGTTCGTCTCGCGCAGTTGGTCCCTCTCGCGTTGGCGCTTTTGCATTGCCACAATGTGCGGGTCGTGCTGCGGTGGGCCCGGCGTGGACAGAATGTGTTTGCGCAAGTCGGACGAGTAAACGTCGGGGAACGGAAGTGCCGAACCCTCGGCGGGGACCATCGTCACGGTGTTGTGACCTGAGACACCAAAGAAGGGGAGGTGGAAAGGAAATGATGGAAGGCATTGGTACAATTCGCCAAAAGTGGAGGGCGAAGAAAATAACAAGGCATTGGGGTAATTTAAATTATAATTTTCCCTTCACCCTCTACCATTTTTGTTTATGAAAAAAAAGTGTACGAGGTTGTTGACCATAAAAATCACATCCAATTTCAATCAACCAATTCTGAATCCCAGGCCCTATGGGTCAATTTGAAAATTTTGGCCAAGGACCCCTTCCCCTGGGAATATATTTTCACGGCATTAAAACCATAAAATTCTTTTGTTAATTCATGTTTCTGGAGGCAAAAATAAAGTTTTACTTAAGGGAACACTCGTAAAAACATACACCTAAAAAAATTAGCGTAAAAACAGGGAATTTGGGAATTTGAAATTGGGTTAACTGAAACAAAATCACACTAAATTAAGAAAAAAAGTGTTGACACTTGGCGGACTCGAACCGCCGACCTTCTGCGTGTGAAGCAGACGTGATAACCAACTACACCAAAGTGCCCGACGAAGGTAACACTTTTGATAGGCAATAAAAGACCAATAAAAGGGCGAACCTCTCAATTTGCGTTCATATTCCACCAATTGTTGCCAAAAACCAAGGTTTGGACGGATGATCGGACGAGCAGATTTAACGTAATGGTACGCCTGACGAAGGGACATCCGTTCATACTTTATCAGACTAAAATTGGACAAAATATTTAATTAATTTTTATTAATGCCTTTGGGTCGGTCCTTCACCCCAATTGTATTTCTCCGTTGCCCCTTTCAATTCACTTCATTAATTTCCCGCTTCCCATTAAAGTCAAAATTCTTCTCAAAATTATGGCAGATTCTTCTGTAAAAAATGTAACTCTTCATAACACTTAAGTAATTTTTTCATAATCTTATGTTTTGAGTTTTAATAAAAGGAAGATTTTCGGAGAGGGGGCAAAGAAGAACGAAATGCGCCTTTTCTTTTTTCATTTATGAAATTTTCTGTTAAAATTATTTATCAGACGATAAAGACATTCTCTAAATAATGCCTTTCTTTAACAGTTTCTTTGTTTCCATTTTGTATTCATTCTCCATTTTTAAATGACCTAAAAGGTCCCTCGCCCGGGCCGTCCCCGAAAAGAAAAAAGTTCGCCGTTTACTTACTAAGCAATGCAAAGAGTGGCCGAACGCGAAACGCCGGCAACGCAATGGACGAGTGTGTTGCCACCGCGTTCCTGGAGAAGGACGGCACAAACGAATTAATTAAATGAAAAATAACGGACAAAAGACCCCGGAGGGCGGGGGGGGGGGGTGTTTTGTCGTTAGAGCCCGGAACAGAAACGGGTCGGGTCCTGTACAAATCTTTCAGGAAGAGCCCCCGGAATGTCGATGTCTCCACAGACTTCCCAAGACTTTTTGTTGTTAAATTTGTCATTTTAATTTACTGATCTATCAGTGTCCCCGGCGGTGCCAATGGCGCCTTTCGATATAAAAAGTTGTATCATTGAATTGACTCCGAATCCCTTTACGATAATTAAATTTCCTCCCGCCACCGCCCCCTCAAGGCCATCGCCATGTCCATTAAGCATACTTTAGCAAATCACTCCCACCACCGTACCTTTACTGATTTGATTTTGTCCGCTGTCTGGTCAAAGTAATGGTCCAGCCGGGCAAACGGCGAGTCCTCAATGCGAATTCGGAGACAGTCAATGCCTGTGCAAAAATGGCGGTGCCTTCCAATTGTCATCATTGGCAATGCTACCCATCCCCGGTGCACCCCAAAACTCAGCCGAGACATAACTCAGCCGGAAATTTTTTTTAAAAAACCCCGGATTTTTTTCCCAGAAAATTCCTAAGTTTTTTTTTGAAGAAAATTACAAAATTACTCAAAAAAAAATTTAAAAAATAAAAATTTAAAGATTTTTTTTTTTGAAAATTTCAGAAATTTTTCGAAAAATCTTTAAAACTTTTTTTGTTATTTTCTTCAAAAAAAGGCTTAGGAATTTCCTGGAAAAAAATACGGGGTTTTTTTACAAATAATTCCCCGCTGAATTATGTCTCGGCTGAGTTTCGGCCGGCGGAGTAATTGCCGAATTTACCCGGCAAATTTGCCGTCGGCTCCTCCACCGTGGCATTGATCACGCAGGTGATGCCCTTCTGCTTCAGTTTTTCCGGCCTCAGCACGCCCGCCCCGCTGAGGAACAGGTGGTCGTTGATCTCGGAAATTTGGCCGAAAAGTCCGACGCGAGACATTTTTTGGGGATTTTTAATCGGCGGAACCTTTTACTCTGTGTGTGCTCAATTTGCGTTTGATTTGTTGTTAAGGCGCCGAATGTACCGATTAAAATACCCTTTGAAAATGTTTTTGTAAGTAATAAATTTATCCGAAAATAAAGGGGATTTTTTTTTTTGCTTAGCCCACGCAAATTGCGACGATTTTTGGAACGCAAAAATACGTAAAACAAAAAAGGTGGGGGGGGGATATAAATATTTGGGAGGGCACCAAGTGACAGATGATAAATTGGGTGCCGAAGGGGGAAAATGGAAGAAGAGGCAAAAGGAAGGGAAGAAACGGAAGGGAATGGGCGGAAGAGGGAGCAAAGGGAATGAAAGGACGGAAGGGCGGCATAAGTTTCCCCCCGGGGGACGACAATGAAACAAATAGCCAAGGAATGGGTGAGAATGGCCAAAAGAATATGGGGGAAAGCAGGCTTATAAACAGAATTGGGTAGCAAATGCAATCTTTGGGGAAGCACAGCAGCAACAGAATGGGAGGTAAAAGGATGGGTATATATTGGGACGGACGGGAACGGGGCCCCGACGGGGATTTCCCGGGGACCCCGCTCCCGTTCGCCAGGTTTTACAGACGGGAACGGGGGGCCCCGCAAAACGGGGTTTTTGCCCGCCCCGGTTTTCCCCGTTCATCGTCGGTACCTGTTCCCGGGTTTTTTCAAAGTTCCTGTCCCCATATATGTGGACCACATTGATGCAGTACCGTTTCAATTTTCCGTTAATTTTGGGTTAGAATTTCGTTACTTTTTAGGCACGAAATTAATATTGCCGTTCTTCTTCCGGAATTTTATTCTTAAACAATTTTAGGCGGAATTCTTATAAAAAAAAATTTGGGCATCGTGTCGTTTCCGGGATTTATTTTTCATGCAAATTTGGCTCCATCCTTGGAATTAACGGCATGAACTTTTCCATTTTTTTGCCCGAACAAAAGAAAGTAGAGAGCAAATTCATCCCCATGGCATCTAAATCTACTAATGCGCGCGGTCCTTAAATGTCGACGGATAAAAAGCATCGTCCGTCTTTCGGCCAGACGCCCTTTCCCCTCTGGCGACATTAGTAAAAGGCATTTACGCATTTTTGCTTCATTTATTTGGAGGCCCAAGGCATGTCTCAGCTGAATGAATGTAATGTTTCAAATATGGAGGGGGGAGGGGTGGGGAAGTACATGAAAAATGAGTGATTTTCTGTCCCAATTTGCTCCCATTTGCCCCTCCCCCCCTTTCGCCCCTTCCGCCGCCGCCCGTTTACTTGTCCAAACAAAGTGATGGATGGACGGACGAAAAGCAAAACGAAAAGGGGGAGACCAGCCAAATTGGATCCGTAAAGAGGGAAAAAACAACAACAACAGCAAGCACATTAACCGGTCCCTGAATCCATCAAAAGTCCCTAAATCAGCATTGAAAAAGGGTTGAACAACGCCGCACATTCGACCCCCCGCCACTACTCCCCTTGGGGGGGGGGGGGGAATTTGGCAGAATAGAGTCGGTGAAGGGTAGTGGAATTTCAGTAAACCCTAAAAATTTGTGTGTCTGTGTTGGCCAATTGGTCCCTTCCCATCGGCCGGCCTATGTAAAATTGGCCTCTTTCAATTAGTGACGACGGACGGCGGGGGCGGAACAGAAGAGGGGGGGATTCAGTCATCCGACAAATTTGGGGTCGGGGTCGGTGTTCGCCGTATTTCTAAAAGGGCGGTGGACAGATGAGGTTGAGGGGAGGGGGAGGGGGAAAAAGGGGGGGGGGGGAAGTGGGGTCAAACAATTGACAGAAATTAATTTTTTATTGACAAAATATAAACAAACGTATTTTGAACAAATATATCTTAACCGTTTAATTGTCCAAGACATGGTCTTGATTCAAAATATTAATTATGCCAAATAAAAATTAATTAATTAACAGATAACAGACGATAGAGAAAAAGGAGAGAGAGAGTTAAGTGATATGCTGACAGATTGAGCGGGAGGATGACAAAGGAAGGAAAGTTGGACAAACGGATGAACAGTGAAACGTGCCCACCCATCACTCCCCCGCCCCATCAATATTTTGGGGGAAGAAGTTAAGGGTAAATGGATGAGAAAGGGACAGACGGAGACGATTTTCCACCCCTCCCTCCTCCACCATTAAATCACGAGACGAGACGAGACGAGTAGTTTCCCATTCTCATGGCAGGTGTTACCCAAACTGAGGCGGAGGGGAGAGTGGGAAATGCACTCGACGGATCAGAAAGGGCGTGTCCTTGGAAAAAGGGTTTGGGAAAAAGGGGTCGAGGGATCGACGAATGAACGAAATTCACATTCATTTGGCACAAATTAGGGACGAGGAAACGGAGCAATTTATTGCGGAAAAAGGCAGGCGGCAGATTTTTGAAAGTTTGTTGAAGGAAATAAGAGAAGAGAGAGAGAGAGAGAGAGAGAGAACAAATGGACGAGCAAAGAAAAAAGAAGTGATTTTGGGTCCCATTACATCATCAGAACAGAATAAGCACCAGCATCTGCTGCTGTATCATGGAACAAACACCTGCTGCTGAAGGAAGCAGAAAGCGAAAGTTGAACGAATGCAAAAAAAGGGGCAAAAAATGCAAGCATATTTATTGGTTGAACTGATAAGCCGGGCTGTGGGGGCGGTTTCGAGGAAGATACAATCGTTGTTGAATTGTGACCGTGCCAAAACCGACTTGACTGTTCGGTTAAGCGAACCGAACCCTAATGTTCACAGATTAATTCGACTAACCGGGCCGAACAGACATTTACGGGAGGTTTCAAATGGCAAAACGCAACTGATAAAAAGGGGACGGGCGTAGAGGGGCGGGAAGGGGAGGCCGAGGAAATGTCGTTCGTCCCTCCAGGGAAGGGACATCAAAGAAAACTGAACACTGTTTTTGGATTGTTGGAACAAAGGGGGGGGGGGGGGGAAGCGGGGTCAGAGTTCCGTGTCGGCGTGAGAAGAAAAGAACATTGTCCCGCCCCCACACATACATCAGAAGAGTCACTCCACGCCATTCATCATCATTCACAAAGGGTACATACATATTTATTTATTTATTATTCATCAAATTGTGACGAGAGGAGGGGGCGGACGGACAGACAAATGAATTGTCTCTCTCTCTCTCTCCCCGTCGGAATATAAAAAAAGAAAAAAAGAATGGCAATAGTGATGATGCTCCTCCACCTCATCCAAAGAAGGGAGGGAGGGGGAAAGTGTACAAGGAGGGGACGACACCCCCCGGGGGGGAGAAATGCTTTTGGAAAGATGGAGGGGGGGGGGGGGGGGGAAAGAAGTGAATTGAATGGGCTAAGTGAGTGAGGTGAGGGCACTTGTCCCCTGCTCCTCCTCCGCCCCCTCCCCTCAGCCTGCGTCAATTGTCACCACCCAAAAAAGCCCGCCGGGGACGAATGGACGGACGGACCAACCGATAGTGGAAATGCCCAAACGAGATTTGTGCCTGCAGCAAAATGTCACGAAGAAATTCCTCAAATGTATGTGTGTGTTGGGCAAAAAATAACAAATCCAAGGGGAGGAGTAAAAAAAAGGAATAAAAATGGATTCGTTTAACGTAATAAATTTAAAATTATTTGTTCTTGTATATTTGTTGAACATGTTTTCCAATTTAAAAACCCGGGTTCGGATCGTTTTTCGCAATTCGGCACTATTTCAGTTTGTTTCCTAGATAAATGTTTCCGGAATTTTTTTTTTTTTTTGAATTTAGTCGTTTTAAATTTAACGGAACGGTTTCATTTTGAAGTTTATTTTCATCAATTCGAACCTAACCGAATTAGAGTCCATTTTGAGTCAAAAAATCGTTCTCAGGCACGCGGTTCGAACCCGCCAAATGAACCAATTAGAGTTAATGGCGTAGCAAGTTGATGTGGTTCAGCAAATATTTTATTAATATTTCCATTTTTGGTTAAAGTTGCTCAATTATCCCATAAATAAACTTTTTTTGTTTTGTTTTAATTCCATTTCCATCGTATAAAATGAAATAGAAAAAAAGAGAGGGTTTAACCTTTTTAGTGTTTTTTGTTACCGAATTAAAAAAATAACCCTTATATCTCAAAACCTGTATTATTCTTTATTGAAAAATGCCACCAAAAAATAAAGGGCATCTCTCCAAGACAAACCGTTGCATCATTCATTGAATTGGCCTGGCGGGGGAATGTCTCCCTCTTTGTCCCCCCCCCCCCCTCCACGCCCCTTTCATTGTGTGTTTATTATAAGCATTTTAACAAAATGATGAACGATGGTTGTGCCCCCAGCAGTAATGAAAGGTCTCTCTCCCCGCATTAGTCCATTCGGTGGAAATAAAAATAAAAAGGGTAAAAAGTGACGAAAATTGGAAAAGAAAAGAGAGAGATTTTAGAAAAAGCAATGGAGCAGAAAAAAGGAAGTGGAAAACGGACGGACAACCACCATTTTATTGGACAATGTTCGGGGCCGACTGAATTTTTAATCCGTTTACAAATAAAGCATTTGAGTGCCAAAGTTGTTAGTTCGACTGATGGCGGGACACACACATTTATTTATGGACATATTTTTCCATGGGATAAGAACAAATTGAGAAAATTTTAATGGTAAAATGAAAAAAAAATTCTGTGTATTTAAGAGGAGAGAGAGAGAGTGAAAGGAATGTCAATTGCGCAAAGGTACATAAAAAATGGAATGGGAGGGGCGGCTGCAAACAAAGGGAAATGTTTTTTTGGCCGGGGGGGGGAAATTTCGGTGAGAAAAATAAACGAAAAAGCGGGAAATTGGAATTGCCAAATGCACACACACACAAAATCGAATAAAGTGAAAAATTACGAAAATCAAACGGACCGACGAAAAAAAAAATGGGGTGGGAAATAAATGTGACAGAAAAGAGAAAATGCAATTTCATCACAATGAACGGGTAACAAAAACACCATTAGAGGGGGGGGGGGGGGGGGAATTTCGAAAGACGACGCATTGGCAAATTAAAAATGGACGCGATGGTTAATGGGACAACAAAATAAAAATAAAAGTTATTAATAAAATAATGAATAAATAAATTGCGAAAATTCTCTCAAAGCGCCTCAGGGAATCGGGGAAAATGAAATGAAACAAGAAAAAGGGAAGGCAAAACACACAGTATTTGTGGTTGTCAAAACTTTAAAAATGAGGCGAAGTGACAGATGGGGGGAATATGAAAGGGGAAGAAAAAAAAAAGTAATATTAAAGTGTACATGAAACAGAAATTGGATTAAAAAGAATGGGGACAGAACGGAAGAAGAGAGAAAGAAAGAAAAATGGAGGAAAGGGGGCCAAACATTGGAAATGTAAAAAGAGTGGAAAAGAGGAAGAACGAATGAACAAATGAAAAGAGAGTGAGTTATTTTGGAGGAAAAAGCGAAAAGAGGGAAGAGAGAGAAGAAGAATGGACACGGTGGTAGAGAAGGAGAGACAGCGAAGAGAGGAACAGACAACCAAGAGGACAAAGAAAAAGGGCAAGGTCAGACAAACAGACCGACCGGGAAAAAAGAGAGAGAGAGAAAGAAAGGATGGCCAGACGGAATTTGGAGAGAAACGTCCAAAGAAAGCTAAAAAAAAAAAGAAAAACATTTTGAAGTAAAGTGAATGTCATGGAAAGTAATGAGCAGCAGCAGAAGCAGCAGCGACAATTTCCCTTTTTGAATATCTTTCTGTCCCGCATTTTCATTTGGCCAAATATTGTCATAGTCACTTGGCCAAAAGCGACACGATGTTGTTACGCCCGCCAGCAGCAGTCGGAACCGACCGACTGATGAAAACACTTTTGGCATGGGAAGGAAAGGGGGGGGGGCGGGTGGGAACGGTTGTGCATGGAAACGATGTTGGAATGGGAGGGGGGGGGGGGGGAAGAAAAACGGAACTGCACGCACGGCAAAGGAAATGCCATGAAAATGCCGAGAAAACATTGTTCGTATTGGAAAAATAGGCCGCCAGTGGTTCAAATTGTCAATAGAACAAAACACCTTTCATTCCAGTGCCATGCCCTTTTCCCTTGCCCCTTTCTTCGTCATCCCCCCCCCCCCCCCCTCTTCTTCGCCCCCCTCTTTCTCTCTCTGTCTCTCACGAATTCATTCGCCACAATCATCCATCTCTTTTTCCCCACACCACAACAACAACAACAATAACCAAATTGTGATGGTGATTAAATAAACAAAATATTAAAGTGAGAAGAGGAGGGGGGGGGGCAGTGGATGAGCAAAAAAAAAATGGAATGAATGGAACAATTGAGCGGAGAACGATCGGTGCGGAAGGGTACCAAAATAAATTTAGAAGGAGAGGAGGGCGCGCGGGTGATGGGGGGAGGACGGAATTAATGGAAGAGGGAGGGGAAAGGAAAGGAACGATGAGGGACGGGTGGAGAGAAAAGGGGAAGGAGGGAAGGATATGAAAGTGGACGACGACGAAAGCAAAGGGGAAGAGAGGGGGCGGATGGATTATTGTTTTATTAAAATGGAGAAAAAGTGCGGACGGATATAATAACTGAAGAAAATGGAAGAAAGAGAAAAACAGTGAGTGGCTAATCGGAAGAATTTTGAGCAAACAATGGGCAACTATTGCCTCTATTTTGGTGGGTAAATTGGGATGGGACCGGACGGAACACACTTTTCGGAAAGAAAATGCCAATGAAAAGAAAAGATTATTTAAGTTTTCTCAATTTAGGCACTCGTTTTATTCATAAAAATAATGTTACCAGTAAATGACAATGCATTGAATGGATTGTTTGTTGGTTTCACTTAGTGTGTCTGTTTCATCACAACGAAAAGGCACACCATCCGACACGGCAATCAGCTGGTGCCACCCCCACAATTTTTGGCATTTGTACACATGGCATTCCAATTCGACGTGTCAATTAGGTCGTCTCCAGCGCCACCGCTTCCCTCCGCCGCTTTGGCCCCTCTGTAATTAAACGGACAATTGGTAGTTTTAAATTCATAAACCCAACGATATAATTGAATCAAAAAGGCAGTCATGAATGGAAAAAGGAATTCTTCACATTTTTGAAAAATTAAAAAAACAATATACATTCCAAATGTTTTAATTTGGAATTTTTTTATGTCCAATTTACTAAAAAAAAAAAAAAAAAAAATAAAAAAAGGAAAAATATAGGCCTGGAAACCAATGACCGGTTATTAGGTAAATAAAATATAGAGAAAATTTCAGATAAATACTCAATGGATACGGCCCTGTTTTGGCCAATCAACGCCATTCAAACAACACCATACATACCTTTTTCGTCCACTCTTCGCTCCTCCTTTTTTGTGACTGTCGGCTGCGCTGTCGGCACTGCCGGCATTTGCTCAGTGAGTAAACGGTCAAATTCTTCCTCCACCAATTCGTTGTCCTCCTCCGACATGCGTTGGCCCAAAATGGCAGACAATTCCTTAAAATGAAACAGAATGCGAAAAGAAATTTGGACTTTCGAGAAAGACTTCTTGGAATTCCTGCGCTTCGCTGCTCTTCTCCATTATCCGTTCAACTTCGTCCAAAGAAATTGCCTAAATTTTTTCCCTATCAATTTCTGATACAAAAACGAGGGACCTCAACTTAATTAGCTAAATTGCTTATCTTACCGGTTGTACCCCATAATCTCGCCGCAAAAATTTTAAAAAATTGCTCAACAAAAAACCATTTCTTCTAAGTTTGTTTTTTTTAATCCAAAAGCTCGAAGGAATTTACAAAAAATTGTTGAAATAATAAAAATTTCAATTTTTTTTTCCGACAATTTCCTTTAAAAAATTTGGGGTATTTTTCTACCAGGGGGTTTTTTTTTTTTGTTTTTTTTTGCGGCGAGATTTTGTCCTGTGCCCATCTAACCTTTAAAAAGGTCTCAAAGTAAATGACAAGGTCCAAATAATTAACCAGCCCTTCCCTGTAAAAGTGCCTGCCTCGTTAAGCGCTTTTAACGCTTCGTTGCCAAGCCGAAGGTTGTTAAACACATCCTTGTTGATCTGTGCCATTTCTATGTCTGTGATCATTCGCTCCACCTGCTCAAGGAAGCCGTTTGCCCGATGAATCATTGTCTCTTGGTAGCGCTTCCGCTTCAACAGCAACAATGCTCGACTTAAGGGAAAGCAATTTTTTAAATAGAATTATTTATTTGGTGAAGAAGTCGGCCAGAAGACATAGTAATTGCCAAACAAAGTGTCAAATGGTGCTCCTTTTTTTGTTTTGTAAATCATTCGAGACGATTTTCGGCCATCAACCACCTAACCAGTACCAACAAAAACTGTTCTTTTTGCCCGCCCCCTCCCCCCGCTTTCCTACTCTTTGCGACCGTCTTTGAGCAATGCTCGCGCCCTGTCCGCGTCCTTGATGATGTTACGTTCGTATCGGTGACAAGCCTGTCGCAATTTGTCACGCTGCATTTTCAATGACTGAAAATGTGGAAAAACTGTTCTATTTCTACATAGTTATAAAGACCAAATCAGAAAATCCCGGACCAGGATTGGATAATTGTACCCGAACAGATTTCTGGATTTAAAATTCCGTTTTCAAACTCCTGCTCATAACTTTAGTTCCGGTCTCCATACTCATTGCGGGACGGACTCACCAATGTTGTCCTGTCATGGTCAGTCACCGCCGGTGCCGACCTGATCGCCTTGGGCCGACTTCCAAACAAATTTCCCATTAATGAAATCCAAAAAGGAAATGGACAATAATTGGTATTATAAAAAACAAAGAAAAAATGAAGTAATGATAGAAAAACAAAACATTTGTCATTCTTACTGCATAATAAAACGGAAGAGAACTTTTTCAAAACAAACACGGAAAGACAATCAAATGAGTAGCGTATGTTGGAAAGATGAGTCATTAAAGCTGAAATCACCGCAATGTGCGCAAGACAAGACAAACATATGGTAACGAAATTGGGGAGAAGAAAGGGATGAAATATGGAAACAATCAATCAAACGGAGTTGGACAAGGGACTGAGCATGACATTCAACAGCACCGACGGGTCAAATTCATTCTGAAGCGAAAACTTCGCATTTGGAGGGGGCCGAAAAGCAGTGCCCAGCACATCAGTCAAAGAAACAATCTTGGTAAAAAAAATATCAATTAAATAATTATGAAAAAACTGACCTCCACAAAAAGTGAATTGCGCTGCGCCGACCGTCTTGATTCATTGTCCAATTTGAGCTGTTGCAATTCGATTTGAAGCAGAGAAATTTCTTCAGCCTAGAAAATGAGGCCAAAGCATTAAAAAAATATAAAAAAAAAGAAAATTGGATGGTAATTCGAATGTGAAAATGCCTTTTGGTCGTATCGTCGGATGAACTCCTCCTCCTGTGCTTTTATTCGGTTACGTAACTCTCGCGTTTTGCTTTTGTATTGTGCCGCCTGTTGCTCAAATTTGCGCGCTTCCTTCAAAGAAAAACCAACCAATCAAGCAATTACCATAAAAAAGTATTCAACCACGTACGTGTAGGAGTTTTAGTTTACTTCAGAGAAAAGCCTTTGTTTCTGGGTTGTATTCTTTTTCTTATAAAATCATTCCATAAATTTAGAATGAAAGACCTAACTCCGGTTGTACGTATCCACTCATCAAAATGGCTTACCTCCCGTGCCTTGGCCAATTCAGTGGCCATGTCCTCCGCTTGTTTCAGCGCCTTTTCGTATTCATTCTGCAACTCCCCATTTTTTATGTCCATTTCATCCAACTCAAATTGCAATTTGAGCACATGTTCCTGCTCATTTGCCCTCGTCGACTGTGCCTCCTTCAAACTTTTGGACAAACTCCCAATTTGTTCTTGAATGGAAATGAGATGTCCCTCAAAATAAGGAAGATGTTCGGCGACTGGAAGAACACGCTCAAGTCGAGATTTTAAGCTAGAAATTTATCGAGTTTCATATTCAGACTTTGTAGAAGAAATGTTTAAATTTTACATAATTCGCAGAAATAAAAACAACTGATCTTTCTACATTAACTAAGTCTAAGGGTCGCGTCAGTCCAACCCCTATACGACGGATGATTCGAGGGGAGGGGAAAGGGGGCAATTTATATGACTTACGTTTCGTTAGTTTTGATGAGACTGCTATTTTCCAACTCTTTCTGCTGACATATCTCTTCCACTTTGTCTTTTTCTTCGCCAAAAATGTCACGAATTTCGCGCAATGACTTCACCTCCTTTTCGAGCGCATGGATGCGAACCACTTCCTCGCCTCGCGGTGACGAAACCACCTTGGAAAAGAAGTTACACAATAGAACCTAAAAAGGACAGGGTCCGGGTTACCAAAACTACCATTGAATTTTTAAAACAAAAAATAGCAAGGTCCTAAACCCGGAGAAAGACTCGATTTAGATTTTATAGCGCATTTTTTCATTAGTGAGCACATGGACCTTGCGAATTGGGCTGTTTCCGCTAGGGAACAAGAGCTTTCTTGCTGGATTGGGCTTTGTTGTGTGCGAGAAGCTGAGCCGACGCCGTTCGCCGCCATTCTCTTTGTTCTCGTCTTTGTCGTCCGATTGTTCTCGGTGCAACAGTTTGCGCCATGGAGCGGATGTCCAACGATGACGGTCGTCAAGACATTCAATCTAAAACAAAGTTGAGTTACTTATTTGAGTGTCATGATTTCTCATTGCAAATGCAACACTTACCACATGGGAAAAATGTCGCTGATGTATGTCCTCCAATTGTTCACAAATGGCCGAAAAAGCCTCCGTCTGTAGTAAACGGAAAGTGTAAATCATTGCCAGATGGATCTAAGAAATAAGAAAATTTAAGAAAAAAAAGTAGATCACTTTGACTGCCTCCAACACATCACCATTCTCCGCAGCTTCCGAATGTAACTGCGAATGAAATTCCTTGTCCAATTCTTGTGCGATGAGTTCGATGGCATTGTCAAAGCCAAAACTTGGGTCGTCTACAAAAGTTGGTGCGCCAAACTTCCTAATAAGAAAAATGCGAAGGGGAGAAGGAAGTAGAAACAGGAAAATATGCGTCAGCACATGTAATTGGCCAAAATGGGCATCAGATTGCGCACATCTTTCATCGACCGGCAGTCTTCGAGGCCTATTTTGGCGGCCAACAAATTATACTGAATATCGCAAATTAGTAAAAGATTATGCATGGATGAATTTCACTGACAAATGCCAGAATAGCAGAGATGTTGGCTTCGTCCATGTTGGCGAAGAAGGTTGAGGCGAAATTTGAGTTTGTCTCAACAATTATAATCTTTGGGCTAAATTAGCAAAGTAACGGTTTCAACACTTGAAAATGAAATAAAAAATATAAGAATACTTTGTTTAAAAAATTTCCGATTTTCCAATTTCCGATATTTTTTGGACCGAAATCCGTTTACGATTTCCGAAAAAAGAATATTCCAATTTTTGAAATCAGATGTAAAATTTAAAAAAAAAGCCGATTCTTACGAGTCTATTTTCCTCCTTTTTTTGGCATTTTTATAAGAACGAATAATGAAATTACCTGTGCCATTGACAAAACTGAAAAGTAGAAGCTAAATTAAAAAAATAAATAAAATAAATAAATAAATGTAGAAATGTATAACACAAACACAAGAAGTTCACGCAATTGGCAAATGTTCATCAATTTTCGTCATTTTTTTCACCTTTTCCCTACTTTTGCTTTTGCTTTGGCATTGAACAAACGCACAATAGCGTAAGAAATTAAATTTGAATTTCCAATTAATTTTTAGTTGTTTATCTGTTTATTATCCAAATCCGAGGACACATCTCTAGAGTCCGAGATTGTATTGACTTTCGCCATTTTGTGTGTTTAATTTCAGAATTTTGATAAATTTCATAAAAATGCCAAAAAAAGGAGAAAAATAGACTCGTAAGAATCGGCTTTTTTTTTAAATTTTACATCTGATTTCAAAAATTGGAATATTCTTTTTTCGGAAATCGTAAACGGATTTCGGTCCAAAAAATATCGGAAATTGGAAAATCGGAAATTTTTTAAACAAAGTATTCTTATATTTTTTATTTCATTTTCAAGTGTTGAAACCGTTACTTTGCTAATTTAGCCCAAAGATTATAATTGTTGAGACAAACTCAAATTTCGCCTCAACCTTCTTCGCCAACATGGACGAAGCCAACATCTCTGCTATTCTGGCATTTGTCAGTGAAATTCATCCATGCATAATCTTTTACTAATTTGCGATATTCAGTATAATTTGTTGGCCGCCAAAATAGGCCTCGAAGACTGCCGGTCGATGAAAGATGTGCGCAATCTGATGCCCATTTTGGCCAATTACATGTGCTGACGCATATTTTCCTGTTTCTACTTCCTTCTCCCCTTCGCATTTTTCTTATTAGGAAGTTTGGCGCACCAACTTTTGTAGACGACCCAAGTTTTGGCTTTGACAATGCCATCGAACTCATCGCACAAGAATTGGACAAGGAATTTCATTCGCAGTTACATTCGGAAGCTGCGGAGAATGGTGATGTGTTGGAGGCAGTCAAAGTGATCTACTTTTTTTTCTTAAATTTTCTTATTTCTTAGATCCATCTGGCAATGATTTACACTTTCCGTTTACTACAGACGGAGGCTTTTTCGGCCATTTGTGAACAATTGGAGGACATACATCAGCGACATTTTTCCCATGTGGTAAGTGTTGCATTTGCAATGAGAAATCATGACACTCAAATAAGTAACTCAACTTTGTTTTAGATTGAATGTCTTGACGACCGTCATCGTTGGACATCCGCTCCATGGCGCAAACTGTTGCACCGAGAACAATCGGACGACAAAGACGAGAACAAAGAGAATGGCGGCGAACGGCGTCGGCTCAGCTTCTCGCACACAACAAAGCCCAATCCAGCAAGAAAGCTCTTGTTCCCTAGCGGAAACAGCCCAATTCGCAAGGTCCATGTGCTCACTAATGAAAAAATGCGCTATAAAATCTAAATCGAGTCTTTCTCCGGGTTTAGGACCTTGCTATTTTTTGTTTTAAAAATTCAATGGTAGTTTTGGTAACCCGGACCCTGTCCTTTTTAGGTTCTATTGTGTAACTTCTTTTCCAAGGTGGTTTCGTCACCGCGAGGCGAGGAAGTGGTTCGCATCCATGCGCTCGAAAAGGAGGTGAAGTCATTGCGCGAAATTCGTGACATTTTTGGCGAAGAAAAAGACAAAGTGGAAGAGATATGTCAGCAGAAAGAGTTGGAAAATAGCAGTCTCATCAAAACTAACGAAACGTAAGTCATATAAATTGCCCCCTTTCCCCTCCCCTCGAATCATCCGTCGTATAGGGGTTGGACTGACGCGACCCTTAGACTTAGTTAATGTAGAAAGATCAGTTGTTTTTATTTCTGCGAATTATGTAAAATTTAAACATTTCTTCTACAAAGTCTGAATATGAAACTCGATAAATTTCTAGCTTAAAATCTCGACTTGAGCGTGTTCTTCCAGTCGCCGAACATCTTCCTTATTTTGAGGGACATCTCATTTCCATTCAAGAACAAATTGGGAGTTTGTCCAAAAGTTTGAAGGAGGCACAGACGACCGGAGCAAATGCACAGGAACATGTGCTCAAATTGCAATTTGAGTTGGATGAAATGGACATAAAAAATGGGGAGTTGCAGAATGAATACGAAAAGGCGCTGAAACAAGCGGAGGACATGGCCACTGAATTGGCCAAGGCACGGGAGGTAAGCCATTTTGATGAGTGGATACGTACAACCGGAGTTAGGTCTTTCATTCTAAATTTATGGAATGATTTTATAAGAAAAAGAATACAACCCAGAAACAAAGGCTTTTCTCTGAAGTAAACTAAAACTCCTACACGTACGTGGTTGAATACTTTTTTATGGTAATTGCTTGATTGGTTGGTTTTTCTTTGAAGGAAGCGCGCAAATTTGAGCAACAGGTGGCACAGAACAAAAACAAAACGCGAGAGTTGCGGAACCGACTAAAAACCCAGGAGGAGGAGTTTAACAGACGATACGACCAAAAGGCATTTTCGCATGGAAATTTCCATCCATTTTTTTTTTTTTAATACTTTGGCCTTATTTTTTAGGCTGAGGAAATTTCTCTGCTTCAAATCGAATTGCAACAGCTCAAATCGGGCAGTGATGTGACGCCGGCGGCGCAAGGCAATTCACTGTTTGCCGAAGTCACTTTTCAAATTCATCTTTCATAAGGCATTTGTTGTTATTGGTTTTTTTAGGTAATTGACGGCAAAGCAAAATTGGAGGCGCAATTGGCAATTTTACACAAAAAACACGGCGATGTTCAACGTGAAAATGATAAGTTGAGGAAAATGGTCGATGAGAAGGACAAACTTTTGGGATCGTACGACGGAAAAGCATTGAGTGGACCAACTTTAGGTGGGATGGGGAGGGGATTTTTTAGAGGGATGGGACAAAATCTTGCCACCCGAAATTTTGCTGCGACAAAATCACGCTGTAAAAAAAAATTATGGCCCAACGCAGAGGCCAAGAAAAAAAAAGTGTCAAAATTTATGAGCGATTTTTATTGGTTTCGCAACAATTGACGTTTGATTTGAATTCATCTCGCAGTAAAATCTACAATATTCCCATTCTGTTTCCGTCATTCCATTGTTTTAGTTTTAATCGCAGACCTCTTCGTGGCCACTTGCTTGAAATTTCGGCGACGAGATCCTATCTCGGCGAGATTTTTAGTAGATCCATTTGATTTATTTTACTGAAATGATTAAATTTTGGTTTTCTTTTCTCATTCAAATCCTTTCCTTTTTCCAATTTCTTGGCTTCCCCCCTTTTGTTTTATGCTGTTTTTC
The DNA here is from genome assembly GCA_039877585.1 of Heterodera filipjevi. NCBI lineage: Eukaryota > Metazoa > Nematoda > Chromadorea > Rhabditida > Heteroderidae > Heterodera > Heterodera filipjevi. The sequence continues at coordinate 9,892,185 of JBDPZO010000007.1, read as the reverse complement.
CCCTACAGGTGTTTTGATGATGATGAAAAGTGACTTGGAAGAGCAACTGAACGAGAAGCAAAATCTGTTGGAACGGCTGCACACGGTGGAGGAATTGGAGAGAGGACACGCGCGACAATGGGCCAGGGAATGTCCGGCCGAGTACGACATTTTCCAGGAGAATTTGCACACCATGAACTATGTGAGAATTGAAAATAAAATTTGCTTTTTTTTTAACTCTTCCCGGGCCCAAAAAATCCAAATGATGCGTCACTGACCCCAGCGTTAGGCCAAGTCACAAAATTGGTACCAAGACAAAAATTTAAGTGGCTAAAAAAAGTTGAGACAATACCAAAAAATATCCTTAAATTGTTAATGAAAAATTTAATTATTTCAAAAAATAAATTTTACGAGTTTTTTTGAAAATTGCTTAAATTTTTTGTTGAAAATATTTTCTGAAATTTCCGCGGCGTGATTTTGTCCCAGCGTGATTTCGGCGACGGGATTTTGGGGTGCACCCCTTTCTCTCCCTCTCCCTCTCTCGGTGTAAAACTAAAAAGTTGGTTTCATTTTCGTTTTTTGTTTTGTTTTTTGTCCTGAAGTGGTCAACCACGAATCTTTTAGGCAAGCAAAACAAAAACTGGAGAAGCGGGTACTCAAGTTGGAACTGCGCGAGAAGGAACTGCTCAACGCCTTGTCCTATGAGAAGCAACGGGCCGAGTCGGTGCCCAATTTGGAGCAGCGCGTTGGGTGTTTGGAGCGCAAATTGGCCCGTTATGAGGGGACATCGTCGGGGGGACTGTGCGATTTGTAATTATAAAAAGTATGACCTCAACTCATAATAAAAGATTACTAATTTATTCGATCATTTTTATTTGCATTTCAATTGGTGGCACAATTAATTTTGGAATTAGGGAATATGTCCATCCATTCATTCATTCGATGTTTGTTGTTGTTTTTTTGGCTTTGCGATAGCAATTCATGCAAATATTCGCCATTGCCCCGGGCATTTATTTGTAACTAATTAATAGCACCCCTCCCTCCCTCCATGCTGATCATCCTCTTCGCACAGTACACGCAAATCACGTTCGCTGCAACAATTAATTGTCGTGATAACGCAAGTCTCTCCCCCCCCCCCCCCCCCTCCCTCCCTACCGCCTTCCCTTTCCTCTTCCATCTGTCCGTCCGTCCGACTTCGTCCTAATCACTCGTCCCCTCTTCGCCAATGTGTGATCACTGCTGCCCCAGGCGTTTTGTGTCGTCCAGTGACAGTCGCTCAACGCGCGACGGATGGGGAAGATGATCAGCAGGCGGGAAGGAAGAGCCAGCAGCAGCATCTTTGGTCTGCTGTTGCTTGGTGATCATTATCAACTTGATCAGTCGGCGGATTATTCCCTGCTTGGGGGATGGGATAATTGCGAATGATCAAAGGGGGGGGGGGGTTAAGGGATGACGAGGGAAGTGATCAGTGGCAATTGATCAGCGGGAGGATATAATGATGCTGATTAGGGGGCGGATGATGTCAGTGCCAGTCAGTCAATGCTCGTTTGCCCTCTGGATCCGGATTATCCCTTCCCCCCCCCCCCCCCACCGCCGCGTTTATAAAACCCTCCCGCCCAATCGAACCGCCCGACACTAATGATGGTGATTATTACCCTTGTGCAATTTGATGACCAGCAGAGGATGAAGATGCCGCGGGATGGACATCGCCAATTCCCCCGCCCCGCCCCCCTCCGGGCGAAAGTGACGCCGCGTAAATTCGGCGCCGGGGCCTTTCGCCGACACTTTTCACTTTCATTTGTCCCTGTTTTCCCCCGCATTTGTATGTACAAATCCTCATTAGTCCCCCCCCCAAAATTTAATTATGTCTAAATCAGAGATCCCATCGAAAATTTCCCGAAATAAGTACATTGCTGGTCAAAAATAAGTTTTAGGGGTCAAAAATAAGTACATTTTTTGAAAACACTTGTTTAAGATTAAAATTGCATTTTATTCAACAAAATAAGCACGAACAACATATTTTTCTCCACCAACAATTTTTTTGAGCAGTTCTGGCTTTGAAATGAGAAATTTAAACATTTCTGAACAATTGTGATCAAAATTCACTTTTACTTGCACCAGGCAAAAAGGAAGGGTCGGCGGTGCCGATAGGCGCCGCCGTGAAAAATTTTGAAAATTGGTTGTGTTTTGGTAACAGTTTTTCACAAAAAATGACCAATTTTTATGATAAATCTTGAGGAAAACTACGAAAATGGGGGTCCGGTGGTGCCGATAGGCGCCACCGGGGGAAATTTTGGAAAATTTGTATACAATTTGTTAAGAGATTTTCCCTAAAAAATAGTCAAACTTACGCTCATAATCAGCGTGAAATTGCGCTTTGGTGGAGCCATTAACGTAAATAAGCTAAAAGCCGGAGAAAAATTTGAGTATTTTGGCAAAAATTTTATGATTTTCTTTATATTCGCTTCAAAAAATAATTTTCTTTCAAATATTGCTGTAAAAATCGGAATTTTCCTTTGAGCTCCAAAAATAAGTACAATGAGCTCAAATCAGTACATTTCTTAAAAATAAGTACATTTTATATTCTTAAGATTCGATCCCTCCAAATCAGTACATTTCTTAAAAATAAGTACAAATGGGAACTCTGGTCTAAATGCATGTATTAATTGCCTTTTCATTAATTCGACCCTCTTTTCTTTTTGTTGTTTTTATTTGCCCAAACATCGTTTGCCTCAACTTGCTGTGCTGTTTGGGGTTGGGGGGGACAAGCACGGGGACAGGTTTTGATGTAGTAGGACGAAAGACAAACAAACAATCAAAAAAAAAAAAAACGAAAAGAATGAGTCCTCCGACTTTAAAAATAATAAACATTTGACGGGCCAAAAATGGGAAATTGGGGAAGAATTTGGCTCATTTTACGAGTTCAACGACCTTCATCAATCATTTTGGGGTCCATTTTCGCCAACTGATAAGTCGCGGCATGTGATCAGAGGAGCGCAGGGGGCAGAAGAAAGTGTTGCGAAAATTCGCTGATTGGCCCACAAATGGGCGGACGACGACGGAAGTTGGGCATATTCATTCATTGCAATGATTCATTTGGCAAAGCATATGCGTTTGGCGACGGAACACTGAGTCATTCTCTGGCAAAGGGCAAATCTGATCAGTTCCCAACTGTTGTTGGTCCGCCATTTGCTTTAATCGCATTTTCCTTGTCCATTCCGCAACAAATTCTGTAAAACCAAAGACATTGGAAAAGTGCCGAGTTGGCATTGCCATTTTTGGCGTTTCCATTCCCTTCCTTTTCTGATCACTGATCAGCAGCATTTGCTGATCACAAATGGAGGAACGGTTCACCAAAACACAAGAACAGTTTTGTTTTGCAGAACGCCAAGGATTAACTATTTGTCTGAAACGCGCATTTGTCCGGGTTTTCTTACGGGGCAAGAATTTCATACCCCTGGTTTTTTGAGAAATTTTTCTGTTTGTACCCCTTGGATTTTCGCATAGAAATCCTGTGTGGGCCCCGCCCTTTAAATGAATTCTGTTGTTGATCAGCCAAAAATGGTGAGTGACCTTCCTCAAGAAGTGGTCAGTCAGCATCGGCACCCTTTTTCCTCTCCCCCCCCCCCGTTTTTTTTGTTTGTTTCCATAAACAACCCGAACACCCCACCAACAACACCCAATCCATCTTTTACCCTCCTTTTCCTCTCCTTTTCTCCTTTCCCCTTCAATTTCCGACCTTCGATTTGTTTTTTGGCCTTCGTCTTTTTTCTTTTTGTGAAATTACGCCGAAAATGCCCAACAATTTATTTATGCTGCTGATGATTTTGTTGTTGTTATTATTGTCATTTCTTTTTTTTTGCTGTGCTCTTTTGAACAGCACACTTTGTGCAGTTCATTTTGCTGATCACTTTCAAAAATTGGGTTTCTTTTCCCCGTCAATCGCACATTCCCTCCCCCCCCAAAAAAAAAATAAAATAAAAAAATAAATAAAGGCACTGATTTTGATCAAAAGGTTAAACTGATAAACAGCGGACAGAAGTAGGGTTGTCCGTTTGAAACTGAATCGGGCCAAACAAAAAAAAACAAGAATGTTTGTTCCATTATTAGGCTTTGTTTCTTTTTTTTTGACAATTTTAATTTACTTAAATTTTCTCTATAAATTTCCCCAAAATTAAAAATTTGTGAACAGTTTTTGCTGATGCAATTGCATTGAAATTCTTTTTATTTCTTTGAAAAATGAGCCCTCCAATAACCGAGTCCAAAACACAAAGTGTCAATTACCTTTTTCTTCTGTCCCCGCCGTCTCACCTTTCCCCCCCCCCCCCCAAAGAATGCCCAAATTTGTTGCCATATGATGGGGCGTGGTGTTGTCGTCCTTTGGTCCGCCGTTCCCTCTCATATGACCCTCTTTCTCCCTCCCCTCCTTCAATTTTTATCCGTTTTCGCCCCCGCGGGTTCAAATTTTCGTAGGAAATGTTTTATTTGTATAAATTTTTAATTTAATATACATAATTTAAAATATTAAATTATTGAATTTTTATAAATTTTCAGTTAAGTATAATTTAAAATAATAAATTACAATAATTAATCGAAACCCATTCTAATTTTTTCTTCCAATGGAATGAATCAGTAAAAAAAGGCGGAAGTTTTAACCATTTCCCCGTTCAAATCATCGAATTTTGTTGCGTCATCCGTTTTAAAATGCGCACCAATTTTTTAGCAGAAATTTCGCATTTCATTCCCAAAACGGCCAATGTTTTCTTCCATCACAATTCACCCAATTTCACTCGCCGTTTTACTCACTCTGTGCACACTTTTTTTGTCCTCCATCGATGCGGCGAACACTCGGCACCATCACAAATCGCAGAAAAAAGGTGGCACAATTAGGCAATTAGGGCTAATTAGGGGTATTAGGGCTAATTTGGGGTAATTAGGTAGATATTATTGTCAAATTTCTTTATTGAACAATTTTCCTCTAAATCGGTGCTTCTTTCAATTCACTTAATTCCTTCCGTCTCAGATCATCCAAACAACAGTGATGAGTACGACTACCGTGTGGACGACGATTACAGTATCGGCGTTTTTGTTGACGCCGTGCCAATCGCTGAAAAAGGCGGCGACGACGACGGCAAAAAAACATTGGCAAATGACGGCGGAAAGGCGTACAAACGGACAAATAGGTGGCAAAACAAAGGAGGAAAATTGCGAAAAATGCCCAAATTTTTAAGATATTCAACGAAAAAATTACGCAAATTTTTTGACGAATCGAAGGCGCGGAGGGAATGGTACGAAGCATTGTTCAGCAAAATGGAAAAGAGGCGAAGAAAATAAGAGAGAGAGAGAAATCAGCAGACAGACAGTAACCAACAACGGTGGGCCAATCGAATGGATATATTACGGTAGTCAACCGACCTTTTGCTCACTCTAACTTATACGCATGTCTTTCAATGGGTTCCAAAGATTTTCCTGATCACACAATTTATGTGATTGGGGCACTCCGGCCAAAGGGAAAGTGCCTATTAAAAGGCGCTGATCAATCGATAAGCATGATCAAGGGAATTCTTGATCATTTCTTGCTGATCAATCGATAAGCATAATCAAGGGAATTTTTGATCATTTTTTGCTGCATAATCCTGATCAGGTGAAATCTGATTGTTTTTATCTGCAAGAGTGATCCTTTTTACAGGTCATCCTGTTGATCAAGGGGTTAGAACCCAGTGAAATTCATTGATTTCTGCCAATTTCCTCATCTCCGATCTCTGTGTTTCCCGTTATCGTAACGCATTTTGCCTACTGTACAAATTACCGTAGTGTGTTACTTCGCTATTTTTGCCATTTTGTTTCTCTGTGTATATATTTTTTGTTCACCTCTTTTTTTTCTTTTTGTATTTATTTCAACGACAGTACACCTCTGATTTGTTCTTACTTTTTTTTTGTTTGGATTACGGTAAATCTTTTTCTCAAATTTCGCCTCCGTCACTTTCCACAGGGTTTGCCCCTCCCCCCAAAAAATAATGTTTTATTATATTTTTACTTTCCCAAAGTGTTGCCAAATAATCGGCGTAAAGAATTCGCACATTTTCTTTTTTCGTCTTTCGCTAATTTGTCTGGCAGAATCATTCGTTCTTCGTTTAAAAGAAAATTCGGGGAAAACGGCGCCCGGGGGAAAATAAAAGAAAAAAAGACAAAAACAATTTATTAACTAATTAATTATTAATTAAAAAAAAGAATTCGAGAAAAATTTATGTACAATTGTGTCTAAAATTAGGAAATGACTAATACGAATAATTCTTCACTAGAATATGTTTGATCAAGTCCAAAATCGACAGATGTTTTCGTGTGAAAAAACAAAATGAGAAATGATCAAATGGATTATGAGAGCATATGGAAGAAAGGGGAGGGGGTGGGGGAGTGATCGGGGAAAGGCCGACTGATCAAGCGAAGTTGAGTTATGAAATTCAATGGGTTTATCAAGCATTTCTGATCAGTTGTTTCTCGTCATTAAATCGTCCAAAATCATTGCCAATGTCCAATTTGGACTTTAAGACCATTCGCCCGACCCGAATGATCAGAAAGAGTTCTATTTCCATCCCTGATCAGCCAATTTATCTGTTTTTAGCCAATTCTTTCAGTTGGTCTGCCGATGCTGCTAATGTTCCGCATTCGTTCCATTTTTGTCCTTTTCGCTGTACTGCTCGCAGTCGTCGCTTTTTTTGCCACGATCGACGGAATGCCACGCCATCGACGGCACAAACAAAAAGAAATAGCGGCAAAAGCAAAGGGAGCAATGGCGGACCACGAAAGTCCAATCAATTGCAGCTATACGGACCCGTACTGCTACAACTCGGAGGTGTTCATCGACGCAGTGCCAATGGGGACGAACAAAGGGACGGAGTGAAGAGAAAAAGAGAAGAGACAGTCAATGAAAGGCACATAATGGCCAATTAATTAACTAATTGACTTTCTAATGACAATTGGCCAATTAATTAACTAATTGACTTTCTAATGACAATTGGCCAATTAATTAACTAATTGACTTTCTAATGACTCGTGACGCGGCATTTTCCTTTCCGTTTTCATGGCCTCCAAAAAGCAATTAAAAGTTGCGGTAATGCCAAATATTAAATGTCAAATGCCAATTGGTGCCTGGTGCGGGGACGACCCGGCATTCTGTCCCCAACCCCTCAAAGTCTAAAAATTGGGTTTCTCATGCCGATGAATGGGCGAATGAATGAGTGTGGGTGGGTTGGATGGGGTTACCCGGTCAGCAGAAGAGGTAATGCCAACCGCCCCCCCCCCCAGCCAAAGCCGCGCATTATTACGACGGGTTCGGTTCGGTCGGTCCCCGGCGGTGCCATGCCCTGGGGGAGGAAGGCAATCCCAAAAAAGGGGCGGGGAGAGATTCAATTGCGCATCTCCGCCCCATCACCACCACCATCGTCCAGTGCTGGGCAGCGCCACACCACCACCAGCAGCAGCACCACACCGTCACCCATCCGCCCAGGGCCCACCCATAGCCCCACCCGCGGGGGCAATCTCTGATCAGTGATTGAGGAATTGCGCGACTTTCTCCCGACCAAAAAATGCATTTGATAGGGGTGTTTGATTGATAATTCCCCCACAATAAACAACACAACCCCATCCGTCATTCCTCCTCGCCTTTCATTCCCCTCCCCTGGGCCCGTACCAGGGATGCCGCCGATTTCCGATGTTTTGGGGTCGGAATTCCGATTTCCGAGAAAAATTTGACGCATCGGAATTCCGATTTCCGATATTTTTGGGGAAAAATCGGAATTAATTTTTGAATTTTCTCAAAATTTACTCCAAAAATAAGCTTTTTTGATCAAGATCTTTGACCAAAATACATCAAAATTTCAAAAAATTTTCCCCGGTGGCGCCTATCGGCACCACCTGCCCCCCGCTCCTTTGAATTTAAAAAAGCCGAAAAAAGAATAAAGAGCCTAAATTATCGTGGCGAGTGATAGGGAATAATTCGTCATTTTTTTCTTCAATGTTCCCAGATAAAAATTTTCAAAATCATCTTTTGCTGGCAAAAACATCAATGATCATTTTGAAAAAATTGTTTGAAGTGCCAGGAAACCAATAAAAAGTATCGATTTTTAGGTACGGGAGTCGGTGGTGCCGAGGCGCCACCGGGGAAAATTTTGGGAATCAGAGTGTATTCGAATAACAGATTTGCACCTAAAATGTCAAATTTTTGTGGATTTAATATTTTAAGAAAACCTACGAAAAAATTGGTCAGGTGGTGCCCATAGGCTCCACCGGAGGAAATTTTTTGAAAATTCAGGTCTGATTTGTCAACGGAATGCAGTCTTAAAAGATCATTTTTGAATGTTTTCTTAAAAAACCCTAAAAATTATCATTTCAAAAAAATCATCATTAACCGTAAAAACATCAAAATGATGATAATTCTCATCACATCTGGGGGCACTGTTTTTATTGCCTTTTTACAATTCGAATTAAAAAAAAAATTATAAAAAAAAATTAGTAATTTTGTAGAAAAAAAATTTCCGATTTCCGATGATTTTTGGACCGGAATTCCGATTTTCCGATTTCCGATGATTTTTGGACCGGAATTCCGGTTTTCCGATTTCCGAGAAAAATTTTGGGCATCGGAATTCCGATTTCCGAAAAAATTTTGGGCATCGGAATTCCGGTTTTCCGATTTTTCAAATCTGAGATCGGCGGCATCCCTGGCCCGTACCAAAAGAACGAGGTAAAGTTATTCGGGTAAACATACCCGGGTAACTTAACCTGGTTAACTAACCCCCAGCTGCGGGTTCAAGGTAAGCAAGCGAGCTTATTCGCAGCTGCGGGTAAGCCCAGCGAGAACGCAAACCCGCAGCTGGGGGTTAGTTAACCAGGTTAAGTTACCCGGGTATGTTTACCCGAATAACTTTACCTCGTTCTTTTGGTACGGGCCACGGTGCTGGCCGGCACCGGTTCATCCCGGGTCTGTAACTTTTCAGGGAATGGTATCCACCATTTTTTTTTCGGATTCTTATTTTACAGTTAGAAGGTATGAATAAGCTATTTTAAGCTAACGAATAACTCTTAAAAAGGTTAAGACTTTAAGAACGCAAAAAAGACGGAATTTTTGAAAGTTTTAGTCATAACTTTTTTATAGGTGGATAAAGTTTTTCAATTTTAGAGGGCAATAGAAACCAAAAATAGCATTCGAAAAATACTAAGTTTAAAGAAATTGGCTGCCTAAGAAAAATTTTTTTGCCCGTAAAGTTTCAGGCGACGAAGCTTGGTGTTCCCTACTCGGGGCTTACCACCAAATTTAAGTATTTTCGACACTTAACTATTTTTAATTTTCGTTTTCACTTCATTTTTGTTTAGATTTTGATAATCAAACGAAAAAATAGATTTTCAAAAAGAAAATTACAATTAACAAGGTATTCCGAATTGGGCAACGCCGGGAACCACGCTCACTTGTCCGGGCAGTATTTTGTCTTTGCTCGATTTGTAGCATTCAATTTTAACTGGGATTTTCTGAATTAGTTGTAAGACCCGTAGGACATATAAAATTGTTCGCGAATAAGAAATCACTGGAGCTCGGATATTGTAGAGCAGTCTAACATGTGTCGGACTGAACGAATCTGATGTGGAGAGAGCCAATAACAAGTTAAAGACAATGCGAATTATTGTTTTTTACAAATGTCAATGGAAAATACATATTTTATGGACAAATCAATTCTTAATCCTTGAGCTATACTGTTGAGAACATAAAAAAGACATTGAGTGAGATTGAGGAAAAGAGTAAGAGCATAAGGCCGTATTGGTTTCAGCTTTTAAAATTTTAATTGTTTTTGGCGGTAGAAACCGTGAAAAAACATCAAAAAAACGAAAAAAGAATTCAAAAAACAGTTTTTAAAAAAAGTAATTGTTTCACATGGATTTTGAGAAGACAGTCTCTTTTTGGCTTTTTTTGAGCCCAACTCTTTCCAATTTAAAAAGTCGGAAAAAATAAACATTGTTAAACGGGAAAAGATTATCGTCTTTGTTAGGTTGTTACGTCGCCACAGTTGTTTTTTCAAGGCGCTTGTTGGACATTGGGAAGAGGCGGAGGAGGAGCGATAGCCTCCAACTGATTAATTGCAGTGTTGATTTGTGCAACGCTTTCCTCATTTTGGCCATTGCTTAGCAGTCGGTGCGCTTCTCGCAAAGCCCTGATGGCATTGTTCAGCGATTCGTCGTCTTGCATATGTGGTTGCTGTTGTTGTAAAAGTCGGAGCTGATTGACTTCGAGCATAAGGCGACGAAGACATTCTTCTTTCTGCACTTGTTCAGTGATCAACAACCGAGTTCCATTTACAGAGTTGATACATGCATTAATGAACAAATTGTTCTGTAAAATTTAAAAGAGTAAAATTTTGGCATTGATTATGTTCATGTTTTTTTGCAAAATTAAATCATTTTTGCCCCCCCTCCCCAGCCAAACAGTGTTGCCCCCAATGCCAAAGGTACAAAATTTCCGATACTTTTTATTATCGCAAACACAGGACTATAACCAACTCTTAATGTCTGGATGACAATGATTAACCAAGGTAATAACCAATTTTGTACCAAGTCGAAACTGTGCGCCAGGCCATTAGGCATGTGAAACCATTCCCAAAAAGAACACGATTAGATGGAAAATGAAAACTTTCCATAGCAAGTCATTAATTTACTTATTTTTCACAAATCATTCGAATTCGACAAACTGAACAAAAAATTATGAGATAGGCAAGTTGGCCTGACGCATTGTTTGACCCCACCGGTAAAAGTGTCCCCCGGGGAACACAACGCATCGGCCGTAGCAAAATAAATAAATTACAATTTAAAAAAAAATTACCAAATCATTGAGCTCTCTGAGCATTTGGGCCACGAAAATAACATTTTGCACACAGCCGCCCTTAAGCTAGCAATTTTATTTGGTAATTAAAAAAGATCCAACTTTTTTTAAGGTATAAAAGCCCTTTTTTGGCACCATTGCTTTTGTAATCGAATTAAAATTAAAAGATATAAAATTGACTAAATTTTCTTTTATTTTAATTATCCAAAAAGTAAATGGGAAAGACAAGAAGAAATCGAACTTTTTTTTTAGGGTAGTCCACCCATACGACAAAAAGCAAAATAAAGCTTGGCGTTTTGTCTTATCTAAAAACCAAGGGAAAATAGTAGAGTCCGGACGGGAGCGGGGCCCCGGCGGGGTTTTCCCGGGGGTCCCGCTCCCGTTCCCGGGTTTTTATTTAGCACCGCCGGCAAATCGTCCTTTAAATTTGTAAAGACATTGAATTAAATGTAAAAAAATTTCATGATGAATTTAAATTTTTGGTATTCTGCCCAACAATTCATTTTTTTGTAAGAAATTCTTTAAAATTGCCATTTTATAGTTAAGATCTGTAAATAAAATTTTCCAATTTTCAAAAATTTCCCGGTCTGTAATGGCATTCGGCCACTAATTCGAGTATTTTGAGATGGGTCGACTGAGATGAAGCCTTCAACCTCGACGTACTTTTGGCGGTAAACTCCGGCGTAAATTGAAATACAAAAACGAATAAAAGGAATATGGTTTAAATTTGGTTGTATAAAAAAAGCGCATTCAAAGCAGATCTGTCAGATTAAAATTTTAAAACCATAATATCTGGTCCAAGAAAAAACCTGGTTTTGGGGTCAAAAATCAGATCTTTTTTGCAAAATGATTTCACAGAAATTGTACATCAATGTAATCAGTTAAACGACTATCAAATACCATATATTTCCTTACCATAATCATTTTTGAGCAATTTGAGACTCGAAATACATTTTGGTCGTTTTTTAGCTGTTCGTCTTTGATCTGAGATATTAAATTTTTAATTTCGAAGAAGGAAGGATCTGGGAAAATTTTTTAAAATTTGTGTACTTTTGGTATCAAATGCACACACAATGAAATTTTTAAGGATTTTAGAGATATATTGTTGCACGTCGTCATGTTGTCCCACGACGAGTCGGGTGCAGAGGGCGTCACTTTCGAAAGACTAAAACAGGGGCAAAAAATGGCATTTAGCATCGAAAAAATTCTGCAGCAGAAATTGTTTGATCAAGTGTTTTTTTTAACTTATTTGACCAAAATCGACAGATGTTTTCATGTGAAAAAACAAAATGAGAAATGATCAAATGGATTATGAGAGCATATGGAAGAAAGGGGAGGGGGTGGGGGAGTGATCGGGGAAAGGCCGACTGATCAAACGGAGTTGAGTTATGAAATTCAATGGGTTTATCAAGCATTTCTGATCAGTTGTTTCTCGTCATTAAACCGTCCAAAATCATTGCCAATGTCCAATTTGGACTTTAAGACCATTCGCCCGACCCGAATGATCAGAAAGAGTTCTATTTCCATCCCTGATCAGCCAATTTATCTGTTTTTAGCCAATTCTTTCAGTTGGTCTGCCGATGCTGCTAATGTTCCGCATTCGTTCCATTTTTGTCCTTTTCGCTGTACTGCTCGCAGTCGTCGCTTTTTTTGCCACGATCGACGGAATGCCACGCCATCGACGGCACAAACAAAAAGAAATAGCGGCAAAAGCAAAGGGAGCAATGGCGGACCACGAAAGTCCAATCAATTGCAGCTATACGGACCCGTACTGCTACAACTCGGAGGTGTTCATCGACGCAGTGCCAATGGGGACGAACAAAGGGACGGAGTGAAGAGAAAAAGAGAAGAGACAGTCAATGAAAGGCACATAATGGCCAATTAATTAACTAATTGACTTTCTAATGACAATTGGCCAATTAATTAACTAATTGACTTTCTAATGACTCGTGACGCGGCATTTTCCTTTCCGTTTTCATGGCCTTCAAAAAGCAATTAAAAGTTGCGGTAATGCCAAAAAAGAAAGTCAAATGCCAAAAGGAATGGCCCGGCACTCTGTCCCACTGCCGCATAGTCTAAAAATTGGGTCTCTCATGCCGATGAATAGTCGAATGAATGAATGAGTGTGGGTGGGTTGGATGGGGTTACCCGGTCAGCGGAAGAATGACCCAATTGTTGGAGGGGAGGGGGGGGGGCGGCATTCCCCCGAGGGCGGGCGAAAAAATTTCATTCATTGCGACGAAGAATCGGAGGATATGTAAGATAAGTTTGTTGGCGATAGGATCACACACAATGTGACGAAGACATCACTCAATAACAATTTCCAATCAAACCGCCCCCCCCCAGCCAAAGCCGCGCATTATTACGACGGGTTCGGTCGGTCCCCGGCGGTGCCATGCCCTGGGGGGAAGGCAATCCCAAAAAAGGGGCGGGGAGAGATTCAATTGCGCATCTCCGCCCCATCACCACCACCATCGTCCAGTGCTGGGCAGCGCCACACCACCACCAGCAGCAGCACCACACCGTCACCCATCCGCCCAGGGCCCACCCATAGCCCCACCCGCGGGGGCAATCTCTGATCAGTGATTGAAGGAATTGCGCGACTTTCTCCCGACCAAAAAATGCATTTGATAGGGGTGTTTGATTGATAATTCCCCCACAATAAACAACACAACCCCATCCGTCATTCCCCCTCGCCTTTCATTCCCCTCCCCCGGGGGTCTTCTGCTGTCCTCCGTCTGTTCCCGTTGCGCAATCTCCCCCCCCCCCCGTCTCTCCGCCCTTTTCCCCTTCCGGTGCTGGCCGGCACCGGTTCAGTTGGTTGGACTGTGTCTCCCCTCCGCCCAATGATTCATTTCATTGTGTCAAATCCATCGGGAACCTTTTCTTTCCCCTCTGTTGTCGCCCACCTTTCTTTTGGCCTCTCTCCAAAATTCTTTCGGTTGCGAAATTTATGTCCGGTTAATTGAACAGCGCCCCCTCCCCTCCCCCCGCCCCTTCGCCACTCTCTCAGCCGCCGCCCCCCCCCCGCCCTCCGTTTGTGTGACCTTTCGGCGCCAAAAAGTCCAAAATGAATCAAAACGGAGATGGTGTTGGATGATGGGATGGACCCCGGCGGGGGGGGGGGGGGGCAAATGGGGGAAGGGGGACGGGGGTTAAGTTTTGGTGCTGTTCTTTGGTGTTGTTGTTTTCCCTGATCCTCCTCCCTCCCCCCTGCCGCTGTGTCTTGTTTTCTTCCCCCGCTGTTGCGCAACAATAGCAGAAAAGTGAAGGCGGAAAGGGTAGAGCGGTGGTGATCAGTGGCGGGGGACACCGCGGGGGATGGGAACAAAAAGGGACACAACGGCGGAAGGGAGGGGGGGGGGGAACCCCCACTGCTGGGGGTGGGAGGAAGTGACTGACCGCGTCGGTCGACCACCGCCCCCCTCCCCCCCCCCCCCCGGCGACCATCCAATTGCTCACTTTCTTCCGCCCCTCTTTCTTCAGCCCACCAATTCCCTTCCCTCGTCCCCTTCCCCCGCCCCCCATTTTCCCCCGCGGCGGGTGGTGGTGGAGATGGTGTTGTTTTGCTGGTTTTCCCCTTATTTTTCCTTCCATTTCTTCTGCTGCACAATGGTCACCATCGTGGCCGCCACTTTCTCCCGCCCAAACGCCGCCAGCGCAATTAATCCCATTTTTGACGATTTCCCCGTCTTCCATTTTTTGTTCACTGATTACATTTTTCTCTTTTAACACATTAAATGCCTCTCGACTGGAAATTGATACTCTAAAAAATCTCTCCGACACTTTTCTTCAACGACCATGTGACTCTGCCTTCCTTTTCCCCTTTTCCTTCCTTCCGTTTCCTTTCTCTTCCGCCTTTTCTTCTCTTCCTTTTCCTCTTCTTCTCTTCCCTTCCTTTTCCTTCCTTCCGTTTCCTTTCTCTTCCGCCTTTTCTTCTCTTCCTTTTCCTCTTCTTCTCTTCCCTTCCTTTTCCTTCCTTCCGTTTCCTTTCTCTTCCGCCTTTTCTTCTCTTCCTTTTCCTCTTCTTCTCTTCCCTTCCTTTTCCTTCCTTCCGTTTTCTTTTTCTTCCGCCCCTTATTTTCCCTTCATTTGGTCTCTCTCTTCCGCCCCTTTCTTTTCTTCCTTTTCCTCCCCTTCTCTTCCCTTTCTTTTCCTCCTCTTTTCTTCCCCTTTTCCTCCCTTCCTTTTGCTCTCTCTTCCGCCTCTTCTCTTCCCTTCCTTTTGCTTCCTTTTCCTCCCTTTCTCCCCTTCCTTTGGTTTCTCTCTCTTCCGCCCCTTTTCTTCTCTTTCTTTTGCTTCACTTTCTCTCTCCTTCCGCTCTCTCGCCGTCTCTCTCTGTCGGCCTTTCTCTCTCTCACTTTCCCCCTTCTGTCTTGGCACTCCCACTTCGGTGCACTCTTTCCCTTATCACTGTTTTTTTCTTCCTTTTTCAATGGTTTCTTTCTTTATTATTCTTTTGCTTTTCCCACTTTGTGCCAATTATTATTTTTTAGCCTTTGAAATGCCATCATTTCCTTTTCCTCCGCCGTCCCTTTCACTTTTTCTCCCAATTTTCTTTTTGTGCCTTTGCGCCTTTGGCAATGCGCGGACATTACTCAGAAATCGGCAAGAAGGTCAGCAGAGATGGAGGGGGGCACATTTAAGGCAGATATTTTTTTGTTTTGTTTTGCCATTGAAAAGAAAAGGCGGCCTTTTTACTTTCCCTCGGGTTATTTTTCGCTGGGTTCGGCTCTTTTCTTTCTTCCTTCGCCTTCTTGGCAATTCTCATTACATTTGGGGGTTCTCACGAGTTTGGCATTTCTCCTCCACGGGTTTCAACTTTTTGGCATTGTTTGTCCCCCCCTCAGCGTTCTTCACACTTACTCACCCCCCAGGGGTTTTTATACGACTTTTGGCATTTTCTCCCCCTTTTCCTGGGATATTTTTTTTTTCATTTTGACCGTTTAGCCACCACTGATCATTTGCATCAGCGAGAGAACACTGACTATAGCTCGGGAGTGTTTGTCGATGCAGTGCCAATCACTTCGACGGGCAACGGAAAAGCATTGAGTGAAAGTACAAGAAGGTGCCAAAATTTTAATTACCCCCATAAAATGCCATAATGATTTATGTTTTTAAGGCATTTGTCAGAAAAGTTGCGCCAATTTTCGGACGATCTGTGGTGGCTTGAGATGGATTTTACACAGCGGAATTAGATTCAAAGGATCATCTTCACTTTGCCTTCAATCGATAAATAAACAACCCAATCGATAATCAATCAATATTTATCCTCTCCCTTCTCCCTCTCTCTCTCTCTTCCCCGTGTTCCGCTGCTGTGATTTGATCTCTGTTCCCGTCACGTTTGAGCTTCTTTTCTTGCCAAAATCGTTGTTGTTTTTTGTTTTGGCATTTGCCTTTTTTGTTGTTGATCAGATAAATTATTGAAGTGTTTAACCATTTTGCCATTGGGAATTTTCATTTTGGCATTTTCTCTCCCTTCTACAGTAATCCAAAACAAGTGGTGCTGCCCACCGTATCCCAACATCCTGCCAAAAAATCAGCATTTGTGGGTGATGATTGTCTTGACCCCGCTCGCCGGACCAATCTTTGAGGCGTCGGGGTCATAGTCCATCGGTGCCAGCCCACCGGGACGAAGTGCCACGGCACAATGAGTGGGGCAACAGAAGGGGGGCATTTGGCGGAGGGCACGGGCAGAGGGGTCGAACGGATGACGACGATGATGGCGGTGATGGGGTGGGGGGTGATGACCCCTTTCGCCCAAATCGCTCTCCCCCCACCCCCGCCCCTCCGCCGGTTGCTCCGCGTCCCCCCCCCCCCCCTCCATTTTTGGGTCATTCCTTCAACAGTTTGCCAAACAATGGCATTGGCATTTGATTGGCATTTCAAATGACCAAAGCTAAAGTAATCAGTTTTCCGTGGCTTTTGCTATTCCGTTCGTCGGAACTTTCAAAGCCAAAAATGCCGGAATTTCTATGAATTTAAAATTTTTTCACTTTAATTTAAAAATGCCACACTTTCTCTCTTTCTTTTTCTCCCCTTTTCACTTTATCTTTTGGTTCCCTTTTCTCCCTCCCCGTCTCTCTCCTTTTCCCTTGGTCTCTCTCAATTTTTAACTCGTTTGTTGTTTTCTCGTGATGCATTCATTCATTCTTAATAATGTAACATTTCCTCCCCTCGCCGCTTTTGTCAATGACAAAAATGGAAGGGACAGAAGTCATTTTTGTTCGCCCCTTTTTCTTGGCACCTTTCCCATTCCCTTCGGTTGCCAATTTTGGCCTTTCGGGCCACCACAAAGGCAAAAAATTTAAATGAAAATGAAACTCCTCCCCCCCCCCCCCCCCCCATTAGTCCATAATTAGCAAAATGTACAAATGCTAAATGCCAATGCCAAAGAAAGGTGGAAATATCACTCAACATTTGGTGCGTTATTATGAAAGAAAGACGTTATATTTTTCTAAGGAAAAAATAAAAAATAGTTGAAAAAAATGTCGGCATTTTGTTAAAGAAAATTTCAAACAAAATGCCTTTGCTAATTAACTAATTAATTGATTCATTAGTCATTTCCGTTATACGTAAATTGTAACTGTATTATTTCATTAATCATCAAATTCCAACAATTTGCTGATTTCGCACTTTTTGTTCCTTCGTTTTTCACTTATCTTTTCATTGCTCCATCGCCCCCAATTTTTTTATGTCCCCAAATTTGGCCCCCAAATCAAACGGCAGACATTTGAAGAAGAAGGTACCACCCGGAGAATGAGCACACGCTAAATAGAAACTCCGCAGTTTTCATCGCATCGAAAGAGACTAAAAAATATTTATTATTTCTTTTTGCTTTAACAGAATTAAATAATTTGCAAAATGCCATTGGACATTCTTTTTCTGCTAATTGGTGCCATTTTATTGCTGAGCGAGTCGACACAAAGTGCCGTCAAATGCCGAAAGCATTACCACAGTCAGCAGCAGAAGTCGACACGGATCAACCACAAATTAACGCCGCTTTCTGGTCAGTTTCTGTCAATATTCAACAATATTCTGACCATATTAAATTTGCTCATCCAAATGGCACTCTGATCATTTACCACAAGGCACTCTAATCAGTGCTCTGAATGGCACTCTGACGATTGTTCCAAATGGCACTCTGATCATTGTTCCAAATGGCACTCTGATCATTGTTCCAAATGGCACTCTGATCATTGTTCCAAATGGCACTCTGATCATTGTTCCAAATGGCACTCTATCATTGTTCCAAATGGCACTCTGATCATTGTTCCAAATGGCACTCTGATCATTGTTCCAAATGGCACTCTGATCATTGTTCCAAATGACACTCTGATCATTGTTCCAAATGACACTCTGATCAGTGCTCTCAATGGCACCATTATCTGTAAATGGGCATTCTTGGTACTCAAAATAGCACTCTGATCAGTATTCAAATGGCGTTCTGATTAACCAAATGGCATTTTGATCAGCATTCCCCCAGAACTGTCGCCCCATTCTGTAGCGTTTCTTTTTCAGTCGCATCCTTCGACTACGATTATCCCGACTACGGTTCGGGCGTGTTCATTGACGCGGTGCCGATCAGTCGGACCACCAAAAGAGCACTGATTGGCCAAGCGATGATCACAAAAAAGGGAAACGGCAGGTGATCACTGATCAGTGCAGCGGGGATTAATTTTTGTGAATATATAATCTTTGCCGAAAAAGGAATCGACCAATGGGAAAAGTGCGTACATTTGGAGAGAATGCCAGACGAGCAGAGTGGTACGAGACACTGTTTGCCGCGCGGAGATAAAAGGGCGAGAGAGGACAGACAGATTGCCTAAGGCAGAGACAGACAAACCATTTCTGTCCCCATCCAATTCGATCTCGGAAAGTATTTGTCATGGTGCTCGAATTTCAAAATATATGCCCCAATTTTAGCCAAAATTCTTTGGGTTCGATTGCCCCAATTTGACTGATCAGTTTGGCCCATGATCAGTCAGACCATTGACTGATCGGGCTATTTTCTTGGTCAAAAATGCTTTTATTTGATTGCCCCAATTAAATTAATTGTTTTTTTAAGTGTTCTTCCCATAATAAATTTTCCTTCCTCCTTTTGATGAGCTTTGTTTGTTTCGTCATTTGTTCTTTAATTACCATAATTAATACCATATTGTTATTTTTTTGCCCCATTTGCCTTTGGCATTCATTTTTCTCAAATATTTTGCATAAAATTAAGTTTTTAATTTTTTCTTTAATTTTTTTTTTTTGATACAGCTGATCAAATTTGTTTTTTTCCTTAAATCTCCTTTTTTCTATCCGTTTTTTTGCCCCATTTCCTCCATTTACGTCACTTTTTCTTTGGCATTTTCGTTTTAATTGAAAAATATTATTAAAAAAAAAAAAAAGATTTTTTATGAATTACATCTAAAAAAAAAACTACCGAAAGATCTTTTTGTCGTTTGTTCGTTCGTATTACCATTTTCAATCCTCATCCATTTGAACACCCAAAAAAGTTTGTTTCATATCCGTTGCAGCAAATGATGCCACGAAATGGCAATGAAAACACGAAAAGTGCCATCAGAAAAAAGCCGCACTCTCTGAAAAGCGTTTCCTGTAGGGCAATTTGTCATTTTGCACTTACTTTTGGCATTTTGTTTGGCATTCTGTGCGCTCTGTTTGCCCTTCGGCTCGGTTGCCCCTCGACAAATGCCCTCTTCGGCACGGCACGGCGGTTGTTCATTGGCACAGAGTCGACGAACACTCCGTCCGTGTATTGTTCAGCCGTTTCATCGTCCAATTCGACTCCCACCGGCGAGGGTTCTCCAAAAATGGCAAAAAAAAAAAAAAAATTATAACTGACCAACAACATTTAAATTTAAAGGGGTTTTAGTGTGATGTTCGAGATCGAAAATTTCCTGAGACTCGACCGAAACCAAGAGACACCAACCACGACTTGAACCCGAGACGCGACTCGAGACCGATACCAGAAGGAATCAGAGACTTTTCTCGAGTCGAACTCGAGACCATGACTCTCGGACATCACTAGTGACTTTATCCATTCAGTGATCACTTAGAACCAGGGCTGCGCAGTGCGCACCCAACAATCGCCTTTTTGGTCGACGTAATTACGCATTTTTCATTTATTTTTGAAGGCCCACAATTGAAATTTGCTTACGTCCGGCCCTGCTTTGAACACATTTGAGCACCAGCAGCAGCAAAAGAGCGAGCAGAACATGCCAATGCCATTGGTGATGAACGGAGGAAGAAGAAGAACGGCAACACAAATGGGAGAAGGAGGGGGAAGAGAAATTGGAGAAAGGCATTTTTGGAAGAGGGGGAGGGCGGCAAAATGAAAGGGGGAAAAGCACACTGAATAATGAGCAAAGATTGGGTGCTAATTAAAGACCATTTTACTTATTTTGTCAGTTAATGATGTAATTAAACTTTGCAACCCATAAGGACATTCTTTTTAAAAAGCCATTCATGGAAATGTATTTGGCATTGATTTTGGTGGCCCGGCCAAAATTTCAGACTCGGCACTTGCCCAGGGGAACTTAGACTTGCAACCCTTCCGGACCTGTCGCCCCGGAAGTTGTGGCCCCAGTCTGTGCCCAGTAAAGGACTGTTGCCAACGGTATTTTTGAAGTGGACTAAGGACAAGGAAATGTTTTTCCAATGCCGCCCCAAGGCGCATTGGATCTTTGTGAAAATGTCAAATGAATGCTTTTCCCTGAGCATTTATTTATGCCACTAATTTGTGTACTCATTCTAAAGCACTCTTTCTCTCTCTCTCTTTTCCCTCTTCTCTCTCTTCTCACTCTCTCTCCCTCTTTCCTCTCTCTCTCTTTTCTCTCTCTCTCTATTCTCTCTCACTCTTTTCTCTTTCTCTCTCTTTTCCCTCTTTCTCTCTCTTCTCACTCTCTCTCCTTTCTTTCTCCTCTCTTTTCTCTCTCTCTCTCTCGCTTTCTCTATTCTCTCTCACTCTTTTCTCTCTGTCTCTCTCTCTCTCTCTTTTCGTAATTTTGCCATTTTTGTGCATTTTTTTTTGTTGCATAAAAATGATGTAAGTCGTCGACGCGCAATGCGCTGCTAATTTGGTGCCATTTTTGGAGTTTGATGCCTTTTAACGTGTGAAAAGAGAGAAATACCGTACATTCGTTAAATGTCTTTCCCTGTGCCTATTTTTGTGTACGTATTAATGAGAAAATAATTTAATTTTAATGTTTTAATTACTCACCCCCCCCCCCCCGCGGGGAGGATAGCATTGTCCGTTGACACATTGTCAATTCCCCCGCCTGGGGCAGCGAAGACGAATATTAGTGCCGTGCCATTTTGGCCGGCGTGGGCGGTGCCAATGCCAACCATTGCGTCTTTCGCTTCTCTTTTTTTTTATTTTGGCAATTTTCAAAAGGACACTTTGAAGACAAATAATACTGAATAATTCTGGACGAAAAGGTCGACGGGTTCAATGAAAAAAAAAATGTATCGCCCCGTGGGCGTTTTTCGGGCGGTGCCATTTGATACTTTTGGCATTGGCAATTGCCCTTTCCGACGCAACTGCTGCTGCTGCTGCACCGTCGCTTTTACTTTCGCCGCACTTTTTGTGCCGAAAAAGTAATTGTCGACGAAAATGACAAAAAATAAAACATTAATAATGGAGTTTAAATTTGATTGAACAGATTAGAAAAAGGACAATCCACAACAAAGGGATGAGATGGCAATGACCTTACGAATTCAGAAATTTTTGATGTCATAGAATTCCGATTTTTCAGAAATTTTTGTGAAAACTCGGAAATTTTTTCGCTAATCATTTTGTAGTTGATAAAAAAATTGAGCTAATGTTGAGCTTGAAACATTTTGCAAAAAAAAAAAAAAAATGATTTATTTCAACAACGCTAACTTTAAAAATTATAATTTTTAAGCTTTGAATTCCAATTTTAGAAAGTGAAATGCGACAAAAATTATTTCGGTGACATCAAAGAGCGGACAAATTTGGCACAAATGGCAGCAAAAAATGGCAAAATGTACGCACTTAAAGTCGAGCTGAAACGGATACAGAGAAGAGCAAAACCAAATTATAAAACGAAAAATCTTATTTATATTTGTGCTTCTAAAAAAAAAAATTCGCGGCGGCGCCTATCGGCACCGCCGGACCCTACCGTAAGTATTTTCAAAAATTAAAAAGTATGATAAAAACTTTTCATTAAAACACCGAAGCTTTTGGACTTGATTTAGGATCATATAAGTCTAAATGCTGAAAATGCTTACCGGAAAAAAGAAAATTCGCGAAAAAAAATTAATTTTGGCGAAAAATTAGAAAATATTTGGGTAAATTTTGAAAAATCCCCGTTCCCGGCCGGGGCCCCGGTCAAAAAATTTGGACCGGGAACGGGGGCCAAAAAAAGGGGGATTTTTGCCCCAGTTCCCCGGTTCCCGGTTCATCATCAGTCTCCGTTCCCGGGTTTTTAAAAATTCCGGTCTCTAATCATTAGATGCATTTTCCAAATAGAATTTCAATTTGCCATATTATAGAATTAATTGATTGCCCAATAATAAATGTTGGAAAAGAATGGGTCTTATAGTTTTTTTAAATATATTTTCTGGGAAAAATTTTATGATTAAAAGCTAAAGAAAAAAGGTTAAATGAAATTATGGCAAAATCACAAAATAATTAGAAATTCAGGTAATCATGGTCAAATGGACCCGGATAAGAAGGACAAGGGGTTCGGGAATGGCGACCGGGCAGAAATTCCGCATTAAAAACCCTGTTTTTCTGGGCATCTGATCAGGGTGCCTTTTTTCAAAAAATACCCTGATCAGAATACCGGAAAAAGAACAACCTGCATCCAAATATTAACTTGGCCTTTTCTGATCACCTCCATTTTTTTAGTTTGCTTTTTTGCTATTCGTCTCCCCCTTTTCTGATCATTTTCCACTTGATCACCTCCTCTGATCATCATCATCATTTGATCACCTTTTCCGATGGAACAGCCATTGAAATTTTTTGTTCCCGAGAAAATGATCCAAAATTTGTCGCCCCTCCCCCGTTTCGCAATGTGTTTCGTTGATTTGGATGACAAAATAAATGTCAAATGAAATTGTGAATTGGATGATTTGATTGATTGCGACGTCGTCCAATGCCCACCCCACCGCCTCCCCCCCCCCGCCATCTCCCCCCGGGCGTCGGTCACCGAATTTCGCCCCTTTTTGATTTGCCGACTCTTCCGCCACCCCTTCTTCGATCATTTGCTCTTTTCTGCCACCCGTTGCTGCTGCTGCTACCCATATTTCGGTATACCGGGCGCTCCGTTTCCGTTACGGACACTTTTCGACGCCTCCCCGCCCCCGGCGCCCATCCCTTCGCCTTTTGCCTTTTCTGCGTCCGCCCGATCACTTCCGTCGGTCGGTCGGTCGGTCGGTTGCTGACTGATCAGCCAACCCCCTTTTCTCATCACCCAATGGGTGAGTAATCTCTTCTCCGCCCCCCGCCCCCTCCCTCCCCATTTTCCGATTTTCTGATCACCCCGCATTTTTCACCGATTATTTCCCGCATTCTTTGACCAATTTGCCCCGCTTTTTCCCGCATTTCCCGTCTAATTTTGTTCCAATTATACACGACACGCGCATTTTTGTCCGATTATTTCCCCGCATTTTTGTCAATTTTTTCTCCTACTTTTTCTCCCTGTTCATTTTCTCCCAAATTAGTCCCCACATTTCCCATACTTATTCTCCGCGAATTTCCTCTTTTCCCGATCATTTGCCGATTAACCCCACCACCCCCCCCCGGGGAAAATATTCCGATCATTTCTCGATCATTCTTTCCCCGCATTCTTCCCCAATTATTTCCCCGCATTTTTCTCTCCATTTCTCTCTGATATTTCTCGCCCCTCCCCGTACTTCGTCCGCTCTGATCTCCTAATCGATGGGAGAGATAGAGATAATAGAGAGAGAGAGAGAGTCTGCGCCCCTGCCCCGCAACTGATCAACTCAACCCTTTCCCCTCCCTCGCCTTATAGTTCCCCGTATTCCCCCCCCCCTCCATCTCCCCTCCCCCGCATTATAGTTCCCCATCCCCCCCCCCCCGCCCCTTGTCCCCCTCCCTCCCCCCCCTCCTCTCACCCCCTTCTCCCGCTCCTCTCTCCCCTTTTTCCCCTCCCTCCCCTCCCCCTCCTCTCACCCCCTTCTCCCCCTCCTCTCTCCCCTTTTCCCCCTCCCTCCCCTCCGTCCCCCCTCTCCCCCCCCCCTCTCTCCCCCTCCTCTCTCCCCCTTTCCCCCTCCCTCCCTTTCCCCCCTCTCACCCCCTTCCCTCCCCTCCCCCCGTCCCCCCTTTTTTCTGTCGGTAATTCCGAATGAAGCGAATCGATCACAACACAAATTGGTTCGGTTTATGTGCGCGAGTGTGGTCCGTCCTCCTCCTCCTCCTCCTCCTCTTCCTCCGTTTGTCTTCTCTTCGTGTTCCCTTTGCCTTTGCCTTTCCTTTGTCTTTTCGTTTTGCGCTTCAATTAATTTCGTTTCACCCAATTAAAAATTATTATACGCAAAAATAACACATTTTTAAATTTTGGCATTTGTCAGAAGCGCAGAACCAATCGATGCAAATAATTCGCCAACAAAATGTGCCGCCGTCATTCGCGAAGGATAACCACAACAACAACAACATCAACAACATCAGCAATGCCGACCCTAATGCTGCTGCCCAGTTGTTGTCATACCGTAGTGTCTAAGTCGTACCGTAACCCGGCCGGGAACACCGCAATACTGTCACTGCTCATTCTGCTGACAGTGAGCCAAAGCAAGTGACAGACTTATCAAACCAGTAAAAATGATCAATCCAGACAGGAGTTCATGGTCTGATCAAGTCTCTTAACAACATTGAAACATTGAAGAGTGGGCTAAATTAGTCGGGGTGGTCCAAATCCGTCGGAGTCCGGGTTCGGGATTTGTCTACCGTATTCCCTCTAATACAAATACCGGTGCTTTATTTTTCAATCGCTCTCAAGGAGGTACTTCAATTCGAGAGGCTACTTCTATAGGAGGGGGTGGTTCTAATGGAGGAAATACGGTATTCCAAGACTGATACGGTATTTCAAGACTTATGACAAAAGTTGGATGGCACCGGGATTTTCAGGAAAAATTGTGAATTTTTCCCTAAATTTAACACCTTTTTTCATTAATTACCATCCATCCCTTCACAGATGCCTCTCCCAACGAAGGGCCAACAAATTTTCGTGTTTTTCAACAACAAATTTCACCCGAACAGCCGGAAAAAAGTGAGCCAAAAAAAGGGGGGGAAAATAATCATTTGACGATGATGACAGATGTGAACATCGGAGTCATCCAAGTGAAGCTGAAGAATTGGTCTTCTCTGCTCACCGCCGATTTGCCGCACGGAGGAGAGACATCGGCGGAAGGGGAAACGCCGTGGGGGACGACGCGGACGCGAAGGGCATGGCCAATAACGGAGAAGACGAAGGTGAGAGAGACACAGAGAGAGAGGGAGAGAGCAGGAGGGAGGGGGCGGGAGAGAGGGAATGGACAAATATGGCCAATAAAGGGAGGACAAAAAGTGGACAAATGGCCAATAAATGGAGGACAAAAGGGCAAAAAATGGACAAATGGCACAAAAAGGGAGGACAAAAGGGCAAAAAATGGACAAATGGCACAAAAAGGGAAGACAAAAGGCCAAAAAATGGACAAATGACAGAAAAAGGGAAGACAAAAGGCCAAAAAATGGACAAATGACAGAAAAAGGGAAGACAAATTGTCATGCCTTAGACAATTGAAGCGGAAGAGCATGCGCATCAGCACCGAAGACGATGGAACAACAATGTATTGCAGCAACAGCAGCAAAAGCGGACGGTGCAACTGAAGGACACGGTGACGACGCGGGGCGCGAGCAGTGCAAAAGGAGGCGGAACAGCAGCAGGGGGAGGATGGAACATGGACATGGGCCAGGACATGGACGGTAGGCCATTTGGGCTGGCAATCATTCCCCGAAAATCATCACGAGGACGTAGGCAAGAAAAGAACATTACGAATCTTCGATATTTGGCGTTTGGCAAAATGCCATCCCTATGTTTGTTTGTGCCAGGAATGTTCAGGGGCGAGAAAAATGTCGGGTCGGGGCGACCGTGAAAAAAAGTTCGTGTCGGATTTGGGCGAGAGAAAGGCCGGGTTTTGGGCGATTCGGGGTTCGAGCCACCCGACAAACACATCCCTGCTGGTTTAGGCCTTCTCATTCGCCCTTTTTCTCGATATTTTTCATCCAAAAAATGGCTGAATACTGGCAAAACAGTGTTGCCGTCCGATACCAGCACAGCTCGAAACTCGGCTCGCTCCCCTCTAAGGTCTGTTCCCCTATTTGCTGCTCGCACTTGGACTCGCGTTGGTCGCCTTCTTCGTCATTCTGTACGCCATTCTGAACGCACTTCTGCAACGCAAAGAGGCGCAACAACAAAATGAGGAGGAAATTGAGGGACAACGGAAGCGGAGGAGACGGGACAGAAACAGACGGCGAAAGAGACGCGAGAGAATGAGACAAAAGCATAGGACGCGAGAGACAGAGGAGGACGAAGAGTGGATGGGCACAGAAGAGGACGAAGAGGAGGAAGAGGAAGGGCAGAGGGAGGAAGAGAGAGAGGACGAGTGGGAGCAGGGCAAACCCACGCGGCGGCACAAAGACGAGGCACGGAACAGGGCATTCACTGTGCTGGAGGAGGACGAGGTGGGCCAGGCACGGTACGGCACCAGGGACAGTGCCAGAATTGTACCCCAACCATTTGTGCGCAGAAAACACAAAAATAAAATATTTTTGAGGCAAATCATTAACAAATGCTATCAAAAATTTTCTAAATTTTCCCGGTGGCGCCTGCTGTAGGCACAACCGAACTTAGGCTTCGTTAAAAATTTATCCCGAAAAGAAGCATAAAGTGCTTAAATTATCATGGCGAGTGAAACATAGAATAACTAGACATTTTTATTGCCTTTTTTACTTTTTATAAAAAAATATGTGGTCATTATGTTTAATAAATAACCGATTTTCCGATTTCCGATGGTTTTTGGGCACCGGAATTCCGGTTTTCCCATTTTTTGAGACCAGAGTAGGCGGCATCCCTGGTCAGAGTGCTGGGTCGTTTCATAAATCCGCCATTTTTGCTGAATTTTCGACTAAATCAAGTCATAACTTTTCTCAGACGAAACCAAATTAAGCAATTTTGGGTATCATACAATACCCCTTATATTGCCTTTATAAGTTTGCAAAATTTCAAAAAATTTCATTAAGCTTTTCAAAAGTTATGGCAATTTTTCCACTTTAGCTCCAATTTTTTATAAATTTAATAACATTTATCTAACCCTGGTCAGGACCCGATTGACTCTCTCAACCCCTTACAGTTAGCCGCATTGGACGACCGCGATGCACACTCAAAATGGGGCAAGAAGAAGAAGCGCCCGCGGGCATTGGACATGTCCCCTCCGACTGTTGCCGAGAGCAGCGATCAGACGGACGAATTTCGTCGCCAGCGGCGCTACCGACGGCGGGCACAAAACGATTTTGACGCGCCAACAACAGCGCCTTATCCGCCGCCACCGCCGTGCGGGCGACCGCCGCCGCGTCCGCACGACCATAGCGAATGGGTGGAAAAGGGCGCCGGTGGGGCCCAACAGGCGCTGTTCCGCGACGTGCCCTTTCCGCCTCCGCCGCCGCCGCGGGTGCCTCCACCGCCACCCCCATTGCCGGCACGATGTTAATTTTGGCACAAATGAACCAAGAAAACAAATATTATATATTTATTGGTCTTTTTAGACGAGCGACGCCGTTCACGTGCATCCGCCGCGTCGGATCAGTGCGTTACGCTGTCGCACGCCCATCACCGCACGCATCGACCGGCGCCGCCACCGCTGAAACCGCCGCGGGGTCATGCGC
This sequence comes from Heterodera filipjevi, assembly GCA_039877585.1. Taxonomy (NCBI): domain Eukaryota; kingdom Metazoa; phylum Nematoda; class Chromadorea; order Rhabditida; family Heteroderidae; genus Heterodera; species Heterodera filipjevi. Next base: position 9,864,430 of record JBDPZO010000007.1, on the reverse strand, counting down.
CGTCTATGACGGACGAATTCAGTGACATGGACACTGAAAGTGTGCAGAGCGGACGCCGCGGCAGTGGCGGAGAAAGGCGCCAGCGGACGACATCGATACGGCACAGTGGCAACAATCGCCAACCCCCGCGGCAGCAGAGGCCACCGCTGCCGTTGAAACGGGAAAACACCGACTCGACGGTTTCCTCGGTACAGCGAGGAAGAGCCGGGTCATTGTGATCAGCAGAATGGAGGAAAATTGTAATAGGGCCAACCAAATTCATTCGTCTAATTCTGACTGGAATCTCACACCATTCCCTCCTAATCAGAGACTTATTCTGATCAGTGCCACCCCAAACACCGACCTCTTTGATTAAGAACCTGTCCTGATCAGTGCCACCCAACCTCATCATTCGCTGTCTGATCAGGAACCTCCTGTCCTGATCAGTTCTAACAAATCCATCAGATTCTGATTAGAATCTCACACCCTCTCCTCTGATCAGGGACCTATTCTGATCAGTTCCACCCAACCTCATCATTCGCTCTCTGATCATCATGGACCCGTTCTGATCAATGCCACCTAACCTCATCATTTCTTCTCTGATCAGCAACCTGTCCTGATCAGTTCCAACAAACCTAGCAGATTCTGTTTGGAATCTCACACAACGCCCACTCTGATCAGGGACCTGTTCGGATCTATCTAAAACCTCATCACTTATCATTCACTTTCTGATCAGGACCTGTCCTGAGCCCATCAAATTCTGATCAGAGCTGGACGAAAGAAGGGAAAGAAAATTACGAAACGAAACATAAAAAATTTTTGAGCAACGAAACGAAACACGAAAATTCCGGCAAAAAACATTTTTTGACGAAATGAAAATTTTACGAAATGAAACACGTAACGCCCAAAAAGCACGAAACGAAACATTTCGTCCAGCTCTGATTTCTGTTTTAACCTCAACATCCATTCTGATCATGGACCCGTTCTGATCAGTGCCACCCAACCTCATCATTCGCTAATCTGATCAGGAGCCTCCTGTCCTATGATCAGTTCCACCAAGCCCATCCGATTCTGATTGGAAATCTCCTCTTTTTGATTGTACGGTCCCAAAAGATGGCTTCTGTCTGTCTTTCATCTCAAATTCATTGTTCCTCTCTCTTTCTCTTTTTCCAACATTATTCTTCAGCCCAATTGACCCTTTGTTTTCCGGTGTTCCTTTTATTATTATATTAATCATTATTATTTTTATTTTACATTATTATTATATTATTGTTATTATAATACACTCACAATTTTGTTACCATTTTTATTTGAAATAAAAAAAAAAACCAATTTAAACAATAATTCGCAATAATACGCAAAAAAGAAAAAGTGAAGGAAGAAAATAATTGAAAATGAAACAATGTGAAAAAGAAAAGAGCAGTGATCAGCACAAAATGGGCTGATGTAGGGGAAAAAAAGAGATCAAAAAGAAAGGGAAAGAAAAGTGCACCGACAAAATATCGACTAAGACAAAGTCCGGCAAAAACCCAATGAAATTTCCTAAAATTTTCGAATTTTCTTTTAATCGAGACCTTTTGTAGGTCGATTGATTTTCTGTTAAGGATTGAGAATTTGTCAGCACATGAAAAGAAAAAGCTTTTTTAAATTTAAAATTATGCGTGGCCAAATTCAAAAAAAACAACAACAAAATGACAAAATTTGCTAAAAATTAAATAAACAAAAATGAGAATTTGAATGTTTCGATTGACCCCCCCCCCCCCCATCAATCCGTTGAAGAAATTCCAAAATTTGTCTTTATTACGTTTCTCCTCTTCCTCCTCCTCGTGCCGAAGTGATGCCTTTTGTCGTGTTCATCGTCAGTTGGTGCTGATCCGTCTCCGTCTCTTCCCCTTCCCTCTCCGTCTCTTCCCCTTCCCTCTCCGTCTCTTTCTGTTCCCTCTCCGTCTCTTTCTGTTCCCTCTCCATCTCTTTCCCTTCACTCTCCTCTTCTTTGTCCTCCTCTCCTTCGTCCCCCTTCTTTCCCTCTGTCTTTGCTTCCTCTTCATTTTCCTCGTCCGTCGATTGTTTGGCGAATGCCGCCGCCGGCGCTGTTTTTGTCCACGGACGGGGCGACGCCTCGGCGGTGCAACCGAACACCAACAGACAGAGGACAACCACAGCAGCGACGATCAGAAAGACGCGAGACCACTGAAATGGCAACAAATTCTTTTTTGGTTGACACATTGCTAATTGGTCCATGCATTGTTAATTTAGAGACCCTGAAGGAATACGGAGAGGCAACCACCCATCAAGTGGGCGATTATTTTTTTCGTGCTCGTTTCTTAAATTCCGCCTTTTTTATTGAAGTTTTGATTAAATTTATTCATAGCTTGTCTCAGAAACAACCTAATCAAAAAATATTGTATTACTGTACGATAGCCCTCGAATAAAACTCTATTAGCTTGATAAATTAAAAAAAAAATCATTAAGTTTTTCAAAAGTTATGGGAAAAAAAACTGAATTTATATAGCCCCGATCCCGGACCAATCAATGCCGGCCTATTGGTTTTCAAGTGTTCCGGTGTCTCTATTTGTCATATTGTTTCACTTGATTCGGCTCATTGTCCGGCGCCAGTGCACTGACCAACACGGGGATGACCATAATGGTGCAGGAGCAGGCGAACACACTGAACCAACCCAAACAAAAAAATCGTCAGATAAACATTTTGGGCATAGAAAAAAAAAATTTGACAATTTTCCATCCGGATAAGTCGACTTCGGAAATGGGTTTTTATTGGGTTTATTGAAGAAAAAACAATTTTGAACTGCTTGCTGACGATGTCGACTAATGCAGTTGAAATGTTTTTAAAATTCACCCAAAGTTTTCCCCAATTAATTTTTTTTTTTAATTTTCGGTTTAGAAAAAGTGGTTGGGCTTTTGGCTGTTATCCCCCCCCCCGCTCCCTCTCCAGCTGCTGGCTTTGCCCCATGCTCACCTGAAAGTGGACACAACGGGGGCATATTGACGCGAAATCTGCGGAATGAGACGGGGAAAAGAGGGCTAATTTTACTTATCCATTTAAATTTTATTTTAATGTAAGTTGAAAAAGACATTTACAAAATTGACATTTTAATTCAACTGACCAATTGAGCACTTTTTCCAACCTAAAAATAAATTGATAATTTTTAAAGGAAAAATTAAAATAATATTTGAAATTTGGATCAATCAATGGTTTCAAACAAAACAAAAAAAGTCAATGCTGCGGGCAATTAAATATTTTTTAATTACCCCGGCACAATTTATGCCGCAAGAAACGGTGACGGCGGTGAAAAACACTTGGAAAAGCCAACGGGGCGAATTGGAGGGGAGAAGGGCCAACGCACAAAAGCAAAAGGCCATCGAACATTGGGAGACGGTAGCGAAGAGAATGACGCGTGTGCGGTCGGACAAAAAGCTGAAATTGGACGGGGAGGGGGGGAGGACGATGAACAAAAGGGGGGGGGGGGATAAGTTTGGCACGGGGGCGCCAAAATAGCCGATGCCAAATTGGCAACAGCAAAAAAAATGGACGGATATACAAAAGCAAATAAATGGCATGGATTCGACCCAGTAATTCCAATTAAGTTAGGGGTTCGAAAATTCCATTTGAAGCCGAAATAACTATGAATTCTATGAAATGGAAAAAATTAAGGAGTGAAAAAACTGAGAGGAGAAGGGGCGGGGGAAGGGAATACGTCGCATAATCGCTGGCGGGGCCGACGATGAATTTGGCCACCACCGACAACAGACTCGGCAATGCCACAGCGAAGCCCGTGCGTTCGACGTCAAATTTGAGGGCCTTTAAAATTAGAAAAATTGGGGGGGGGGGACAGAATTAGAGGTGAACCGACTTTGTTCAAATAAATGGGGCCGAATTGCATGAACACGAAAAAGCCAAAGGTGGAGCCCATTGTGCACAGAAAGATGCCCCACACGGCCGAATCACGGAACTTCAAAGGGAAAAAGCGACAAAATGCCAAAAAAAAAAGTGCCAATGCCATCGCAGCATTTGGCCCCTTTTGTCCCACCATTGCCCCGTAAGGGATTTGTTTGCGTGACGAACCGTCCGAATGGGAGGGCGCTTTCCCGCGCGAAATTTTGCACAATTCTCTGCTCGAAACATTTCGATGGTGGCGGGGCGAGTCGCGGAAAAAGGCAAAAAAGGCGACAAAAGCAATGGCGGTGAGCAAAGCCGAAAATTGGGGGGAGAAGGGGGGGGGGGATAAAAAAAAAGAAAATACAAAAAAAATATTAATATATATTGTAGAAAAAAGAGTAAAAAATGTATTCCTTCTGATGGAATATACTTTTTGAGGCGGATTGAAAAAAAAAAAAGAAGAGAGGCAAGAGTATTCTATCAGAAGAAATATGATATATAAAAATTTAAAAATTAATTATTAGAAATTTACCAAATTTAAATTAATATATTTCAGATAAATCAATATATTTTTATTAAATACTATGTAAAGTTAGAGAATTAAAAAATTTAAATAAATAAAAATTAAGTAAACTATCAAAATACACAAATAATTTTAATTTTTAAAAAACATAATTAAAACAATTTTAAAAATGAAAAAAAATAAAGTAATAACCATTATTTACCGAACTTAATTAATAACTTCAAAATGTTTGCTCTACCTGAATGTAATAAAGTGCGGGCCAACCCCAACGCGACTCGCACAGTTCGCCAGCCAATGGCATCGTCAAAATGGGGCCAAACTGAAAAAGCAAAAGAATGAGGACAAAGGGCAAGCATAAAGAAAGGAATGGGCATTTGTCAAATTGCCTGAATGTGGCACGAGAGAAGCGCAATGACAGATCCGGCACTGCGCAAGGGGCACCATTCGGAAATGACGGCACCGAAAGGGAGAAAAGGAAAACTGTAACATCACCAAAAGGAGAGGCATACGGTAACACTGATACCAGGTGGAAGGAAAATTGTACCACACTACGGTAGTCAATTTAGAATAAATTAGAGGGAGGGACATACGGTAGGTAATACAATACCAATCATAGAGCGTAAAAAAAATAAAAATAAAGAGAGGGAAGTATCGTACCCTAACATTACGGTTTTTGGCAAAATAAGGAAATTTGAAATATTTAATAGACGGACAGACTGACCACAGGCGGGGAAACAAATTGCAACGGCAACGCCCTGCAGAAAACGCATGAGCAGCAAAAGGAAAAAGTGAGTGTTGGCGGAAATGGGAGTGAACAGAGTGGCGAACGCGGAGAGGAGCCCATACAGAAAGAATGTTTTTCTGAAAAAAAAGATGGGGAAGAAAAGGGGACAAAAATGAACAACCAATGGTAAAATAAGTGAAAAGCAAAAGGGAGGGGTGCCAAAATGGAAAATGAAATGCCAAAAGTGAAAAGAGAGTGCCAAAACGGAACGCAAAAGCATGCCAAAAGTTAAAAGTCAGCAAAGGTCCCAAAATTAGTGCCAAATATAAAGATATGCAAATTTGCCTAGTGAAATCAAACCATACGATAATAAGCAAAGGTGCCAAAATGCGAAATGTGCCAAATAAAATAAATGTGCCAAAAAGTGATGTGTTAAAATGAGAGTGTGGCCAAAATGGAAAGCAACGCATGCCAAAATGAAAAGTGAAATGCCAAAATAAAAAATAAGCAAGGACCCAAAATGCATGTAAAATAAACGATGTGGCAAAATAAAAATAAAATGGCAAAATAAAAATAAACCATACCATAATAAGCAAAAGTGCCAAAATGCGAAATCAATGCCAAATAAAACTAAAGTGCCAAAAAGTGACGATGTGCCAAAGTGAAGAGCATGCAAAAGAAAGTGAAGTGCCAATCATTATGTGTAAGTTGTTGTTACCGCATGCCGTAGCGAATGACAAGCGGCGTAATGGGCAGAGAGCCAAGCAAAGAGCCGAAGGGGACGGCGGAGAAGAGCATGGCCCGTTGGGTGTTGCTGAACATCGGTTGTTGCACAAATGCTAAAACATGGAGGAAAATTTCGAAAACTTTTTTTTGTAGCGATTGATTTACTGTTTTTTGTTGTTGATACGGTAACAGAAGAATTGAGATAAATGTTGCTCAACAAAGCCAATGGGCGATGACTGTAATAGTGATGGTACGGTAGTTGCCCATTTTTTGCTGCTGGCGCTTTCGCCTGTCGACATCAATCGGCGGGTCAGCCGAAACATTGTCCAATCCGACAACAACATTTTTGTTCATGCAAATGACGGTGAAATTGAGCGCCACCGAATTTGACATGGCCATGGACAGACACAAAATTGTCAGAAAAAGCACCTTAATGGGCCAAATTTCAAATTTTAAAAATTTGTTGGCGTTTTATCCCATGTCCCCTCCCCCTGTTCAGTTATTTTTTGCTGTTAAATATGACCAAAAATCGTGTCGAATGTGCAAAATGAAGTGCCGCCGTCAGTGTCGACGCCATGTCGGTACCACTGTCTGTGCCCTCCTCCTCCTCCTCCTCCTCCTCCCCACTGTTTCTCCGTCTGTCCATTGCGCTGCTTTTGGCGACCATCCGTCGTCCCTTTTTGCCTCCCCCCTCCTCCCCCAACAGCAAAATGCCATTCTCTGCTTCTCCGCCACTGTCCTCTTTTCCCACCAATGCGCACTGCTGCTGCTGCTGGTCCGCTGTGGCCCCTTTGGCCTCGTTTTGGCCAATGTTCAGCACAAGTGACGTCATTCGGCGTGGCGTCATCAAAAAACAAAATGGGAAAATTTGCAAAATACCAAAGAGACAACAACCAACAGAACCTAATCAACAAATGGGAAATATTTTTATTTTTAAAAATGCTTAAATTATAAATGGAAAAAAGGAAAGTTCTTTCCCGCGGAAACGGCGTTACCAAGGAACAACAGACAGAAAAAAATAATTTATTTATTTATGAATATTATGAAAGGAGTGCGCGAATAAACAGGATTCTCATCCCGCGCCGACCGTTTTGACTATTTTTCGGGGGTTTGCCCGACCCCGAACATTTTCCAAACTGTCCGATGGCAACCCTAATCACAATTTCCGAACTTTGCTTCAATTTCTTAGGTGTTAATTTGGAATAAAAAAGCGAGCGGGTTTCTTTTTTTTTGTATTTATTTTTAAATTTAGAATTTTGTAATTCAATTGACTTTATGAAAAAAAAATTAAAATTATTTATATATAATATTAAAAAATACTTATGAAAATAAATAAATAAAAATATTGGTTCAATGAAAATGATGAATGAGAATGATTTGTTCGCGATGAGAGAAAAAGGAGCAATTTTAATTAAAAAATTGAGGTTCCGTGCAATGAATGAAACCTTTTTTTCGTTTCATCGAAATGCGTTCTTTTAAAGAATTTATAAATGTAACAGAAAACGAAAAATTGGGAAATATTATTTTGTTATGTATTCCAAAAAAGTAAAAATGAAAAGTGAATGGATTTCCGGAACTGCTGACAAATTGGCCATCATTTTCATTTCCGCCGATTTCGCCGCATCCCAAAAAACAAAAAATAATTTTTGTTAAATGGTCCAAATTAGAGTTAGACGGACCAGGACTTTCGGGAACAGTCCCGGTCGGGAATTCAGTCCCGTCCAACTCAAGTAATCAATACCTAAGCTCTCCCTTTTCTTAATTTTGCCTTTTCTAATGCAACATTTGTCAATTAACTCTCTAGTTGCCTTTTGCTAATTAAGCATTTCGGCAGTTCGTCCGTTTGATGGTAAGTAAATGATTGCCGCTGCTTCTCCCCCCCCCGTCCGTCCGTTTGTCGTCATTCTCTCCCTCCCCCCCCGGCGCTATTTTTAGATTTCGCTTATTTCTGCTGCACTTTAACACACAAAGTCCGAAAGGAGACTACTATTATTATATTATAAATGACAATGATGCTGCTGCTTCATCGTCTCCCGCGACCTTCGCCACCATTCTCCGCCATCGCATTCTGTCGACAAAATTAAAAATTAATCAACAAAATTCAATCGATTGTGTTTTATTATATATATTTTGGGCTTTTTGTGGGAAGGAATGCGCGAGACATTCAATTGACTGCCAACAAAATGTGTGGTGATGATGATCGCCTAACACCGTTCCTTTTTTGCACCTTTCACCATTTTGCAAATTGGTCATGTTCATTCATTCATCATTCCTTCCCCCTTTTGTTGGTTGGCCATTTTGGGCGAACAGAAAATTTGGAAATTGTTGGAGGGAGCAGAGAAACAAAGAAGACACGGAGAACAGCACACCAATTTATGATGACCGTTGAAAATGCCCCCGATTAGTAATAAATTGAGGGCGAATGATCGACCGACCGATTTTCTTGTGATCGACTGACGAACTTCTCACCTTCGAAGAATGAATTAGTAAGCGTTTTGTTTACCGAACAAAAGTCATTATTCATTGGGAATTGATCTGATGCTGAATGAATGAAAGATATGAGACAGTGACAAAATGGAGAACAGAGAATTCACAGGGAATAGGCAAATGGACATTTGGGCGAAATTCCAAAACCCACGGACCAAATAAATTTATGTTATTTTAATGCAATTTAAAAACAGACCAAAAGGAAGACAGACACCAATCATAACCAATTTTATCTGAAAAAGTTTATCCATTCAAACCGGAGGTGGTCGTTAGAAATTTAAACAGCTTTTCGAAGTAATATTAAAAGAAAAAGAAAACCAGACGAAAGAAGCGAATTTGTAGAAAGTTAATATCGACAATTATATTCTGCTTGGACGAGTCGTCCCCCGTTTCATTGGTCAAATTCCGTGGCATTTCTTTTTCAGCATCCGTTGCCATTTTGTGGTGCCGCCTCCCTGTCGACAGCAATTGCATCGCTTTCTGCGTTTTTCCGCACCTTCCGTTGCAATACTCGGCCTCCATAAAGTCCTGAAAATTTTTTAGTGTGTTAAGACAAAGTCATCAATCCATAACCAAAATCCGGGAGGAGGAATTTCGGGCAAATATTTAGCCATTTCCCTTAGTTCGGATTGGAAGGGCCGCAGTTTATTTCAAATGAACGTATGTCGCGCCGGAATTAAACCTGCAAAAGCGCCGCCCACGGCTGCCGCAATTCCGGCCACCAATGAGCCGGCCGCGATTCCGACCGGACCGCCCATCACCGCACCGCCGACCGCAGCGGCGGCCATCGGATATTTGGCACTGTTCGAAGTGACCGCACGACGCAAATTGCGCTCGCCCGCTTTGACCTCGTGCATTGAACGCTCCACGTGGTCCTAAGAAGAAAAAAAAAATCACAAAAATTTTAATAGAGAAACAATTGACAAATAAACCAACCTCAATGCTGTCGACCATGTCATGCTGCTCCTAAAAACAAATTAATTTTTTATATATGAAATAAAATGACAACGAAAGGATGTGGAATAATGAGGAAAATAAAAAACGAAAAATAAAATGGCTAAATTTGGTCGATCCTCTTATAAAGCGTGTCTTCGTTTTTATGAGTCCAATTGTCAAATTTTTACGAGTCCAACAACAACTATCTTTTCGTTTTTCTTGAACCATAACTTTTTTCTTAACCAGTCAATGCCCAAAAATAATAACAATTTTTTGTTTGGGGGTTCTATTTTGAGCTTTGTTGAAGCTCTTACAAGCTTCATCTTTCGAATGGTACCAAGAATGTAGCCTTGAACAATCAAAAAGAAAGATATGACCCAAGAAACGAAGGATGGTCAATTTATTGGACTCGAAAACTTTTAAGTGTACTCATAAAAATCAATTTGGACTCATAAAGTGGAATAGAGCTTCCGCTACTCGGCCTACTTTTTCCTCGCTACCAAAAAATCACCCGACGTGCCAAGGGAATTTTTCCGAGCTCTATTCTGCATCTATTTCATTATAATTCGACAATCCTAAGCCTTTCTTTAAGTAAACTTACGTGAACAAGTTGGGCCAAGTCTTGCATGATCTGATTCAGGTCGTTGATGTCCTAAAAAGGGTAGGGAATTACACCGAAATTCGAATTGGTTCCTGTAAACCTGCGCAATTTGTTGCGTTGCGTCCGCTTTGTCTATCGCTTGCGCTTTTCTCATTTGCAACTCGATTAGCCTCGTCTCCTCTTTGGACATTTGTTGCTGGACAAAATGCCTCTCGTAAATGTTCTCCTCCGTCCGTTCCTCGTCCTCGAAAAAGTTGTTAACGGCGTTACTGGCACCGGCGGTGGTTATGCCGGACGGATGAATGGTGGACGGGTGGGGAAGGGCGGAGGCGACAGAGTTGGAAAACATTTTAAGAAAGAAGCAAAACCCGATAAAAAGGCTAAAAATTAGAGAAAACCTATTTTGATAAAATAAATTTTAAGCTGAATTGGTTTTTCGTCAATTAATACTCTCGAATTGTCGATTTGCAAAACCAATCTTGACGAAGATGTTATCTTCCCATTTTACCGCCGCTCACTTTCGCTCAAAAAAATAAAATATGTAAAGCAATGGGTGAAACTAAGTGTTTTGTCCGGCTAAATCTATATTGGGCAGAGAAAAAGCTACTATTAATTTTTGAATTTTATATTAATTTAATTAATTAATATCGTTTAAAAATTGTTAATAAATATATAATTAATAATATTTTTTTTTGCAAATTTTTGAATTAAGATTAATTAAACCCATTAATTAATTGGGCCTGGCTTTGGTTTGGCCTTGTCCCTTGGTCAAAATGTCCCCCGTCAGGCATTTCTGTGCCGTTTTATTTCTCGTCAAATCACTTTCTTATTATCAGTCAAATTCGTTCGTTTCCTCCTCAATCATTGTGCCAAAGCAACAGCACCAAGTGACAACGGGAAGAGATGTGCCGAAGTTTTTGGATGAGAATGCGACTTTGTCGGATTTGGAAGAGGACAAAATTGAGGGGGGAGGGGATGAACAAATGGAGCAATTGCAAATGGACGAACAGCAAAATGAGGGCATTAATCGGCACAAAGAGGAGGAGGGGGAGAGGGGGGAGCACATCGGACGACGAGGCGGCAGCGAAAAGGGCACTCCCCCGGAGAAAGTGAAACAATTTGATGGCACGAAAATTGCCCAATTCTTCGTCCCAACGACCATTGTTGGACCGACGCCGCCAGTGTCAAAACAGCGAACGGAGGACCATTTGAACAGACGGATCAAACCGATGAATGGGGTCCGCGCCTTTGCTTCTGGCCGTTATGAGGCGCCAGGTGTGGCAACATTGGAAGACTGACTCGAAATTGGGCAGAATCTTTTGTGCTGGTTTTGGCATTGGAATTTCAACATCCGATTTTGCCAATTTGGGCATTCATTGCAGCACAGCGTCCGCCAATGCTTCCACGCATGCCGAGCCATCAGCCGCCGGACGACGATTCTTCTTTCGACTTATCATTAGCGTCCAAAAAGGTGCCCTCCCCGCAATTGTCTTTCCGCTCACCGACGGGGCACTACGCGCCGTTGTGGTCGCCCGCGGGTGCCGCATTTGCTGTGCCGTCCCCGGCCCATCTCGGCGGCATTGCCTATTACGCGCCGAACTCCGCCGACGGACTGCGTGGTGCAGCAGCAGCAGAAACGCGTCCAACCACTGCTGATGGTGAGCCGACGAGACCGCCCGTTTTGCTCATCGGAGCATTTCCCCCGTCGGCCAAAGTGCGACCGGTGAGTGGGCGGAGAGGAGAGAATGGCAAAAAGCATGCCATTAGAAAACTTAAGTTTTTGTCTCCGTCCTCCCATTTACCGTCGGCACATTATTCACCCCCAAATCCGCCATTGTTTGAATATCCCTCCGCCCATTCGACGGTCCTTCCCCGTCCGAACCGTCCGTTGGCATTTCGTCCCAATTCTTCCGAGGGATTCGTCGCCCATTCGTCGCCTCCTCCCAATTTGTATTATGAAACTTCACCTTCTTATGTGCCAAATGAGGGTAGGTGCTCAGAAAGGTCCATTTTTGGCACTCTCCCACCCTTTAAGTGCCATTCTCACAGCACCATTCTGCCCATGTTACTTATTTCCCCACTTTGGTTACGGCACAGTCTGAATTCAGCGTGCCGACGCCTTCCGTCGGCCGTTTCATACCCGGAAGACCGTATCAGCCGAGTCGAAGTGTCGGGGCTCCACTGACCAGAAAAATGGCAACAACGAAGACGACGACAATGGAGCCGACAAAGGTGAATGGAGATAAAAAAAAAACACGGGGTGGCATCTTCTATAAAGCCAAAACGCAATCAATTTTTGCCACAGGCCCCGAGGGGCGATTGTGATCAGACGGACTTCCCCCCTTTGTCGCCACAGCCAACCGAAGGCCCTAAAGAGACGGTGCCGAACCGATCAGTTGGTAATTAATTAATTGGGCAACTAATTAATTCTCATTATGAATTATCGCTAATTTAATTAATTAATGCCGGAGGGATTTTAAGGCAAAGCTCGCATTGTTTGCAAAGAAAAGGGCGTCGAATTCGGTCTGCGCACACTTTTCCCATTCACCGGTCAAATTTTCGCTTACGACAAAAAGCGAATTGCGGGGCGAGTGAATTTCGAATAAATTAATTCTTTTGACTTACTTTTTTTTTTAGCAATTTATACTAATCATTGACTTTTTAAGCTGCTTCAACTCGTTGGACAACGAACGGAACATTAACACATCGTCAGTGAATGAATTAAGGAAATATTCATTTAATCATTTCCTTCCCTATGCTGATCAGTTGAAAAAGCGACACAAGGGGATTTACTGAGAATTGATCTCTTTTTTTTTTTTTTTGCAAAAATTAATTGCGTTTTCAAACTCCCCTTAAATCCTACTTTTCACGAATTCCTTTCCGGGTCCCGAACTTTAATTAGGGTTAAGCCTCGACAAGTGTCGGGGAATTACGAAAGTCATTAATTGCACTTGAAATAAGATGGAAGTGTCTTTAAATGAGTTTTTAAGACTTTTTTGTTCTGGGATTTCTTCTTTTATCCTTTTTTCGACTTTTTATGAAAATTTACTCCCCGACGAAGGTGTTGCTCCCCGACATTTTTTAAATTTCTCCAGCCATCCCCGACAAATTCTTTCGGGGAATTTCCTCCCCGATCCCCGACTTTCTCTCCCCGAAGCGTCGGGGCTTAACCCTACTTTAAATCATTGCATTTTTCTCCTGCTCATTTTTTATGACTTATTTTAAACCTTCCCCCCCCCCCAAAAAAAGGTTCTCCTTTTCCGAATGCGGCATTCAAAATCGGCCAAATCGTTTGTCCACGGCGATGGAACAATTCCATCTGCAAATTGTGGTCAGTCCGTGCCGTGCTTACATTCTTTATATATTTTATAATTTTGTCAACTGTTTCAGGTGGTTTTCCTTCAGCAAAACGGCACTTCCTCCGTCCAATCTTTTTTTGTCCAATGCGGCCAAAACAAAGTTGGCCACGGACAGCAGCAGCAGCCGCTGTTGGCCCGTCACATTGAGGAGGCATTGGACGAAGTGGGCCAATCGAAATTAATTAAATTTATTTTGAATTATTTAATTTTAATTTAATAGTAAAAAACTTTACCATTTTTGCCTTTTAATTTGCGTATTTTTTGTGTTCCTTTTCACAATTTTTGACTACTTTTCGACCCACTTATTTATTACTTTACACAATTTGTTTAATGAATGTTCATTAATTTCTCCGTATTTTTTCTTCTCCTTAAGTCAAATATAAAGGAGTCCGTTCACAGGGGCTGTAACTCAGTGGTAGAGTGCTTGCTTAGCATGCAAGAAGTCGTGGGTTCAATTCCCACCAGCTCCAGTTCACTTTTTTTTCGCCATTTAATTTTTAATCTTTTTTAATTTAAATATTTATAATATTTTTTATTTCACATTTTTTAGCTTCAAATTCCGCCCACTGAACTCGAACAGAAGGCGCCTTTGCCAATTCCGACGATGCGCATTTTGACGGGCGACGACCGACGAAAAGAGGACGAAGTGAAAGAGGACGACCAATTGCCAATAGGACAATCGCTGGTCGTCGAATTTGCACTTCAACCAAAGACGGGTGATGAACGACAAAATTGGAACAAAAATTAAAAAATAAATTAATTATATAAAATAAATAATGAAAATATTTAAATGGAATTAATTATATAAATAAAAATAAATAAGGAAAATATTAAAAAAAAAAATTAATTTTCATTTTCATTTTCTTTTCATCAATTTTGTTAAGAAGCATTTGGTTTTCTGGTCAAAAATTGTGTGGTGAGAGATGCGCGGGGCGGTGCCGAATACGAAGTGATTGACAGTTTTGGGTGAGAAGAAAAACACTCAACAAAAAAAGGGAATTAAATTTTAAATCTGTTTAAAAATATTTAATTTAAATTTGCCATTGTTTGTTTCTCTCTCTTTTTTCAGTTGTTCCACCGATTTGAACATTTTTGGCCATTTCCATTACGACACTTATGTAAATCGATAAACAAAGCAAATGTGTTTCACTTTTCCCTTTCATTTTCAGTTGGACGTCGCCCGTGCCCATTGGCACGCCTTTAAATTGCCTGATCAGTCGCAACTGTCGCTCAAATGCCGTGTGATTGTCTGCACCGATTTGAGTGATTCGGCTGAGGTGCCAACCGGGGCAATGCCCAGCAGCAGCAGTTGTGCCGCTCTTCCGTCGGTTGGTGCCGTCGATTCGCCTTTGCTCAATTACTAGGGCTGTGCGGCAAAAGATTTTTACCTGGAACCGGGACAAGGAGACCGGGATACTAAAAACCTGGGAACCGGGACGGGAATTCCCGAGTTGCGACCGGGAACCGGGAAATTTTTTCAATTCGGGAACCGGGACGGGAATACGAAAAACCCGGGAAATTTCCCGAGTCGGGAACCGGGAATCCCGCACAGCACTATCAATTACCCCTCCCCCCCCCCCCTTTTCGCCTATTAATTGCCTTTTTCAGCCTCCGTTTTGTCCCGATTTGGCCACTTCGCCCTTCGATTCTGTGCTCGCCGACATTTCCTCCTCTTCGTTCGCCCGTCGTCGCTCGCGGCTAAGACGCACAAATGCCGTCGCTGGGGGCCTTTTTGATCAGATGGAGGCGAACAATTGGTCATCAACAATAGGAGCAGCAACGGAGCATCGAGTCCGTGCTTCTCTTTGTGTTGTCAATGAAGGTCGGCCAAATGGGACACAATTTTGGCGCAATTCGGCGATTGCCACAGCAAACGGCGGAGGTGGGCAAAAAATGGAGGAGGGCGGAAGGAGGGGGGGGGGGGACAGAGGGAGGGGCGGAGAGAGGGAAGACAGAGGGACTTGGGCAAGGGAATCGGGAGAGGGGTGACAGACAAAGGAGAGACACAGGGGCAAGGGATAGGGAGAAAGATGCCGTTATATAATATTTTGAGAGTTTGCGTGTGGGCTAGTGCTGCTCGGAGTCTCGACTCGAGGAAAGTCTCCCATTCTTTTATTTCGAGTTTGGGTTTCAAATTTTGAGTATCGTATATTTTTTGGCCATTAAAATTTGTTA
Organism: Heterodera filipjevi; assembly: GCA_039877585.1. Taxonomy (NCBI): domain Eukaryota; kingdom Metazoa; phylum Nematoda; class Chromadorea; order Rhabditida; family Heteroderidae; genus Heterodera; species Heterodera filipjevi. The sequence continues at coordinate 9,849,022 of JBDPZO010000007.1, read as the reverse complement.
TTCTTTTTTAGACCCTTCTTCTGATCAAATGATTTACATTCCGTCCAATTTGCTGTTCTTATTATCGTCCATTTGTTCTGCTTTTCTGCTGTTAGCATTTGTGGGGAAATTGTTGTTTTTTCAATGGCAAAGAAAAAGTGGAGAGAAATGATTGACAAAAATAAATTTTCTATTTTATTTATTTTATTATTTTAATTGTTATTGTAATTAGTGTTTTAAAGAAATATTGTTGGAATGAAAGGAGTGCATTTTTTAAATTTCGCTATTATTTTAGAGGTAATTAGACCACAAATTAGACCCCTTTGTCCCACTAATGTGCCATAAGTTCCCTCTCCCCCGCCCCCTCCTCCTCCTCCTCAAATGCCAATCATTTGTGCCCATCATTCATTCATTTATTCAATGGCCACCAAACTACCCTTGTCGGCCATATGAGAAAGAGTCAGTCAGTCATTGGGCCATCAAACGAAAGTTGACAGGGCCAACAAAAAAGCGGGAAATAGTGGGGGAAAGGGAGAGAGAGAAGGGGCGCCGGAGGGCGGAGGGTTTATCTCTGTTCAAAATCGGTAAGTTAAGCGCAAGTTCATTTGACCATTGACTCATTATTAGCTTTTGAAAATCATTTAATTTTAATAAAACATTTGAGCATGCTTTTGGCTAATTTCTGCGCTGCTTGAGACTCTCGCGGGGCTTCTCAGTTTCATCAAAAATAGATTCATTTTAAAAAAGTTTCGCCAATGGCATGTTCGTCTCATTAGTGTTCCGTTGTAATTTGAATTTGCCCCTAAGGAGACGACGGACCATTCGTTTGGGGCCAATTCCGAATCGGGTAAAAAACGAATTGGCCCGAAACGAATCGTCTTTTTACCGTCAAGAATTGGCCCATGTCCGTCCCTCCCTATGCGCAACATTCGTCCGTTGGAGTGTCTTTTTGCCTTTTCCTCCCTCCCCGGGGGCGGACATGTCATCTCTTTCCAATGATCGTACCCTTCCTTTTCCCTCTCCACCGTCTCTTTGTGTATAATTCGGTCCTTTTTTGGACCGAAGAAACATCGGCGGCGGCGGAGGGGAAATAATCTCTCCCGCAGTGCACAAATGGCCTATGGGGTGGGGCAAAGGGGAGGGGACGGGGGATGGCATGTCATCCCTCCCTTCCCCCTCTCCCCCCTCCCCACCGTCCCTTTGCCACTTCATTTTCTCTTCGTGTCGGCTTTCGGCTCTTTTGTTTTACCCCCCGCGCCGCCCCTCCCTCCCTCCTCCCCCCCCCCCCCAAATCCCATTTGGGGCGCCAAAACAGATTATGCAATTCGCCCGGACAAAAATTTGCATAATTTTTTGAGAGATGGGCCACCGGTCGGAGAGGTTAAAGGGAGGGGAAAGGGAAAAGGGGGGGGGGAAGAAGACGAGAAAGGACAGAAGACAAAGGGGGGGCAGAGGGGGACAACGAACGCAGTGGGATATCATCGACTTATATAACAAATGGGGCAAAAGGGGGGGGGGGAGGGTATTCGGGACACAAATTCGAGACATAATTTGGTGGTAGGCAAATGCCATTTTCGTGTTTTATTAAAATGCCATTTTCGCATTTTGTTTTTTCGACATTGCCCTCCCTCCCCCTTTATTTTTGGCATTTTTGGCTCTCAAATTGCACAACAATATTCGTCGCCCTCTCTTTCTTTCTGCCCAATTCATTTTCGTCTTCGTCCATTTATTGCCCCATTCACTTGACCGTTCAACGAAAACAAAACAAAAAAACGGTCCCAATTATACGTTGGTCTCCCAATTACCCGTGGGGTCCGTCCCCTCTTCGCCCCCCCCCCAATTTTGCCAATTGACTCCTCCGGCGAAAGAGTGCCATCCTCCGGGATTGACTGGTTATGCTGCTAAACCCATTCCTTGGCGTGGACATGGTCCACCATTTGTGCTTTAAAAGTTGAGAGAACTGTTCTTCACATTCAATCACTCCAAACTCAGCGAACGATGGAAAACGACGGAAAGACGGACAATGGCCAATGGCATTGCCAACATTTTTGGCACGAACGCGCGAATTGTTTCGACTGCTTGGCAAATTGTCTAATTAGGCGTTTATTTATTTAATGGCGCAATTTTTAATGGCCATTTTTGCAACAAAAAAAAATGGCAGAAGATTTTGTGCCGCTTCATTGAGCGATCCATTGGACAGAAAAAACGAATGATTAATTGGGCGCTAACAGAAGCAAAAATGGCCATTTGGCAGAAGGGCGTCCCTCGCCCCCCTCCCCCTTCCCCCCCCCCCCCCTGGGGTTAGATTTGCTCTCGCCCAATCCGACGAACAACGGTTGCGCAACCGACCGACCAAATAACCCCTGACGAGAGGCCATGAGAATGGGGAAGAACACCTGCCCCTCGAGAAACGGTCAAACACGTTCATCGCCCCCCCCTGGTGCCTTCCCCTTCCTTGTCCCATCTGCCCCTCCTCCCCCCCCCCCCCGGGGGTTTGCCCTTCTCACTTACAAATCCCTCTCATTTCATTGAAGTGCCCGGGGGGGGGGGGCGGGAGGAGGTGGCAAGTGCAACTCTCGACCTGCACTTTTCTGCCTCGGAGAAGCGATCCTTTACAGGGAAAGCAGCCACAAAAGTGAGAAGAAGGATAAGGAATTTGAAGAGCAAATTGGTGGTTAAAAAAAAGAAACGGACAATGGGCCGGGGGGGAGAGAGAATTATGAGAAAAAGCGGAGGAAAAGGGAGGGGCAGGGCGAGAGTTAAGACGTTCGAAATGGCACAAAAGTTCAAAATGGCATAAAACATTCGAAATGGCATAAAATACTCAAAATGGCAAAACAAATATTCGAAATGGCAAACAATTTAAAGAAATGTGGGGAAGTTGAATTAAAACCTCTGAAAAAAGAGAGCCAAGGGGGCGGGAGGGAGGTTATACGGTAAGTTTTTTAAATTTAATTTTTCCGGTTAGCCGACAAATAAATGCCGCCATTGTACGCCGTTTGTGTGGCACAATTTTCGCCCTTTTAAAATCACTGATGGAAGTGCGTAATGCGAAAAGGAAGCAAGTAATTATAATATAAATACAAACAGTTGGAAAAACTGCTGAGCAAAATGAAGCAAATTGCCGTTGGGGGGCCCGAATAAATTCTGAATCGCATAATTTGGCATTCTCTTTAATTTTTTGCCAAAAATGCCATCGGCCTTTCTTTCCCTCTATTTTTTATATAAAAGTCATCAAAATTGCGAGGCTTTGTTTATATTATTATTATTATTGTAGAAGCAATTAAATCCTGCTGGAGAATTCTCGCCAAAAATTGCTTATGGGCCCAATTTTTCGTAATTTACGGTCCCCCCCCTCTCCCTTTTCCCCTCCCACTACTACAGTATCCCTTTTCTGTTTGCCATTGCTTCGCCCCTGGAGGGTTTTCCTTTCTTTCGGACACGCCCCGCCCCCGCCCCAAAGTGAGAGAGAGTCCCTTTTTAGTGCATGAAAACCGTCTCAACAGATTCATTTTCTGTTTCACACTTACGACTGATTCAGCGCTTTGGGGCAACAATTTTCAACTTTTCCATTTTTGTGCCAAATCTCTCTCAAATTGAATTCCCCCAAATTTTGGCATTGCCAATGGATCCGTCCGTCCCCTCTCCGTCGTCCGTTGGTCGCCCAATTGCTCTTCAACAGCATCACTTCCCTTCCTCCGCCTCTTCTTCCTCTTCCTCGGCTGTTCTTCTCCAGCAACTGCTTCAACTTCAGCAATCCCTCGTCCAGCCAATGCGACAAATTTTGCCGCGTCAAATCTCTGCCCAAAATGCGACGGCATTTCCCTCCCTTTCCGATGCCATCGGCGCAATGGCATTACAACAACAGAACAACAATTGCAACAATTTGTTGTCCTCTTCCTCCTCCTCCTCTGCGGCATTGCTCAACAATAATCTGCCGTCCTCCGCTTTGTTTATTTTGCAGCAACAACAGCAGCAGCAACAGGGCGAGTTGAAAGGGAATTGTTTAAATTTTGAGGGGCGCGAGAGAGAGTTGGCCACAAAAAAGAGAGTGAGAGGGGAGAAAAGTGGGGAGAAGGAGTGGGAGACAAAAACATACAGAGAAATGAGAGAAAATGCGAGAGAGAGAGAAGGGAAAGAAAGAGAAACGAAAATATATGTAAAATGGAGAGAAAACGAGAACAGATGGGTATTAGAGAAATAACGAAAAAGAGAGGGCGGAAGAGAGTTAGAGAAGAGTTGTAAAAACACCGAAAAAGAGGGGGAGGGCCCTTTCAATTTCATTTTAAATCACCATTAAATCTTCTTTTGCCTTGTATTGTTTTATCCAAAAATGCCAAGAATGCTTTGACATGCAAAGTCCAAACCTCTCCTCCCCCCTAAGTTTTTCCCCTTCGTCACCCTCTCCCTCCCTCCCCCATTTTCTGTTCATTTTCGTGCCAATTGGCGCACTTATCGGCCCTTTTACATTGTGCCAAAGTCCAATACATCATTCACTCACTCATCATTATCTACGAAATTTATTTCTACCAAAATGAAAAAAAAGTAAACGGGTCGAACCGGTCAAAACCAACGAAAATGAAAATGGCAAAAGAAAATTTTGATTAAATAAAAAAAAGGAAAAGAAAAAGATCAAACTCTCTAATGATGACTAATTATAAAAGCCGACTTTGCCAATCCCTGCCCAAGTGCCTGCCCATTAATTGTTGCGCTTTTCAGTGTTACTTTTGGGCCGTCTTTTCCAATGCCAATGGCCGTCGTCTCCGTTTGTGCCGTCGACCGGCGGACGACAGAGTGCCGCCCTTCTGTTGGGAGAGGAAAAGCGAAGGACGACGACAAATTCGACAATAGTGGTGCCATTGCGGAAAGAGGTCAAAGCGGAAGAGCATATGGAGAAGCGACAAAGGCGACGAGCGGAAAATGGAGGACAAATGAAAGAGGAAGAGCAGAGGGACACCAAGCCAAAGGTGGGGAAGAAAAGAGTGCCAAATGATGATCAGATCAGATCAGCAGAGGACCAGAGGGGGTGGGAGGGAAAGGCATTATTAGCCAATTGTCGCAGCACAATTTGACAAAGACAAAATGTCGAAAAATTGAGCATTGGCCAATCGTAGCCTAATTTGACCGGACAAAATGCCGTAAAACTGGGCACTTAAAATTGTCGCACAATTTGGCAATGATAAAATGTCACAAAATTTGGCATTGTCTCAATTTTTACAGATTCTCTCCAATTGTGAACAAAATGCTCTTTCTCCAACCACGACGACAACAACAACAATAAATGATCAGCCCGGAGCAGCAACTGTTGTTGTCGGTCAGCACGGCTTTTCCATCGACGGACTTTTGGCGATGGGCGGCGGCACATCGGCCAAAGTGGACTATTTCATGGAGGAGGGCGAACTCAGCTGGACGGACGGACGACGCAGTCGAAAATCGCAGCAAAAGCAGCATCACTCTGTCAACGCCGTCAGCAAAGGAATTGCGTTGCCAAAAGCGATGCCAAAGAAAAAGGTCCGTCCGTCCGTTCCCCGAGGGGAAATATTCATTCCCATGACCATACATTTCAGCATCCGCCGTTGCCCTCCTCTTCATGTGGTGGCAAGCACGTGTGTGCAGAATGCGGCAAGAGCTACGCGACCAGCTCGAACTTGTCGCGGCACAAACAAACGCATCGGTCGTGGGAGCACGCGAAAAAGGCACTGCGGGGGGGGAAGAGGGAGGGCTGGGGATAATTAGTAATTACTGTTAATTACGAGCTCAAAAGGGTATGCTTTTGCGGGTGCACAACGGGCGTTTCTTAACGCCATTTTTGCAGATTTCCCGAATAAACTTCGTCATAACTTTCTCCCAACTTAATATGATGCGATAACCTTTAATTGACTCTATTAGCTATCCAATATGAATTAAAAAACATGAATTTGGATTTATGAAATGCCTATGGGTATTTAAGAAATGACCCAGCGCGATTCGTTGTTCGGGGCAGAGGAAAAACGGGGTCGGGTAGGCTAGAAAAGTTCGGGCATAAGGTCTAGAAAAGTATTAGGCCACTTTCGGGTAGACCGGTCGGGTAGAAAAAGACCGGATTTCGAGTATCGGACACCCGGAATCTCAATGAAAGATTTGAGTGCCCATCGCAGAGTCACCCTTGCGCCCACCCTAAAGGTATAACATCGGCCAAAAATTTGATGAAACAACTTTTCGATCAATAAAAGCGGATGGGACGGAGGGGTAGGGAGAACGAAATGTGCAAAAAAACAAACAAAAAAAAGTGATGAGGCAGTCACTCAACAGCTATTTCCGCTTTAAGTGTACCGTGTGCGGCAAACAGTACGTGTCGATGCCTGCGTTAAGTATGCATTTACTGACGCATGATGCGCAGCACAAGTGCCATCTGTGCGGCAAACGGTTCTCGCGTCCATGGCTTCTGAAGGGACACATTCGGAGCCACACGGGGCACGTGAGTGATCAGTCAAAATGGGACAGAGAGGGAGGGGAGACAGCAGAAGAGTGGGTGATCAAAGGGTAGAGGCAAAGCATGAGATCTGATCAAGAAAGAAAAGGAAAAGTGATGGGACGGATAAGAGTTGTTAGGGAGACAGACGCACTGGTGACCAGCAGAGGAGGGCCGCAGATTTTTTTTAATGAAAAATAGAAAAAAGGCAATAAATATATTTGACATAAATAAAAACGAACAAAAATACACTCCATCAAGGAATTTCTGAAAAAAGAAAAATATATATCAAAAATAGGAATTTCTGAAAACAAAAATTCATCCCGAAAAAAAAGCTTTAGTCCGCCCCCCCCCCTCCTTCTGCCTAAGGCAAGGGTCTGGCTAATTTGTAAGCCATTGATAGGTGATCAGGGGGGAGGTGGCGCGAGAAGCGTATGATCAGGCAGACAGTCGAGAAATGAATTACCCGAGAGAGCAGAGAATCAGTCTGAATCAGGGGTGGTCACGGACACGAATTTTCATATCCGTGTCCATCCGTGTCCGTCGGGTTCATATCCGTGTCCGTCCGAAGTCCCAAAAATCGTTGTCCGTATCCGGACAATCCGCGGATCGTCCGTATCCGTGACCACCCCTGGTCTGAATCCAATTCGAATTCAGACATTATCCTACCACTTTCAGAAGCCGTTTGGATGCGGAAATTGCGGAAAGGCCTTCTCCGACAAATCAAACCTACGAGCACATCTTAACACGCACAACAGTAAATCAATGGGAAGACAAAATTCACGGAATAATTTGATAAGGGGAAGAAAGAACGAAGGCTGATCAGTGAACATCGACTGACCGGTAGAGCCCGGATTTGTGAAAAATGCGGATTAGAATTTGGATAAGGCCAACAGGACCAAGGTTCTAAAGATTTGATTATCAATAACACACTCCGAATCCTATCCCTCAACTTCCTACCTTCCGAAAAAGAAAAATTCTTTCCAAAAAATTAGTGTTTTTTTAAAGTTAATTGAAACATTATTGGCGGATATTTCTTTATGCCAGAACTTGAAAAAAATATTCCTATTGAAAGTTTACTTTAAATTGGCTTTTGAATTTCAGATGAAAAGCGTTGGCATTGTGAGTTGTGTGGCCGTGTCTTCGCTTTGCGCAGCTATCTGAGCAAACATTTGGAGCAGCACCATAACGAAACAATGAACAACAGCAGAAGAAAGGGGGAAGAGGAAATGGGAACGGTGTTACCGTCGTACGGATTACGATAGGGGAGGAGGAGGAGAGAAACGGTCTTAACATATAGTCAGCCAATCAATGAAGAGATCTGTGGCATTTTTTTCAGAATTTTAAAACAAAGCCAGGCGTTGCAGATTTTTTGAATGTTTTAGAACAGAAAAAGACATAATCCGTCCCATTTAAAATGTCATCTCCTTCGTTGCTCATTTGTGCCGTTTGAGTGGAGGAGAACGAGTTCCCTGAAAATATCATTTGTTTGGTAAATGTGAATTTTTTTCATTATTCATTCTAAAATGCTTCTTAATGAGCAATAATCTTCTTGTTTTCAAAATGTACATAATCACCGATTGAGAAGAACTCCCGACCAAATTAGTCTCCAACGATCCACCGACCGTCTAAAAATGCAATTGATTTTTATAACTTATACTAAAAATTGGAATAATTTTCGACTTTCAATTTGTTGAACCCAATCTCCAAATGCTCAATTGCCTCGCTGTAACCTCGGTTGAGTTCCACACAACATGGTCACGACAGTTTTGAAAAAGTGTACGGATTTGGCTGAGTATCTGAAAAATTACAAACACTAACTTATAAGATTAAAACATATCCTTGTTCAGCCCAGTCATCCCTCCCGCTCCCCCACCTAATCCACAGCCAATAATAAAGCATACTGAGTTCAAAATTTGTCTCCATTTCAAAATACGCGGGAAATAAAGGCAAAAAATGAACGGGATGAACGACAAACATTGGAATAACAATCGGGTAAACAGAAAGAAAGGGCAATTTCAAAAAGAAGTTCCATTGGCAGTTGCCTACCGGGCATTTTGTTAGTAGAAACAATGGGACAATAAGAAACTAAGCAGCAATCACTATGCCAAAGTTTAAATAGTTATGGAATAGCCGATAAATCAGCGCATCCACTTTTTCTCCGGAGAAGGACAAAACATCCCCGGCCGAGTTTTATAGTCGAAAACTTTTTCTTCATCAACAAATTTCTATAATTGATGTCATTCAAAAGCCCTAATGTTCAGAAAAAATAATTAAGCAGAAAATAAGCGATTGAAAAATTCTCAAGATTATATTTTCAAAAAGGAAGGGTCGGCGGTGCCGACAGGCGCCGCCGGGAAAAATTTTTGAAAATTTGTGTGCTTTTGGTAACAATTTTTGTGCAAAACTAACTAACTTTTTTTACTCATAATTTATGCAAAAAATCCTAACCATTTACTCTTTTTGAACAAAACTGAGTAGTCTTCTGGCAATGGAATGAGTTTATCGCATCAAATTACAACAAATTGAGAAAAATTACAAGTATTTTGGTTAATGTAAAATAATATTTTGTTTTTCCGTTTTCCAATGGCACAATACCCCCAGCAACGGAGATCGTCTTCCCCTCCCCTTCCCATTGATCTTTTTTATTAATTGTTGCTGTCCTCTTTCCGCCTCCTCGGTTTTATCTCAAAAGAATGCTTCTTCTCTTGCGTCCCACTGTAAAAGTGAATTGTGCCGTTCTCCCTCCGCAGCTGAACTTGGACGAAGCCGCCGTTGGAAAAGCCGATTTGAGACAACGGATTCCAACCTGTCGGGTATCTGAAGACCATCAAAAAGACACTTATTTATGTGCCATTTTCATTCGATTGCCTGAAAAGAAGCGCATCTTTTGGCACGTCTTCGATGTGTTTGGCACTTCGGTCGGTGCGTGAAGCTGCTCCGGAAACAATGTAATGCATTTGTTGGCCGACGGTCCCTTTGTCCTCCGTCGATGGCACTCCCCCGAAGCGAATGTGCTGCAAATTGTGGTCATGGCCAGAGAAGTAAACGTTGGCCCCGTGTGCGTGCAGCAACGACTCCAAACGCTTGAGACAGACGAAGCCGCCATGTTCAGAGACCGAATGGATGGGATAATGGCCGACCACAAAGAGATAATCGGCACTGAAAGGGGGCAGCAAAGCGTTGAAAATTTGAAAGATTTTTCCATTTGCAAATCTTCAGGCACACCGAACGAATTTTAAGGAAGAAATGGGGCAAGGTAACCTTCTGACAAAAAAATAAAAAAACATTTTTTTTTATGAGTATTTATAGCTAATTAGAAAATGCAACGGAGGAAAAATGAAATTTTATAATTTATTACGGCACGTTTTAGAATAAATTCGCCGTATTTGACAGAGTATAAAAAAGTTATGGCCAAAAAAAATTGATTATTCTGGCCGATTCGGCGAACATGTCATTAATTCTTTGTGCCTGTGGCCGACTTAGAAAAAAGTTACGGCTTCTCAAAGGAGGCAGCATCGTAAAAGCCGGCGCCGAACTGACCCGGACCCTAATGGGACGTGCGCGTAAAAACACCAAAAAATAAATTGATCCCATGAAATATAATAATATAAATAGTATTTTTTTTTAATTTTCCCCATTCTCACTTCGATGTGTCCATTTGCTGCTCAATCCACGCCCATTGTTGCGCCGCCAATTGGCGATGCGCCGCCGACGGTCCGTTGGGCTCGCGTTTCTCCGCAAAAAGCCAACTGAGCATTGAGTCGCCCTGCACGTCGACGGTGTTCCCGCACAGCACGACGGTGTCCAACATTAATAGGTCGACGAGCACGGGACGAACAGAGGGGGCGACGGAGTCGAAAGAGAGCCGAACTTTGTAGAACAGACGGGGGAATGTCCTGAACTGAGTGTTAAATAAAGTGGGGCGGGGGGAGAGCGACGTTAAATGACGGTAAAAAAGAGCAATTACTATGTAAACCATAGGCGCATTCGAACCCACTGTTTGGGTATTTTCAAAATGACAAATGCGATCCCAAATCGCATACAATTTTAATACAATAAATAGAGGACATCATTTTTCTGAAATATCAAAAAGCCAAAATTAAAGACATTTTTGGATGTGTTCGAATGCGATCGCCTCTTTTAGTTCGAGTGTTTTTTTTTAAGATTATATCTAATAGTAAAAAATTGATGCCCAAAATGGGCGCATTTTTTATTACCATCGACTGCTGAAGTCGGTGCGTGCCAATTGGGCCGTCACATTACCCAAATGGTCGTGGTTGCCGGCGATTGTGTACCACGGGACCAACAATTCGGGCTGGGCGTAAATTTCTTCAAAGGAATTCTGAAAATTGCGTCAAATTATAAATTCATTACACAAAAAAACATTAAGAATTAGTATTTAAAAAAAAAAAAACCTCAAAACGATCGTCAAAAGTATTTTGAACTCCGTTGAAGTAAAAATTGTCGCCAACATTCACAACAAAATGCGTCCGTTTTTTTCTACTAATTTTGACCATTGCCTGTGCCACTTTCGTCTGCGCGTACGAATAATACGGAAAGACGGGAAGACCTAAATAAAAAGTGTTCAGACAAGTGCAGTTCGAATATTTGCGGTCCAATTTTTACGATTATGTCCAAAACTTTTTTCAATTTGTTTGCATTAATCCAAACCAAAAAAAACTTTTAGGATGTTGGCATTAATGCAATACAATTTGTGGTCATAGATTCTAGGAAAGTCCTATAACCAAATAAACAGGCAAAGCACGCAAATGTATTAAAACAAATTAATTTTATTATGAAAAATGGTAGTTTTTTGAGTTTGTGTTCGGTCAAAATCGACTAACGACCCGAGATCAAAGCGGTTAAATTTTCGTAAATAGCAAAATAAACTTTTTTTTTTTTTAAATAATGACTTTCTTCCGAATCCGTCACAAAAAAAAAACGAACCTCCGATGTCGCCGACCACCATAAAATTCAGCTGTGCCGTAGCGGGTAAAGCACATCCCCGGCCGCTGATACAGGACAAACGGCCAACGGTTGTCAGCGGAATTCGATTATCGCCATCTTTCAATTGGGGAATAATTATTTTTATTTTACGAGATGATTGATAATAACAAAAATTAGAAAAATAATTAAGAAAGACATCTGAATGCGCTTTATGCCTTGATCAGTAGAGGAAGTTGTGCTGCCGAAGGAGTGAAATTGAGCGGGCTGAGGCAAAAGGAACAGACCGGAGATGAGGCACAACATTGAGATCATTGCGCTGGAGAGGAGGAGGAAGAGGAGGGCGAATTTGGTGTTTCGAGGAAGTGAGCCGAAGGGATGGGAAAAATAGTGGGAGAGATTGGGATGAGACATATCGGAGACAAAGTGATGAAGAAGAGACGACGATGATGATGATGATGAATCAAACAAAAGATGACGATAAACGGGTGGAGAAGATGGATCGAAGAGTGAACGACGAACGGAGGGAGAGATGAGTCACCGTCACAGCGAAACAGCAGCAGCAGCACTCTGTCTCACATTCAGTGTTGTGTTGTTGTGCTGTCCGTTCCCTCCCTATTCCATGAATTCACACCTTTTTGGATGAAACGAGTGCAGTCGCAATAATATTCCGACCATTAACAATTTTATGAATGACTCTTTTTATCAGCACAAAATCAACCAGTTGCAAAAGTTTGTTGGTTATTAAATTATTATTATTATTATTATGGACGAACCAAATGGGGAAAAGGAATCAATGAGAAAAAAGTAAAGAAAATTGAAACGCCAACTTTTTTTTTTTAAATTTATTGCTATTTTCAGGTTTATATGCATTTATTTATTGTCATGTGAAATATTTTATTAAAAAGTATCCTCGTTTTATGGAAAAATTTAACCTCGAAATGTTTAAACAACAATATAAGTAAAAATGCTCAACTTGTTATAAGTTCCAACTTGTTTTTCAGAATTGAAAATTTTGCTGATTAGTAAGGTCCTGCAGCTGAACATCGTCTTTCATCTCCAAACCCTCATCCTCTTCCGCTGAAAAGAACTCGTCAACGATTTTATAGGACAACGAATAGATTCGCTAAAATAAAATAAACATAAAAAACAAAATACAGACAAAATGTTGACCTCGGATGTGTGCTGCTGCAATTTCTCCAGATGTTCGAGCCCATCACTTCCTTCAACACGGTCACGAATAAGGTCCAAATTTTCAGGGTCACTAAAAAAGTGAAGATGAAAATAAAATAGCAGTCACATTTCATTAAATGGTTACGTTTGTGCAACGGTACGCAGCACCGCGCGAAGAGATTCGAGCATGTTCAAAGTCCAAACAATTTGAAATAAGTGGAAAAAACTTGGTCACTGAAAAAGCTACCAATTCGTTGTTCGTCGTCATCAGACAGCCACAAATTGCCTCAACCCCTTCTCTGACACGACAGATTTCGATGATTTGGTTCGCCGTTCCACCACAGCACAAATTCGCAATTGCCCAACCCAAAATGAGTAATTAAATGGTAATTAGAGTAAAAATAAACCAGAGATTCATCGGTTTCTCGAGAGGATTTTGTTGTCCCCATTTAACTCACCAGCCTCATTCTGCAAACGATGTTCACCGTTCTGCAAAACGCGCAATAAAATGGGCAGAAGTTGTGCATCGAGAACATCCTTAGAAAAAATTATTCAAATATGTTTCGTCAAAAATACCTGAATTTGGGCGGTGTTACCAGCCAAAACATTAGACACCATCCAACAGCAGTCCTTGATAAAAGTTGTGCTGTTTGAAAGCAGCAACTGCGCAATGCCACCAGAGAGAATTCCAGTGTCAATGACAGCCTAATGGAAATAAAATTTAAATCATTGACAAATTCATAAGAACTGTCGCGCACCTGGGTTTGTTCGTCATTTCCGGTCACAAAATTGCCAAGAACGCGCAACGCAGGCGCAATCAGCGAATCGTGGCCGGACGTGACAAAATTGACCAACTGCGGTAGATAGCCCATTCCGAGGGAAATGTTCTCATCGGTTCCATCAGTCAAATAGGAAAGGGCCCAAATGGCATCCGTTTTAGTGGCAATGTCCTTAAAAGAATCAGTTTTTCCACGACAAAGTCAATCAGTGTTTAATGATAGAATGACATTGTATTCGATCAGTTTGGCAATTGATGGTGCCATTTCAGCCAACACATGCAATGGCACTTGAGGTTTCTTGTGACGGCACAGGTTGGAGAAAGCCCAGGTAAGGATGCGCACAAAGGAAGTGTCCAAAGTGTCAGCTCGGTTAGCCAACCCGATAAGCAACTGTACAACACCCTCGGAGAGCAGAAGGTCGCGAAGTTGGGTGCCGTCACCGGCCATATTGGCAATGCACCAAACGGCCTAAAGAAAAAATGACAAAAATTATGAGAGAGAATAAATATAAAAGAACCGCGAAACAATCCATTAAGGATTTCATAAAATAATAATTCGAAAAGAGGACCTGTTCGCTCAATTTGAGTGACGACGAAGTGCACAGTTTAAGCAGCGGAGCGACCGCACCCGCATTGACAATGCTCATGGTTTGCTTCGAAGTACCAGAAACTACAAATTAAATATTAATGTCCAACTTTTTCCCGTCATTTGAATCTAACCAATGTTGGTGATGCACCAAGCAGCCTCAAATTTAACTTTGTCGTCCTAAAGACCAAAGGAATTCAACATTTGTTAAAAAAAATAGAGAAAATAACGCACATCGAAATTAAGAGCCTGAACGAGAGCGCAAGGGAAGCCGAGACTGATAACTTTGTCAATTGGCGGGTTTCTGTTGCGACTTAAAACTAAAAAAAAAAAAAATCAGTTTTGTATCCCACGAAAGATTATTTTCCTGAAATACCAAAGGATTTATAATTTGTTTTTTGTAATTTTGTTGTTTAGTGCTTTAAACCATTTTTTTAAATTTCCGCTGGGTAGGTATAAGGGAAGGGGAGCGTAGGCTATCGCCCTGTCAGCCTTCACCCCTAGTTACGACATGTGGTAATGGTTTTCTATTCTCATTACGCGCTAAAATCGGATTCTTTAGGAGTCCGACAATTTAATACGCGTAAAATTGGGCATTATGTAAAGAATTTGTTGAAATTAATATCTTTGAGGAGGCCTAAACTCTAATATACTTTTTTTTCTACTAACCTCGCCTAACCGACTCAAATGCCACTCCGATTTTGTCCGCGTTGAGCTCCTTTTGCAGAACATCGACCGCTTCTTCCAACGATAACATTTGGGGAGATAAACGGCCCGTCATTTCGCCAATGTCTGCGTCAATTGTTAGTTCTTCTTCCGCGGAAGTGACGGAGTCGTCAGCGCATTCTAAATCGATGTTACGCCGCTTCATCATCTCTTCATTGCACTTCTTCTTGCGTAGTTCAACGCTGGTCTGCGGGAAAATGTATGCAATTCGGAGTAATAAAATAGATGATTAAAGATATAAAGAAAAAATTTATTTTGTCTATCATACTTCTGTTCGACGCCGACGAGAGTCCTAAAAAAGCTAGAAAATTATTGCAAAAGGTGATTATGTGGCTTATCTCGGACTTCCCGGCATTCTTGTAGAGTTTCGCGAGGTTTTCAGAGGACATTTCAATGTATGTTATAAGTAAAATAAAAGAATAAGAACAATGAATGATCAAAGCTAAAAAATTCTTTATTTATAACTAAAAAAAGTGAATTTTAGAAATTCCTGTTAAACTTAATGACCCATTTGTAACAAAAACCTATAATGAATGTCACTGAATGATACCGACTCACTAACCGCAAAACTTCCAATTGAGGAACATTAATTAAGAAGATTTAAATTAAATTTTAGCGCTTTTTAAAATGCCATATTTTTTATTTGAATTTTCTACTACAGTGATGCTGGCAGAGACCAGAATTTTGAAAAACCCGGGAACGGGGACAGATCGGGAACGGGAACCCGGTGCAAAAATCCCAGGTTTTCCGGGGCCCCCATTCCCGGTAATTCCATAAAAATCCCGGAAACGGGACCCCGGGGAAATCCCCGCCGGGGCCCCGTTTCTGTCCGGTCTCTAGTCGCTGCGCTACTATTCGTCGGGTTGACGATTCGTCCACTCATCCTAAAAGTGAAGTTCGTAAAAAAATCGTCGTCTGCCCCGCAAAAAAGTGACATAACATAAAACCACTGGGAACATTTTTTACACGACTTTTTAAAATTCGATCGCCAAAAAAGATCCAATGCCAATTTGCAAACAAAAAGCAATTCATCGAAAAAGAAACATTCGGGTTGTATTATTATTGCACCTTAACTAGCAAAGTGTTTGTTAATTTACTATTCTTCCATGCCGTCATTTTATTATAATTTTAAGCTTTCTGAAATTTTCTACAATTCAAGATGAATAATCTTAAGCCTGGTCTTTGTGGCCTTTTTTTCACTGTGGATGGGGACGAGAAACGCGCGGTACGAGAGGCATTTAATTTGATTGATCGTTTTATCACCACCGACGAGAGTGCTTCTGCCGATAAAGTAAATTTAATGAGAAAAGGAATGTTTAAGTTGACTGTTTCTTAATTCGGAGCCTTTTCAGGTTGATGAAGAGGGTGCCATAAATGCTGAGTCTGTGCCCGAAGGACAGGATGTTTCGGATTCGCTTAGTTCGGAGTGTCAGCAAATTCGTCAGAAAAGACAGCATTTCGGTTCCAATGCCCTTCGTCAGCACTTGACTGGTGCGCGTTGTTCTTTGTTTTTCACGTCTCCTTTGATTGGTCCGACAAATGTTTACAAAACAGCCGAGCAAATGGTCGACCAAAGTCAGAAAGACAGTCTTACACGGTTTTTGGCGCGGGTAAACATTCATCCGTCAATTAAAAAAAAGTTAAATTTTGAAGGTTATCCCGGTGGAGGAGACTTGTCCTGCCAATTTGGACCAAATTAAGGCATTGCTTTCCGAAATGATCTCAAAACATTTGAAAGAAAAAAAGGTGGAGACGGAAATTTCACTCACTTACGCGGTCGATTTTAAAGCGAGCAACACCAAACTGCTGAAGAGAGATCAAATTTATGATTTGGTTGCCGAACTTATGAAGGAAATTTCGCCGACAAGTTCCGTCAATCTCACCCAACCTGATTTGCTCGTCATTGTGCATGTAAGCACCAAATCAATTCGAATTCAAAAATTCTTTTAAAAAATATTAAATATTTTTAGACTATTCGCACCGTTACAATGCTTTCTATTGTTTCTAATTATTATCAACGCCACAAATATGCATTGAAATTGTCTACGGAGAGCAATTCCAAACAGGAAAACGAGGAAAAAAAGAACGCAGCTGCATGTGAGGGAGAGGAAGTGAAAAACGATTGAGAAGCATGGGGACATTTCGCTTTATTTTTGATTCTTTTTTCTGCGGAAATAATTTATTGTCAGAATATCATTACATCAAATGAGGAGAACACACTTTTCTTTACCAAATGTAAATTTGTCTCCCATAATTAAATCATTGGCATTTATTTCCCAAAACGGTGTTTCCTTGGTATTTTTTGTCTTAAAAGGCAAAAAGAAACATTCGATTGAAAATTTATAAACCGATAATGGGAAAACAAAAAATCAGAACAATGAGTGGAAAAAACTTACTGAGATTTAACAGAACAACCATCAATCGGTGCAACAAATGATCAAACGGACAAACGAAGATATTCAAAAAAGCAGAGGAGAATGCACAATGAGCCAATCAAGAATAGTTGTAGAGAAAATTAAAGCTAAAGTGAGAAGAAAAAAGCATTTCAGAAACTAAGGAAAATTGAAAAAATAATTTACCGGCTCAAAATCTGTGGAAGGCTGGCGATCAATGGCCCGTAGCCCGCTGAATTGTCATACAGTTCAAAAAGTGGTGCAGCAACCAATTTGAAATTTTTAGGTACAGCGAAAAATGCTAAACCCATAAATGTATATTTGGAAATGAGCAAATATGGACCTTTATCTGGCAATTGAACCAAAAACAATTTGGTCTGTTCCTTAGGCTTTGTAACGTGTGCTGGCACATATGGAAACTTAATTTAAAAAATCAGCGGGAAAAAATGGGCAATTATGTAGCATAGATAAGTAAATTTGAAAATCAAAGGGGGGGGGGGATCTTTTTGATTTCTTTTTTTCAGATCTAGCCTAAATAAATATCACAAACACGTTTTGACTACTTTAAAACAAAAATAAAAAAATTATCTAAAAAATCAAAAGGGTCCCCCCTTTGGTTTTCAAAATTAACGATCTATGCTTACATAAGTGCCAAATGAATCATCGCCATTGTAAAGTACTGGGAATTTTGGACCAGTAGAAATTATGCAATATTATTAATTCAATAATTTAAGTTTACTCTTGGTGGGTCGAAGTTTGGGCGCCACCATTGAGCGATGGCGTCTTCCACTATCCATTGAGTTCTCGGCGTGTCATCCCTACCAAGTGTCTGCAAAAAGTCAAAACTTAATAAATACCCTTTCCAAATAACCATAAAAAAATGTTGACCTCGGTCAGAATCCTCTTAAGTCCGTCCACCTCATCTTCGCCATGGTTCAGCTCACCGCCCGGCCTTAAAACACAAATGAGACTTATCTTTCGATGATCTTCTCAGTCCCACAATTTGAAGAAGGTTGTTCCAATTTGAAGCAGCAATACATGAGGCAGTGAATGTTCGTGCACCAACAACACACCGTCCACACTTCGGCGCATCCCCGTCTTCTCGTACTCGTCTCGAAGTCGCTGGAAACGCGCCTGTACGGAATGGTCCCGCTCCGATTGTGGCTCTTTCGTACCAAAAGTGTAATTGGTGAGCGGATACCTTTAAAATGCATTAATTGTATTACCAAATTAAACATTTTCGAACAAATTTATAGTTCGATTAAGGTTGCTGTAGTTTTTCTGGGGCACCAGCGCATTATGGGCGGTGCTGTTGACAACTGCTGGCCATCCCGTTGTTGTCATGTTAACGTCAAACGAAAAAAGGGATAACAATGAATGGTGAAACAAATATTAATTGTAACGAGACCTTAACAAATTGTTTTAAAAATATTGATGAATAACGAGAAACAAATTATGAACTGGAAATAATCGAATACTGCAGTACTACATTAAAACGGTCGGATTTATTAAAATGCCTTTATTTAATTTATCAAAATTTTATTAAATAGAAATTATTGATTTTTTTTCATCAAAAGCAAGTGACATTTTTTAAAACATAATCCAAAGCTATTTGAGTGTTCCTGCAATAAAACCATTATCCCCGCCAGGAATTTTTCTAAAAAGGAATGGTGACCATTCCCATTGTTAAACCAGGGGTCGTATCCGTCCTTTATTTTTGGCTTCTTTTTATTTTTCTTCTGCAAATCATATTCGGTATTAATTTTTTATTGCTATTTAAGTTAATCAACAGAATATTTTTATCGGAATCTATCCAGAAGGATTTAAGCGACACAAAACATTAAGCTACCATGACGAAAAGTGGGACGACGAAAAATGTGACAAATGATGTAAGTGAAATTTTTTCTAATTTATTCATAATGCTTGTGCATCGCGTTGTTTAATCGTATGGGTCAACGCTCTTTTCTCCTCTAATCACTGCTCGTAGAGAAATGTTGCAATTATTTTTTGAGATACACACCTCGAATTATTTTTTCTCTCTTCAATCTCATGACATGTGTTTCGGAATTGGCGCTGTCCAATTAATTCTTTAGACTGTCAAGATTCAATTACACAAAGGTTTTCTCTCTCTATCTCGCTTTTACTTTTACTAATAGGATATGATTCGTGTTTTCATCATCATCATTTTAAGTATTTCCTCGGGTTTCTTTCTGATGGTGTTACCCCCTTATTTTATATTTTTCGTTGTTTTAATTTTGATTACCTTTAACTGTTTTTTATACCAGTTTATGAGTCGGGGTATTTATTTGTTTAGCGTTTTCATTACAAAACGCACACTCACACAATAACCAACAAAATTTTCTGCTCCGGGTTAAGAATGGATGGATGGGAAGGATGAATGAATGATAGGGGAAACTCAAGAGACCGGGAGGGGCGTGGGAATGGGAGGGCATTAATCACGCGGTCACTTCTCACTCATTCGCCGCTCCCCTCCATTCCTTTCCCGCGCTTATCGCTCTCATCGAGCAAACAGCCACTGCCACCACCACACAATGATCCCTCTTTCTGTCTCCTTTCGTTTGTAATGCTATCGGGCAAATGCTGTTGACCTTTCCCGCTCCTCCGCCTTTTGCTTTGCCTTCTCCTCCCGTTCATAAATTTGTTCCTCGAGAAATTTATTCGCCAAAAAGTCTCAAAATTAATACATATATGTATTCATCGAAATGAAACATTGTTCTACTTTTTATTTTTAAATTTACGGAAGCCATTCTGAGCTGAAAATTTTTCTCGCTATCGTCTTCGCCAAATTTTTTTTCTTCTCTTTAATTTCATACACCACTGCTCATTTTCTGATCCTTTGTCTCCCAAAAAAGTGTCATCCGTTCCCTAGACATTTCTTTATAAACAAAAACAACCTATAAAATAAGCTGTTTTCAAACTCTCACTATCAATCTTCAATTATACCGTATTTTTTTCTTTTCTCGCCCAAAGTGGCAATGTTAAACTCATCCTTCGATAAATTCAATATTTCAAATTTGGATAAAATCCGAACCCAACGGCTCATTTCAATGAGTGAAGTAATGGGATTTCCCTAAATATTTCCGGAAATTGTACGCTTGAAATTTCAGAGTTGCGAGGAATGGAAAACATCGACGAAGCGAGAGACATACGCACTTCTTGAGCAGGAGCTGAACAAATTGTTGACCACGTCTCCACCTGAGAAGTTGGAGGTAATTTGGGGAAAAATTGTAGAAAATGGGTATCTCTTGAGACCTGACAAATTATATACGTTCGACTTCCTTCGTTCTGTAAGTAATTTACCAATCCAAAGATTTTTTGCGTAAGATATTCTGTGCAGAGTTACAGACCCGGGATCCAAATGCCTTTGGGACTGAACTGTCTAACCTATAAAATGAATGAACATTAAACAAAATCTTTCGGCGCCTCGTTGTCTGCAATGCTTGGAGACAAAAGGATTTCTAGGCGGAAAGCACTTAGGACCATTATAGTCCTGGGACTGAAATAGCCAATTTAAAAGCGCTTGATGATTTGTTATTTTGGTTTACAGTTTTACCGAGATTTGTTAAATTAAGGCAAACCCCTAAAAATCAAATCGTTTCAGTATTGGAAGAAGGAATTCGATGGCTTTCTGTCGCTTTTTGCTCGGTGATTATCACAAAATAATTGGAAAATTTTAACTATGTTTTATACAGTTTTTTGCGTACAAAGACTACCATTGACTGGTCCAAAATTCAGCCTTTGCCTGAGGGAGCAATTACGCCATACTCGAAGGTGAACGTGCTCAAAATTCCAATTAATATAATTTTTGCAAAAATTTAAGCTTGAACTAACGCCGCGGGAGCGAATCCGTCAACTGCTGAATGGACTCGTTGTGGTGAAATTGAACGGAGGACTCGGCACTTCCATGGGCTGCAAAGGGCCCAAGTCGATCATTTCCGTCCGCAATGAATTGACCTTCTTGGACTTGACCCTGCAGCAGATCCAGGTCCGCCAACAACACAATTCATAATTTTTTTGATTTCGTTAATGACGAGTTTGCTTTACTATAAACTTTTAGAGTTTGAACCGGGAATTCGACGTCAATGTGCCGTTGGTGTTGATGAATTCGTTCAACACAGATGACGACACTAAAAAGCTGCTCAAAAAATACACAAATGTTCGGGTTGAGGTAAAAAAAAAAAAAAAAGTACTTTTTCTAGTTAAGTAATAACTTTTCGGATTTAAGGTGCACTCTTTTGCTCAGTCAAGGTTATTTTGGTACATTTACCCATTTATTTTCTGTCCCTTGATTATTTTAGTCCAAAATTACAGATACCCCCGCATTGACCGAGAATCATTTGTTCCGATCGCAAAGCATTTAAAAGAACTCGACATGGAATGGTTTGTCATTGGCAAGGGCGTAACCAGAATGAATATGCCATTTGGACTTTATTTTAGAAATTTTCAAGACTCGAAAGTTAAATCAGAGAAAAAGGATATTTTCTTCGCCTGGAGCAGAAAAAGGGAAATTTTCGCTATTTTAGTTGGTATCCTCCTGGCCATGGAAACTTCTTCGAGTCTCTCGTCATTTCGGGCCTTCTCGACAAATTTTTGGAGCAAGGAAAAAAGGTGAAAACTTTCTAAATCTATTAATTTATTTTTGAATTAGCACGTCTTCCTGAGCAACATTGACAATTTGGGCGCCACTGTTGACGCAAACATTCTCGTCTGCACTTGTTTATTTTATTTATTTTTTATTATTATTTTTTAGAATTATATGGTGGCAAGAAAGGTTAAAAAAAAATTTTTGATGGGAAAAAAGAGATTTCAAACTCAAATATAACGTTCAAGGCCGAGTTTATAATGGAAGTGACGGACAAAACACGGGCCGATGTGAAGGGAGGGACACTGATTGAATACGAGGGCAAACTGATGCTGCTGGAGATAGCACAAGTGCCAGAAGACTACGTGGACGAGTTCAAAAGTATCAGCAAATTCAGGTAAATTGAAGGAGAAGAAATGGTTTAACGGGACTATTTAGTGTGAATGTGTCAATTGAACAAGGAGAGATATTTTTTGCCCTTTTTTGAGGATTTTTAACACCAACAATTTGTGGGCCGAATTGGAAGCGATAAAGCGAGTGGTGCTGAACAGAGAGCTGAACATGGAAGTGATTGTCAACCCCAAACATTTGGATCGCGGTGTCAACGTCATTCAATTGGAAACGGCTGCTGGAGCGGCCTGCAAGTGTTTCCGTGGTGCCTGTGGTATGAAATTGATACTTTTTCCCCATATTTATATTTTCTTTCCTACATTAGGCATCAATGTACCCCGATCGCGCTTTCTTCCGGTTAAGGTGAGAAATCCAACATTTATATCAGGGCTGCAAGTTTTATTTTTCAAAATAAGAACAAATGGGCTTAAACCTAAGATTTGGACCCCAAAAACAAGATTTTTTTTTGCAAAACGTAGGTAAAACTTTCAAAAAAAGCGCGTAAAATCTTAAACTGAACAATAACGTGCAATTTATAAAGTAGAAATAACAAATGAATGAATTATGAAAATTTCTTAATTTTAAAAAATCCTCTTTTAAATTATTTAAGGTAATAGAGTAATTTTGAAGTTATTTTTAAGAGTTATTGCATAAAAATAATCTTTTTTGAACAACTTTTTTGCATTCTTCGTCTAGTTTTTAGCAACTATTTTGGTGGGGGTTTTTTTAGCAACTATTTAGTTAACTATTTTGCGATTTTTAGCAACTAAAATCCCATCCCTAACTATAATATAAGAGAAATAAAACAATACGCTTCAAAACACTTTTTTAAACAAAAAAAAAAGCATTAAAATTCCCAAAATATGGCGACGATAAGACCAGAGGGCTCAAATAAGTAAATTCTTAGAAATATGAACATTTTCGGTTTCTAAGATGAGACCCCTCCAAATAAGGACAAATCTTGGAAATAAGGACACTTGGCAACCCTGGTTTATTTATATCTTATCTTTCATAAATACAGTGGCCAAAAAATCTGCCCTTTTTTAGAAAACTTCTGACCTGTTATTGTTGATGAGCAATCTGTACGATATTGAGAATGGTTACGTGACACTCAGCTCTCTCCGCTCCTTCCCCACCACGCCATTGGTGCATTACATTTTGTGATGAATTGAAAATGGCACCACTTTTTTAAAATTTATTTATTGACAGGTCAAATTGGGCAGCAGTTTTGATACAGTCAAAGAGTTTGTGAAACGTTTCCAAGGGATCCCCGACCTGCTTGAACTCGACCATTTGACTGTTTCTGGGGATGTGTGGTTCGGACGAGACGTAACGCTTAAGGTACTGCTTCGGAAGAGAGTGAATTTTGGATATACTTAAAATACATCCATCGGACTTCAAAAGCAATTAAATGTACCTTTAAGGGGACGGTCATCATAATAGCCAACCATGGAGATCGTATCGTAAGTTTTGTTTGTCTTTTTTTCTTAATTATACATTTGTCATTAAATTGCAGGATATTCCGGCTGGTACAATTCTCGAGAATGTAAATTACTTAAATTTTGGTTTTCTGATTAATTAGGTGTATTGCAGAAAATCGTCTCTGGAAACTTGCGTATTCTTGACCACTGAGAATGCTAAATGCGCTATAATAGATGCTAATATGACGATGGATACCGAATAATTTTAACCAAAATTCTATTTATTTTCCAAATATTGCCCCTAAGTTTGCCTTTGTGAGCCATTTATTCTCATAATTTTCTTAAATAATTGAAAAATATAAGCATTTAATAAAGGATTCAGAATGAATTGAATCTCTCATTGCATTCGCACTTCAAAATCTGCAGTAAGGCAGGAATTTGCCAGACCACACAATTTTGACTCGGTCGCCTCGTTCGGCGTCCTCCTCCCTTTGCACGTCCACTTTAAAGTCGATGGCGCTCATTATACCATCTCCAAACTCTTCATGAATAAGTTCCTTAAGTGCAGGGCCGTACACACTGAGAACCTGGGAAAGGGAAACTGAAGACAGTAATCGGGAAAAAGATGTTCAAACACCTCGTTGAAACGGTACAGGAGCGGGTCAGAAGATGGCAGAGCAGAGCCCTTTGTTGGAGCCGTCTGCAGCCAAAGTTTGGCGGTTGATGGCAGTTGGAAAACTCGAGCCTTATGAGTTTAAAAATGAAAATCTGACTTTTGCAATTTTCAAATGTAACTTTTTGGCCAGTTATTAAATCGCTTAACAGTAGCTTAATGAAAGCTTCAAAACACGTAGAGCAATCGAATGGTACCAAATTTGTTCAATTTGTCAGGTTTAAAAAAGTTATCGCTTGCTAAACTTGGCTCAGACGAAGTTGGCCAGACGAGACGCAGTTGCCCCGTACCGTACAGTCCTCCCCCCCCCCCCTGAAATTGAAAAAAGTGGGACTGAGTCTTCCGAATCGATTATTTGTGTAATTAAAGAATCAAAATTGTTTGTTTGTTCCCCTAAATTGTGTTCGCTCCTGTTTCCCACCACTTTTTCTGCTTCCTCTACGTTCATTTGCATTTGGCCTAAACAAGCGGCGGTGGTCCATTCTTTGCTGAGTCCAATTTCTGCCGCTATTTCGGCCCATCGAAGACCCAATCGGATTTTTTGCTCTCTTATTAATTGGGTTACATCATTACGAGAATTAATTGGTCGATTGGTTATGCCATCGGATGATGGGGTGGACGGATTAGTTTCCATTGCGATTTGCGATTTATAATATAATAAACCAACCAAGGCGAAACGAATGTTGTTGTGTATTTTTTAAGCAAAATGAGGAGCACTTAATAGATATGTGCTATTTTTGTTTATCTATGGACTGCTGCTGATCGATTTTGCCCACCTTTCCCCTTCGCCCCTCCCCCACCGACGGGCGACAAATGTTGTTCCCTTTTTAATTAAGATTTGATCAACGAATAAACAACATTTTTCTTGTTAAGTTAATAATTTTTTTTATTGTCTCAATTAACTAAAAATGTTTTGTTTTACACAACAACAGATTTTAATGATAAAATAAGATGCCAAATATGCAAGAAGAAGTGAGTCTTACAATTGCCCGAAATACTAGTAAGTGGGAATTCTTTTAGACTTCTGCATCAGTTTCGGACGGTACTAGTCAAACTCGAACATTCACTCCCATTTTCCATTCCCTTGCGTCCGGCGCAATAGCAGGTGCTTTTTTCAATTATATAAAATGTTGTCAAATTATTATTATTTAAATTAAATTAATTACGGCTTATTTATTGGTCTTTAGGTGCTCTTGCGAAAACTGTCATCGCCCCTTTGGACAGGACAAAAATTAATTTCCAAGGTGCGTCCAATTGCCGCCTATTTGACTTCATTTTTACCTAAAAATTTAATGCCAATTTCCAGTGTCGCCTTCTCGTCGCTATTCCTTCAGGGCGGCACTTCGTTTTGTGATTTTGACTTATCGTGAGCAAGGGTTTGTGGCACTTTTTCGCGGCAATTCCGCCTCCCTCGCTCGCGTTGTGCCGTACGCTGCCATCCAATTTGCGGCACACGAGGAGTTCAAAAATTTGCTGAATGTGGACAAAAGCGGGTGATTGCGCTTTTCTTTTGGAATTTTAAGCCATAACCAAACCGATTAAATGACTCCTAAGTTACGTTATCAGAATGCAAAAAGATTTCTTTAGAATTTGAATTTTTTGTTCTTTTTTCAAATATTATGTGATCCAATTTCTTCGCTTTGATTCATCATTTCTTCTCTTTCACCACAGTTCAGCCCCACTCCCTACCGTCGTTTTTTGGCCGGGACTTTGGCCGGCGTTACCGCCGTTGTGTGCACTTACCCTTTAGACACTGCTAAAGTCGCTTCTTGCGTTTTAAGGCTATACAATATATTTTTTGTACTTTTGAAGGCTCGTCTCTCTGTCTCCACCAAAGAGGAATACCAAAATTTGCGTGCCGTTTTCCTCAAGGAGTGCCGTGCCCACGGCTTCTTTACCTTTTACCGTGGAATTTTCCCCACTCTGCTTGGTGTAATGCCTTATGCTGGCCTCTCTTTTTTCACTTACGAGTCGTGTAAACTCTTCTACACAAGTTAGAGATATATACATGTATATAAAATATACAAAGAAATTACTAATTTTTTGAAATCACGGACCAAATTGTTAGTTAAACAAACAAATATCCTTGCATTTTACAAATCTATTCATTTAAAAAATAATATCTGTTAATATGCATAATTGGATTCTATTTTTCGCCTTTTAGTTTATTTTCTCTTTTCAGAAGAAACCGGTAAACCCATCAACCCTCTGTTGCGTATGGTTTTTGGTGCTGTTGCCGGCGTCGTCGGTAACTTTATGAACTTTTGTGGCCGCATCAAGTGAAAATACTTTCCTCAATTAGGCCAATTCTGTTCATATCCACTGGACATTGTCCGCCGGCGAATGCAAATTGGACGGGTGCCAAGCAGACAGGGCGTTCTGCTGACCCTTTTCGAAATTTGGTTGTACGAAGGACTCATTCGAGGACTGTACAAAGGCATCAGCATGAATTGGGTGAACAAACAGCGAAGGGGAGCCAAATTTGGGTGGTTGAAAAGGATCGATCGATCAGTGCCAAAATAATCGAAGTTTTGATCAGTTTTTTCATCCCCTGCCTAATTTTTTCCCTTGAGGAATGTCCTGCTGGACATAATACCATACACACACGATTGAATGTTTTCTGCATTTGCAGGTGAAAGGTCCGATCGCGGTTGGTATCAGTTTCACCACTTACGACATGATCAGTGAACGGCTAAAACGATGGACAGGCAGAATGGCCGCTTACTGACAACGATAATTTAGTATTGTAAATTGAGTCCATCATTTAATTATTAATTTGTCGTCCCCTCCCCACCCTATCCCTCATATCGATAATTATGCGTGTCAGTCACCAAAAAAGTTTTTGGCCTTTCGTTATTCTTATTTTTTCTCACAATATTCGTTTCTTTCTTTGGTATTGAATTTATTGTATAATCAAATTCAAGCATTGTATAACCAAATCCATCCACCTCTAGGATTGTGCCTTAAATTCTTATTCGTCGTTTTCTTCCTTTTTATGTCCGCTGTTTTGTCTTCCATTCTCTGCAATTGAACAAAAGCTAAGAATTTTATGTGTAATGAAAGGAATAGTTGCGCAGTGACTTGATTTTCAGTTCAAGGTTTAAAGTTTTATTACCATTTTTTTTTTTCTGATTATGTTGGATGTTTTTTTAATTTCGACAATGAAAAACAAGTTACTGTCATGTATAGGCAATTTGTGTTGCTGTTATTCGTACTTAGGGTCTACCCCAAGAGTGGGCTTCTCATCCGAAGATTTCGTTCGGTCATTGACAATATTTCTTCTGCTCTCCATCTTGCCATTTGCTCAATTTTCGACCAAACGGATTACTTTCATTGTGTGATTTCTCAATAGATATTACATACTTCGTAGAGGTTTTTACGTTTATAATATTAAAGAAATTATAGATTTTGTTTATGCGATGATAATAATATTGGTACGAATTTTGTTATAAATATACACTAACAGAATAAAATATTTAAACTCATAAATAGTCGAAATTTCGTTGCATTTGTCAAGTTATTTCGAAACCGAAGCTAATAAATGACAAGTAAAATGCACATCAAAGGAAAGTTACCGTTGATAAGGGTTTTCCTCCTTGCAAACATACTTTTTGCAAGTCCTTCCTACGGATTTTATGACGCATGAGCACAGTTACACTGTGCCCAAGTATATACCATGGAATCTCATTTAAAGTATTTTAACTGTTTCATTCTTGCTTTTTCAGGAAAGATCTGAACTTAAATACCTTACAGTCAATCAGTTATCCATTTGAAATTATTCATTAATGACGGACCATCAGCAAAAGCCAGTAAATCGAAGTATGACTCCAAAAACGCCTTCAGCAGGTTTGGGCTTTTCGAACTCATTACTAGTAGAAGCCGAGTAATTCGGTGATTCATTGATAAAATTAGGTAGAAAAGTCAACTTGAACTTGAAAACTTTCAGCGCATCCGTTCAAAAAGGGTGATATCATTTGGGTGGTCTATCGAAAAAGCATCAATTGGCCTGCCAAGGTTCGTTTGTTCATGTCATTTAGTGGTTTAACATTTTCCTTTCAGGTCACCGCGTACTATCCGAAGGACAAAAAAGTGTCTTACGTGTTCTTTCCGCTTAAGCAGAAAAACGCTGTCTTCAAAACGGAGCCTGCAAAAGTGCAGCTTTTCTCAGTACGGTTTGCATTTAAGTGTATTAAGTCGTAATGAGTGGTGAACCGTGATGATTTAATAATGGGTTTTTTCGCTCTGTTTAAGGATCCGTTCCATCAGATAACATGTGTTTTCCGAAAACTAAGATTAACAGTTATTCCAAGTGAAATATAAACTTACGTTTACAAACTTATCTTTTTGATTTTGCGACCCCCCCCCCCCTACAAACTTTAAAATAAAAAATGTTTCTTTGAGTATTTTAAGGCGCTTTCAGGGCGGGGTTCGCAAAACCAAAAAGCACCTTACAAACTCCCATTTCTCAAAGAGTAGCCGTTTATTCCTTTTTCTTTTTTTGCACAGTTGGAAGATCAACTGCCCGATAATGCTCCACTCGATTTGGAGGACAGTTTTGAACAGGCGCGTCGCTTTCTTCAGGGCGTACCAGAAGAGGAAATCATTGCTGAAAACCAGCGAAAGGAGGAAGAAACAGTTTCCCAAGTGAAGCCGAAGAAAAAGCCGCTGACGACGGCGGACGCACTGAAAAAGGCCAGCGGAACACCGAAAGGGACGCCGAAGAGCCATCATCCAAAACAGACGAAAAGTGCCTCCAAAGAGACCAAATTCAAGCAGGGTGACCCGATCATTGTGGACACGCCGATGGGAATGTGGCCGGGAATGGTTTGTAATTAAATCATTGAGAGAAAAACCCCTATTTTCCGCTGTGAGGAATATAAAAACATGACCTTAACAAAACCGAAGAGTCTGTCGCCTTCGCTTTGGCGTTGCGCGACGGGGCGGTGTGCCGGAGCCCTTCCCTCCCCGTGGGAGCATGGCTCTACCGCCTCTTCGCAAAGAGAGTGCCATGCTTTGTTGGCACAGTCCGCATATTCCTGATCGCTTGGTATTGCCCCGACGGGGCCATGACCACTGAGAAAAACCATGCGGAACACAACAAAATTGCTTTATCTAAAAAATAAACACTTAGTTTTTGGCTTATTGGTATATCCAGTTTTTGGCTTATTGGATTATCCCCCCCCCCTTCAGTTCATTTCGTATGTAAAGGGCGATCCGATGAAGATCAACTATTCGCTGTTCCCCCGAGAGGAACACTCCCACGAGGTCGTACAAACATCGGTTGAGGCGGTCATTCAGTTTCCGCGCGACCAAATTGACCAGGCGATTGAGGACGGACGTTCAAGCAATTCCGAAGTGCTGTTGGCTGCTCTGCAAGACGTGCAGAAGTACATGAACGAAATGGGACAGGTGACGCCAATGGGCGACACATCAACTTCCGCGCCTTCGGCGATGATTGGCACGCCACTCTCTGCGGCAGCTCAACTGACCGGCAGCAGTGATTTGGTGAAGGAGAAGAAACAGAAAAAGCAGCAGCATAAGTTGGAGCTGACACCGCCCAGAGAAGTGAGGGAGGGCAAATCACAATGAATCATCACTTGTTAGCTTTTTTGAGGGTTCACAGGATTTTTGGCAATTAAAATTTTGGGTTTTTTCTTTTTCAAATTTCTTAAATTGGCTCCTCTTTTACTTTTATGTTCAGGCAAAGCTACAGCCTCGGATGTCGTTGAATTCGCGTCTGAGCAGCCGTGGCTTTGACGAAGAGAGTGCGCCGGTTGTAGTCACGCCGCCGGTACAAAAGAGCAAGAAGCGGGACGCTTCTCAAATGTTTCATGGGATCATTGGCGACATTCCGTCGGCCGGACCGATGGTGAAAAGACGCAAAGAAAGCGGTGGCATGGACGAGGCAGACGACGAAGCTGCAGCGAATGAAGAAGAGGATGAGGCGCAGCATGAACAGCACGCAAATCTGGTCAACGGCAGCGGTGTGGCGGGAGACAGTGCCAACGCCGACGGAAAGCCGAGACGACTTAGTGAGGCGGAACGAAACAGAGAATTTGTGAGTTTGGGCGAGAAGGTGGAGAAGGTGATGCGTGAGAAGCAGCAGAAAGCTATGAAGGAGAGGGAGCAGCAGCAACTGCAACAGTACCATCACCAGCAGACGTCTTCCTCTTCACTGACACCGTCGCCCACTAAGGAACCGCCAATTGTGATCAAAAAGGCTGCTTCAGAAGAGGCAATGCCTACAGTTGCTGCCGCTGATAAGGGTGACAGACATTTTGGCATTTGAATTCAGATTAAAACAACCAGTTAAGATAAGAAAGAATTGTCCGCGTGCGATTTGGCCCGGTCAAAGTTGTGCCGACAACACGTCGAGTCGCAGTTGACCAATTTGGGACAGCAATTGTTCCAGCAACAATTGGACACTGACGACGATTTCCAATTCGAATTCAGAAAAGGTTGGTGCTGCTTTAGGGTGTCTGGTTGCTGGAAAGCTTAAGCATTCCTTTAAATTCGAATAGATTTGAAAGTTACTCAAATGGTTCTTGCTTTTCAGTTGGGCTGTTTACTTGTAGCGAGCTCGAAAGTTTGATCTCCACTGCACGAGAATGGTTTGAAGGCGTCGTCTATGAGGTATTACCACGCAAAATGACATTCTCCTAATTGGACAATGAAATTTTGTCACAGAAATTTCTCCCGAACATGCGCTTTTCCGAACTTCGAGAACTTTGTCTGGTCTCGAAGTATGTGCTGCCGGAAATTGGTGCCTTTGTCCTTTCAACGGTAACTTTTGAAAGGAATTCTCTACCATGTTTAATATTGCTTATACGGGAATGAAATTATATAATATTCAAACTCGGGTTAGGTAGAATTAATCAAACTGTTGATAGTGAGTGTCTCTTTAGTTTTGTCTTGATTAGTCATTTTTAGTCTCTTAGATAACGGATAACTACAAACCGAATTTAAAGAATGAAATAACAATTAATTGTTGTTGTCTCTTTTAGCAAAACGACTGTTCCTTTGAGGAGGCCAGGCGTATTTTTGCTGAGAAAAGTGTCAGGTGAACAGGGTTTCTTTTTCCAAATTTTAATTTCGAGTTGCTTCAGTTCGTCCGTTTCCGCTGACCCCTCCTCCAGCGTGAATCCAAAGCAAATACACAACCAGAACAATGGCAACAACAAATCGCTTAGCACTTTGATTGAGGCGGCTAAAATGATGGAGGGAGGAGCTTCCTCTGAAGAACAACATCAGAACGGAGTCAGCATGCCGAATTCGCCTGCAGGGAGCAGTAATACAACTCCCTTGGGGAATCCCAACAGTTTGACAATCCAAGCGGACACCGACTCGGCTGGGGACAGTGAATAGGGAGGTGCCATAGAACGAACAGAGCTCGATGACAAAAATGTTTGAAAGGAAAGCAAGCAACAGATCACCAACGGCGCACATCTTCACCCCGCCCTCCGCCTCCATTTTTGTTACTGTTTTGGGCATTTATTCTTTTTCACAAAAATGAGGAGTTTGGCTTACATTTTAACACAAACGGAATAACATGCCCATGAGTTGGACCCACCACTCGTATCTCTTCTGATTTTTTGTTTCTGGATTCATCTTATTTGCTTATGTATTATCAAATTTTCAACAAAACTGAGTCGGTTTCCTCCAATCTTTGGTCCTTTTCACCTTCTACCCCTTCAGTGTTAGGTACATTGACTCCCCTCTCCTCATTCCCAAATTTATTTTCATCCGAACTTGTCCATATTGAAATGGAATGAATATTTTATTCACTCACTTGGTATACTAGTTATTTTTTTTCTTGCAAATCCGATTTCGCAATTTATACATTCTATAAACGTGATGATTTTTTTTAAATATCGAATTGTACTTTAAAGAAAATATGTTCCTGAACAAGATTAAAAGAAAAGCAAATCGGATTATGCAATACTTTCTCCCTAAATGAGTGCTTGGTTTCTCAAGCGGACAGTTTCCCCCTACTTTTTTTTTTTTGATTTGTGTACTTTAATCCCCGCGTTCCCTTCTATGCCGAATCATACCCTCAAATCTTACAACGTACAGACGAAGAACTTAAATGTTTCGCTCGATATAAAGAATATTTGGCTGAAACCGTTGAAATTAAACATGTTTCCCCATCACAGTTTGGCTTTGTCACTCGTAGTAAATAATAAAATGTGGTAAAAATGTTGTTGGGAATTACAGTCATTCATTTGTTTGGGGTAATGGTAGTCCTTGCTGGTGGTGTTCTTCCATTTCGCCACTTTCCTCAAGAAAAGTGAGTGCAAGTGGTAGGAGTACAAAAATAATCAGTACAACAGCGACGATCAGCCAAACATCTGTAGAAAAATGATGCACAAAAACTTTTAACCTTTTATAAACAAAATTGTAAGCTCACTCGATGAATTGTCGGGCGCACCGGCGTCAACGAAATGAAAGGCGCCCCCTTCCAGGGAAGGAGATGGCAAATTCTGTCTGACGGTAGCCATGTTTCGGTCTGTTTCATCCAAAATTCCCTCAATCGCTTCCTTTGCATGTGCCGATAGACTTTCATCGGAGCCACGCAGTGCATCCTTTAGTCGGCCGTTCACCAGAGAAGTGAAGTCCTTAAGGAAAAAAGGGCTGCTTTGTACACAACACTGTTTTTTTTCGTTGCATTCGTTTACAACTAGCAATTTTTAGGGCAATTTCGTTGTGTTCCGCATGGTTTTTCTCAGTGGTCATGGCCCCGTCGGGGCAATACCAAGCGATCAGGAATATGCGGACTGTGCCAACAAAGCATGGCACTCTCTTTGCGAAGAGGCGGTAGAGCCATGCTCCCACGGGGAGGGAAGGGCTCCGGCACACCGCCCCGTCGTGCAACGCCAAAGCAAAGGCGACAGACTCTCTTCGTCACTTTTGGCAATCAAAAGTAATTCAAACAAACCGTTTTTTTGAGTGTGTATTGCTGGCAATTGGCTTGTGCTCGGTAACTGCCAAATTCCTTCTGTATATTTCTGTGTGTCGCGCCTTTTTGGTCGGCATCGTCAGCAAATGCGTCAAAAGTGTCACAATTGGCCGATGATGTGCCCTCCTCGCCCAAAATGTCTATGATTTTGCTCTCCCTTTGTCCTGCCTTTTCCTCTTCCGCTTCAATCATTTGCCTTCTCAGCAGAAAGGCGCGGGTCATCGGAATTCTGAGCAAGGGTAACCCGTGGATTTCATGGTCAGCAACAATGTTATTGACACGTTTGATTTCGGAGACCTGAAAGAACGAAGAACAAACAATTCACTGGTCGAAGGATGCAAATTACAGAAATCTGGTAAAGGTTAAAAATGGAACACAGCAACGAACCGGCACTGAATAATGCAGCGAAATTTGCATTAAACTTTCTCCGTTCTTCACCAAATGTTCCATCAGTGGGACTCTGCCACCACTTCCGCCGCTCGTCGTGAAACTTTCGTGTCGGTACAGATCTGCGACAATGTTATGCATTTTGGTGTTCCGTGAGCGCAATTCGACGCTTTCTGTGTGGACGGATTGGTCATCGACCATCGCAATACTCATTATGGGCAAAGCAACAGCGGAAGAAGAATGGGAATAATTGTTGGGTGAGAACAGCTGAAAAAGTAACGGAAGCGATGGTCGATTGCTTTGACTGCTGTCCATTTTTGAAGAATGGAAATAAAAGAAAAATGATAGGAGATGGAATGGGACGAACATAGATGAGGGAGGAGGGGGGGGGGGGGGGGGGGGGGGAGGGGAGAAAGGTTCTCTTCTTAAACACTTTTCTTTGACATCTTTATTAGTTACCTATTCCACTCTGATGAATGAATGACATATAGTAAAGTCAGGTTTTGCCTTTGCTTCTTTTTCTTTTTCTTCGCATCGGTAAAACAGTGAAGGAAAAACGAGGGGACAAATTTTACTTTTTGGACATAAAAAAGAATAGGTAGTAAGAAAATAAGAGAAAGGAACGGAGAAAGAGCAGACGATATACAAAGAAAGTAACAACAAATTATTGAGATGTTTGCAAGATCAATTCAATGCGCTTTTTTCGTTTCTTCGTGCTTTTCTGCCACGCATGCGAGCAGTTCAAAAAAGAGAAGATTGGCATGATGATACATACCATTAAATAAAAATATGCAAAAAACAGAAAAAATTCCCAGAAGTTCCACTTTTTTAGGCACAAAAATCGCGAAATAGGCACCAGGGTATCTTTTTTGAAAATTTAATAGTCTGTCAGAGAATCTTGAGAATCTTATGAAATCCTCAAAATACTGAAAATAAGCACCCAAAAAAGGCGAAATCCAAATGGTCTACATCCCAGTCGCAACAGGAATTTGCCTAAAAATGGAGTCATGCCAATTCCCGCGCAAAGATGTTTTATTTTTTCAATCGTACCCGGATAAAATTTTTTTTAACAGCTTATTATTAATGCTGAAGAATAGCTTTTTTCGGGGCAAAAGCCTTCTCTTCTCGTTGCCGTTAAGGGCCTTTTCCGTGTCCGCTCAGTGCGCCAGCGGGGAGCCAATTCGTCGCGTCGTTTTGATCCCAGGCGATGGAATTGGGCCGGAAATTTCTTCCGCAGTGCAAAAGATTTTCGAGGCGGCCAAAACTCCGATTGATTGGGTCAGTCATTGACTTTATTGCCTATTTTTACACCTTTTTGAAGGACCCCGTCGACGTCACTCCCGTGCGAGGCAGGGACGGCGTTTTCCGCATTCCGAACAAATGCATTGAGCTGATGCATGAGAACAAAGTGGGATTGAAAGGGCCGCTGGAGACGCCAATTGGAAAGGGCCATCGCTCGCTGAATTTGGCCGTCAGACGGTCAGTCGAAAATCCCAAATAAAAGTGCAAAAATTGTTCCATTGCATTTTCTTCAGCGAGTTTAATTTATATGCCAATGTTCGGCCGTGCCGTTCGTTGGA
The DNA here is from genome assembly GCA_039877585.1 of Heterodera filipjevi. NCBI lineage: Eukaryota > Metazoa > Nematoda > Chromadorea > Rhabditida > Heteroderidae > Heterodera > Heterodera filipjevi. Next base: position 9,813,979 of record JBDPZO010000007.1, on the reverse strand, counting down.
AGGCCACAAAACGTTGTACGACAACGTGGACGTGGTGACCATTAGGGAGAACACCGAGGGCGAATACTCGGGCATTGAGCATGAGGTATGCGGGAGAGAGAGAGATCAATTGATTGGTGTATTTGTTTCATATGTTACAATTTACATGAAAACGATAATAGTCAAAAATGGCGCCGATTTTCGCTAATTTTTGGCATTGGAATTCCGATTTACAAAAAAACCTCTTCATTTTTTGACATTAAAAATTGGATTAAAATTTATTAACTTATTGTCTCTCTTTTCCACAGATTGTCCCTGGCGTTGTGCAAAGCATCAAACTGATCACTGAACAGGCGTCCAGGCGCATCGCTCGTTTTGCGTTTGAATACGCGCGACAAAATGGAAGGAAATCGGTCATTGCGGTGCACAAAGCGAACATTATGAGGTGGGATTAGTTGTTTCTTTATCTAAAAATTTGCTTTTCTTATCTGGTAACTTTTTTTTTTCCCCAGAATGTCGGACGGATTGTTTTTGAAAATGTGTCGCGAACAAGCAAACGAATTCCCTGATATTAAGGTGACTGAATTATTTCTATTGTACTAATGTATTTTCACCCATTTTAGTTCAGAGAAGCTTATTTGGACACGGTCTGTCTGAATATGGTGCAGGACCCGGGCCAATACGATGTGTTGGTCAGTTTTGCATAAAACCTTCATTTAGGAGATGATTAATGCTTTTTTCTAAGGTGATGCCAAATCTGTATGGTGACATTCTCTCCGATTTGTGCGCCGGACTGATCGGTGGGCTCGGCGTCACTCCGTCCGGCAACATTGGCGAGGGGGCGGCAGTGTTCGAAAGTAAAAAAAAAAATGAGAGAGGGATGGGGAAAAGCGAAAGTGGACAAATGGCATTTGGGACGGGAGAAAGCGGATTTCTTAAAAGGTGTGCACGGAACGGCGCCAGACATTGCGGGACAGGACAAGGCCAACCCGACCGCCCTTCTGTTGTCGGGCGTGATGATGCTCCGTTACATGGGCTTGGAGTCGTATGCCAACAAAATTGAGCAGGTCAGTGCCGACAATTACGGAATGGAATATTTATTTATTTTTTCGACTTATCCGAGTTTTACATTTTTTTTTTTTTTTTGTCTAGGCTTGCTTTGACGCAATTTCGAAAGGGGAGCACAAAACGCGCGATTTGGGCGGCACGGGAACATGCTCGACATTTACGGAGGACATATGCGCGAGAATAAGGGACATGTGAACGGCGTAAGAGAGCGAAAGAGAGAGAAACCAACCACAGACAGATCGACCGAAGGGCATTTTTGTCGGCAAATTTATGAGTGATGGGGGCAGGCCCGTAAGTTGGACCCCTTCCTTAGAGGGGGTGAGACCGATTGTTTAGTCGTATTTTATTGTCATTTATTGCTCTGTTGTCGGAATTTAGGGTTTTATTTTTGATTCTGTCCCCGTTTTTGTCAAGAAATTGTGTGCATAATATTGTTTTGCCAATGCATGCAAAACGGCCTTTCCTTCCTTATTTTTGAGTATCATAAAATATCTAGTCAAGGCATAACATAAGCAATTGTATAGGCATTATTAGCAAATGATTAATCAAAATGTCATTGGCACTGCTTATCCCCCGTTGATTTTGTAATGATACAATAATAACAGCAAAATAATACATCGTCACTAGTGTTTCATTTATTTGCAAATGCGTTTTCTCCTGAACTGGCAACGGTCTGGAATGCGTTCTGGGATGGATTTTCTCATGCATATTTCGCGATTATGTGCATTTTTCATGCATATTTTGACATTTTCCATATAAACCTTTATTACAACCGCCCCCTCTTTTAAAGCGAAGATTTTTTCTACTCAATAGCTCTTACTTACATTTGATTAAAGTCAATTTGTTAACAATTAAAATGCTGATTTTTTTTGTGCATATTCTGGTTAACCATAACTATTGTTTGTTTTGGTCCTGAACACCTGAGTTTTAAAACTTTTAATTAAGTCAAAAATTACAAAATTAACAAGACAAAACATTTAAGCGTTTGATAACGCAAAGGAAGTGTGATAAGGGAGAGAAACATAAAAGTAACGGAGTCTGACTACAATTAATCAATTCATGAAGACTTGTACACCGAAATTGAAGTGAAGAAGCGAAGAGATTAGAAAAGCAGTCACATATGATGAGATTGGAGCAGAAAATGGATAAAATGGTACAGTATCACTTGTTGGCAAAGCAATTCTGTAGGAATTTTGTCAGCATTGTGTACAAATGGTAACGGACACCACTCAAATTGTGCGACTCGTCAGTGTATACCTGAAAACAAAGTGCCTTTTTTTGTAAGAACAGCTCAGAGATTCAAACACCGATCACTGACCATTAGCCTAAATTGGATGTTGTCGTCAGTGAGTGCCCGAATGAATTCTGCCGAGTTCTGATAGTGTACATTGTCTTAAAGCGGAAATAGGGAATCAAAAATGTCATTTCCTATTAATAATTTCTGAAATATTAAAAAATTGAATAAAAGCCGAAAAGAATTTTCTCGGCACAGTACCCCCTCCCGCGACTAAAATTCTGGCACCATCCCTGCCCACGCCCATCGACGGTCCTAGGAATTGGGGCGTTTCCTTTTATGAACTGACCGTCTGCCGACCCGTGGGCCAACAAAAATGACACGTTGCGAAACGGGCGCACGTCGATGCTCAGGTCGGTGCGTTCGTACGCTTCGGGCCCCGCCTCGCCCATATAACGCTCAACGTAAGTGGCATCTGTGGAGGGACGGGGGGGGGGAAGAAATCAATGTGGCATCAAATTAAAAGTGCCAAAAAACTAATCGATAAACGAAGGTATGTACCGTAAAGTTTGAAGTTGGAGACGGGAGCGACACTGAAAAAGAAACAAAACAAATGGCAGGTACGCAGGGGGAAGTTTGAGCACTAGGAAATTCAAGATAGGACATATAAAGAGTAGTACACTACTCGAGACCGAGACTTAATTTAAAGTAAAAGCAAATATTTGTTTTAGTTTTTTCATTAATTAAAATTTTTGGCAAATTTACAGTTATATATTGTGGCATTTTTCGAATCTTTACGGCACAATTGAGCGGGAAATGATTTATTTTTTAATTTTATGGCTTTTTGTATCTTTTAACAATGGCTTTATTGTGCCCAAACTTCCCGGTGCCCAAGCTTCATGTCGCCGGCAGGTATGGTGAAAGGAAGACAATTTTTTCACCTTGCCGCACAAGTGAATGTCCGATTGACAGTCATATCCCTTTGAACGGCACGTGCAGTGACAAAACCGCCGTAGGACTGAATTGATGACATTTTTGACGGTGTTCTAATGAAAAAGTGCCACCCTCCCGCGCCCTCCCCCCGGCCGACAACTGACCCATCCCCAAATGCCGACTTTCTTCTCATCAATTAACGGATACTTTCGGAGCAGTGCCCTGAAACACAAAATGGAGAGTGGTTAAGCAAGTGAAAAACCCCATTTCGTAAACAGGATTCTAACCGCATTGTCATGATTTGGTCGTCCACCTCGACCGTGCCAAAGTTGCCGTACAACGGCTGCTTCTGATGCCATCCCTGGTGGCCAGAACCGCGTCCGTCGATGAACACGACAATGAATTCCTGGCAGAGGCAAAAGGGGACAAATGAGACAGTTACAAAGACAACAACGGAACTGCCAATAGCACTCACGAGGTTGGACACAAAGAAAAGGTCAAGCCAATTGCTGGACGCCCATTCCTCCGTCACTTTTTGTGTGCCAGGGCCAGCGTAACTGAAAGGAATTGGCAATTTAAAGGGACCGGGAGGGGACAAAGTCGGATCAAATTGGCCAAAAGAGATAAAAAGCAAAGTCGTGCCAAAAACTCACACATTGACCAGCACGGGGTATTTACGCTCCGGTCGTTTTTCGTTCAGCGAAACGCCGTAAGGCGCCAAAATTTTGGCAGAAGTTTCTGGGGAAAGGCACAAAATGACAAATGAACAAAAATAAATATATATGGGACAGACCGACACCGTTGTCCAAATGGAAGTGCTCAAAATGGACACTTGGCAACCGATGCGAGTGCAACGCTTTCTCAAGCGCATCGTTTCGTCCAAATTCCAACACTTAAAAAAGAAAATATTTTACTTTTTTTTTTTTGATAAAATTTTGCTATTTTTTAGTAAATTCCCGACGGCCTTCCGGCTCTGCTTGATGGACCCTCTAAAATGCCCTATAATTTTTTAAAATTTTGCCCTAAACTCTCACTAATGGCCCTTTCCAAATTTGTCCGTTCCCTGCCCCTGTCACCCGTCTCCACTCGGTCGTCCGCCGTGTTCAGTCGTGCCACCAACACAAATGGCGTCCCCGGGCCCTTGCAGCTCAAATACACAAATCGTCCGCCCGTTGTGCCGCCACTGTCGTCGGCCAACGAACTGTCGTGGAAGGAACAGTTGGAGGAAATGTTGCAGGACAAACAGATGGGCTCCACCATTCCATTGTCAAATGTCTGAAGAGAAGAATGATGGGATGGACAAAATTAGCACAACAAAAATAAAAAATTGGGGTTTACCAAACAATGTGGGCCGTGGGAACAGAATCGCCCCATCCCGGATGTTTTTTTCTTTGAAATATTTATTTTTCTGGCCCCAATCTCAACAATATCTAAGCAAAATATTGAAAATTCGCGAAAAAAAAGTACCAAAAAAAGCAAATTTTTTGAGACGAATTTGAAGTCTTAGCAATTTTTCTTAGGGTGAAACGATTCAAGGGGAAGAGATGAAGTGTACCCCACTAGATCATGTGAGTTTTAGGAATTTCCTGAAACCGAAAATTGTTTTTCTCGTCTCTATTTAAACCAAACTATCCCAATTAGTGGCAGTCATTTAAACGTACTGAAACGGAGGGGCTGACAAAGAGATGCCTTTGCGCTGGCGAAGGGGCGGCCGCGGTGTAATAACTAAAAAAGATAAACAAAAAGGAAGGCAAAATAAATAATTATAATAATAATAATAACTGTATTGCTTACACTTTACGGTGTTTTCTGTCCAATCCGTTGATTTTCAGCACATCGAAGTCGCCCATGGCGAGAAACGCTTTAAAAATGGCAGTAATAAATTTGGCATTATATTCTCCATTTTTCGTTATTTTTCCTTCTAAAACCCACGCCTTAAAGAAAAAATTTTGACTGTTTTTTTGGCTGTGGAAAAGCAAAGAAAAAAAAGCAGACAAGGAAAAATAATTTTAAATTGTCCATTAAACATTTTAATCCTTTTTACCTTCGCGAGCCCCACGGAGTTCGACAGGGACATGGACAAGAGCCTAATTAAAAAAGGGACGAACTAAAAGAAGTCAATCATTTGAAGAGAAACAAAAAACAGGACTACCGGTCCAAACGTCGAATGTCACAAAATGCCAAACCGTAATAAAAAATAGTCAGAAAATGGAATGGCGTTAGAAAAAGCCGAATTGGCTTCTGTTTTAAACAATTGGTAGCAACAAATTTTGTCTTAAATACGGTCAAAACTAAAGCCTACGTCTGCAGTTTTAAAAATATTCGACATTCTGGCATTTTTTCCACTATTCGACTTTTGGAGATGGTTCGACCTTTTCATTAAAAGAACAAAAAAGGGACCATCCACCAACCAAATGCGTGTAAACATTTCCGTTCAGTCGCCGATGGGGCAAAAGAGTGTAAAAGGCGTCGTCCAGCAGCGCCTCCGACGCCGCTTTGCTGTCCTCCGGCTCAGCCCACAGGCGCAACGGCACACTCTTTGGCACGGCGCCGGCAGACGACGAGTCAAACGCATATTTTTGGATGAGTGTCGGCACACATTGGGCAGAGTCGAAAGTGCACAACGAAATGGTGACCTGCGAAAAAAAGGGAAAGAAATAAAAAAGGTAAACAATGCCAAAAAAGCAAAGTAACGGAATACCGTATTCCTTCTGAATCCCGTTGACAGACATAGTAACGAGTTTTTGGGCTGATTCTTGTTTTCAGCCCACCCATTTTAGGAATAGGGCAAAGATTCAGAGTGGGCCTTTAAAGCTTGATTTTTAGAAAAATTCGAAAAAGTTTTTTAAGGAAGTTTCGAAAAAAAAAAATTTTCAAAAAAATCAAGAAAAATTTTATTATTTCATAATATTTTTGCAATTTTTTGTAAATTTCTTCACTTTTTGGAATTTTCCTAAAAAAAAACTTAAGATCGAACAAATGGATTTTTTATTGAACGATTTTTTCTGAAATAAAAGCGGCAAATTTTGTCCTGGCGAAATTTCGGCACGAAATTTTGGAGTGCAACCAAAAAACTAGAGACCGGACAAGGCCGGGCCCTGTACAAGGTTTTGCAAGGCCCGGCAACCCGGCCTTGCGTTTTTTGGAAAAAAACAAGGTTGACAAGGTTACAAGGTTGACAAGGTTTTGAGCGGCAAGGCCCGGAACCTTGCAGTTTTTTTTTTGAAAAAGGCCAACCCGGCCCGGCCTTGTGGAATTTGACAGGATTTTACAAGGTTATGATCTTGGAAAGAATAGTTCATTTTTATTTTTTTTCAAATCCAGCTCAATTACAATTATTAATGTCCATTTACACTTAATGATAAAAGGTTGTTATTATACCAAGCCAATCGTTTCCATTTTTGGGTTTTTAACCTTACCAAAAACATATTTGGAATTTTTTTACAACCTTGTAACCTTGTACAGGGCCCGGCAATTTAAAACAACAAGGTTGACAAGGTTACAAGGTTAACAAGGTTTTGAGCGGCAGGGCCCGGAACCTTGCTGCTTTTGAAAAAGTCAGCCCGGCCCGGCCTTGCGGATTTGAAAAATCCGGTCTCTACAAAAAACCACTAATTTTGCGCTAAATAATCAATCACTTGGTTCTGGAAGCGATTTGCCCACACTGCGGCGAGCACGGGTTGGCCATGCAGTCGGAGCCAAGTGGCGGAGAACAGATAGACACGGGAACTGAAAAGTTCACCAGAGTGTATCGGGGGCAAATGCCATCCTTTTTTTTTTGCCATTTCCTCCCCCTCCCCTCTTTTTTTGTTTTTTGCCCACCTTTTTTCAATTGCGTAAGTGCCAATGCGTCGGATGGTCGCGTCTTTTTTGTGCCAAATGTTCAGCCAAACTTCCGGCAGTTTCCGCTCGCCCGTCTTCGGGTACGGCTGCTGTGCCACGAACGGATACTGCTGTCCTAAACCACACAAAAGAAGGAGAGAGGGGGGATGGATGGCCAATCAAAAAAATAAAATAAAATATTTTATGGCAAATTTTACCGGCATAATAATTGATGGGCACGTGCGGCACTTCGCGATTGTCGATGGTCAAAAACGCCTGTGGAAAGAAGCACCATTGGATATGGGAAAGAGCACAAACAATTGGAGGCAAAAAATGTGTCATTATTGGACAGAAAAAACGCTTTGGAGAGAGACTATAACAAAAGGGAAAATTTGGTCACAAAATACCATAGAGCTCCTGAACTGTTAGGCTATCCCATTAATTCAAAAAACTAACAAATTTCCATGCACAAATCAGGGCCTGACTTTTTTTAAAACCGGACTGGATAAAGAGCAAATGCCGGCCCCATACGGTCGGTCTAAAAGTTCTTCCGAATTTGGTCCATTCCGTCGTCCGTTTGCTCTTCCCCTCCCCCCCCCCTTCGGTCGTCTCATTTTGCTGTAATTTTCTCTGACCAAATATTGTCCGTCGGTGGACCACCACAGTGTTTGTGCACTCTGCAGAATCTCCTCCTCGTACAGCCAATCGGCCACGCCGTTCAGCAAATCGGCGCTCGATTCGTTGGTCAGCCGAACGCTTTGGGCGGCGGACGGACTCGGCTGGAAGAACACGTCATTCTCATGCACATATGCCTTAAGGGGGGAATGGAAATGCAACAACAACATAGAATGATCAGCCGAAAAGAGCAAAACGGACAAAATGGTCGCCGTTGGGACTCCACGCCAAAACGCGCACATTCTCTTCCCCACTTTGTTTGGGCCCGACATTCTCGAAAACTCTGTGCAAAAAGAGTAAGTATGGATGAATGAGCAGCAGCGCATTTATATAGTAACAGTCGTTTTTTTAAAGATTTCTCAAAAATTTCTTGAAAATTTTCCAGACATTACTTTTTAAATAACTGAAAAATCTTAAAATTTCCAAATTATCTTTAAGGCGTTGTTTTGTTCCTGTTTCGAGTAACAAGTCGTAATTCCGATTCTCGGAATTACGATTTCGTTGGGGACGGAGTTAAGATTTTCGATTTTTTGGAGGTCAGCTCCCATCCCTGGTAATTGCTTGTTACACTTACTGTCGCTCGGTGTCAAAGATACGGTAGGTGCTCTTCGGCGACCGTTTGCTGGGCGCATAATTTAAAATGATGAAACGGCCACCGGGCGAAAGGGACACCGAAGTGGGCTTACCAAAGCGAAACTGAACACAGCAAGAAATGGGAAATATATGAACAGCACAGCAGCACAGAAGTCACACAGGTAAATGTGTTAAATTGGTCATTCGGAAAAGAAAAGAGCCAATCGGAAAATTTCATATTTATTTTAGAAAAAATATCAAGACTTTTTTTTCAGTGGGGGAGGGGATGAAATGCCCCCCAGAAAAGAAAGCCATGGGCTGAAAACAATTTGGCAATTGTAGCCACTTTGTTATTATTTTTTAAAAATTTGGGAGACATTAAGGGTACAAAGGGCCGATAAGCGTCGCCAAATTTTCGTAACAAAATGAAAAATTCTAAGGGCCTTAAGAATAAAAAAAACCCCTAATTAATTATTTTTTTTAAATTAGGTCTACAAAACTTACCAAATCGCCAGGAAGTGTTTGCCATGTCCACCCAATTTGACCTCCGTTTTCGCTCCCTTCGTTCAGTTCCAATACGCGGACACTCTCCGCCTCTTTGACGAGCAATCGCCGACTGTCCAACCACTCCAACGACTCCACCGAGTTTAGAAAGCGATGAGTGAGCACATCGGCCAACGTAACGCGACTCTGTGGCTGATCAGCGTCCAAAAGAGCTGAAAAAATATATAATTATTTTATGTGGAAAATAAATGCGTTTAGATATATATAAATGTTTTGCATCTACTTTTTTGGCCCGTGGTATTTATTTTGGGTTGTAAAAATGTGTTATTTAAACTATTTTTTTTTATGTGGTCCTCAAAATAGATTCGGAGTCATCTGGGCCGCCACGTTTGGGCCCCAGACTCACTTCATAACTCATTTCCGTCTTAATCAAATCTTTTATATTTGGTTTCACTCGGAAGCTGTTCATGTTTAGAAGAAATAAAAAATAAATTGGAAAGCAATCGGATAATTTACTAAAAAATTTACCAATTAAAATTCCAAACAATCCCATTTTTTAGTGGGTTTCAGGTTGAATAAAAAAAAAGTTATATAGTACTTTAAGTTTTTTGGGGCTCAAACGACCCTCCCCTTCAAAATTTTTGGGTCATATCGAATTAGCGACACTGTAAATGTGTGTGTGTGCGCCGTTTTTTGGCCACAAAAACCCTAAAAACCAAACTCACGGGGTGAAAGCACGAGCACGGCAAGTGCAATTAGGGAACACATGGCGATAATGACAAGAAGTGCTGTTGCGATGCCACGCCAATTGCGTTCCTGGGGACTGGCCACGGACAATTCCTTCAATTGCGGTGATTGGGAAAATTTGTGTTTGAGAAGAGCCATTGGGGGAAAACGCTTTTGTTTTTGTTTAACAAAGCGTAGGAACGCAAAAAAAATGGAAAAGGATGAAAAAAGAGGGCCAAGTGGGAGGAGGGGACGGCACGAACGGAAGAAGAACAAAAGAAATCTGAGAAGTGAAGGATGGAACGGCACGAAATTTTTTTTGGGGGGGGGGGGAATTATAAGAGGAGGAGAAGCTCAGAAAATGCCATTTGAACGAGATAAAGAGAGAGAGAACAAATAAATTTGAGATTATTTATTTATCATGTAGCGAAAAGCACTTTTAAGAATGGAATTTGTTTGCCATTAAAAAACCAAATGGGAAAAAGAGACGGACCAAAAGTCAAGGATTGAATTTGGCGTTTAAAAAACGCCAATCCGCCGAATTGGCATTGTCACCCAATATCCATCGGCGGTTGTTTGTGTCTCTTTGGTGCTACCTCTTCCCCGCCGGCATCGCCGATCAGTCCGCTGCTGCTTTGCATCTCCGCCTCCTTTAGTCCCACTCCATTGTTACTGCTGGCAGTGGCCATTTGTTTATTGGCAGAACGCACAGAGCATAAACACACACACAAAGGAACTTTTTTGTTGGCAGAAGAATGTTCGTAATAATAATTTTTTGGCACTTTAAGAAGGCGCGAAACTGACGGACGGCGACTCAATGGAGACGGCAGAAAATTTGTAAACACGCGTGGCCATCAAACCATCCTTTTGTTGGGTTTAGCCGGAGGAGGAAGAGAAGGAGGAAGGAAGCAATGAATGGGTCCAAATACCGCTCATTCAACTCATACGCCTTCCCATTGCCAAAGGCATTACGGCGGGGGGAGGGGAATGCCCTCGTCGTATCGACCACGAGGGTTTTGGCAGCAGCAGTTGGCCTTTGTAAAACGTGAAGAGGGCGAAAGAGAGAGAGAGAGAGAGGAAGCGGAGAAGAGAGAACAGACGGTGCAGCGTTGCTCACAACAGACAACAAAAGGTCGAGAGAGATCACATGAAAGCGGGGCAAGGGTGGGGGGGGGAGGAGGGCAGAGAGAGGAAGGGCGAGGAAATAAGACAGAAGCCTAAAGAATGGCTTTAATATAACACATTACGGCCCAACCCATAGGGACAAAGAAAGAGAGAGTGAGAAGACAAGATACAATGCCAAACCTACCCAGAATTGTAAGTTTAAATTCCAAATGACAGAAAAGGAAAGCGACAAACAAAAAAATGCCTCGCAACAATGTATTAATTAATGAAAATGAGGTCGGAAAGAGGACAACAAAGAGTGAATGAGTGGGAGGAGGAAGAGGGGGGGGGGGAAGTTTGAAGGGTGGCGGATGTTGGCGCTGTTCCTCACCCACTCATTCCTACTGCTGTGCTCTTCTGTGATACCCCCGCCCCTTCTCTTATGTCATTGCGCTTGCTTTTCCATTTCACTGTTTTCTGCTCACCCCTTCAGCGGACTCCGTTCCCCCAACTTTTACGGCTGATTAGAATCTTAGGGGGCTGACGCGACTGAGCAAAGAAGAAAGAGGGGAAAAGAAGGTCGAGACAGAATAGTGGTGAATGTGAAAATTAATGTAAAATTTAAGGGGGCGCAGGAAGGGGCGGCGTTGTGTCACAATTGAAAATGGAAAAAAGTGGGAAAAGGAAACCAAACAAAAAGAATTCATTAGAGGACTACCTATTTGCATTTAAAGCTGATCAATCAAAAATAAAATGAAAAAAGCAACAACGAAAGATAAATGCCTTTCTGTTTTAGTTTGAATGCTTTGTGTGAGATTATCTATTAAAAATTGGAAGGGAAATTGGCAGGTAATGCCTGGCAGAACCCGAGATTCCGTCGGTGGGGAAACTGGAAGCAAACCACAAAACACCAAGGGCATTGTGCCCGATTCAACTTAATGTGGAAATAGCAACTAGACTAGAGCCCAACAGTTATCATGATCGGCCAGTTTAGTCCCGATTTAGTCAGCGGTTTTTTCCTCTGAATACTATATTGTATTCCGGTGGCTAAACTCTTGAAAAAGGTATTTGTCAAACAAAAACAAATATAAAAACAAAGAAACAGGAAGAAAGAATAAAAAAAAAGAAGCAAACTCTCGAGAAAACATCATTTTAGATGAAAATATTGGAATTTGAGAAAATGGGGTCGAACCTAGGAGGGGAGGGGGCAATGAGATGGGAATACATACACTCTCCTACACCATAAGTTTTAATTCGCAGCGCCAGACCCCCATAAATACAAAACCGGGCACTAAAAAATGAAAATCGAATTGAGTTAACCCACTCCCCCAGAAATCGGGTTCGACCTTAAAGTGGGAATGTTGAAAAAATGATAGAAACGGATTAAAAAAATCATCTGCTTGTTTTTCTGGCCCACAATAATTTCATTCCCATCGGTCAGTCGAAGTCGAAAAGGTGTTCCAGGAGATCATCATCGTCATCGGACTGGAAATGCACAATTTTGAAAATCTGTTTCTTATAAATTGAACCTGTTTTTGAACGTCGTTCTGCTTCTCTGGCAAAACTTCCTCATCCTGGCCATTTTGAAAAACATCAGTGGGAGGAGGCGGAGGTGGTGGATTGTCGAAGTTGGGAATCGTATCCGGCATTTGGGGAATGCCAGCGCTGTTGAGCAAGTTCTGGTCGGACAACGAAGACCCCTGTCCTTGGACGAAACCATCCTTCACCGCATTTTGCAACCACGACGGAACCGATTGCGACAAATGATTTAATCCCTTAACATTTTATTATCCCAAAAAACTAATCAATGTGATTTGTGTCTTTCTTACGCCAACGAGAAGTTGAGCAATGTCCATGTCAGTTGACGGGTCGAAGAATGAGGTGGACATTCCCTGCTGAATTCGGCCAGTGCGTCCAATACGCTGCACATATTTGTAATAGGCATCCGTCGGTCTGCCCTCAATTGGCAAATCCAAATTGATCACCTGAACTTGAAGAAAATCACAAAAAAAAGAATCAGTAAAACAGACGCGTTCTAAATTCTTGAAGTCATGGCCACGAGCACAAACATCCGTCGTGACGATAATTGGGAATTCGCCGGTCCGAAAGTCCCACACGGCCTGCTCACGCAATGGTTGGTCACGACTACTAAACAAATGGGAAGTGGACATAAACTTAAAAGAAAATTGAAAATTTTAATCAAACACACCCATTGATAGTCGTTGCTGACAGATCATGAGCAGTCAAAAAATTCGCCACGACTTCCGCTTCTCTGCGAGTGTTGACGAAAACCATCGTACTTTTGAGTTTTGGGTCGGTAGCTAAAAACCAAAACGATGGTTAAATGGAGGGAATCTCATGAAATAAAACAGCACCGTTCAGTTTCTGATTCTGCTCCAACTCGAGTTTAAACAGTCGAACCAGCGTAAGCTTTTTGATGGCGCTTTCCACGATGAGAAATGTCTGTCTGATGCGTTTGTTTGGCGTTATGTGGCCTTTTGAGACTAACAGCGAATTGGGGCGCATAAATTCGTTGGCCCAATTCATCACTTCGGACGAAAAAGTGGCAGTGAAAAGAAGAGTCTGACGCAGCGAGTTCTGACAAAAAAAAAAAGCAAATACACTTAGAATTCTCAAAATTTTATATAATGTGTCTTCTCACGGTCGGCCAATTTGGCAGATTACTAAGTGCACGCAAAACAAGAACAAATTTGTCATCCAACAATTCGTCAGCCTCGTCAAGAACGAGCACCTTGATGAGATCACACAGAAGCTGAAAAAGAAAAATGAATACGCAAATTTTTATCGAAAAAAACTAACAAATTTGCGTTGAAAAAAATCGTAAATTCGGCCCGGCGTGCCGATGAGAATGTCACAGCCATCGACCGAAATTGATCGAATGCTTTCATGTCTCGCGGTCCCACCGTAAGCCAAAGAAACGGACACATTGCATCCTAAACAGCCAATCAACCAATGGTTTCATAAAATGGGTGAATGACTACCGTTGCACAACTTTCGCGCTTGTTCGTACACTTGAATCACCAGCTCACGGAGCGGCGACAAAACGACGGCGAACGGACAGCCCCGCCTTGACTGGAAAATGTCCGCTTTCTTCAGTTTCATCACTTTGTCGATGATGGGCAGCAAAAATGCCGCGCTTTTCCCACTGCTCGTCTCAGCATGAACTTTGACGTCATGGCCTTAACGGAATTTAAAATGACGCAAAATCATTGGCAACTGGTAATTGGCATACCGTCTCTGATCAGTGGAAAAGAATGAGACTGAACTTTGCGAGGCACAACATATTTGCACAGACGGATGTTCTCAATCAGTTTTGGCTCGAGATCAAAAACGTCCCATGTGCTGAAGGGATTTGGAAAGAAACAGTCAACCCCAATTAAACGGCACTTACTCATACGAAGTAAATTTCTCATGCCCTTCTCCACTGACTCCCAATTCCTCGTCTTCGTCGCGAATATCAATGTATCGTTCACTGACACGAAAGTCTTCTTCGTAAAGGGATTCGATGTCACGTTTTCTGTAAATATGTGGCCTCGCTCTCGGCTCTAAATGGGCATTTTAATCGATAAACAACACAAATCGATTCACCGCCATTCTGTGGTGGGAAGTGTTCGTCGCGTCCATTCGTTGATGGTCCACGCTGACTGTAATTTGGCGTCCTTTCACTGAATTCTGTTCGCCCTCCTCTGCCGCGGCCGAAACGTTCGCTGTCTTCGCTTCCGCGAGCACCGCCGCCCCTCCGACCACCGCCATTTTCTCTTCCACGTTCGTTGCTTTCGCCATTTTGTTGGGCATTACCCAAGCCACCATTTGGAACTAAACACAAAAACCATGTTGTTCGTAGAATGACTATTGTAAGAAAACCTTCAGAACTCCCGCCACGTCCACGGCCTCGTCCGCCGCCCCGCAAAAGAGTGCCAATACTCGGGGCAGAATCCGAACCGAGTTCTGTACGGATGGGCGAGTCAGAATTACAGAAAAACCAAAAAATACACACATACCTACAGCGTTTGCCCCACGTCCAACACCACGACTTCTTCCTCCCCCTCCCCTTGCCCGGCTATTGAAAACGGTTGTCGAGTCGAAAGTAACCGATCTTTGTGGCACCGTCTCAGAATTTCCGTTGAGTGGGCGCTCTGAATTTCCATTGACAAGACGCCTGTTGTTTTTCTGCATGTCTAAAACTTGTGGTATCATCGGCATATATACGATTTAACACAACCCCCTCGTCCCATTACGCCACGAATTCCTCGAGAACCGCGTCCAGTGACGGAATTGACTGGCGGAATTTTGACGCCTCCAAATGGTACCGGTCCATCAACAGAAGCCGGAGGGAGCTGTTCTCCATTTATGTCAGACCCATTTCTGTTTTCAGTATTCGAAGAGCCGCCACGAGAATTCCCATTGCGCAAAATTCCCCTGGTCGGCATGTCGAAATTAGGCGGTTGAGAAGGTTGGGAATCAGAAAGATCAATGATAATGCCGTTGCCAAGATCTTAAAAAATAATGGTAAAGTTATAAAATGTTATAGGATACCATTAAAATTTGACTCTGCTGCTCGTGTTCCAAGTCCATTCTGAATACCATTTTCACATGCGTTTAGCCCAATTCCAATTCCTCCTCTCCCCCCTCTGCCTCGACCTCGTGAAACCGAAGACATTCAAAAGCAAAAGAAAATCCTCAACGATAATAAAATATGACTACCTTAACTAAAATTCGAGTTCGGATCAATGCAAAATTTTTTTATAATGAAGTTGAAAGTTCAAGTGGTATCACAGTACGTTTCTAACCAAAATTCTTAATGTATCCGAAGGGGTCCGGAACGGTTTGTCGCATCCAGTTAGTCGCGTACTTTTCATCTGGGTTTTTCGTCGGGGACGGTTTTGTTGCGCGACGAACGATGAAAAACCCGCGACAAACCGTAGCCCGACGAACAGCTGTTCCCTCTCCGAAGTAAAAAATTTTTTTCTCAAAATAAATGACAGTACGTTAAAATGAGAGAATGTTAAAAAAAAGGGGTAATTTGTTTGGCCTCTCACACTTTCTAATAAATTTCAAAAAATTTTGAAAATATACAAAAAAGTTATGGCCAAAAAAGCTCAAAAAATGGAATATTTCTGAATAATTCTGCAGGTCATAACTTTTTATACATGGTTGTATGCCTTCTCAAAGTTGGCCACGCCGAAACGTCCCACGCCGAACTGACCTGGACCCGGATGGCCCGAGTTTTTTGCGCCGTCCCCAGACCACCGACATTCCGCCCTTGAAGGCAAAACTCCACCGGTCGAAACTCCGCCGAGACATAACCACTAAAAAAAATCGTCCAAGACCGGCGGAGTTTTGTCCTGCTCCGTTAAATACACTTTTATCTTTATTGAAAAATAATCAAGGAATCTTTCATTTGCATTTACATTTTTTTTAATCTTACAATTTTTTAAGTATCTATTGCATCTGTGGGAGCTGTATATTTTAAATTGTCTTCAGAAAAGTATGGACGTATTTAATGATGCTTCACTATTTTCCATCAATCATAATAAACTTGGAAAAGTGAGAGAAAAATTGTTGCAATTGAATGACCTGTTGTCTGATGCACGTTTAAAGCAATCGGCAATTTTTCATCGACTCAAGGTTTTACATCCGTTTTTAAGTTGTTTTGTATAAATTAAACTTCGTTAAAAGGATTCGCTGGTAAAGTTTGAAGAGGATTTGGCACAATCGCAGTCAGAGACCACGGCACTGGTGGGCACAACTTTGGCATTGTTGGCGGAGACGAAAGAAGCCAATGGTACTTTTGAGGAGCTCACCGTAAAGCGTGTGACCGACGCCGGACAGAAGGAACAGCAGAGTCAACAGGAACCGAATGCAACTTACATTGTTTCATCGCCAAAAATCTCCATGTTTGGAAAAGCGGATGATGACCACAAGGAAAAGGGAACTCAACTCGTCATCGGCAAAGGGAACATGCCGATCGAGCCGAACCAACCACGCTACTGTTTTTGCCAACAGGTGACCGCCCGCTTCCACTAGGAGAAGGTGCTTTGAACAATGGTAATCATCAATTTGTCAGGTATCCTCTGGCGATATGATCTCCTGTGACAACAAAGACTGTCCCTTGGAATGGTTCCATTTCGAATGCGTCGGACTGCAAACGTTGCCGAAGGGCAAATGGTACTGCCCGAAATGCCGCGAGGACAAGGAATTGACACGCCGCCATCAGGGAAAGAGTGAGGAAGAAGCGACTGTGGAAGAGGAACTGGATGATGACCAAAGGGAGGAGGGAGAGAGTGAGGGAGAAGCGATTGTGGAAGAGGGAGCGGATGGTGGACAAAAGGAGAAAGGAATGAGTGACGGTATTGGCAGACAGAATGAAGTAATTGTGGAGAACACAGAGGAAGGAGACCAGGAAAAGGGAGAAAAAATGAAAAAGGGAGGGACCGAAGTGGAAAAAGAGGGCGAGAAGGAAGATCAGACTGTGAGAGAAGAGGGAGAGAAGATAAAGGACCAAAAAGAGAAAGAGAAGGCCAAGGAGGAAGACAAAACAGCGGGAAAGGAAGCCAAGGAGCAAGACGAAATAGAGGAAAAAAAAACCACAGAGAAGGAAGGCAAAACAATGGGAGAACAAGACGAGAAGAGAACCAATCTAACAGAGGAAGAGAAGCCCAAAGAGAAAGACGGAATAGTGGAAGAAAAAGACCGAAAACAATCCAAAACAGTGGAAGAAGAAACCGAGAAGGATGAAGTTGACAAAACAGTGGGACGAGACGACGCGAAGGAAGTTCAAACAGTTGATCAGCGAGAGGATGAGGAAAAGGCGGAATTCATATTATCCAGGGACAGGAGGAAGAAGATGACAAATGAACCGGACACTCATGCTCTGGAGGCGACAAACGTTGAAGAGGAAAAACAAGTTGACCAGAAAAGGGGGGACAAAGAGATACCACAGAAGGAAGTTGTGGAGGCGGATGAGTACAGGACGAGGGGTCTTTGCCTAACAAAGAGCCTTCTGGAGCTGATTGAATCCGATGCAAGAATGGAGCAAACGGTTGAAGACGCTGATGAGATGGAAGAAGAACAGAGCGAAGAAAAGGGAAAACAAGTGAAAAAGCAGAAGGTGACAATGAAGGAGTCCGTCATTGAATTGGTCCGTAAGAAATTGTTTCGCCATTTCGTTTTCGCATTCACCACGCTGAGAAAAGCGAAGCGGGTACGAAACAACTAATCGGAATAAAAACTAAATAAAAGAATTGTATATTTAATTCACATTATTAGGGTCCAATCGATGAAGTCGCTTTTCAGGAGGAGCTTTGCACTCTCGTCACCAAAATGGGTGGAAGAGTTTGGGATTCAGCGGAAGAGAATTTTACGCATCTCATCGCAGAGTATTGTGACTCCAAATCTGACAAATACAGAGTCTTTTTGCCTTTCTCTTCTCATTCAAATTGACTTCTTTAGCTGTGCCGTCTTCTCAAATTGCCCGTATTGCGTCCCTCTTGGATTTACGCTGCTGCTGAAGCGAAGGACTTTGAAGCATTGAATGCCGTCTTAACGGATGTCTTCATTAAATCCCACAAAACACCGATTTTCACTGAATGTGTAAGTTCTTCGACCTGACAATTCAATTCTTTGTCACTTGTTTTCACAGAGTATCACTGTCAGCGGATTTGTGGGCATTGATCGGATTGAAATTGGCCGTTTGATTGAGTTGCACGGCGGTCTTTTCACTGGACAGATGTGTCGTGCTTCGTGCACCCATCTGATTGCTTCTTCAAATTCGGGCGAGAAATACAAACGTGCACGCGAATGGGGGACTGTTCACGTGGTGACCAAAAAGTGGCTGGACAAATGCGTCGAAACGGTCAGCTTACATCGATAAAATAGAAAGGAAAATTTCGTTTTTCTTCTGTTCTTTCTGTGATTGCCCACTTGAAGATTCATAGGTGCATTAATTTTCCAAACAGTGTTGAAGAATCTTCAAATTTTTGTTGTGCCCCTGACTTTATGTCATTTTGAGTTACCAGTTTCATTGTTAATAGAGGCATTTATAAAAGGAAAAAATAAATATAATAATGATTCAGTTAAACCGGGAATAAAGTTTAGGTCAAACCAGTCTCAGAGCATTTTGGATGGGTCACTCACTACTGTACACTTTAGAAAATGGCATATTTTAGACGTTTTGGCAGTGCTGTTCGGGAGTCCCGGTCCCGAAAACCAGGATTTTCCCGGTATTTTTGGTCCCGAGTCCCGGTGTTTTAGTCCCGGTTTCGGGACTTTTTTACACCCCTAAAGATTGATTTATGGACCAGAAAGTGTCAAGGAAATGAAGAAAATTTCAGTACTGGATTATCTTTTGAAATAAAAATTATCGACAAGAATTCTTTAAATTTTATGTTTGACGATATTATTCTAATTATGCTAAATGATCTAATTTCGGTATTTTCAAATCATGCTTCACTTAACTATTCTTAAATGTTTAGTAATCAGATTAAATGGAAGGGTCTGGAATTTTAAGTACTCAAAACGAAAATAAGATGCAACTTTTTTTTGCATCATAATTTTGATGACGAAGAATGAGAACATAAATTATTATTCACATAACAAAAATTTTTTCTTCAACATTTTTCAAAAACACACCCCCCCCAAAAATTGACTTATGAAGTCCCGAAAAATTCTTGGTCCCGAACAGCACTGCGTTTCGGTCGACGACCTTTTGTTCTCGTCCGGAAAATAGGGTGGACTTATTATTTAGTGAGTAATTTTAGGGCTATCGCTTGCCGGAGAACCATTTTTCATTGGACTGTGACAGGGAGAAGCGACGTTCTTCATCCGACATCGAACGGAACGGCATCGCTAAACAAAAAACGAATCTGGCGCCGCAGGTCAAGAAGATGAAGGTGGACAACCCAATGAGTAGTCCCTGGGGACGGGTTGTGAAGCGCGAACATTAGGCAACATTGATGCCTTTCTTATTTCATTTATTCGGAAAGTCTTTTATGGCAAAATTGACAAGACCCAATTTGTAAGTGATTATTCCGCAATATTTTTATATTTTTTTCACTTTGTCCGTATAAAAAAAAGGACGGAATGCAATCGGAAATCTCGTGCTGGCTGAACATTACCACCAGTGCCAAAACGCATGAGGCAACAAATTTTAAATTTGTAGCCTATTAATGCGTCTGGTACTCAATTGTGGGTATTCATTTGATCCCATCAAATATTTTTCGTCTTTTTTTTTTGAGTTAGCTGCCTCACGATTGGCCTATTAATTTTGGTTGGCCTACTCTGAAATTAAATTTTATCGGTGTAAGAAAACCTATCGAATTTTTTCACGAAAATTGCCCCCCATAGTGACTAAAAAACTCAAAATGGTTTTTAATGGGGTAAATTTCATGAAAAAATTCTTAGGGGGTTGGAAATTTTTTGTTTTTGTTTTTTGTAATTGCTTTTGTAAAATGGGGGTCTACGACTTCTCTTAGCTGAGGACGGTAAGCTTAACGTTTCCTTTTTTAGTCAGCAGTTAAAGTTATGCTTAAAAAAAAAATTTTTTAAGATTTGTAACTGCACCAAGAATTTGTTTATGTTTTATCAAGTGACCTTAAATTTTGGAACAGACTGTAGAGTGTGTCAAGTGCCCCCTTTTCCTTCCGGAAATGAGTGATTTTTTACGTGAGCAATAAATGGCAAATGGCACCCCTCCCCCCCCCCCCCCCCCCCCCCCCCCTTTTACTTCTTTCGTTGATCCCATCTTTTAATGTTGTTGCTGATCCTATCATCTCTCTCTCCTTCTCCCTCGCTTTCTCTTTCTCTCCTTCTTTCTGTCTCTCTTTTCCTCCCTTTCCACCCCCTTTCTCTCCCTTCTCTCCTCCCTCTCTCGTTCCCTCTCTCCTTCCCCTTTTCTCCCCGTCTCTCTGTCCCTCTATATTTAATTTATTTCTGTCTTTTCCCCTCTTTGCTCTTATCTTTTTGCTAAAATCTTTTTTTGTTCTGTCCAAATGATGCCACAGATTTATGTGATAATAAAATGATAAAAGCATAAGCAACAGCAGTATTAGTTTAAATGAAAAAAGCACTTAAAAAATATATATAATTAAATAAACCCTAGAGGGGCTCTGTTTTTCCAACCTCCTCTAAATGTGAGCCTCATTTGCTAGTAATAGGGGGGGGGGGGGGGGGGTAATTAATTTATGGGGAATACGGTAGGGTTATTTTTGCAACAATTAGTCACACAGTATAACCAGCGATGGTGCTTACAATGATTAGGGTTTTTATCTCTCTTTCTTTCTTCACTTGGGTCACTCACTTCCTTTGCCTTCGATGCGCCTACCCCTTTGCTCCATCCCTCCCTCCCCCCCCCCCCCCTTGGACCGCTTTCTCTCCAATTTCTTTGTACATTTGTTTCCTTTTGTACAACTCTTCACTTTCGTGTTTTATTTTGTTTTCTTCTTTTTTGTAGTATTTCTTCCATTTTAGCTTCCCCCCCAGCGTCCTTCTCCCCCCCCCTTTCCCCTGTTTATCTGTGTCCCCATCTTTTTGCTGGATTTTTGCTCATCCTTTCCCCCCCCCCCCCCCACTCGCTATTTTTTTTTTTTTTTTTTGCTTATCGCTACATCAACACAAATGGAGCAAGCCCCTGGCGGGTAGGGGTTGGAAGGTGACGGGGCGGGCGGGGCTGGAGGGGCTGAACGACGGTGGCGAACGGCGGGCACCCCGTCGGTCCGTCCGTCTCCCCCCTCCCCGCCTCTGCCCCCGTCACCAGTCCTTCAGTGATAGTCATCATCTCCTCCGCGTTGTCAACGTTCCGACAAACCCTCCGGCGCGACTGCGATTTGGGGGTGATGAAGTTGCTGCTTACGCTATTCCTTTAATCAGTGCGGTTCAATCAGTAGCACATGTGGGAAAAGGAGGAGGATGAGGGGGCGGGGGGGGGGAAGAACCAAAAAAAAAAAGAACGATTGGCAAATGGCAAAAAGGGAATGACTGACTGACTGACTGTACGCTCAACGGATGGGGTGGTTATTCCTTAAACCACAAACCTCCGCCCCCCCCCTCCACCCGAGTGCCAACGATTTGACTGGCGATCGATTCCTTCTACTTCCCCTCCAAGCAGAATGCCAACGAATGGGGTGATTGGCATGTCCTCATGAAGAAATGGTTTGCCGGCACCTTCCCCCCCCCCATGTTTTGCTTATCACTTCTGTCCGATCACTCTCTTCCATCTCTCCTCCTCCCACTCCAAACGAAGGCAATGGCTCTCGTCCTCTCTATCATTTCACTCATCCATATTTATCACGTTTTATCACTTCGTTTGTGCATTTATTTATGCCCCCCCCTTTCCCTCCGTCGCCATTTCCCTTTTAACTCTTCCGTCGTGCCCCTCCCCTTATGATTCGCTGCTCTTCTCCTCCTCCTCCTCTTCCTGCTTTTGCTGATAAAATGCCTGAACAATTTTCATGCTGATATTAAAACTGATAAGCCCCCCCCCCCCGCTAATGAAGCACAACAATTGTAAATTTGGCTCAAAATCCATTTTATTTACTGTGTTGCTGATAAGGAGGGCAACCCGCGTTGGTCAAACTGATTACAAAATGTTGATCATTCCCCCACCACCAGCGTCGGCGGAAAGCGTATCTTTCGCAAAATTTCTGACTGAATCGGCGTCCATTTTTTCTCTCAAATTTCTATTTTTTTTATATGAATTCCGCGAATTTGGTAGGCTTAAATTGGCATCTCTCTAATTTCCAAGTTTTTTTTTATCAAATAATCCGTTAGGCTTACGTTTGGCTTCCCTTCTCCCAAAATTTGGGCAATGCCTTCGACGCCGCCTAAAATACAGCAACAGCAAATCAACGCCACCTCCGTCTCTCCGGCCATGCTGAACTCGTTGGTGCACTTTTTGCAACACAACAAAATGTTCTCGGGCTGTTCGGCACCGAATGCGGCGACGGTGCCAACATTTCCCGGCGGCGCAACGCAATCGCCGGCGGCGCCGACGACGATGACGGGCATCAATTGTAATAATCTCCACAACAATTGTGCCAAAGATCATACTGAAATGGTCAACACCACCACCACTAATGAAAGTGTTCAGCAAGCGAATGGAATGGACACGACCAGTGCACTGTTCGCAAAAACAGGCGAGAAAAAAAGAAGAAAATGAAAAATTGTTGAAAAATTCGCATTTTTAAGTTTCAGTGGATTCTTTACACAACTTTCTTTCGCCAAATGTTGTGCTGCTGCCCGTCGCTTTTCACTCATTGGCTGACGAACAGCACATTCAGGTGGATATCATAAGCAAAACATTTTATGGCATTTTTTTAATTCTAATGTAAACACTAAGACCCTTTTGGGGGGGGGGGGGGACTCACTGTCGGAGAAAGGTTCAAAAAAAGACGGGAGATAGGGGCAAGTACGATCCCGGGCGCCAAGCGGGGTACGTATTTCTCAAGCCCCCAAGGTGCCCGGAGTAGCTCGTACCCCCCCCCCCCCCCTGCGCACTTTTTTATCACTAAACTCTTTTTCCACCATTTTTTTTAAATCTTGTTAATTATGTCGAAGTTTATATGTAAAAGAAACTTTTAAAATTGTGCCCCGACTTTTCGTACAACTTTTCATGGTATTGAGTAAACGAAACCTTGGCAACGGTAACAGTTATAGCTTTCCTCTTATGTATTAGCTTTTTTTAATCGCTTTTTTCTCTAATTGCTTAAAAATTTCAATTATATCAATTTGTGGCCTTATCGCCACCACCTGACCCTCATTTCTTCAAATAGTTGTGAAAATTGTTCCTCTAAAATTATTCGAGGGCTTTCCCTTCTTGCTTCGGGGTTCGGACCGTCGGTCGGATGTTTCCCTGAAATGTTACGACTTTCACAGCTTCTCGGAATGCCCCAAACGGTGATTCCGATCGCAATTCATCCGTCCATGCAAAACCAATTCGCTGTCCGTCCGCTGCTCGTCGACCAAACGATGGCTGTGAGTGATCAGCAGCAGCAACAACAACAACAACAACAGAACGGGCTCGTCAACACCACCACCAACAGCAGTAACTGTAGCAGCAGAAGCAGCACAACCAGCGTAACGGTGCCGAAACGCATTGGCATTGGACGGGTGGGAGGGCACAAAAACAGCGGCAGCGGCGAATGTTGCGGCGGCGGAGAGACGGAACAGTTCCAATTGCCCGTCGCCTTTCGCTGCTCGTCATTTGTCCATTCGCCGTCGCAAAACCAACAACAACAGCAGCCACAACTTCACCAACAACACAGCATTCCACCCGTCATGGAATGGTCAGCTTCGTTATTCATTCGCTTTCACTTCACGGGGGATGATTTTTGGGTGTCGGATTACGACTTCCAAATTTTATAACTCAATTTGATAAGAAAATTGGGCAATTTTCAGAAGTTGAAAATGATTTTTTCAATAAAATTCGTTTCAATTTTCAAGAGATTTTCTTGGCTTTTCATTTTTTCAGATTTACACATTTTTGAGGTCGAAATTCCATTTTTTGAAGCCATGTATTTAGACTTCCGAAAAAAATTGTTGCACGTCGGCTGATTGTTCACTATTATTTGGGCAGTAATTAGTTAGGAACAGTACTCACAAAAACAGAAAAATTATGTGCAAATTTGTCAATTATTAAGGCTAAATTTGTTAACAAATCTCGTCATTTAAATTATTTTAGTATTTCTCATCCCAAAAGGGAGCGACACTTTTCCCCGTCATCCGTTGGCAAATTCGGAGACGACGACGACGACCACGGCAAAACGGAGCCATTGGATTTATCATTGTCGGCACGAACAAAGGCAAATGAAAACGATGACGGAATGGGCGCCAATTGTGGCGCAACTGTCGTCCCCGGCGGACTTCAGCGGAGAAAACGGTCAAACAAAGGGCCAACGGTGGAGGAAATGTGTGAAACGGCGGCGGGAAAGAAAACAATGCGAAGAATGACGCCGGCAGCGGAACCGGAGGCACTTTGCCAATTTAATTAAATGCCAAAAATGAAAGAATTTTGAAAAGTTTGGTTCAAACACATCCCCTATTTAAGAAGCGCACTTCGCCCACAGTTGGCATTTCTTTGCCCCCCTCCTCCTCTTCCGCCTCTTCGTCGTGCACTTTCTTCTCTCCCCTCGTCTCTTCTGCGCCCGTTGTGCCCACTGTCGTCGCAAAGGGTCCTCCGTTGACGCCGTCGTCGTCTTCTTGTGCCACTGTCACTTTGCCCATTTTGTCGGTCGACTCGGCGTCACGGAAGCGCTTTTTATGCGATTGTGAGCGCACTAATTGGCACAAAACGATAATTGCATATCATTCCTTTCCTTTCCTCCCCTTTTTGTTAAAGTGTGTGGCGATGTGTCATTTTTGGCAATGGAAACTCTGATCGGACATCAAAAATATTATTGGTCAGTTTGGATGGCACTTTTTGTGCCATACTTTTGTCTCGTTTCTTCAGCCGAAATCGGCCTCGGCCCGACGACATTTCTTTTGCTTCGAGCAGTGGCAGGGCATTGCCTGGGCCAAACAGTGCCGTCAACGGCACAACGACGCCACACTCTTCCGTCGCTGTTGGCCTTCTGAACACAGCAAATTTGTCGTCGTCCTCCTCCTCCTCTCCCCCCGCGGCCTCTCCCCCGTTGGTCCAATGTCCGCAGTGTCCGTTCCAAACGGCCACAAACGCACTGATGGGACAGCATCAGAAACAGCAGCACTCACTGCCGGTCGTTTGTGCCGAGTGCGGCTACCGGGCACTGACAGTGCGCGGACTTCGGTGAGAAAAGTGGCGACAGAATAAATGAACGAACGAACGAAGGAAAAAAAGAAATGAAATGATTGAACTGATCAGAAGCAATCAGGGACGGTCCCAAGGGGGGGGGGGGCGCCCGGACATTTGGACAGTTAACGCATTTGGACAGTGAATGAAATCCTAGTAAGAAAAGCTCAAAGAGAAATAATTTCCTGAGGTCAATATTTGGTAGACTTTTTCATTTGCCTAAAATGCTTTCTTCCTCCTCAGAAGAAGAAGGGGAAATTCATGAACCCACCCGAATTTCCATGCCCCAAATCCTGTTCCAGTCCCCGGAAATGTAAAGTTTTTTTTTTTGGCGAAACAATTCGACAGAACGTGTTCCCATGATGAGTACGAATTTGCCAAATATTCGACCTCAGGAAATTATTTCTCTTTGCGCTTTTCTTACTAGGATTTCATTCTCTGTCCATATGTCCAGTCACGGGGGGGGGGTACGCGTGGTATACCACCCCAAGCCGAAATCCTGAGACCGTCGTCCCTGGAAGCAATCGCAATTAATTGACAAAAATGGGGCATTTTCATTTGTTTTAGTAAACACACGCGACTTTCTCACAATGCAACTACTGCTGGTGAACAACAAACAGAAACAGCAAACAAAAATGGAAACGGATACGGAAGGACAGAGGGAACGAAGCACAAAAATGCAATGGCCGATTGGGGGGAATAAAAATGAAAAAAGGAGAGGAGGGGGACGAACAAAGGCAATCAAATGAAATGATCTTTTGCGAATTATTTGTACTTTATATTTACAATTATTCAAAAAAGAATAAAACTGAATAATGTGAATGTAACAGCGAAGACCGTTGCCGATCTCCCCCAATCTCATTAGCCTTGTCGTGGCTAATGGGCTATTATTAGTCGGGTCGTGGACCGAGTATCAGGGGTGGGGCCGCGATGCGATCCGCGACGCACGATCCGCGGCCTTTTTTTCGCGTATCGCGACCGCGGGATTTTTTCGTCCGCGCCCCACCCCTGCCGAGTATACATAGATAGCATGGAGAAGATGTTGCGAGACGGAGAAAGAGTTGAAGAGAATGCAACAATACTGTCATAAGAAAAAAATTACCAAAAGAACAGGAAAATGATCAAATTAATTCAACTTGAAGAGGTTCAATCACGTTGAACACTAAAAGCATTCACAAAGTAACACAAAAAGAATTTTTAGTTTCATAAAAAATTTTTCAACCCCCTAGGAATTTCTTCCGATTCAAGCCATTTCAGAGTTTTAGATCACAGAAAGAGTGATCTGATTATTTCGGTGTAAATACATTTTTGATCAGCACCAAAAGATATTCCACAAAAGGGGAAACTCCGTTTAATAAGCAGCATTCGAAAGACACTAATTTTGAAAAATTTTATTCAAATAGCAAAAAGCCAATAAAAATGATTAGTGATTAATAAATATATTTTTCTCTCCACAAAACTAAGCCTAATTTACTTTTCCGGTCTTTTTCAAAAAATAATTTTCGGACTAAGGTGCTTACAAGGGAACCTCGCGAGCTGTAACTCGGAAAATGCATGGACCCGGCCCAGGAGTCCGGAAATAATCATGAAATTGTCCCCGACTCAAGTGGCAAACCAAATTGAACAAAGGAATAAATCAATTTGGCACACAGACTTACACAAAGGAAGAGAGAGAGAGAAAAAGCCGTGATGCTCTGCTAAACGAACAAAATTATTATATATTTTTAATATGATCATCATCACCTACGGCATTCCAATGCCACACCCCCACCAAAATAACAAAATTATTGAAATTTTAAATCCAAAAATGATCCAAATTTATGTATGACGGCGACATGAACGCTGACGGTGCCGCTGGTTATCTGCCAAAACAGCAGCAGCAGGAAACAACAAGTTGTTGTTGGTCAGCCACAACAAAAGCAGCATCAGCAATTGTTGCCGCTTCTGCTGCTGTCCAACAAAAAAGAAATGTGTGTATTTGGTGATGGGAAAAAAGGAGAAAATATTCAAAAAAAAAATTAAATAAAATATTTGGGAAAGTTTTCTTGGCTCAGTTTACGGCACAACAACAGTACGAGGTTTGGCAACTGTATTACTCCCAAATTGGTGTCCAACAGCATCAAAAACAACAACAACACCCTCCGACACTGTCACCATTTTTAAGCCATTCAATTCAGGTTTTTTGGGAAAGCAAATGGAAATTTGTTTATGACAATGCCAAAATTGGCCAAAACATGCCCTTGGGGAACGCTATACTCTCAAAATATGTAAAAATGGAATAAAGGAGCCTAAAGGGACAGAATATTCAAAACACAAAGACTTTCCATAATAGAAAGTTGTATTTTGGGAAAATCAGTTATTTTGTGCCAAAGATTATTGTCCCTTTCCCGAAAAACTTCTTCCATTAGTCAATGGCCATCCCCAGCCGTCGTCGCTGGTGCCCTCCTCCTCCTGGTAAAAAGACGATTCGTTTCAGGCCATTTCGTTTTTACCCCGATTCGTTTTTTTAACCCTTTTTTGCGTTGGAGCGCAGACAGCGGTAGGTTAGACAGTCCTTATGCTTATAACACGCAAAAAACGAATAGGGGAAAAAACGAAATGGCCTGAAACGAATGGTCCGTCGTCCCTCCTCCTCCTCCTCCTCGTCGCTTGCCATGCTGCATCAATCGCATCACTAAATTGTAGGTTCAACACCAATAGCAACAATTGGCACAACATTGCGACACAAGTGTAGCTGCCGCGTGGCCGATGGTAGTGACGTTCGAGAGTCTCGGTCTCATGTCTCGACTCGAGAAAAGTCTCGGGGTCAAGTCTCGGGAAGTTTTCGTTCTCGAACAGTCACTAGCCGATGGTGGTCAGGTCAATCCGAGCGGCAACTGCAGCGCGGGTTTGGCCGCTGCCTCGCTGGGGTTGTGCAGCAGCAGCACCAGCAATAATATTTGCAACAACTGCTTGCTCAGCAACAACACCACCAACATCGACAGCAGCAGACCATTGGTGCGCGGTGGTGCCGCAAATGTTGGCACACGGATTCTGCTGCTGGCAATCCGTTCATGGGGCAGCAGCAGCATTTTCCAACAAAATGTATGATGAATGAATGACGCCTGTTCTTATTGGGGCGTGCTCATTTAAGCAAAGATGATGACCACCAAGAAGGGAACAGCAGGCAACGCCATTCACTCGGTTTAATCAATGTGGGCCTTCCTTTCAGCGGTGAATGAATGGCTGTCCGGACAATCCGTCAGTGAAGGGCAATCTGTCATTGGTAAATCCGCCAATGAAACATTGTCCTTTGACACAGATTTTCCACTAGCGGATTGTCCACTGGGGTCAGGGTCGTTTCGGCGCCCACGTTTCGGCGCCAGATTGACCAACCTATAAAAAGTTACAACTTGAAGAACGCAAAAAAGTCAGAATTCTTATAAATTTTTATTCATAACTTTTTTTACAAGTAAGTTTTTTTATTTTATAGGGTTAATCTTAATAGAGCTTCTGAGGAGTTTTCGAAAGACACTAAGTTATAAAGAATTCGGTTGCCTAAGAAAAAGTTATGACGTCCTAAAGTTGGCCCTGTCCACTGACGGATTGTCCGGGAGGGAGCCAATGATATGGTATAGGCAGGGGGGGGGGTGTCAGTGGATAAGTGGCATCAGAAATTATCCACAAATAAGCGATAGAGACAATAATTAAATTTGGATTTGGCTGTTGTGCTTTGGTGGATTCATTCTCTTTTTATTGAACACCAAAACCGTTATTTTTGAGATTGATGTTCGACTCAATGCAACAGAGAATCAAAATGACTTTTCGCACAAAGCTTTGACCGGAGCGTCGGCCATTGAATTGAATTTGTTGGCGAAGAGTTTTGTAATTTCATTTGCGTCAATTCATCGAGTCATCGAGCAGACACTTCCAATACGCTTCAGGTTTTAGCTTTATAAAGTTACAAAACAATTGGGAAGGAGAGAGAAAGAGAGAGAGAGTCCCACAGGTCGGAGCTTTGATTCGGGGATAAAGATGATATTTCAGGGTCCAGTGTTTGGAGAGGAGCCAGAACAGGGTTTCCGCAATTAAACCATTTTTTACCCAGTTCCTGGTACTGTTCATTTTACTCGGTCAAGTACTTTTCAAGTACTTTCGACAAGTCGAGACTATTGAGTCGGGATTTCTGTTTGGAGTTGAGGCGAGATTGTCTTTTTTGGCTGGGTGAAATGTTTCGAGTCGAGTTTTATCCTCACATTAAATTCAGCGCTATTAAAAGTGGTAAAACATGTAAAAGATCGCTTATTTATTACTGTTTATTTTTTACAATTAATTAACAACCCCTTTAAATTTTTACTAGTAATTGTGTCGGAATTAATCACCGTACCTAAATTGTTTTCAGCCTTTCTTCAAAGATTTCTCCAAAATCCTCAACAATATTAGATATTTTGGACAAAATTCTGTTAGAATGTTTTCCTCAATATCAATTTAAAATATTGTTTTATTAACACGAATGTTTTAGAAATGCATAACAAGAGAAACTGAGAAAAAGAATGGGAAACTTTTTTTTCTTATAAATGGCGCTCAAACGAATACGCTTGATCATTTGTTCATTACTTAGGATTTTTTTTTTTGCCTTGCTCATATTTTATTTTATTAATAAAAAAAGATGGCTCTAGCAGTTTACGCGTCCAATCAAAAGTTTAAACGTCTAATCACAGTCTACGCATCAAATCAAAATAAATCCTGACAAGGGTTCGATAGTACACTTTTTATTCATGTTATTTATTTTTTCACCATAGCTGGCGTTAATGAAAAATGTTCTTTGTCATCTTCACAACATAAACCCTGAATTTTTAGTTGTATCAATAGTTTATTTTGATAGGACGTGTAAACTGCGGATATAGTATAGTTCAGGTCCCGGTCCAAAAGTTAATAAAAATGGTCTCATTCATTCTCAAATGATCTCTAATCACCATAAAAAATAGTCGCGAGGTGCGGAAATTCCAAAAAACCGGTTTTTGACGCGGTCAAAAATTTCAAAAAAAGACATGATTTGCGCATCTTCTCAACGTTTTATTTCATACGAGGGCGAGGAAAATTTATTAAATGGCGTTATTAACTTTTGGTCTTCATACGTCACAGTTAATGTGCACCAAAAATATGTATATAAATAAGGGGCCTTGTTAGTTCTACTCATTAGCCAAATGGAACATGCATATAATCTGATAAAATTGGGAGAAACTGTGGTTAAAAATCCCACAACCGCAATCGATTGGTGCAAAGAACACGGCTTACTTCCCAAAGAACGACAATGCCGTCGTTGTCGTGTTCCAATGTCAATACGAACTGATAAAGGACTGGGATTGTTTCGGTGTCGACGTTGTGAGGGCCCTGCTCACGCAGTAGCAGAAGCAACATGGTTCGACGGTGTTAGCAGCGTGGAGATGGTACAAAAAGGACTCTTGCTCACCTACGCTTTTTCGGTTGGTTTGTCCTACGATCTTGCAGTTCGAGAAACAACTATAATCGAAACTGGACAAATGACTTCACGAAACACCGTCAGTAACTGGTATTCTTACTGTCGGTGAGTTGAAAAAAATTTTTTTTTGTGCGCTTGGCCAAAGTACCGCACACTCGACTACGGCGGCCAGTAGGTGGGGCGCCGCTCGCTCGCTCCGGGTTGCTCGCGCCTGATGTCGGGCCTTCGGCCCGACATTAACCAGGCGCTCGCAACCCTCCGCTCGCTCGGGCGCCCCACTACTTGCTCCGTCTTCGCATGCTCACTATTGGCGGGCCGCTCCGCGGCCTCTAGATACCCCTAATTTGTATTTGGCCATCTTTTGCCATTAACCTTCCAGAGAAGTGTGTACGATTGCTTTGGATGGAATGTATGAGGAGGCTGGTCCAATTGGTGGACCGGGCCATGTGATTGAAATCGATGAAATGAAACTGGGACGCCGGAAATATGAGAGAGGCCGAGTTGTTGAGGGAAGTTGGATACTAGGAATCATTGACATAACAACGGACGAAATACGCTTGGAGATATGTCCAGATAACAAACGGGACCAACATACTCTTCTTTCTTTAATCCAAAAGCATGTGGCTACTGATAGCACTGTCTTCACCGACTGTTGGAAGGGCTACAATAACTTGACAGAAAACGGATTTGAACATTTGTGTGTGAACCATAGCTATGAGTTTGTAACGGAGGATGGGGTCAACACCAACAAAATCGAAAGTCAATGGCGTCCATTACGACAGCGTTTAGCAAGAGGCGGGATTCAGAAAGAAAAATTAGCTGATCACTTGTGCGAATTTTTGTGGCGTCGTGACACGAAACTAAAGGGACTCGATGGTTTTAATAATTTGATTACACATATTAGCGAACAATTTCCCGGAAAATAATTTTTTCCTATATGGTTAGACATTCGGAAAGTTAAAATAAATGTGTTGACATTAATTCCAAGCTATTTGGCACCATTTAAAAAAAATAATCAAATTTTGAAGGTTTTGTAGTCGTATTTTGAAATTTTTGACTGCTTCAAAAACCGGTTTTTTGGAATTTCCGCATCTCGGGACTATTTTTTATGGTGATTAGAGATCATTTGAGAATGAATGAGACCATTTTTATTAACTTTTGGAGCGGGACCTGAACTATACTACACCCTAAACTGCAGTAGAGCTAAAAATATTCCTATTTTCGGACCTTTATTTTTGGCCAATTTTTTTTTTGAATTTTAGCTTAAGTTATTTGTGCCATCTCTATGGAATCTTTAATACCAATCATCAATAAACTTCAAGGTTTACTTTGTTACAGACATATATTTGTTTTTAATATTCAGATGTTTTTGCGACAGCTGGGTACAAGGAATCGGAAGTACAATTACCACAGATAGTCGTTGTTGGGTCGCAGGTTTTTTTTTTAGAGGAAGTATAAAAGTTATTTTCATTTAATGTAGTTAATACTTTTTTGACAGAGTGCTGGGGAAAGCTCGGTTCTGGAGGGAATCGTCGGAAGGGACTTCTTACCTCGCGGTATTGGCATTGTGACTCGTCGTCCGCTTGTCCTCCATCTTCACTACTGTCCAGTCGCCGACCCTTTACGCGTGCAGAAAAGAGGTCTAATGAATTCAGGCATTATTTTGCGTCTTAATTCTGAAAAGTTAAAGCGCCTACTCACGAGGATTGGGCTCTATTTGGACATCGGCCGGACGAAGTTTATGCCGACTTTCAGGTGTTTGAAATCAGTTTTTGCATAAATGTCTGGTTTTCAGCAAGTTCGGGAAGAAATTGAGAAGGAAACAAAACGGATGACTGGGTCCAACAAGTGCATTTCGTCTGTACCCATCACTTTGACAATTTTTTCGTCTCGCGCGGTTAATTTGTCATTGATCGTTTTGCCCGGCATCATTAAAGTGCCCGTTGGAGACCAGCCAGCGGACATCGAAGTTTAGAATCCATTAAAACAAGTTCCATTTTTAATTTTAGGCTTTCGTCTATGCAATTATTCGCCACTACATCAACAACCCGAATTCCATTATTCTCGCAGTGACTCCAGCAAACCAAGACTTCGCCACGTCAGAACCGCTCAAATTGGCCAGAGAAGTGGATAGGGAAGGTGAGCAAAGTCAGCCGAATAATAAAAAAAACATTAAATGGAAAGGGAATCGGACGCTTGTGGTGCTTACTAAATTGGACTTGATGGACAACGGCACTGACGCGATGGACGTGCTCACCGGCAAATTGGTGCCTGTCAGACTTGGAATAATTGGAATGTAATTAATGCTTCCTTATACCATTTCAACATTGAACAGTGGTTTTCAGTGTCAACAGATCTCAGGCGGACATTATGGCGAACAAATCAATCGAGGAATGTCTGAAAGACGAGGTGAAATTCTTGCGCAAGAAATACCCGACTCTGGCTTCAATCAATGGCATCCAATACTTGATAAAGACATTGAACAGACTTTTAATGATACCTTTGCCGAATTTATCCATTGATCCATTGCTTTTCCTTGCGATCCCTTTCTCCAGCATCACATTCGCGAATGTCTTCCCGACCTCAAACTTCGCGTCAGCACAATGACGGTCCAATATCAGACGATTCTGCCCAATTACGGAGAGCCGGTGATGGACAAGAATCGAACACTTCTTCAGATTATCACGCATTTTGCCAATGCGTACAATGCCACCATTGAGGGGACTTCGCAAAACACCGAAACCACTGAACTGTATGTGGGAAAACTCGCTTCTAATGCATTTTACGAGTCTAATCAATTGACCATTCTTAGTTTCTTAAGCCGTAACTTCCTTCTTGGTTAATCAATTCCCACAATATTGTATCAATCGAAGGCTTATAGAACTTTAACCACAATTTAGAATATCTGCAAAATAAACATTATTAAAAAAACAACTTAATTCCCGTTTTTCCCCTTTAACTTTTTTTGACCCTAATTTTTCGATATTCATGTACTCGTACATTCTTGAGACCTTAAGCTTACGAATGATACCAAGATGTAGGAATTGATTAACCAAGAAGTTCATGAAACCAAGGATGGTTAGTTCATTGGACTCATAAAATGCAGTAGAGCCGAAAATATTTGCCTTAATAAGTTTTGCCGTAATTTTGCCTTTCTTTGTTCAGTTGTGGCGGTGCACGGATTCTTAACATTTTCTACAATACATTCAGCCAAGCTCTTGAGAAGCTGAATCCCATCGAGAATCTAAGCGCTTACGACATTTTGACAGCGATCAAAAATTCGGAAGTAGTTTTTTATTATTAAAATGATAATGCTAATGTTTTGCCAGGGTGTTAAACCTGACCTTATCGTGTCGAAAGGGGCCTTTGAGTTATTGGTAAAGCGTCAAATTCAGCGGTTGGAAGAGCCGAGTTTGGAATGTGTTAATTTGGTCTACGAAGAGATGCTGAGGATCGTCCAACATTGTCTCTTCGAAATTCAGGTTAATATTATTACAGCTAGAAACATTAACAATGTTTAATTTAGCAAGAAATGCAAAGATTTCCTCGTTTGTACGAGAAGATACGCAAAGTCATTTCCACCATGTTAAGCAATCGTTTGGCAACGACCAAAGAGTAAGCGTGTCATCACTTTGGGAAAAACAAGTTGGGCCAAAAAAATTCGGGTAGAAATGTATTCCGTACTTTAAGTCTCCCAAAATAATGGAGTTAGCCTTCATAAACACCAAACATCCCGAATTTGACTCTGCAACGATCGTAAACGAAGCCACGAACCCTAACAACAGCCGGGCATTGCTCCAAATCATGAATAGTAAGGAGAGAGCGGAGTTGTCAATGCGGGAGAAGAAGGACTGTGCAATCATTGGTCAGTCAGGGCATCTAAGAAAAATAGGAGGAAAAGGGAGAGTCAGACACAGACCGAGCTTACAATTTTGTATTTAAGAGCGTCTTATGGAGGTATACTTCAAGATCGTCAAGAAAACCATTCAAGACACGGTGATAATGACTGGAAATCCTTTACAAATTTATTTTAAAGGTGCCCAAGGCGATAATGAACTGGCTGGTCAACTACATTAGAGTATGCTATTTTAATTGATTCTCTATTCAGTATGCTTGATTAAGGAAAATTTGCAAACCGACTTGGCCTTGTTGTATAACGAAAAAGACATGGAGATACTTTTGACGGAGAGTGACGAGGTCAAACACTAAGAAAATTTCCAACTTCATATATAGTTTATTCTTTAAGATGGTGAGGAAACGCGCAGAGTCGGCGACTATGTTGGAAGTTCGTAATCTGTTCATTGCACTGCATTTGTGAACGTTTTTTATACTTAATTTCATGCATTTGAATCGAGATTTTGGGCAAAAAAAATGAATTGAAAAATTTTGGTTTTCGACTTTTTGTTCAAATTCGGGTTCGTAATGTGTCAAAATGGATGGTCGGATTCGTGATCAGCGATCATGATAACCTAAAAATTTTTTTGTTATGAATCGCAAAAAAAAATTTTGTGGGGCCTAAAGTGCATAAGAGCCCGCTTCTCCTGCTAATCCCGGTAAATTTCCACTTTTCAGGCTTTGAACGAGGCCAGCAACGTGATAAGTGAAATCCGCGAGACTAATATTTGGTAAGACGGAAACTCAAATTTTCTGACAAATTTAATTTGTATAAAACAAACAGCTTTTATTTGTCGTTTTTGTTGTAAGCTCATGCAAAAAAATAAAGTGACTACAAAAGTTCATGTGCAATTTGTCCGCTTTGTGTCTATCATTTCTTTTCTGCATGCCAAATGCGCCGTTTTCAATGCGTCTATTAAATTTTTCAAATGAAGCGCCAATTCCCGAACTAAATATCTAATTCACTGTTTAACTTGTTTTTTGCGTTCATCAACCGACCGTGCTTCTCGTCGAGCAGTTCGATTTTGACTGCTGTTGTTCCCGTCTCTCCATGGTTGATTCTGCTCTGTTCCCTCCTTTTGAGTGTCATTCGATACTCATAATTCCCGGTTTCCATCCTCTGCAGTGGCGCGCTGTCGATTGGTCCCATGTCGATTCGTCCCCGTGTCGATATTCGTCCCCCAAGCCAAAAATTTTTTTAAGCAGCAAACTTAAAGAAAAACCTAAAATTTTCACAAAATTTTTGATTTTTTTTATCATTTTTTTGGGGGTTTTTTTAAAAAAATTTTGCGAAAATTTTAGGTTTTTCTTTAAGTTTGCTGCTTAAAAAAATTCCCAGTAATTTTTATTGAAAAATCTCGAGACTTAGAAATTTTTTAAAAATTTGGGGACGAATCGACTATTTTGGCTTGGGGGACGAATCGACACGGGGACCAATCGACGGGCAGCGCTCTGCAGTTGCCGGTGGGGGTCATTTGAGTCGGGCCGTTTGAGTCGGGGGGGGGGGGGGGGGGGGTTGAGTCGAGGCCGTTTGAGTCGGACTGCCACATAAAGTATATCGGGGTTGAAAAAACATAAAAATTTAAGAAAAAAAATTTAATTTTTATTTTTTTCTCTCAGATTTTTTAAAGTTATCGTGTAAAGCTATAGTAAACGAAAAATAAATATACAAAAAAGTTATTTCAATGGTATAGGCTTTATGTTAAGGTAGCAGGGGAGTGGGGCTTTGCCGGGACAGGAAAACTCGGGGCCCGTGTCGGGGAGGCCGCCGGAACTTTTTGAAGTTTCTCATCTGTTTTTTCTCAGAACCCCCTTTCTTATTAGTCCCGGGTCCCGACAGGCCCCAAATTTCGGGACTTAAAAGTATAGGGAATCTATTTTTGATCTTTTTATATTCTAAATTCTAAACAAAAAAACTTAGCAATTTTCTGAATTTTTTTGTTTCGAAATTGAGTAGCAATAACCAATTATGAACAAATCAAACATAATGAAGCGTGGATTTAGCAAAGGCACACCAAAATGATCACAATTTAATAAATTGTTATCCTATTGATCCCGATGTTTTTCTCGATGATGTTCTTCAAGTGTATGGTATGGTAGGGAGCCTAAAGGGACAGAATATTCAAAACACAAAGACTTTCCATAATAGAAAGTTGTATTTTGGGAAAATCAGTTATTTTGTGCCAAAGATTATTGTCCCTTTCCCGAAAAACTTCTTCCATTAGTCAATGGCCATCCCCAGCCGTCGTCGCTGGTGCCCTCCTCCTCCTGGTAAAAAGACGATTCGTTTCAGGCCATTTCATTTTTACCCCGGTTCGTTTTTTTAACCCTTTTTTGCGTTGGAGCGCAGACAGCGGTAGGTTAGACAGTCCTTATGCTTGTAACACGCAAAAAACGAATAGGAGAAAAAACGAAATGGCCTGAAACGAATGGTCCGTCGTTCCTCCTCCTCCTCCTCGTCGCTTGCCATGCTGCATCAATCGCATCACTAAATTGTAGGTTCAACACCAATAGCAACAATTGGCACAACATTGCGACACAAGTGTAGCTGCCGCGTGGCCGATGGTAGTGACGTTCGAGAGTCTCGGTCTCATGTCTCGACTCGAGAAAAGTCTCGGGGTCAAGTCTCGGGAAGTTTTCGTTCTCGAACAGTCACTAGCCGATGGTGGTCAGGTCAATCCGAGCGGCAACTGCAGCGCGGGTTTGGCCGCTGCCTCGCTGGGGTTGTGCAGCAGCAGCACCAGCAATAATATTTGCAACAACTGCTTGCTCAGCAACAACACCACCAACATCGACAGCAGCAGACCATTGGTGCGCGGTGGTGCCGCAAATGTTGGCACACGGATTCTGCTGCTGGCAATCCGTTCATGGGGCAGCAGCAGCATTTTCCAACAAAATGTATGATGAATGAATGACGCCTGTTCTTATTGGGGCGTGCTCATTTAAGCAAAGATGATGACCACCAAGAAGGGAACAGCAGGCAACGCCATTCACTCGGTTTAATCAATGTGGGCCTTCCTTTCAGCGGTGAATGAATGGCTGTCCGGACAATCCGTCAGTGAAGGGCAATCTGTCATTGGTAAATCCGCCAATGAAACATTGTCCTTTGACACAGATTTTCCACTAGCGGATTGTCCACTGGGGTCAGGGTCGTTTCGGCGCCCACGTTTCGGCGCCAGATTGACCAACCTATAAAAAGTTACAACTTGAAGAACGCAAAAAAGTCAGAATTCTTATAAATTTTTATTCATAACTTTTTTTACAAGTAAGTTTTTTTATTTTATAGGGTTAATCTTAATAGAGCTTCTGAGGAGTTTTCGAAAGACACTAAGTTATAAAGAATTCGGTTGCCTAAGAAAAAAGTTATGACGTCCTAAAGTTGGCCCTGTCCACTGACGGATTGTCCGGGAGCCAATGATATGGTACAGGCAGGGGGGGGGGTGTCAGTGGATAAGTGGCATCAGAAATTAAAAATTATCCACAGATAAGCGATAGAGACAATAATTAAATTTGGATTTGGCTGTTGTGCTTTGGTGGATTCATTCTCTTTTTATTGAACACCAAAACCGTTATTTTTGAGATTGATGTTCGACTCAATGCAACAGAGAATCAAAATGACTTTTCGCACAAAGCTTTGACCGGAGCGTCGGCCATTGAATTGAATTTGTTGGCGAAAAGTTTTGTACTTTCATTTGCGTCAATTCATCGAGTCATCGAGCAGACACTTCCAATACGCTTCAGGTTTTAGCTTTATAAAGTTACAAAACAATTGGGAAGGAGAGAGAAAGAGAGAGAGAGAGTCCCACAGGTCGGAGCTTTGATTCGGGAACAAAGATGATATTTCAGGGTCCAGAGTTTGGAGAGGAGCCAGAACAGGGTTTCCGCAATTAAACCATTTTTTACCCAGTTCCTGGTACTGTTCATTTTACTCGGTCAAGTACTTTTCAAGTACTTTCGACAAGTCGAGACTATTGAGTCGGGATTTCTGTTTGGAGTTGAGGCGAGATTGTCTTTTTTGGCTGGGTGAAATGTTTCGAGTCGAGTTTTATCCTCACATTAAATTCAGCGCTATTAAAAGTGGTAAAACATGTAAAAGATCGCTTATTTATTACTGTTTATTTTTTACAATTAATTAACAACCCCTTTAAATTTTTACTAGTAAATGTGTCGGAATTAATCACCGTACCTAAATTGTTTTCAGCCTTTCTTCAAAGATTTCTCCAAAATCCTCAACAATATTAGATATTTTGGACAAAATTCTGTTAGAATGTTTTCCTCAATATCAATTTAAAATATTGTTTTATTAACACGAATGTTTTAGAAAATGCATAACAAGAGAAACTGAGAAAAAGAATGGGAAACTTTTTTTTCTTATAAATGGCGCTCAAACGAATACGCTTGATCATTTGTTCATTACTTAGGATTTTTTTTTTGCCTTGCTCATATTTTATTTTATTAATAAAAAAAGATGGCTCTAGCAGTTTACGCGTCCAATCAAAAGTTTAAACGTCTAATCACAGTCTACGCATCCAATCAAAATAAATCCTGACAAGGGTTCGATAGTACACTTTTTATTCATGTTATTTATTTTTTCACCATAGCTGGCGTTCAATGAGAGATGTTCTTTGTCATCTTCACAACATAAACCCTGAATTTTTAGTTGTATCAATAGTTTATTTTGATAGGACGTGTAAACTGCAGTAGAGCCAAAAATATTCCTATGTTCGGACCTTTATTTTTGGCCAATTCGTTTTTGCTAAAGATATATTAAAGCCATTTTTTTTAGCTATAATCGTATAGAATTATCTTGAGTATTAAATTTTGGATGGCTGCCAGATTCGAGACAATTTGGAGGGATCTGCTGCCCGGCCTGGAATCCATCTATCGGACGCAGGAAAAGATGGCACCTCAGCGCTACATGGAATATTACACGTCTGTTTATAGGCAACATTTGGAAGTCCAAAATTGTTCTTTTTTTTAGTCTGGTGTTCAACTATTGCACAAATCAGCAAAGTGACTTCCCACAGGAAACGGTGAACAACCGGGCACGCCGCGGGATTCGTTCGAATGGGCCGCCGGGCGCTGAATTCGTTGGTGAAGAATTATACCTGCGTTTGCGTCAGTTTATCGAGCAGTACACTTCCAATGTGCTTCAGGTTTAGTTATTCTGTCTTGCTTTTATCTCCACATTTTTGCTTTAGGAATGCCAGCGACTTAACGGCGACTCATTGTTGGATTACTACACACAGCAGTGGACTAAATTCCAGTTCTCATCCACCGTGGTCAATGGCATTTTCTCATATCTGAACCGACATTGGATCAGGCGTAACATTGACGAAGCGGTTCGTCCTGGCATATTGGAGGTGTACAATGTAAGATGGTCATCAGTCTGACCCAATGTTTGAAAATTTATCACTTCAGTTGGCCGTCTCTATCTGGAAATCGGTTATCTTTGACGAACTTCACCACAACATCACTTCCGCCGCGCTTGCGCTTGTTGAGAAGGACCGAAACGGAGAACGCATCACCACCCGACTGATCAGCGGAGTGGTCGCCTCTTACAGTTAGGACCTTTTTGGATCTCTTTTTGTTCGGAATATTAATTTGCATTCATTTTGTACAGTTGAACTTGGCATCAACGAACACGAACCGGCCGTCGACGCTGGTGGAGCGGCCGCTCAACAACAGCAATTGGCGGTTCATCGTCCAAGCGTCAAATACCATGTGTACCGCAACTATTTTGAGCAGCGCTTTCTTGAGGTATATGCCATATGGCATCCCTATTCATTTCTCTGATACTTTATCCCCTCAAAACAGGACACGCGCAACTTCTACACGACAGAGTCAAACAAATTCCTTCAGTCGCACAGTTCCAGTGTGACGGACTATATGATCAAGGTGGGTTGGGCAAAAGGATTGTCCATTGTTTTTTTTAATTGGCTGGTTTAACAGGAAAGTACCTTGTACCCTTCCGTTGAACTAAAAATCAAAAAGCTATTCAAATTTCGTTTTAGTTTTTGGCTTTATTATTTATTGAATTTTTCTAAAAAAGCGGCAAGAATTATTTTTTCTGCAGGTTGAGGAACGTCTTGGTGAAGAACGCGACCGGTGCCAAATTTATCTGGACAATACGACGACGGACTCGCTGATGGAGGCATGTGATACTTCGCTTATCAAGCAGCATCTCGAGCTGTTCCACGACAATTTTGAGGCAATAAAAAAGATTTTTTCGGTTTCTAACCTTCTTTTTAGGCTTTGCTCACCCGCCATCAGAATGACCATCTTGGGAGAATGGTAAGACATTTTTATAGGTTTTTGCTTGGCTAAGGGTTGATACCATTATGACTATTAAATTAAAACCTCAATCCCATTTTATTTTACAATTTCAGTATACGCTTTGTTCTCGAGTGACCAATGGACTGGCAAAGCTCAAAGAAATTCTTGAAGAGTATGTGGAACGGGAAGGCAAAGCAGCGATTGAGCAGATTGCACGGAAGGCTTTTAACGATCCCAAGCAGTACATTGCTTGCATTCTGCAAAAGTGAGTGACTTGGCCTGATATTTTGGCGAGAAAATGTTTCCGCATTTTAGGTATGAACTTTACAACAAATTGGTCACCAATGCCTTCAAAACGGACCATGGCTTTGTCCAGGCTATGGATTGCGCTTTCCGTAAATTCATCAATAACAACGAATCACTGTGATGGCGCGAAGCGCATCCAAGTCGCCGCACCTGTTAGTGCTCTACTGTGACCAGCTGTTGCGCAAAAGTGCACGGAATATGGAGGACGAGAAGATGGACGAGAACCTTGAACAAGTGGTGGGTTTTTTGCTCCGATAGTTTCGACAAAGATGTTATCACGTGAACTTACTTTTTCACAGATGACCGTCTTCAAATACATCGACGACAAGGACATGTTTCAAGCATTCTTCCACAAGTGTTTGTGCAAGCGTCTCGTGTTCGACACGTCAGCCAGCGAAGAGTCGGAGCGCTGCATGATCGCCAAACTGAAGCACATGTGCGGCTTTGAATACACATCAAAACTGGAGCGACTGTTGACCGATGTTGCACTGAGCAGGGACCACTCGGAGCAGTTTAAACAGGTAGACAAAGAAACTCAAACAAAAAATCAAGTAAACTATCGCAAAAACATTTTTTCTGTTTTCAGCTGCCAAGGACATCCAACGTGGACTTTTCCGTCATTGTCGTCATGTCAAATGTGTGGCCGCTGCAGCAGCCTACAAAGTTCGAAATTCCACGCCCTTTGCTGGACTGCATCGACTGTGAGTTGTTTTGTTTGGGTTTTTGCGTCGGTCCAAGTAAACCCATTGGGACCAAAACTATCTCACAAATCGATGTGAGGTGAACATCTTGTTTGCAGCATACACACAATACTACACGAACCGTTTCAATGGACGTAAGCTGACCTGGGCCTTGCAAATGTCCCGCGGTGAACTTATCACTACGCCGACCACCTTTCCGACGAAATATACTTTTTCCGTAAGTTTTGAATATCACTTTTGACTGTGACAACATTGAATTTTTTCCAATATTTCCTTTTCTTTTACAGTGCAACACGCAACAAATTGCAATTCTGATGCAATTCAACACTCGAGACACGTACACATTCGGCGAACTGCAACTTGCGCTTGGCGCCGACTTTCCTCGTGATCAACTGTGCGCCGTTATCCAATCTCTTGTCAAGACCAATCTGCTAAAGCTGACCAATTCCGATGGATGCGAGCTGGCCGAGACAAGCGCTGACAACGACAAGCAAGAGTTGATATTCAACTCGGACTTTCAGAAGTGAGTTCCTGCATTATCAATTTTGGATTTTATTATGGCTCGATAATATTTAAATAATTGGATCTATCTTCGAACCTGCTTTAGCCGCAAGCTGAAGGTGGATTTGATCCGTGCCATGTCCTCTGCCAAAGAGACCAAGAAGGAGAGTGAGGATGTGCAGAAGACGGTGGACGAGGACCGGAAATTGGTCATCCAGGTAGGACTGACTCATTTTATTGAGACTCATAAATGGATTAGAACTCATTTTCGACATTAACAAAAAAAAATATGGACTTTTATTCGTTAAGGCAGCAATCGTTCGGATTATGAAAATGCGCAAAACATTGAAGCATCAGTTGTTAGTTGGAGAGGTTCTCAACCAATTGACAACGCGTTTCCAGCCAAAGGTAGGTTGGGGAGGGCATAAATTGTCAGAATCATTAAGTTCCAAAGTATCTTAAGGTGCCGATTATCAAGAAGTGCATCGACACGCTGATCGAGAAGGAGTATTTGAAGCGATCGGAGGAGGACCGCGATATGTACGAATATTTGGCATGATACTATTATTTTTTGGGTATGTGTCTCTCTTTGTCCTGCTTATTGTTTCGTTGTAATTGTATTATTGCTCACATCACACACATTAATAAATCCGATTTAAAACCAAAAAACAACATTTTTTGATTGTTTGGTGCCGTAGTCATAGTGAAGCTGGGCATCCCCTCCAATTTTGGGGTCGGGTTAATTCGGCGCTGCCCGCTGAGATGCGATACTTTTTTTTATTCTGACAATTGAAGCATAAATTGTACTTGAAACCTCGGCAAAGGTATAGTTTACTCGTTCCGAATTTTTTTTTTAATTCTAAATCAGTTTCAAGGGGTGTTTCGGCGCGCTGAGTACGAATCTGACCTCCATTTTGACCCATTTCGAACCCCGAATTCGAACATTTTTCGACAATTCAAACAATTTTTTGCTGTATGTATTGAGGCTGTTCAATAATATGAGTAAAGAAAATAGATTTTGATCACGCATTCACGGGCAGAACAACATAAACAAGTAAAACAAGTGATGAAATCCCGTGAAGAACATGTTGACAAGATTTAGTAACGCTAACCAGGCAACCAACCACCACACGACAAATAGCTAGCCTTTTTTCGCTAATAACAATAAGTTATGGACATTTTCGCTTTTTGCGAACAATTTCAAAATCTATTTTACTCATATTGTTGTAAGCCTCAATACACACAACAAAAATTGAAAAAAAAACATTTTTTTGAATTGTCGAAAAGTGTTCGAATTCGGGGTTCGAAACGGGTCAAAATGGAGGTCAGATTCGTCCTCAGCGCGTTGAAACACCCCTTGAAACTAATTTTCAGAATTTTTGAAGAAAAAAAAATCCGGGATGAGTAAACTATACCTTTGCTGAAACCTATATATAAGCTACGTCAGCCTTAAAGTCTATATTTTTTGCCCAAAATTTGGATTCAAAAGAATTTTATGGTTTATAACTTTTCGAAATATTGAAATTATTTCGTTCGCCATTGTGATAGAGGAATTTTGCTCTTGTTTTTAACGAAAGGATTGCCTAAAGTGCAAATTTTTCTCTATTTTCGGTTTTTAGTAAATATTTAAGGATTTTTGTGCCTAAAATTCCAGTCCTGCTGAGAACAAAAATAAAGTTTTTATAAAAATCCAAATTGCAAGTGTGACACTATGCGAAAAAAGAAGATCCAAACGCTCGGTTCCAAAACGGCCAGCGCCAAACCGTCCGCGCTAAACTGGCCGGCCAAAGTGACCCGGACCCACTTAGTAGCCTTTGTGATAAGATTAAAGCGAAGCTAAACAAGTCTGTTTCCAACTTAACTTTGTTCATTTACCTAAATTTATTTTTTAGATAAAAATATGGAAGCCATTTACGAAAAAAGCCAAAAAAATGCTAGACCAACCCAAAAAAAAATGGAAGAGAATTTGTACAACGTCAGAGTCTTAGATATAAAGGCGAAAATGGTGGAAAAAGAACTCAGACAAAAGTTAATTCATATGGCAAACGCATGGAAAAAGACAAGCAAAGACGAACGAAAACGACAATACGAGGAAATCGAAAAACTTTTTGAGAAGTACGAACTTGAAAAAAAATACTAAATATTCATACCCTTTACGTTTTCAATGAAAGAAAATGGAGCAAAATCCTAACAAAAAGTTTTAAGGGCCCACAATTTGTGTGATGAAAAGATCAAACTCGCTGAAGGCACTTACGAAATGGTGGACGCATTCATCCAAAAGTTGGACAAAGAGATGAAGATTTACAACGAATCCGTCAAATGCA
This sequence comes from Heterodera filipjevi, assembly GCA_039877585.1. Classification (NCBI taxonomy): domain Eukaryota; kingdom Metazoa; phylum Nematoda; class Chromadorea; order Rhabditida; family Heteroderidae; genus Heterodera; species Heterodera filipjevi. Next base: position 9,769,116 of record JBDPZO010000007.1, on the reverse strand, counting down.
CACAACGGACGAAGGCGCAATCGTCGGCCGGAACTTCAAGAGAAAACATTCCCGGTGAGAGAGGGCGGAGGGAATGGAAGACGATTTAAAAACATTGGAATACCACCAAATCCGTGGGAAGAAGAGACCGCACTCCGAATTTTAAAAGGAGTACGGTTATCTTTTTATTATCGTCTCATTGCTAGCTTTCTCTTTGCAGATGCGCAGCAGTCGTCCGCCGGCCGTCGGCGTGGCACTGCGCCCGCCGCTTCGATGTCAACGAAAAGGGGCGGAAACGCGGGACGGACGAGCGCAAAAGCAAAAGAGGCGGTGATGGGCAGCACAGCGAAAGGTGCAGTGAGAGGGGGGGGGGGGAAGAAAATTATCGCAAATTAGTGATGTTTAAGCGGAAAGTGGCGGTAGTGGCACCGGAGCGGACAGCAGCGAGACTCAACTCGTCATCGGCAAAGGGGACATGCCGATCGATCCGAACGAACCACGCTACTGTTTTTGTCAACAGGTGGACCGCCCGCTTTCACTAGGAGAAGGTGCTTTGAACAATGCTAAACATCAATTTGTCAGGTATCATTTGGCCATATGGTCTGCTGTGACAACAAAGACTGTCCCTTGGAATGGTTCCATTTCGACTGCGTCGGACTGAGAACGTCGCCGAAGGGCAAATGGTACTGCCCGAAATGCCGCGAGGACAAGGAATTGTCACGCCGCCACCCCCAAAAAACGCCAAAAGGTGGTGCTCGGGGCAAAGACATAACAGCGACGAGTGGCAGAGGATGAACTTAATTCGCGAACCCATTGGTTGCTCACCATTTATTTTATCCATTGTACAATACTTATATACCTTGTATTTGATTTAGAGGAACTAAAGAATATTTGTTTAGCCATTTTGCCAATTTTGCTTTCCCAGGATTTTGATCCCGCGAGGACTCTGTTTTAGTTTACTGCATCTTCCATAAAACATTATTCTCAAGGGTCCCATACTTTATGCACAAAAAACGGTAGAAATTATATTTATTTCAACAGGCATGGCATAAATAAACAAAAAAAAACGGTTGAAAATGAGTTGTCTTTCTGATATCAAAGAAAAGAAACAATAAACGATCGGATGAATTCCAACAAAATGAAGAGGCAATGGGTCACCAAAAAGGCGAAAGTAGTGGAACCGAAATCGGCAACGAACTGCCAAAGGATGTCAAGCATCAAAGTACCAGAACGGACCAAATGTTCGTTGAGGCCACAGACGAGAAAAAAATTAGTCATCAGCGAATCTCGCGCATTGAACTCGAAGTCATTTGAAAACGGAAGGCGCAAGAAAAATTGGCTAATGATGAACACAGGAAGAAAAGTCAGAGCAACAAAACGAACAAAGTTAAAGCGGACGAGCAGACGCAACAAAACGCCAAACAAAGCAGTGATGTACAAACGGTGGCAGCGGAAATACGCACGGCATTGGCTCAGGCGTTGCTGCTGAATGAGGGACAGGACCATTCAAGGAAAAAATGCCCGATTTGCCCCTGTTGCCGTACTTTTGGTGTTATACCGTCATCATCATCAGACACGCTTCTTCCTTCGCTGCTCGTCGGCACCTTCCCCCAATCGATTTCCTCATGACTGTCTCTCTCCTCCTCGTAAAACCCATCGATGGCTGGCGCTTGTTTCTTCTCACCGCCGTGACCGGTTAAAATCTTCGACATTCTGTCATTGGCATTTTGAAGAATTTTCTGCCGACGTCGTTCACGCCTGTCCGTCAAAGTAGTGCTGGCGGGTCCAGAAGAGTTCTGCGCAACCAATGACATGTTCAGGCTTGATTAGCGCGCAGAGACAATCAGCTAAATGTACTTTTAGAAAAAAAGAAGCAAACAGAGAAAAAAAAAGAATTGTTCTTTCGGATACAAAATTTGGCTTTTTTTAGCGGCAAATAAAGCATTTGTTTATCGGAATAAAGATGACAGCGGTGAACAAAATCAGACAAAGTCGTTTAATCATAGGAGTGTGGTCGGACCGATTTGAGCGGGTCGAACAGCCGCGGGTCGCGCAAATACTTGGCATCCTTTACAAACACCGGCATATATCCTGCCTTGCGACTGGCTGCAATGGTGGCCAACAGAGTTTGGTACTGTTTTTTGCACAGTCCGGTCACGTGTTGATCATACACGCGCCCACTGAAGTTGGAGATGAACTGCTGGAGCAGTCGTCCATTTTTGTAGTCCAATTGGATGCCCAATTCGCACAACAGACATTTGCGATCGCTGCGTTCGAACGGGTTGAATTCCAACTGGATCGGTGCGTCAGGATCGGCGGGGAACAACTGCTTGCTCTGCTGTTCTGGCATTTGCCTCTCCCTCAGCAGATTGGTCCGCACCTCGCCAAAATCGAACTGAATTTCGGTGAAAAGAGCAACTATACCGTAAACAACCTTAGCATCCCTTTACCCTTAGTGTGTCACCATATTTGGCAACAGCGAATTTTTCTTCTTTGGGAACTCCTTTCATCTTTCGCAAAAAGCGACATTGAGTGAACAGAACGTGAGGTCTTGTTTTTAACATTTCTGAAAAAGAAAAACAGGCTTGTTTCTTTAATCTCAAAATTATTTCTGCGAATTTAATTTATCGCCAAAAGCAGTGGACAAAAACCCAATATTTATAATACAATGGAATAGCAAAGAAAGCAAAACAAAAAAATACACATGGTTTGGTGAGATTGAACGAGTGTAAACAAAAAGGTGACCAAAAAGTGAACTAAAAGGTTGAGGTGAAAAGCGGAAGATCAAAAATGGATGTAAAAGCAATGAGATGCAACTAAATCAGTAAGATGTTGATGATAGTCAAAAATGAATAGATTCAGTCAGAAAAGAGTATGATGACAAATTTATTGCACACAGAATGATTTGTCTGCTAAATGTTGTGTCTGTTTTCAATTCTTGCCACAACAGAGCGTCCATCGCGGAAAGTGACCCGGTACACCACATTGGCATTGTCGAAGAAGCCCGGTTTCAGCGAGACAACGATAAACTGAAAAAGAACGGGAGGTAGGAAGTTAGTGAACAAAAAGCCAACACAAAAAGGTGTACCTGACTCTCACAAAAGTGCTGTTTGATCATTTTCCCAATGTTTTCGGTGTGGGAAATGTCCAGCGCAGCATCTATCTCGTCAAGAACATAGAAGGGGGCCGGCTTGTACTTGAGCATGGCCAAAATCAGTGACAGAGCGACCAGCGAACGCTGTCCACCGGACAGTTCAATCAACGACTCCTTGTACTTGCCGTTGAATGCTACTTTCACCTCCAATCCGGCAAGACAATTTTCGGCACCGGACGGAGGGACAAGTTCAGAGGAAGCACCGGGTAACAGAGTGGAGAAAATGGAGCAGAAATCCTGAAAGGGAAATAAAATGATGCCATTTATTGTAAAAAAAATAAAATTCCAATTACTGACAGCCGTAATTTTTTTATGGGCGGCCAACAGTTCAGTGCGTTTCTTATCATCCAGCTGCTCAATGGCATCAAATAGCTGTTTCTTGTCCTTTTCCAGCTGTTGCCTTTTACTGATCAGTTCATTTAGCTGAAAAAACAAAATTCGAATAAAATTCCCTTTATTTAAATTAATGGTCCTTAAAGTCCACAAATTTTATGAAATTGGTCACCTCTCTCTCTGCCGTTGCCAACGATTCCATCGCTTTCGGATTCACCGTTCTCTGCAATTCTTTGGAGCGCGCTTTGCGCTCGTCGAACTCGCGCTTGCCCATCTCGTAGCTGTAATTGCGAAAGTCGTACGGTGTGCCCTCCACGCCAAACTGCTTCCGCTCCTCAGCTATCCAAGTGTGCACCTTCTCCAACTGTTGGACCCTTTTCTCGAATTCTCTTGCGTTTTTTGTCGCCTCCTCCCCGTCTCGTGTTTTCGACTCGAGTTTGGCTTCAAATTGACGAACGCGCTTCTTCAAATCCTCAATTTCAGCAGTTTTTGAACGAATTTGCTTCTCTTGCGAGCGTATTTCATTGTTGTACTTCTCCAATTCCTTTTGTGCCTTTTTTACTTTATCCTAATAAATAACGAATATTTGAATCAAATTAAGAAAGAAATGCCCTAACTCACTTTCATTTCCATTACAAATTCGTTGAATGTGGCAATTTCCGTGCCGCCTTCTTCAATTCTCTCCTTCATCTGCACAATTTCCTGTTCGTCCTGCTCAATTGAGTTTTCCAATGTGCTAATTTCTTTTCTGAATTCCTTTCTAATGAGTCTCATCTTCCCTCAATTTGCCCACCTCAGTCCGGCCAACGACTCTTTGATTCCCGAAAATGTGCCCTTCAACTGCTCCAACTCTCTTTGTGCATTTGCCAATTCATTTTGTGCCATTTTCCTCTCCTTTTCTTGGAATGCCCTTTCGTTGGTCTTTCGTTCTTCAAATTCTTTGACTCTTTTGGTCAGTTTTTCGATTTCTGGCTTCGCTGTTTCAATCGTTCCATTTGCTTCCCCAACTTCTTTTTCCAATTGTTCGATTTCAGCACGCAGCAGTTCCGCCGGACTGTTCCGCAATTGTTCACTAACCGCGTCAAGTCGCTTCCTCTGAGTAATGAGTTGTCCATTGAATTGGTCGTATTGCTGACGAATAGGCCTTAGTCTTGCAAGTTCTCCTGAATATCAAATACCAAGTTTTTGGAATATTCAAAAATGGTTTATTTTAAAGAAGACCCCAGAAAAACCCGAGATTTTATTTTTGAAGATTTGTATTTTGGTTCTTAGAATTTGAAATAGATTTGATTCAATTTTTAGAATTTAAAATATTTCCTAGAAGTCTTCTTACAAAGAAACGGGTAAAAATAATGGAGGGGGGGGGGGAAGAGAGACGACCTGGTTCGGTTTTTGTACACTTCTAAAAACTCACTTTCAATCGTGCCAATTCGATGGTCAAGCTCCCGCATCCGCTCATATTGTCCACTGATTTCATTCAGCGCAGTCAGAATTGACGAGTCAGGCTTCCGAAATCCGCCGGTCAGCACACCGGTCGGTTTGAAGTCTTCCCCCGACAATGTCACGGTTCGACAGTTTATGGCTTTGTCGAAGGTCAGCTGTTTGGCTTGTTCCATGTCCTCACAGATCTTGACAATCAAATTTCATATTCAAAAATAAACTAGCAAAATTCACCAAGCAATTGCCAAAAACGCTGAGAATGGCCAGCTCAATTTCCTTGTCATAGTCGATCAGCTCCTTGGGGAAGAACACGTTCTCCTCGCCCACCATTCGTTTGGCCTGCCCAATCAGTCGCTGGTCGAGCACATTGGCACTGATTTTGTCGAGCGGAAGCATTGTCACCCGCCGGGGCAACCCCGCCTTGAGCAACGCCTCTCCGGTCTTCACTTGGTCAATCACAATGTGGAACAGCTTAATGTCACAATCAGCGTAATTGGGTTTTAAAAATATATAAAATTTTCTTTCCATTCAACATTTATCCCACTCACTCGGCCACCCGCCACCACTTCTAATGCCGTCGCGTAAGTGGCCTCGTGCATTTTGAACAGCTTGGCAATGACGCCCTTCACTTTATTCCGGTCAAACCCATCGTAAGGCATTGTGTATTTGAAGCGGAGTTTGAAATTTCTAATGGATGAGAATTGTAGGGATGAAAAAATGTACATCAAGCACGATATACCTGTCCTCAAAGCGACCTATTTCCTGGTCACATTGAGCCCTTTCTCTTGCCAATTGTGCCCTCTCCTGCTCAAGTTGGTGGTCCAATTCCGGATCAAAGTTCAAGGCCTGTATTTTTTGCTGAAAAAGAAGTATTGAAGCGTTCACAATTTTCGCATTTAAATTTTCGCAATCTGTTCACCTCAAGCTGTTCGACACCAATTTCCAATTCTCTTTTGGCGTCGTTTTGGGAAAGGGAATGGCGAGACATTTGCTGCAATTCATTCCTCTTTTTCGGCAACATCTTGTTCAGTTGCCCAAGTCGCATTTCCGTTTTTTTCACATTGGTTTGGTGTTCAGACAGTTGTGTCCTCGTCGCTTAAGAAATGCTTTGTTAGTCCGGCACCTCTTCCCCCTTTAAATTCCGCTACCCGTCAATTGCGCTTCGAGCGTGACTTCCCTTCCCTCCTCGTCCGTCGTCATTCCTTTGGCCAATGCCTCCAATTTTTGACGCGCTCTCACTAGAGTTTCTTCCGCAGCTGTTCCCCGTTGTTCCTCGTCGCCAATTTCGGATTCTGCCCGTTCCAACCCACGACGTTTTGTTTCTAATTCTTTTTGGTCCTGTCAAAATTAATGGCATTAAACCTTGGTCAAATCGACAATTCTTTTACACTTTCGAGTGATTTTTGCTTCCGCGCGACCGCTTTTCGCAGTTCCGCCAGGTTTGCCTCCTTCTCGTCCCGCTCCGACTCCGCTTTGACCTGCTCGTTCTGCCGTTCCTTCAGCTCGTTCTCCAATTTGACCAATTCCGGTCCCATATTCTGAATACAATTTCTTCCCAAATTGTCTCCAGTCCTATTTCTTCTTACCTTTGACTTTTCCTCGCCCATGGCTTTCAAATTGCGCTTTTCTGCCTCAATTTGGTTGGACAGTTCGGCTAGGTCATCGCTTATTTTGGTCGCCTGTTTCAAAATGTCGGCGACCTTCTTCTCATGGTCTTTGATTTGCAATTTGCTGTTGTGATAGTCGTAGGCGACCATTTTGCGTTCGAGCACCTCCAAAGCGCGTTCAATTTCTTGATATTCCAAATAATTGGAGCGTTCCTTTGTCAGACGTTCGACTTTGGGATTTATTTCACAGTCAATAAGCTGAAAGTTGATTTTTTTTTTTTTTTTGTATCACAGAAAAATAAGTTCTAACCCTGGAGATTTCATCAAATCTGCATTGTTTCTTCTCAATGGTACGGAGCGCACTTTGTTTCTTACATTCGTACATCCGTACACCCGCAGCTTCTTCGACCATCGAAAGGATCTTAAAAATAAAACAAAGTCTTAACAAAACAGCAAAAGTTGACCTCCATAGGCTTCATGCTCAGCACTTTTGTGATACGCCCTTGCATGATGAGGAAGTGGGGATTGTTCACATTGATGCCAACTTGACGGAACATGTCACTCACGCGTTGGTTGGTGGCAGAAGCGCCGTTGATTTGGTAACTGTTTTTCCCGTTGATAATTATCTTTAAAATACCGTAAATTTTGTGGAAAACTCTCATAAACACTCGTATATCTGTAAGTGCTCACCTGTCGCCTCACCACAATTTCCTTGTATTTGCTATAGCCAGTCGGCTGTTTCTCCAATGGGACATCGTTGTCAAAAGTGACAGTAACTGTCGCTCGACTGATGCCCGCCTGTCCTTGCTTGTACACCAACTCGTTGAGAGACTGTACTCGCACTTGGGCAAGATTTGTGATGCCAAGAAGGAAGCAGATGGCGTCCAAAATATTGGATTTGCCAGAACCGTTGAGACCAGTGATGGCGTTGAATTCGGTATCCAAGTTGCCGACAACCTCACGTTGTGAATACGATTTGAAGCCCTCTATTTCAATTTTCTTGATTCGCATCTATTTTAAGGAATGCTGAATGAAACAGAAAATTATCACAAACATTAAGATATTTTTTTCAGCATTAAAAATGGCGTACGAAAGGGAAAACAGACAATAATTGAGAGCTGTTCTTGGGTTTAGCAATTCAAAAGTATTACCTTCGAAGAAACAGGGTCAGTTCCGCCTGAGCCTACTTTTTTAGAACGGTAAAATTTAGGGTTTCAGATGAAAATTTTCAAAAAAGGACATTAATCCAAAAAGTTTTTGGGGTCAAAAAAAGGATATTTTTCAAAAATGATTGCCCAGCAATTGTCATCAATTTATGCAAATAAATGAGTTCAACTACTATATTTTTCATAAACATTATTCTCAAGGGTCCCATACCTTATGCACAAAAAGTGGTAGAAATGATATTTATTTCAAGTCATGGCATAAACAAAACAAAAAAAAACGGTTGAAATTGAGCTGTCTTTCCGATATCAAAGAAAAGAAAAATAAACGATTGGATGAATTCCAACAAAATGAAGAGGCATAAAGTAGTGGAACCGAAATCGGCAACGAACTGCCAAAGGTGGTTAGAATGGATCAAATGTTCGTTGAGGCCACAAACGAGGAAAAAATCAGTCATCAGCGAATCTCGCGCGTTGAAATTGGTCATTTGAAAACGGAAGGCGCAGGAAAAAAGAAAAGTCAGTTCTTCTTATCGCTCGTTCCTGCGCGATATTTGCCCAGCACATCGTTGGCAACGTCTTCCAAATTTTTCGTGTGGTCCGCGACTGCTTCCGCTGATGCTCCTCTGTTGTTTTTAAGCCAATTAAGCACCTCGTCACATGAGTTGACAATTGCCTTTTTCCCGTCTTCATCAAGGATTGAAGAAAACTTAAAAAATATACAAAGGTTAAAAGTTCATAACAAATATAGTTTTGTATTGTTTCAAAGTTAAAACCTCAACCCTAACAAAATTATTTAAATAAAAACCCCAATTTAAGTTACCTTTATAACCTCCTGGTAGACTTCGCAACATAAGCAGTGAAGTGCCATTTCACGTACGACGGCTGCTGTGGTTTCTTCACTTTCGTCAAGCTCATCTTTCAACGCTCTGACCTCATCTTCCAGCACTCTGTTATCATCTTCCAGCACTCTGACCTCATCTTCCAGCTCCTCTACTCGCGCCACCGCCTCATTTCGTTCATCCAACAACGCGTTATCAATCGGTTGTTGTTGCTTAAATTTTGGTTTAATGAGAAAGAATATTTATTTATCTCATTTACCGTTTTTATGTAATTTTTTAATTTTAACATTTTAGCAAGGGTTCAAGTACTAATTAAAATTCAAAAAAAATAGTCAAAAAAAAGAAACGTAAATTTTCTCTATTTTAGATTCAAAAATCATTTAATAACAGAACAAAACAGCACATAATAAAAAAGAAAACTATTTAAATTCAAATAATTTTACATCTTCATCGCCGCCCCGAGGCATGTCGTTTGTTCGCACATTGTTGAACAAAACAATTAGTACCAATCCCAGCGATATACACGCAAAGATGAAAAGTTGTGAAGGACGAACAGCTAAAAAATTACTCTTTTTCCTTTATTTCAAAATATTTTTTGTATTCCTTTATTTCAACTTTTTTTTTGTCACCTTTAGACGGGTTTGTCAGGCGGCCATCCATTGAAGAATCCCAATACGGAACGGCAACGGATGGGTCCACTGCGCGAAGGGCAATTTCAAATCTTAATGAGAGAGAGGCAATTCACAAAACCCAATTTAATATATAGTAAAGCCAACTTCAAAAAGTAACCATATGGAATTGATAAATTGAATTTTTTGTTAAAATTTCGGACTTCTAATATATTTTGTGGTAAAAAAAACGATAATTAAAAAAGCCTAAAAAGTGCCATTCGCAAATGGTGAGATAAACACAGGCACATAGGCTGTGATGGTTGGTGGCCCACCATTACCTTTTCACGAATTCCCGGTGACACAGCAAAAAGATGGGGCCACAGTGGGCGGACGGCTGAAAAAAGAGAAAACTGATGCTTGCGAGGGAAAGTCCCTTCCCTCGAACATCGTTTAGTAGTACACCCAGCCATATTTTTTAAAATAAAAATCTGTGTTGTAACGATTACAATAAAACATTTCTGTTTTAAAAATAAAAATCTTAATAAGGTTATAAAAAAAAAAAAAAATTTTTTTCGTGGTACCCCAAGTAAAAGATAAAAAAATGCACTCACAAAACGGGCCCGTTGGTTTTCGCTGAGCATACGGTACTCCATGCACGCGTAACGCTCGGCGACGACGATAGACGGCGGCTGTGCCTCTTGTTCCTCGCGAGTGGCGTCACGGAAGCAGAGCAATCCGATGCCACTGGACGGCGGAGGAAGGTCACCGGGAGAAACAATGCGTCCCTCAGCCTCGGCCTGTTGAAATATAATTTTTAGTCGGGAAAAATTGAGACCCGCTTTTTACACATTCATTTTTGCAAGAAAAAAATTTCCCGAAATTCAAACCCCAAACCAAACCAGGACACTCGGCCTGTTGAAATATAATTTTTAGCCGGAAAAAATTGAGACCCACTTTTTATACATTCATTTTTGCAACAAAAAAAAAAAAAAAAAAAACGATTTTCCCTAAATTCAAGGGGGGAACCTTCCGTCCTTCGGCCCAAATTTGTGCCACCATTTTGCACCCATGTCGAACATGTTCTGGCACAGAGGCACAAAAATTGTCCGATCTGATTGGAGTGGAAAGCGATGACGGCGGAATGCCAATGACGACGAAGGATTTGTTGACTTCCACAGAACGAAAGAGGGCGAAGAAATACACGGCAAAAATGAGCAAGACAATGCAGCGCATTGTCGGATGATTTTCGATAGTGAAATTAGTCACGCGAGGCACAATAAAACTTTTAAAAAAAATATATATTTTTAATGGAAAAATTCAATAAATACATTCCTATTCATTAAACCCCAACTCATTTTAGACTAATTCTTTTACCTAATTCGTTTTTGAGACCAGACAAGGGACGGGCAACATTTCGACTTCAAAAATTTAGACCTAATATTGTACGGGGTTGGGTTCGAAAAAATTACAAAACAATGGGATGAGAATTACGAAGAATATTGAAACTTCAAAACGGTAGATTAAAAAACGAAAAAAAAAAGAAAAAAAAGTAAACTGTGAAGAGTGACCCGATCACAATCATAGGAATTACATTTGAAGGATAAGGCGGTGGAAAAAAATAAATAAATGAATTTAAAGGAAATGAGAAAAAGAATAGCATTGGACGGAGAAAACCAAAAACTATAGAGGCATACAGAGAGAGAACCAATAATGCAAGAAACAGAGAAATTGCAGTGATAATATGACAGGGCTGGGATCTGTCAATGTGGGGCGACAACAGCAGCGAAGGCATCCGCCAGGGCAAATGCACGGAATAGGCAGAACTGGAGGTGGTGCCGTTCTGCTGTGCAGTCGTTTGGAAATGGGAGGGAGAGGGGCTGCTGGAACATGGGCGGTGAGGGCAATGCCAAGGCGGAGTGCCGATGCCGCAACGAGTCCGTGTCATTCATGCTGGGGGGGGGGGGGAGAAAAGTTGGATCAAAAATGCGAGCCGAAAAACAGCCAAATGTCTCTCTCTCTCTCTCACTCAGATTGTTGCCTATAGGAATAGTAGGAGTACGGTGGTGCCGATTAGGCGTCACTTGGATAAATGTTGAAAATGGGTACATTTCTTTTTCCTCTCACATGGGACGAAACCCGATTCGTACTATTATGTAGTAAACAGAGAAACAGTAAAAAGCGAGATAGTGTTTTTATATAATAGAAGAGAGAAAAAAAGCTAATCTGAAATAGTACGAATCGTCTTTTTACCAAAATGGCATGTATGATACATAAATCGCTTTGTCTCGTTGAGCTATGCATGGGAAAAATAATCCCGAGGTGCGGAAATGCCAAAAAACCGTGTTTTCAACCGGTTTAAGTCACGAAATTCTCTTAATCCTATATACTAATTTAGTGCTGTACGTACCCCATCGAGTGTTTTGAATTATTTTTCGACACGAAAGATTTTGTTAAAACAGAGAAAAACATAATAAAAAGAATACGGGTCTTTATATCTAAGCTTTGCCACTCTATCATTTCACTTTGCAAGGAATGAAAGTAAACAAACATTAGGAAGAAGAATGAAAGAACCCCTACAAGGATTTTTGAGAGAGTATGAAATTGACAGAGAGAAAGGAAAACAGAGAAAAATAAAAAACAACCACTAGATTGAAAGAAAGAAACGGGGGGGGGGGGGACGGTCGGGGTCATTTTGGCGTGGCCATTTTGGAGTAGCCACTTTGGCGTGACCGTTTTGGCGTGGCCATTTTGGCGTCGTTGGTCATAACTTTGTCCAAAAGAAAGCTAATTGAATATTATTACTACTATTCGATAGCTCTTGGTAAGCCTTATAAGTAGGGAACGGATTTTTAGTTTTTTAACTATTTTTTCTGCGGCTTTATTTCGACGAGAAATGCACGAAAAACACATTTTTTGTTCGAAAATTCTTCGTTTTAACGCCACTATTCATCACTAGGAATCACTATTTTGGAGCTTTGCCACTAAAAAAAATTATTTTGGAAGTTGGCCACTAAAATAATTTTTTGTCACTATTTTGGCGTTTCGTCATTATTTTTGCCACTATTTCGCGATTTTTCAAATTTGTAAAGGAAAATACACCCCTAAGAATCGACCAAAAAATTTCATAAAAATATACCCCTAAGAATCGACCCTAAAATTTTCAAAGAAAAAAAAATTCTCAAAAATTCAATCTCCAAAATTTCTATTTGCTTTTCTGATATCTTGAGACTAGAACGGTTTTTTCCGTTTACAAATCAATTTTGGCCGATAATCGTATGTCTTTTAACCCCACAAATTTTGAAATGTACCTCATTTGTAACTGCAATAAGTGAATTAAATTGTTTGCTTTATTTTAATTATTTTTCAAATTAAAAAACAGCAATTTTAATAAATTTCAGCCCTACATTTGAAACTTTTTCGCCACTATTTTTGTCACTATTTTGCCGTTTTTTTGTCACTATTTAGTTAATTATTTTGGAGTTTTTTGCCACTAAATATCCGTTCCCTACTTATAAGCCTGCATAATTTCAAAAAATTTGGTCCACCCAATAAAAAGTTATGTTCAAAAACGTTCAAAAATTCGAGAAAATTCCCGAAATTTGAAATTTTTTAAAAGGATTTTTGAGAGAGTATGAAATTGACAGAGAGAAAGGAAAACAGAGAAAAATAAAAAACAACCACTAGATTGAAAGAAAGAAACGGGGGGGGGGGGGGGGGGGACGGTCGGGGTCATTTTGGCGTGGCCATTTTGGAGTAGCCACTTTGGCGTGACCGTTTTGGCGTGGCCATTTTGGCGTCGTTGGTCATAACTTTGTCCAAAAGAAAGCTAATTGAATATTATTACTACTATTCGATAGCTCTTGGTAAGCCTTATAAGTAGGGAACGGATTTTTAGTTTTTTAACTATTTTTTCTGCGGCTTTATTTCGACGAGAAATGCACGAAAAACACATTTTTTGTTCGAAAATTCTTCGTTTTAACGCCACTATTCATCACTAGGAATCACTATTTTGGAGCTTTGCCACTAAAAAAAATTATTTTGGAAGTTGGCCACTAAAATAATTTTTTGTCACTATTTTGGCGTTTCGTCATTATTTTTGCCACTATTTCGCGATTTTTCAAATTTGTAAAGGAAAATACACCCCTAAGAATCGACCAAAAAATTTCATAAAGATATACCCCTAAGAATCGACCCTAAAATTTTCAAAGAAAAAAAAATTCTCAAAAATTCAATCTCCAAAATTTCTATTTGCTTTTCTGATATCTTGAGACTAGAACGGTTTTTTCCGTTTACAAATCAATTTTGGCCGATAATCGTATGTCTTTTAACCCCACAAATTTTGAAATGTACCTCATTTGTAACTGCAATAAGTGAATTAAATTGTTTGCTTTATTTTAATTATTTTTCAAATTAAAAAACAGCAATTTTAATAAATTTCAGCCCTACATTTGAAACTTTTTCGCCACTATTTTTGTCACTATTTTGCCGTTTTTTTGTCACTATTTAGTTAATTATTTTGGAGTTTTTTGCCACTAAATATCCGTTCCCTACTTATAAGCCTGCATAATTTCAAAAAATTTGGTCCACCCAATAAAAAGTTATGTTCAAAAACGTTCAAAAATTCGAGAAAATTCCCGAAATTTGAAATTTTTTAACTTTTTTAAACATAACTTTTTATTGGGTGGGCCAAAATTTTTAAAATTATGTAGGCTTATAGAGAACACTTGGGCCACGCCAAAGTGGCCACGCCAAAATGACCCATTTCGGGGGGGGGGGGGGGGGGGGAAGTGTTAGAAAACAAAACAAAAAACAATTATTTTTAGGGAAAATTTAATAAATTTTCAATTTTTACCAATTTCCCTAACATTTTAACATCATTTACGTATTTCCCAAAAACTTTCGCTAATAAACAACACTCTGTGGAAAACAGAGTTATGTGTTGAAAAAATTCCTAGAGGGTTGGAAAAAATTTTTAACGGAAGCCCGGCAAAAATAGAATAAAATTTTACCCCTAGGAATTTTTGCCTAATTTACTCGGATTTCAAGCCATTTTCGAGTTTTTAATTCGACATAAAGGAGTAAGTGATCTGATCGAGAAGGAGTCGTTATATTTTTTGATCAGCCTCAAAAGTTATATTGACGTGAATTTTTTCACATTAGGACGGGAATTTTAATATTTTTGGTGTCCGTAAAAAAAGTTACATGCCAAAAAAAATAACCAATAATTTTTTTTCTTAGTAGCAATATAGAGCAATTATTAGGGGAAAATTTCTAAAAAAAAATTATTCTACCTTTTCCTATTTTTTCCGTGAGAATCTTAATATTTATGGGGAAGGTAGTTTGATTAAAATTTCAGCTCGATTGACTAATGGGAATTAGGTGAGTGACAACAAAAAAGCTTTAGCCTATAATTTTTTAAAAATTTTTATTTTGTTAATGAGCGATGTGATGGAAAAAGAATTTCCTACTTGGTTTGGAGTTTCTACGACAACTTTTATGCATTGGTTTTTTGTGCTTAAATGTCTATTGTGCATATTTCGTCTTTTGGATGCTTATTTTCAGAAATTTGAGAAATGCATGAGAAAATACAATCAAATTAAAAATATATACCTTAGAATAGTCTTTTAAAATTTTAAAAAAGACCCCCCCCCCCTTTCTTAATTGAAATCTTCAATTATTCTTGATATCATTTGATAGCCCTAAGATTTCTCTATTATTCTATAAAATTTAGACATTTTCTTTTAATTTAAAAAGGTTATAGCTAAAAGAATTCACAAAACTTAAAGTTTTTAAACATTTTTTGGCCAGAACTTTTTTTGCAATAAAAGAAATTTTCTGAAATTTTACAGGCCAATAGAAAAACACTTGGGTTATCAATTTGGCGCAAAGTTATGAATAGTTTCTTTGTTAAAATTTTTCATAATGATGGTTTTTTTAAAACGCAGTTGATTATGGTTTTAAATAACGGCTTCGCACCCTGTTAATAACCCCAAGGGTACTTATTAAGCAGTTTTTAATTTTTGTAACCCTACAAAAAACCAATAAAATTTTTTTTTTAATTTACATTTTCTAAATAACTTTTCTTTGCCTTAGCATGACTTATTTAGGGTCTGTTGTGTCAAATTTATAAACCATCATCTTTTACTAATAACGGCTCTGGAAAGTTTTGTTTGTACCCGTATATATTAAAAACAAATAAAATTAAAAACTTTAACTCAAAACCGATCAACATACGCTAATCCATTGAATATGACATATATTCAGGCCGCTTCCTACCCCCGGATCCAAATTCGAACAAAAAGTCGAAAACCGAATCTTAAAAAATTAGAATTCTCGACTTTTGGTTCGAATTTGGGTCCGGGGGTATTAATTGGCCTGAATATATGTCATATTCGTAATCAGCGACCTCGAAAACCCCCTAAAACTTGAAAATTAAAAAAAAATTACTCACGCTAAAACGACCCTCACTCTAAAACGGCCACGCTAAACCGGCCACGCTAAACTGACCCGATTCGAAGCGGAAGAGCGGTTGGGAACCGCGAAGCGGTTCCCAACCGCTCGTCCTATATACTAATTTAGTGCTGTACGTACCCCATCGCGTGTTTTGAATTATTTTTCGACGCGAATGATTTTATTTACAAAGAAAAAGAATTAAAGGAAAGAGTATAGAACTGCAGAAAAAAAGAAAGGAAAGAGTAAAGGATTTTTTTCTTTAAAGGAAAGAGTATAGAACTGCAGAAAAAAAGAAAGGAAAGAGTAAAGGATTTTTTTCTCTAAGTTTTGCTCTCATCCGCATGTTAAGGAAGACAAAATTAAACTAGAGTATACATAGTATTTTATTTCTACTCTTTGGTTTCATAACGACCAGAAAAGAAAAATAAGTAAACAATCATTAAGAAAGCGTCTGCAAAAAAAAATGGCCTTTCCATCCGTTTTTTGTTATTATCTTATTAAAAATAAATAGGAAAAATTGTGAAAAATTAAAGCAGGTTGGTCAATCGACGGGCAGTCAAAATGAATTTCGTTAATAAATTTCTCTTTTCACAATAATTTTTTTAGTAAGAAGTTTATTTATTAGTATCATTCTATTAATTAAAAAAAATCATTAGTAAATTAAAAAAAGGCTACTTTTTCAAAGCCCCAAACATTAAATATAAAATTTTGAAGGTTCCTTTTTATTTATTGTTTTAAACTTAAATGTAATCCTTTTTTAACAGTTTTTTCCTTTATATGGTTATTATGCATGGCTATTAACTTAATTCTATTCGATTTCAGACTCAATTTTCAATCCTTCAACGTGTTTGATGTTAAATGCCGGGTTCAAAGCTCCCGTTAAAAAAAGCGGTTTAAAAAATACCCAAGAATATTTTTAATAATCTCTTATGTTTGGATGAAGTTGATGATAGATCGTAACAAAATACTTTAGAAATAAGAATTTCATTGGTCTAAAAAAAGATTTTAAGGCAGGTCTCCCATCTCAAATTCAAAGTATACCAAGGGCCAGAAAATTTTCAAAAAAAGTACACCCAGTCAAAAAACAGCTGTTTTTGTGGCATTTTTTTTAAAAACTGTCCAGCTTTGAAATGAGACACAAATACAATTAGAATCAGGAAGATCAGCGGTGCTGATAGGCGTCACCGTGGGACAATTTGAAAATTTGTGACCGATCTGTAAAAGATTTTCTCCAAAAAAGGCAAATTTTAGGTCCTTTTTTTGAAAAAAAACATACTAATCGATGTTCCTTCCACATGTCACACTTTTGTATTGGGTTTTTTGAATTATTTTTGACATGATTGAGAGAGAGAGAGAAAGAGTTAAGAGGGAAAAGGAAAAAAGGAGAGATAGGTAGAGTGAGAGACATAAAATGATAGAGAAAGGAGAGAGAAAAAAAGGGAAAGGGAGAGAGAAAAAAAAAGAGAGAGAGAGAGAAAAAGAGAGACTGAGAACGAGAAACAGCATTAAGGGATAAGAAAGAGGGCGAGAGAAGGAGAGAGAAAGGTAGAGTAAGAAAGAGGAAACAAGAGCGAGCGGGAGTAAGATACAGAAATGAGGAAAATGAGAAGAGAGAGAGAAAGATAAGAGAGAGCGAGAGAGAAAAAGTGGAGTGAGAGAAGAAAGAGAAAGAGAGAGGAGGAAGGAAGAGAGAAAAATAGAGTGCGAGAAAGAAAGAAAGAGAGTACAGGGAGAAAAGTAATAGAAAAAAGAGTAAGTGCGGGGGGGGAAGAGAAAGAGAGAATAAGAAAGGGAGAATTAGACCGGAATTTTGAAAACCCCGGGAAAGGGAATGGGGACCGTCGATGAATCGGAAATGGGGAAACCGGGGCAAAAATACCCCCCGGGGCCCCCGTTCCCGGTCCAAAATTTTAACCGGGGCCCCGGCCGGGAACGGGTTTTTTTCAAAATTACAAAACTTACCCAAATAGTTTTGTAATTTTCGCCGAATAATTTCGAAAAGACAAAGATAAAAAGATGTAGAAAGGGAACCAAAATCGCCCATATTTTTTAAAGAAAACTCGCAAACCCGGTGAATTAAATGTCAGAATAAAATTAGAGCGGTTGGGAACCGCGAAGCGGTTCCCAACCGCTCGTCTAATACACTAATTTAGTGCTGTACGTACCCCATCGAGTGTTTTGAATTATTTTTCGACACGAAAGATTTTGTTAAAACAGAGAAAAACATAATAAAAAGAATACGGGTCTTTATTTCTAAGCTTTGCCACTCTATCATTTCACTTTGCAAGGAATGAAAGTAAACAAACATTAGGAAGAAGAATGAAAGAACCCCTACAAGGATTTTTGAGAGAGTATGAAATTGACAGAGAGAAAGGAAAACAGAGAAAAATAAAAAACAACCACTAGATTGAAAGAAAGAAACGGGGGGGGGGGGGGGGGACGGTCGGGGTCATTTTGGCGTGGCCATTTTGGCGTAGCCACTTTGGCGTGACCGTTTTGGCGTGGCCATTTTGGCGTCGTTGGTCATAACTTTGTCCAAAAGAAAGCTAATTGAATATTATTACTACTATTCGATAGCTCTTGGTAAGCCTTATAAGTAGGGAACGGATTTTTAGTTTTTTAACTATTTTTTCTGCGGCTTTATTTCGACGAGAAATGCACGAAAAACACATTTTTTGTTCGAAAATTCTTCGTTTTAACGCCACTATTCATCACTAGGAATCACTATTTTGGAGCTTTGCCACTAAAAAAAATTATTTTGGAAGTTGGCCACTAAAATAATTTTTTGTCTGGCGTTTCGTCATTATTTTTGCCACTATTTCGCGATTTTTCAAATTTGTAAAGGAAAATACACCCCTAAGAATCGACCAAAAAATTTCATAAAAATATACCCCTAAGAATCGACCCTAAAATTTTCAAAGAAAAAAAAATTCTCAAAAATTCAATCTCCAAAATTTCTATTTGCTTTTCTGATATCTTGAGACTAGAACGGTTTTTTCCGTTTACAAATCAATTTTGGCCGATAATCGTATGTCTTTTAACCCCACAAATTTTGAAATGTACCTCATTTGTAACTGCAATAAGTGAATTAAATTGTTTGCTTTATTTTAATTATTTTTCAAATTAAAAAACAGCAATTTTAATAAATTTCAGCCCTACATTTGAAACTTTTTCGCCACTATTTTTGTCACTATTTTGCCGTTTTTTTGTCACTATTTAGTTAATTATTTTGGAGTTTTTTGCCACTAAATATCCGTTCCCTACTTATAAGCCTGCATAATTTCAAAAAATTTGGTCCACCCAATAAAAAGTTATGTTCAAAAACGTTCAAAAATTCGAGAAAATTCCCGAAATTTGAAATTTTTTAACTTTTTTAAACATAACTTTTTATTGGGTGGGCCAAAATTTTTAAAATTATGTAGGCTTATAGAGAACACTTGGGCCACGCCAAAGTGGCCACGCCAAAATGACCCATTTCGGGGGGGGGGGGGAAGTGTTAGAAAACAAAACAAAAAACAATTATTTTTAGGGAAAATTTAATAAATTTTCAATTTTTACCAATTTCCCTAACATTTTAACATCATTTACGTATTTCCCAAAAACTTTCGCTAATAAACAACACTCTGTGGAAAACAGAGTTATGTGTTGAAAAAATTCCTAGAGGGTTGGAAAAAATTTTTAACGGAAGCCCGGCAAAAATAGAATAAAATTTTACCCCTAGGAATTTTTGCCTAATTTACTCGGATTTCAAGTCATTTTCGAGTTTTTAATTCGACATAAAGGAGTAAGTGATCTGATCGAGAAGGAGTCGTTATATTTTTTGATCAGCCTCAAAAGTTATATTGACGTGAATTTTTTCACATTAGGACGGGAATTTTAATATTTTTTGGTGTCCGTAAAAAAAGTTACATGCCAAAAAAATAACCAATAATTTTTTTTCTTAGTAGCAATATAGAGCAATTATTAGGGGAAAATTTCTAAAAAAAAATTATTCTACCTTTTCCTATTTTTTCCGTGAGAATCTTAATATTTATGGGGAAGGTAGTTTGATTAAAATTTCAGCTCGATTGACTAATGGGAATTAGGTGAGTGACAACAAAAAAGCTTTAGCCTATAATTTCTTAAAAATTTTTATTTTGTTAATGAGCGATGTGATGGAAAAAGAATTTCCTACTTGGTTTGGAGTTTCTACGACAACTTTTATGCATTGGTTTTTTGTGCTTAAATGTCTATTGTGCATATTTCGTCTTTTGGATGCTTATTTTCAGAAATTTGAGAAATGCATGAGAAAATACAATCAAATTAAAAATATATACCTTAGAATAGTCTTTTAAAATTTTAAAAAAGACCCCCCCCCCCCCCTTTCTTAATTGAAATCTTCAATTATTCTTGATATCATTTGATAGCCCTAAGATTTCTCTATTATTCTATAAAATTTAGACATTTTCTTTTAGTTTAAAAAGGTTATAGCTAAAAGAATTCACAAAACTTAAAGTTTTTAAACATTTTTTGGCCAGAACTTTTTTTGCAATAAAAGAAATTTTCTGAAATTTTACAGGCCAATAGAAAAACACTTGGGTTATCAATTTGGCGCAAAGTTATGAATAGTTTCTTTGTTAAAATTTTTCATAATGATGGTTTTTTTAAAACGCAGTTGATTATGGTTTTAAATAACGGCTTCGCACCCTGTTAATAACCCCAAGGGTACTTATTAAGCAGTTTTTAATTTTTGTAACCCTACAAAAAACCAATAAAATTTTTTTTTTAATTTACATTTTCTAAATAACTTTTCTTTGCCTTAGCATGACTTATTTAGGGTCTGTTGTGTCAAATTTATAAACCATCATCTTTTACTAATAACGGCTCTGGAAAGTTTTGTTTGTACCCATATATATTAAAAACAAATAAAATTAAAAACTTTAACTCAAAACCGATCAACATACGCTAATCCATTGAATATGACATATATTCAGGCCGCTTCCTACCCCCGGATCCAAATTCGAACAAAAAGTCGAAAACCGAATCTTAAAAAATTAGAATTCTCGACTTTTGGTTCGAATTTGGGTCCGGGGGTATTAATTGGCCTGAATATATGTCATATTCGTAATCAGCGACCTCGAAAACCCCCTAAAACTTGAAAATTAAAAAAAAATTACTCACGCTAAAACGACCCTCACTCTAAAACGGCCACGCTAAACCGGCCACGCTAAACTGACCCGATTCGAAGCGGAAGAGCGGTTGGGAACCGCGAAGCGGTTCCCAACCGCTCGTTTTACACACTATATTCATCATTTTATGCATCAATAACCGGGACCATAGGCTGAAAAAAGGACATTTTTGATTTCAAAGATTCGACCTCTTCAAAAAAGGACATCTGACACCCCTGGTATAATTCCAAAACTCTTTAAAAGCTCTATTGGTTCTCCAGGAATCTAAAAGATGAACTCAACAGCAAAAAAGCAAATACCTAAATAAAAGTTCCTCAAAACCTGGACTTTTTCGCAAATTTTAAGGTGTAGAAAAAAGTTTTGCTGTTGTAGTCTCAACAGAGCAGAATTCACAATTCTGATTCTTACTAAATTTCTAAAGCAAAAAATTTTCCTACTTCATTTTTTGCCACTTTTTTAGATAGTAAAATTTCCAAAATGATGTGCCATTTGCTTGCTCTTTCTCCGCTCGTCCAATCTTCAGAATACAATTTGATTCGCATTGAAAGGTTGTTTCTCCCTCTAAATAATTGTTTCCTTTTTATTTTGTTAAATTTTTGCAGAACTAATGAGCCAAGAGATGAAGCTCATTTTATTGCTAGCGGATCATACAAAGGAATTGTCATTAACAAATTGACCAGTGAATATGAAGGTACGGTTAATTTTGTGGTTTAATCCCATTTTAAGTATTATTTCCCCTTTTATTTAGTGTATCCGACTGAATTTCCGTGTTCCTTTTCGGGTACTGTCTCTTCATTAATTTGCATATTTCTTTTTAAGTTTGGATTAGTTCTGACGGAGGACAAACACTCAGACAGGCAGATTTTTTAAAATGAATACTTAAATTAATTTATTTGATATAATTTTTCTTTTCAGGAAATTCGGTCTTTCCGCTTTTGCTTTTACGCCGAAGTGCCAGCGGCAAACCGGGCAACATTGTCCAACCAATTTGTTAGGAATTTGCTCGAAGACTCTTTTCCAAAAGGCACATATTTTTAAGATTATTTTGAACAAGAACTTTTTTAGATTATGCCAATTTCTTTAAGTCTTTGTTGCGTCTTATGCAAAATGGTTTTTCTCAATTGCGTGCCATTGACGTTGAATTGAAATTTGCTGTCGGGAAAGAACAGATGCCAATGCCCAGTGCCAAACAACTTGGTTGGTCTGAAATAATAAATCTTTTATTAATTTTTTAATTACAAAAATTTTGACGCTAGTGAGGAAGTGAACCTTTTTGAATTTAGGAAACTAAAGAGGGGATTCTTATCATTTTTTCACACAATTTTTTTATTCTTTAAAACGTGTTTCCAGACATTTTTGATGTATCACATTTCTGAAAATAAAAAATAAGCAAAAAACAAACAAAAGGATTCTCGGTTTTCAAAAAGGTCAAATGTCTCAATATCGCCAAAATCTTAGATTTCTTAGCTAATGACGGTGAAATGGAAAATTTGTCCGGTGTCCATGTGCAAGATGCGCTTGAGCACGCCTATCCAAATTCCGTCCAGGAAGAAGTTTTAGCCTACAGTTTGCGCTGCACTTTGGTATACGATTTGTTTGAAGTTTGTTAAATTCCCATTAAATTTTTAAGGACGAATTGCAAAATTTCTTAGACCAATTGGAAGGCGATGGAATTATCGAAAGAGTGCCGGACCAGCCGGGCGAATGGATGAGGAAGGCATGCAATGGTGCACACAAATTGTCCATCTCATTGTTACATTTGTGCCCCTCCCCTCCCTCCCTTTCTTTTAGTACCTCAGCCCAATTTTGTTGCAAAGAATCCGCCCAAAATTGCACTAATCACTTGCCTTTTTCCTGAGAAATTGTGCGTGGACACAATTGTGGAGAACAGCAGCACAGAGCACAAGTAAAGGAGCGATTCTTTTTAAGAACTTTAAATTAAATATGTGAATCGGGGGAAGAAACGGAACCGGTCTTTGTCTTCGGGACCATTTGAATGAGTCCCTTTTCTGAACTACGAATCTGCTCCATTTCAGGTACTCGAATACTGGCGATTCGAACATTTTCACTGAAGGTCTGGAATTTTTGAAGTTTAACCTTTTATTACAAAACGTTATAACTCCAGGCGAAATTGCTGGCCATCGTGTTGTTGCGACAAAAGTAAAACTGTCCAAACAATTGCCATTCACTTAAACAGCACTTCCTCTCTCTTTCTCTCTTTGATCAGTTGTCTATGATTGGCACCGACAGGGAGGCGGCCACTTCAGCAGGTTCTATCACCACTCGTCTGCTTGGCAAATACCAACACGTGGAGCATGTGATCATCGTCGGTGTGGCGGGCGGACAGGCGCACTTGACCGACCCCGAAATGGTCTTGCTCGGCAAAATTTCACTGACTTTTACCAGTTCTAAAGCACGTTCGACTTGGCGACGTTGTCGTTTCGAATGAGGAGAGTGACGACAACGCAACAGGGGGACGAGTTGGGGCGTATGTGTACGCGTACAACATTGGCAAGACGACGGCGGAAGTGCCATTTTTAACAATTTAGCTTACATTCAGAATCCGATCACAAAGCAAAGGAAATTCGCTTCGAAGTCCAAAATATGTCGCCAAAAGTCAATGCACTTGCAGAAATTGTGCGAAATGCGTAGGCATTTAACTGTCTCATTAGCACTTTAATTGCTTTTCAATTTGACATTTTTGGTTCAGTAACAAGCAGCGCTTTTTGGAGGCATGGCATGCGAATGCGCAGTCGTTGATCGACCGACTGAACGACAAGCACAAGGACCAGCAGTTGGACTTTTCACGCCCTCCGTCCACCTCCGACGTCATTCTTCAGTTGACCAACAACGGCAACGTTTTGGTGTTTCCGCATCCGAATGAGTCCCGTACTACTCCCTCATACCATTTGGGGCCCGTCGGTTCCATGGTCAATTTTTGCATTTGCTGGGCAGCATCCGCCAATTGTCCGTTTTTTTATAGGTTACCTTCTGCAAAAGACGCCATGATAATGAGGACAAAAAACAAAAACCGCCCACGCCACCGCTAAAACCGACCAATCGTTTCAATTTCGGCAAAGACAAACAAGATGGTACGAATGTTGAGACCAATGGAGTGATGAAAAAGTGATAAACGAGTTGGAGAAGATATTCTAATAACTTTCCCAATTTTTTGTGGACCATCGCTTTTCCCTGCTGAAAATTGTGGCGACCAATTGGACAACTTGGAAGACGAAGTTAAGGAAAATGCGGCAGCAGACATTTCTTTGAACAGTGAAAATGCCGCGGACGGCACCAAAGGCACGCGACTTGTCAATGAACGGCTGCGAGAAAAGTGAGCGGCAGGGGGTCAGCAGGGGCGCGGGGACGATGCCAATATTTGTCTAAGAGGGCGTACCGCCCCTCAGGCGACGACGACTTTTTTTTTTGTGTTTTGTAGTCTAAAAATTTGTTGGGGTATTATTTTCGTATAGGTATGCTACAAAAAGGAAGAACCCATGGTGCTGATAGGCGCCGAGAACTTTTAAGCAAATTTTTCTTTTAAATGAACCAATTTTCAAAAATCCTTAATTTCCTTGCATAGTTTAAAGGGGTTAGAGCGAGTTCGACGGGAAGGAATGGGTGGGAGAGTACGTACCCATCTTACTCCCGGACGGTCGAATTTAACGCACTTCATTATGGGTTCACCCTAAAATTTCGCCGCCTAAATTTCAGAAATAATTTTAAAAAAATCCATTTGTTCGAAGTTTAGTTTTTTTTTTTAATTTGAGAAAAATTCCAGTGGATTTGAAGAAAGTACAAGAAACGTCGAGATTTTGTCCAGTTCCGTTTTTCTAACAATCGCTACCACAAATTAGTTAAGATTCCGTCTCAATTACCATTTGCGTGCCTTTGACGCTGGCTTTGACTCGGTGATCGCTGCGGTTGGTTTCATTGTTCCGTTGTCCCTTTTGTGCCTTGCCATTTCCAATTCCCCTTAAATTGCAGATTGAAGGCTCTCGTGTGGACTCGTGGGTTTTGGTGAGGGGCGTCTCGGACTATCAGCAGGGCTCCAGCAAACAGGGAAAAGTGTGGCAGGTCCAGCCTTTCTTGGCACCAATTCTGTCTTACATTTTCTTAATACGCGGTCAAATTAAGAATTACGCTGCTGCAAATGCCGTTGCACTGGTCGAGACCATTTTACAGAATGTTTAATTTTTCACCAGAACGATTACCTTTTTCTTTCCTTTTTTTTGTTGCCTTTCTTTCCGATGTGCAATTTTTTTTTACTTGCTTTACATTTACACAGCATTTCAATAATTTTATTGCTTTTGAAAAATAAAATTTAGTTATTAAATCAATCCCTAAAGAGAACATTTGTAGTTCAATCATTCACTTCCATTAATGAAAAACAATTTCCTTTTTTAATTATTTTAATTTAATTTTTAAGTCGTTTAGGAAAATGGAACATTTGCCTATTGACATTCACAGTAACAAACTTCTTGGTACGTTTTGTCTACTTCTTCCCCCCCCCCCAAACCCCAAAAATTGCATTTCCTTTTCCACAGATTGGCTTATTTCGCGTCGCCATTGTCCGAAGAATTGGCGTGAAACAGTTGAGACAGTGCGGTCGAAGATTGGCCATGCCATTCAGGACATGCCGGAGAACGAGCAAATCATGGCCATTCTTAGCAATGCACAATGTGTGATGCTTTACTAAGTTTATTGGGCTTTAAAAATTCCAAAGAATTTTATTTTTAAATAAATATATAAAAATTGATTTTTTGCCACATTTTCAGACATAAATTATTTCCACTGCACCCAAATTGTGGACATATTGCGCGAAACGGAAAAGGAAACGAAGAATATTTTCGGCATGTATTCGTCCCAACGGATGAAGGATTGGAAAGTCCGTCCTTTTAAATCTTTTGGTTTTGCCAATTTTACTTTGCCCACTTTTAGGAGATTATTTCACTGTACGAAAAGGAAGGTGTTTACTTGGCAGAGGCGGCCAATTTTCTGCAACGTTTTGTTCAATACGAGGCAATCGATGTTTCAAAAATTCCGAAAAAATTATGGCTTTTCTTCCCCTAAAGGTTCCCGCGCTTCGAAAGCAAATTGCCAAGGCCGAGAACACGTCACGAGTGAGGCGCATTTGCTTCACAATTTGATGCCAACTTTAAAGGACAATCACTTTTCAGGAGTCAGAACGCAAAGAAAGGGACTACGCCAAGCAAGCGGCGGAAGTCAGACGGAATTTGGACAAGGAGTTGGCCAAATGGGCACTGCCCGCCAACGTGAGGGATTTACGAGGCGCACTGCTCGGCGTGGCACACGCAACCGACGCAACAGAATTGGGCTCCGTTGGCACTGAGTTGGGCCGAATGGTCGCCTACTTCGACACGTTCAGCACTTTGGTCGGGTGAGGCAATCCCACGAAATATTGCCTAAAACCCGCATTTATTTTTTAAACAATTTTGGAGCGATTGGGTAATAAACAGTCCAACCTTTTTTTCAAATCTCATTGATAATTCAGACATTTTGCCAAATATAGCCATAGCCCGTTTTAATAAATGTTCTATTGGCTTAATTGTGACCAAATAATTCAGCAAACAATTGGACGGAATGTTCCCCATCATGCGCTTTCTTCTCCCCTCGTTGGTCAATGGAGACACAAAACGACAGCTCAGCGAAGTGACCGTCTTCGAGTGGCGACACGGACGGAGGCCAGACGGAGTCGTCGCGGAACAATTCGCTGTTGCGTCCCCAACAAATTGCGGACAAACGGACGAAAAAGTTGGCAAAATAATATTTGTTGAAGTTTAACTAAAAATCTGTCACATTTATATGAATAGGGGTCATTTGAGAGCATGGCAATTTAAGACACCATACCTTTTTAAGACAATTTGAATTTAATTTAAAATTCCATGGATTGACTATTTTTTTGGTTTTGTAGGGCTAATAGGCTCCTGAAGAGCTTTTTAATGATGCCGAAAACTTAAAGAATTACTATAAGTTAGCGCGTCTTAAATGGCTCTAGCGCTCCGTCCTGTGAGCTCAAATGAACGCTTCCATTTTGTTCAGGATGATGAAATCGACTTTGGCGACGATGGCATTGATTTTGGGACTGATGCGGACGGCATTGAGTTGGTCTGTGACGAGACCGCAGACGGTGTGCCGCCTCAAATAAGTAGTACTCACATTAATTTTTGCTGCTTTTTTGATTTATGGCACATCCCTTTTCAGTGCCTTCCGCCGTTTTGGCCGACGACGGAATCGCGCGAGGAGAGGAGGCACTGCCCCTTTTGGAGCATTTGGAGGTGCGGACAGAATTTCTTGACGAATTGGACCAGGCAATGCCAAATAAAGCAAAATTCAATTTAGGATCACTGTCATTTCCAATTTGCATTCTTTCAGTTGGTCAGTTTTGTCGACTTTCGGCTTCAGGACGAATTGGCCGAGTGCGGCGCTTCGATTTATTTGGCCGGCATCGCGCAAAATTCGAACGAAGACGAAACGGCCAAAATTGGCATTGATGAGCTGCGGGGGTGGCACACCCAATTGAAAGGGGCCATCGCCGAACTGAGCGAGCCAAACAAACTGCAGCGACTGCGCATTCGGACATTGCCTCAGTGAGTTGAATGGACCGCGGCACAATTTCAAAATTTGGCATTCATTTTCACTCATTTTAAGTGAATTTTATTTATTCGTAATTTATTTTTCCACAAAGGTTTGTTGACGAAATTGTCGCCCAT
The DNA here is from genome assembly GCA_039877585.1 of Heterodera filipjevi. Taxonomy (NCBI): domain Eukaryota; kingdom Metazoa; phylum Nematoda; class Chromadorea; order Rhabditida; family Heteroderidae; genus Heterodera; species Heterodera filipjevi. The sequence goes on along the minus strand of JBDPZO010000007.1, from coordinate 9,741,632 downwards.
TTTGAGCAGAAGCGTCGTTTGGAGGCCAAATACGCGCAACAGGAACAATTGTGCGCACAAAGGCAAACGCAATGCGCGGAGGAAATTCGGACGGCGCAGAAACTTTTGGACGGAGTGGTGGAGGCAGCCAAAGGACTGCAAGAAGAGGTGCCATTTTGGAGGCAAAACGGGGGGTCAAAGGCAAATAGGCGTACCTTTGGAAAATTTTAATTTTAAATAAAATAAGAAATTATGAAAATTTAATTTTTTTATTTGTCCCACTCTTTCATTTCTTTTTTTTCGAATCGATGTGTGTGTCTGTTTTTGTTGACTTTGACCCAAAACTCGCGGGCGACCGCAAATATTTACGCTTTAGTCGGGCGAGAAAACAAAGCAAAGAGAGAGACTATGTGTTGGTGGTTGGTTCATATTTTGTGTTGTAAACCGACACATTTTTTCCCTCTCGGCGGAACGGAATGGACTATTATTAAAATTATAAAGTGGACCACAGTTTAATTGAAGAAAAAAATAAAATATAATTTTTTCGGTCACCCCCCTCCCCACCTTTTTTTGATTAAAAAATACCTTTATTTACATAAAAAAAAATATATTTAAAAAAAAACTATAATATATAGTAATTAAAAAACTGTTTTATCCTTCTTTTTTTTTTGTCCTGTTCAGTTGGAGAAAGACTTGTCCAAGAGGTACAACGGGCGCGAGGTGTACATAATGGGAGAGATTAATGCGGTGTTGTACGGAAGTTGAGCAGATTCGCTTGTTGTTATTTGTGTATATTTTGTTCACATTCCCCAAATTTTATGATGCCATTTTCAAATGTTGCATTTTGAAGGGTCAAATTGGAAAAAAATGTGATGATTTATTTGTGTTTCCACCCGTTAAAAATGGGATTTCCGGTCGGTGGCCACCTGCCCCTGCCTTTGGCATGGATTGGTCGGTTGCTCTCTGCTGCTGATTGTGAGAGTTGTTTACGGAGCCTCTTTAATGAGGGTGAGTGACCCCATGAGGAGGCGAGGACGACAGCTGTCGTCTCTGCCTGCAGCAGAGGGCGGAAGAGAGGGGAAACACTTCGCCAACATTTGAATCATGCGGGGGACGGGTGTTTAGCACTTATGGTGATGAGATGAATGAGTGAGTGACCTCTGTCCACTCACTTCCGTTGCTCCCCTCCCCCGTCGGTCTCTCGTCGGTGGTCCATCCTCTTTTTCTTTTCTCTCTCTTTGTAGGTCCCTCTGCCCTCCCTCCCCTCCCCCGCATTCGTCCTTTTCCCTCCCCCCCCCCCTCTCCGCCCTTCATTCTCTCTCCCCCATTCACTGCCCGTGTGGCGTTTTGTGTGTTTGTTTTGGACATTTCTCTTCCGTGTGTTGCAATTTTCTCTTCTCTTCCTTATCGTTTTGGCCGCCTGTCATCTCTGTGCTTTTGTGCCGAGGAGAGAAAAGGTCTGTGTATTTGTGTGGTGGTAATGGTAAATGTATTACGGTAAATACTGTAATTTACAATAGTTTTAACTCCCCTTCAGTAGCGACTGATTTGCCGCTGGTGAGGGGACGGAATGGCGAGTAAACATGGCGGTGCCGAAGGATCGTCGTCCAAAGGCCGTGGGGGGGTGGGCATGGCCGAGTTGGCCCACCAATTGCCGCTCGCCGGGGAAACGGCCCATTACGAGCCGCGGAAGCTCACCGAGGAGGACTTTGAGCGTTACAAAAATTATGTGGGCCAAAAATGGACGGGGGTAAGAAAAATGTGTGCCATTTCTGTTGGGACAATAAAGATGCCATCTTTATGGTGGTGATGTACTCATTGCCACCAAATGTATGTGTGTCCCTTGCTGCAAAGGTGTGCAAATGGTTCAACGTCAGCAAGGGCTACGGCTTCATCGTGCCCGACATGGAGGAGGCCAAACGGCACGCGGACGACGTGTTCGTACATCAGGTGAAAATGGTGGAGGACGGGGAGAGAGGGTAATTAATGTAACTAATTGAGTGCTTTTTTGTTTGTGCTTAGTCAAAGCTCAAAATGCCCGAGTTCCGTTCGCTGGACGAAGGGGAGGAGGTGGAATTCGTTGTGCAATTGGGCAAACGTGGCATGGAGGCCACCGACGTTTGTGGCATTGGCGGGGCCCCTCTGCGCGGGCATCGCATTCACCCGCTGGGCAAGCGAAAAGAGAAGGAAATTCGGTCCGTTTTTACAGAAGAGGAAAGACACCTTTCGGCATTTGGCTCTAATGCATTATATGAGTCCAATCAACTGGCCATCCTTGGTTTTTTGGGCCACAACTTTCTATTTGATCGATCAATGCATACATTCTTGGTATCATTCAAACGTTTAAAGTCTCAAGAATGTATTTCCCAAATACTTGTGTGAAAAAAAAGTTCAAGGTGGAAACGGAAAATAATTGGTTTGTCGTTTTTCTAAACATTTTATATTCATTTTTAAGCTTCCAATGCCTTAAACTTTTGAATGATACCAAGAATGAAACAAGAAGTAAGTTCTGTTCCATGAGTACAAGGATGGCTTGGACTCATAAAGTGCATTAGACCCCGGCATTTTCGCCGCTCACACCAGCAGAAGCCACGTTGGCAAATGAGAGAAAAACAATACTTCTGTTTACATTCAGTTGTTACAATTGCGGTCAGTACGGACGTCACAAAGCGTCGCAATGCAAAAGAATGCCGCAAAAAAATGTGAAGGCATGCTACATTTGCCAATCAACCGACCATTTGGCCTCCGAATGTCCCAACAAAGAACAAAAAAAGGGAGGAGCTCCACAGTTGCGGACACCAAAAGGGGCGCCACAAGCGGAGGAGGAGGGGGAGGAGAGAAGCACCACCGTAGACGAACAACAGTGAAAGGGATGGACGAACGAAAAACCAAAGGGATGGTTGAACATCCAAACGATTAAAAGGGTGATCACTGATCAGACAGGGCCCTGATTTGCCCCATAATTTTCAATTTTCCAATTTAATGACCGCCGGCGGCAGGGCTTTGCCAATAATCTTAATTCTATGAAAATTTACCTCATTTCTTTTTGTATCCCTTCTTACCTCAGCACTTTGTTTTTCAAAAACCTCTTTTCTTAATTATCTATTATTTTACTAATAAATGTTTTTCCAAACAGACCAACTCGGTATTACACATACGATTGTTTTGTGAATGATATTGTCATTCGAGCCAACAACAATGCCAAAAAAATAGGGCGGATAACATGTTTTACCAAAAAGTTCAAAGTACATTTCTCAGTAATTTGTGAGCCCCCCTTTTGCTGTAATGCAGAAACGCTGAGAGTATCGGAACGACCTAATGATACAAAAAAATGGGGAATAACAATTATGCATGGAAAGGGCAACACATCGGGGCACTAAGATTCGCCCGGACGACGATTCTTCCGCCCAGCGAAAAAAACTACGATGCGTCCAAACGACGCAAAAAACGACAATGCGTCCAAACGACGATTCATCCGGCAACCCAAAAAACTACGAGTCGTCGAATCTGTCGGATACCAATGCCAATTCCCAATCCGACTTTGGCAGGTGATTCAAATTTCCTTTTCTAACCGGAATAAAAATATAAGCATAATCTTATCGGGAAATCTACTTTGTTTGTAAGATGGAAATGCCAATTCGTAGCCTTTGAATAAATGGCCACAAACTTGTCCGTTTGAGTTTGATTTTCAAAAAGTTTTTGTCTTTTCAGAAACGCACGGAAAACAACAATAAAGGCTTGTCACTCTCCAGAAAGCGTGCATTTATCAAGGAAAAAAATGCTACACTAAATGGGGAATAAACAGTATATAGATAATTTGATAATCCAAAACCCATCGACAAAAGATCAAGTAGAGATAGCAATCATAAAGACAAATACACACTGGGAAATTAAGGTATTCCTCAGCAAATAAAAGTGTTGGAAGGAATGCCAACTTTTAACCTTATTTACCATTTTCAAAATCGTTCATATATTTGAGTTTCGAAATCCGAATAAAATATAGCTTGGTATCATCGGGAATCAACCTTTTTTGTAAGGGAATGCCGACTCGGTTAAGATTTAGAAGGAATGCCAAAAATATAACCGTTATCAGGAATTTTTCAAGACTTTTTCATAAATTTGACTTTTCTAACCGGAATAAAAATATAAGCATAATCTTATCGGGAAATCTACCTTGTTTGTAAGATGGAAATGCCAATTCGTAGCCATTTGAATAAATGGCCACAAACATTGTCCGTTTGAGTTTGATTTTCAAAAAGTTTTTGTCTTTTCAGAAACGCACGGAAAACAACAATAAAGGCTTGTCACCTCCCGAAAGACGTGCATTTATCAAGGAAAAAAATGCTACACTAATGGGGAATAAACAGTATAGAGTAATTTGATAATCCAAAAACCCATCGACAAAAGATCAAAGTAGAGATAGCAATCATAGACAAATACACACTGGGAAATTAAGGTATTCCTACAAATAAAAGTGTTGGAAGGAATGCCAAACTTTAACCTTTATTACCATTTTCAAAATCGTTCATATATTTGAGTTTCGAAATCCGAATAAAAATATAAGCTTGGTATCATCGGGAAATCAACCTTTTTTGTAAGGGAATGCCGACTCGGTTAAGATTTAGAAGGAATGCCAAAAATATAACCGTTATCAGATTTTTTCAAGACTTTTTCATAAATTTGACTTTTCTAACCGGAATAATATAAGCATAATCTTATCGGGAAATCTACTTGTTTGTAAGATGGAAATGCCAATTCGTAGCCATTTGACCACAAACATTGTCCGTTTGAGTTTGATTTTCAAAAATTTTTGTCTTTTCAGAAACGCACGGAAAACAACAATAAAGGCTTGTCACTCTCCAGAAAGACGTGCATTTATCAAGGAAAAAATGCTACACTAAATGGGGAATAAACAGTATATAGATATTTGATAATCCAAAAACCCATCGACAAAAGATCAAAGTAGAGATAGCAATCATAAAGACAAATACACACTGGGAAATTAAGGTATTCCTCAACAAATAAAGGTGTTGGAAGAATGCCAACATTTAACCTTTATTTACCATTTTTCAAAATCGTTCATATATTGAGTTTCGAAATCCGAATAAAAATATAAGCTTGGTATCATCGGGAAATCAACCTTTTTTGTAAGGGAATGCCGACTCGGTTAAGATTTAGAAGGAATGCCAAAATTAACCGTTATCAGGAATTTTTCAAGACTTTTTCATAAATTTGACTTTTCTAACCGGAATAAAAATATAGCATAATCTTATCGGGAATCTCCTTGTTTGTAAGATGGAAATGCCAATTCGGAGTCCTTGTTGATTGTTTGAGTTTGATTTTCAAAAAGTTTTTGTCTTTTCAGAAACGCACGGAAAACAACAATAAAGGCTTGTCACTCTCCAGAAAGACGTGCATTTATCAAGGAAAAAAATGCTACACTAAATGGGGAATAAACAGTATATAGATAATTTGATAATCCAAAAACCCATCGACAAAAGATCAAAGTAGAGATAGCAATCATAAAGACAAATACACACTGGGAAATTAAGGTATTCCTCACAAATAAAAGTGTTGGAAGGAATGCCAAACTTTAACCTTTATTTACCATTTTCAAAATCGTTCATATATTTGAGTTTCGAAATCCGAATAAAATATAAGCTTGGTATCATCGAAATCAACCTTTTTTGTAAGGGAATGCCGACTCGGTTAAGATTTAGAAGGAATGCCAAAAATATAACCGTTATCAGGAATTTTTCAAGACTTTTTCATAAATTTGACTTTTCTACCCGGAATAAAATATAAGCATAATCTTATCGGAAATCTACCTTGTTTGTAAGATGGAAATGCCAATTCGTGCCTGTCCTTGTGTTGAGTTTGATTTTCAAAAAGTTTTTGTCTTTTCAGAAACGCACGGAAACAACAATAAAGGCTTGTCACTCTCCAGAAAGACGTGCATTTATCAAGGAAAAAAATGCTACACTAAATGGGGAATAACATATATAGATAATTTGATAATCCAAAAACCCATCGACAAAAGATCAAAGTAAGATAGCAATCATAAAGACAAATACACCTGGGAAATTAAGGTATTCCTCAGCAAATAAAAGTGTTGGAAGAATGCCAAACTTTAACCTTTATTTACCATTTTCAAAATCGTTCATATATTTGAGTTTCGAAATCCGAATAAAATATAAGCTTGGTATCATCGGAATCAACCTTTTTTGTAAGGGAATGCCGACTCGGTTAAGATTTAGAAGGAATGCCAAAAATTAACCGTTATCAGGAATTTTTCAAGACTTTTTCATAAATTTGACTTTTCTAACCGAATAAAAATATAAGCATAATCTTATCGGGAATCTACCTTGTTTGTAAGATGGAAATGCCAATTCGAGCCATTTGAATAATGCCACAAACATTGTCCGTTTGAGTTTGATTTTCAAAAAGTTTTTGTCTTTTCAGAAACGCACGGAAAACAACAATAAAGGCTTGTCACTCTCCAGAAAGACGTGCATTTATCAAGGAAAAAATGCTACACTAAATGGGGAATAAACAGTATATAGATAATTTGATAATCCAAAAACCCATCGACAAAAGATCAAGTAGAGATAGCAATCATAAGACAAATACACACTGGGAAATTAAGGATTCCTCAGCAAATAAAGTGTTGGAAGGAATGCAAAACTTTAACCTTTATTTACCATTTTCAAAATCGTTCATATATTTGAGTTTCGAAATCCGATAAAAAATATAACTTGGTAATCATGGGAAATCAACCTTTTTTGTAAGGGAATGCCGACTCGTTAAGATTTGAAGGAATGCCAAAATATAACCGTTTCAGGATTTTTCAAGACTTTTTCATAAATTTGACTTTTCTAACCGGAATAAAAATATAAGCATAATCTTATCGGAAAATCTACCTTGTTTGTAAGATGGAAAGGCCAATTCGGAGCCATTTGAATAAATGGCCACAAACATTGTCCGTTTGAGTTTTTCAAAATTTTTTGTCTTTTCAGAAACGCACGGAAAACAACAATAAAGGCTTGTCCACCTCCAGAAAGACGTGCATTTATCAAGGAAAAAATGCTACACTAAATGGGGAATAAACATTATATAGATAATTTGATAATCCAAAAACCCATCGACAAAAGATCAAGTAGAGATACAATCATAAAGACAAATACACACTGGGAAATTAAGGTATTCCTCAACAATAAAAAGTGTTGGAAGGAATGCCAAACTTAACCTTTATTTACCATTTTCAAAATCGTTCATATATTTGAGTTTCGAAATCCGAATAAAATATAAGCTTGGTATCATCGGGAAATCAACCTTTTTTGTAAGGGAATGCCGACTCGGTTAAGATTTAGAAGGAATGCCAAAAATATAACCGTTATCAGGAATTTTCAAGACTTTTTCATAAATTTGACTTTTCTAACCGGAATAAAAATATAAGCATAATCTTATCGGGAAATCTACCTTGTTTGTAAGATGGAAATGCCAATTCGGCATTGAATAATGGCCACAAACTTGTCCGTTTGAGTTTGATTTTCAAAAATTTTTTGTCTTTTCAGAAACGCACGGAAAACAACAATAAAGGCTTGTCACTCTCCAGAAAGACTGCATTTATCAAGGAAAAAAATGCTACACTAAATGGGGAATAAACAGTATATAGATAATTTGATAATCCAAAAACCCATCGACAAAAGATCAAAGTAGAGATAGCAATCATAAAGACAAATACACACTGGGAAATTAAGGTATTCCTCAACAAATAAAAGTGTTGGAAGGAATGCCAACATTTAACCTTTATTTACCTTTTCAAAATCGTTCATATATTTGAGTTTCGAAATCCGAATAAAATATAACTTGGTATCATCGAAATCAACCTTTTTTGTAAGGGAATGCCGACTCGGTTAAGATTTAGAAGGAATGCCAAAATATAACCGTTATCAGGAATTTTTCAAGACTTTTTCATAAATTTGACTTTTCTAACCGGAATAAAAATATAAGCATAATCTTATCGGAAATCTACCTTGTTTGTAAGATGGAAATGCCAATTCGGAGCCATTGAATAAATGGCCACAAACATTGTCCGTTTGAGTTTGATTTTCAAAAAGTTTTTGTCTTTTCAGAAACGCACGGAAAACACAATAAAGGCTTGTCACTCTCCAGAAGACGTGCATTTATCAAGGAAAAAAATGCTACACTAAATGGGGAATAAACAGTATATAGATAATTTGATAACCCAAAAACCCATCGACAAAAGATCAAAGTAGAGATCAATCATAAAGACAAATACACACTGGGAAATTAAGGTATTCCTCAACAAATAAAAGTGTTGGAAGGAATGCCAACTTTAACCTTTATTTACCATTTTCAAAATCGTTCATATATTTGAGTTTCGAAATCCGAATAAAATATAAGCTTGGTATCATCGGGAAATCAACCTTTTTTGTAAGGGAATGCCGACTCGGTTAAGATTTAGAAGGAATGCCAAAAATATAACCGTTATCAGGATTTTTCAAGACTTTTTCATAATTTGACTTTTCTAACCGGAATAAAAAATAAGCAAATCTTATCGGAAATCTACCTTGTTTGTAAGATGGAAATGCCAATTCGGAGCCATTTGAATAAATGGCCACAAACATTGTCCGTTTGAGTTTGATTTTCAAAAAGTTTTTGTCTTTTCAGAAACGCACGGAAAACAACAATAAAGGCTTGTCACTCTCCAGAAAGACGTGCATTTATCAAGGAAAAAAATGCTACACTAAATGGGGAATAAACAGTATATAGATAATTTGATAATCCAAAAACCCATCGACAAAAGATCAAAGTAGAGATAGCAATCATAAAGACAAATACACACTGGGAAATTAGGTATTCCTCAGCAAATAAAAGTGTTGGAAGGAATGCCAAAACTTTAACCTTTATTTACCATTTTCAAAATCGTTCATATATTTGAGTTTCGAAATCCGAATAAAAATATAAGCTTGGTATCATCGGGAAATCAACCTTTTTTGTAGGGAATGCCGACTCGGGTTAAGATTTAGAAGGAATGCCAAAATATAACCGTTATCAGGAATTTTCAAGACTTTTCATAAATTTGACTTTTCTAACCGGAATAAAAATATAAGCATAATCTTATCGGGAAATCTACCTTGTTTGTAAGATGGAAATGCCAATTCGAGCTTTGAATAAGCCAAAATTGTCCGTTTGAGTTTGATTTTCAAAAAGTTTTTGTCTTTTCAGAAACGCACGGAAACACACAAAAGGCTTGTCACTCTCCAGAAAGACGTGCATTTATCAAGGAAAAAAATGCTACACTAAATGGGGAATAAACAGTATATAGATAATTTGATAATCCAAAAACCCATCGACAAAAGATCAAAGTAGAGATAGCAATCATAAAGACAAATACACACTGGAAATTAAGGTATTCCTCAGCAAATAAGTTTGGAAGGATGCCAACATTTAACCTTTATTTACCATTTTCAAAATCGTTCATATATTTGAGTTTCGAATCCGAATAAAATATAAGCTTGGTATCATCGGGAAATCACCTTTTTTGTAAGGGAATGCCGACTCGGTTAAGATTTAGAAGGAATGCCAAAAATATAACCGTTATCAGGAATTTTTCAAGACTTTTTCATAAATTTGACTTTTCTAACCGGAATAAAAATATAAGCATAATCTTATCGGAAATCTACCTTGTTTGTAAGATGGAATGCCAATTCGGAGCCATTGAATAAATGGCCACAACATTGTCCGTTTGAGTTTGATTTTCAAAAAGTTTTTGTCTTTTCAGAAACGCACGGAAAACAACAATAAGGCTTGTCACTCTCCAAAGACGTGCATTTATCAAGGAAAAAAATGCTACACTAAATGGGGAATAAACAGTATATAATAATTGATATCCAAAAACCCATCGACAAAAGATCAAAGTAGAGATAGCAATCATAAAGACAAATACACCCTGGGAAATTAAGGTATTCCTCAGCAAATAAAGGTTGGAAGGAATGCCAACATTTTAACCTTATTTACCATTTTCAAATCGTTCATATATTTGAGTTTCGAAATCCGAATAAAAATATAAGCTTGGTATCATCGGGAAATCAACCTTTTTTGTAAGGAAATGCCGACTCGGTTAAGATTTAGAAGGAATGCCAAATATAACACCGTTATCAGAATTTTTCAAGACTTTTTCATAATTTGACTTTTCTAACCGGAAAAATATAGCATAATCTTATCGGGAAATCTACCTTGTTTGTAAGATGGAAATGCCAATTCGGAGCATTGATCCATGTCGTTTGAGTTTGATTTTCAAAAAGTTTTTGTCTTTTCAGAAACGCACGGAAAACAACAATAAGGCTTGTCACTCTCCAGAAAGACGTGCATTTATCAAGGAAAAAAATGCTACACTAAATGGGGAATAACAGTATATAGATATTTGATAATCCAAAAACCCATCGACAAAGATCAAAGTAGAGATAGCAATCTAAAAGACAAATACACACTGGGAAATTAGGTATTCCTAACAAATAAAGTGTTGGAAGGAATGCCAACATTTAACCTTTATTTACCATAAATCGTTCATATATTTGAGTTTCGAAATCCGAATAAAAATATAAGCTTGGTATCATCGGGAAATCAACCTTTTTTGTAAGGGAATGCCGCTCGGTTAAGATTTAGAAGGAATGCCAAAATATAACCGTTATCAGAATTTTCAAGACTTTTTCATAAATTTGACTTTTCTAACCGGAATAAAAATATAAGCATAATCTTATCGGGAATCTACCTTGTTTGTAAGATGGAAATGCCAATTCGGAGCATTTGATAATGGCCACAACATTGTCCGTTTGAGTTTGATTTTCAAAAAGTTTTTGTCTTTTCAGAAACGCACGGAAAACAACAATAAAGGCTTGTCACTCTCCAAAAGACGTGCATTTATCAAGGAAAAATGCTACACTAAATGGGGAATAAACAGTATATAGATAATTTGATAATCCAAACCCCTCGACAAAAGATCAAAGTAGAGATAGCAATCATAAAGACAAATACACACTGGGAATTAAGGTATTCCTCACAAAATAAAAGTGTTGGAAGGAATGCCAACATTTTAACCTTTATTTACCATTTTCAAATCGTTCATATATTTGAGTTTCGAAATCCGAATAAAAATATAAGCTGTTATCATCGGGAAATCAACCTTTTTTGTAAGGGAATGCCGACTCGGTTAAGATTTAGAAGGAATGCCAAAAATATACCCGTTATCAGGATTTTTTCAAGACTTTTTCATAAATTTGACTTTTCTAACCGGAATAAAAATATAAGCATAATCTTATCGGGAAATCTACCTTGTTTGTAAGATGGAAGCCAATTCGGAGCCATTTGATAAATGGCCACAAACATTGTCCGTTTGATTGTTGTTTTCAAAAAGTTTTTGTCTTTTCAGAAACGCCCGGAAAACAACAATAACTTTGTCACTCTCCAGAAAGACGTGCATTTATCAAGAAAAAAATGCTACACACTAAATGGGGAATAAACAGTATATAGATATTTGATAATCCAAAAACCCATCGACAAAAGATCAAAGTAAGATAGCAATCATAAGACAAATACACACTGGGAAATTAGGTATTCCTCAAAAATAAAGTGTTGGAAATGCCAAACTTTTACCTTTATTTACCATTTTCAAATCGTTCATATATTTGAGTTTCGAAATCCGAATAAAAATATAGCTTGGTATCATCGGGAAATCAACCTTTTTTGTAAGGGAATGCCGACTCGGTTAAGATTTAGAAGGAATGCCAAAAATATAACCGTTATCAGGATTTTTCAAGACTTTTTCATAAATTTGACTTTTCTAACCGAATAAAATATAACCTAATCTTATCGGAAATCTACCTTGTTTGTAAGATGGAAATGCCAATTCGAGCCATTTGATAATGGCCACAAACATTGTCCTTTGAGTTTGATTTTCAAAAGTTTTTGTCTTTCGAAACGCACGGAAACAACAATAAGGCTGGTCACTCTCCAAAAGACGTGCATTTATCAAGGAAAAAAATGCTACACTAAATGGGGAATAAACATGTATAAGATAATTTGATAATCCAAAAACCCATCGACAAAATCAAAGTAGAGATAGCAATCATAAAGACAAATACACACTGGGAAATTAAGGTATTCCTCACAAATAAAAGTGTGGAAGGAATGCCAAACTTTAACCTTTATTTACCATTTTCAAAATCGTTCATATATTTGAGTTTCGAAATCCGAAAAAAATATAAGCTTGGTATCATCGGGAAATCAACCTTTTTGTAAGGGAATGCCGACTCGGTTAAGATTTAGAAGGAATGCCAAAAATATAACCGTTATCAGGAATTTTTCAAGACTTTTTCATAAATTTGACTTTTCTAACCGGAATAAAATATAAGCATAATCTTATCGGGAAATCTACCTGTTTGTAAGATGGAAATGCCATTCGGAGCCATTTGAATAAATGGCCACAAACATTGTCCGTTTGAGTTTGATTTTCAAAAAGTTTTTGTCTTTTCAGAAACGCACGGAAAACAACAATAAAGGCTTGTCACTCTCCAGAAAGACGTGCATTTATCAAGAAAAAAAAATGCTACACTAAATGGGGAATAAACAGTATATAGATAATTTGATAATCCAAAAACCCATCGACAAAAGATCAAGTAGAGATAGCACAATAAAACAAAACACACTGGGAAATTAAGGTATTCCTCACAAATAAAGTGTTGGAAGGAATGCCAAACTTTTACCCTTTATTTACCATTGTCAAATCGTTCATAATTTTGAGTTTCGAAATCCGAATAAAAATATAACTTGGTATCATCGGGAAATCAACCTTTTTTGTAAGGGAATGCCGACTCGGTTAAGATTTAGAAGGAATGCCAAAAATATAACCGTTATCAGGAATTTTCAAGACTTTTTCATAAATTTGACTTTTCTAACCGGAATAAAATATAAGCAAATCTTATCGGGAAATCTACCTTGTTTGTAAGATGGAAATGCCAATTCGGAGCCATTTGAATAAATGGCCACAAACAGTCCGTTTGAGTTTGATTTTCAAAAAGTTTTTGTCTTTTCAGAAACGCACGGAAAACAACAATAAAGGCTTGTCACTCTCCAGAAAGACGTGCATTTATCAAGGAAAATGCTACCTAAATGGGGAATAAACAGTATATAGATAATTTGATAATCCAAAAACCCATCGACAAAAGATCAAAGTAGAGATAGCAATCATAAAGACATACACACTGGGAAATTAAGGTATTCCTCACAAATAAAAGTGTTGGAAGGAATGCCAACATTTAACCTTTATTTACCATTGTCTAATCGTTCATATATTTGGTTTCGAAATCCGAATAAAAAATAAGCTTGGTATCATCGGGAAATCAACCTTTTTTGTAAGGGAATGCCGACTCGGTTGATTTAGAAGGAATGCCAAAAATATAAACCGTTATCAGGAATTTTCAAGACTTTTTCATAAATTTGACTTTTCTAACCGGAATAAAAATATAAGCATAATCTTATCGGGAAATCTACCTTGTTTGTAAGATGGAAATGCCAATTCGAGCATTTGAATAAATGCCACAAACATTGTCCGTTTGAGTTTGATTTTCAAAAGTTTTTGTCTTTCAGAAACGCACGGAAAACAACAATAAAGGCTTGTCACTCTCCAGAAAGACGTGCATTTATCAAGGAAAAAAAATGCTACACTAAATGGAATAAACAGTATATAGATAATTTGATAATCCAAAAACCCATCGAACAAAGATCAAAGTAGAGATAGCAATCATAAAGAAAAAACACACTGGGAAATTAAGTATTCCTCAGCAAATAAAAGTGTTGGAAGGAATGCCAAACTTTAACCTTTATTTACCATTTCTAAATCGTTCAATATTTTGAGTTTCGAAATCCGAATAAAAATATAAGCTTGGTATCATCGGGAAATCAACCTTTTGTAAGGGAATGCCGACTCGGTAGATTTAGAAGGAATGCCAAAATATACCGTTATCAGGAATTTCAAGACTTTTTCATAAATTTGACTTTTCTAACCGGAAAATATAGCATAATCTTATCGGGAAATCTACCTTGTTTGTAAGATGGAAGCCAATTCGGAGCCTTGATAAATGCCACAATTGTCCGTTTGAGTTTGATTTTCAAAAAGTTTTTGTCTTTTCAGAAACGCACGGAAAACAACAATAAGGCTTGTAATCTCCAAAAGACGTGCATTTATCAGGAAAAATGCTACACTAAATGGGGAATAAACAGTATATAGATAATTGATAATCCAAAACCCATCGACAAAATCAAAGTAGAGATAGCAATCATAAAGCACAATACACACTGGGAATTAAGGTATTCCTCACAAATAAAAGTGTTGGAAGGAATGCCACATTTTAACCTTTATTTACCATTTTCAAATCGTTCTATTTGAGTTTCGAATCCGAATAAAAATAAGCTTGTATCATCGGGAAATCAACCTTTTTGTAAGGGAATGCCGACCTGGTTAGATTTAGAAGGTGCCAAAAATATAACCGTTATCAGGAATTTCTCAAACTTTTTCATAAATTTGACTTTTCTAACCGGAATAAAAATATAAGCATAATCTTTCGGGAAATCTACCTGTTTGTAAGATGGAATGCCAATTCGGAGCCATTTGAATAATGCCACAAACATTGTCCGTTTGAGTTTGATTTTCAAAAAGTTTTTGTCTTTTCAGAAACGCACGGAAACACAATAAAGGCTTGTCACCTCCAGAAAACGTGCATTTATCAAGGAAAAAATGCTACACTAAATGGGAATAACAGTATTGATATTTGATAATCCAAAAACCCATCGACAAAAGATCAGTAGAGATAGCAATCTAAAGACAAATCCACACTGGAAATTAAGGTATTCCTCAGCAAATAAAATGTTGGAAGAATGCCAACATTTAACCTTTATTTACCATTGTCTAAATCGTTCATATATTTGAGTTTCGAAATCCGATAAAAATATAAGCTTGGTATCATCGGGAAATCAACCTTTTTTGTAAGGGAGCCGACTCGGTTAAGATTTAGAAGGAATGCCAAAAATATAACCGTTATCAGGATTTCTCAAGACTTTTTCATATTTGACTTTTCTAACCGAATAAAATATAGCATAATCTTATCGGGAAATCTACCTTGTTTGTAAGATAAAATGCCAATTCGAGCCATTTGAATATAGGCCTATTTCGCTCCTGCATTCATGAGTTTTCGATTGAACTCTCATAAACTTTTATTCGACTCATAAAAGTCGATGACTCATAAAATGGCAGGAGAGCCTCTATCACTTTAGGACAAAGAGTTAACAGCAAAAATTACCCCCTCAAGAGTAGTCAAAATCGGTATAAAAACACTTAGCGTAAAATTGAAGTGGTGACCTTACAAACTGTTGAAAAATAACCGATGTAACAAAAATTGTCAATAAAGAACAGTAGACGTACTTGGAGTAAAAATACCAATAAATGAGGTTTCTCCAAAAATTCTTATCGGAATTGATCATTATTGGCATTTCATGTTGCCAAACTCCCACATTGAATTACTTCCTTCCGATTTTATTCAGTAAACACACAAATTGGGTAAAATATTGTCAGGCAAAGGCACTGTTGAGAAACAATACAAATTTGACCGCAGAAAAACGGAAAAAGGAAGATAAAACAAATACTTCAAAAATTCTGGGATTTAGAAAATATCGGCATTACCGACTCACCACATTTAACCGATGAAGATGCAGCCTCATCCATTTGATAAAAATGTCTGTTTGAAGACAAAGATACTATATCCGATGGCCATTTAAAAAGAAACCCAATTTACCCACTAATTTCGGATTTGCTTGGGACGATTAAGAAGTGTCGTAAAACAGTTAATAAAAAAAACGACTCGAAGCATATGACAAAATACTTCAAGACCAAATGGACACGAAGGTAAATGAAATTGCAGAATTTAAATCTGAAAATATTATCATTATCTCCCACATCACCCAGTGATCAAAAAAGTTCAAACACAACAAAAATTCGTCCTGTCTTCGATGCATCGTCAAACTACGAGGAAATAACTCATTACACGATGGACATCAAGGACCAAATTATTGCCCAATTTATGCGGCATGATACTACGGTTCCATTAAAAGATTATTGTCTAATGGGAGACCTAGAAAAGGCATTTCTCCGAGTCGGATTACACCAATTAGACAGAGATACCACACGATTTCTGGGCTAAAGACGGAGTACTAAAAGAGATCGAACAAAGTACAGAAATTGAAATGAGAGATATAGAATTAAGACGCTTCGCGTACCCTTTTGGCGTAAACGCGTCACCATTTCTGTTAACTGCAGTTGTAAATTTGCACCTTTCAAAAACAGAAGAGATGTATGAGAAATTCAAAGCACTAACAGTTACAAAGAATTGGATTTGAATGGAAGAAGGATTTCAAAAATCTTTGTTCCGAACTCAAAGAAAACGCATATGTTGATAATTTTGTAATGATGTGTGATGATAACATGAAATCAAATTTAAACATTTCTGGAGCAAAGAAATCTTCAAATTAGCTTCAATGATTTAAGAGAATTTGTGTCTAATAACGAAAAAGTAACGAAGAAATACAGAAACTGGAAGGAACAGAAATACCAAAATAACAAAAATGTTAGGTATTGCATGGGACGTTGATAAAGACGAACTTAAACTTCCGTTAAAAATACCATTGATGAGCAAAGACACAACAAAAACAAATATTAACAATGATAGCAAAAAATTCGATCCTATGGGCTGGATTTCACCAGTTTGTTAAAATATAAATTATTTTTCCAAAATTATGGCGGACCCAAAGGATTGGGACGACAAACTAATGACCAGAATTAAAAGAATGGAATACCATATCCAATGCTGACGAATTTCTGTCCCACTGTCCATTCCAAAAATTAAAGAGGCTTCGCTCATTTACATATATTTTCGGATGCGTCCGAACTAGCTACGCAGCTGCTTCCTATTTACACACCAATAACCATTCAAACCTCATCTTCTCAAAAACAAGACTAACTCCCCTCAGAGGTTTAACAATTCCGAAACTTGAGCTTTTAGGCCTATTGATAGCAGCCAGAGCAGCAAAATTTATTATAAATGAATCCAAATTATCATTTGAAGAAATTGACATTGGTCAGACTCAAAATGCGTCTTAAGTTGGATAAATGTAAAAAGAATTACCAACTTTTATAAAAAACAGAGTCGATGAAATTAAACGAATTTCAACTGAATACAATAAAACTTTTATTAAAATCTGCTGCAATCCAGCTGATATAGCCTCAGAGGTGCACATTGGACCAACTCAAATTTAATGAATTATGGTGGCACGGACCAAAATGGTTAAAAAAGGGAAAAGAGATTGGCCACCGCATAGCTTTGATAATATGAATACAGACGATGACAATTCAGTATATACGAATATGAAATGAAATCGAAACCACTCAAAAAATTTGGTTAAAAATGACTATAGGACTCATTGAATGGAAGGACTACAGTTCTTGGGACAAATTAACCCAAAATTGTCAAATCATACTCAAGTTTCTTTTCCATATAATGCAAAATCAACTAAATTTAAACAAAAATTTGACAAACCTAAGATTCAAAAGGAATTGAGTCTAAAAATCATGGCCCAAAAGATGTTGATACCATTATACAAAAGAAACAGAACCAAATAGGAAGAAGAAAGACAATTAGGAACAATTTAGACAATGATGGACTTTATAAATTTGGAGGAGACTCAAATGCACAAATAAAAGCAATAAACCCAATATTTCTACCAAGAACCCATTACGGTACTCATTTAATTATTATGAGTTTCATCGACGAAATTTACATTCAGGCACTATGCAAACATTAGCAAAATACGTAAAACTTATTGGATACCAAAGGTCGAAGAATCGTTGACCAAATAAGAAACAGATGCTTTTATTGCAATAAAGAATAACCAACCAATGATGCCCCCATTACCAAAAACACGTGTCCAATAACTGAACCATTTCAAAATGTCGGTTTGGACTACATGGGACCCGTTCAGTAAAAACTTTACTGAAAAATGCTGGATCATCCTTTTCACATGTTTCACTACCGTGAATCCATCTTGAATTGGTGACTTCATTATCTGCACAACATTTCCTTAATGCATTTCGCAGATTCTTTCAAGAAAAGGAACACCCAAGAATATTTGGAGCGATAACGCTCTCAGTTAAAACTGGCATCCAAAGTATTACCTGAAATTTTGAAATTAAAGGAGATATTCAAAGATGACTCCATCAAAAATTACTTTTTAAAAGAAGATATTATTGGACTTTTTCAATTGAATTAGCACCTTGGCAAAATGGACTATTGAACGCCTTAATCAAATGTTAAAACCGCAATGAGAAAAATTATGGAAGGAAATTTATTGAATTTGTTCTTTTCAAACACTTATATGTGAAATAGAAGCTTTAGTAAATTCGCGTCCAATCACATTTATTTATGACGAAATTGATTCTTACAAAATTCTTAGACCAATTGACTTTATACTTCGCACAAAAATTTATGCATTCCTCCAATTCTTGGACGCCAAGCTGACGACCCCCCATATTACCCAAAAAAGACTTCTTATGACCAAACAATTGAATTATGGAAAAAAAACCACAAATATTAGATGTTATTGGAAAACCTGGACTGAAGAATATTTACCAAGTCTGAGAGAACGATATAAGACTGAAAACAAAATCCGAAAAACTGTGTTAAAACTTTTCCTGAAATTAATGAAGTGTAATTATACATGATGAAACACCACGGACGATGTGAAAACCGGCATCATTAAAAGTCATAACCGGAACAGATGGTCTCATAAGAGGCGCTAATATTGAGATGCCAAACAAAACAATTTTAAATCGTCCACTAAAATTAATTTATCCTTTGGAAATAAATCTGAATGACACAGAAACGGATGAAACTCTCACAAATCTTAAAAATGAAAGAACCGAAAGAGAAAATGAAAAGAAAACGAAAATTAGAGACTCTTCCAACATCACCCAAACTCAGCAAAACTTTTATAAACTCAATGACAATACTCTCTTTATGCACTTCAATTTTACCTTGTTTCTCACATCTATATGAATGCCCAAAAAGTATAATATTTGGAGAACAAAATATACCACCCTTTGCATAGAAAAAGGTTTTACGATAAAACAAAACAAAATTAATAAGAATTTTGCTACAGAGAATTATTTTGTCCGGAAAAACACATTATAAAAATATTTCTCCCTTTTGTGGTCGTAAATGCAAATGCACAAATTGGACTAATTCTTGCAGTTTCATATCATCACAGATTAAAACGAGAAATTAAAACTAAAGAAAATAACTCAAAGTTAATTCCCATTTTAAGCCAAATATCTGTTCATTTACAAAACTGAAAATTGTACAATTATGGAAACACGATCTTTAGTTCCATCATGCTTTACGACAATTCAATTCACTTGGTAACAAAATTAAATTTATTCCATTCACAATTGATTCAAGAGAGATTTGTTGCTCGGGGAGGGCAATCTGACGATTGGTACACCAACTTTTGTGAAGGAAATAATTGTCATAACTTGACAGATCAAAAATTTGGAACAAAATTTTGTTTCTACGAGCCACATGAAAAAACTTATTTTGTTAAATCGGACGATGAGCAATTCCTATAAAAGCATGGGGAAGTATTAAAAGGACTTGTTATCTACCGACCCCCACAGATTTGCACATACGTGATAAAAGAGAGTTTGACCCATTTTATGTGGAACAATAACACCGATTGCACAAAAGGAGGAATAAGAATCAAATCTACCAGCGATGTACAATTACAAATTTTGGTTGACAAATATTTCATTATAAAACAAAAAGCAGAAAGTGATGAATTCATTTCTCTCCCTACTCAAATCATTATAAAGAATACAAGCCTGTCATCAAATTCGTGAAAGGTCTTAACTCATCAGAATCAAAATGGCTAACGTGCCCCCCATCACCGGTGTGTGAATTAATTCTCTGTCGTTTTGTACCACTACATTAAAAATCCCCAATGTGTAAGCCAAATACATTGGCCTTAATTCTCATAATCATTACATTGACATTATATATAATTTCCCTAACCTTAAAATAATGAAAATTTTTTTCGACTAACATTTCATCCTCACTTTTATTTACAACTGTTTAAGAAAAGGAAAAAATTAAAGAAAGTGAAAACAATCAAACAAAAATATTTATGTTTTTAATTATGTACTTGTTTCTATTTGATTTACCAACGACTTTACCGTGTGACGAAGTTACCAATTTAGTTGCTGGAACGAATGATGTCCAATATGCAAGACGGAACATGGACTGTACCTATGATCAAACCACCCAGATTTCTATTACACCCGAACATATTACTTGTCTAAAATTAGCACATGAAAAGACACATGCGACAATGGAGACTTTAAAATTACTATTGAAAGCCTAACGATTATGTGTTCAGAAAAATGAAGAGAAAGACTGATGCTGCAAGACTACCAAATGAAAATAAAAAAACCCAGAAATCAGTGATCAGGCAAATAACTTGCCAGGATATTCATACGGCGTACCATCCTGTGAGGATGGCATTGCAAATGTTTTCTGCCACCATGGGTGTCTCTTTTACCGTACATATACAGAATCAACTGACAACAATATATACGAAATTGTTAAATGTCCAAGTTGGACTATCCTAGCAACAGCAAAAGTTTCTCTTGGTCCTACACAGCATATAACGTTGAACTGAAACCAGGAGTTTTAACACATTTCGAACAAACAATATTTCTCTTACACTAATATCCACTTCAATTCCTCCTACGCCATTGTATGGTTCAAATTCGTATTGACCGCACAAATACCAAAGCTGTAATTGTATATGAAAACTTCCTCAAAAATAGTCTACGATGTGTGACCCATAAAGGCAAAACGTTTTCAGTGTACATTCCCACCCGAAGCATGTCAGTGCCATGGAGGCGATTCGTTGTACATTGCGAGTGTGAACAAAACCCACTTATCGAAATGTTAAACGAAAGGAAAATCGTTTACCTCTTAATACACATGGAAGCCGAGTATATCTCGAAAAACAATTAAAGGCAAAGATACAACAACAACTTCATTCAGATGCAAGTGACTTTAAAGGGACACAAAGTGAAAGCAATCTACACAAAATAATTGTACGATAAAAACTATTTCGTTAGACGGATGCTATTCATGTACCACAGGAGCAAATTGGAGTTTGACCTGTATGACAAATTTCGGCACTGCATTAGCAAGCATAAATTGCCCTAATCAGAAAAGTCAAGTACCTGTGATGTGAAAGGAAAACCTCAAAATATTAAACTATCATATAACTACACAAATAAAAGAAAAATGTGACGTATATGCCCAGACGGAAAAAGTGAAATAGTACTAGAAGCAAACCTAAAATCATAATCCACAGGATAATAATATTCTTCCTGTTAATGATACAGAAGAAAACCCGTTATAGGTACCTCACTGAACAATTTACTGATATACTCAATTTCATATATGCCCTTATTAAAAATAATCTATACAACGTTTTGTTTACTTTTATCATTATAACTTCAGTTATTATATTCATTATGTGTACTGTCCCATATCTACCCACTGTTTTTCAGTGTCTAACATTTCGGCGCGGGATGTCGCGACTGCGCGAAAATTAAAAACATTAAAACAAAAATAAAATAAATAAATAAACATTAAAAATAATTGAATGAATGGATGATGAACGGAGGGAGGGAGAAAAAATGACTCACTGAGTCTACCATAAAACTTATCGCACCAATAATTTAAATGCAATATGAATTGTGAATAAAAACAATAACATAACAAATGTTAGCATTATAAATAAATGTTAAGACGGAAAATAAATGAATAAAAACCAAAATAGTAAAAGGTAAAAATAATGGGAAAGTGTAAATTGGCAAATTTGGGCAAAATAGAAATGTTACGGAACATAACGGAAAAGGGTACGGACATTCGTTGGCATGCCATTTGGCAACACACCCGCTCCAAGCAGGGAACGGCAATATAAAAGGAGGGCCAAATCCCTCCCAAAATCACTTTCAAATCAACGGAGCTGAGGAGGACCCCCTCCGAGTAACTTCTCTCCCTTCCCCTCCCCTTTCCCCTGTTTTTCCCCCTGGCTCCTCTTGCGCTCGCGACTGATCGGCCACTGTGGCGACTGTGCCAACGACTGCCCGCTCGTGCCGACAGCCCATGCCGATTGCCCGTGCCGGTTCCCTCCGAAGTTTCCGCCATTCCCCCGACGAGTGCCAAGCCGATTTCTCCCGACTCATCCCCGATCGTTACCCACATTTTTCCCCATTTTGTCGTTGACATACAATTTTACCCATTGTACCGTTGCCCATTTCTCCATTGTTCCTCTCCCTATTTATGCCATTCACATTTGCCCCCATTGTTCGTACCGTTTTTACGGTTTAATTACCCAAGTTTGAGCGTGACAAATAAAGTAATTATTCCTGTGCGTTTGTCTTCGTCATCAATTCGCCCTGCAAACCCCGACCGACCGCTTTGAAACGCCCCCAACTTCGTACTGCCATCACCGAATCGCCCCTCCAATACCGTCCACTCAATCCCTGCCCTACTCCTCATCTCGCCCAATTCCCTCGCCAACCCCGCCTGTCCGCCATCGAAGGGAACAATCGGTCTCTCGGAATGGGAAGTTGCAGAGAAATCCGGTGCCTTTCGAGAAACTCGGACGCAGAGCGTATTCTTACTGGTATGGCAGGGCACTCAACTCCGCGGGGTAATAGACCCATTAATTTGGTCAAAATTTAAATCCTTTTTAGCTTCTACTCAATTTGCAGTGTCAATGAAGTGCTTTCTCTGATTCTCTCGTCGTACATCGTCATTCAATCGAACATTCTTTTGGGAACGCTCGCCTGTCGGATGAGTCAACGATAATCGTCGCATTGCGAGCCCAAGACACACTCAACCAATTATTCGTGATCCACTCTTACAATACCATTTTGGAATGTCAGAAACCGCGTAAAGGATGATCTGCCGAGAAGTCAACCTAAATGGAGGCGACTCACTTGCATTTCAAGTGAGAATTAGTTTTGAAACTGAATGGTTTTTTGACTTTAGAAGAATTGCAAACGGAGGCCACGTATGTTCGACTTTATGACCGCGTTGCACAAATGGGACACAAAAAAAATGCAGGAAGTCAGAGCTTCTAACAAAAAATTACCGAGGTTATCATTTTTTTATTTCCAAAATGAAATTTTTATGTAATTAGGCGTCGCCCGGAATTCGTTGAGATGGACCGACAACTTCTGCATTTCGTCAATTCGACTGCTCTCGAGACTGACCAACAGACATTGATGCCAACAGTTAATAGGAGGGACATTCAAAAAAATATTCTGCCAACGACGTCGCATGATTCGTCCCTCCCTTTGCTAAGATATTCTTTGAATTATTGAAATGTCCAATCATTAAATCCAGCGCTTCGTCAATATCGTCGAAGACAGAAGAAATTTCAATTAATTTGTTTTTCTCGAATAAATTAGTTTCTGTTGCACGAGTTTTGTAATTACCTGCTTGAATCATCCTTAACGTCGATAAGGGAGCAGAATCTTCAGCGGTAACATTTTTCTTAGAATTTCCCCATGCGATGACAATTATAAGCGCTATAAGGACAATCAGAGGACGAAAAACAACTTTTTTGACACTGAATAATTTGATTGGTTGCCATTGGCTTCATCGTTTAAGTGATCCTCGTCCTTAAATTTGTTATTTTAACAATAAAAGTGCGTGCATCATTACCTCGTTCGCCGCGTGTAACTGATCACCCCGACCAGTTGGCGGTTTCTGCTGATTGAAGAAAATTTTAAAAATATCCATTATTATTTAAATGAAATCTGAATTCCATTCAAAAAATTTATTATGAAAATTATGATATATGGATTGGGAAAGATTGAATTTGTAAAAAAATCGAAAAAAAAGGTTACGCGTGTTCTGAATTTTAATATCTTAGGCGGATTCTGAAAAGGTAGAGGAGGTAGAATGAAGGAAGAAGCAAAAAAGAGTAAGTGAATTAAAAACAAAAAAAATAACACTTTTATAGTTTATTTTTTAAAGCGATTGAAAATCAAATGCGGACGAATGGTTGGCCCGTGATGCGAACGAATGAGATGGACGGAAGATGGATGATTGGCCCACCTCGACGACCCCTTCCCCCTGCCAATCCCGCTTCTCCGATCATTCTCTTACTCTGTGCTATTATTGTCGTTGTTTGTGTCCTCCTGTCCGTACCCATGCGTCATATAAATGCTCCCAATGATCGGCAATCCTTCCTTAATTATGTGATCTGAATATGTATGTATCTATTGTGTTCTGCTTTGTTGTTCGACATTTGTTCGTACTTATCCATTGTACCACAAATTGTATTAATAAATGTGCAATTTTTACAATTATTGAATAAGAGGTCAGAATCTTGGGGCTTAGAACCCAAATTAAACACATAACTAAAAAAGTCGCGATTTTATGCCTGGGATTTCCTGATTTTTCATCGTTTTGGACGTGAATCTTTTGGTTTAGGAAAGCAAATTCCTATTTTTTCATTTTTAGATTGAATTTCTCCTTTTTTTCCATTTCTGCAAAGGAATTTTTGAATTCTACATAAACATTATAAATCGATTTATTACATGATTTTAACCATGCTTCAGTGAACAATTTCCCTGATTTTCTTCTAAAAATCAATCTTACGCAAAAATTTAACTTTTTCACAAAAACACCATAGTGATTAAGAAACATACTAAATAATGTTTATTAATCAAGTCCGGAAGAGGACTAGCGAAATTAAAAGCGAAGCTCATTTAAATGACAAAAAATGTACAATTTAAGGTATATCGCTTTGTTCATTCCGACCCGCCATTAGATCTGTCCGTAGATACATTCCTCTGGAGTCGCAATCTGAAATCCGAACATTGAATGATAGGGTTGCGCTTTCGGCACTTGACTTTTTCCGTCGTATTCTTTCGCACTTTTCGCACTGGAAATCCTCCCCGGCATCAGTCCTTCCATTCGGCGGCGCTTTTCTATAGCATTTCCAATGGGTCAGTGAGCCACAGCCATCGCAGCGATAACAACTTTCGGTTTGGAACGGGAACAGTAAATCGTTTGGATCCATGCAAAGCTGGCACAGAAAGGCATTTTGACGACATCTCTGAAGAAGAGAGAATAAAAGAAAGAACCAGAATGTTGAAAATGGATAAATCATAGAATTTTTTAATAAAATTTGGGTACTTTTCGGTTTTGAAGGTACACCGCTCTTTTTTGTTTAAATAGCAACTGAGCGCGATCAAGACGCATAGACTTATCGTGGAGGCATAAAAGCAACAATTTCCCCAAATGCATCGACGTTATGTCGCTTACAATCCTCGCGCCAAAGAAACTCGCATAAATTAAAAAAAGCGGTGTGCCTTCAAAAACGAAAAAGTCGTTTGACTCACTTCACAATTTTCAATGTGCGCGGTGCCCTTCGAAGCCAAAGGTTCGACCAATTCGATCAAATTTTTGTTCGCAATTCGCTCAAAGTCGAGCAGTGAGTAAACATCCACCGCTTCCAATGAAAAAAAGCGCCTTGGCACTGAGGAGAACATTGTCCTAAGGCTAAACGGATTATCATTTGTGAATGAAAAAGAAAATTAAAAAAGGGGAAAGAAGGACTGTGGAGGGAATTGAAAGAGGGCAGTAAAAGCGAACCCGTTTGGGAACTTTAGACACACGTACATTCCATTTTCCGTTATCTGTTCGGCTGCCAATTTGCACATCTGCACAAAGGGCCACATGTGCGATATTTTGACGCGCAATTTCCGGAATCTCCTCAAATTTTTTGCTCGTCGATACAATCCGGGATTGATTAGTCGGACATCGAACACCGGTTGGTCAGCGTTGTGCAGCAAAAATTTTAGCGCGATGTCACACACCGGGTACTCCTTGAAGTTCCAATCGTGCAAAATGAGCGCGGGGATCCTCGCCTAAATGTGAATAATCGAAATGAAAATGTCCTTTTCCTATCGGATTTTATTCACTTTTGCTCCCTGATGGCAGCACTGACAGAACAACTTCGAGTAGTAGTGACAATAGAGCGTTCTCTTCGCGTAAATGTGGTCCAATTTGAGTCCACACCCCGCGCAGCGGTGCTTTTGAATGGCCAATTGAGTGATGAAACTGAAAATAAAATTGGCGTAATTTCTTTTGTCTCTTTTTATGGTCTAACCAACTCACTCCATCGGTTTTGTGTGCTCCGCAATAAATTCCTTTTTAGGCGATCGCCATTTTCGCAACGGAACGCGTAGAGTTGGGAAGTCAAAAGAGCGCAAAGTATCAAAACGACGCAAAGACTAAAATAAAAAAAAATAATAAATTTAAATTAATGAACGGAGAGGAGGTCTCTTTCTTTCGGTTGGCCCAACAAACTTTCGGCGATGGTGGCAAATTCTCGGCCAATGCACTGATCAGTTGCTGTATACTGTTCGTCCGTGCCATGGAATTGCCTTCCCAACATTTGCCGTAATTTTCTATGAGTTGCGATTCGCTGCTGCGGCGTTGACGTGCCAACAAAAACGGTGAGTCATGGCGAGAAGACGGAGAAGGGACACTGCTGTGGACTGACAAATCGCAGGACCTATAACAAAATAAGGTCAAAATAAACAGTTGTAGTCCATTAAAATGGTTATGTATTATATGAGGAAAATAAACTTAGGACGGTGGAAGGAGAAAACCAAAATTCGGTGGAATGTTCGAAAAGCTTAAGCTAAGAGATAGTAGATAAAACAGATAACGATACATTTTTCATGTTGAATACTAATATTATTTCATCTTATTAACAGGGGATCATTTTTTTATGTTATGACCTAGTAAGTGCACTCTATTTTATCAATTTTGAGTCGTAAATATGGTTCAGTCGTAACCTCGAAGTGGTGGCCATTTGTGCCCTATTTTCGTCACAAATCGCATAAAAAACGGAGTTGCCCTCGTGCCGATGAAAGTCCACCGACGGCGACCTGCTGTTGTGCCCGCTCTGTTGCATTTCGCACGATGTGCCGAGGGGAGACATCGGGCCGAGATGGCGAATTGGGTCGACTTCTTCGCGAAAGTCTATGCCCTCGGTGAGTTGAAGCCACTTGCGCTCTTCCATCGTTTGGATGAACCAATCGCTGAGCTGCACGCAATTTTTGGCCTTAAAATCGAAAAGTTTTTCATTGAAAAAGCTAGCACAAGTGCATTTGCCTGGTTAAACGGCGGTCGGTCCTTCTCCGTTTCGCTGACCGAACTGATCGACTCATTAGAGACGAGCGAAAGTCGGTCCCAGAAAAAGTTCTCTTGTGAGAACAGTTTGGACTGACTGTCGGGACTCAATTCATCGATGAAAAACGCCGAGGGACGGCGACTGCGCGTGAAATTGACTAATTCCTGCAAACTGATGGAAATATTTTGTTTGATTGAATCAAACAATATACTCATATTGTCACCTTGTTGAAGAGAATGTCGGGGGAAATTGGAATGGGAAAAGCCGGTGTAACAGTCAACAGATTTAAATTAGCAAGTCTGGAAGATGTGGAGCGATAGGTCTCCTCACTGCTGCACATCATTGATGAATGGATTACATTACTAAAGATCCATAAAGATTGATCAACAAGATTGGCATTTTTAGGCACAAAAAATGGATGAAATAGGCAGCTAAAGACACAAAAAATTTTGACACGACGTCCGGAATTTGAGCACCTGTACCAAAAAGGATTTGCATCTGTGGCTCAGTGGTCCGTGAAAAAGTCGCTAAAAAAGGTCCTCGGATTCGAATCCTGTGCATTTATGCTTCTATTGAAATTACAAAAAAAAATTCAGTTTTTAATTTTTTGTTTTTGCTGTCTGTTTCATGTACGTAAATCCGAAGTTCTAAAAATCGATTTTTTAAAATTGAATTATGACTTTTATTCGAATTATGGTTGAAATTGGACAAAATGGATGTCATATTCATGATATTATCTGCGATCCCGAAAACCCCTAAACATTTTTCATGATTTATTTAAAATTTTTTGAAAAGGGACCGGGGGACGTACAAGCTATTTCCCAAATATTTTGCATGATTTTCAATAGTTTTAAGAAGTAATGGATTCGTCATATTTGGCTAGAAGTATTATCGACCGCTGCAACAGTCTCATGGCAAATCGTTCTCGATACACAAGCAAGGTTGGAAAACTTTTTCCTTCTTTTTTATATTCATTATTTAGGAAGAATTTGCTCGCATTGTTCTTCAAACACTTCTTGGTGATCCGTCTGTTGATTTCCTTCTTTTGAAACCGCACTTTGATTCTCTGCACGCTGATGCGCTTAATCGTCTGAATGCACTGATTGGTTTTGAGTCTACAGTTTTTATGGTATTTTCTTTCTTTTTTAAAGACCGCAGAGAAACTGAGTTTTCAGACTATTTATATAAATGATGCGCTTTTTGATGAATTCATCGAGCTTTTCAGTCGCCATTGCATTCGTTCATCGGCGACAATTAGAGAAGCGACTGAAAGCGGTCCGATAAAGCCAAATTTATTATGTTTTCAACAATTTGTTTTAGTTTACATTTGGCTTGTGGCTGATTATTTGCAATATTTACTACCCATTGACGAACAAAAACTGAATCTGTTGAAGAATTCTACTTGGATCTCCGCTCCTTTCTCCTCCTTGCCCACTTCGACAGTTACAAGTCCGCGCAGACTGCTTCGTCCAGAAGTATTGGCCCAATGTGCCCCACTCGAACACGTTTCGCTTCGGTCGGGTGCCTTCAAAACGCTCTACCCGCGACTTCTTCAATTTGTTGGCACAATGTTAAGTCACGTCGCCTCTCTGTCAAGTAGTCATTTCCTAATTACATTACTTAACCAAGAAGGCAATTTTTTAAGATTGGCCAAGTGTTGCCCAATTTCAAGTTCTTCGCATTATTCTCGACCATTACATCACTTTTTTGTTTTCTGAGACGGAGGACAATGATTTCTCATCGCTTAAATTACTTTTGTTAAGGTGGCTTCCTTTTTATTGTTCTAAGAACAAAGTCTATTTTAGAAAGCCTTTATTTGTTGACATATTACAAAATTTTCTGGAGAGATTGTTACGGAACTGGCCTTTAGATGAAAGTTATTGCTTGTTAATAGGTAAATCTTTCCCAATTTTGCAGCTACTTATGTGTTTATGCTTCCTCTTTTTGCAGAGATTTGGCAAACGTTGATTTATCACAAATTGCTCAATCGATGTTCTGACGAGAAATACAAATTATTCCTCCAAATGTCTTCCCAATATTTTGTGGGCCTTATCGAGACGCAAGTCCAGCGAATGCTTAGCACGGACACAAAGAATTTGGTCGAGTCACCGGTCCTGAGCTTTGTCAAAGAAAATGTTTTTCGCTGTGAACCCATTTTGGACATTTTTGAGAGACGGAATTTGCCGACAATTGACTACCTCAGAGCGTTATGTCAAAAACTCGAAGATTACCGGAATGGTATTCAGAAAAATATGGATTCGGTATTACTAATATTCGCAATTTTCCAATTAATTTTTCCTTTTTTAGGCTCATAGAAACCGTTACAGTTCCGTTTGGTCATTGTTGTTCCAGTTGGTCTTCTCCTTTGCTTACACCGCTCCAGTTAACATGAATTTGCTGAATGCACACATTGCCGACCTGCGTGATCTCATTTCCCAACTTTCCCGACGACCCGAATGGATGCGCGATTCTGAACTGCAGAGCAGCTTTGAAAACACCGTTGAAGCAATAAACAAAACATCAAATGTTTCAGTGCTGAATCCAAAAATTCCGGACCATAATGTAATGTATGCGTACAATTCACAATAATATTGGAACCTTCCTTTTAGACTGACCGTTGGACCAAAATGCTCTTTTTAACACCCCATGGCAGACTTGAGGTCAATGCTAATGGGATTACTGATGATGGTAAAAGAGATTTTTATTTTTTTTTAGGTGGTAAATCGACAAGCCAAATTCGATTATGCAAAGTATTCACGGCAAATTTCTGACTCTTTTCCGTCCATTGGTTATTGGGACATCCGTCCGCTTGCAAAGTTTCTTCATCAAATGAGCATTCGATGGACCGATGCTTGGCTTGTCCGTTTTTTACGCCAACATGGCCGTGACTCGTTCATCAGTCGTTTTGCCTCAGCTGGTGATCTTTTTCAAAAATTAAAAAAATATATATTAGTTTTAATATTTATTTTAGCACTTCTGAGCGGTCCGTCTCCGCCCCGTTTTGTGCCCGTGTTCTCTCGTTATGTGCCAAAACACCCGCCACGGCTTAAATTATACAAATTGGGAAGCACGACCAATCTGATATACACTTTTTTGTCAATTCTTTTTCTATTTTTGTTCTTCAAAATTTTCTTTTAAATTATTAAAAATAATTTTCGTTTTTTATGCCAAACTCAATTTTTAACCATCATCTTTTCGTTTTCTGTGGTAAATAAATAAATAAACACTTTGTTTAACTGTTGCAATACACATGGGCGTTAAATCATTGAGTGTTTTGTTGCAGACTAGAAATCTGTATGGCCAATTCACTGTACCTCGAAAAAGGACAATTCAATGTCAGAAGTTTGTTTGAGTTCAAATTTGAATCAAGTACTTCTTGGCATTTTGTCATTAAAAAGTGTTGTTGGCTTTTGACCGTTTCTGTTACACATTTTTGCTATTTGTTTTGAAGAAAAACTTCCTGCTACAAGATCTTTATTGAATTCCAAAGAAAAAACAAATATTTTGGCAGATTTGTGTGTTGTTAATCCCAAAAAGTCAACAAAATCGGCATTTTGGCGACTCTTAAGGGCAAATCAGTTGTTTTGTTGGAGATGTTCCTAAAAGTGAGCATTGAGCGGCTGCTAAATGACCCAAGTACGAGGCGCAAAGAGCATGTCGCATTGAGAAAGGCATGCGAAGAAGCAATTGGTAAGGAAGGAGCAGCTGAGAAACATTTTTAACACAAAAAGAAGTGCCATTTCAGAACAATTGGAAACGCGGTTAAATGGCGCTGACAAAGAGGAGGGCGCGTCGACCGTTCTACCAAATAGCAACAACAAATTTATGGCCGACCATTATTTCCTTCCGTTTGAATTGGTGGGCTACCCAAATTGATTCGAATTGACTATTAATTTATTCCTATAAATTTCCGTAAGGGCATCATGAATCAATTAAAAAAACAAACCCTTTTCAGGCATGCCAAAGTCGTTCAACAAAAATAGTTGTGAATGCTTTGGACTCGTTAGAGGTATTTTTATTGTACCTGTGCTCAATAAGTTAAAAAACTCAGAAATTGATTTCCTATGGCCATCTGATTGGAAATGTGCCGGACAGTGCCAATCCCGACCAGCTGCTCATTGACAGTAAATTTCTGCCAGTTTAATTACTTTTCAATAATTTTTACGCCGCCGAAATCACGCCTTCAGAAAATTAAACAAACCCTTGTAAAAAAAATTTAAAAGTTTTTTAAGGAAATTTCCGAGAAAAGTTGATAAAATTTTAAAAATTTCAAATAGTTAATGAAAAATTTTACTAATTCGTTAACGAAATAGACACTAAATTTTCGAAATTTTCCCTCGGCGACGCCTATTGGCACAGCCGGACCCCCTCAATCCCCAAGTTCTTTTTTGAAAAAGCGCACCGCATATTGTGGCCAACAAAAGTGAAGGTGAAGATTTAAAATTTTTTGGAATAGTCAAAACACGCTTACTTAAGAAACAACCGTTTTTCAAAAGAACATCTCGCCAAATTTGCCGTGTCCATTTTGATGCTTCGTCTTGTTTTCTTTATTCGACTTACGACTTACGACCATTTGTTTCCATTTTGAGCGGGATCTTTGCTTGATTATTTTTCAACTTTTCTCATAAAGTAAATTAATTGAATTTTTTAATTTCAAATATTTTTGAAGTCTTCATTTTGTTATTTTTGGGTATTTGTTTTAGAATGTTATCAAAAAGACAAGCTGAAGTGCAACGTCAACCAATTCTTGGCCGAATTGGCACAGACCTCAAGGTGCGTGGTGTGCGCCTGATATTTTCATTTACTCTTGTCCGCCTCCCACGTTTTGTTTTCAGATGGGCATTCTTGGTATGCCGAATGTTGGCAAATCAACCTTGTTTAATGTACTCAAAAAATCGGAAGCTCAAAATATCTTCGGCACCAGTGACCCAAATGAGAGTAAAGTTGCGGTGAAGGACAAAAATTTCGATTGGTTGGTTGAGCAGTACAAACCTCCGAGCAGAGTCCCCGCTTATTTGACCGTAGTTGACATTGCCGGATTGGTCAAAGGTGTGGAAAGGAGGGAGCGCAATGATGTTAGACATTTTAATACTTTTACAAGTTAAGGTGCATCTGAAGGCCAAGGACTGGGCAATGCCTGTAATGCTAATTAAACAATTAGACTAATTGGTTTAAATCCTTTTTGAGTCTTTTCCCGTGTCGGCGACTGCGACGCTTTTTTTCATTTGTGTCGTTCTTTTGAAGACACTGAAGTTACCCACGTCGAAGGTCTGATGAAAACCAAGCCCATAGCTTAATGATTTTACATTAAAAACTTAGGTGACGTGGACCCAATCCGGGACTTGGAAATTATCAACAGCGAGTTACGGTTGAAAGACCAGGCGGATTTGGTGGGAGCATTGGATAAAATTGAGAAACTGGCGGTCAATGACACGACTAAGAAGTTGGAGTACGACACGCTGTTGAAGGTCAAGGAGTTACTTGAGACTAAGTTTGTACGGCAACACGACTGGAACGAGAAGGTCGAACACTACGGCACCGAAATTCTGGAGAAATTTGGACACATTTAAGGAGGTTGAAGTGCTGAACAAACATCTCTTCCTCACCGCAAAACCAATTGTTTATCTTGTGAATTTGAGCGAACAAGACTTTATCAAAAAGGTAATAAAAAATTGGTTCATTTGCATTCGAATAGTCAAAAAGCATTTTCAGGAGAACAAATGGCTTCCGAAAATCAACGCATGGATTGATGAGAATGACCCGGGCTCTGTGAGTGATTGGAATTCAATTTCTCCAACCGTATTTATTTGGTCCTTTTCAGACATTAATCCCATTTTCGGGTGCCTTTGAGTTGAAATCGGCTGGAATGGACTCCGAAAAGAGGGCGCAATACTTCAAAGAGACGGGTGCTTCCAGTGCGCTTGACCAAATCATTCAAACTGGCTACAAGGCTCTTGGTCTTGAGCATTTCTTTGAGTAAGATCCTTCCATCTTCTCCAATTTTGATTTTAAAATATTTTGATAAAAATTGACTATTTTCTCTTAACTTTTTTTTGTTTTGAAGAGCCAGCAGAGATGAAGTCAGAGCAGTGATCATTCAAAGAGGTAAGCCAACAGGAGTCAGAGGAATTCCCAGCCATTATGATGAAGAATTCCTTTTTCCCTAAATAATGGTCTGTCGAATCGAGGCGCCGTTTCAGAATGATTAATCATCAATACTGATTGCTAATTTTTATCCCATTTTCGTGGAGTTCTTTTAATAAAAAGGTATTTTTTCAATTTAAGTTCTTCTGATGGCTAAATGTTTTATATTTTTATTTCTTATTCTTGCGTTTTAATGGGCCGTCAACGTTTCGGCCCCAGGCTCAAATAAATGACCATAACTTAGTAAAGCAAAAAAGGTATACATATTCGGTATCATACGAACATTCTACATGTTTTAAAACTTAATAAGCAATTGACCAAATCACAAAAAGTTACCAAGAATTTTGGTATGTTTAATACAGGGTACCAAAAAATTGGTCAATTTTAGGCCATTTTTCACTGCTTTTTACGACTTCGTTAGTCAACCAAACCCCGCTCCATGAAGACAAGGCGTAGACATATAATTTCAACGGGTTTTGTACAGAATTTTGTGCTCTATCTGTACCTATTGTTAGTATTTCTCACAAAATTTTTCCAACCCCGTAGGACTTTTTTTCGACACCTAACTCTGTTTTTCACTGTGATTTGTAGATAAAAAGGTCAATTTATTGGAATGATGTGTAATTTGTTCTGGGATTATTTTAACCAAAGATGTTTGAGCGGTGTTTATACATAATGTTCATGCGAATTTGATGCAGTTTGAACAAGTTGGAAAACTGCTGGAGCTTGATGGTCGTCCTTAAAAGCACTAGGGGATAGTGATATTCGAGAGTCTCGGTCTCGACTCGAGAAAAGTCTCGGGTTTTTTCTGGTCTCGGTCTCGGTCTCGGGTTTTTGGTCTCGAAAATCGAGATCTTTTTAAACCCCTAAAGATTGGGTTTTCATTGGCAACCAAACATCTGATTTGTGTGGAATTTTTAAGTTGAATAATAGATAAAATATATTATGCCAAAGAACTAAAAATAAAGATATCAAAACAAATTTTTTATTTTCAAGTATTTGAAGCCTTGGATATTTTCTTATACTTGTTTGCTTTTCAGAAATGGACCAAGAATGCTTTGATAATTTCCCAATAGAAAATGAAAGTGAACAAAGCGATGAAGTATTCATTGACGAATCTGATCAATTATCCTTTTTGTTAATTCTTTTTATTACCATTTTTAGGGTTTACAAAGAATTAGTAGCCGCAAAAGAAGTGAAAACAAGTCAAAAAAGGGCCGCCGCTTCTTTCAATTTGGAAGAATCATCTTCACAAAAACCGCTGAAACAAATGAATATTGAGCAGTTCCGTCCAGCAGAAAAATGGTCCAACACACATCCAAAATCACAAAAAATTGACAATTTGATTTTGCGTTTTATCTGTTTGTCATGTGAGCCCATTATGCTTCCTGAGAAAAACGGTTTGCAGAGATATTTGATGAAGTATGTCCGAGGTAATTCCTCAGCTTGACTTTAAAACTAATTTTGACTCTTAAGCTACCGACTGAAATCTCGCCAATTTATGACCGCTCTTTTGGAAGAAAATTACCAAAAAAAATTCAACCATTTAAAAAATGAAATTGCCACCTCAAAAAATTTATCATTCACAACGGACATTTGGTCGAATGTTCGCAAGAAAAAAAGTTTTTTGAGGTAAGAACAGCTTTAAGACCGAACATTTTAGCATTTAAGTTTAACCGCGCATTATATTAACTCAAATTTGGACCGAAAATGGCATATTTTAACCACCCAACCGATGCCCGAATCACATTCTGGTCATAATATAAGCATCCGTCTCAACGAAATCATTCAAATTTTTGGAATTGAGAAAAGTCAAATCCATATTTTTTTTACGTGACGCCGCGTCCTCTATGATTTGTGCCGTCGAGGAGCTTGGCTACGAGCATTTTGATTGCTTTTGTCATAAAATTCAATTGTAATTGAGGTTTGAAATTGTGTATTCAATTATTTCAATACTTTCAAGGCCTTGATGGATGGTCTTGAGCATAGGACGAAGAGTATTCCATAAGTCAAAGCACAGATTCACCAATGCAGGGAATTAGTTGCCTTTTTCAATCGTTCCAAAAATCTTCAAAATATCTTACAAAATCAACAAGAATTAATTGCTGCGCCAAAAAATGGACTAATACAAGTTTGCGGAGATTTAATTTTACTTTTTTTTTGTGAGTATTACTTTTTGTTTAGGATGTAACAACTCGATGGAATAGCAGCCTTTTTATGATTGACCGAATTATAGAACAGCAACGTGCCTTAAGTCTGGCTCATGTTGATTTTCCAGAGTTTACCATGCCTGATTTTGAAATGTTAAAAAGCATTTCAGCAGTAATATAATTATATTTTTTATATTCGTTCATAATTTCTTACAAGTTCTGACGCCATTCGACACCTTTACTAAACAACATTCAAAAAGGGATGAGTCCATTTCATCTGTTCTTCCGATTTATAAATGTCTACTTACAATTTTAGTAGAAAAAGACACGGACCCTTCATACGTCATTTCAATCAAAAAAGTGATTACAAATGGACTTAAATCAAGGATGGAGAAATATGAAAACAAACGGTTCCAGCAATTTCGGTTCTTCTAGTTTAGATTGTTTCTGAGCCATTTAATAACGGGTCTGCAATGCAATCTGAAGACCCCTTCTCGAACTTTCTTTTTGCCGATTCTGGCGAAACGCGTTATGAAGGAAATTCTCAGAATGATTTTATAAGCGATACAATCAAGGACGAAATTGACAAATTTTTCAAAGTAAAATTTGAAGAATTATTTTTTTTTTAATTTTTTAAGAGTCCTACAATGCTTCCGAATACAGACCCGTTGAATTTTTGGCGAACAACTTTCTCATACAACTACATCAAGCAAATTGTGCCAAAATTCTTAGGCCCACCACCAAGCACCGTCGAATCAGAACGGACGTTCAGTCAACTTTCGCAAATATACAGCGCTAAAAGATCAAATCTCTCAGCCGAACACGCAATGGAACAACTTTTTTTACATTTCAATTTTGATTTATAATTTGTTTTTCTGATGAAAAGAGTGAATTTTTAGCAAATTAAGGAAAGATTGCCTAAATTTTAATCAAAGATATTTTTTTTTGAAAAAAGTCTCGGTCTCGAGTCTCGACTCGAGAAAAGTCTCGGGTTTTTTCTGGTCTCGGTCTCGGCCTCGAGTCTCGGGGTCAAGTCTCGGTCTCGAGTCTCGAGTCTCGGGATATTTTCGGTCTCGAACATCACTACTAGGGGACCAATACGTAGTCCCACCCTACGCCAAGCTCTATAGTTGGGCGCGTAACTAATTCCGGTTGTTCGGCAATTTGAGTTTATTTTGTCTAGTATAAAACGAGAGGCCGGGCACCGCTTCGCGGTGCCCAAGCGCTCTAAAATTTTTATAAATTTCATTGAATCTAACGGCTTTTGACTTAGTCGATACCTTTTCTAATTTAATTTGCGTCAATCCTTAATTGCTTGCCTACCTCATTCCTTTGTTTCTCTTTCGCTTTCTCTCTTCTTTCTCTCCTTATACCTCTATCTTTTTCTTAGTTTTTTTAAAAATTCCATCATTTTTTTGCTCTGACTCTCACTACCATTCCTCTTTCTATTTCTTCCTTTTTCTCTCCATCTCTCTCTATTTCAGTTTTTTTCTTGCTATTTCTATCTCTTTGTCTTTTCCTCAATCCTTCTCTATCCCTTCCTATTTTATCACTCTTTTTGGAAATCCTAAAGAATGGAGAGAAAGTGTCGAATTGCGCTCACGGAACACCAAAATGAATAACATTGTCGCAGTCCGCCGACAAAAGGTGATCTTTCTCAAAAATTAAAAAATATATTTATGGGTATAATATATATATTTTAGCACTTCTGAGCGGTCCGTCTCCGCCCCGTTTTGTGCCCGTGTTCTCTCGTTATGTGCCAAAACACCCGCCACGGCTTAAATTATACAAATTGGGAAGCACGACCAATCTGATATACACCTTTTTGTCAATTCTTTTTCTATTTTTGTTCTTCAAGATTTTCTTTTAAATTATTAAAAAATATGTTAAACTCAATTTTTACCACTTTCCATACAAACCAAGCGAAGAAAGGTGAGGAAATAATTGAGTATTTTATTTGATAAATGACAGGAGAAATAATAAAATAAAAAAAATTCACAAGGCGGTGACTGCAAAGCATTGCCAAAATTGTGGGCATACAAAAGGGATCAAAATAATGGCCAACTCACTGATAGGGTTTTTGTGCAGAAATAAGTGCCGAAATCAGTTTGGAACAATGGGAAAAGTGCACATTGTCGTCGATCATATCATGCACAACCATCAGGCGTCCATCCCTTTGTCAAAATAAAATAAGAAAAACCAATTGGAGGGGGGGGGGGGATAGAAGAGATTGAATGGGGAATGCCGGAACGCACTGATTGGGCAGACGGGGCACAAAGGAGGAAAGTGCCGACTTCTCATAAGCCTCTACATTTTCATCGGGCATTCCCATGTATCTGTTGTAGGCAAGAATATTGTATAAAAGACATAGTCCATCTATCCCCACCCCCCATTTTTCTCCCTTTGCTCACCGTTCGGTGTAGGCCGTGTCGTACAAATGCCAATCGCTGACTGCCCCTCCCACACAGGCACAGCGATAAGTACCCGGGAAGCAGGCCAACAGCAGCAGAGAGGCGTACCCACCATAACTCCAACCTGAAAAAGATGTAGAGGTTACGGTAAGTTTTAACATTATCAGCCCTGGATAACTTGTCAAAACAAATCTATAGAAACGGCATTTACTTGTACCAACTATTGCGGACGAGTTGAATACTCGGCCCGGCGTAAACTGCGTGAACGACAGGAAATTTTGCGGACACGTTGCGATTTGCCGGTACCAAAACTCAATTTTTAACCATCATCTTTTTGTTTCTGTGGTAAATAAATAAACACTTTGTTTAACTGTTGCAATACACATGGGCGTTAAATCATTGAGTGTTTGTTGCAGACTAGAAATCTGTATGGCCAATTCACTGTACCTCGAAAACGGACAATTCAGTGTCAAAAACTTTGTATTGTATTAAAAAATTAACAAATTTTTCGAAAACCCGGAATTAAAAATTTCTCTTCGATGTCGGTAAGGAGAACTGAAACCCGAAGCAAATAATGCCGAACTTGTTTTGTTCCGTTTGATTGAGTTCAAATTTGAATAAAGTTCCTCTTGGCATTTTGTCATTAAAAATTGTTGTTGGCTTTTGACCGTTTCTGTTACACATTTTTGCTATTTGTTTTGAAGAAAAACTTCCTGCTACAAGATCTTTATTGAATTCCAAAGAAAAAACAAATATTTTGGCAGATTTGTGTGTTGTTAATCCCAAAAAGTCAACAAAATCGGCATTTTGGCGACTCTTAAGGGCAAATCAGTTGTTTTGTTGGAGATGTTCCTAAAAGTGAGCATTGAGCGGCTGCTAAATGACCCAAGTACGAGGCGCAAAGAGCATGTCGCATTGAGAAAGGCATGCGAAGAAGCAATTGGTAAGGAAGGAGCAGCTGAGAAACATTTTTAACACAAAAAGAAGTGCCATTTCAGAACAATTGGAAACGCGGTTAAATGGCGCTGACAAAGAGGAGGGCGCGTCGACCGTTCTACCAAATAGCAACAACAAATTTATGGCCGACCATTATTTCCTTCCGTTTGAATTGGTGGGCTACCCAAATTGATTCGAATTGACTATTAATTTATTCCTATAAATTTCCGTAAGGGCATCATGAATCAATTAAAAAAACAAACCCTTTTCAGGCATGCCAAAGTCGTTCAACAAAAATAGTTGTGAATGCTTTGGACTCGTTAGAGGTATTTTTATTGTACCTGTGCTCAATAAGTTAAAAAACTCAGAAATTGATTTCCTATGGCCATCTGATTGGAAATGTGCCGGACAGTGCCAATCCCGACCAGCTGCTCATTGACAGTAAATTTCTGCCAGTTTATTACTTTTCAATAATTTTTACGCCGCCGAAATCACGCCTTCAGAAAATTAAACAAACCCTTGTAAAAAAAAATTTAAAAGTTTTTTAAGGAAATTTCCGAGAAAAGTTGATAAATTTTAAAAATTTCAAATAGTTAATGAAAAATTTTACTAATTCGTTAACGAAATAGACACTAAATTTTCGAAATTTTCCCTCGGCGACGCCTATTGGCACAGCCGGACCCCCTCAATCCCCAAGTTCTTTTTTGAAAAAGCGCACCGCATATTGTGGCCAACAAAAGTGAAGGTGAAGATTTAAAATTTTTTGGAATAGTCAAAACACGCTTACTTAAGAAACAACCGTTTTTCAAAAGAACATCTCGCCAAATTTGCCGTGTCCATTTTGATGCTTCGTCTTGTTTTCTTTATTCGACTTACGACTTACGACCATTTGTTTCCATTTTGAGCGGGATCTTTGCTTGATTATTTTTCAACTTTTCTCATAAAGTAAATTAATTGAATTTTTTAATTTCAAATATTTTTGAAGTCTTCATTTTGTTATTTTTGGGTATTTGTTTTAGAATGTTATCAAAAAGACAAGCTGAAGTGCAACGTCAACCAATTCTTGGCCGAATTGGCACAGACCTCAAGGTGCGTGGTGTGCGCCTGATATTTTCATTTACTCTTGTCCGCCTCCCACGTTTTGTTTTCAGATGGGCATTCTTGGTATGCCGAATGTTGGCAAATCAACCTTGTTTAATGTACTCAAAAAATCGGAAGCTCAAAATATCTTCGGCACCAGTGACCCAAATGAGAGTAAAGTTGCGGTGAAGGACAAAATTTTCGATTGGTTGGTTGAGCAGTACAAACCTCCGAGCAGAGTCCCCGCTTATTTGACCGTAGTTGACATTGCCGGATTGGTCAAAGGTGTGGAAAGGAGGGAGCGCAATGATGTTAGACATTTTAATACTTTTACAAGTTAAGGTGCATCTGAAGGCCAAGGACTGGGCAATGCCTGTAATGCTAATTAAACAATTAGACTAATTGGTTTAAATCCTTTTTGAGTCTTTTCCCGTGTCGGCGACTGCGACGCTTTTTTTCATTTGTGTCGTTCTTTTGAAGACACTGAAGTTACCCACGTCGAAGGTCTGATGAAAACCAAGCCCATAGCTTAATGATTTTACATTAAAAACTTAGGTGACGTGGACCCAATCCGGGACTTGGAAATTATCAACAGCGAGTTACGGTTGAAAGACCAGGCGGATTTGGTGGGAGCATTGGATAAAATTGAGAAACTGGCGGTCAATGACACGACTAAGAAGTTGGAGTACGACACGCTGTTGAAGGTCAAGGAGTTACTTGATACTAAGTTTGTACGGCAACACGACTGGAACGAGAAGGTCGAACACTACGGCACCGAAATTCTGGAGAAATTTGGACCCATTTAAGGAGGTTGAAGTGCTGAACAAACATCTCTTCCTCACCGCAAAACCAATTGTTTATCTTGTGAATTTGAGCGAACAAGACTTTATCAAAAAGGTAATAAAAAATTGGTTCATTTGCATTCGAATAGTCAAAAAGCATTTTCAGGAGAACAAATGGCTTCCGAAAATCAACGCATGGATTGATGAGAATGACCCGGGCTCTGTGAGTGATTGGAATTCAATTTCTCCAACCGTATTTATTTGGTCCTTTTCAGACATTAATCCCATTTTCGGGTGCCTTTGAGTTGAAATCGGCTGGAATGGACTCCGAAAAGAGGGCGCAATACTTCAAAGAGACGGGTGCTTCCAGTGCGCTTGACCAAATCATTCAAACTGGCTACAAGGCTCTTGGTCTTGAGCATTTCTTTGAGTAAGATCCTTCCATCTTCTCCAATTTTGATTTTAAAATATTTTGATAAAAATTGACTATTTTCTCTTAACTTTTTTTTGTTTTGAAGAGCCAGCAGAGATGAAGTCAGAGCAGTGATCATTCAAAGAGGTAAGCCAACAGGAGTCAGAGGAATTCCCAGCCATTATGATGAAGAATTCCTTTTTCCCTAAATAATGGTCTGTCGAATCGAGGCGCCGTTTCAGAATGATTAATCATCAATACTGATTGCTAATTTTTATCCCATTTTCGTGGAGTTCTTTTAATAAAAAGGTATTTTTTCAATTTAAGTTCTTCTGATGGCTAAATGTTTTATATTTTTATTTCTTATTCTTGCGTTTTAATGGGCCGTCAACGTTTCGGCCCCAGGCTCAAATAAATGACCATAACTTAGTAAAGCAAAAAAGGTATACATATTCGGTATCATACGAACATTCTACATGTTTTAAAACTTAATAAGCAATTGACCAAATCACAAAAAGTTACCAAGAATTTTGGTATGTTTAATACAGGGTACCAAAAAATTGGTCAATTTTAGGCCATTTTTCACTGCTTTTTACGACTTTGTTAGTCAACTGTTAGTCAACCAAACCCCGCTCCATGAAGACAAGGCGTAGACATATAATTTCAACGGGTTTTGTACAGAATTTTGTGCTCTATCTGTACCTATTGTTAGTTTTTCTCACAAAATTTTTCCAACCCCGTAGGACTTTTTTTCGACACCTAACTCTGTTTTTCA
The DNA here is from genome assembly GCA_039877585.1 of Heterodera filipjevi. Lineage (NCBI taxonomy): Eukaryota > Metazoa > Nematoda > Chromadorea > Rhabditida > Heteroderidae > Heterodera > Heterodera filipjevi. The sequence continues at coordinate 9,699,570 of JBDPZO010000007.1, read as the reverse complement.
CAGTGATTTGTAGATAAAAAGGTCAATGTATTGGAATGATGTGTAATTTATTCTGGGATTATTTTAACCAAAGATGTTTGAGCGGTGTTTATACATAATGTTCATGCGAATTTGATGCAGTTTGAACAAGTTGGAAAACTGCTGGAGCTTGATGGTCGTCCTTAAAAGCACTAGGGGATAGTGATATTCGAGAGTCTCGGTCTCGACTCGAGAAAAGTCTCGGGTTTTTTCTGGTCTCGGTCTCGGTCTCGGGTTTTTGGTCTCGAAAATCGAGATCTTTTTAAACCCCTAAAGATTGGGTTTTCATTGGCAACCAAACATCTGATTTGTGTGGAATTTTTAAGTTGAATAATAGATAAAATATATTATGCCAAAGAACTAAAAATAAAGATATCAAAACAAATTTTTTATTTTCAAGTATTTGAAGCCTTGGATATTTTCTTATACTTGTTTGCTTTTCAGAAATGGACCAAGAATGCTTTGATAATTTCCCAATAGAAAATGAAAGTGAACAAAGCGATGAAGTATTCATTGACGAATCTGATCAATTATCCTTTTTGTTAATTCTTTTTATTACCATTTTTAGGGTTTACAAAGAATTAGTAGCCGCAAAAGAAGTGAAAACAAGTCAAAAAAGGGCCGCCGCTTCTTTCAATTTGGAAGAATCATCTTCACAAAAACCGCTGAAACAAATGAATATTGAGCAGTTCCGTCCAGCAGAAAAATGGTCCAACACACATCCAAAATCACAAAAAATTGACAATTTGATTTTGCGTTTTATCTGTTTGTCATGTGAGCCCATTATGCTTCCTGAGAAAAACGGTTTGCAGAGATATTTGATGAAGTATGTCCGAGGTAATTCCTCAGCTTGACTTTAAAACTAATTTTGACTCTTAAGCTACCGACTGAAATCTCGCCAATTTATGACCGCTCTTTTGGAAGAAAATTACCAAAAAAAATTCAACCATTTAAAAAATGAAATTGCCACCTCAAAAAATTTATCATTCACAACGGACATTTGGTCGAATGTTCGCAAGAAAAAAAGTTTTTTGAGGTAAGAACAGCTTTAAGACCGAACATTTTAGCATTTAAGTTTAACCGCGCATTATATTAACTCAAATTTGGACCGAAAATGGCATATTTTAACCACCCAACCGATGCCCGAATCACATTCTGGTCATAATATAAGCATCCGTCTCAACGAAATCATTCAAATTTTTGGAATTGAGAAAAGTCAAATCCATATTTTTTTTACGTGACGCCGCGTCCTCTATGATTTGTGCCGTCGAGGAGCTTGGCTACGAGCATTTTGATTGCTTTTGTCATAAAATTCAATTGGTAATTGAGGTTTGAAATTGTGTATTCAATTATTTCAATACTTTCAAGGCCTTGATGGGTGGTCTTGAGCATAGGACGAAGAGTATTCCATAAGTCAAAGCACAGATTCACCAATGCAGGGAATTAGTTGCCTTTTTCAATCGTTCCAAAAATCTTCAAAATATCTTACAAAATCAACAAGAATTAATTGCTGCGCCAAAAAATGGACTAATACAAGTTTGCGGAGATTTAATTTTTTTTTTTTTTTTGTGAGTATTACTTTTTGTTTAGGATGTAACAACTCGATGGAATAGCAGCCTTTTTATGATTGACCGAATTATAGAACAGCAACGTGCCTTAAGTCTGGCTCATCTTGATTTTCCAGAGTTTACCATGCCTGATTTTGAAATGTTAAAAAGCATTTCAGCAGTAATATAATTATATTTTTTATATTCGTTCATAATTTCTTACAAGTTCTGACGCCATTCGACACCTTTACTAAACAACTTTCAAAAAGGGATGAGTCCATTTCATCTGTTCTTCCGATTTATAAATGTCTACTTACAATTTTAGTAGAAAAAGACACGGACCCTTCATACGTCATTTCAATCAAAAAAGTGATTACAAATGGACTTAAATCAAGGATGGAGAAATATGAAAACAAACGGTTCCAGCAATTTCGGTTCTTCTAGTTTAGATTGTTTCTGAGCCATTTAATAACGGGTCTGCAATGCAATCTGAAGACCCATTCTCAAACTTTCTTTTTGCCGATTCTGGCGAAACGCGTTATGAAGGAAATTCTCAGAATGATTTTATAAGCGATACAATCAAGGACGAAATTGACAAATTTTTCAAAGTAAAATTTGAAGAATTATTTTTTTTTTAATTTTTTAAGAGTCCTACAATGCTTCCGAATACAGACCCGTTGAATTTTTGGCGAACAACTTTCTCATACAACTACATCAAGCAAATTGTGCCAAAATTCTTAGGCCCACCACCAAGCACCGTCGAATCAGAACGGACGTTCAGTCAACTTTCGCAAATATACAGCGCTAAAAGATCAAATCTCTCAGCCGAACACGCAATGGAACAACTTTTTTTACATTTCAATTTTGATTTATAATTTGTTTTTCTGATGAAAAGAGTGAATTTTTAGCAAATTAAGGAAAGATTGCCTAAATTTTAATCAAAGATATTTTTTTTTGAAAAAAGTCTCGGTCTCGAGTCTCGACTCGAGAAAAGTCTCGGGTTTTTTCTGGTCTCGGTCTCGGCCTCGAGTCTCGGGGTCAAGTCTCGGTCTCGGTCTCGAGTCTCGGGATATTTTCGGTCTCGAACATCACTACTAGGGGACCAATACGTAGTCCCACCCTACGCCAAGCTCTATAGTTGGGCGCGTAACTAATTCCGGTTGTTCGGCAATTTGAGTTTATTTTGTCTAGTATAAAACGAGAGGCCGGGCACCGCTTCGCGGTGCCCAAGCGCTCTAAAATTTTTATAAATTTCATTGAATCTAACGGCTTTTGACTTAGTCGATACCTTTTCTAATTTAATTTGCGTCAATCCTTAATTGCTTGCCTACCTCATTCCTTTGTTTCTCTTTCGCTTTCTCTCTTCTTTCTCTCCTTATACCTCTATCTTTTTCTTAGTTTTTTTAAAAATTCCATCATTTTTTTGCTCTGACTCTCACTACCATTCCTCTTTCTATTTCTTCCTTTTTCTCTCCATCTCTCTCTATTTCAGTTTTTTTCTTGCTATTTCTATCTCTTTGTCTTTTCCTCAATCCTTCTCTATCCCTTCCTATTTTATCACTCTTTTTGGAAATCCTAAAGAATGGAGAGAAAGTGTCGAATTGCGCTCACGGAACACCAAAATGAATAACATTGTCGCAGTCCGCCGACAAAAGGTGATCTTTCTCAAAAATTAAAAAATATATTTATGGGTATAATATATATATTTTAGCACTTCTGAGCGGTCCGTCTCCGCCCCGTTTTGTGCCCGTGTTCTCTCGTTATGTGCCAAAACACCCGCCACGGCTTAAATTATACAAATTGGGAAGCACGACCAATCTGATATACACCTTTTTGTCAATTCTTTTTCTATTTTTGTTCTTCAAGATTTTCTTTTAAATTATTAAAAAATATGTTAAACTCAATTTTTACCACTTTCCATACAAACCAAGCGAAGAAAGGTGAGGAAATAATTGAGTATTTTATTTGATAAATGACAGGAGAAATAATAAAATAAAAAAAATTCACAAGGCGGTGACTGCAAAGCATTGCCAAAATTGTGGGCATACAAAAGGGATCAAAATAATGGCCAACTCACTGATAGGGTTTTTGTGCAGAAATAAGTGCCGAAATCAGTTTGGAACAATGGGAAAAGTGCACATTGTCGTCGATCATATCATGCACAACCATCAGGCGTCCATCCCTTTGTCAAAATAAAATAAGAAAAACCAATTGGAGGGGGGGGGGGGGGGGATAGAAGAGATTGAATGGGGAATGCCGGAAGAAGGCAAAACGCACTGATTGGGCAGACGGGGCACAAAGGAGGAAAGTGCCGACTTCTCATAAGCCTCCACATTTTCATCGGGCATTCCCATGTATCTGTTGTAGGCAAGAATATTGTATAAAAGACATAGTCCATCCATTCCCACCCCCCATTTTTCTCCCTTTGCTCACCGTTCGGTGTAGGCCGTGTCGTACAAATGCCAATCGCTGACTGCCCCTCCCACACAGGCACAGCGATAAGTACCCGGGAAGCAGGCCAACAGCAGCAGAGAGGCGTACCCACCATAACTCCAACCTGAAAAAGATGTAGAGGTTACGGTAAGTTTTATTTCTGGGAAACGTGCCAGCAATAATATTGAGGCGTATCCGCCGTAACTCCAACCTAAAAAGATGTAGAGGCTACGGTACTTTTGATTTTTGGCTTTGTGTGCGTTTGTTAACCCACCGATCACTGCCACTCTGTCCATGTCCAATAACTCGCCATATCGTTCGGGCGCCATGTGAATTCGCTCGTGTTGATCCTCAATCTCTGCGCTGCCCATTCGATTTTTGATGGCCGATTCAAATTTGAGCCCACGATTGGCAGAGCCACGTCCGTCAACCGTCACGGCGTAGCCAAAGGCAACGTATTTCAAATAATGGCAGATACTGAAAAAGAGACGGCATAGCTCAAAAGACAAAAAAAAAACGATTTAGAATTTATATTCAAAAACCACTTCTGAAGAGTTCTCCGACCACAAAAACTTTGTTAGCAGCGAAGTCCTTGTTCGGAAACCTTTCATTGAAAATTTTTTGGATTTGGAGACTGTAAGGGACAGGTGGTGCCAAAAAAAAAAGCCGCCAAAGAAAATTCTAAAATAATTTAGACAATAATATTCCAGATTTTATAGATTTAAAAACATTATAAGCCCTGGGTAACTTGTAAAAACAAATTTATAGAAACGGCATTTACCTGTACCAACTATTGCGGACGAGTTGAATACGGTAAGTTTTATTTTTTTGGCTTTGTGTGCGTTTGTTAACCCACCGATCACTGCCACTCTGTCCATGTCCAATAACTCGCCATATCGTTCGGGCGCCATGTGAATTCCCTCGTGTTGATCCTCAATCTCTGCGCTGCCCATTCGATTTTTGATGGCCGATTCAAATTTGAGCCCACGATTGGCAGAGCCACGTCCGTCAACCGTCAGCACGGCGTAGCCAAAGGCAACGTATTTCAAATAATGGCAGACACTGAAAAAGAGACGGCATAGGTCAAAAGACAAAACAACGATTTAGAATTTATATTTAAAAACCACTTCTGAAGAGTTCTCCGATCACAAAAACTTATTTTCGAGCAACTAAGTCCTTGTTCGGAAACCTTTCGATTGGAATTTTTTTGGATTTGGAGACTGTAAGGGACAGGTGGTGCCAAAAAACCGCCAAGAAAATTCAAAATAAATAATTTAGATAATAATTTCAAAAATTTAAAATTTAAAAACATTATCAGCCCTGGATAACTTGTCAAAACAAATCTATAGAAACGGCATTTACTTGTACCAACTATTGCGGACGAGTTGAATACTCGGCCCGGCGTAAACTGCGTGAACGACAGGAAATTTTGCGGACACGTTGCGATTTGCCGGTACCAAAACTCAATTTTTAACCATCATCTTTTTGTTTCTGTGGTAAATAAATAAACACTTTGTTTAACTGTTGCAATACACATGGGCGTTAAATCATTGAGTGTTTGTTGCAGACTAGAAATCTGTATGGCCAATTCACTGTACCTCGAAAACGGACAATTCAGTGTCAAAAACTTTGTATTGTATTAAAAAATTAACAAATTTTTCGAAAACCCGGAATTAAAAATTTCTCTTCGATGTCGGTAAGAAGAACTGAAACCCGAAGCAAATAATGCCGAACTTGATTTGTTCCGTTTGTTTGAGTTCAAATTTGAATAAAGTTCCTCTTGGCATTTTGTCATTAAAAAGTGTTGTTGGCTTTTGACCGTTTCTGTTACACATTTTTGCTATTTGTTTTGAAGAAAAACTTCCTGCTACAAGATCTTTATTGAATTCCAAAGAAAAAACAAATATTTTGGCAGATTTATGTGTTGTTAATCCCAAAAAATCAACAAAATCGGCATTTTGGCGACTCTTAAGGGCAAATCAGTTGTTTTGTTGGAGATGTTCCTAAAAGTGAGCATTGAGCGGCTGCTAAATGACCCAAGTACGAGGCGCAAAGAGCATGTCGCATTGAGAAAGGCATGCGAAGAAGCAATTGGTAAGGAAGGAGCAGCTGAGAAACATTATAAACACAAAGTGCCATTTCAGAACAATTGGAAACGCGGTTAAATGGCGCTGACAAAGAGGAGGGCGCGTCGACCGTTCTACCAAATAGCAACAACAAATTTATGGCCGACCATTATTTCCTTCCGTTTGAATTGGTGGGCTACCCAAATTGATTCGAATTGACTATTAATTTATTCCTATAAATTTCCGTAAGGGCATGAATCAATTAAAAAAACAAACCCTTTTCAGGCATGCCAAAGTCGTTCAACAAAAATAGTTGTGAATGCTTTGGACTCGTTAGAGGTATTTTTATTGTACCTGTGCTCAATAAGTTAAAAAACTCAGAAATTGATTTCCTATGGCCATCTGATTGGAAATGTGCCGGACAGTGCCAATCCCGACCAGCTGCTCATTGACAGTAAATTTCTGCCAGTTTATTACTTTTTAATATATTTTTTTAAACCTTTTTTTTTTAAATTTCACTAGAGTTAGCAGGATTAGTTTTTTTCTTTTTGCTTCTTCCCTTTTCCCAGGAGTTGTCCAAACCATTTGCTCACCATTCCAAGGCCCTCACACAGACGATGCCATCCAACTTCAAATCATCAAAGTCACCCCATCGCAAATTTTGCCATCTAATTCTTCCTTTTTTTTGTGTTAAGGGAATTTTAGCATTGATCCTAAACAATAATAGCAAAATTCACGAGGGCTCTCTGCTGCTCGCTGTCCGGACGAGTTTTAACATTTATTTGGCCAGTCGGAGTCCGATCAATCAGTCTACCGCGAAGGGCATTCTCACGCAGACCATCAATTTTGTGTTTGCCAACGCGGAGCGGTCCATTGACAACAACACGACGGGCGAAGACGGTGTCCGTTCCATCACTTATGATTGGGAAAATGGGGTAATGGTCTTACCGAGTGCCAATTTTAGCTAAATAAATGAGCCATTTCGCCTCATTAAGGTTGTCCGTGATGTTGTGGATTCGTTGCTTTACCAAGTTTGTGCCTCCAATGAACAGGAACAACTAAATGATCAAAAGGTCGTCGCATTTTTTTTTAAATTTGCGTCGATTTACAATGCCATCATTTAGCACGGTGTCTCCTCCTCCCGTTCCCGACACACTTCGGCCGATGACCGACTGAGTGTGAACGGTCTGTGCAGTCCAACGGCACCAAACAGTTCGGCCCATCCATTTGACCAAGCGACGACATTGACGACAGCAGATGATGACCAAAGTTCGGCGGGGACGGCCGGCGGACAGAGTACGCCGCTGCAACCTTCGAAATTGGAGTTTCACAGTATGGGGGAGAAGGACGCCTTTCTCATCTTTCGCGCGTTGTGCAAATTGTCCATCAAACAAACACCGGACGACCAAGACACGAGGTGGGGGAGAGGGCAGTGAGGATGCCAAGATTTAGCTTTGGGAAGGGAAATCACATACTGACGTGTGGGATACACCCCAAAACGTCGCCGAAAAAAAGTTGCAAAAAGACTGATTTTTCAGAAAAATTTAAGGAAATTTCTTAAATTTCCAAAAAAAGAAATCATGAATATTTTCATGTTTTCTTGAAATTTTCTTCAAGAAAAAATTTCTACTATAGAATTTTCGCGTTTTATTCCAAAATTATTTAACCAAAATTTCGAATTATTATGCCTTTTGTTTAGAGTCAGAAGCAAATTCGAATTGGACCCGCTAGGATTAGCCAAGGATTGGTTGAACATGGGCTACCCCATCATTTTCCCAGTGGAACTTTCTCACGTCTCCCCAAGGAGTCACGAATTGCGTTCCAAGCTGTTGTCGTTGGACATGATTTTGCTGATCGTTCGCAACTTCAACGCCACACTGCCGGACGCGCACAGTTTCGTCTACGCAATTCGGCATTTTCTGTGCGTGGCATTGACACACAATGCCGTTTCGCCGAACATCAGCGTTTTCACCAAAGCTTTGGACATTTTCGTCCATTTGGTCGACAAATATAAGGTGTTTTTTACGGCGCATCACCACTTTTTGCCAAAATTTGCTGTTCTTTTTCTTCTCTCCACTGAATTATTTTTTATAAATTTGGGATTTCTTTGAAATTTGATTGGCCATAAAAAATAAATGTACTCCTCTTTTCACTTTTTTACTTGTAAAGTTCTTACTTTTTTCAGATCCATCTGAAAAGGCAAATTGAAGTGTTCTTCAAGGAGATAATCATTTCCATTTTGGAGAGCAGTTCCAGCTCCTTTGAGCACAAATGGGTGGTCTTGACGACAATTGCCAAAATTTGTGACAGTCCGCAGAGTGTCGTGGACATTTACGTCAACTACGACTGTCACATGACTTCCGCTAACATTTTTGAAGAGTTGGTCTCTCACCTCGCCAAAACCGCCGTACTCTTTTCGTCCTGTTGTTTTTGTCACTTTTTGTGCCTTTTTTAGTCCGGTTACTCCGCCGATTCGTCCTCTCCGTCACATGGTCACATTGCGCTGAAAGAGCGCGAGAGGCGAATGCGCGAGTTGGCATTGGACTGTTTGGTGAAGGTGCTCCAATGTTTGGTGTACTGGTACGAGGAGATGAACCTTGGCAAGGACCACCAGTCCATCCATGGCGGGGAGGAAACAGCGAACGCGGCATCCACCGCATGCAACGGCAACGGGTCGGACGTGAATCTGACGGCACAGGTACTCCATTATTGAGTCTTATTTTCTTAATTGTGTTCCTCCCCTGTTTAGGTTAAGCAACAGAAAGGCATTGTCGAGAGTGGCATTGAACTGTTTGCCAAAAAGCCAAAGGAGGGCTTGGCATTTCTGCACAAGAAGGGTTTTGTCGGGGCCGAGCCGGCGGACTTTGCCAAATTTTTCCATGCGGAAGAGCGACTGGACAAGTCGGTGATCGGCGACTATTTGGGCGACGGGGACGAGTTCAACCAGCGGGTGATGTACTCCTACGTGGACAGCTTCGACTTCTCCGGCGTGAGCATTGTCCAAGCGTTGCGCACTTTGCTCAGCAAATTCCGATTGCCCGGCGAAGCTCAGAAAATTGACCGGATAATGGAGAAATTTGCAAGCAGGTCCTTGTTGCAGGGGTGGGAGGCCCTTGGTACCTCTCCCCCTTTGGAAATTGGTACCTTTCCCCCCCCCCCCCCCCTCATCCCCTCACCTCCACTCATATTCCAAATCCTGGTTACCTATTATCTTGGTCATTATCCAATTTCTCCCTCTTTTTCTGTAAGGTATTGCGCCTGTAATCCTCAACTTAACCACATTTTTGCGTCGGCTGATACCGCTTATGTGCTGAGTTATTCCATCATTATGCTGACTACGGACTTGCACAACCCACAAGTCGGGAATTGTTTTAAAAAATCACTGGCTTCTTTTTTTGTACGCCAAATACTTTTAGGTGAAACGAAAAATGACAAAGGACGAATACATACGAATGAACCGAGGCATCAACGACCAGTCGGATTTGCCTGACGACTTTTTGTGCCAAATTTACGAAGACATTGCCACCAATGAAATCAAAACAAAACCGGGCAATTTAAAACGGCCAAAGCTGAGTGAGACCATGGGAATAAATGAGAAAATCTGTACGATAATTTACCGTATAGACTCCTCCTCCGTCAGTCTTCGGCAACGCAAAATGTTCCAAAATTTGGAATTGGAGTCCATCTCCGAAGTGGCACATTCTTTGATGGAAGCGGCCTCCTATTGCAACTTGGAATTCACCAGCGCATCCCATTTTGAGCAAGTCCAACTGATGTTTGAGGTCAACTTCCTTTAATTCCTTCTCAGGAGGAGTCAACCCATTCACCGATTTAATCTCTTCGGCACTTTTCAGTTGATTTGGTCCCCGTGTTTGGCCACGTTCAGCATCGGTTTGCAGTCCTCCGACGAGCCCCAAATTTGGGGCCGGTGTCTGCACGGCTTTTCGGCCGGCATTCGCGTCGCGTGTCTCTTTCGGCTGGGCATTCAACGCAAAGCGTTTGTGCAAACGCTGACCAAATTCACGCTGCTGACCGCAAACAGTTCACTGTCCGAAATTCGGCCAAAGAATGTGGAGTCAATAAAACTGCTCATCCAAATTGGGGTCGAGAATGGCAGCTTTTTAGACGTAATTGGCCACGAAACGGTCCCAATTAATAAAACCTATTCCTTGGTACAGCAAAGTTGGTACGACGTGTTGAAGTGCATCAGCCAACTTGAGTTGGTCCATTCCATCGGGACGAGCAACCACGGTGAGTGGGCCGAAAATGCACCCGTTTTTACTCAAAATGACGAATTCAGCTGATGCTAAACCCAACTGGATGATCCCCAAAATCCCATTCCTTAAAGACAATCTGAAGAGTATGTTCAACATCCGGGACAAATCCTTCTCCACCGTCCAGGGCTATTTGGCCGAAACGTCCTCCCAAGACTTGGTGGTGGCCATTGACCGGTGACAGCAATTCTCAGTTTTAGCATTCCCCTCCAAATTTGTTGTTGTAGGATATTCCAAAACTCGAGCAAATTGTCTGGCGAAGCGGTCATCCACTTTGTTCGTGCATTATGCCAAGTACTGCTTGAGGAGCTGTGCAGTCCTGGCGGGCCGAGCATGTACATGTTGCAGAAAATTGTGGAGATTTCCTTCTACAATATGAACCGCATTCGTATTGAGTGAGTGGGCAATTGCAATTGTTTTTTATTATTTTGTTTTTAGATGGTCAATGATTTGGTCCGTCCTCGGCGAGCACTTCAACTTGGCCGGGTGCAGCTCCAACCAGGACATTTCTCACTTTGCGTTGGACGCCCTACGACAGCTTTCGATGAAGTTTTTGGAAAAGGGCGAATTGCCCAATTTCCGCTTCCAAAAGGAGTTTTTGCACCCATTTGAAGGTGCGATAATGGCTTGCATTTTATGACTGTTTTGGTCAGACTAATTGTCATTAATTGCAGTGATAATGAGTCGCAACAAATCGCTGTCCTGTCGCGAAATGATCGTCTCCTGCGTCACTCACATGGTCCATTCGCATGCCGACAAAATCCGCTCGGGGTGGAAGAACATTTTCTCCCTCTTCACGTTGGCGGCCGGCGAAAAGGACGAACGAATTGTGGAGGCGGCATTCACCACGACATCCGAAATTATAAGTAAAATTTGGTTGCACTAAATATCTTTATTATTCCAACTTTTGCCTTTAGCGAATATTTTTCCGGCACATTTCACTGAACTGATGGATTCATTCCAAGAGGCCATCAAATGTTTGTCTGAGTTTGCCTGTAACATTGTGTTTCCGGACACCAGCATGGAGGTGGGATGGAGAATTTGTTTTATTTTTTTAACAAATTGCGATAAAATTTTCAAAAAAAAAGCCCTTGGGGGAGAGCTAGCCACCTCCTATCTCCCAAGATGAGATAAACTCACGGCTGGCGCCTTTTTAAAAAACCTTCGCGGTGGAAAGAAACTTGTTCAAATTCTGACCCCTTTTTTGCCCCATTTAGGCGATCCGTTTAATTCGTTTGTCCGCCTCAATGGTGGCCCAACACACGGACACTATTAACGCTCGTTTTGCCTCTACTACAATGGAGACAAACAGTGGTGGAGTGCGTTCTCATGAACAGCAACTGCAGTCGAACATGGCGAACACGAGGGACAGACACAAAGGTGGGTCTTTTGGGTGGACAAAAGAGGGCATTTGTTGTTGTTTTGCAGAAGGGCAACCCGTGTGGTTGATCGGATGGTTTCCGATCATTTTCGAGTTGTCCTGTATCATCAATCGGTGCAAATTGGACGTACGGACACGAAGTTTAACGGTTGGTGTGCCTTGGCATTTCTTTGAAAATATTCTTTCCCAAAGCATTTTTCTCTCTCTCATTTCAGGTTTTGTTCGAACTTATCAAAACGTACGGTGGCACATTTGGAGCAGACGCATGGAGCGACTTGTTCCGAGTGATTTTCCGAATTTTTGACTTTGGCAAAATCAGCGAATTAGGCAACGAAGTGAGTCCGAAATGAATAACACTATATCTGTGGAAATCATTGTTTTACAGAGGGGAAAATTTGAAGAACATAAAATTGGCAATGACAAAAATGGAAGGGAAAATGAAGGGGAAAAAGGAAAGCAACAGCACAAGAATAGGAACAACAGCATGTCCAGACGGGGGGGACAGGTGCCATTTGAGCAAATTTCATTATAATATTATTATGCAACGACAAATGCCCGACGGTTCTGTTCCGTTTAGAAGAATGAGTGGATGGTCACCACGTGTAATCATGCCCTGTACGCCGTCGTGGACGTGTTCTCCCAATATTACGCCTCGTTGGGCACTCTGATGCTGCCCGAGGTGTACCGTCAGCTGTTCTGGTGTGTCCAGCAGGGCAACGAACTGTTGGCCCGGTCGGCGATCAATTGCCTGGAGAATTTGGTGGTGTCCAACGGGGACCAATTCACGGAGCAAATGTGGGCCCAAACAGTGAACCAATTGGAGCAGATCTTCGACTGTTCCACTGTTGACATGTCAGTTTTTTTGTGGAAAAAACAAATTCTTTTTAATTTGTCCTAAATTTTCATTTTCAGTGACACGGCTGAACAGCTCGCCAACCTGCCGACCAGTTTCACACCCAACAGCGTGTCTTCTTCTGTGCCATCCGATGTTAACCCTTCAAGCGACGAAGGGCGAGTTTTGCGTATTTTATTTTTAGTTTTCAACTCTCTTTTAGCTTCCCCAATGGTAACGGTTTTGAGGATTGCGTGCTAAAGTCGCCCATCACTCGGTGCATCGTCCAAATGGAAGTCCGTCCCTCCCTTCTCCTTCACCCACCTTTTGTTGTTTCTGTATTTTATTTGGGGAACAGGAAGAAATCACGCCGCCGAAATCACGCCTTCAGAAAATTAAACAAACCCTTGTAAAAAAAAATTTAAAAGGTTTTTAAGGAAATTTCCGAGAAAAGTTGATAAATTTTAAAAATTTCATATAGTTAATGAAAAATTTTATTATTTCAAAAAATTTTTACGTTTTGAAAATTTCTTAAATCTTTTTTGGTTTAAAATTTTTTCTGAAATTTCGCGGCGTGCTTTCGGCCGGCGTGATTATGTCCCGGCGTGATTTTGGTCGGCGTTATTTCGGCCGGAGTGATTTCGGCGCTAAAATTAAATATTTTCTTATCAAAATTTCGGGATTTCTGTAAAAAAAAATTCACAAAAAGGTCATTTCAGGCTAATTCGTTAACGAAATAGACACTAATTTTGCGAAATTTTCCCTCGGCGACGCCTATTGGCACAGCCGGACCCCCTCAATCCCCAAGTTCTTTTTTGAAAAAGCGCGCCGCATATTGTGGCCAACAAAAGTGAAGGTGAAGATTTAAAATTTTTTGGAATAGTCAAAACACGCTTACCCAAGAAACAACCGTTTTTCAAAAGAACATCTCGCCAAATTTGCCGTGTCCATTTTGATGCTTCGTCTTGTTTTCTTTATTCGACTTACGACTTACGACCATTTGTTTCCATTTTGAGCGTGATCTTTGTTTGATTATTTTTCAACTTTTCTCATAAAGTAAATTAATTGAATTTTTTAATTTCAAATATTTTTGAAGTCTTCATCTTGTTATTTTTGGGTATTTGTTTTAGAATGTTATCAAAAAGACAAGCTGAAGTGCAACGTCATCCAATTCTTGGCCGAATTGGCACAGACCTCAAGGTGCGTGGTGTGCGCCTGATATTTTCATTTACTCTTGTCCGCCTCCCACGTTTTGTTTTCAGATGGGCATTCTTGGTATGCCGAATGTTGGCAAATCAACCTTGTTTAATGTACTCAAAAAATCGGAAGCTCAAAATATCTTCGGCACCAGTGACCCAAATGAGAGTAAAGTTGCGGTGAAGGACAAAATTTTCGATTGGTTGGTTGAGCAGTTGAAACCTCCGAGCAGAGTCCCCGCTTATTTGACCGTAGTTGACATTGCCGGATTGGTCAAAGGTGTGGAAAGGAGGGAGCGCAATGATGTTAGACATTTTAATACTTTTACAAGTTAAGGTGCATCTGAAGGCCAAGGACTGGGCAATGCCTGTAATGCTAATTAAACAATTAGACTAATTGGTTTAAATCCTTTTTGAGTCTTTTCCCGTGTCGGCGACTGCGACGCTTTTTTTCATTTGTGTCGTTCTTTTGAAGACACTGAAGTTACCCACGTCGAAGGTCCGACGAAAACCAAGCCCATAGCTTAATGGTTTTACATTAAAAACAGGTGACGTGGACCCAATCCGGGACTTGGAAATTATCAACAGCGAGTTACGGTTGAAAGACCAGGCGGATTTGGTGGGAGCATTGGATAAAATTGAGAAACTGGCGGTCAATGACACGACTAAGAAGTTGGAGTACGACACGCTGTTGAAGGTCAAGGAGTTACTTGAGACTAAGTTTGTACGGCAACACGACTGGAACGAGAAGGTCGAACACTACGGCACCGAAATTCTGTAGAATTTGGACACATTTAAGGAGGTTGAAGTGCTGAACAAACATCTCTTCCTCACCGCAAAACCAATTGTTTATCTTGTGAATTTGAGCGAACAAGACTTTATCAAAAAGGTAATAAAAAAATTGGTTCATTTGCATCCGAAAAGACAAAAAGCATTTTCAGGAGAACAAATGGCTTCCGAAAATCAACGCATGGATTGATGAGAATGACCCGGGCTCTGTGAGTGATTGGAATTCAATTTTTCCAACCGTATTTATTTGGTCCTTTTCAGACATTAATCCCATTTTCGGGTGCCTTTGAGTTGAAATCGGCTGGAATGGACTCCGAAAAGAGGGCGCAATACTTCAAAGAGACGGGTGCTTCCAGTGCGCTTGACCAAATCATTCAAACTGGCTACAAGGCTCTGGGTCTTGAGCATTTCTTTGAGTAAGATCCTTCCATCTTCTCCAATTTTGATTTTAAAATATTTTAATAAAAAATTGACTATTTTCTCTTAACTTTTTTTTGTTTTGAAGAGCCAGCAGAGATGAAGTCAGAGCAGTGATCATTCAAAGAGGTAAGCCAACAGGAGTCAGAGGAATTCCCAGCCATTATGATGAAGAATTCCTTTTTCCCTAAATAATGGTCTGTCGAATCGAGGCGCCGTTTCAGAATGATTAATCATCAATACTGATTGCTAATTTTTATCCCATTTTCGTGGAGTTCTTTTAATAAAAAGGTATTTTTTCAATTTAAGTTCTTCTGATGGCTAAATGTTTTATATTTTTATTTCTTATTCTTGCGTTTTAATGGGCCGTCAACGTTTCGGCCCCAGGCTCAAATAAATGACCATAACTTAGTAAAGCAAAAAAGGTATACATATTCGGTATCATACGAACATTCTACATGTTTTAAAACTTAATAAGCAATTGACCAAATCACAAAAAGTTACAACATGAAATACAAAACCAAGAATTTTGGTATGTTTAATACAGGGTACCAAAAAATTGGTCAATTTTAGGCCATTTTTCACTGCTTTTTACGACTTCGTTAGTCAACCAAACCCCGCTCCATGAAGACAAAGCGTAGACATATAATTTCAACGGGTTTTGTACAGAATTTTGTGCTCTATCTGTACCTATTGTTAGTTTTTCTCACAAAATTTTTCCAACCCCGTAGGACTTTTTATCGACACCTAACTCTGTTTTTCACAGTGATTTGTAGATAAAAAGGTCAATGTATTGGAATGATGTGTAATTTATTCTGGGATTATTTTAACCAAAGATGTTTGAGCGGTGTTTATACATAATGTTCATGCGAATTTGATGCAGTTTGAACAAGTTGGAAAACTGCTGGAGCTTGATGGTCGTCCTTAAAAGCACTAGGGGACCAATACGTAGTCCCACCCTATGCCAAGCTCTAAAGTTGGGCGCGTAACTAATTCCGGTTGTTCGGCAATTTGAGTTTATTTTGTCTAGTATAAAACGAGAGGCCGGGCACCGCTTCGCGGTGCCCAAGCGCTCTAAAATTTTTATAAATTTCATTGAATCTAACGGCTTTTGACTTAGTCGATACCTTTTCTAATTTCATTGGCGTCAATCCTTAATTGCTTGCCTACCTCATTCCTTTGTTTCTCTTTCGCTTTCTCTCTTCTTTTTCTCCTTATCCCTCTATCTTTTTCTTTGTTTTTTTTAAAAATTCCATCATTTTTTGCTCTGACTCTCACTACCATTCCTCTTTCTATTTCTTCCTTTTTCTCTCCATCTCTCTCTATTTCAGTTTTTTTCTTGCTATTTCTATCTCTTTGTCTTTTCCTCAATCCTTCTCTATCCCTTCCTATTTTATCTTTTTTATCACTCTTTTTGGAAATCCGAAAGAATGGAGAGAAAGTGTCGATTTGCGCTCACGGAACACCAAAATGAATAACATTGTCGCAGTCCGCCGACAAAAGGTGATCTTTCTCAAAAATTAAAAAATATATTTATGGGTATAATATTTATTTTAGCACTTCTGAGCGGTCCGTCTCCGCCCCGTTTTGTGCCCGTGTTCTCTCGTTATGTGCCAAAACACCCGCCACGGCTTAAATTATACAAATTGGGAAGCACGACCAATCTGATATACACCTTTTTGTCAATTCTTTTTCTATTTTTGTTCTTCAAAATTTTCTTTTAAATTATTAAAAAATATGTTAAACTCAATTTTTACCACTTTCCATACAAACCAAGCGAAGAAAGGTGAGGAAATAATTGAGTATTTTATTTGTTAAATGACAGGAGAAATAATAAAATAAAAAAAATTCACAAGGCGGTGAAAAACGGTAAATTTTATTGGGCAAGTGCCGACTGAACCGATGAGAAAGCGCGCGCAAAGAACGTAAGGACATTGGCCTGAAAGAATTCGATGGCGTCTCCGTTGCGAATTCCGTGACGTTCACCGGGGAACAAGAGAAGCCTGCAAAGCATTGCCAATTGTGGGCATACAAAAGGGATCAAAATAATGGCCAACTCACTGATAGGGTTTTTGTGCAGAAATAAGAGCCGAAATCAGTTTGGCACAATGCGAAAAGTGCACATTGTCGTCGATCATACCATGCACAACCATCAGGCGTCCATCCCTTTGTCAAAATAAAATAAGAAAAACCAATTGGGGGGGGGGGGGGTAGAAGAGATTGAATGGGGAATGCCGGAAGTGGGCAAAACGCACTGATTGGGCAGACGGGGCACAAAGGAGGAAAGTGCCGACTGCTCATAAGCCTCAGCATTTTCATTGGGCATTCCCATGTATCTGTTGTAGGCAAGAATATTGTATAAAAGACATAGTCCATCCATTCCCACCCCCCATTTTTCTCCCTTTGCTCACCGTTCGGTGTAGGCCGTGTCGTACAAATGCCAATCGCTGACTGCCCCTCCCACACAGGCACAGCGATAAGTACCCGGGAAGCAGGCCAACAGCAGCAGAGAGGCGTACCCACCATAACTCCAACCTGAAAAAGATGTAGAGGTTACGGTAAGTTTTATTTCTGGGAAACGTGCCAGCAATAATACTGAGGCGTATCCGCCGTAACTCCAACCTAAAAAAGATGTAGAGGCTACGGTACTTTTGATTTTTGGATTTGTGTGCGTTTGTCAACAGACCCATCACTGCCACTCTGTCCATGTCCAACAAATCGTCAAATCGTTCGGCCGCCATGCGCATTCCCTCGTGTTGGTCCTCAATCTCTGCGCTCCCCATTCGATTTTTGATGGCCGATTCAAATTTGAGCCCACGATTGGCAGAGCCACGTCCGTCAACCGTCAGCACGGCGTAGCCAAAGGCAACGTATTTCAAATAATGGCAGATACTGAAAAAGAGACGGCATAGCTCAAAAGACAAAAAAACGATTTAGAATTTATATTCAAAAACCACTTCTGAAGATTTCTCCGACCACAAAAACTTTGTTAGCAGCGAAGTCCTTGTTCGGAAACATTTCATTGAAAATTTTTTGGATTTGGAGACTGTAAGGGACAGGTGGTGCCAAAAAAAAAAGCCGCCAAAGAAAATTCAAAAATAATTTAGACAATAATATTCCAGATTTTATAGATTTAAAAACATTATCAGCCCTGGGTAACTTGTAAAAACAAATTTATAGAAACGGCATTTACCTGTACCAACTATTGCGGACGAGTTGAATACTCGGCCCGGCGTAAACTGTGTGGATGACAGGAAATTTTGCGGACCCGTTGCGATTTGCCGGTACCAACAGCAGGGCATGGTGTGTTTTGCCGGAATTTGCCGAAGTGTATTCAAAAAAGATGGGCTTGACAATTTCGGACGGAGGACGGAAGAGAAAAGACATGCCCCAACTGGCGGACTGAAGGCCGGAGGACGGGGACAGAACTTGGACACCGATTCTGACAAGGGATGTAAAACTTGTTAGATTAATGCCATTAGCAAGGTGGCATATTTCCTTGACGCCTTAATTACTTTCGATTGTCATTAATTACCGGTGGGTGAACACCGCCCGAGGCAATGGGTCGACGGAAGAATGGATGAGCCGGTAGAGACGACATTCGGGCAAAATCAGCACGGAGCTGACCCAACAGACGAAGCCGATGTCCGGGTTCAAATCCAATGAAGTGGAAGGGCGACCAAATCTTAACGGAAAATGACAATTTGAGGAGGAAAACGAAAAAGGGCTCAGCACCGGCAACACATGTCGCGCGGAGTCAAAACACGACAGTCGCCATCAGGACCAGTATAATTGGAAACGCAACTGAAAAGGAAAACAAATTAAAAACCTATAAAATGGCACAATGAGAAAAAAAATGATGCCCAATATCATTACAGGCTGAGGATAATGGGTGAGATTCGGTTGGCCAGGAAAAACACAAGGTCCCGTTTAGTGTCCACAGTGGAAACGGCGTTCTTTAGAATAGGCCAATCTGGGGATGAAGTGATGGCCCATTCTGTAGACGAAGTGATGGTGCCAGGGAAAGTGACTAAAATGGTAAAAAGAAAATTAAAGAAATATGATTTCTCACTGTTGCGAGAATTGCACATATACAAATGGCAAAGATCAGTCCGCTCCGAACCAATGATAAAAGAGTAATCATTGGCATTTTGATTTTGCTGTCCATTGGTCGAAGGAAGAAAGTGCAAATGTTTGTTCGCCTGGGAAAAATGGCAACGAATGGTGGGCCAACCAAATGCCACAGAATGCTCACATTGACCCAAACTTCGTTGCTTTCCCCGTAAATTGTCCTAATTGTGCCAATCCCTTGGCCAAAAAGTCCCCGCGGGATTAACAAAACGGCCATTTGCGACTGAACTGAAGAGGATGAAAAGTAAGCAAAATGTTTATTTTCATTATTTGTACCTCGGTTGATGACCAAAGCGCACACACTGAAAGAGAGTAACACATTTAAGAATTCTATACCAATTTACTTAGCCCCATCAGGAGTCCATCCCACGAGATCTATGTATTCCATCCAAGGAGCCTCGGAACGGAGGTCAATGTCCAAGGCAAAGTCGACAAATTGTTGCCCATTCTGTGGGTCCAAACGACAGCAGCGCAAAGTGACGATGGCATTACTCGTGCCGGCCCGAGGATCTGAATGTGAAAGAGAATTCGAAGTTGCAGTTATTTACAAAAAAAAATCCTTCTTACATCGCATCACTTCTCCTCCTTCGGCCTGTTGGCCAGGCAATGAAAGGGATACTTCATCAATATTAGTCTCGTCCACCCGTTCGTATACAATTTCTGTTCGCGTCGGACTCCAAAAAAACGGCTCATATCGCTCATACAAATCTTCTTGGGTCGCGGAAGCGACATCGTAGGTGACATTTGGGAGAAAGATGTTACATCGGAAGGCCCGAGAATTGTCCCTGTGAAAATTTATTGAAACAATGGGAGGACGAAAGGGAAAGGGACCTGTCGATGAACAACTGACCACAGCTGGTGAAAGCGACAAATTCTAAGGGGGGAGGGAGATATTTTTGGATGAAAAGATTCGATATTCGACTTACGCGGATCAATCTTACAAAAGGACACATTGAACACCATTGATCGGTGCCATTTGGCGATGTTTTTAATTTGGCCATCCTCAAAATTAATTACTGAAAAATGTAAGACTTTCGACATTTTTTTGAACCGTAAAAATGCTGATTTCGTTTGCGGTGGTGAAGAGCACAGCGCCGTCATACAGTTTAAAGTCAACCACTTGCAGCATTTGCGCTCGCATTCGCTCGTAGTGCAGCGCCAATTCGGGCGGTATTTTGCGAGGTGACCCATCCGAAGAATGCTCCGTTCCGATTTTAAGGGACAACGGTTGCAATTCCAATGCCGGTCTCAACTTTGTCTCATTCTGCTCTAATTCATCGTCCAAATTTATGTCAGGCAGTTCGGCTTGCATGACCGTTTGAGTTTTTGCAGAATCGCCTGGTGCAGTCGCAAGACCAACAACAGTCATCGTTCCGTCCGCTCTCTTCACCAATTCGACATGCGAAATGGTCTCGCCCAGAGAACGTTTCACCTTAATTTGGTTCTTTATGTAATTTTAAGCTATGAGAATAACGTAAGAATAACCAACTTCGTTGTGCCAAAATTTTGTGTGTTGAATAGCTTCTTTCCACGTGTTGTCGTGCGGGGGCATTTTTGTTGTAAAAGTTATCAACTCTCAAAGGAAAAGTAAAATACCACGAGATGAATAAACTGAAAGGGAAGATAATATGGTATGAGTATGCGGAGCAAAAAAATAAAAAGTGAAAAAAAAGAATGAGGCTGGATCCATTGAAACCCGGGCACTTATGCAGTTGGGGTTGCAAATTAGAAAATAGAAAAACATAGGGGGGACCCTTTTATTTTTTTTTGACAATTTATTTAACTTTATGCTGGTAAAGTCATTATAAATTTTAGAATTTCCTTTTTGGTTCATCCGGGTCCGGGGTTCGGGATTAGCGAAATGGATGTTAGATTCGTGTTCAGCGACCCCAAAAACCCCCCTAAAACACGTTTTTAAGACCAAAAAAATTGCAGTGACGAAATGTTCGGCCACCATTATTCTCGACCATTACATCACTTTTTTGTTTTCTGAGACGGAGGACAATGATTTCTCATCGCTTAAATTACTTTTGTTAAGGTGGCTTCCTTTTTATTGTTCTAAGAACAAAGTCTATTTCAGAAAGCCTTTATTTGTTGACGTATTACAAAATTTTCTGGAGAGATTGTTACGGAATTGGCCTTTAGATGAAAGTTATTGCTTGTTAATAGGTAAATTTTTCCCAATTTTGCAACTACTTATGTGTTTATGCTTCCTCTTTTTGCAGAGATTTGGCAAACGTTGGTTTATCACAAATTGCTTAATCGATGTTCTGACGAGAAATACAAATTATTCCTCCAAATGTCTTCCCAATATTTTGTGGGCCTTATCGAGACGCAAGTCCAACGAATGCTTAGCACGGACACAAAGAATTTGGTCGAGTCACCGGTCCTGAGCTTTGTCAAAGAAAATGTTTTTCGCTGTGAACCCATTTTGGACATTTTTGAGAGACGGAATTTGCCGACAATTGACTACCTCAGAGCGTTATGTCAAAAACTCGAAGATTACCGGAATGGTATTCAGAAAAATATGGATTCGGTATTTCTAATATTCGCAATTTTCCAATTAATTTTTCCTTTTTTAGGCTCATAGAAACCGTTACAGTTCCGTTTGGTCATTGTTGTTCCAGTTGGTCTTCTCCTTTGCTTACACCGCTCCAGTTAACATGAATTTGCTGAATGCACACATTGCCGACCTGCGTGATCTCATTTCCCAACTTTCCCGACGACCCGAATGGATGCGTGATTCTGAACTGCAGAGCAGCTTTGAAAACACTGTTGAAGCGATAAACAAAACATCAAATGTTTCAGTGCTGAATCCAAAAATTCCGGACCATAATGTAATGTATGCGTACAATCACAATAATATTTGAACTTTCCTTTAGACTGACCGTTGGACCAAAATGCTCTTTTTAACACCCCATGGCAGACTTGAGGTCAATGCTAATGGGATTACTGATGATGGTAAAAGAGATTTTTATTTTTTTTAGGTGGTAAATCGACAAGCCAAATTCGATTATGCAAAGTATTCACGGCAAATTTCTGACTCTTTTCCGTCCATTGGTTATTGGGACATCCGGACTTGATTTGTTCCGTTTGTTTGAGTTCAAATTTGAATAAAGTTCCTCTTGGCATTTTGTCATTAAAAAGTGTTGTTGGCTTTTGACCGTTTCTGTTACACATTTTGCTATTTGTTTTGAAGAAAAACATTCTGCTACAAGAACTTTATTGAATTCCAAAGAAAAAACAAATATTTTGCCAGATTTGTGTGTTGTTAATCCCAAAAAGTCAACAAAATCGGCATTTTGGCGACTCTTAAGGGCAAATCAGTTGTTTTGTTGGAGATGTTCCTAAAAGTGAGCATTGAGCGGCTGCTAAATGACCCAAGTACGAGGCGCAAAGAGCATGTCGCATTGAGAAAGGCATGCGAAGAAGCAATTGGTAAGGAAGGAGCAGCTGAGAAACATTTTTAACACAAAAAGAAGTGCCATTTCAGAACAATTGGAAACGCGGTTAAATGGCGCTGACAAAGAGGAGGGCGCGTCGACCGTTCTACCAAATAGCAACAACAAATTTATGGCCGACCATTATTTCCTTCCGTTTGAATTGGTGGGCTACCCAAATTGATTCGAATTGACTATTAATTTATTCCTATAAATTTCCGTAAGGGCATGAATCAATTAAAAAAAAACAAACCCTTTTCAGGCATGCCAAAGTCGTTCAACAAAAATAGTTGTGAATGCTTTGGACTCGTTAGAGGTATTTTTATTGTGCCTGTGCTCAATAAGTTAAAAAACTCAGAAATTGATTTCCTATGGCCATCTGATTGGAAATGTGCCGGACAGTGCCAATCCCGACCAGCTGCTCATTGACAGTAAATTTCTGCCAGTTTAATTTTCATTCTTTTTGCTTCTTCCCTTTTCCCAGGAGTTGTCCAAACCATTTGCTCACCATTCCAAGGCCCTCACACAGACGATGCCATCCAACTTCAAATCATCAAAGTCACCTCATCGCAAATTTTGCCATCTAATTCTTCCTTTTTTTGTGTTAAGGGAATTTTAGCATTGATCCTAAACAATAATAGCAAAATTCACGAGGGCTCTCTGCTGCTCGCTGTCCGGACGAGTTTTAACATTTATTTGGCCAGTCGGAGTCCGATCAATCAGTCTACCGCGAAGGGCATTCTCACGCAGACCATCAATTTTGTGTTTGCCAACGCGGAGCGGTCCATTGACAACAACACGACGGGCGAAGACGGTGTCCGTTCCATCACTTATGATTGGGAAAATGGGGTAATGGCCTACCAAGTGCCAATTCTTAGCAAAATAAATGAGCCATTTCGCCTCATTAAGGTTGTCCGTGATGTTGTGGATTCGTTGCTTTACCAAGTTTGTGCCTCTAATGAACAGGAACAACTAAATGAACAAAAGGTCGTCGCGTTGTTTTTTTAAATTTGCGTCGATTTACAATGCCATCATTTAGCACGGTCTCTCCTCCTCCCGTTCCCGACACACTTCGGCCGATGACCGACTGAGTGTGAACGGTCTGTGCAGTCCAACGGCACCAAACAGTTCGGCCCATCCATTTGACCAAGCGACGACATTGACGACAGCAGATGATGACCAAAGTTCGGCGGGGACGGCCGGCGGACAGAGTACGCCGCTGCAACCTTCGAAATTGGAGTTTCACAGTATGGGGGAGAAGGACGCCTTCCTCATCTTTCGCGCGTTGTGCAAATTGTCCATCAAACAAACACCGGACGACCAAGACACGAGGTGGGGGAGAGGGCAGTGAGGATGCCAAGATTTAGCTTTGGGAAGGGAAATCACATACTGACGTGTGGGATACACCCCAAAACGTCGCCGAAAAAAAGTTGCAAAAAGACTGATTTTTCAGAAAAATTTAAGGAAATTTCTTAAATTTCCAAAAAAAGAAATCATGAATATTTTCATGTTTTCTTGAAATTTTCTTCAAGAAAAAATTTCTACTATAGAATTTTCGCGTTTTATTCCAAAATTATTTAACCAAAATTTCGAATTATTATGCCTTTTGTTTAGAGTCAGAAGCAAATTCGAATTGGACCCGCTAGGATTAGCCAAGGATTGGTTGAACATGGGCTACCCCATCATTTTCCCAGTGGAACTTTCTCACGTCTCCCCAAGGAGTCACGAATTGCGTTCCAAGCTGTTGTCGTTGGACATGATTTTGCTGATCGTTCGCAACTTCAACGCCACACTGCCGGACGCGCACAGTTTCGTCTACGCAATTCGGCATTTTCTGTGCGTGGCATTGACACACAATGCCGTTTCGCCGAACATCAGCGTTTTCACCAAAGCTTTGGACATTTTCGTCCATTTGGTCGACAAATATAAGGTGTTTTTTACGGCGCATCACCACTTTTTGCCAAAATTTGCTGTTCTTTTTCTTCTCTCCACTGAATTATTTTTTATAAATTTGGGATTTCTTTGAAATTTGATTGGCCATAAAAAATAAATGTACTCCTCTTTTCACTTTTTTACTTGTAAAGTTCTTACTTTTTTCAGATCCATCTGAAAAGGCAAATTGAAGTGTTCTTCAAGGAGATAATCATTTCCATTTTGGAGAGCAGTTCCAGCTCCTTTGAGCACAAATGGGTGGTCTTGACGACAATTGCCAAAATTTGTGACAGTCCGCAGAGTGTCGTGGACATTTACGTCAACTACGACTGTCACATGACTTCCGCTAACATTTTTGAAGAGTTGGTCTCTCACCTCGCCAAAACCGCCGTACTCTTTTCGTCCTGTTGTTTTTGTCACTTTTTGTGCCTTTTTTAGTCCGGTTACTCCGCCGATTCGTCCTCTCCGTCACATGGTCACATTGCGCTGAAAGAGCGCGAGAGGCGAATGCGCGAGTTGGCATTGGACTGTTTGGTGAAGGTGCTCCAATGTTTGGTGTACTGGTACGAGGAGATGAACCTTGGCAAGGACCACCAGTCCATCCATGGCGGGGAGGAAACAGCGAACGCGGCATCCACCGCATGCAACGGCAACGGGTCGGACGTGAATCTGACGGCACAGGTACTCCATTATTGAGTCTTATTTTCTTAATTGTGTTCCTCCCCTGTTTAGGTTAAGCAACAGAAAGGCATTGTCGAGAGTGGCATTGAACTGTTTGCCAAAAAGCCAAAGGAGGGCTTGGCATTTCTGCACAAGAAGGGTTTTGTCGGGGCCGAGCCGGCGGACTTTGCCAAATTTTTCCATGCGGAAGAGCGACTGGACAAGTCGGTGATCGGCGACTATTTGGGCGACGGGGACGAGTTCAACCAGCGGGTGATGTACTCCTACGTGGACAGCTTCGACTTCTCCGGCGTGAGCATTGTCCAAGCGTTGCGCACTTTGCTCAGCAAATTCCGATTGCCCGGCGAAGCTCAGAAAATTGACCGGATAATGGAGAAATTTGCAAGCAGGTCCTTGTTGCAGGGGTGGGAGGCCCTTGGTACCTCTCCCCCTTTGGAAATTGGTACCTTTCCCCCCCCCCCCCCTCATCCCCTCACCTCCACTCATATTCCAAATCCTGGTTACCTATTATCTTGGTCATTATCCAATTTCTCCCTCTTTTTCTGTAAGGTATTGCGCCTGTAATCCTCAACTTAACCACATTTTTGCGTCGGCTGATACCGCTTATGTGCTGAGTTATTCCATCATTATGCTGACTACGGACTTGCACAACCCACAAGTCGGGAATTGTTTTAAAAAATCACTGGCTTCTTTTTTTGTACGCCAAATACTTTTAGGTGAAACGAAAAATGACAAAGGACGAATACATACGAATGAACCGAGGCATCAACGACCAGTCGGATTTGCCTGACGACTTTTTGTGCCAAATTTACGAAGACATTGCCACCAATGAAATCAAAACAAAACCGGGCAATTTAAAACGGCCAAAGCTGAGTGAGACCATGGGAATAAATGAGAAAATCTGTACGATAATTTACCGTATAGACTCCTCCTCCGTCAGTCTTCGGCAACGCAAAATGTTCCAAAATTTGGAATTGGAGTCCATCTCCGAAGTGGCACATTCTTTGATGGAAGCGGCCTCCTATTGCAACTTGGAATTCACCAGCGCATCCCATTTTGAGCAAGTCCAACTGATGTTTGAGGTCAACTTCCTTTAATTCCTTCTCAGGAGGAGTCAACCCATTCACCGATTTAATCTCTTCGGCACTTTTCAGTTGATTTGGTCCCCGTGTTTGGCCACTTTCAGCATCGGTTTGCAGTCCTCCGATGAGCCCCAAATTTGGGGCCGGTGTCTGCACGGCTTTTCGGCCGGCATTCGCGTCGCGTGTCTCTTTCGGCTGGGCATTCAACGCAAAGCGTTTGTGCAAACGCTGACCAAATTCACGCTGCTGACCGCAAACAGTTCACTGTCCGAAATTCGGCCAAAGAATGTGGAGTCAATAAAACTGCTCATCCAAATTGGGGTCGAGAATGGCAGCTATTTAGACGTAATTGGCCACGAAACGGTCCCAATTAATAAAACCTATTCCTTGGTACAGCAAAGTTGGTACGACGTGTTGAAGTGCATCAGCCAACTTGAGTTGGTCCATTCCATCGGGACGAGCAACCACGGTGAGTGGGCCGAAAATGCACCCGTTTTTACTCAAAATGACGAATTCAGCTGATGCTAAACCCAACTGGATGATCCCCAAAATCCCATTCCTTAAAGACAATCTGAAGAGTATGTTCAACATCCGGGACAAATCCTTCTCCACCGTCCAGGGCTATTTGGCCGAAACGTCCTCCCAAGACTTGGTGGTGGCCATTGACCGGTGACAGCAATTCTCAGTTTTAGCATTCCCCTCCAAATTTGTTGTTGTAGGATATTCCAAAACTCGAGCAAATTGTCTGGCGAAGCGGTCATCCACTTTGTTCGTGCATTATGCCAAGTACTGCTTGAGGAGCTGTGCAGTCCTGGCGGGCCGAGCATGTACATGTTGCAGAAAATTGTGGAGATTTCCTTCTACAACATGAACCGCATTCGTATTGAGTGAGTGGGCAATTGCAATTGTTTTTTATTATTTTGTTTTTAGATGGTCAATGATTTGGTCCGTCCTCGGCGAGCACTTCAACTTGGCCGGGTGCAGCTCCAACCAGGACATTTCTCACTTTGCGTTGGACGCCCTACGACAGCTTTCGATGAAGTTTTTGGAAAAGGGCGAATTGCCCAATTTCCGCTTCCAAAAGGAGTTTTTGCACCCATTTGAAGGTGCGATAATGGCTTGCATTTTATGACTGTTTTGGTCAGACTAATTGTCATTAATTGCAGTGATAATGAGTCGCAACAAATCGCTGTCCTGTCGCGAAATGATCGTCTCCTGCGTCACTCACATGGTCCATTCGCATGCCGACAAAATCCGCTCGGGGTGGAAGAACATTTTCTCCCTCTTCACGTTGGCGGCCGGCGAAAAGGACGAACGAATTGTGGAGGCGGCATTCACCACGACATCCGAAATTATAAGTAAAATTTGGTTGCACTAAATAATTTTATTATTCCAACTTTTGCCTTTAGCGAATATTTTTCCGGCACATTTCACTGAACTGATGGATTCATTCCAAGAGGCCATCAAATGTTTGTCTGAGTTTGCCTGTAACATTGTGTTTCCGGACACCAGCATGGAGGTGGGATGGAGAAATTTTTCTTATTTTTTTTAACAAATTGCGATAAAATTTTCAATAAAGGACAAAAAACATCGTCGCTTGCCCTTGGGGGAGAGGTAGTACCTCCTAGCTCTCAAGATGGGACCATCCCTGGCGTAGGGATGGGGCTACGGTCCGTACTCTACTAGAATAAACTGTTACCGAATGTCGGATGGCACGAGAACCAAAAATTTTTCAAATTCTGATGCTCCCTCTTTCGTGCCCCATTTAGGCGATCCGTTTAATTCGTTTGTCCGCCTCAATGGTGGCCCAACACACGGACACTATCAACACTCGTTTTGCCTCTACTACAATGGAGACAAACAGTGGTGGAGTGCATTCTCATGAACAGCAACTGCAGTCGAACATGGCGAACACGAGGGACAGACACAAAGGTGGGCCTTTTGGGTGGACAAAAGAGGGCATTTGTTGTTGTTTTGCAGAAGGGCAACCTGTGTGGTTGATCGGATGGTTTCCGATCATTTTCGAGTTGTCCTGTATCATCAATCGGTGCAAATTGGACGTACGGACACGAAGTTTAACGGTTGGTGTGCCTTGGCATTTCTTTGAAAATATTCTTTCCCAAAGCATTTTTCTCTCTCTCATTTCAGGTTTTGTTCGAACTTATCAAAACGTACGGTGGCACATTTGGAGCAGACGCATGGAGCGACTTGTTCCGAGTGATTTTCCGAATTTTTGACTTTGGCAAAATCAGCGAATTAGGCAACGAAGTGAGTCCGAAATGAATAACACTATATCTGTGGAAATCATTGTTTTACAGAGGGGAAAATTTGAAGAACATAAAATTGGCAATGACAAAAATGGAAGGGAAAATGAAGGGGAAAAAGGAAAGCAACAGCACAAGAATAGGAACAACCGCATGTCCAGACGGGGGGGACAGGTGCCATTTGAGCAAATTTCATTATAATATTATTATGCAACGACAAATGCCCGACGGTTCTGTTCCGTTTAGAAGAATGAGTGGATGGTCACCACGTGTAATCATGCCCTGTACGCCGTCGTGGACGTGTTCTCCCAATATTACGCCTCGTTGGGCACTCTGATGCTGCCCGAGGTGTACCGTCAGCTGTTCTGGTGTGTCCAGCAGGGCAACGAACTGTTGGCCCGGTCGGCGATCAATTGCCTGGAGAATTTGGTGGTGTCCAACGGGGACCAATTCACGGAGCAAATGTGGGCCCAAACAGTGAACCAATTGGAGCAGATCTTCGACTGTTCCACTGTTGACATGTCAGTTTTTTTGTGGAAAAAAACAAATTCTTTTTAATTTGTCCTAAATTTTCATTTTCAGTGACACGGCTGAACAGCTCGCCAACCTGCCGACCAGTTTCACACCCAACAGCGTGTCTTCTTCTGTGCCATCCGATGTTAGCCCTTCAAGCGACGAAGGGCGAGTTTTGCGTATTTTATTTTTAGTTTTCAACTCTCTTTTAGCTTCCCCAATGGTAACGGTTTTGAGGATTGCGTGCTAAAGTCGCCCATCACTCGGTGCATCGTCCAAATGGAAGTCCGTCCCTCCCTTCTCCTTCACCCACCTTTTGTTGTTTATGTATTTTATTTGAAGGTGGTCGATTCCGTCTCCAATTTGTTGTTTGGGCGGAACGCGTTCAAAGTGGAGGGACCGACGAAAAGGCCGTCCTCCAGCGTCGTGGGCGAAATGTTCAATGGTGGCGCCGCGTTTACAGGCGCTGCAAACACTTCGGAGGATTCACTTTCCATCGGCGAATTGCCGGTAGGAGGGGGGGGGGGGGGGGATAGAGGGCTTTCATATATGCTGACGAACTCATCGTCAGTCAGTCAGTCAGGCAGCCCACAACGCTTTTGACCTTGAAAAGGAGCATTTGGCTGATTAGTTTTTTATTCCGCAATAAAAAAGGGAGTTGCTACGTCATCAAGGCGATGCAAAATAATCTTTAATCATTTTGTGATGTCCTTGGAAAGTCTTTGAAGAGGGAAAAATCCCCGTGGCGGGGGAGCGGGGGGGGGGAAGGAGAAAAGAGTTGGGTTGGGTGGGGAGGGAGTGGCAAAGGCAATGCCGACAAAAGTGTGGGGTACTCATCATGGCACTGTTTTCCCATTGAACTGCTTGCCATTGTCGTCATTATTGTTGCTGCCCAGACTCACATTTCTCTTTTGCATTCAGTGCATGTTCCAACATGTATCGACGCCGAATCTTCTGCGGATTGTCGACTGTCTGCTGACGAGTCACACGATGGCATGTCGACTGTCTACAAATGCGTCTGCCCAACGCAATTTGATGTGGAAGGCCACCTTCAAAGGGCGCTCCAAGCCGAATTTACCAAAATTGGAAGGTAACTGGAGGGGCAACCCAAATGTGGAGTTGTGCCAATTTTTTTTTTTAATTAGCCCATTCTGTCCATTGCGCATTAAACATTCTTCTCCAACTGTTTTCTGCCCAAAACAGTCCGAAAGAATTCGTTTCTGCGATCCGTGAAAAAATGGAACGGTTAGTCTATTCGACTGGACAAGTACAATTTTTTTTTTTTTTTTGCTTAAGAACAGTCAAATACGCCGTGGAGCACTATTTGAGTACGCACTCGGACACTTTCCGCAGCTATTGGCTAACCGGTAAAACTTTTTTGTTTATTTTGCCTCCAGCGGATGTCGGGGTTTGGGGCGGAATCGGTGTGCCGTGTTCGAAAACGGCTTAAAACCTCGGCATCATGGATGCACCCGATGTTTGTAACTGACTGACTCTTTTGTTTTTCTTCTAGTAATACAAATGGTACTCAATCGGGTCAGCGATTTGCCGGCCGACCGCTTTTCCGAATTGAGCATCGAATTTCGACTGTCACTTACATCGCTCATCGAATCTGATGAACAGGTCGCCGGCCGCCCCCCATTTATTCAGTTTTCCGTGAATTTTGTCTCCCATTTAGCCCATCATTCGAACAGCGCTCCATCGGCTCGTCCAACGGCTGGTCACTGGCGGCAGTGATCACTCGCTAAACAACCGCTCCAATTCCGACCGATCAGGCCTCTTCGCTTTGCCCAACGGACCTTCCTCGTTACGGTCTTCCTGACCGACTGTTTTTTTTATTGCTGTTCATCGTTTTCAATTTGTTATTGATGACAATTTAAACATATCGCCAAAACATTTTTCGGGTGTTGTTCAACAAAAGGGGAGGAGAAGCGCAATTGCCCAAATGGCAGAAAATGGTGACCGACAACGAAACGACGACTCTTTCAGTGCATTTTTTTTGATTTTGTTTTGTACAAATGACTCAACACACATAAATTGTTGTTTCCCTAAACTGTTAAGATGAATGACAATTGGTGTTTTTTTTGTGATGTCTTTTTCCCCGTCTACTTTTGTCTCCCCCCTCCAAATTTTCATGTTTCCTCATTAAATTTGGTTGGTTTTGCTGCTATTTGCCCTCCCCCCCCCCCCCCCCCCTCTGTCGCTTCTCTGACTTCGCTGTTTTTCTCAATTGCTTCATTTTCACTCCATTTTCTTTTCACCCCTTTTGAGGTGTTCACCGCGTTTGGCCCCTAGCTGAGGGGGAGGAGGAGAAGGAGGGTGACTTTATCATCAAACGACTGAATTAATGAATGAATGAGCGGTACAATTGACGAGAAAGGGGGTGGGGGGGGGTGGTGGGATGGAGTGGCCATTCCGTTGCCCCTCCCCGCCCCCAATTTGTCGTAGTGTACTCCTTCAACTCGTCTTCCTCCCCCCCCCCCCCTCTCCCTGTTTATTTTTTTCACCACCCCAAACACCGTCCTATCATCTAATTCCATTCATTCATCCATACTCCTCCTCCGCCTCATCCATTTTCAAGGTTGAACGGACCCAAATTTAAAATTCGACTGCGACGGGGCCGACTGTGACACCTTTGGCCTCACTTTCCCCCTTCTCCCACCACAACAACAGAATTCTTTTTGTCCCTCCCCCAAATTATTACGTTGTTTTACTGTTATTATTTATCAGATTGCTGCTAACTCTGACTGTGATCATTCCCCACTACCCCTAAAAATACCGACGAGAGAGTATTAATTAATATTATTGTGTAAAATAACATTAGCTACATATATTCTGTATGTTCTGCATTTCCATGTATCATAATATTTATAACAAATACACAAATATTTCATACAATATACCACCATCACACAATTTGTTATCCATCCACTAAAATTTGTCTGTTTAATAGGACTTTTCCTCTTAATTTCGCATAAATTGCTAAGTTTGGAATTTGGATATTTTCCACCCCGTTTTGTTTATCCATGCTCTGTGATGTTTGCCGCTGCTGCTGTTTGTGCCGCTCATTTTCATCGCGTCGAGAATTGAATTCGGTCTCTTCTCCCGGAAGGGATGGACAAAATGGGGGGGGGGGGGGCGAAGTGGCGGTCAAACATTTGCGTCAGTTCGTTTATCCGTCCCCTCCTCCGTCCGTCACTGTTTGTTGTCGCTTCGCTCTGGTCCTTTACCACTTCCTCAAAGTTGACCCATCCAACGGAAATTCGCCGTCGTCGTTGTCGGCCAGTACACCACCGCCTTCCCCCCCCCCAAGCGCCGATTGGGTGGGCGTGGGGGAGGAGCGACTGCTACTGCTGTGGTTGGGATGGATGGATGGGCGGGCGAATTGGAGGAGACGGATGGGGGAGGGTGGGGGGGGAGGGGAAGACGAGAAAGGGGATGGGGTGGGGACTCCCTCTCCTCCGTCTTCCCCAAACGCCCTCGCTCCTTCCCCCCCCCCCCCCCTCTCCAAACACTTCCTCCACCCTCCCCCCTCCCTTTTCCCCGCTTTGTTTCCCGCAACCGAAACTTTAGCCCCCCACCGCCTCCCCAATTTGTTTGGAATTGGAAGAAATATTGCAAAATTATTTCAATGCGCGAAAACGAGGCAATTAATTCTGTCTGTTGGCCACACGCAATAAAAACAGCAATCATTTCCTAATTTATGGCCAACGAATGTTTGGGAACATTCATTCATTCATTCGTTTGTTTGTCTCTCTTTCCGTGTTTCTTCGTCGCCCTTTCGACGCATTCCTTCGCTGGTTCTTCCCCCCCCCCCCCCTTTTTCTTTCTAATTCATTTTTCATTTGTTTTTTCCTTACATTTCCTTTCTAAGCCTTCCTCAACAGTTTGGCTTTCCAACATTTCCTTTTTATCATTGTTTTTTGATACATTTTCCATTTTACCCCCCTCCCCATTTTTGGCATTTCAAAAATTGTTCCCTTTGGTGAACATTTTAATTTTAAAAGATACTAAACGGCCACAGACTTCAATCATTCGACGAGAGTAAAGGAAAGGTAAAAAAGGACCGAGGATGACCTTCAACACAAACACGACAACAAAATCGTCGTCATTTTCTGCTGGTGGAATTAGTCATTGAAAAAAGGGGCAATGGGACGGCACAAAAGAAGCGAAAAGTGCCAACGAAATACGGAGAAGGACAAAGGGAGGCAAAGGCGGCACTCATTGGCATTGGCACCCAATCGCCGGAGGACACCAATGACGGCCCTTTTTGGTGTTCTTCTGCTAATTGATATTGTTGCAACAATGGCGCCGACTGTTGTTGAACAACAGCAGCGGAGAACGGCACGGACCATGGCACAAACAACGACAGAAAGTATTGGCATGGTGGACGAGGCGAATCGCGAATTTGTGCAATTGTTGCGAATCAGAGCATTACAAAACATGCAAAGGTCGTGCGGGGATTGGGGGCGGGGGAAGGCAAATAAAAAGGAAAGGAAAAAGAGAAATGTTGGCACATTTTAAAAAGGGATGCCAAAAAAATAAAAAATGGAAAATTTACACCAAAAATGACACTGAACTTTTCCCATTTTTACAGGTCCCTCGAGTCGCTGAGTTCTCTAACTGCCAATTCGCTGATGCTCAACGCGGCACTTCAGCCCACAGAAGCGCCAAATGAAGACGACGACGAAATTTGGGAGGACAAAGGGGCGGAAGAGGGGGAGGAGACGGAGCAAAATGTGCCGAAAATGCATGGAAAAATCAAATTTGCTCATATCCCTTGGTTTAGTCTCTTTTTACGACCACTGCCCATTCGGTGGCATCGGGCGGCGCCAAAAGAAATGGCATTTTGCGGATAAGGGCCGATTTGAAGTGGGCCATTTGTTTTTACATAATTAAATGAAATTTTATTGCTAATTTTTGTCTTCTTCCTTTTTTGCCGTAACATCTTTTAATTTGTGCCCATTTCTCTGCAGGGAAATGCCATTGCCTCTCGCGGCGATTGACGGCATTGGCACTGCAATTCCAATGGCAACAACAGCAACAACAACAGACGCAGCATGGCCTGTTGAGGAAGAAAGGGCCGAACAGCGGCAATATTATTCCGAACGGAGTCCGTTGACGAGGGCACGGCATTTGCGATCAGCAGCAGCGGGACGACACCATCACCACCATCACAAGGCAGCAGGAGGAGGGGCACGGCATGGGCACGAACACGGCACAACGCAGCGAAGAAGACGAAAAGGTGGGCATTTACTGACTGATCACTCACTCACTGATCGGCGGATAGACCAACAAAAGTTGAGTGATTTTCGATCCCATTTTTGGACTTTTCTCTCATTCCCTTCCTTTAGGGGTTTTTCATCTTTATTCCCCCACATTTTCCATTTTACTTCCTCCATCTTTTCTTTCACTTTTTCCTTCCCTCACTCCCAATTTGCACATTGCCCCCTCCCCCTTTTCCCTCGCCCCAAATTAATCATCAAATTTGACCCCCCCCCCTCCCCCTAAATCTCTTCGCGACTTTTGCCCAATTTGTCGCAATTTGTTTGGTTTGCTCTCTCTCTCAACAAATTAGGTTCTTCGTGTTTTGTTATAATTGGATTTGAATGCGAATGTCGCGCACACTGTGACTTTGTGACGTGTGCTTTTTGTGGTCGACCATTTTTTGTGCTTTTTTTATCCGTCCGTCCCTTTTTTCGGAAGTTTCTTTTAATAGTCAATCAATTTATTTTTTCATATTCATTCATTAATTAATTATTCCTCTTTTGGTTAACCCCCTTAAACAATTCTTTCAATTAGTTTGTTTCTTCTTTCTTTCCCCGTCGGTGCGCGAAATTTTGTCGACGAATCGCACGGAATTTGAATTGTTTGTTGCCGCCCCTTTCGCCCAATTGCCCCGTGGCGGCGTCAAAAAATTCTTCGAATTTAATTAGGCGCGAAATGATTGGCAAAACAAAAGCCGAAGGGGGAAAAGGAAAGAGGAGAAAAAGGGAGGGACAAAGGAGGGGGGGGGGGGAGAAAAGTGGGCATTGAAATGCGAAGGACCAAATCAAAAAAAGAATTTTAATCATTTTAATTAATTTGATGAATTTCCCCTCTCAAATCATTTTCACTTTTTTCCAAAAAAATAATTAAAAATTTCGATTTGTCACCAACACAAATGGGTGAATGTGTGTTGGATTGGTTGGTGTTTGTGTTGTTGTCACTTATCACCAATGCCATTGTTTGTTTTCTCTTTCGCCCCGTTGGGGTCGAATTGATAAAATACATTCACTGATAATTCTTTTTATACATTGAAAACATCAACGAAACGTTTTAGGCGAACGGAGTGATAAATTTTTAATTTTAAGAGGCGGGGGGCGGGGGCGGCAGGAAGGACACTGTCGGTTTTTAACCGAACCGAAACAGAAACCCGAGGGGCTGGAGGCGGGGGGCGGGGGTCAAAAACGGAACAAACCAAAGACCGGTGGTACTCCCTGTTTAACTTAAAATGCAATTCCACTCGGACCCATCATTCCTAAAGGTTTGTGCCGAAACCATTCCCATCCCTCGCCTAATTTGGTCCATTGAATCGCTTCTTCGTTTGGATGTCACTTTTGGAGATGCGAATGGAAAGATAAAATATTGAAATAAAAGATGGCGAAGAAGGAAAGCCGGCGATAAAATCTGCCAAATATGAAAATTTAACGGACAATTTGATATTTTGGAGGGGCAAGACAGCTCCCAGCCCATCCATTCCTTTCATTTTGGCATAATTTATTCACTTAATCTTTCATCCATTCGGCCATTAGCCTCTTTTTTTGGATTGGTTTACCAATTTTGGTCAATCTTTTCTTTTTAATCATATAATTTTCCATTTTCTCCGTTCATTTTTTGCCAATTAAACGCGAAGCAAAAAAAGAACCAAAGAAATTAAATGAACGGAAGCTGCTGCATCAGACACGGCGGAAGTGTTTGTTGAGCTGACAGATTGTTTGGCGTGGATTTGCGGCAATTGCTGCCGAACGCCGACTGAACACTCCCCTAATTTTTGCCCCTCTCTTTGGGCCCCTCCCTTCCCCTGCGCTTCTCCTCTTTTTTGCGCCCTCTCCTTCCTCCCCAATCTCTCCCCCCCCCTTTCCCCTCCCTTTGCTCCCCCTTCCCCTCCGCTCCCTCTTTTTCTTCTCCACAAAACCCAATAATCGTCAAATATTGTGGTGGTACACCCTTCCTTCTCTTCTGGTGCAAAGCAAGCAACCAAATTGGGCGTTTGGTTGTGGTGCGATGTGTTTGTGGTAATAGCAGTGGGTGGCGAGGCGTGTGAGCAATTAATTAGTCGTTGGGCGATGTGTGGGGCGAAAGGGGGGCGGGGGGCGTGGGGGCGATCGGTAATTGAATGAATGGATCTGTCACCGACCCAACCCATCGCGTCGCGACGACAGCGTTTACCGCCATCCCCTCCCGCGCTCCTCCCTGTCCTCCGCCGCGCTGACAGTCGAAGTCGACACCCCCCTTCTCCCCTCCCCCCTCCAATTCACCCCCCCCCCCCCCCTCCCACGACACTTTTCTGGTTTATATTTCGGAGAACGACGACGGCTGAGTTGACTCGACCCAATCGGTTTAACACAAATGCACTATCGACGTGACGAAGAGAATAATTTGGAGAGGCAGGCCGCGGGGGGGGGGGTTCAATTCAACAAAAACGATGGACGGAGGACGACGCTAAAATGAGGGGGAAGCCTAAAATTGGACGGAGGGGGCCGAGAGGCGAAAGGGAATGGCGGGGACGGGCGAAGTATGACCCCACAGGGGACCCACGGGGTCGGCCGTTGTTTTGTCGACAGCGGCAGGTGTTTAAACTGTCACTACTGCTTGGGTGGTTGGTGGTGGTGTAGGTGGTCGGAGTGGGCAGAGCATTTGCGCCGCGGGGAATTTGTGAAATGATCGAATGATAAATGAGTGAATGGACGGGGAGGAGAAAGGGGCAATTGGCAAACAAAGGGCGACCCATGGCCAAATTGAGTGATGGGCAAACTGATCGGAGTGGACAACCCCCGGGGGACTGTCGGATTGGAAAATTTTGGGAAAGGAAAAAAGAACGGACGAACGAATTTTAGTGGGAAACAAAAACAATGGCATTTTGGGTTGCATTTTCCATTTGATCATTTTTAGGGTGTCCAACAGTCCAAGGCAAAGACCAACTGTTGTGCCCAACACGAAACTCGCAACGATACGGTAAAATTTAAAAACATTTTTCAATAATTAAATTCCATCCTACGGGCTGATCGGACAGATGTTTTTTGAGTGATCGAACATTTTCTATTTTATATCCTTTTTTGCAAAGAATTAGCATTTTTTGCCCCCCCGTCTTCAATTGGATGATGATTTGTATCTTAGGCAAAAGACGAAACGTCAGATTAATCATTTTACCCCCCCCCCCCTCCCCCTCTTCAGACGTTTGCATTACGCGGGATCAGCTGTGCGATCGGCAAAGGGACTGCCCCGGCGGGGAGGACGAGGACCCGCGCCACTGTTTCTTCTACCGACCGGTTCGTCGTTCCCTCTCTCTTCCTCATCCCCCCCCCCCCCTCCCCCCAATTTCGTTTTGTTCGTTTCTTTTATCTCCCCCCCCCCCCCTCCCCCTCAATGAATCCATTTTCCGCTCATTTCCCACAAAATGTGATAATTTGCGACGAGTGATTTGGTGGCGGGAAGATGCGCCGAGGGCACGGGGGGAGGCAATTATCAGAAGCGGCGGTGTTTCGGGCTTTATTTATGGACGGAGGGCGGGGGGGGGACAAAATTTGGTCCATTAGTTCGTCCTTTGTTCGGTGATTGACCAGCACCGTTCATCCCTTTGAAAGAGCAAAGACTGATCTGCAATGGCCGATCAGTTTGTGGGAAGGAAAATTGACCTGTTATGCCAAAGGAGGCGAAGTGTGGCAGAAAGAGGGATAAAGGCATGGGGAAACCTCTGAAAGAGTGTCCGTAGGCTCAGTTGGTCAGAGCATTCCACGGAATGGAAGGGCCTGGGTTCGAGTCCCATTGGGCACGTCTTTCACTCTCTACAAAAGAAACAAAAAATGGCGAGGGGAAGGGATTGGCCTACTTAACTGGAAATAGACTATTGGAAACTTTTGCTCGGTTTGGACAACTTCTTCCGGACAGCAAAAAGTGAAAAAAAATTAATCATGTGCCGACAAAATCATAATTCAGCCAAAACGACTAAATCTCATCTTCATCCTTAATTACACAAAAGGTCGGCCCAATATTCTTCTAGGTAAAAAAAAATGAAAATTAGGAAATTTTATTAAGATTTTGTCAAAATAGTTTTGGGTAGAGATTTTGTCGGGTTTGGCTTAGTCGATACTTTGTCGACGTACCAAATGGGTTTGTTTGAGTCCAAGTTTTGGTGTTGGTCGATTGAGTCCCGCTGATGTTTTCAGCTTGAACATTCGCTGAAGACCATCTCCCACGCGGTGCTACTGCTGGTCGACACGGTGATGCGTGAGCAGGAGGAGCAGCAACAGCAGCAGCGCAACGAACTCTGAGCAGAAGAAGGAAATGCCAAGCGAAAGGGAGGGAAAAAGAAATGAATGAATTGGAGGGACCAAAGATGGTTGATCAGTCAGTGTCGGACTGATCAGAGGGACCGATCGGAGGGACGGACAATTTTATGGGCCAACAGTGGTTGTGATCAGTCAGTGATCGGACAGATAGAAGGTGACCGATCGATCGACGAACGGATGTCCTTTCATTTTTTATTGCCTTTCCTTTGCCCATCGTTTGCCTTATCGTCCCAATCACCAACAAACAAATCAGCAGAACGGCGTCACATTCACTCAGCACTGATCTCATCTCAATTCCCCTCTCAAATATGCTTCAATTTGTGCCCCCCCCCCCCCCCCCCCCAATTAAATTCATAATTATTTCAATTATACGCAAATTCTCGTCATTTCCCGTCGCCTCCTCCCCCCATTTCGTCTTCCACTAAATACTTTCTTATTTTTGTTTCATTGAAGTATTTTGTTTATATATTTTTTCCACTTTTCGGAAAGGAAGTGCCACCGGGGCCATTCACTGATTTTGCCAAATTAATGCGATCATATTTAATTTACAATAGAATTAATTTTACTGTTTTTATTTCATAGAATTTATTTTCTTTTTCTAATTTTCATCTTTTATTTTGTGCTCAAATTGTAATTCATACAAATAAAGCGAATAAAGAAAAGAGAAGAAATAATTGAGAAGTTTCGTTCCGCCGCCATGCGCATTCGGACGGAAGAGAAAAGACATGCCCCAACTGGCGGACTGAAGGCCGGAGAACGGGGACAGAACTTGGACACCGATTCTGACAAGGAATGGAAAACTTGTTATATTAATGCCATTAGCAAGGCGGCATATTTCTTTGACGCTTTAATTGCTTCGATTGTCATTAATTACCGGTGGGTGAACACCGCCCGAGGCAATGGGTCGAAGGAAGAATGGATGAGCCGATAGAGACGACATTCGGGCAAAATCTGCACGGAGCTGACCCAACAGACGAAGCCGATGTCCGGGTTCAAATCCAATGAAGTGGAAGCACGCTCAAATCTTAACGGAAAATGACAATTTGAGGAGGAAAACGAAAAAGGGTTCAGCACCGGTAACTCATGCATTTTGTGTCTTATTTTGGAAAATTCCTAAAGGATTGAATGTCCGGCGGTGCCGATAGGCGCGGACGGGAAAATTTAAAAAAATATTCCTTTTTATGCGTTGAAATTCACGCTTATAATCAGCGTGAA
This sequence comes from Heterodera filipjevi, assembly GCA_039877585.1. NCBI lineage: Eukaryota > Metazoa > Nematoda > Chromadorea > Rhabditida > Heteroderidae > Heterodera > Heterodera filipjevi. The sequence goes on along the minus strand of JBDPZO010000007.1, from coordinate 9,659,808 downwards.
ATTTATTTGCGCTAAATAATTTAGAAATTTCTGTCGAAACTTGCAATATATAGTAAATCTTGTTACGATCGGGGCATGTCGATTCGGCGCCACACGATTCGGCGCCAGAATTTTTAGCGCTTTGTAACTTTTTTCTTAGGCAGCCAAATTTTTTATTCTTAGTGTCTTTCGAATGCTGTATATGAACTCTATTAGCCCTCCAAAAATTGGAAAAATTTACCACCCTATAAAAAAGTTATGATTAAAAACTTACAAAAATTCCGATTTTTCCCAACTTTTTACGACTTTTTGCGTTCTTCAAGTTATAACTTTTTTAAGAATTGGTCAATCGCTTAAGAATACCTTACTCATACCTTAAAAACACTTAAAGCAGCTTTCGATTGGTACTAATAAGTACATTGAGCTCAAATAAGGGTTCCCGGTGATTTCGTCAGTGAGAAAGAATTTTTAAAAATAAAGATATAACAAGCAAAATATTGCAAGCAATTTAAAATGAAGACAGTTACATGTTTTTGTGTAGTCACTCGACCTAAACTTCAATTCATGTTTTACAAATAAGTACAAATGGCAACTCTGATCTAACCCTAGTTTTTTTTTTTGAAAGTTTAACCTAAGTTTTTTTGAGAACCTAGCACTAGTTGTTTTAGTTTTTTATATATTTTTTTTTGAATTTCGGGGCCAATAATCTTAATGATTGCCTGTTATTTTTGGGTATTTGTTTTAGAATGTTATCAAAAAGACAAGCTGAAGTGCAACGTCATCCAATTCTTGGCCGAATTGGCACAGACCTCAAGGTGCGTGGTGTGCGCCTGATATTTTCATTTACTCTTGTCCGCCTCCCACGTTTTGTTTTCAGATGGGCATTCTTGGTATGCCGAATGTTGGCAAATCAACCTTGTTTAATGTACTCAAAAAATCGGAAGCTCAAAATATCTTCGGCACCAGTGACCCAAATGAGAGTAAAGTTGCGGTGAAGGACAAAATTTTCGATTGGTTGGTTGAGCAGTTGAAACCTCCGAGCAGAGTCCCCGCTTATTTGACCGTAGTTGACATTGCCGGATTGGTCAAAGGTGTGGCAAAGGAGGGAGCGCAATGATGTTAGACATTTTAATACTTTTACAAGTTAAGGTGCATCTGAAGGCCAAGGACTGGGCAATGTCTGTAATGCTAATTAAACAATTAGACTAATTGGTTTAAATCCTTTTTGAGTCTTTTCCCGTGTCGGCGACTGCGACGCTTTTTTTCATTTGTGTCGTTCTTTTGAAGACACTGAAGTTACCCACGTCGAAGGTCCGACGAAAACCAAGCCCATAGCTTAATGATTTTACATTAAAAACAGGTGACGTGGACCCAATCCGGGACTTGGAAATTATCAGTAGCGAGTTACGGTTGAAAGACAAGGCGGATTTGGTGGGAGCATTGGATAAAATTGAGAAACTGGCGGTCAATGACACGACTAAGAAGTTGGAGTACGACACGCTGTTGAAGGTCAAGGAGTTACTTGAGACTAAGTTTGTACGGCAACACGACTGGAACGAGAAGGTCGAACACTACGGCACCGAAATTCTGTAGAATTTGGACACATTTAAGGAGGTTGAAGTGCTGAACAAACATCTCTTCCTCACCGCAAAACCAATTGTTTATCTTGTGAATTTGAGCGAACAAGACTTTATCAAAAAGGTAATAAAAAAATTGGTTCATTTGCATCCGAAAAGACAAAAAGCATTTTCAGGAGAACAAATGGCTTCCGAAAATCAACGCATGGATTGATGAGAATGACCCGGGCTCTGTGAGTGATTGGAATTCAATTTTTCCAACCGTATTTATTTGGTCCTTTTCAGACATTAATCCCATTTTCGGGTGCCTTTGAGTTGAAATCGGCTGGAATGGACTCCGAAAAGAGGGCGCAATACTTCAAAGAGACGGGTGCTTCCAGTGCGCTTGACCAAATCATTCAAACTGGCTACAAGGCTCTTGGTCTTGAGCATTTCTTTGAGTAAGATCCTTCCATCTTCTCCAATTTTGATTTTAAAATATTTTAATAAAAAATTGACTATTTTCTCTTAACTTTTTTTTGAAGAGCCAGCAGAGATGAAGTCAGAGCAGTGATCATTCAAAGAGGTAAGCCAACAGGAGTCAGAGGAATTCCCAGCCATTATGATGAAGAATTCCTTTTTCCCTAAATAATGGTCTGTCGAATCGAGGCGCCGTTTCAGGATGATAATAGATAATAATCATCAATACTGATGCTAATTTTTGTCCCATTTTTTCGTTGTCTTTTAATAAAAAGGTGGTTTTTTCAATTTAACTTCCTCTGATGGTTAAATGTTTATTTTTTAATGATTATTTTTTAATGTTATATAAGAATGAGCAAAAATAATAATTCGTGCCGTCTGCGCTCACGATGGTTTATTTATTTTTTATTACATAGAATGAATAAAAGTGAAATAAAATTTGGCGTGGCAGATCGATGTTTCTATCTATCGGTGTTGAAGGTCATAGGGAGGGTCGTCCAAATTGAATATTCACGGCGACTCATTGTAGAACTAAGATTAGTTTTCAAAAACTAGGGGGTTAGTTAAGCTAAGGGGTTGGTTGTTTTCAAAAAATTTGGGTTGTGTTAAAAAAACTAGGGGGGTCGGTTTTCAAAAAAAAAAACTACGGGGTTATATTTTACAATAACAAGGTTGGGTTTCAAAAGAAACTCGGTAGGTTTTCAAAAAAACTAGGGGTAGGTTTTCAAGCGGTCCGGACATACCATACCGTCAATTCCGGCGTACTTAAAATATTTTGGATTCAAGGAAAAAAATAACTTATTTATTTGGGAACTTGGATTTCCTTTTTTCTTGAAATCTGTTGCCTGAAAAATTTTGAAATTAAAATTTTTTTTGAATTTCCGACTAAATGGCCCGACTAAAGTGACCTCTACCGCAAATTATGTGCCTATGCAAATTCAGAAAAAATCGGTCAATAGGAAAAAAAATGTTTCCAAGGGAGAAATTTTCATTTTTAAAAAGTCAAAAGTTTTAGCAGACGAATTGATCAGTCAGTGATCGGACTGATAGAAGGTGACCGATCGATCGACGAACGGATGTCCTTTCATTTTTTATTGCCTTTCCTTTGCCCATTTCGGAATGAAACTTGGTGGGTGGGTAGAGTACCCCTAGGTTCTTAAGAAAAATGTTATTTTTTTTTGCCGAATGAGTCTGAGTGCCGAGTTATGACGTGCCAAAGATTTGAAATTTTAAGGGTTGAATAAATAAACAAATAAAACAACAAGACCATCGGCGTTTCTGGTGTGGAGGTTGTGCTCTGGGTTCACATTTTTTCCTCACAGGTTCAAACCCCAACTGCGCAAATTTTTTTCTTTCCTTATTTTTACCTTTTTATGCCCATTATTTGGTCAAAAAATCAATTCCTTTGCGTCACAAATTTTTGCTATATTTAATAAGCTTATACTAATGTTGATTTTTTTCAAAAAGAATTTTTTGAGGATCCTATGCTAAACAGCAGTCTATATTGGTTCAAAATTTTTTTTTTTTTTTGAAATGGATAAAAATTGTCTCGCACTGGAAATGAGTACTAGGCCATTAATTTTGCATAGAAAGCAAAAAAAAAAATTAATTTACACTACGCGGATTTGAACCTGAAACAGACTAAAACAAAATTCTAGAGCAGAACCTCCGGGCCACCAGGCACTGTGAACAGTCACTTATTATTTGTTCCTTTTATTGATTCCTTCTAAACTTTTGGCACGTCATAACTCGGCACTCAGACTCATTCGGCACAAAAAAATAACATTTTTCTTAAGAACCTAGGGGTACTCTACCCACCCACCAAGTTTCATTCCGAAATGCCACGGACACCTGAGAACCTCCCTTTGTCAGCACTGATCTCATCTCAATTCCCCTCTCAAATATGCTTCAATTTGTGCCCCCCCCCCCCCCCCCCCCCCCAATTAAATTCATAATTATTTCAATTATACGCAAATTCTCGTCATTTCCCGTCGCCTCCTCCCCCCATTTCGTCTTCCACTAAATACTTTCTTATTTTTGTTTCATTGAAGTATTTTGTTTATATATTTTTTCCACTTTTCGGAAAGGAAAGTGCCACCGGGGCCATTCACTGATTTTGCCAAATTAATGCGATCATATTTAATTTACAATAGAATTAATTTTACTGTTTTTATTTCATAGAATTTATTTTCTTTTTCTAATTTTCATCTTTTATTTTGTGCTCAAATTGTAATTCATAAAATAAAGCGAATAAAGAAAAGAGAAGAAATAATTGAGAAGTTTCTTTTAATAAATGCAGGCAAATGATAAAATAAAAAATTATATCCATTTGAGGCGAAACATTTCCAATATCAGGGGAGAAAGGGGAATAGAAATATACAAAAGTTTATCAAAAAGTGAAAACAAATTCACAAGGCGGTGAAAAACGGTAAATTTTATTGGGCAAGTGCCGACTGAACCGATGAGAAAGCGCGCGCAAAGAACGTAAGGACATTGGCCTGAAAGAATTCGATGGCGTCTCCGTTGCGAATTCCGTGACGTTCACCGGGGAACAAGAGAAGCCTGCAAAGCATTGCCAAAATTGTGGGCATACAAAAGGGATCAAAATAATGGCCAACTCACTGATAGGGTTTTTGTGCAGAAATAAGTGCCGAAATCAGTTTGGAACAATGGCTGAAGTGCACGTTCTCGTCTATCATACCATGCACAACCATCAGGCGTCCATCCCTTTGTCAAAATAAAATAAGAAAAACCAATTGGGGGGGGGGGGGGATAGAAGAGATTGAATGGGGAATGCCGGAAGAAGGCAAAACGCACTGATTGGGCAGACGGGGCACAAAGGAGGAAAGTGCCGACTTCTCATAAGCCTCCACATTTTCATCGGGCATTCCCATGTATCTGTTGTAGGCAAGAATATTGTATAAAAGACATAGTCCATCCATCCCCACCCCCCATTTTTCTCCCTTTGCTCACCGTTCGGTGTAGGCCGTGTCGTACAAATGCCAATCGCTGACTGCCCCTCCCACACAAGCACAGCGATAAGTACCCGGGAAGCAGGCCAACAGCAGCAGAGAGGCGTACCCACCATAACTCCAACCTGAAAAAGATGTAGAGGTTACGGTAAGTTTTATTTTTTTGGCTTTGTGTGCGTTTGTTAACCCACCGATCACTGCCACTCTGTCCATGTCCAACAAATCGTCAAATCGTTCGGCCGCCATGCGCATTCCCTCGTGTTGGTCCTCAATCTCTGCGCTGCCCATTCGATTTTTGATGGCCGATGCGAATTGAAGGCCACGGTTGGCGGAGCCACGTCCGTCAACCGTCAGCACGGCGTAGCCAAAGGCAACGTATTTCAAATAATGGCAGACACTGAAAAAGAGACGGCATAGATCAAAAGACAAAACAACGATTTAGAATTTATATTTGACACGCACTTGAGAAACTTTTTTGGAGGAAATAAAGAATTCAATCTAAAATAGCCGAGTTTTCCAGGCGGCAACCAACGACACAACCTAACCACTCAAGTAGAAATATTCTGAATTTATGTTAAAAACGAAATATGTTCCAATAAAAAAAATAAAAACCAATTCTGAAGAGTTCTCCGATCACAAAAACTTATTTTCGAGCAACAAAGTCCTTGTTCGGAACCTTTAGATTGGAAGTTTTTTGGATTTGGAGACTGTAAGGGACAGGTTGTGCCAAAAAAATGCCAAGAAAATTCAAAATAAATAATTTAGGTAATAATTTCAAAAATTTTAAATTTAAAAACATGTAAAAACAAATCTAAAGAAACGGCATTTACCTGTACCAACTATTGCGGACAAGTTGGATACTCGGCCCGGCGTAAACTGCGTGAACGACAGGAAATTTTGCGGACCCGTTGCGATTTGCCGGTACCAACAGCAGGGCATGGTGTGTTTTGCCGGAATTTGCCGAAGTGTATTCAAAAAAGATGGGCTTGACAAATTCGGACGGAGGGCGGAAGAAAAAAGACATGCCCCAACTGGCGGACTGAAGGCCGGAGGACGGGGACAGAACTTGGACACCGATTCTGACAAGGAATGGAAAACTTGTTATATTAATGCCATTAGCAAGGCGGCATATTTCTTTGACGCTTTAATTGCTTCGATTGTCATTAATTACCGGTGGGTGAACACCGCCCGAGGCAATGGGTCGAAGGAAGAATGGATGAGCCGATAGAGACGACATTCGGGCAAAATCTGCACGGAGCTGACCCAACAGACGAACCCGATGTCCGGGTTTAAATATAATGAAGTGGAAGCACGCTCAAATCTTAACGGAAAATGCCAATTTGAGGAGGAAAACAAAAAGGGTTCAGCACCGGTAACTCATGTCGAACGGAGTCAAAACACGACAGTCGCCATTGGGACGAGAATAATTGGAAACGCAACTGAAAAGGAGATTAATTGAATTGGAAAAAAAAGAGGCTGCCTTTACAGGCTGAGCAAAATGGGAGAATTTCGGTTGGCCAGGAAAAAGACGAGGTTCCGTTGCGTGTCCACCTTGGATAAGGCACCCTTTAAAATAGGCCAATCCGTGGACGAAGTGATGGCAATGGAATCGGCTAAAAATGATTTAAAAGAAAATTTTAAAATACAATTTATCACTTTTGCGAGTGTCGTGCAAATACAGATGGCAGAAGTCACTCCGCTCCGAACCAATGATAAAAGAGTAATCATTGGCTTTTTGATTTTGCTGTCCATTGGCCAAAGGAAGAAAGTGTAAATGTTTGTTCGCCTGGAAAAAATACGAATGGTGGGCCAACCAAATGCCACAGAATGCTCACATTGACCCAAACTTCGTTGCTTTCCCCGTAAATTGTCCTAATTGTGCCAATCCCTTGGCCAAAAAGTCCCCGCGGGATTAACAAAACGACCATTTGCGACTGAACTGAAGCGGTTTAAAAGTAAGAAAATGTTCGCTTTAATTACAACTTAATTTTTACCTCTGTCCATAACCAAAGCGCACACTCTGAAAAAGGATAACTAAATTTTAAGAATTTTTAGAACAATTTTACTCAGCCCCATCAGGAGTCCATCCCAAGTTGACAATGTATTCCATCCAAGGAACCACCGAACGGAGGTCGATGTCCAAGGAAAAGTCGACAAATTGTTGCCCATTCTGTAGGTCAAGACAACAACAGCGCAATGTAACGGTGGCATTACTCGTGCCGGTCAGAGGATCTGATTAAGTGAGTGGCAATTCAAAACAACGAATCCGTTACAAAAAATGCCTTTCTTACATCGCATCGCTCCTTCTTCGCCTTCGGGCCGTATGCTTGGCAATGTGAACGGCAATTTACACACCGGCGACTCATCCACCCGTTCGTACACAATTTCTGGTCGCGTCGGACTCCAAAAATAGCCGTCATAGCGCTCGAATTCCTCTTGGATGGCGAAGGAAGCGACTCCATTGGTGACATTTGGGAGAGAGGCGTCACTTTGGAAGGCCGGAGAATTGTCCCTGTGAAAATTTATTGAAACAATGGGAGGACGAAAGGGAACGGGACCTGTCGATGAACAACTGACCACAGCTGGTGAAAGCGACAAATTCTAAGGGAGGAGGGACACAAACGCAGTCATTTTTGGATGAAATAATTCGAGGCTATTCGACTTACTCGGGTCACTCTCACAAAAGGACACATTGAGCACCGCTGACGAAGGACGCCATTGGGCGATATTTTTAATTTGGCCATCCTTAAAATTAATTACTGAAAAGCTAAGACTTTCGACATCCTTTTAGAACCTTAAAAACGCTGATTTCTTTTGCGGTGGTGAAGAGCACAGCGTCGCTTTTGTTATGCAGTTTAAAGTCGTCCACTCCGTCCACCATTTGGCCACGCATTCGTTCGTAGTGCAGCGCCAATTCGGGCGGTATTTTGCGAGGTGACCCATGCTCCGTTTCGATTTTAAGGGAAATCAACGGTTGCAATTCCAAAGTCGGTCTCGGCTTTGTCTCATTCTGCTCAAATTCATCGTCCAAATTGATGTCAGGCAGTTCGGCTTGCATGACCATTTGAATGTTTGCGGAATCGCCTGGTGCAGTCGCAAGACCAACAACAGTCATCGTTCCGTCCGCTCTCTTCACCAATTCGACATGCGAAATGGTCTCGCCCAGAGAACGTTTCACCTTAATTTGGTTCTTTATGTAATTTTAAGCTATGAGAATACACTACAAGATAACCAACTTCGCTGCGCCAAAATTTGATGTGTTGGAGATTGCCTTCCCAAGTGGAGTCGGGAAGCGAAGGCATTTGGTCTTGTTAAAGATATTTAACTCTCAAATCTGATACATGTAAATGATGAGATGAATAAATTGAAAAGGAAGATTAATGTGCCAAGAAAGGATGGCACAGTTAAGACAAAGGTAACACGGCACTCGGCCAGCCAGCGAAATAGAATGCCAAATAAAATTATTCAAATAAAAGACCAAACCGGCAAAACAGCTGTGACTCCCCCGTCAGTATATGTGTACTTTTTTCATTTACGACTTCCGTTCTCTGTTTTTTTTTTTTGGTATCAATGGTAAATTGAAGGTTTCGTAGGTATTTTGTTGTTTTGTTGCTTGATTTTGAGAAATTTATAACAAATAATTTTTGTTTTCTTTTTTTTTTGCAGAGATGGCTTTTGTGCAAAGATCTTTTCCTTCCAACATCAGACCATTGCACTTTTTGAAGAAATCATTCCTTCTTGCACATGGTATATTTATTTGGCTCTATTCCAGTTTTTGCGTCCAATGGCGCTATAAGGAAAATTGTCGGTTTTGAAATTATCGTGTGTTGACGTTGAATTCAGTGCCGTTTGGACCTGTGACGAATAAAGAACCAAAAATAAAAAATAAATTCGGAAAGTGTTTGTTTTGAAAAGTCCATGATAGGCCAAAACTGCTGTAGCTCTTTGAAAATATGACTATAAATTCTATATTTATCAATTCTCGATTTCATTACTTTCTTAACTTCGCCAATTACAAACAAAGTTATTTGATTTGTCTCACAAACTGGAACATAATCCTTTTTTTTTGTTTATCTTAACTCATTTCTAATTTGTTTTAGACTATTGCACTTTTACGCGTGAGTGGTCCGAAGTGGAATATGAAAGGCGTTCCGAGGATACATTGGTGGCACTTAGTGAATATTTTGACACATTGCCGGACCGTGTTGAATGTGATTCTGTGAGTTATTTAACTGAAAAAATTCTAATTACGTTTATAATTGCATTTAATTATAAAGGCCTTCGATGTTTCATATTCGATGGGAGTTGTGACTGCTCATATAAGGTAAATACTAATTAATTGTTATAAATATCAAAACCCAAAAGTTCTTTAGCCCTCGTATTGGCACTTATGTGATCAACAAACAGACTCCGAATAAACAAATTTGGCTTTCTTCTCCAATTTCGGGTCCAAAAAGGTACCCATTGGCTCGTTTAATAATGAAATGCGAATCCCGTAAATTTCTTTTCAGGTACGACCTTAGCGACAAAGGCCACTGGGTATACAAGCATGACGGAAATACGCTACATGAATTATTGGAAGGGGAATTTCGACGCATTTTCAACAATGATCAAATTTCTCTTAGAAACCTTATAAAATAATTGATTTTTTTTTGTTAAGTTCTACAGAAAAGTTTTATTTGCTTGGTCACTAGTTATATTTTTTTGGGGGTTTTTTTTACCCATTTTTTACTATATTTATCTAGGGTATAAACTTTTTTATTTTTATTTTCTATTCGGCTGATGTTTTACTTCCACTCATCTTGCACTTTTTTGCGCATTTTCAAGTGCAGTGCCCGACGAAGTGGGCCCTCATTTGCGAAGAATTCAACCTCTGCAGCAGAAGCAGAAGCGCATCCTTCGAACGACAATCGGATGTGCGCATGGACATTAAGCGCCTTTAACACACCGTTAATGCTTAGTGATGTTCCTATGCCGATCATCCAAAATGACAACCAAGTGATCATCCGTGTAAAGGTGATTAAGGACCGACTAATGGTCTGTTTTCTAACAATTTGCTGCCCTTTAGGCTGCTTCGGTGAATCCAATTGATGTGCGGATGAGCGAAGGCTATGGCAATGAAGTGCTGAGCAAAATGAAATGTTTGTCTGATTTAGGCAAGTGCCATTTTCAAATTCGTAAAACCAGTTTGTGTGTTTAAATTGTTTTCCTAAGTTGGTCAGGGTTTTCCTCCAAACAGAGCAACTTTGTTGCAACTGGCACAATCGATTTATCAGGGCACATTTTCAAATACGGCAGAGAGTGACCAATTCCCTCTTGTGTTGGGCCGCGATTGTAGCGGTGAAGTGGTGAAGAAAGGGCGAGCGGTAAAGGATTTGGATGTCGGAGACCAGGTGAATCTTACTTTTAAGAGCATTGATTCTTCTTGAATAAATGTTAGGATGACAATTTCTTTCAGGTCATCGCCGTCGTTCCTCCCCATTGCCAGGGATGTCACGCGGAATACGCCCTCTCATTCAGAGACGCTGTTTCTCTTAAGCCGGCATCGCTCAGCCACACAGAGTCTGCTGCCTTACCATACGTCGCGTGTACTGCCTGGGCTGCACTCGTTACGGTGAGCAGAGACGGGGCTGGCGGCGAGTACGAATGATTGACAGGAGTTGGATGTTTTCAGACAGGCAGAATAAACCCAATGAAAGCGCAACATTTGCGTGTGCTTATCCATGGCGGTTCCGGCGGTGTTGGGACGATGGCAATTCAAATGTTGCGCTGTTGGGGAGTCGAAAAAGTGGTGGCCACGTGCTCGGCAGAAAAGTTTTCATCCCTCAGGAATGGAAACAGCGTTAATTTTAAGAATGGAATTGGTGGAAGAATTGGGCACAAAAGCGGTGGATTATCGCGCAAAAGAGGCCAAGGAACAGCTAATCGCAGAAGGACCATTCGAAATGATTTTAGGCAAGTAAAGAGAGAGCAACAACAAATTTTGCTACCATAACAGTACCACCCAGAACATCGCCTGAAAATTACCATTAGCTTTGAGACCCTTCAAAAGAAATCCAGAAGGGGTTTTTGTTCAAGAATTTTGGGTAATTTTTGTCCTCCGCGACGTTTTTACCTGTTTCTTAAAAAGGGGGTGGTGTCGATATTAAAAAGTTATTAAAAGCATTAGTCTTAATATCATTAAGACAAATGGTTTCAAAACATTTGGTTTTTTAATGATTTTTATAATTATATTTTCGTTGTCCCGTTTAACTTAATGTGGGTGCGCGGGAGGACTGATTCGGGGGGGGGGGGGGGACGAGGTGCTCACATATTAAAATACCCCATAATATAGTAAAATTTCCCTATGTTTTAAGATTGTGCAAGCTCCGAGTTGGCCGAATGGAGTGACGAACTACTTGGAATTTGGCGATGCTGTGTGCATGTGTCCGTCAACAGTCCATTCCTTCGGGACACTGACCGTTACGGGCTCCCGATGGGAATAGCAAGCACAGGAGTTAAGTTACTTAACAGGAATTTGAAGGTAAATAGTTTATTATCATCAATTTTTTATTTGTTTCCTTTCAGCCACTGTTAAAAGGTTGTATTGCACTTCCTGCATTTTTTGTTCCAAATTCTGACTGCCTTAATTGGGTCGCTGAAAGTGTTGAACGTGGCCAATTGCGACCAGTGATCGACGAAGTGTTCCCATTTTCGGAGCTGCCAAAAGCATATGAAAAAGTGGGGAAAATGCACGGGAGGGGCAAAACGGTGGTCGAATTTGGTGAAAATCAACAATCTTCATACCAAATTTGATTTCATCTTTGGTTTCATTTTGTGCTTTACAAATCCGCCTTTATCAAAGCTCAAAGATTTCAAAAAATGCATGTTTTTTTTACCTATCACCTCACAATTATACAGTCTTTCACTGAGAAGAAATAAAAATTTTACTTTCAGCACATAATTGCAACAAATATATAAAATGGGGCTCAATTTAAAAAACGGTAATAGAAATCCTGTAAAAAAACGGGTCAGAAAGTAATAAAAAAATAAAGCGCAAAAATCCAAAACAGAAAGGAAAACAAAGCGTAATTGCAACACATTCCCTGACGAAATTTACAAAAACATAAAATAGTCTTTTTCACTCCTGGCCAATGGTTCACGGTTTAATGAACACTCCTTCGCCCGCAACCCACAACGACTTGTAGCCCGCCGATGGAGCAGCAATTATTTCTCGCTGACCAGAAATAGGTCGACCTGAATTTTCAGTTATTTTAAAGGGAAAATTGGCACTGACCAAATTGTTGACCACTGATCGACAGATAATTTCCGGTGATTTCATGCCTCAGTTTGATCTTAAAAATTAAATACCAAGATTGAAAACTACTTCCAACACCACATTCGTAAGTCACCACACCTGTTCATCCTGCGTCCAAACATCACCCGAGCACATAACTTGATAATTATCTCCAGAATCACTCTGTTGACCCTCTTTACCAAAACAAGAAACTTCCTGAGAAAATTTTATTTTATACTTTCAATCAATGTTTCCCCTCAAATAATTTTCCTCAAGTAAATAAACAACAGACGCACTTGCATCCCACGAGAGAGCGGTGCAGGAAATTCGTGTGAATGGAGGAAGCAGCGCGTTTGAAGGTGCATAAGTCGGACGGACGAATCACATTTGACCGGCTGACCCCTCAGACACGACTGAGAGGTTGCTGAAATGCCAAATAGATAACTAAGAAAGTGTTTTTTTTTTTTTTGCATCTTGAACTTACGGCCAAGGATTTGCCAATGGGAATTGACGTCGTCACTGTTGGAGTTGCCAGTCACAGACTGTTGGCCAGAGCCCGAGCCATATTTAACCTCATGGGAGTGAAGCCTAAATTGGGAAATGAAGGGATAGGGTCAGTTTAATCATAAGGAAAGTTTAAAAAAGACCTGACATCATCGGCAACATTTTGCAATTTGAGAACGCTACCACAGGTGACCGACTCATATTCAGAGTATGCGAACACAACAGTGAGGAAAACGAGGAAAAGGAAAGAGGAGAACATGGAAGGAAGGAAAAAGCCGAAAAAAGAAATAAAAACGGCAAAATGTTGAGGGTACGTCTAAAAAATGTCCAATTGATGCTAGTAAAACGTTGAATTAAGTGTGTTTTAATTACTATTTTAAAGGAGAAATATTTCGCCAAAGATTAAATACCTTTTTTTAAAAAAAAGGCTACGGGCCAAGATTTTTTCAGCCTCCACCTCTGGCTCCCACGTTAAGGTCCGTGATCGCTTCGGCTCTGCCATTTTTATCGAGTAGGCCAATCGTCGATTTTCTTCTGAGGAGGTCGATCATCCTTGCACCTTCATCAAACTCCCTTTTTAATTCTTATCGAATTTAATTTTATGCTTTTTTAAATTGATTTCTTTAAGTTTCATACATTTTTTATTTTATTTATATTTTTGTTATTTAAGCCCAATAAATTTTAACAATGGCTAATGCCACAAATGCTAAGTCGGCGATTTTGGTGGACATTCCTCGGATTGAATTTGTGCAACTTGACTCGCTGGTGAATAAAATATTAATTGCAATTTCATTTTTGGGTTAAGGTCGTTATGAAAATTGTAAAGCACGGAGACATCGAATTTTATGCCGGGATGTCCAAAATTGCGGGCGAAACTTGTCAAGGCATTCTAACCGGTCTCATTTCAGTTGAGGATAAGCGACTTGAAGTCACCAATTGGTCAGTATTTCAAGGGGCATTAAAGAATGTCGGATCATTCTGACTTTTTAGCGATGAATACCATTTATAAATTAGCGAAACGGTTTACTCCGTTTGAGCAAACTTTAGACCCTCGTAAAGATGCAAAACCTGATACCAAAAAAAGGATATATGTCTATCATTTTTCATTGAAATACTGTAGAGAATCTTTCAATTTTGGGGTAATCGAATTTAAAAGCCTGTTTTCCTAAAAAAATCCTTTGTAATACTTATGCACCTGCTGTATAAAGAAGCTAAAATGAAAACTCAAAAATTATAACTTTTTGGCGATATATTACATCGCTTAACAATGGCTTATATCAAATTTGCTCACTTTGGTCAGCTTCAAAAAACTTAACGCATCCTAAACTGGCTAACGAATGGTGGTATTTTTGTTTGCTTTCCTTCAGTTTCTCCATTACTCGTCCTGATGCTCTGCACGAAAGTGAGGAGAGTGCCACCGGTCCTGAAGCGTCCCTTTCGGACGAGAACAAACAAGGCGAAATCCTCGACATGTTGAAACGATTTCGGTGCCAACATTTTGGATGCATTTTTATTAATGCATTTGTTACCCATTCAGAATGATGAACATCGATTACGAATCGGTCGGCTTTTACCAGGCGCATCCATTTGGGGCCTGTTTTAGCCATGAACTGCTCGACTCATTGGTGGACTACCAAACGGGCATTTCGGACGCCGTTGTCATTGTTTACGGTTAGAAGTTAAATGTATCGTTAAGGATCTTTTGAACGATTTATCTTTAATGTTTAGACCCGGTTAAGACCCGTCAAGGTTGTCTGACAATTCGCGCTTATCGCCTCTCCAAAAAAGCGTTGGATTTGGCCAGTAGCGGCGATGACAGTTGGACCCCTGAACAGTTTAGCAACTTTTTATGTTTATATTTACTCTTAAATTGATTGCCTCAACTTTATCAGGACCAAACTGGCGGGACTAAACTTTGCCAACTTTTTCGAAGAGTTGCCAATTGTCGTGAAGAACAGCCATCTGATGAATGTTCTGTTGGCCGAGTTGGCACTTACCACCAAATGCCAAAGCGGCGCCTCCATTCAACTCGAATTGGGCACCAAACAGTCGCTGGAAAGGTAGGCACATGGGAAGAAACCCTCCATCCACCTCATATACTTTAAGGTCGATGAAATCTTTGATTGGCACCGTCGACGAACTGAACAAAGCGGTCAATGCCTACGGAAAATACGCGGTTAATTTTTTTGATTGAGAGGCAATTAAAAAAGTGTCGTAAAATAAATGGATTTACAGATAGAAAAGCAAAAATACGACACAATGTACAACAATTTGATGCAGAAAAGAGTGAGTGCATTCAAAACATTTTTCGCTTTATAGTTGTCGAATTTGACGCAATGCTTTTTCTTTTTTTTTAGCAAACGGAGAACGAAGCGCGGCAAGCGCGCGGGGAACCGCCGCTGACAACGGAAGACATAAAGCGACAGTTGAAGCAGCCGCAAATGCTGACAAAGTACGGAATGTTGGACTTGATGCTCAACGCGTTGGACGTCGACGCATTCACCACCTTTCAAATTGAGGTGGGAAAAAAATATATTTTTTATGTAAAAATTCCAATTTTTACAGAGAAAATTTTAAAGAATTTTCTCGGTAACTTAAATTTCCCTTTTCTAATTATGCACGTAAAAGATGTTAGGTAGGCTATACCCCGCTTTGATATGTATCACAATTGTTTAGATATTCTTACAAAAAAAAATTATAATAATAAATTCCTTTTTTTTTTTTATTGAAACAGGGCAAAATCGAAACAAACCCCATTAGGTAACCTACGGTTTCATTTTTTTTTTTTTTTTTATTTATAATTTTTACTTTATCTCATTTCGAAAAAGGTATACATGGGCTATTTTATTCATAACTTTTTTATAGTTCATACATTTTTTCATTTGCCGAAATGTTCGCCCTACCCCCCCCCCCCCCAGGGAAATGTACGGGCATATCCAGCAATACGACTCGATTCAATTCTATGTCCCTGCGATAATTTTTTTTTCTCAGACGACCAACGAGAATGTGGCCAAGTTGCACCTTTCCCAGGCGGTTGGTGTTCAGCCCGTCGCCTCTGGCACTGCCATTGGCACTTCCGCTCTAAATGTGCCTAATTTGGAGAGGAGATAAAATAAAAAATGGGGACGGGGAGAGGGAGCAAAATTGAACGGAACAAAGATTGAATTGTTTTTTTATATTGTTTTTTCGTTGTTGTTCGCTATTATAATGTACGGAACAAATAATGCGCACTTTCATTTTATTGTTGTTGCTGTTGGACAACCATTTAATTGTTTGATAATACCAATTCGATTATTTTTCTATTAGTAATTATTCTGAGATTAAATGCTTTTTTCCCTGTTGTTAGAGGGCCATCCATCCACTCATTTTACTTATTTGGTGTACCTTCCCACCATTCCTTTCGCTTTGATTCACTTTTCTGCTCCGATGCATCATCATCCATTGCATATTTTGAGAAATTTCGTTGGATTCGGTGCGGCGGTTGATTCCGCCCCATACGTCCGTTTTCTCTCCCCCCCCCCCCACCCGCGCCCATTCCGTTATTTATTTTGTTATGACAAATCTCCACGTGTTTTTTTGCGTGCGGAGAGCGGGTCTGGTGCATTGATTCTTCACCAAAAACAAATGTTTTAATGGCAAAAATTCGCCATTTTCTCTCAAAATCAAAGAAAACTAAGGAAAGTTTTGTGTCGTCCCTTTAAAGATTAAATATTCCCGAAAGAATTTGAAAACCCAACTGTTTGCCCTTCAAATTTTGGCAAAATGCCGTCGGCTGTCCAACAACAGCCCAAGTCTTTGGTGCAACAGTATGCACAGATTGTCGCCGCCGTCTGCTCCTATTGGATTTGCTCCATTGGCCTTGTGTTCCTCAACAAACATTTGCTGAGCAGTCCCGACCTGAAGGTGGTGCACCATCCGGGCCAGTGAACTGCTTGCTCTTCTCTTTTCACTGTTTCGGCGCCCCTTTTGGGCGTCTTTTTAATTTAACTCATTTCGTTTCCAAAATGTGCTCAATTTGTTGACCTATGTATTGGTTTTGCCTTTTTGTCAGCTCAATGCCCCACTATTCGTCACGTGGTATCAGTGTCTGATTTCGCTGTTTCTCTGCTTTCTGTGCTCTCTCCTCTCCAAATGGTTCCCTCGTCTGATCACTTTTCCCGACATGTCCATTGACCTTCGATTGTCCAGAGAAGTTCGGTGTTTGTTATATCCATTCAATGCCCTCCCAAATTTGCCTTTTCCCTCCCCCATTTTTCCCCTTAGGTTTTGCCTTTGTCCATCGTTTTCGTCGCAATGATAACTTTCAATAATTTGTGTCTCAAATACGTGGGCGTCTCCTTTTACTATGTTGGCCGGTCGTTGACCACAGTGTTCAATGTGGTGGGGAATTGTAATTCTTTCTCTCGGAATTGTTTAGTCTTAAATTGTTTAAATAATTCTCCCCTCTCGTTAGCACCGTTGGTTCAATGGTAGAATGCTCGCTTCCCAAGCGAGTGACGCGGGTTCGATTCCCGCACGGTGCATTCACTTTTTTCTTCTCTTAAAATTTCTTTTTTTTTACATTTTCAATTTTGAAAATTTCTCAAGGTCTGTTCCTACCTCATTCTCGGCCAGTCGACCTCCAAGCCGGCCTTGCTTTGCTGTCTGATGATAATTGCCGGCTTTTTTCTCGGCGTTGACCAAGAAGATGTCGCGGGTAGCCGGGGACGGGGCTTCCGGCAAAAATTCGCCTAATTTTTATTCAAATTATTTTTGTGTAAAATTGACGGGATTTTTCTGTTGATAATTGACTCCAAATTTTTCCTGATAACTTCAAGCATTTATTTTAGCATATGCACAATAAGAGACACTGAGCTATTCCCCCATTTTATCTCTCCGCCCCTCTCCCCAGGCACTTTGTCCGTCATCGGCGTTGTTTACGGCGTGTTGGCGTCCCTTTGCGTTGCGCTGAATGCCATTTTCACCAAGAAAACGTTGCCCACCGTCAGCGAGTCCATTTGGCGGCTGACAATGTACAACAATTTGAACGCGTGCCTTCTCTTCCTCCCACTGATGCTGTTTGCCGGCGAATTTGGCGAAGTGCCCTACTCGCCGCACATTGTCAAACTGAACTTCTGGGCAATGATGACGCTAGGCGGCTTCTTCGGTTTCGTCATGGGCTATGTGACCGGTGAGTTGTTGTTGCTCCACCGTCATCCGTCGTCGGGCATTGGCATTTGAAATGGGGACAAAAATTGCACCATTCGCAGGATGGCAAATCCAAGTGACCTCGGCACTGACGCACAACATCAGTGGCACCGCGAAGGCGGCGGCACAAACGGTGATGGCGGTGGTGTGGTGGCACGAGCTCAAGTCGTTGCTGTGGTGGCTGTCCAACGCCGTGGTGCTGGTCGGCTCGGCAGCGTACACTTTGGTCCAGAAAAAGGTGCGGTTGTTGTTTTGGCATTCAAATTGGCCATGGTTTAATGTTGGCATAATGTAAAAAGTGAAGCATTTTTGAAGGACATGGACCGGAAATTCTATGAGGCGAAAGAAGCGGGTGCCAAATATGAAGAGGAAATGCAGAAAAAGTTGGACCCGAACCATAAACAGCAAAGCGGGGAGAAGGAGCAGCAGCAACAACAAGTTTAAACGGAGCGGAGAGAGAAGTGGCGGAGCATTTGAAAGGATATTTTTGAAATTAAAGACCAAAGAATTTTTGATAAACCAAATTTGTGCCGGACGGACGAAGACGCTATGCCATAGACATAAACAAAAAGCCATTCGTGACTGATACTTTCTTGAGGCCGGTGCCTTCGAAATACTTTGCCAATTAGCGTTTACATTTATTTTGGTGATTGATTCAAAACCAAACCCAAGGCAAAAATGGATAAATTTTTTCCGACCCGTCCATTTTGCTTGTCCCTGATGACTATATAATATTTCTGTGCTTTGACTGATGCAATATTTTTGTCTTTTCCTTTCATTTTTGTTTTCTCTTCCTTTTTTTTTGTCGTTGGCCTCTCCGTTTGTACTGTAATATTACTGTAACCGTTTTGCTTTGTATTTGACTGTTTCATTCGGATCTTTTTAATAATATTTAATGATGTCTTTTTTGTCTAATAAAAATGATCCAAGACATCCCATCAGATTGTTTCTTCCCCCCCCCCCGTCGAATCCTTTCTGTCCCCATTTTTTGTTCTTCACTAATTTCGCGCATTTTTCTATGCCAATTCAACCGAATATTTTTGCGCCGCGCCGTCCCTCCGCCGTATGTTGGCGACTTTTTTTTTTTTTTGCCGTTTCCCCCGTCATTTTCGGAGCAGAGTTTTGTTTGTTTAACACTAAAAGAGAATCCCCGCACAATTTAATGTGAAAATGGCAATCAAAATTTGGAGGGGGGCGAAGGGACGGACACTGAGGGGACGGAGGGAGCGGGGGGGGGGGAAGAGGCGGGGGACATTCATTCAATGGACGGACGACGAAATGTCGCACCTTTGGCTTAACACGCGAAGAAATGAAAAGCATTCCTCGAAAAATTTAGAATTTTAATTTGATTATTTAAACAATTTTGGCCTGTTTTTTTGTCCGATTTGTGCTGCTTTTTTGTGGACATTACCAATCATTTAAATGACGTTGTTTCTCTTTTAATTTTTTTTTTCTGTAATTTTGATGAACGGAGCAATGATTGGCACTTTCATTGCCATTGTCCCGGATGAAAAATGATCGCAAAATTGGCTTTCCTACCCCGCGGGCTAATAATTGGCCCTCCCCCGCCTTTTCCTTGTCAATTTTTGATTCCAATTTTGGACAAATTTGGCCGAACATCTCTTCTTTAAATGCGCTTCTTTGGGCTAATAGGCGTTGTCTCCCCCCCCCCCCCCCCCCCTCCCTCTGTCCCCTCCTCTCAATTATTTTGTCCCTTTTGCTCCCCCCCCCCCCACCCAAATTTTGTTCGGGTCATCGGCGCGCAAATCCCTCCTTTAAATCTCTTTAGGACAACGAAAATTCAGGGCGGCAAACCAATTTATCTAAATGTATTGTGTTCAAAATTATGGACAGGGGAGGAAAGAGCCGCCAGCAATTTGTGCCATGGCATAAGGAAAAGGGGCGGCGGGGGAAAGGGGGAGAGAAGGGCACACCGAACAGACAGCAGCAACAGGGACACTCCTTCGCCGCCCCCCCCCCCCCCCCCATTTTCACCTCTTTTTGCATTTATTCGTAATTTGAAGGACAAAAAATGGGCATTTTTGCTATTCCTCCCCTTCCTCACTTTTTTTTTTTTAATAATTTTCTCATTTTTATATTCCAATTATTTTATGAAGTATTAAAAATGGTATAATAAAGAAGATTGACTGTCTGTTAAATAAGTGACTTTTGGTGGGTGTAAATCGCCTGCAGAAAGTTTGTTAGAATTATGCAAATTGAATCAACTTGCCCTTCTTTTCCCTGTCCACCCCCCTTTAACTTCGGACCTCCCAATTGTCCCCCCCCCCCTTTCTCTCCCTCTTTTTGCTCTTCCGTCCGTCCTCAATTTTCGTTTCATTTGCCCTCCCTCCATTTGTCTCTCTGTGATTTTGTGCCATGGACAAACGGCACTTGGAGTGCCAATGAATGAATGGCCCTTTCTTTTTCGGAGTGACCGAATGTTTCAGTGAAAAATGTCCGACGGAATGGACAACGGTTGAGCAAATGGGGAAAACGAACGCAAAAGCATCGGCACAACAGGCGAAGAAGTGCACGGCACGGAAAGGGGCAAAGAATCCGGTGGGGGCGGTGGTACTGCTGCTCATCGTTGTACTGCTCCAAAACGCCGTCAGTAGTCACGCCCTGCAATTGCTGTGGACCGAAACGGGCACAGCCTCAGGTAGAAAATTTGAATTTGGGAGACATATATAAGCGGTTGTGATGTCGAGAGTCCCGGTCTCGACTCGAGAAAAGTCTCGGGGTTTTTCTGGTCTCGGTCTTGAGTCTCGGGAAATTTTCGAGCTCGAACTTCCCTAGTAAGCGGGTCCAATGCCAATTTTTTGGAAACAATGCCGGGATAGGCAATCGAACCCCAAGGACAAATCATCGTCCCGATGGTTGATGAATCGGAAAGACACAAAAGGGAGAGGAGGGACGGGACGGAGGTGGACAACGAACTGAAAGAGATTTCTTTTTGCAGAGGAAAGAGTGCCGGACCCACCGACCAATGTAAGACACACACATTATACGGTGAAAATACCGCAAAAGAATGTCGAAGGTACGAATCGAACAGTTGGCATCAAACTCAGCCACAATTCGGTAAAAAAAGGGAAAGGGATGGCATTGGCATTTTGTAAAAAAACGCCAAATTCAAAGATGGGACCCTCCGCACAACATGGACAAAGTGGTGGTCAGGGGATACACTCTTTCGTAAGAGCAATAGGCCGAATTGCCAGTCGAATCCATCCCTAAAAAAGGTACGGGGCCGAATCGACCGAAGCGCGACGCATTGTGCTGGAGGGCGCAGAAACATTGGAACACACACTGAACGGACTCAGTAAATAAAGGCGGGGAACGGGGGGGCAAAAAGAGGGAATTCGGGGACGGGGACACATCAAAATTCTATACATTATTTGCTACTAATCCACTCGGATGATGAGAAGGGACGCGAGTGTATGCCTTTGCTCCCTCGAGTCAAATGCGGTGCCTTTGGCGCAAATTCAGCTAATTACTGTAATTGCCCATCGGCAGGGGCCAACACCACTTATGCCGTCTCGTTGACCGCGTACAACGAAGCGCAGGGCGAAGATTCGGGTGAGTGAATTCCTCCGCCGCCCGTCGCTTCGACCAAACGATCGTTTTGTCTTTATTTGCCAAGTCCGCGTGCTTTTGCTCGTCCGGACGCCGCCTCTGCTCGCCCGCGACACGCCCGAAACTGAAGACGGAACGGACGCGTTGCGACCGCGCGACTTGCGCATTGAGCGGACGCAGCAAAAGGACGCGGCACTGCTCAAATGGGAAGAGCCGACGGACGGAGACGGACAGAGGCCATTGTACTATTTGATAAGGTGGGCCAAGGGGAAAAGTGGCAGAAAAGTCGACGAGTCGGCATTTGTTCCATCTTGGCCAAGTGGGAGGACATCTTGTCTAATTTTGGCCCAATTATCTTTTTTTTTCTCATTTGACCAACTCGACATTTTAGTCTTAGCTGGCCAAGTTGGCATTATGTCAATGGGCATTTGTTTTTACTTTTGCCCAAGGTGGTTTGGCTTAGCCTGGTCAAGTAGACATCTTGTCCCATCCTGACAATCACTCCGTTATAGTTTGGCTATATGATGGACATTATGTCTCACTTTGATCAAGGGTGGGCATTTGGTCTAAACTTGGCCAAGTTGGCATTTTGTCCAATTTTGGCAAATCCCCCCCCCCCCCCCCCTCAGTTACACGCCCGTTTCTCATCCACAAAGCGTGCGCCGAATGAGCGCCGAGCGAAGCCCCGCGCTGATCAGTGACATAAAAACGGAGGAAAAATACACGGTGAAAGTGCGCGCGATCTTCGCGGATGGCACTCAAAGTGGATGGAGCGAAAAAGTGACGGTGGACGGCATTCGGAAAAACGGTAAAAAAAAGTGAGGGGGTAAAATTAGGAGATTAATTATGCCATTTTGAGACACATTACGCAAATTTGGCGGTGTCAGAGACCGAAATGAGGAGGAAAACTTTTGCGGGTGAGTCAAAAAGGGAAGAAAGAAATGGAGCAAATGAAAAGAATGGTTTAAGCTTTGAACTGCCGTCCATTTGCGATTACATTCGCGAGGGACAGTGGCGATGGCAAAGACGGAACAGCACAAGGGACGGATTTAGCATGGTAAAGGGAATGGGGCGGGGAGGAGGGACTGAGAATGGGAAAACCTTAATTAAATAAAGGGGAAGCCGGCCTAAAGGGGGGACCGGGTTAGGGAGTCTTAACAAAGTAAGGGCTATAACGGACAAGAGATGGGGACAAGGTTAGGGAGTTTAAACAATGTCAAAATGATGCCGGTCCAGAATCGGAGACGAGACCCAGAATTTTAACTGTGTAAGAGGTCTGCCGGCCTAGAATCGGGGACCGGGTTCGGGAGTCTAAACAAAGTCAAAGGATGCAGGTCTAGAACCGGGTTCGGGAATCTTAGCGAAGTAAGGGGTATGTCTCGGCACTTTCGGGACTATTTTGCCCCAATAAAGGTCCTCAACGAGTCCCTGTCTTCGGTGGTGCCGTCGTCGACGTTCGGGGGACAGTCCCTCGTCCCATTGGGTCTTTCCTCTGCTGCTGTTCCTTCGACTGCCCTTTTGCTTCACCATCGCCAATTTGGTCGGCTAATGTCGCCCGTGTACGAACTTCGTCCTTCCGAAACGTTTTGTCTCAGTGCGCAACTCAAAGTGGCCAAAGGCGCTTTTGGTAAGAGAGACGGCAAATGAACGCCGCCGGCGTTGTCCGTCTCCGCCCCGCCTCCCCCTCCAAAATATTTTGTCTGTTTCTCCCCTTAAAAGGCGCTCTTTTCCGTTTGGGCGTCCATTTTGAGGGCGACCCGCGCCCCCTTTGGCTGTTCCGCAAATCGCTTCAACGCGTTTGGCCACCGGGCGAATGGCTCCGTCTGTCCTTTCAGTTGCGCCGTCGGCCGCCCAGTCGCGCGTTCCAAGTCCAAAACGAATAATTATTGTCCAAATGTCTTGCCAAAATGCCCTTCTCCTCTTTTAGGCCGTTTTCGACGTGTCCAAATCCAAAGAGACAGAATTGGCCAACTTCGTCCTCCTCCTCGACAATGTGTCCGTCCGTGCTGCCAATTGTCCGCCCGAGTTGGAGCCGTACTTCGGCGCTGCGCCCGGTCAGTCCCCGGTCCCCCATTTCCTATTTTTACTAAATTCCTCCCACTTTTGCTGATCATTTGCAGAGGGTGGTCCTCCGCCTCTCCTCCCCCGTCCCTCCCATTTTCATTGCTTTTCCATCCAATCATTCCCCTTTCAATGCTTCCCCCCCCCCCCTCTTTCCCCCTTAAATTTGTTTGATTCTTCCCTCCCCCCCCCCCTTTTTTGTCTTTTGCGTCGTCCGTTGGTGCAAAATTTGCACTATAAAAGGCGATGGATGGGCAATTGCTTTTTGCTTTTGCTCGTCCATTCATTCATTCCTTTCCAATTGCTTCGTAATTTGTGTGGTTTTTCTTTTTCCCTTTTTTCCTCTCATTTTTAATCGTTCATTTAACCTCAAATTGAAACGATTTTTGAGCCAATTTTAGGGCAAGTGAAAAAAGGGACTGTCGGAAGGGAGGGAAAGGGAAGGGAAGGGACCACCCTTTGCCATTCGAAATCCCTAATTGTCGCTATCCGCGCGAGAACCCCTCTGACCTCCTCCCCCGTGCCCCCCTCCGCCTTCCCATTTTTATGGCTCCGTTCGCGCACCCTCTTTCTCTGTCCCCCCTCCTCCGTCCCCTCTTCCCTCCCTTGAGAAGACTATTAAAAAAACGGATAACGGAAAGGGATGCAATTAGGCGGATGGCACCACCACAATATGGCCGACGGACAGACACAAAGACAATGATGGACCTTTTTTTGGCCTTTTGGCCCTTCCTTCTGTTGCACCTGACTGTGTGAGTAGTGCCTTTTCTGCTGCTGAGGCTTTCTTTGTGTTTAAAAGGGACGGCGTGGCGAACGCCGGTCAAATGGGCGGGGGACAGTGAAAAGGGGTCACTCAATACTCATTTCGTTGTGACGGAAATAATATGCAAATTGCGGGACGATGGGAGCGGAGGGGGAGGGGGCGAGGGGGAGGGTGTCTTCTTCGCTTCGCTCCCGCCCATTCCCCCGCCCGCCCCTTCTGTTGCCTTTTTTGGGTCATTCAAGCGGCGAAATTTCGGTGACGGGCGATGGATTTGCTGTCGGGCGATGATACTTTGCTAATGATCCATGGGGGGCGGGAGGGAATGCCATCGTCCGTCCGTTCCGTTGATAATATTCCCTCCCCAATTTTATTAACTCCCGCCTTAACTAATGATGACGACGAATCATTGGGGGAGGAGCACTTCGCACTAACCGAGTCAATTCCTCGAGGGCTTTCTGATTAAAACTTTGCCAAACTTCAAATCTCCTCTCGTCTCACTGATCAGAGTGATCACCGTCTCCCTTTGATCTTCTTCCTCCCCTTTTCCTCCCTTCCCCCTGTTCCCTCCCTTCTCTCTCTTCCCTCCCTTCCCCCTGTTCCCTCCCCTTTTTCTTACTCTTCCACCCATTGTTTCTGCTTTCTTCTTCCCCCCCCCCTCCTCTTCCTCTTCCCATCATTCTGCCAAATTATGCCCCGGGGAATGCTTGTCGTCCGCCCCATTGAGCGGCAAAGTGCCAATGCCATTGCCATTGGCATCCCTTCCAAATTTCCCTCCTCCGCCCCATTTTTCGCTTTCATTTCACTAAATTTTCTCGCCTATTCAAATGCCTGACTGTTTTAGTGCACATTTTTCTTTTCCGCCTATTGCGTTCTTTTGCATTATTATTTTTCACTTTTGGCATTTTTACTGTTTTTTTTGTCCTTTTGCAACTTCTTATTTTATTTATTTTTAATTTTGTTTTTCTTTTCGCTCTTTTCAATTTTAATCTTTTCTGATCACTTTTTTTTTTTGTTCGCCGATCAATGGGGCGAAAGCGAATCCTTCTGAAAAGGGAGAAGAGACAAAGCGAATAAATGCCGAAAATGGGTTGGCACTGGCGGACAATTGGCACAGTTTTGCCAATTTTGCTGCTGTTGTCCCATTTTCTGTCGCCCATTTTCACTTTCGATGTTCCGGGCGGTAAGAAAAACTCAAATAAATAAAAACCAAAAAAAAAAAAGTTTTGCTGGAATTCAAAATTACAGCATATCCTCCAATATTTTGACCATTTCGACTTACAGTATATATACTGTGTGTTATTCCTCTGTTTGGTGTGACCACTTACCGTAATGTACAGTAATAGCCACACTTTTTCTGCCCAAAATAGTAACAAATAAATGTTGGGCACTTCCACTAAAATTCCCATGGGTTTTTGGGTTGGGAGCGGGAGGGGGGGGGGGGGGGGCGAAGACCGACTAAAAACTGAAAAATAAACGGATGAGGAAAAGAGAGAAAGGAGCGAAACTTTTGGGCACAAAAAAAAGAGAGGGAAATTTTTAAATTTTTGAAAATGAGAGGGGGGGGAAAGAAAAAAATTTGGTGGGAATTTTCTCTTTTTTTCGATGGCTAAGATTTATTCTGTCAGTTGAAACATTTCACTTTCTATTCCTTTTGTGTGACCTTCGACTTGACTTTCGCCGTTTGTTGGGAGTCTTCCGAAGATCAGCAAAATTTGCATAAACAATGCCAAAAATTGAGGCGGACGATGGAAAGGATTTATAAGCACATGGGAGTGGGGGGGATTAAAGGGATTAGGGATAAATGGTAAAATGGAAGATTAATGAGACATTAGCGGGGCGGGGGGGGGGGTAATCCGGGCGAAGACATGGCCAATTAGAACAGATGCAATATGCACTAATTAGTCTTAATTAATTTGAATTTATTTTGTCACTTTTTCCGATTGACCCTACATTTGTCACTTGTTCAGATGAAGAGACCGAGGCCAATCTGCTGATTCCGCTCGAGAATCTGATCGACACCGACCCGAGGGTGTACCGCACCAGCGGATTGGACGGACTGCCCGCCGTCGGCATAAAAGTGGGGGGGGGGGAATTTGGCCAAAACAATCACTTTGGCCAAATTAATGCCAATTAAATGTTTTAGCGTGGCGTTGAAATTGTCGTGCCCTATCGCATTTATTTGCCTCGAAAATTTTACAGGCAAAAATTGTCACTATATTTTTATGAATTTTACTTTTTCAGAAATTTCGCCATTCTCGCTTCCATTCGGCCTGCCGACCATTTGGGAGGTCCCCCCCCCCCTCCATTGGCATTTCTCTTTGACATTTTCCATTTTCTGTTTAGGCTATTTATTCGCTGTTCTGAACGCCTTCGACACGGTGGTCGAGTTGGGAGTCCAACTGCAGCCGGCAGGTGAGTGCCAAAAAAATCCAGCATTTCCAGAAATGTCGCCTCTCCCCTTCCCCCCCCCCCCAGGGACGTATCCAGGGGGACGGGGTACACGGGGTACATACTCCCCCCCCCCCAAGACCCCCCCTCGGTAAGGGAAAAAACCAGTACACCCTTAAAAAATTGACTTTTCCCGCCCAGTGCCCCCCCCCCAGACCCAAATCCTGGATTCCCCTCTTCCCCTTTTCACCCTTCGCCGCCCTCTTTCCTCTCCCCTTCCCACCCTCCTCGCCCATCTTTCCCCTTTCGTCCTCTCCCCCTTTCTCTTTCCCTTTTCACCCTTCGCCGCCCTCTTTCCTCTCCCCTTTCTCCCCCCCCCAATCTTTCCCCTTTCGTCCTCTCCCCCTCCCTCTTTCCCTTTTCACCCTTCGCCGCCCTCTTTCCTCTCCCTTTTCTCCCCTCCCCCCCCCCACTTTCCCCCAATATTTTTTCCCTTCTCTTTAGGCCCCTCTCAGACTAACATTTCCCTCCTCTACACCAATTCCCATGCCGAACACGACTCTCGCGCGTTAGTCTCCTTTTTGGTGCCCGCATTCACTGGACAGTGGACGCAATTCGCATTGGAAGTGCACGAACAAAGCGTGGGCCTTTACTTCCGATGCATGCGATTCGCAATCAGACAGGTGAAAAACAATGGACGAAAGAACAAACAAACGAACGAATGAATGAGCGAGTGAATTAGTGTTTGTTGGGCTGCTAATCGCATTAATTAGTATCAATTAATACGATGATCACTTGGGCTTGAATGCTTAATTAATTGAATGGAATGGTCAAAGTTTTCATGTAAATTATGCTGATCACGGGCCTTCTTTATTGGCTAATCAATTAGCAAATCACGGGAAATGATTGATTCTTTTGACATTTTGATTTGGCTGAGCATTTTCCTTTGACTGATCATAATCTGATCACTTTTTATTCTGATCCCTTTTCGTTCTTCTGATAATTATGTTCCGATCGATTTTCATCAGATTTATCACTTTTTTGATCAATTTTGGTCTAATTAATTATTCTGATCACTTTACATTGATTAATATTTTAATGATAATTGATTTACCTAGTTGATCATTGATCTGATCACGTTTGACAAGATAGATATCATCCGGCTTGTCACTTTTTACCTGATTAGTCATTCTGACCAAATTAAAAGTGCCGAATTTGTCACTGCTTTTGCTAATTGAGTTTTGCTTTTCCCCTCTGTCTCTTTGACTTTGTTCTTCTCTCTGATCATTTACAATTTTGATCATTTTCAAATTTCGTTGATTCTTCAGGTGCACCGTTTGCCCGCGCAATTGCAAATGGACGACGCCTCCAAGCTGTACATTGCCAATGCGGGGCCCATCCTCGGCGGGGGCTTCGAGGTCAGTTGCGCGTCTAATTAATTTGTGCGCTAATTAGGCCCATTTTGCCATTCCCCGCTCCATTCCTTTCCTTTCCTCCTCTGTCCAATGTTTTATTGGCCATTTGCTGTTTCACTTTCGTACCGTCCGTCCGTCATTCGACCGTCAATTTGAAATTATAATATTTACCCCTTTGCCCCCCCCCTCCCTTCGCTAATTCGTCCCCTTCGGCGTTAACTGTCCCTTCCCCTCCCCTTCCATTTGTCCCCTCTGTCCATTTGCTCAATCGCCGCTTTTCCCACCCACATTTTGTCCACTATCATCACTCATCAGCATCACCACCATCTTCCGTCCTCCGCAATCCTTCTTCCGCCAGTCATTCGTCGGTCGGTTGTGCTCTCTCTTTTCCGTGTCTAATCCTCTTCCCCTCCCTCTCCCCCTGCCCTCCATTTTCCCCTATTTGTCCCCTCATTCCCTCTGCCCCTTTTCCCCCTCTCCCTCCTCCCCTCCCCATTTCCCCCATTCTGTCCCCTTATTCCCTCCCCTTCTCCCCTTTTCCCCCTTTCCTTCCGTTTTCGTCTTCTTTTCTTACCCACCTGTGCTATATGTTCGTTCATATTAATGGCGCTTTTCTTCCCCCCCCCTTTTTTCCATTCAATAGCATTAATAAAACTTTGTTCTTTTACCCCCGTCCCTTCCTCCTTTTGTTCATTTCCAATTACAAATTTCCCAAATTTAAATTCAACTTTTTCCTCTTCCCTTTGGCCATTTGACACTCTCTCCTTCCCTTACGTGTTTCCCTCTCCTTCCCCTCTCTTTCCCTTCCTTTCTTCCCTTCCCTCTCTTCCTTTCTCTTCCCCTCTTTTCCCATCCCCTCCCTCTCCGTTCCATTTCTCTTTCCCTCTGACTTCCCATCCTCCCCTCCTCCCCTCCTCCGCCCCCCCCCCACTCTTTTTCCCTTTTTTTCTTTTCCCATTCTTTTTTTATTCCGCCTGCTTTTTCTGCTGCTGCTTTCCTTTCTGTCCCCTTTCACCTTTTCGCTGTCCATTTGCTCATCTCCGATCATTTTTTGTACAAATTCCATCCTTTGTGTCCATTTATTTCCCCAACATTTGCTCAAATGCCCCTTTTTTTGCAAGTAAAACAAAGTCCGATAGTGCCGATAAAATGACTTCCGCCTAAAAATTCGGCATTTTCCTGTAATTTTTGTCCGGCGGAGGGACCCGTGACGAATTTGGCCCGGCAGTTTACCGGCACCGTCTGACTTTTTGTGCAGCTCCATTAGAATGTTCGCTTTCTTTTCAGCTGTTGGCATGCCATCCTTCTTGCATTACCATTCTTCTTCTTTCTGTGCGTTTCTTCCATTCCTTTTCCTCTCTGTCCGCTCTCTCCCTTTTCTCTTCTTCCTCCTCCCCTTCATTGTGTCTTCCGTCCCCACCGTCGTCGCTTCGCCTCTGCTGGTCGTCGCCACAACGCCAACGCAATGGCAATCGGTGCCCAACGATCCGACACTTGCGCAAGAATTGGAGAGGGAGGAGAGGGGCAACGGTGCCGAAGTGATTGCCGACACCGCAGGGGGAGGAGAGCAAACGACCAACACCAAATGGATGGTGCCAATGGAAGAGACGGACGAGGAAGACAAAGTGGAGACGAGGGATGAACTGAAAATGATAATGATGACGGGAGAAGAGGGAGAGAGGGGGGAGGAGGAAGAGAAGGGAGAGGAGGAAGAGAAGGGAGAGGAGGAAGAGAAGGGAGAAGAGGAAGAGAAGGGGGACGAGGAGGAGAAGAGGGAAGAGGAGGAGAAGAGGGAAGAGGAGGAGAAACAGCAAGCAAAGGGAGGAGGCAGAGAAGAGGAGGAGGACAAAGGAGGAGAGGAGGAGGAAAAGATGAAAGAAGAAGACCAGCAGAAGGAGAGAGAGGAAGAGATGGAAAAGGAAGAGGAAAAGGAGCAACAGAAGGAGAAAGAGGAGCAGGAGAGGGAGCAAGAAAAGAGAGAAAATGAGTGGCAGGAGAAGAAAGGAAATGAGGAGGAAAGGGAAGAAAAAAAGGAGGATAAGCAAGAAGAAAAAGAGAAAAAGGACGAGGAAAAAAGCCAGCAGAAAGAGGAGGAGGAAGGAAAAGAAGAAAAGGAAAAAGAGGAGGGAAAGGAAA
Source organism: Heterodera filipjevi (assembly GCA_039877585.1). Taxonomy (NCBI): domain Eukaryota; kingdom Metazoa; phylum Nematoda; class Chromadorea; order Rhabditida; family Heteroderidae; genus Heterodera; species Heterodera filipjevi. Next base: position 9,629,521 of record JBDPZO010000007.1, on the reverse strand, counting down.
AGGATGAAAAAGTAGAAGAGGAAGAGAAAGGAAAAAAAGCAAAACACAAAAAAGAAAAAGGAAGTGAAAAGGAGCAGACGAAGAGGGAATTGGGGAAGGAAAAGGAGGAGGAGGAAGAAGAAGAAGATAAAGCAGTACAGCAGCAGCAAAACGATGGAGCAGAGGCGGCAAACATTGAAATGAAAAGTGCCGAAAATGGCCAATACAAAATTGGGGAAGAGGCGACAGAACGGCGAAAAGTGGGACAAAATGGCACAGGAAGAGACGGAAGCGTATCGGATGTGAAGTTGGAAGAGGAGGAACCATTCAAATTTGAAATTGAAGAAGCGGAAGTGGAAATAGAGGACGAAGACGAAATGGAAAACGAAGAAAATGGACAAAAGAATGACGAAGAGGAAGAAAAAGAGGGGGACAAAGGAGGACAACAAGTTGGAGCAGTACAACAACAACAACAACGCGAAGATGGGAAGGAGACAAAAGGGCCAAAAAAGGGACAGAGTGTCCTAGCAACAACACCAACAACAACAAATGGACAAAGTGCAACCGAAAGGGGTCAAAATGGCACAAATGCCATGCCAATTACATTTCAAAAAACAAAAACCACAACAAATGGACGCATAACCACACACATACAAAATGCTAGTGGTGTTAGTCAAAAGGGCACTTCTGTTGGAGGAAATATCACCACAAAAACAACAGGACAACAGAGCAGCAAAGTTGTTGGACAAAGTATCACCTCAAATGTGCAAAATGTCACCAAATCTGGACAAAATGTCACCACGGATAGTCCAATGGTCAAAACAATTGGCCAAAAGTTGACGAGTTCGGCGGAAAAAAAGACACAAAAAACTGGACAAAGTGCCACCAAAGCTGGACAAAATGATGGAATTGGACAGATAATCACAGCAAGAGAAATTGGCACCAAAAAGGTCACCGAAACTATGCCTAATACCACAACAATTGGACAAACTGTCACTAAGACTCGCAAAAGTACATCGGAATCGAGTTCCGAAGAGGAGGATGAGACAAAAGGGCGAAAAGTGGGACAAAGTGTCGCAACAACTGAAGAGAGTACATCGGAAGAGCAGACAAAACGGCAATTGAGCCCCGTTTCAATGGCATCAATTGATAAAGCAAAGGATGCCAAAATGAAATGGGAAAGGAACGGAACGCGCGGAAATGGCAAAATGGGGAATGGTACTGAATTGAAGGCGCACAAAAGGGAAAAAGGGGTGAGCAAAAAAAGGGGGCACAATCTGTAAGTTTAGGGGGCCATTCAAGAGTTGAAACTGCACGACGACCCGGCAGAAGCGGCGAACCAATGCAATGAGAATTGGGTATTTGAGAGGAAAACGGCGGCGGAGGGAAATGGGCAAAATGCCAAAAAAAAAAGTGCCAAAACAAAACAATTTCAGTGGAAGACGCGTAGGAGAGACTATCAGAGGACAAATGGGGCAGCCCAATCACTGGTCATTTGTTGGGAGGACAAATGCTTTGTGTTGTGATTTGTGTGCTCAAAAGCATTCGGGAATTTTAAAAGAAAAAAAAAAAAAAGAGAAAATATTTCGACAAAAAAAAAATTCAATAAAATTATCTTTTTTCAAAATCACTTCGCTTCAGTTTAAATCATTAAATTTTTTTGCCGTCCCTTGAGTGTTTAGTGTTTGGTCAATTGCTGCTAATTTAAAAAGGATCATTCGGTTGATAGGATAATTAATGCCCATTACCAATGATCGACCGACCGTCCGTTTGACCACCCAAAGTGAAAATCTGAGTTATATAAAATTTGTTTAAAAACGGGATTTCTGTTACCGGTTTTTCGACCTTCTCCCCCTCCCTTCGTTTTTCTGTTTTATCGAGTTTCGGTCTGTTCCTCTTTTGTTTTTTTATTGGTGTTCAACAATATCAGCAATTATTTTTTATAACGATTTGCCCTTTGAAAGGACACCGAAAGTGATGCCGGCGGCGATGGCAGTGGCATTGGCCCACCGCCGTTTGAACACGGCGATCGGCCGGCGATGCCAACCACAGAAAGAAGTCAGCTTCTGCTCACGACTCCGACCTCAACAACGGACACCACAATGCCACCACCGATGACAACAACAAAAAAAGCAGTGGCACCAAAAGCCCGACCACCGTCTGGGGCCGACACGCGATGGGACGGCGGCGTTCAATTGACGCCGGGGCCCAAAGGGCAAAAAGGCGATCCGGGAGTGCCCGGCACAGTGAGTCTGGCATTTAAAAAAGTTTCTATATAAATGATATGGCATTTAAGTGTATATCCGAGTGCCGAATGCCGCCCCCGGGACCGCCTGGGCTGCCGGGCGCGCCCGGTGCCCCGGGCGCGCCCGGTGCCCCGGGCGCGCCCGGCGTTTTCCCGGGACTTACTGAATCGGACGTACGGCGCATCGCCGCATGGCCAGGCGTAAAGGGCGAGAAGGGCGAATGTGTGGAACAGCAGAACAACCGCGGAATGGGACAGGACGGTGGTGATCAGCATGAAACGGTGGTGCTGTTGAACGATGGCACGCAGCGGGGAAATTCCGGCGCACTGCCGCCGCCCTATGACAGCCGAATGCCGGGCCAAAAGGGGGACAAAGGCGACCGGGGAATGCCCGGCACCGCGGGACGGCCGGGCCCCCCGGGGCCGCCGGGACCCGTGCAGCACCACGCACCGGCGCAACAACAGCAAACAGTTGGTTATTTTGCGGAAACGGAATTTCCGACAGTTGCCCATTTGCCACTGATCTGCAGGTGCCGCCGCCATCCCATGGCCCGCCGATGACAGCCGCCACCGTTTCGGTGTATCAAACGGTGATGGAATTGCTCGCCGCCATGCCGCGTTGTCCCGTCGGCACTTTGGCATTTGCAATTTCCACTCAACAACTGTTTTTGCGTGTCCACTCCGGATGGCGACAAGTGCTGGTGAGTGACGACAGAAATTTGATGACATTTTGACAATTTATTCTTGATTGATTCATTGATTGATTGACCTATTGATCCAATTTTTTGATTGCTTTTGATCATTTGGTCAAGTTGGACCCGACAGTGGTGACTGATCAGCGCCCGTCCCCTGTGCCGTCGCCTCCTCAGCCCCTTCCGCAACTTTTGGCTCGTCCTTCGACGGTACTCTCTCTCCCCCCCCCCCCTCTTCTCTTTTTGCCGTCCTTTTCCCCCATTAATATTTTTCCCTTCGTTTTGCTTTTTCCCTGTGCCATTCCTTTTCCCTTTCAATGCTTTTCCAATTTGTTTTTGCTTTTCCCATCCGTTCGCTTTTTAAGCAGCATTCGGTCCCTTCGCTGGTGCCAACCCGCGACTCCGCGCTCAGTCGGCTCGCTTATTGGGTGGGTCGGCACTCGCCTCGCGGCATTTGTCCCATCACTCACTTTTCCCCCGCCCTCTGCCGCCCCAATGCTTTTCCCCCATTAACCGCTGATCCCCCCTCACCCCCTAAAGTTGGCTTTGGATGAGCCGAGCGGTGCACGAGACGACGAAGATAGTGTGGCAGGAGAGGAGGGCGAGGAGGAAAAAGAGGAGGGAGAGAGTGTGGGAGAGGAAGAGGGCGTAAGTGACGGGAGAGAAGGGCCGTGTAGGAAGCGGAGCTCAGTTAGCGCTTCTTTCTTTCTTTATTTTGTTAGTGATGCTCGGCAACAGAAATTCTCGAGTTGACACACGCAAAAACTCGAGTCGGGATCCGGGACTGAAATCGCCGAATTACATAATTCGGCGATTTCAGTCATTCGGGACGTGAAGGGTTCTGAATTGTCGAACAAATTCCCGGCTTTTGGACCGAAACTTCCTGTGCTATCGGGACTGATATTCCCGAATTATTTTTACCGGAATTAGTTCCCGAGTATCACTGGCGTCGTTTGCGCTTTTATCGCTTTTTTAATCACTTTTTGCCTAAATTAAACTATCACAAAATTAACAAAAACAAGCTTTTCATTAATAAAACGCAACTTCAAATCTTCCCACAAATGGCTTAGTCCGCCCCAATTGGCCGTCCTCCGCCGCTCAGCGCCCCTCCGGCGCCACACAGCCGAAGCATTGGGCAAGCACAGCCATGGCGCATTGCGCCGGAACAATTGTCGCCGAAGGAATGGAAAGGGGCGCCGCGTGAGGAAGAGACGGAAAAGGCTTCGATCAGACACAAGGACAAAGTGGTAAGTACACTAAAAGGAACAAGAGAAAAAGGGAGTGTGAGAGAGAAAGAGAGTGAGAGAGAAAAAGAGGGTGAGAGAAAAAAAGAAAGAGAGAGAAAAGGTGGTGAGAGGGAGAGAAAGAAAGTGATAGAAATAAAGAGAGAGAAAACAAAGATGAGAGAGAGGGGAAAAAGTGAAAGCGAGCTATAGAAGGCACCAATGAAAGTGATGAATTTCTCTCAGATCCATCTGATCGCTTTGAATGAGCCGCTTTTGGGCAATTTTGGCGGTGTTCGCGGCGCCGATTTGGAGTGCTACAGACAAGCAAGACAAGTCAGTGCAATTCGGAGGGCATTGACTGCACAATTTGGCACTATTTGTCCCACTGTCCTTTTTAGGCCGGTTTTGGCACGACTTTTCGCGCGTTCATTTCGTCACGAGTTCAAGACTTGAACAAAGTGAGCAAATGGCGCTAAAAGTTGGTCCCTTAAAAACATTCCTCAGATTGTCCATGCGGAAGACCGTCACCACACGCCCGTGGTCAATTTGGCGGGCGAGCGACTGTTCGATTCGTGGCACGGCGTTTTTGACGGCGGTGCCCACGCCCATGTGCCGTTGTATACCTTCGACCGTCACAATGTTTTCGATCACAGCGATTGGTTGGCGGATGATGACCAATTGATCAGACCATACATTGGTCTCCATTTTCAGGTCCGATCGGTGGCTTTGGCATGGCTCTTCTCCCGGCGGTCTCCGATCAGTGACTTATTGTGCTGAATGGCGATCAGCAGAGTCTAACACTTTTGGGATGGCCTCCCCGCTGCACTCGCGACACGCGCTAACCGATCAGTCGCGCCAAATGCCATGCAACAGGTGGGGGGGGGGGAGGGCGGGCGGCATAATGCCATTGGAAAGTGATTTGATCAGAGATGGCGGAATGCCAAGAAAAAAGGAGGATCAGTAATTTTCAGGAGGTTGGCCGTGCTTTGTGTGGAAGTGATGTCTAAGCACAGCGTGCATCAGAAGTTCGGCAAACGAATGCAGTCGGATTTTCGCGCGTGAAGCAATGCCAATGCTAACCAATAGTTCAGCTTATCATCAGAGATCGAAAGCACTTTCAAAATTAAAGAATTTTAACGAAATCCACCCGATCTCTCCATCCACTCTGATTCCCCTCTCATCTCTCTCACCCTCCTCTTCTTATTCTCCTCTCTGTCTTCTCTTTTTCCTTTCTCTCTCTTTCCGTCTGTCTCTTACCCTTTACTCATGGTTTCATTTTCTCTCTCCAATTCTCTTCCGCCCTCCCTCTCTCTCCCATTCTCTTCCTCGTTCCTTTTTCTCTCTCTCCCTTTCTTCTCTTCTCCCTCTCTTCCTTATCTCTTCTCTCTCCCTCCCCTCTTATTTCTCTCTTTCTTTTCCATGTTCCTTTCCCATTAACAATATTAATTTTGGTCCCAATTTTAGGCTTTTTTAATCCTCTGCCAATTCTCTTTTTGGTGCCATTCATTCTCTTTTTCTTTCATTCCCTTCTCTTCTTGTTCTCTCTTTCATCTGAATACAATTGTCCCTCCATTTTCAGTTCATTCATTAGTCGGTCTTCCGATGAATTGCTTTTTTTTTGTCCTTTTAAATGCTCTTTTAAATTTTTTTCCATTTTTAATTCATTGAATAAATGATTTTTAATTTTTCAGATTGGTAAATCTTTTCTTTTGTCTTTCCCATTAATTTGTTACTTTTTTTGTGCCGTCCCTTTCCCTTTTTTCCCTTTCCATTTTTTGTTTCTTTTGTTTGTTCTGCTGTCCTTTTGCATAGTTTTGTTGAAATTTCGCATTTCACTTTGTCGCGCGAGTGGAGCCATTTCATCCCAATTCAAACGGAGAGTTGAAAATTTGAGGGGCGAGCGGAGGGGGGGGGGGGGGGGGAGGGGCCGCGGATAACGGAAATGCCAACCCCCGGGGGAAGGCGGAGAGAGTGACGGGCGACTCTCGCCACGGAATTCGAGAAGCAGCGAGCAGACGAAGAGAGGGACGGACAGCTAACAGAGATGAAGCAACAGTTGTCCTTTGAGTGGATGAGCACTGAGAGTGGCGGAGGAGCCACCCGCCTTAGTTTTGGCCCGGGGGGAGGGGGAGGGAGGGAGCAGAGGGCTTTTTCCCGCGTCCCTTCTGCCAGCCGTTGCTTTTCCTCCCCCCCCCCCTTTTTTTGCGCTCTTTTCACTCCGTTTGCTCCCACACTTTGTTTCTTTATGCACTCCTTTCCCACCACACCTTTCGCCCCCTTTCAACTTCCCCCCCCCCCTCCACCTGTGCTCGGTCGGTTCTCTCCGTTTGGTGGGTGGTCGCTTCTGCTGCGGTATTAAATGGTCCCTTCGTCGTCATCGTCACTCGCCCCCTCGCCCATTCGGTGCTCCGTTTTGTGTCGCCGCTTTGCTCTCCAATTTCAAATCATCACCAATTTGAATCCTCCCCCCCCCCACCACTTGCGCTGTAAATCGAAAAGTGTTTACGGATTATTATTATTACATTTTTGGATTTGCTGCTGCTCCTCTCATTTTGACCTCACGCGTCAATGCGCCTCCTTCCCTTTAATCCATTTCCTTCCCATCTTTCCCCCAATCATTTCTCTCAATCTTTTCAGCTCATTTGTTTTCCTTCAATCAAATCACATTTAATCCATCCCCACCCCTTTCCCATTTTCCAAATATTTTCACTAATAAAAATGACAATTAAAAAAGCTCTTAATAACAGACGAAAACAGCGGTGCCCCCCCCGCCCTCCCTTTTTGCCAAATCCTCCGCCTGTTTCTGCTCCGTTGACAGCCGACGGATGTCGCGGGATGGAACTCTCTCCCGCTACCACAGTCTCTTGCCCACCCCTCCCTACTTCGCCTTTTAATACAATTTTGGCCCTTTCCTTGGCCCAATTTAGCCATTCAATCGGACAACGGAAAATGGAAGGAAGGCCCAACGAAAACATGTGTTAGTCTCTTAGTTCGCCACCATTCGCCGCCGCCGCCGTTCATTTCCTTCTGTTCGTCCATTCGTCAAACATTTTTTTTTCACTTTGCCAAGCATTTAAATGACTTTCGAGTGAATTTTTACAAAAAAAAAAAATTCGAAAATACTTCTCCAATAAATAAATTTTCAAGTTTTTATGAATAAAGAAAGTCAGATCGAAAAAGAATTTAGTTTAGACTATAGGTTTTTGTATAATTTTGGGAATCGCCCAGTTCGGTGCGGTCTGGTCCGGCACAATGGCATTAACTTATTTCATTTCGTCAAATTAGGTATAATTCGAAAGAGCTTGATAAGATCTATCAAATTGCTAAATTATCAAAAACTTCGACGGTGTACAATAAAGTTATGGCCAAAAACCGCAAAAATGTAAATTATCCTGCCAGTTCAGCGCAACAAGTCATAAATTATTTATTGAATTTTTTTTTTTGGTTTTTGTCACTAATGCGGGGCATGTCGATTCGGCGCCACACGATTCGGCGCCAGAATTTTTAGCGCTTTGTAACTTTTTTCTTAGGCAGCCAAATTTTTTATTCTTAGTGTCTTTCGAATGCTGTATATGATCTCTATTAGCCCTCCAAAAATTGAAAAAATTTACCACCCTATAAAAAAGTTATGATTAAAAACTTACAAAAATTCCGATTTTTCCCAACTTTTTACGACTTTTTGCGTTCTTCAAGTTGTAACTTTTTTAAGAATTGGTCAATCGCTTAAGAATAGCTTACTCATATCTTAAAAACACTTAAAGCTTTCGATTGGTACTAATTTTGTAAAATATGGTTCACAAAGAAAAAAGTTACAAATCTTTCAAAAGTCTGGCGCCGAATCGTGTGGCGCCGAATCGACATAGACCCCACTAATGGGTTATACCGTACTTATTCGAATAGATCCCCCCTCTCGAGTATAGCCCCCCTCTCGATTATAGCCCCCCTTTTTAGGGGGGTTGAACAATAGAGCCCCCGGGGGATCTATTCGAATAAGTACGGTATGTAACATTTAGAACTTTTCGAAAAAACTGGCGCCCAACAGGCCTAATTTGGGAAAGAGCACATGTTTTATTTTTTTAATTTGAAAAAATTACAATTAATTATTTTCATTTAGCATTGTGTTTTTCTATAACCTAAAAAAAAAAATCGAGACCGAATTTGAGGATCGAGTATTGAGTTTCTCTCTCGTCCCTAACCACCCTCTTCTACCTGCCCTTGCCAAAAAATTTTAAACTCTTCTTTCTTTGTCTGTAATATAAAACTCCCCTCATTTGTTCTTTACTTAAATTCTTAAAATTTTACAATTTTTCTTTTCGAAATTGGTTGATTGTCTCATACATTCTCCTTCTTCACTCGTTTAATTTATTTCTGTGAATTAATTAACAAATTCGATGCTCTTTTTTTCTCCCTATCCCTCCATTTTTACTTGCCATGTCATTCATTCATTTTGATTAACTATAATCATTCCATTTATTTGTTTTTTTTTTGTCAAAAACTGATGAACCACCAGCGAAGGTCAAAGAACGATTATTCCAACTCCATCAGCAGCAACAAAACCACCCGAGCAGATTCATTCGTCATCAACCGAACCTTTTGTTCTTTGCATCGCATCGCATTGTCCGTCAATGAGCAGCAGTAACAAATTGCGTCGCAAAAATAGCAGCACTACCACCGCCAATTCCTGCGCCGCACTTCTGCACATTAATGATGCCCGAATTGCTGGACTGTACGACTTGGAGCACACCATTGGCAAGGGACACTTTGCGGTGGTGAAATTGGCACGACACGTTTTCACCGGGGAGAAAGTGGCGGTGAAAGTAATCGACAAGACAAGACTGGACCCGGTCTCTCAGGCACACATGATGCAGGAAGTGAGCACAGAGGGGGGGGGGGGGCGGAGAAAAAATGGAATCAAATTAGGCACCAATTTGTTTGCCGTTTGCCTTTTTATAATATTTTGGCAAAAAATATAATACACCAAATTTTTCCTCAGGTCAGATGTATGAAATTGGTACAACACCCGAACATTGTCCGTCTGTATGAGGTGATCGACACTCAGACAAAACTGTTTCTGATCCTCGAGTTGGGTGACTATGACATGTACGAGTGGGTGATGAGACGACCTTATGAAAAGGGCGGCAGTGGCGAAGCAGAGGCGCAACTGTACTTCAGCCAAATTGTCAAGGCGATCAACTACTGCCACAAATTGCACGTGGTGCACAGGGATTTGAAGGTTCTTTGGAAGAACCGTTTTCCCATTTTAAGAACTTTGTTTTTTGGGGGGGGCACAATATTGGATTTTTAATTTTGAATGTCTAAATTTAAGGGTTTTCAGGGAATTTTCGAAAGAAACAGGAGAGTTCGGGGTGCTAGTCCAGTTTATGCGTTTAATGAATTTTTATGCGTCCATTCAACTAACCATGCTTGGTTTCTTGGTCCATAACTTTTTTTCCTAGTTAACCAATTCCTGCATTTTTGGTATCATTCGAAAGCTTAAAGTCTCGGAAATGTACGAGAATATGAAAATTGCGAAAAATTTAATAAAGGAGAAAAAAAGAAAATAAGTTGTTTTATGAATAATATCTAATTTTGTTGGTTTTTTAATACTATAAATAGATTGTTTATGCTTCTATAGACTTTAAGCTTTTGAATGATACCAATAATGCAGGAATTGGTTAACTAGGAAGAAAGTTATGGCCCGAGAAACCAAGCATGGTCAGTTGATTGGACGCATACATAAACTGGACTAGAGCCGAGTTCGCATGAAGTAAATTCGTTGGGGTGAAATTTGTTTTAACAGAATTTAATGAAATACACTACTAATCCACGCTTTCTGATTTTATATCTGAATTTCTTTGCAACCTCAAACAAATTGAAGTTTATTCATTTAACCGTAATAGTTTTATGGACACCGAATATTCTTTTTTGCTGACCAACTATTTAACAAATTCCCTCACAACAGCCCGAAAATGTGGTGTTTTTCGAGCGGCTTGGCATGGTGAAACTGACGGACTTTGGCTTCTCCAATTTATTTGTCCCCGGCGAACAGCTCCAAACGTCATGCGGAAGCCTTGGTTATATTAAGATGGAAAGCGAACACGATTAATCTTACGCATTTTTAGCATATTCGGCACCTGAAATTTTGTTGGGCGATTCATACGATGCGCCGGCAGTCGGTGATCAATTAGTGGCTTAATTGATCGTAATTGTTCCATTCTTCTCCCTCTCAGATGTTTGGTCTCTTGGTGTCATCCTCTATATGTTTGTCTGTGGCCGATTGCCTTTCCAAGAGTCCAACGACTCGGAAACACTTACCAGGATTTTGGATTGCAAATTTTCGTTTCCCGACTACGTGTCCGCTGACTGTCGAAGGTTTTTTTCTCCTGTCCTCCACTATTTTTTTTTGCCTATTGCCCCTTTTATTAGACTTATTTCCTCAATGCTTTTGCGGGACCCGTCACGCAGAGCGACCCTCGAACAAATTGTACAAAACAAATGGGTAAGTGGGTGAAAAATGTGTCTCTTTTCAAGAGGTGGTATATTTGTGTTCAATTTGCTCAGGTGAAGGCCGGCGAAAGGGGCCATGCCGAGGCACTTCCGCTGATAATGCGCGACCATTTGCCCGCCTGTGCCCACGCGACAATTGTTGAACAAATGGTGGCAGGGCAAATTGGCGGGGAGGAGGAAATTCTGAGGTGAAAATTGGGAAGGAAAAGAGAAAAAAATCTTTCTTTTTGGGGGTACCGTTTAGATTTTGCCCTGTTTCGATCACCGAAACAAGGGCCACCAGCGTTTCAGCCTAAGGCTCAAAATACAGACCATATTTTTTTACAGCATGAAAAACTCTAAAACTTCAGAATTTTTGCAATTTTTTTTTTTGCTTCCATTTAGTTTTAAAGATAGGCTATTTTTTAAAAAAGTTTTTTTTAGGTTTAATAAATCTGAAGAGATTTCGAATGATAATAAACTTGTCGATTTGGTTGACAAAGAAATGGAGTATATCTTTTGTTTCTTTGCCTTTTCAGTGCCATTGAACAGAGTGAATACAATCACTTGACGGCCACTTACTTTCTGCTTGCCGAACGCGTTCTCTCCTGCTACCGCTTTGCCCAAGCGAATCGTCTGTTGGCAGCCGCTGTTGTCGAATGCCAAGCGGGGTGATTGATTGGCCATCATTTTGTTTGCCCTTCATTGTTAATTACTTTTTTTTATAAGGTTCGCTGACCCTTCCTCCCAATTGTCCAGCGGCGGTGGTGGTGGCACCGCTTCGACGGCGACGACTCAGTCGGCCCAAAATCGGAGTCGGAGCAGAAGCAACTCGTGGCGAGGGCCGGCACCAAGACGAGCCTACTCAATACTGAAGGAAGAGAGCGAGGAGGAACTGTCGACATATAACTTCCGGTCGTCTTCCCGACAATCCTCCAGGTCAACGGCGGGGGGGGGACTATCACAGAATTTGGGAGGGAAGGGCGTCGGTTGGTGGGGAGACTGTGCTGTACTCGAGACTCGAAATTGTCGAGATTCAACATAAAATCGTATCTTTCGTTTTAGTGGTGGATAGTTTCATTTTCATAGAATAGAAACTCGAGACCGAAAAACAGAGATTTTTTTGAGTTTGCAGGCGGACGCACTGTTAAGAATCGAAACGGGGTGTTGCCGTTTGCAGCTTTACTCCTAAGCAAATTAAGGGGAGGAGGAGGGCAAGGAAAATTAGACTATCCTGAATAACTGTGGGTTCATAACCCAATAAAACAAATTGCAGATTTTTCAACGTTGTTCCGTCGACTGCTGGTGTTGCGGTCGGTTCCAAGTCTCGCGATGCGTCCGCCCGTGCCAATCTTTTGATGTCCAGCCGAGCAAACAGCAACGACAGTTTTGCACCGGGTACATCGGCAATTTTGGAGGACGAAGTCGAACCCGATGAACAACAACATAAATCGACTTCGGCCACGGATCATTGCCAAAGACATCACTCTCAATCGGAGGACACTGCTCCAATGTTTTTTCCTCCCTCTACCGCAACGGCACACTCCGTCGATTTTCCACCTCCGTCCGCCACTTCAACGCCATTTTTGCAACGGATTCTGGCCCCAATTTGCGAATTTCGCGACCAATCGCCGGACATCAGCATCGAATCTATTCACAATGCCTTTCAGTTAGACGCTCCAATTATACCGATTGAAAGCGCAAGTGGTGGAGGCAATGTCCGACGTATTCGGCCTCACTCGGCTGTTTTTGGCCCGTCCGCCCCTCGGTCGGTGCTCGGCCGTGGCGTGGCAAATCCGTCCTCCGCTGGCCATCTCCCACCGCTTCCGTCGTCACCCGAAAAGATGCGGACGACACGTAATGGCCATCACCACTCGCGAATGCGGAACGCAACAAGTCTGGAGATATTCCCAATGGTCGGTGGCATCGGAGGGAAAGAAAACGGTTCTTTTCTGCTGCTCGAGCCGTGCTCGGCGACCAGTCCACCCACGCCAAATGCCAACAACGGCGTTGTCCACTGTTGGCCCACCACGTTGCTAGAACGGCACCCGAACTTCACAAATCTGAGCAATTTGCCGATCTCATCCAACACTAATCCGATCAAACGTCCCTCTTCTTCGTCCCTTTCACGGAGGTATAATTCACTTGACGGCAAGGATAAAAAAGCAAAGAGATTTTTCATTGTTTTTATGTGTTCTTTCATTTTTATTGCCCTTTCCCCTCTCTATTTTCAGAAATTCTTCCCCGTCAGCAGCACTCACAATGCGTGCCACCAGCAGTCTTCACTCCTCTTGTGATCGCATCAGTCCGCATGCCATTCAGGAACTGTTAGAATTGTCTCGTCTGTCGGGTCGAATGCGGCGGACGGTAAATTGGCCGAACATTTATTTGTTTTTCCCGCCCTGACTTTTTTCTAGGCCAGTCCCGACTCGCGATTGTCCAGTAGAAGCCCCAGTCCGTCCTGTTTGTCCAGTGGCCGTACTTCGCCTGCAGTGTCCGGCATTGTTTCTCGACTGAAAACCACCAACTTTTTGCCGTCCACCGGTGGCATGCGCAAATTGAGCAGCAGTCCGCATCTGTTGGGCATTTGTGAGGTGCGTTTCTTTGCTCTCAACTCATCCCTTATTTTTGCTCAAATTATCAAATCTTCAGGAGACTGAAGAGGGCGGCGACATGGCGGACTTTCTCGGCCAAAACAACAGCATTTTCTGCCACGACACATTCGTCAACAGCAGAGCCAATGGCACAAGCCGTCGCCAGGACTTTCAATGCAGTGGCAAAAGCGCTTCTGCGGTCGTCGTCCGCAGTGGCCGGTCCGCCTCCATGGGATTGGGCACTATCGGAAGAATGTCGGTGCCAAAAATGAAGTTCACTCTGCCGACAACAAAACAGCTCAATTAATTAGCCTAGCAAAACGTTCAATTTACTATTGTACAGCCAAATTGAGCAACACACATCCATTGATCATTTTAGACGGGCAAATTATTTTTTCCCCAATATTACCGAGTTTTCCCAAGTCCTGCTGCACATTATATAACACTACTCCACCCAATACTTTTGACTTATAATCGAAGCTTAAACATCATCAGGTTACTGTCGTTGTGTAGGTACCCATAAAATAATTATATCTGTTGGCCATTGTTTTTGTACTTTACACGTACATATTGTATTGTTGTATACACCAATAAATAAACAAATAAAAATTGTTTCTTCACTGACACTCATTGGTTGGTCAGACCATTTAAAGTTTACACAATGGTGGGGCTGTAAAGGGGTCCGGCCATTGATGAATTTTCTTTACCTTTTTTTGCCCGAAAGTTCCGTGGTGGAAAGCTTTTTGCCCATTGAAACTCGCCCCCTCTTCATCGCTTTTTGAACGTCTGCTGCTGCTTTTTCTTTTTGATTGTGAATTTAAAGCAGTAAAAAGAGCGGGAAGAGGGTCGGAAATGGGTGGGAACACAAAAAATGAAAAGGGTTCACTCATTCGAGGCGAAATCGATTTTGTCTTTGTTTTCTCCTCAATTTTTTTCCCCTTAAAGTAGATATTTCCGTTTACTTTTCATTCTTTTGACGGTTTACGATGTCTTCTTCATTCCAATGACCTTGACATATTTTTTTTTTTTGCAAATTTTTAAAACATAATTTTTTGTGTTTGTTTTTACCTTTGTGTGTATTCCGTTTTATGGTAATGCTCGAGAGTCACCAACCATCATATGAAGAACATACCTATTTACCAGAGAATCTTTAATTGTATTGAGCAATTCCAATCAAAATTGTTGCTGCGACGCGGAACTCCCGCGGTCGCGTTGCCGCCATAATTCCCATGTGAAAATATGTGTGTATCGTAAAACAAAAACATTTTCAGTCTTCGCCAATTATCGTCCAAATATACCTCCTCGTGGGAGATTTTTTAGAATGAAAAAACATTTCTACCTATCTTAAAAAATAATCATTTCTTCAATTATCACTTCAGTTATAAATGAACTTTGTTTAGTGTGGTTTGATTTGTTGTTCAATAAATACGTTTCTAACATTGCAAAAAGGGAGAAGAGAATGGTAATGCGCGGCATGTGCATCATTCTCGTCCATTTTTGCAGCATTTTATTTTGTTTTGCTCCCCCCCCCCCCCGCCTCCTCCCTCCGTCTCTCCAAAAGTTTTTATTTTAATTTTTAGCGAAAAACTAAAATTAATTATTTTGTGTTCATTGTTTTAGATTGTAAGTATTGTTGTAAATATTCCATTTTGGGAATAAAAATATAATAATAATAAATTCAAAATGGCGGCCACGAGCAGCCGAAAACCATTCGTCTTTTTCTCAAGCGCTCTCCGACGTCGGACACTCATTGGCTTAGGGGTTGGCACTGCTGTCGGCGCTGGCATTTATTACATGGACATCAGCAACGGGAAACGCTTTAAGCGGAACATGGTCAGACATCGGAAATACTGCTTGTTAATGTATGTCACATATTTCTTCCAATTTTAGGACGTTTATTTTTTGTCAAATTCCCACGCGGCTACCGTGGACACAAAATCGGCGCTGAACAAACGCCCATCCGGCGCTCTCCCGACCCGCGCCGAGTTGCTGAAGGGACTGCGTGACGAACAGTTCGACATCCTCGTGATTGGCGGAGGAGCGACGGGCGCGGGGGTGGCGCTTGACGCACAAACGCGAGGTCAGCCTATTTTCGGGACATTTTTAATAACAAATTCTTAATTGTTTTTAGGCCTTAGAACTGCTCTGGTCGAGTTGGATGACTTCTCATCGGGCACAAGTGTAATCAATTTGTCTTCCCCCCCCCCCCCCCAATTCCGTTCTGACGCCCTTTTCCCGTTCAGTCGCGTTCCACCAAACTCATCCATGGCGGTGTTCGCTATTTGCAAGCAGCTATTATGAAGTTTGACCGGGAGCAGTACAAAATGGTCAAAGAGGCGCTGTTCGAAAGGGCCAATTTGGTGGGAAACGAATTTTGAAGAAAAAGACTAGCAACTTTTGGAAATCTTTCAGTTGGAAATTGCGCCCCATCTGAGCTATCCGTTGCCAATTATGCTGCCAATTTACAAGTGAGAATTATTTTCTGTTCTTTGTTTTACCCACTTTTCGTTCGGCACAGACTCTGGCAAGTGCCTTACTATTGGTTCGGCATCAAAATGTATGATTGGGTGTCCGGGAAGCGAATTCTGAAGAACTCTTATTACATCGACAAGGAAAAGGCGTTGGAGCGTTTTCCGATGCTGAAAAAAGAGTCCTTAAAGGGGGCACTTATTTATTACGATGGTCCGTTCTTTTAACGGGCATTTACATAATCCATTTCTTTTATTTTTTTTTTATGCTTATTTTCCCCCCCTTTTTTTTAGGCCAACACAACGATGCCCGCATGAATTTGGCCATCGTTTTGTCCGCAATTCGAAATGGTGCCAAATGTTGTAATCACGTGGCAGTGGAGCACTTGCTCAAAGACGAGAACGGCAAATTGTGCGGGGCTCAAGTCAAAAACATGGTAACATGAGCTATGATGATTATTTTCCGATTGATGTTACTTTCTATATTTGTATTGCTTCAGTTAACTGGTGAAATGTTCCCTGTTCGTGCCAAATGTGTCGTGAATGCCACCGGTCCGTTCACAGACTCCATCCGTCTGATGGCCGACCCGGAAACGGAGCCGATCTGTCGTCCGTCCGCCGGCGTGCACATTGTGTTGCCCGGCTATTACAGTCCCTCCAACACGGGTCTTTTGGACCCGTCCACCACTGATGGCCGTGTGATTTTTTTTCTGTGCGTTTCAATTGATATTTTTTGTGGAGGTAATCCATTGAATTATGTCAATGTTAAGTCCATGGCAAAAAATGACGGTGGCCGGTACGACGGACTCGCAATGCGACGTGACTTTTTCGCCGAAACCGCGCAACAGCGACATTGAGTTCATTCTGGGCGAAATTCGTGGCTATTTGAACAAGGACATTTCGGGTGGGCGATGCCAATGAATGAAAATAAATATATTTTTAAATTTAGTGCGTCGAGGCGATGTGATGAGTGCATGGTTTGTCTTCACTATTTTTTTTTTGCCATTTCCCTCCTTTTCAGGTCCGGCCTTCGTCCGTTGGTGAACGACCCGAACAAAAAGGACACAAAATCGTTGGCCCGTAATCACATTATCGAAGTATCCAAGTCCAATCTGATCACAATTGCGGGGGGAAAATGGACCACCTACCGACACATGGCCGAAGAAACAGTGAACGCGTGTGTAAAGGCATGCAATTTGACGCCAAATAATGGCTGCATGACGCCCGGATTGATGCTGGAAGGTAAGGGGAAAGGATAGTGAGGGGGATGGGTGGGGACGGTTTGGAGTTTGCGTCAAGAATTTTACCTTTCTGTTTTAGGTGCTCACGATTGGTACCCATTGTTGTACATCAATTTGGTGCAGGACTACGGCATTGAAGTCGATGTGGCACAGCATTTGGCCAATACGTATGGGGACCGGGCATTTGTGGTGGCGCGAATGTGCAAAATGACCGGCAAACGATGTGAGAAAACATTTTTGCTAATGATAACTGTTTTTTCTGATTCGATTCAAATTCAGGGCCAATTGTTGGCAGGCGATTGCATGAAGAATTTCCCTATTTGGACGCTGAGGTACAACTTTTGTTAAATAACTCTCATTCAATGTCACTTCCATTTCGAATTCTTTTCATTCGAACTCATTTGTCAACGATTGTCTTATTTGTTTCAATTTTTAACTTTTTGTGTCAAGGTCAGCTACGCTATCAAGGAATACGCTTTCACTGCCGTCGATGTGATCGCGCGACGCCTTCGGCTCAGTTTCTTGAACACATATGCGGCACACGAAGTGTTGGAACAAGTTGTGATGATCATGGCCAGGGAATTAACGTGGTCACGTCAGGAGACGGAAGTGCGTCACTTACTTCCTTTTTTGATTACAATTTCATATATAAGCATACTTTTCCCTGTCAACCCTAAATAATGTTGCAGAAACAGTTGCAAATCGCCAGGGATTTCATTAACAACGAAATGGGCCAAGAGGCGCGCATGCAATCGGTGTCCGATGTGCCGTTGAATTTGACAAAGGAGGCACTGATTTTTTCCATTCCTTTTTTTACAATACTTAAAAATATTTAGGAGATGCAATTGGCCAAGGAACGGTAAGAGGTCGAGCGAAAGGCAATAAATGACCATTTTGAGTGGGGGGGGGGGGATTAAAAATGCGAAGAGATCAGATAATCGCTTTATTGTTCAGTTTCAACCAATTGGACAAAGACAAAAAGGGACATATTACGGTCAATGATATCCGTCGACATTTCCGAGTCCGTTGCTTTGTCCATTTAACTACTCAATGAATGCCCTTTTTTGCGTCGTTTCAGGAACACAATAACAAAATTGATGAGCGTCTGCTGCATGATTTGCTGAACGAAGTGGACCTGAACAAGAACGGCGAGTTGGAGTTGGCCGAGTTCTTCCAGGCACGAACTGCACAACAAATATTTATTCATTTTATGGCGAATTTTCCTTTTCAGCTTTACAGCGGACTGAAAAGCGGGCAAATCACTCAGGTCACTACTCTCTATTAAAATATTTAACATTTTAATGAATTTGTTTTATCCCTGTTCAGAATCGGTTGGTCCGCTATTTGGACGAATTGGGAGGCGGAAAGGACAAGTCGAAAGCTGTCATGGATGTGACCAGGTCCGGTGGAGGATTTTGAGCTTATTTGCAAACTCAACCAATGGTCGTGATAACCTCGGACGGATGTTTTCGTGTATTTTGTGTTGTCGCACCCATTAGGACAGTCCCACTTAATCAATCCTCTAAAACTTTATTTTCCATTTAAACCTCTTAAAACATGTTTTCTTTTTAATATTGCCCTTCTCTTTATTATCCAATAATTTTTTGGGTATTTGCACATGTGACCGTTTGAGTATTTGGTTTTCCATAAACTATTTTAAGAGACAAGACACTTCGCTGAATTGGAATTTTTTGCCCTTTCCCTTCACCTCTTGAACTGTTAGAGAAATTGATTATAAATATTACAGCCTTTTCACTTTTTTTTTTTTTTTGTTGCTCCGATTAGATATTAATTACAAAGCATTTTTAATTGTATCTTTAGTTTCAATTTACTTTTTCAATTGAAGGGGAATACAAACAAACATCAGAAAAAAATGAGTGAATTGTTGGGTGATATATCATTGAAGTAGGTATATAATATAGGTGTTGAATTAAGTAGAATAAGAGCCATTCCAATTTTGGTCTCATTGTTCCTCTCTATTCGTCAAAGTTGAGTTTGCCATCATCGCGCATGCGACTCTCCTTGCCATCCCGTTCATTCGTCTCCATACTGTGTGGCACCGAAATTTGTGCTTTTCCCTTTTCCGTGAATTTGACCATTCCACGCAAGTAATCGCACAAGCCGATGGCGTCCTCATCTTTGGCCTCTGAAATTTAGGTTTGTTGAGAGAAAAGATGAATAAACACTAACTAGCTTTATACAACTAACCCTCAAATGTGAGCACCCGTCGGGTGTTGTTCTTGTCCTGCGTTCCTTGAACTACAATTTGCAGTCCCTTGGAATTGAAATAAATCCCATCAAATTGAAGAGGCGCTTCCTTTGTCTTGGAGGCTGAAAAAAAACGTTACATGGAATAAGGTGTTCTCATTGACCTTCCCCCGTTCCCACTCACTTTTCGGCGTTTGCTCAGTTCGCTTGGAACTCTGAATTTTTAAATTAAATTACACTGTTTCCCTTGCTATTTCGGTAATAGTGTGCTTTGCCTTCCCCCCCCCCATTTTTCGAAAAAAAAAATATTTAAGTTTTAAAGTTATAAAAAATGTTTTAAGCGCTTTTGGGGTCGCTGAGCACGGATTTTTACACTTTTAGAACTTCAAAATTTTTTTCAAAAAACGGGGGGGGGAAGGCAAAGCAAACTATTACCATTATTTCTACCGTTCCCATAAGGGAGCGAGCCAATTGTGCCTTTATTTTTGACGAAGATTTTCTTGATACATATTCCACCGAAGTCGACGACTAAAAATATATATTACGACGGAAAAATTTAGTTGTGTCGGACTTCCTTGCTGCCCAATTTGGAGACACTCCCATTCATACCAGACGATAGATTGGCAGGCGTTGGGTCATGTTCACTTCGCATATTCCTTTAAAAAATTATTCCTTTAATTTTGCTTAAACTACCCCCCCGCCGCCCCAATACCAATCCTCTTTACTTTTTTCTTGTTATACTAATAGTATTTTATGCGTCGCCTATTTGACATAAACAAAAATATTAGAATTTTATCCGTTGACTATTTGACATTCATTACACTGTTTCGTCTTCATCGCCTTTCGCTTCGGTGTCAAAGTGAGGCGATGGAGAATTGGCCAATTTCTCAGTAGTTGCGCTGTCGTCGCTTATATGACCGACGTTGTCATTATCTCCCACTCCACTTGGAGACATCGTAATGCCGTTCTCGGCCCTGCCCTTGGCTTTCTCCATTTCGGCCCCTTTTGCTGCGGTCCCTCCCTTCCCCCCTTCTGTTGTCCCCTTCTTCCTTGCTGTTGTAGAATTTGAGTCAGACTCCGAGCCGCTGTCCAGCCAAGAACTATGTTGACCCAAGTTCATACGACGATTGATCGCCATGGTCTAATGGTTGGGGAAGGGATAACTACTGCTAAATGGAAGACAACGGCGAAGCGGCACCAATGAGTCCCCGTTGTGGGGGGTCGGACGAGACGCGGAGGACGAAATCGTACGGCCGGCGGAGGTAACCATTCGGCCAATGGACGGCTTCTTCGACTTTTTCCCTCTTCAATTTCTTCATTTACTTTTACCCCTATTTTATAGAAAATTATTTTTTATTTTCCCGTTAGTTTCATCTCCCCTATTTGCTGTTGCCTCTACTCACGAGTTTTTCTTCTTCTTGCTGGCCGATGACACACTGAAGTCGTCGTCGTCCGACTCGCCCTCGCTGCTGTTCCGAATGTTCGCTCCATCTTCGGCATCCTGTCCATTTCCTCCGGCTTTACGCTTTCGTACCTTCTTAATATGCATTTTATTTTGTGTTTTTATCGACTGAATGCTCGAACTGAAGGTGTTCCTGATGTTTTTGACGTCTTCTTCACGGGACCCTTTGCTTTGAGAAATTTGTTCAACGCAGTCTTCGCACCTCCGAGGTTTTCCTTCGGTTCCCAACTGTCGTCACTACTTCCATAGTTTTTCCAACGAACCTGGTGTTTAAAATGTGGTTAGTTCTTAAAAGTAGTTTATAAACTAAAAATGTTATGCTGTCCGCCCCCGTTTTTTCTCATTTCTATTCAATTCATGTAAAGAACGTAGACAGTGGTAAAGGCTATCAAGAGTTCAAGACAAGTTTAGAGACATAAAAGGAAATAAGAACTTTCCGGTTTTAGTTCGGGTCGGAACTTAGATCAAACGGTTGACAGATTCCTAGCCATCGACCCACTATTTTTACAAATGCGAGGGCGGAATTTACAAATGGGAAGGGGAAGAAGCCGGTTAAGGGGGACTATTCTTACTATCAGCAATAATTTTTTCCAAGAATACACAATTAAAAAGGATCAGGCGAAACCAACAATTCAATTTACCTTAAACTCCTCCGTACCATCCTCGAGAACTCTCATTTCAAGAATCTCATTTACTTCATACTCTTCTCCACTTGATTCATTCTCCGAAACCTGGAAGAAAAAATATACAAATTTACATCTCTTAAAACTAACGCACGTCTTTTTGCATTAAGTTCCTCAGTGACATTTACGCTAATATCGGATGGCTTTAGAATAATATCTGAAAAAAATTTAAAATATGAACTATTTCTGAAATATTCTGCCTAATTAAAAAGCATTAAAAATTTCGAATGAATCAAACAACATAGAATCGGTGCTCCTTCAACATCAAAGAAAAATGAATAATTCAGTCAACAATGTTTCCATAATTCTTCTCAACAATTTGTTTGCTCTACTTCAGCTTCTTCTTGACACGCAAATCATTGGAGTGTCCGCACTTCTTCTTGCGACAATTGGTGGCACGGGGCGGAAGACGAGCGTAGCACTTGCTGAACGGAGAAAACCGTCAAAACAAAATTCAATTCATTGGAATTATGTTCGTACCGACAGATCTGTTTGTCGCAATTGTACTTCTGCGCCAGTTTGAGCAATGACGGCTCAATGATTCCTCCGCGCAGACGGAGCACCAAATGGAGAGTGGACTCTTTCTGAGAGAGAGAGACCGAGACGGATCAGTAATAGGATAAATTCGGATTAAAAAATACCTGGATATTGTAATCCGCCAAAGTGCCTGAAAATGGACAAATCTTCGTTAATAATATTTAAATGTATTTACGTCCGTCCTCCAATTGTTTCCCAGCGAAAATCTGTTAAGAGTCAGTTTGGATTAAATAATAATTTATCGCTTTGATTTGCTCTACCAAACGTTGCTGATCCGGAGGAATCCCTTCTTTGTCTTGGATTTTGGCCTTCACATTTTCGATGGTATCACTCGCCTTAACTTTTTAAATTATATGAGTTTCTTAAAAATTTGTTCTTTCGGCACCTCAACTTCCAAAGTGATTGTCTTTCCGGTCAGAGTTTTGACGAAAATTTGCATCTTCAGCTATTCTCTTCGGTTAAAAATCAAAACTCTTTGAAATCAAAAAAGAAGTATAATTTTCTTGATTAATTAACAATGAGTTTTTATCAAATTACATGGCCAAGGATTCGATTACAATTCTTCACATTTTTTTCATCCCATTTAAAAAAATTTTTAAACCCATTTACCTATTGCTGATTCGAAAAATGATTATGATTTCCGTGCTGCGCACCTTGAGAAATTTTTGGCGTTAAAATATGGGGTGGGGCCTCAAGAATTAATATTTCTGATTCTATGAAGTGTGTGTGAAGGACGCCATTCTCAAAACTTGACTGGTGGGGGGTCGTTTGAGTCTGGCCGTTTGAGTCGGCCGTTTGAGTAGGAGGGCCATTTGAGTCGGGCGTTTGAGTCGGAGAGCCACTCATACAAAATACCTATCATGTTTTTAGTTACGGGTTAAATGTTTTTCAAAGAATAATAACAAACAGTAACAAAATTAACACTACCAGACAAAACTCAGGCTCATATCATAATCTGGATGTACATCAGCGAGAAAAACATCGGGACCAATGGGTTAAAATTGGTTAAATTTGTGCTCATTTTGATGTGCTTTTCAAAAAAAAAAAATCACCAAAACCGAACATTCGAACATTTTTTAACAACATCATATTAAATTCGTAAAAAAAAATCTGATATTTTTATTTCTAATTCACTTCCCACATTCAGAAAAAAATCAAAAACGTCTTACAAGATAATTTCCCTTTGTAGGAAATCTGACATCCATCACTCCAAGAGAATAAACGGCCTTTGTCCCTTCTTTTGGACTTTATTTTATTTGAATAAATAAATGGTAAACCCCTAAATATGTTCCGTTAGTAACGATTTTTTTTTAGGCTTTTCCTTACAAGGATGACAAACCACAGGAAGTGGCGCCTGCTGAGGATCGAATTCGCATCACTTTAACTTCGCAAAATGTCAAATCGCTCGAGAAAGGTTTGAAAATCATGCTGCCATTCATTTGCTGTTTATTCCTTTCTTTTTTGGTGTCCGTTTTTTGAAACGCATATGAAAATCCTCCCTCAAAATCCTTTGTTATTATTTTTATTCCCATTTTTAAAACTTGTTTTTTAAACTTCTAAAACATATTCCCATCTTGAATCTAACATCCATTTCAACAAATGTCATTTCGAACCTTATTTCGTGTATCTGCATCTATTTAGGGCAATAAATGTACTAATTTTGAAAATTCGCGGTTTCGGCATGAGATTCGCAATTGGCATAAATAGATGTCGAATTCGTAGTCAATGAATCCCCAAACCCAGGGAATGGGTAATAGTGTAGTTTGTCCTCCCCCTTTCTAAAAAAAAGAGTTTCTAAATTTTTTTTTTTGACATGTTTGAGCGGGTTTTGGGGTCGCTGATCATGAATCTGGCATCCATTTCGACAAATTCCGATCCCGGACCGGAAGCCGAGCAAAAAACCGAAATTTGGCCTAAAAGTCGAATTAAAAATTTTTTGGGTTTTGACTTTTTGTTGGAATTCTGATTCCGGGTTCGGAATTTGTTGAAATGGATGTCAGATTCATGGTCAGCGACCCCAAACCCCCTCTAAACATGTCTTTTTTTTTAGAAAACGGGTATGTATTTTACACGCTTTTTAAAATAATAAAGTTGGGGAAGGTGACAACCCGTAGTATTACCAAATTAAACAGTTTTCCCTTTGGTTTTCAAAAGACCCAACTTTCTCAATCAGCTCCACTTTTTCTCTTGTTTCTTTTTTTTTAATCTTCTCAATCAGCTCCACTTTTTCTCTTGTTTCTTTTTTTTTTAATCTGTCTCATTGTCAGTCTGTGAACAACTCATTCGTGGCGCAAAGGACGAAAATTTGGTGGTCAAAGGGCCGGTGCGAATGCCCACAAAAATTCTGCGCATCACCACACGCAAAACGCCGTGCGGGGAGGGATCGAAGACTTGGGACCGTTTTCAGGTGTGAAGCAAAGCGACAGAAATGGTTGGACAGAATTGGGGGGAGGGCACCTTTAGAATTTCATCTCATTTTGTAAACAATCAAACTATCCATCCTTCATTTTCCTTGGACTAACAAGATTCTTTGAGCGTAAAATCATTCTTAGATTATTTATTGTTTGGAAAGTTTAAAAAAAGTTATCATCGAATTTGAACTTTTTTTTTATTTGTCAGATTCCCTTGTCATTAGAAGGTTATAACTTTCGCAAAAAGTAAAAAAAAAAAGTTGACATTGTTTTGATCGAATTTCTTTTATTTCTTTCTCTCTCCCTTAATTCTTTTCTCTTTTTCAGATGCGCATCCACAAACGCATCATTAATTTGAACAGCTCCAGCGACGTGCTGAAGAAAATCACCGGCATTTCCATTGAGCCGGGAGTGGACGTGGAGGTGACTATTGCGGAGTCTCCCAGCAATTAAAAGGCGCGCCGAAGGGATGGGAGAGGGCGGACGGAGGATTTCTTTTTCTTTCGTTTCGTTGTATTGTTGTTGCGTTTATGCCACAAAATTTAAAAATTGTTGTTTATCAGAAGTGTTTGATCCTTGGGTTTTCGTTATTTATTCATTCATTCGTTTGGCTTTTTCTCTCCCGCCGTCGTCCCATTTCTCTCTTCGGTGTCCATTGGTAGTCCGATGGATGCGTTTGGGACGGTTCCGGCCAACATCGGCTCTTCTTCCTCTTCTCCCTCCTTTTGTTTGCGCTGTTTTTCCCTCTTTCGCCATTTTGCTCTCCGATTTTGGAACCAAACCTTAGAATTGGAGTACGGTATTCTACAGTGTTTGATTGTGTCTGTTTTTCCCTCAATTTTGTACCTGAACCCGTGCCTCGGTCAGATCGATTCGCATCGCAATGTCCTCCCTCATGTAAATGTCCGGGTAGTGCGTCTCCATGAACGTGTTCTCCAACTCGCGCAGTTGGGCCGACGTGAATGTCGTGCGAATCCGTCGCTGTTTTCGCCGTTCATTCGGGTTGTTAACTCAAAAATTAGTTTATTTTCCCATCTTTTTCCATTTCATAATTTAGCGGTTGCATTATTTTGTGTTTTTGGGGGCTAGGTGAGAATCTTTTGTCATTGATGAGTTGAGTGTTTGAAAATTTGTTTTTTTTAGGAAATTAAATGATTTCGGATTTTGCAATATGGACAAAAATCTTTAATTGGTTCATTTCTACCGCTTTTTTAATAAATGAATAAAATTTACGGAAAATTCACCGGCAGAAAGTGATGCCGCCACGGTCAGAAGCGAATGGTCGCCCAATGCGTTGGCCGATGCGACCATTTGCATAGGGGCGGAAGACATTGTGCCAAAACTGAATTTAGAGGAAGAACCGAGCGAATTGTGCTGCTGCTGCGGTTGGTGCAATTTGTAAGGCGAAAGTGCCGTTGTTGCCGACCCTCCGCCCATAAAAAGTGAACTCATCGCAGCGGAAGAAGAGGAGGAAGAGGCGGAAGAAGAAGAAGACGAACACTGATTGATGCCATAGGGATGGAGAGGAGGGGCATTCCTGGAAAGAGGGAAAGGGACAAACTGATCAGAGAGAGAGAGAAAGTCGAACTGATCAGAGGGAGAGGAGTCAATGAGAGAGAGTCGAACTGATCAGAGGGAGAAAAGGCAGAGGGAGAGGAGTTAGAGAGAGAGAGAAAGAGAGAGTCGAACTGATCAGAGGGAGAAAAGTGAGAGGGAGAGGAGTTAGAGAGAGAGAGAAAGAGAGAGTCGAACTGATCAGAGGGAGAAAAGTGAGAGGGAGAGGAGTTAGAGAGAGAGAGAAAGAGAGAGTCGAACTGATCAGAGGGAGAAAAGTGAGAGGGAGAGGAGTTAGAGAGAGAGAGAGAGAAAGAGAGAGTCGAACTGATCAGAGGGAAAGTAAGTAGGCCTGATAGCGTTAGAACTGATCAGAGAGAGAGAGAGTACTGGACCAAATAGCGACCGAACTGATCCGAGAAAGGCAAACTAATCAGAGAGAGAGAGAGTCGAACAATTACAGGGAAAGAATCGAATTTATAAGCGAGAGAGAGAAAGAGAGAGTCTAACTGATTAGAAATGCAAACTGATCAGAGAGAAGGAATTAAAGGGTCCATTTGAGTAACACATCAAAATGATCATAAGGACATTTGGAAGCATCACTAATTTGCGCCGACCTTCTTCACTCGCGATTCCTTTTTGTTCACCTTGGGTTCGCTTTGTTTCCGTTCGTCCCCCCTCCGCCAAAGTGTCCGTATTGGTGGGCTCCGTACTGTCCGTACATTAGTCCCGGTGCGCCGGCCGACATTCCGTACAGTCCGTTGGGCGCAAATCCCATGAAAGGCGACAGCGAAACGGCAGCCGCCGCCGCCATCATTGCGGAAGATTGTGACACTAACAGCACAAAATAATAATTAATTTATCTAATTGCATTTTTCCTTAATTGTCATCCAATTAGCGGACCATTTGCCGTGCCGTTTGTGCCCAACATGAACGGATTGCCGACAGCAGCAGACACTCCGCCGGTGCCGTTGCCGATCGCCACCGATTGGTGTCCGAATTGAGTGCCGCTGACATCGCTTTGCCCTCCGCCGGAGGCGACGGAGCCCGCCGAGGTCAAACAATAGGAGGAGGACAATGCCAATTGCTGCTGTTGTTGGGCCTCTGCGCCGGCGGTGCTTCCGCCGTAATCGACGTTCATCCGCGAAAACAACTGAAAATCAAATGAAAGTCGTTTTGGCGGGACGAAATCGGATGAAAAGCCGATTTGGACGGATTAGTCGCGGTTGTTTCAGTGCAATTGAGCCACCACCCTCACTCAAATGGCCCCAATTTCCCTCAGTGCCGCGGTCGCATTGTTTTGATTAACGAAATGCCATCCCCGCCCTTCTCCCGCCCCTACGGCGCTGCCACCAAATGTTGGACCGACAGAAACCGATGCAAATTTAATTCTTCCTCTTTGCCCGCTAATTTGTCCCCCCCCCCCCCAATTCGTCCCCCACTTACCGCGTTGTCCAATCCGTCCTCCCCCAATTCGCATAATTTGTCCCATCTTTCCCTTCGCCCTTTGCCTGCCTTCTTACGGTACTTTTTGGCATTTTCTGTTTGTGTTTCGATGAGGGAAAAAAGCTCAATAAAATTTTATTTTCTTGTTTCGTAATTACAAATCCATTAGAAAAAGTTTCTTTTCTATTGCCATTGGCATTTTAAGTGGACAAAAAATGCCTATTGCCAAAATGAAAAAAATAAAAATAAAATTCTATAAAATGCGAATAGCAATTTTTAAACTTATTTAAAATCATTTTTCTCTGACATTATTTATTTATTTTTTCGGGTTTTTTTTTGTCCTCCTTTTTTGGTTTCTATGGAAACATTTTCCATGACAAATGGATTTAATATATCCATTTGCTCATTCCTCCCTTTTAATCATTTCTTTTTTGTTTTCTTTACGTTTAATTGGCCAATTTGGCTCCAAAGAGTGCCGTTAATGGCGTTGGCTTCCTTTTCTCACGGCTCTGTTGGCTCCGATCGTTCACCGTTGAACACCGATGGAAATGGCCAAGCGGAACATAAAGAGGGCAACAGCGGAAGAGAAGAAGGGTCAGTGGCAGTAATTGGGCAAATAACACTAATTGTCATTAATTAGGCAATTAACAAATGCCAAATTAGTACTATTAATTAAAAAATGTCACCAAATTTCAACTTTTTTTTTCAAATGTTTGAACTATTAACTGTCAGATGACTTTTAAAGTGTTTCTACCGCCTCTTTCGATATCCCTGAATTGCCCTCGGGCAAAACTCTGCTGTTCGAATTGCTCTCCACTTGGGGTGACCTCTCTCTGATCGGACTTCGCTCTGTCGAAATTTTTACCGCCGAAGGGACAATTCCGCCGATGGCTGAAATTCAGTCGAACGCTCCCGAAATGATCAGTGGCGAATTGCGACCACTGTTCGAAATGCCAAACATTGGCGAGGGGAGAGGCGAAGGAATGGAGGAGGAAAAAGCGGAAAAGAAAGTCGAAGGGACAACGATGGCAGCACAGAGGGGCACTGTTGGAGACGAAAATGGCGACGGAATGTGGTCAGAGGGGAAAGGGTGAGGGGAGCGAAAAGAGGAGGGAAAGAATGGCAAAAATAGAGGAAGTATTTAATGACATTTATTGGGTCACCGATCAGTGGGTATACAAAAACACTGATCAATGAGGGGGTGGAGTGCTTTTCTTTGATCACAAAGACCGATTTGGATTCTTTGTGATAATTACTTTGATCAGTGTGTTTTCTTTCTGATCAGTGTGTTTTCTTTCTGATCAGTGTGTTTTCTTTCTGATCAGTGTGTTTTCTTTCTGATCAGTGTGTTTTCTTTCTGATCAGTGTGTTTTCTTTCTGATCAGTGCGTTTTCTTTCTGATCAGTGTGTTTTCTTTCTGATCAGTGTGTTTTCTTTCTGATCAGTGTGTTTTCTTTCTGATCAGTGTGTTTTCTTTCTGATCAGTGTATTTTCTTTCTGACCAATGCAGCGAGTGATCGGCGAGGCGGGGGGAGAGAGACTTTGGGCGATTGCTTTTTCCCATTGAAACGGTCCTTTGAGAATTTGCAAATGTTTTGCTGTCCTTTTCCCAAGGCTTTGCAAATACTGCAGTGAAGGGCATCAGCAGCAGCAGAATCGCCGTCGGCTGTCCTCATCGCCAATTCAAATTGTTGTCCATTTTTACGAGCTCCAAACATTGGCAATGATTCGAATTTCGGTACCGTATCTTTTTTTTCACAGTATCGCATTTTTTGACACATTTTTAGAATTATTTCTGTCCTGCTAATGTTCACTTTGCGTTGCGGGGCGTTCGAAATGTCCGCATTTGGCTGGACGAACAGTGCATTTTCTGTGGCGAAATTTGTTGTGCCATTGGGGGCGAAAGTGCCGTCGATTCGTCGTCAAGTGGCGATGTTTTTGAGTTTTTAATATGTAAATCATTTTTATTCTATTGATCAGACAATTTTGTTTACCACAAACGAGGAGGTTTTGGCACGAATTGCGGAAAATGACGAAGGAATGGACGGTGGGGAGACAGAGGAGAGGAGGGGCACAGGAAAAAGTGAGTGGAGTGGAGAGGGGGAAAAAGGGAACGGAGAGGAAGAATAAGAGGCGAGAGAGAAACAACGGGAGGGGAACGGAAGAAGACGAGACACAAGGATGATCAGAGAGAGAGAGAGAGAAAGAAGACGAGACACAAGGATGATCAGAGAGAGAGAGAGAAAGAATAAAAAATTGAATAATCCCATTCCAAACAATGTTTAGAGGATGCCGCCCTCTCCCGCCTCGCGCCCTCAACGCGTCCGACCACCGGCAATTCGGCCAATTCCGCTTCCGCCAGTCCGTGCCCCTCCCCGTCGTCGTCTTTTCCTCCGTCGCACATTGGCGAAGGCTTTCGACCGGACGAACCATCCACTGCAGCAACAGAAATGGAAGATGGTCAACAACAGCAGGAAAAGGGAGAGGCAAAAGAGGGGGAACAAACGGAGGAGGACACGGAAAATGCCATCGTCGGGAGAGTGAGTGGGGGGGGGGGGGGGGAGCAACAAATATTTATGGGGCATTTCTAAGGAATGGCAACGCTATCCCGTCCCATCCCATCCATTTTTAGTTGTTCCATATGGAACTGCTGGCCAATTGGGGATGTCCCGATGCCATTGGGCTGACCGGCATTCAATTTTTGGGGCCAAACTTTGAACCAATCGCCGACCATTTGGCAAAGGAATGCGTGGTGCGCTGTGTGCCCAAAAGCAATGAGTGCACAAAAGAGGAGGGCCAATTGGCAAAGTGTGGCACTTTGCCAAAAAAAACAAAACAAATAAAAAAGTTACAAATACTGTAACCAACCCCAAATTGTTAGCATTCTCAACGGGGTCAATTTGACCTGCAAAACGGACGAAATGTGGCTGAGTTCGCTTTGGAGTGCGCAAGGGCCAGCGCCAATGCTCAGCTTCACTTTCCCAAATGAAATTCGAATTTATGGTGGGAAATTTAAAAGTCAGAAAAAATTGGCAAAATTCAAAAATTAAAATTGAACAATAATTCTGATTGATCAGAGTAGCTGATCATTTATTGATGAGGTGCAATTATCTTTTCAGCTGAGTTCTTTGCCTCCCACAAATCCCTAATTTTTCCAATTTATCGTTTAAATAGCGTTTTGTTGCCATCCCACCGTTAACTTTTTACCGTACCTTTCCATTATAGTTATTAGCGTAATTTGTAGTGCTGTTCGAGACCAAAAATTCCCGAGAGTGGAGACCGATGCCGAGACTTGACCCCGAGACTCGAGGCCGAGACCAGAAAACCCCGAGACTTTTCTCGAGTCGAGACCTCTCGAACAGTACTACTAATTGGCTTTCCCCCTTTTTTCGTCTGACTGCTGTTCCTTTCTGTTCCGTACCACAGGTGTTTCCGTTTGGAATTACAACGGTTCGCCCGAAATGAGTTACGCCGGCGTCCGTTGCGCTCGTTTCTACGCGAACGGAAAAGTGCTGCCAAATGGGACATTTTTGCTCCGAAAAGCGCCAGGTCAAAAGGCAGCAACAAATTGGGCCAACATTTGGCCATTTTTGCCGCCATTTTCCCACTAATCGATCAAATCACTCTTTTTCTCTTCTAACTCTCTCTCTCTCTTTGAAGGCTTTCTGTTCTTCGATTTTGTCCAAGACGTTCTGTTTGACCGCTTCCCTTTGGTCCGACCACCGCTCAGTGCCCGGCCCCAAACTCGCTCAATTGCCGCGTGTAAGTTCCATTTAACGTTGGAAAATGGCCTTGGGTCAGGGTTTTCGGTATCCGGGGGGCAAAGGCCAATCAGATTAGCCGACTTTTCGGGTACCCGTCCGACTTCTTATGATGGCCATTAATGCCCAATTATTAGCAAATTAGAAATTGTCAAAATCCATGCCTTCCCTTTGATTGTGCCGACTTCCGCCCCCCTCCCCTTCAGTCATTTTCCAAATCCGTCTGCTCTCCTCGTGGGGCGACGACTTTTACATTGGACTCAACGGGCTCGAGCTGTTCAACCGCAATGATTTGCCCATTCGCTTACGTCCCCAAAATCTCGCCGCCTTTCCCGAAAGTGTCAATTGTTTGGCGACGGTGTGCGACGACCCGCGAAGCAGTGACAAACTCATCGACGGAGTGAACGACACGGCCAAGGCACGGCACATGTGGTTGACGCCGATTATGCCGAACAGTTGTGCCAGGGTGTTCATCATATTCGATGCACCGACATTCGTCACGCGAATTCGGGTAATTATTTGGGGAGGAGAGCAATTTAGGGGAAGGGAATGGCATTCCCAAAGAAAACGGACAATTAAACGAAGCGAGAAGACGGGGAAGGAGCATAAGTGGCAACCCGACTTTGGATTTAGGACTAATTGAGTGCCCTCTTCAGATTTACAACTATCGGAAGACACCCCAACGGGGAGTACGACACATTGCCGTATCGTTTTTACCCTTTGTTTTATGAATCCATAAATTATGTTTGAAGATCTCAGCCGATGACCTTTTGCTGTGCTCGGGTGCTGAAGTGCCAATGAGTTCGTCAGAAAGGACCGGCATTTTGGACGTTTCGCTCCGAGACGGGGACTTCCCCTAATTTTCTTTTTTTCCCCTAATTGTTTATGTTTTTTACTTTATCTAACTGATGTTTTTTATAGTTTCTGTTAGTCCGCTGTTTTGAGAAGTACAAATTGAACCTATTTTGAGTTTATTAAAGAACCCTTTTGGATGGTAAAAAAAATTGGGTAAAACAATTTGTAACCATCGACAAAGAAAGCAATGAGATTCTATTATTAAAAAAGAGTAATATACGGATAAATGCGTGTGATGACATTCGAAGCAGCCTTCAAATGAATGGTTATTTCTTCAATGTTTCGTCCTTCTTTTTGACTAAATAAAAAGGGATTACTTTACTCTTCGGAACAATTGGGAATGGGGGAAGAAAAGAGGACTCTTTTCTGCCGCCCTCGCCCTTACCCTTTGCCCGCTCCTTTTGTTTCTGTCCCTCCGGTGCCGTTGCCTCTTCTCCTTGTCCATTTCGGTCCCCGTCCCTCCTTCGCCGTTGGGGTGATCGGATCATTCGCATTTTATTCGGCTTTTCCTTGGGGTTTTCCCCTTCTGCTGATGGTCTGTCCTCCTCTTCCTCCTTGAAAATGATGTGTTGCGGGGAAGAGACTTCGCCACTCTCGTCAATGCCCTTAATAAAGACAATAAATGCTTAAAAAGTTCCATGTCCGTCAGTTACATAAACATTGTTTTCACTCACTCCGGTACACCCAAAAACTCAGCCGGAAAAAAATTGAAAATCCCGGCAGTTTTTTCAAAAAAATTCCTAGAACATTTTTTTAAGAAAAACATTGATTTTGCTATAAAAAAAAAACACGACTTAGGAACTTTCTAAAAAAAATCCAGGGCTTTTTATTTTTTTCCGGCTGATTTCTGTCTCGGCTGAATTTCGGGCGGCTGTTGTGTCCTGTTCCGCCCTCACCCTCCCACTCTCGGCACCTTTTTTTTGGCCTGCCTTTAATCGCATTAGTGTCTGCAAGAAGTGATTCCGAATGCGCAACGGGTCCAACTCGACACGGCCCTCGGGGTTTCCGCAAGACGACGACGAACACGAGCAAGGAAAGGAGTTGGAGGGGTCAGAGTCGTCGAGATAGTCCACCTAACATAAAACATTTGGTTGACGAACAATGCCAAAACTGATGGGCCGTACCGATGGCACCCCTACCGCCCACCCCCTACCTGACACTGAATGCCGTTGAGCGCGCATTCGCATAATTCCGGCACACACTTTTGTCCCTCACATCGACAACCGCACTGCGCACGAGTTTCTACTACTTGGAGCGACTCGTTGGCAACACACTAAAGGGAAAATCAGTATCATTTGAAAAATTGACTTTTATGAAGTAAAATCTCTGTGGCTATTCTCGAGCGCAACCTTTTTACATTTAAATTTCGAATGTTTGAGTTTGAAAGGGCCGACCTCCTCCCAGTTGGGCGCTTGTAAAATGTCACAAAATGGTCATTCTGCGCAGCATAAGTTATGAAAACCACTTTCACCTCTTCGATGGGCACACCACAGTTGGTGAGCAATGCGCGTCTCATCGGCTCATAAACATGGCACTGTTCGAACATTGCCTCGAATTCCTCGTCGCTATAGTCCTCCTCCGTTTCGCTGCTACTCGTGCTCATCTCAATTGCTTTGTCCGCGTATTTCTGCCTTTTCTTCGGCGACTGTCCCTTCGTGAATAGTTTCGATTTTCGTTGCATCGATTTTCGCACGTTTTGTTGAGCCACTTGTTGCGCAGCAAAACGCCATCTGCATAGTTTTGTCCTCTAAAATAAAAGTCATCTGCATAATCACAAATTAATTTGTGCTTATTTTTTAAACCCGCCTTTTCCGCTTTGCAATATTTG
This sequence comes from Heterodera filipjevi, assembly GCA_039877585.1. Taxonomy (NCBI): domain Eukaryota; kingdom Metazoa; phylum Nematoda; class Chromadorea; order Rhabditida; family Heteroderidae; genus Heterodera; species Heterodera filipjevi. The sequence goes on along the minus strand of JBDPZO010000007.1, from coordinate 9,595,845 downwards.
GCGTACTCTCCCAACTGAAAGAGGTGTCTTGCGTGGTGTGAGCTCTCCATTCCTAAATTCATACAAATAAAAAGTTTCAGGAGACAGAAAAAAAACCCAAAGAAACGCCCCCCTTGGCCGGCACAGTGTCATGGCCTTGTGCAAATGCGAATTTGTACACTTCCACGTTGCCAAAGTTGACACGCCTTTGTTGGTCGGAGACATTCGGCACTGCGTTGGAAACAGACGGCTCCTCAATCGAACGAGCCGTTTCTATTTTGGTCACCGTTTCGATTTTGGTCACTTTCTCAAGACTTTTGGGTATTTTTTGGAGCGTTTCCTTTTTAGACTCATTTTGAGGCGTTTGGGTTTTAGCCAACTTTTCAAGTTTTTTAGACACTTTTTGAGGCACTCGACATTTTCCCTTCTTTTTGGTAGGGGACGAAATGACAAGCGACGAAAGACTCATAGGCACCTGAAAGTAGTTTGGTAAAACAAATATAATATCATTTAGTGGGAAAACTATAACACTTTTATATGGCGACTCCGTAGTTTTTTCTTGAAAATGACAGGCTCATCATCTGCGTAATTTTCAGAGCATGATGAGTCCGGCTTTGTGAGTGCCAATGAGATAGACACTTTCACGGGCTTTTGAAGTGCAGTTGAAACGGAGACTTTTGGTGATTTTCGTTTCTCTGCCAATGAGTTTTTTAAACATTTCATATTTGCTTAAAAAATTAACATAAAATAATAGATAAAAAGGGCTTTGTACGAATCAGGGTTGTTTGTTTATGTAAATACAACTGCGCATACAGTACTGAATATCCCTAAACCAGGGTCGCATCGAAAATTTTCCAAAATAAGGACACAATTTACGATGGATTTACAAAAAGAATTTAGAGGAAATACTACAATTTCTGGCTTATCATGGACTTATCAAAAACCAAATGGAGTGCAACAAATGTTTTAACAAAATGTCATTTACAAAAAAAACGCAATTAATGGATGGTTTTATGGTAAAGCACAATTTTTAGATTTTTTTAATTTGTTTTTTTAGTGGAATTGCTCAGATTGTTTGGTCAGAAAATCCATTCGTGATGAAAGTTTTTTCCACAACAGCAATTTAAATGTTCCTCAGATGTGGACACTAATATACATGTGGACGGAGGACTTCAGGAACAAAAACGCCATCAAAGAATTGGGAATCGCAAAATCAACTTGCGTCAATTGGTTCAATTTTTGTCGTCACTTACCCCAGTACGAACACATGCTCATCAGACACAAAAATCGACTGGTGGTGGCTTCTCAAAAATTGTCATTCTTCCGGACGGCACCGAATTCAACGTCAATACTAATAAATGTGAAGGACTCGCTGGTTAAAAAGGTAACCGATAATTTCGTCAGTGGTTCATTTCGTCAGTGGTTCATTTGGGCAGTGATCATTTGGGCAGTGATCAAATGGGCAGTGAAAATCTCAAAAATAATTAATAAAAGATAAGAATGAAGCCTAAAATTTCCAGAGTTAGTTTTCTAAAAGCCTAACCCACTAATTTACTGAAAACCGAACCCAAAATTTTTTTCTTAACCCTAGTTTTTTTTCTTTCTGAAAACCTAACCTAAGTTTTTTTGAAAACCTAACACTCTAGCTGTTTAAGTTTTCTATTTCTTTTTTTTCAAAAAAAACTAATGGAAAAACTTAGGTTAGGTTTTCAGAAAAAAAAACTAGGGTTAGATTCTCAGAAAAAAAATTTGGGTTGGGTTTTCAGTAAATTAGGGGGTTAGGCTTTCAGAAAACTAACTCTGGAAATTTTAGGCTTCATTTTTATCTTTTATTAATTATTTTTGAGATTTTCACTGCCCAAATGAACCACTGACGAAATGATCGGTTACCCCCCCCCCCCCCGACTCCCAAAATGGACACGGCAAATTTGGCGCAATGTTCTTTTCAAAAAACGATGATTTCTTGGGCAAGTATGTTTCTACGATTCCAAAGCTTTTCAACTCAACTTTTTCTCGACTTTATGGTCGTTTCGGTGCCCACGATTTCGGCGCAAGACTAGTTTAGGGCTTTGTAACTTTTTTTCTTTGTGAGCCAAATTTCACAAATTAGAAAGCTTTAAGTATTAAGAAGATATGAGTAATTAAGTTTATAGAATTTGGTTACCTAAGAAAAAAATTATATCGTTTTAAAGCTGGCTGGCGCCGAAACGTTTTGGCCCTCGAAAAAGATGTCTAATTTGGTTCTGCGGATAACTTGAAAACAAAGTTTGGCTGAGTCGACAATTGTGGAATCGTGCCATACTTTATAGCAAATAAACTAACACCCTTATTTGTTAGTTAAAATTTATTTTCTTTTTTGCAAGTGCGAAAATTACAAAGTATTAATCTCTATCATCCGTCATGCTTTACCACGAATTACATGACGACGAAAACAGTTACAATAGACAAATAAAACGACTGGTGCAAATTGACGACACATCAATGACGACCAAATTTGAAATGCCCCCTCTCGGCATTAAGGTAGAAAAAATTTATACGGCCTTATAATCTCCAATTGCGGGTAATGAAATTATTTACATATTTAGCCGAAAATGTTCGTGAAAAAATACTTTGGACCGAACACTCGGCTTCCAATGGCGCAATTTCTGAAGGGGACCACAACTATGTCCTTTATATACAAGCCAAAGACACCAGAGGACAAAGGCGGCGTTATTGTGGCGGTTGACTCGCGTGCCACAGGCGGAGAGTTCATTAGTTAGTTCATTTTTCTGTTTACTATTTGACTACCTCGTTCCTTCCAAATTTAGGTTCCAAAACTGTCGACAAAATCATTCGGGTCAATGACCGATTGGTCGCAACAATGGCAGGCGGTGCGGCCGATTGTCAATATTGGACGCGATTGGTTAGCAAATATTGCAAGTGCGTCCATTTTGTTGAGCTCCGAAAATTAATTCTTTTTTTTTGTCGCTTAATTTTCAATCCTTCGACATTTTCAGTCTTTTCGAACTTCGTGAAGGTTCGCAGATTTCGGTGGCTGCGGCCAGCAAGTATTTCGCCAACGTTTTGTACGAGTATCGTGGCAAGGGACTGGCTGTCGTAAGTCATAAAATTTGAATATCCATTTCTCAATGTATGCCCATGTTTAAGAACTCAATGGTGTGCGGAATTGACAAATCTGGCCCCTCCATTTATTATGTCGATGGTGAGGGGATCCGAGTGAAGGTTGAATCCATTTGTGCGCTCGGCTCGGGCATGTTGAACGCAATGGCCATTTTGGACAACAAATACAAAGAAACAATGAGCGACCAAGAGGCGTACGACTTGGGTAGAGAGGCCATTGTGCACGCGACATTCCGTGACGCAGCGTCTGGAGGCCGATGCAATAGTGAGTAAAAGTCTAACGAATTAGAAAAGAATGGGAAAGGTAAGATAAAAGGGGGCTTTAAGGCGCAGAAAAAGGCGTAACTTCCTCACCTTTTATTTGTTATAAATTTCCTTAACATTCATATCGAATTTCAGTGTGTCATATCTCTTCTGAAGGAATGGTCATGTTTTCTCCAATTGATGTCAGTGACAAATATTACGAGATGATGGAAGAGAAAGGTATTCCGATTGTGCCGGAAATTTTGGGCTAAACAAACAGAATGACGATAAGAAGGGACTGGAGAATTAAATGTCAAAATTCATTCGTTATTTTATTTTAATTGCAGTTAAACAAAATTGATCACAAAAGCGAAGAACAATTTTTTGTTGGGGTGCGAAGGTCGAATTGACGAATATAATGATCAATCACAATGAAAGGTAGAATAGATTAGCTTAGATTGTTGGAGGTTGGTTTTTCAGTAACTTTAAATAATGGTGATGACCAATGAATGACAGACAGTGTTCCTGAGGTAGACTAATATAATCTAAAGGTGAATCTTGACAGCGTTGTGACGGATGAATGCCCCGTGTCAAAATGTTAGAAATTATTTGTATGTCGTCCTTCGTTTGCCCTCCTTCCCCATTTTATGTTTTATCATTGCCTAACTGCCATCATTATCTTCCGCTTGTTGCCTCCTCGGTCGATGGCACTCATTTTCCTCGGGCTGGCGTATTGCTCCGTCCGTTTCACCACCATTCGCATTTCCTTCTCTTCCGCCGTTGTCAGCTTCATCCAATTGTACACGAGAATAAATGGGAGGTGAATGGTTTTGTCGTTGATGGTGTGGTGGGCAACGAATTGCCTAAAACAAAGAATAATGACGAACTTTGACTTTAGCATTCGATAGAGCAGGGGTCAATTTGTATGGTGAAATTTTAATTATACGCCCCCATATTAATAAACGAAAAAATTACAGGGCCTCAAAAATCGAAAATTTGGTGCCTGAGACTGCAGTGGGACGAAGAGGAAGGGTTGTTGAACGCGTGTCCGGGTGGGTTAAAAACGTGAATTTGGGGTCGAGGTTCAAATCCACCCGACCGTATGTTTTCAGTCGAGCGGATTTGAACCTCGACCCCCAAATTACACGTTTTTAACCCACCCGGACACGCGTTCAACAACCCTTCCTCTTCGTCCCACTGCAGTCTCAGGCACCAAATTTTCGATTTTTGAGGCCCTGCTATTTTTTGGTTTATGAATATGGGGGCGTATAATTAAAATTTCACCATACAAATCAACTCTGCTCTATCGAATGGTATATCACACATATGCATTTTCCGAGTTACAGGTTCGCGTGGTTCCCTTGTTAGGCAAACCAGGGACACGGCCAATCCGACTAAAGCCGGAGCAGAATTCAATTGTCTAAAACTGGGTTCTGAATTGAAACTGTCAAGTATCAGAATTAAGGTCCAAAATCAGTCTAAAGGCAGAAAGCGGCTGCATTTTTGCTGGAAACCTTCCCAAAATTTATCAGTTCGTAAAACCCAACATGCTCACAACGAGTTCGACCTGTTCATACGGTGGCGGCGGTTCCAATGGTTTTGACAGTTCTACGGAGGTGAAAAGGCGTGGGTTGTACACGGGGATCTGTTCCAGTCTAAGCACGTATTGCTGCTGCTGTTGTGGCTGCTGAAGGTGATGGTTGTGGTGGTGAACGTTCAGCAAATTTTGCTGCTTTTTGAAATATTGGTAACTTTTTTTCCCCCAAATGGCCCCAACCCATCTATTCACTTGCATGTACAGCTGCTGCTGCTGTGTCAATTCCGTTCCATCGGTTGTGAATGGCCCGCGGAATGGCACTTGTTCCCGTCGATGGCGATTTGCTCCGCCATTTCCCCCACTGCGGCACCGCCTCGGCCCCGAGGGTGCCGATGCGCCGTTTTGGCCACTGCGGCGTCCATTGGGTCCTAACAAAGATAATTCATTAAAGCACCTTTGCCTGTAATAGGAGTGTAAATTTTCGCTCAGACTTCGATTGTGCCGACTGGACGGAGGCGGTGAAGTGCGGCGCAATGCGCACAAATCCAAGCGACAAATCACACAGCAAAAAACAATGGCAGCGATGACCAACAGCGGAATGCCAAATGCGATAAGCCACGAGGAAGTGTAAAACTGAAGGAAGGGGGGGGGGGTGGGTAAATAACTGGATTTTATGATAGTTTGTAAAGGGATTTTTTAATCATTTATTTTATTGAAGTTTAAATTAGGTAAAGGGATTAAGGCTTTTTTTTGGCGAGGAGGGGTGACAAAGTCAATATTTTGTTTCATTTAGGGGTCGAACAGCGAGTTAATTTTTTCAAGTTTAACCTACAAGGGTTTTTTCATTTCGCAAATTAATTGCCCCCCCCTTGCCCCCCCCCCCCCTCCTTTGTTAGAGGCTTATATATTATGTTCCCTAAATCCAAAAACCAAAAAAGTAAATGTAAAAGCGACCTGACAGAATTGGCCCGTGTACCATCCGTCTACACAATGGCAAGTGCCGTCGTTGAGAAGACGACCACCTTTTTTGACAAAAAGAAGAAGCATTCATTCCTCCACAACTTTCGTTTTGTTTGTTTGTGCTTTCTCACCGTTTTGGCAGTGCACCATTTCGCAATGTTTGCCCGAAATGTATTGCGGATTTGTGCACTTGCACACTTCCTCCCCACCGAAGGCGGCCACTCGCACGCGCGTGCCGTTGTTGGCACAGACGATGCGCTCGCACGCGCGGCCCTCAAAGAATTGGGGGCAAATGCAATCGCCGCCAATGGTTTTGTAACCGCCTATAGGAAAAATAAAAGGAATAGAAAAATGAGGGAAAAAACGTTGCCAGGAAGACTTTTTTTAGAGCCGAATTAATTTACCCTGCCGACAAAGGCCCAAACAAACCGTTATGGCAGTCGGCGGTGAAGCCCATCATTCGCTTGACCCCCTCCCAAACGGCACTGATACTCAGTCCACCGTTGTCTGAAAAATGAACCGACACTTCTTCATTTTGTTGGCTTTTCTTTTTGAATGTCGAACTTCTCAACGGCGTTTTGCCCTTTTTGTGCTGTCGGTCGTCCGCTTCTTCTTCCTCCGATGAGTCCGCATTCTTTTCGGCGGATGTTGCCGCTGTGCTGGCGACAAATGGCGGTGCCATTGTTGTTGCGATGGTGGGGGACAGTAAAAGGGCACCATTGTCAGTGGCCGAAATGGTGGGGCTCGGACGAGCCGTGGAAGAAACAATTGGCACGGGGGGAACAGCTAAAAGAAATGGAAATCTCAAAACAATTTTCATAAAGATAATCTTTTTTATCAAAAAGCTGTTAACTTAAATAGTAATGCATAAGCAAATATCAATAATAAACCAAAGTTCCAGCACCATCAGGCTTCTGTTGCCCAAAGGAGCGAAGTCGAAGTTGGACACCATCGGAGCGAAAATCCCTAGTCATAAGAAAGATGCCTTTTTGCAAAACAAATAAAAATTGAAAATTAAATCTGTAAAACAATAGGAAATAAATATAAATTATTAAAAATATGCTTTAGTTTTAACAATTGGATGTTAAATGATTTGTACTTATTTATGATTATTAAAAGACAAATTTTCCGGCAGGAAAAAAAGTTATCAGCGGCCAAGGAGCGGCGACAACGGCCCACCAAATGGGCGGACGACTTTCTTGTTTATTCAGTCGGCTGGCAGGGCCACCCAATGGAATGGGGCGGAGACCAAAGACTACGCCAATATAATCCCACTGAATGAATGAATGCGAATGGATTGGATGGAATGGGACGGAGGACTGGCGGAAAATGACCCTGCAGGGCGCTAGGAAAAGGAAGAAATATTACCTTCGCCCAAAGACCACCCACACATACCTATTTACTCATTTTTTCATCCACACAGAAACTGAACTATTGCTGAGCCAATCAGTCGCCCCCCCCCCCCTCCAATCTCTTTAACGCACCACCCAAACTGTGACGGTAAAAATTGCACATTTGCAAGGTCAAAATTCTGTCCGTCCTCAATACGAATCACTCATCAATTCTGATTTTATATTTGCATTTTTAATTATCATAAAAAGATATTTCCCTTTTAAAGGCGAATGACTAATTGTTTATCAACATTACACAACATGAATATTCATTTTTTAATATGAAAATATATTAACACAACAAAATATGTAAAATGAAAAACGGAAATCAATGAGCAGAATAATTATACCATTTGTAATCTGACAATGAATGAGTTGAAAAAAAAGAAAAAACGTAGAAATGGTAAAAGGAAAAGAGTAAGTGAAAATCCATTTACCAAACCATAAAAAGGGATAGAGCCGAATTGGAATTTCAATGCAGAAACCCATCGAAAACTCATTAGAAATCGGCTGCATCTCTGCTCATACAAATGCATATGAAATTGTGAGTGTACTCCTATGGCCAATGGTAGTAAGTAAAATGGGGGGGAACATTCATATTTATTTCAAATGCACGCCATGCAGAACAATGTCACCTTCGATACAAAGTCTGAAATTTTTTCTTTTATTCCTTGCTCATCTAATGAATGGTAAGACAATATTTGAACTGATGGTTCACCTGTCGATGGTGCGCGAGTTGATCCTTCAAAAATAAAATGTTATCTTTTTTGAAAATCCTCAAAAAATTAATATTTTTTTTAAAAATCCTCATCCACCTGTGTGTGTATTTTCCGACCAGACAGTCATCCACATAAATGATGAACTGAATTGATAGGTATCCATCAATCAAACGGACCATCCGTCCGCCCGATCCCTTAAGCCCATCGCATCCCATTCAAATCCATCTAACTTCTGCCCCTTCCCTTCCCCCCCCCCCCACCCACTTTCCACAATTGCCCACCTTTGAATCCTCACAGTAAACGAGCAAATCAAACGTTTTGTTCCGTTTGAAAGGGAAATCTTCCTCCTGTTCGAGCTGTTCGTCACCTTCCCAATTTCTTTGGTCAATCCGTGAGTTGCAAGTCATTTTCTGTACAATTAAAAGGCACATTAAATTCTGAAAAATTCGGTGTCAAATGAATGCCTTTGGCGATTTAATTTTTGAAGAGAATCGAAGCGCAATATTTGCCCCGGCACCTGAAAAGTGGTGAAACGAATTGAAATGAAAAGTAATTTGTTACAAAGGTCGAGTGTGAATTGTTTAGCACGTTTTCTGAACAGTCCTGACACATAAAGACGTCGGCCCGGGTAGAAATTGCCGGGAATGTCGGCAGCGTATGGAACGGAATATGTTCGACCTTCCCAGGACACCTTCGAAATGCCATTGTCAAATTTTGTTCATCAATTTTGTCGCTCGGCACCCACCGAATACAGCTCAATGCCTCCATTTATGTAAATGTGTGAAATTGAGGACAATGGGACGTAATGGGCAAAACGAGCACACAGTTTATGGTCAATGAACAGCTGAAATAATTGAAAGGGAAAAGATGGCATTTGACACTCAATTAAAAAGAATGCCTCAAATTCGTCTTCGTGACAACGGACTCGAATGTCGAATTCGTCACCTGAAACGTGGTAAAAAAATAATTTCATAGCCTTCTTTTCATCCACCGTTTCGCCATTTGTGTTTGATGAGTGCCTCACGGCCCCATTCCGCGTTTATACACGCGTTCAGATGGACCTTCCGCCTCTTCTGCCCCATTTCGACGCGCATGCACAGCAACCGATCGTCGAGAGTCCGCACTTCGTCATCCAATTCGACGCTGAACAAAGAATTAAGGGAAATTAATGCCAGCAAAAGATTGAGCGTGGTTAAAAAACAAAGAAACATTGGAAAAAAAATTCTAAAAATTTTATAATTTTTTTTTTTACAATTTTCTTTGAAATTTAAAAAGAATAATTATTCCTTAAATTCAATTTAACTTTTTTATTACCGTGAACCATTTGTTAAATTGATGACAAATTCATCGGAAGCTAAACAAAATATTAACTTTTAAATCAGGTAACGATGATAAAGAGAAACAACAGGCTTCAATACATACAGATGATAACTCCACGTACAATTAGTGATTGCCCCGGTTGCAACTGATTGCCCTCCAATTTGGATAAATATGGCACTGGCTAAAACAAAACAAATGGATTTATTGGGCTGAAATTGCCCTTTAACAGGAAGAGAAATATTCAACGACTCACGAATGAATTATTCCGACCGGTGATTGAATCCTTTTTCGTCACTTTTTTTCGTCGATATCCAAACAATTTACGTAAAAAGGAAGGCCATGAAAAATGGAAACGAATGGACAGAATTAAGAATTAGGCTAATGGAACTAGAGAAATGAAGCTATTTCTGCACCATTCGACGGAAGTGAATCAGCAAAAGGAAAAAATGATCAAAATGACGAAATGGACACTGAAAAAAGGAAGGAAAGGGGAAATTAAAAAATGAATACGGAAAAAACACATGCTTTACGTAGCATTTGATTAAGCTAATTGGAAAAAAAATTCGGAAACAATTAAACAAATGGCAAATTTATTTAATTATTTCTATGAGGACGGAAAATTTTAAACGTTTTTTGCTTTTTTCCATATCGCTCCGAGGAAAATTCCGTCCCCCGGCCATCAAATCATCGCCGCATTGGCGGAGAACCAAGGGTATGGAAAGGAATAATTCGCATTGCTGAATCCCTCCCTCCCAACTCCGCCACCCATCCTCAGTCAGTCTCGAAAGATGAGAAACGGGGGAGGAGGAGGAGGGGAGGATGTTCACCCCCCCCCATCTCTTTCTGTTTCCATTGGTCGGTCGTAACATATTCCAACAACCCCATCCACCGCTTGCTCTCTTTTATTGTTTGGCTGGAGATGGGAAGGGCGGAAGATACTTACATAAAGCAAACGATTACATTCATAAATAAACGAACGAAAGGGAGGAGAGGAAATATTTTGGGAAGGTGTGGATGGGGGAGAGTGAGTTGGTGCTATGCAAAAAAAAACGAGTTGAAGCAAATGACCGAAATTGGAATCAAACTGCTGACTGAGAAGGTCGCGGAAGCAGCAGAAAAAGAGCTCTTTTTCATCGGTTTATGTATACTAAGGGATTAGGGATGAAAAGACTTGCAATTGAAAAAAAATCGGTCACAAAAAAAAAGGAATTCCGGTGATAAAAATGGAAATTATGTAATTATAATTAATTTGAGAATAAAAAACAAACAATGTTAAAACATTTTTCACCCAAGTGAATAAAATAACAAAAAAAGTTACATGGTTTGGATGCATAGAAATGGCCAATGACACAATTGCCGATCAATCAGCCACCAATTTTTGCTGTTGTTGTTATTGCTGGTGATCAGCAGTAGCTAAGTCACCCTCCCCCCGCGCCTCGTTTTGCTGACTGTCCACCGATTCTTCCCCCCCCCCCCGCCCCTCGCAATTTCGCTCGGCGCCCCTCCCATTGTGTGACCGTCGTCGCCTTTTTGTTCCGCTTCTCTGCGCCTTTCTTCTCCGTCCTCTGCGCTACTGAGTTCGCTTGCTCACATCCACCGCACGCCTTCCCAAGGCAAATCATCTCGAGCGGTCGTTGAAGTCGCAAAAATGTACGCGAGGGAATTTGTGGGGGAGGGGGTGGGGGGATGGACGACGCCACCCCATGCAAAACCCACAAAACCAGTCCAATTAAAGAAATCAGTCGGCCGACTAAACCGAGACAGGAAAGCGTGATGAGACAATCAACAACAGCTGGTATGGTACACAAACACACAAAAACCCGTGAATAATGCGATGCATGCAACAAAAGTCCCGCGCCCTCGGCAAAACAGAAAAAACACAATGCCCTTTCGACAGTGATAGCAGGGACGTATCCAGGGGGGGGGGGGGGTACACGGGGTACGTACCCCCCCCCCCCCCCCCAAGAGCCTCCCTCGGTAAGGGGAAAAAATCATAAAACCCCTAAAAAAATTGACTTTTCCCGGTACCCCCCTCAGACCCAAATCCTGGATACGTCCCTGAGTGATAGTCTATTGGATTTTTACCCCTCCTTTTTTTGACGACGAATATGCAACAGAAATAATATATTGTATTATTGTTCAAATAAATACAATAAATAATGAAGAAGTTATGGAGAAAGGTATATAAATGAATTTGAATAATATATAATAATCCATATATTTGAATCACATTTTCACTTCTAAGGTGATAGTCTCACCATTTTCCACTCAGTTTCTCCACTGTTTTGAGTGTATACAATGCTTAAATGAACTTAATGTTAGTCATTCATTTATCCAACAAAAAAGAACCGATCATGCACGCGGTTGTTTTGTCCTTGCCAAAATTCGAAGTAAGTCGGCCGGAGAGAATAGCCTAACCTTAAAAAGGCCGCTGATTATTTAATATTTACTTTGACACTGAAATAAACCAGGAAAGATCTGAAGTTTCATTGAAGTCTGAATTCAGCCACTTTTAAAGAATTTTCTAATTACTCTTCTATTTTATAATTAAATTTTTTGAAGTTTAGTTCAGGATTATTACATTAGCAAAAATGGTGTGCCTTGTTCGTGAGCATAAAATTTTCCGAGATTTTTGACATTTCTAGTTAGGTATAAAAGTAAATCCAGAAAAAAAAATTGTTTTTATTATCAACATTTGACAACAAACAAAAAAAGCCTACCAATCATTGGGCCTCGTAATTGCCTCTTCTCCACTGGCCGAGCAAAGTTCTTCCAACTCACGTTGCTTTTGTGCCAAAAACTAAAACAAAGGAAGATCGATATAGCATTTATTTTAAAGTATGATTGATTACCTCACGACTTGGGATCACCGAACTCTGATCACTCAATTTTGATCCAATTCGGGACTCAATTGGTCGCTTTGACCAATAAACGTCGGCCACTTCTTCGCCAAGCATTTCCACTCGACCTTCAATTCGAACTTGCCGGTTTATCTAAGATAATTTACAATTTTTCAAACTTTTTGACTATGAAGATTAAATGGAATTGTATAAAAAAGCTGACTTACTTTTGGCCAGAAAAACAGAGCAGACACATAGGGACTATCGCTTAATTCCTTCCCTTTTCTGCTGTTTGAGTGGGTGAAGAACACGAAACCGCCAGCCTTACTGTAACCCTTGAGCAAGAGCATTCTCGAACTTGGCCGTCCAAGTCTTAATTTACGAAAGGAATTAGGGAAAGGTTATTTGAAAGCAACTGTGAAAGGATTAATGTTTTTAGATTATAATTTTTAACTTTTGGGCAATTGTGAAATAAGTTTTAAAACAAGCCTTGAGACAGTAGACAAGGCAAATACATTCACTTCCTCATATTTAAGATCGGTTTGCGTGACGGCATTTCCGAACCAAACATTGAACTGGTCAAATGGGCAGGGAAGCATGTCCTTCTCCAATAAAAATGGCTCTTCTCTGTCCGCATATGTTTTTCGTAATGCTTAAAAAATGACGATCAGAAAAATTGACAAAGAAAAATTTATGATGTTGTGTGACGCTTACATTGAATATTCAATGGAATGCCATCAACACAAGAATTGTTATCAATGGGAGTTTGACTTTTATGTTCTTTTCCATCCTCGCAAGATTCGGAAAACGTTTGTTTGGTCATCAAAATGGAATTTCTGAAGACAGGATTAAGAAACTCAAATGGAGTTGATAAATCCTGAGCGAGTTTAACCAGTTTCGAGATGGTACAATTTCTTTTCAACCAAAACATGTATTTTATACTAGACAAAAATGTTGAATAAATTGCAATGTATGGTTTATTCTAGGACTATTTTGGGTTCATTTATTGGATGGATTGTTTAGAAATGAAGAAAAAATATAAACTTAAATTGCCGAGGAACCGGAATTAGTTATGCGCCCAACTTTAGAGCCTTGGCGTAGGGTGGACACCACGCTTTGGTTCCCTAGTGCTTTTAAGGACGCCATCGATTCGTTCTCGGTCTATTTTCATTATTGTCAATTACGAACCCCGGAACCAAACTTTTATTTCTGGTGAGCGGAAACGCACTTGTTCCTTATGGCGAAGGCGTTATAATTTTTACTTATTCATTTGGCATAGCGAATTTCAAGCGCTATTAATTAAAACAAATTTGACAATTGAACTTAACGCGTTGAAATAATGTGTGAGGGTGAGGTCCTAAATGTTTTTGGCCTTATAGCAATGAAAGTTAGAGCTTCATCTATATTTTCGTGCGAACAAGAATCATATTACCTAATTATAATTTTAGCGTATAAACTTCTTTTTACAAACAATTTAAATCATTGTGTAAAATGGACAATTTAAAGACAATCTACGCTCAAATGTAAGCATGCGTTTTTTATGATAATTTGTTTACTTATTTTTAAGAAGCTGGCGAGAATATGAGCGGACCATGGAACAAATTTTCTACAACAAATTCGGAAGCCTCCTTGAAGAAAAGATGGATGAATACGAAAAAGTTAAAAAGGAATTAAAACAAAATGTGAAGCGAATCATTGACGATCCAAAAGTGTTTTCACAGTTTTTGTTCCTTTTTGCATTGCTAAATTTTAGGCTTTGCCAACGCCGGCCAGAAGGCCCAAACAGGCAATTGCGCTGACGAAACGAATAAACGAGCTCAAAGAGCTGCAGAAAACGGCGAAAAAGGATGACCAAGAGAAGGAACAAGTTGAACGTGACAAAAAGGCACAGAAGAACCGTGAAGATCAGTTGAAAGAAAGAGCGGAACGGGCAAAAAAGTGGGCAAAAAGATATTACCAAACATTGTCATTTTCCATAGGAAATCAGGGGGGAGGGGGAGAGTCGAGGGGACATGGGGTTGACACGCATAAATCGCAATATAGCCGTACATTTTTATTGTTTTAGAGAACGGGAGGAAAGAGCCAATCGAGTACAGAAAAACAATCAGGCCAAAGAGGCTCAACGGAAGGAGCAAGAAGAACAAATTCGCGCTCGTCTGGTCAATTTTCCCCCATTTCGTCACTTCGGTTTTGTTTAGGCAGAACAAAGGAAATTCACGGAGGAACAAAAAAGACTAATGGGAACACCAAAATGCGAAAGAACTCCAGCGAAATTTTTCAACAATGTCTTCAGAAGCGGCACTAAACTAGTCACAACGCCTACCGTAGGGTATGAAACATCACTAAATTTCAATTAAAACAAAAATAATTTCTTTTAAGTGTTCCGAAAACTCCTCAAACACTCAAGGCAGGCGGAACACGGATAAATGAAGTCAATAATTATTGAAAATATAAAAGCACTTTTTAATCAGAAAATTTTAGATGGTATTGCCGAACAATGCTTTCAGAGATGGCGCTAAAAAGATCACAATTCCGATTATAGGGTAACACCGCCAATTTTATTAAAAAAAATAAATTCTTTTAAGCGACTCGGCGGCCGTACCACAAAAACAGATTGGGGAACCCCACTTTAATAAAACTCCAGTGAAAGCGATTTTCACTAACATCAAGACAGAAGCGGAGAAGAAAGACAGTGCAGCCGTTGAAGCTGGAAGGTAGATAGTCTTCGTAAAATTAGTTTTAAATTATTTTTCACTCAAGTTCGCCTAAGAATTCGTTAAAAAATGTCAAATCGAATGAAACTTCAATTTCAAATGATGCCGGGAGTCAAAAAGAAGTGAATGAAAGAGGGAGAGAAAAATAGTATACAACTCCTTTGAGAATGATTCACGAGAACACCACCCGCTACAGGCAAGCGAGGACGAAGTGGTGGACATGACTGAGGTGGGCGAACTTTTGGAAATCAGGTAAAAGGGAAAAAAGAAGGGGGGAGTCAGTCAACAAACGATATTCAGTACTTACGACATCACCAAAGATAAAGTCCCTATTCCTGCCACTGAAGACAATTACAACGTGGACGATTTGTCATCTGCGGATGAAACTGATCCTGAAGATTCGCCGAGAAAGCAAATTCCAAAATGGGCGCAAAGTAGGACTAATTCGATGGATTCTGGAACATATATTTTAGACTTGGAGCCCTAATTCTCTTTTTTTACAGAAGAGAATCTCAAACTACACGTTTTGAGTCTTAATTGCATTCTGTCGGCGGAAAAAATTGAGCGACACTTCGGGCGCATTAAGCAGCCGACTGTGCTCGATTTCTTCAACCACACCAAAAAAAAATACGCAAAGAGACGCTCATCGAGTGCAACTTGGGAAAGGTCTTTTTTGTTTAGTTAAATATTTTTTCAATTTATTACCCTTTAGCCCGATGTCGGACCCTACTCCCGGTTTTGGTCGTTTCCCGAAGATGTTTCAACGGTCTTAATGAACTTTGCAAGTGATGAACAAATTTATCGCATCCGCCACTAACATTTAATCATTTGTCATTGAGAATGTTTATTTTATTTTTTTGCTGAAAAAATCTGTGGCAAGCTTTTTGAACTATACTTGAATCGTCAATCCACCAGTTGAGCATTTTGATGGAGTGCTGGAATACTAAACTGCTAGACCACCCATTCCGTTTACACAATGCCGGAGGGACCAGTTAACTGTAGTGGTATAAATATACACTCGCCGGCTCTAGTGAAAGGGGAGGGGTGAAGAGGGAGGGATTGAATAGGGGGGGGGGGGGGTAAATGAAGAACAGAACGAAAGGGGTGCGGATTAGCAAGGAAAAGGAAAAATCACCGATAGAAGAGGGGCGCAAAGGTTGGGGGGAGCATAGAAGCGGACAAATGAATGAAAACGCCAAAAAATGGAAACGAATGAGATATTTTTTAAATGTTGGAAATGCACTTTTGGCAGGAGAAATTGGACACGAAAGACAGCAGAGGAATACGGTAACAACTAAAAAACAAATACATTTTAAAAGATCATCCGCAGGGAGAATTATGGGCGACTGGCGTGGCGAAGGGATGCGCATTCGTACGCGTTTTGTCTCCGCTTCTTGCATATCGTGGTGCTCTTCGTATGGCCGTTTACGTGGCGCATCATGCTTTTTTTCATCCCTTTTTTAAAATATTCATTTTAATGGATTAAGAATGCCATTTGTGGATATAAATTAAGGCAAAATAAAACGAGTTCCATCCTGGACACATGAACATCATGCAAAACCTCCGTACCCGCCACTTCCCATCGGACCAGTGGGATGGGCCTTAGACGCCTCGAGTTCTTTTTTTACGGCCGTCAATTCGGCGTTTGCTGCGGTCAAATCGGCGTTTGCTGCGGTCAATAGTAGTGGAACATTTGTCATCTTTTTGGTTATGTCGATAATAACTAAAACAAAGATGCAAAAAAACTCATTCAAAACATATTACAATCGAGTAATTCCTCTGGCGTTTTCCCTCCTTTCTCTTCTCGGTTGACTATAAAACGTTTTGACGAATATTTGAAAATGTTATAATTCATTTCTTCCGCTAGTTCTTCGTTTGTTTTGTTTTGGCAATGGAAGTTAGCGGCTTTTTGGCAAAAACAGCTATTTCTAAAATTTGTTTGTTTGTATGAATGAGGCGTAAATGCAAAAATTTGTTTAGACCAGTTCTGATTATTCACTTTGATGATATTTATTTATTTCAGTATTTTGACTATTTTCTCTTTTCTCATTTGGTGGCCTTGATAATTGTTTACAAAAGGTACCAACCAACCTTGGAGAGTTTGCAGCAGAAAAGATTTGGGCAAAGTTTCGGAAATAGTAAAAAACCTTAATCTTGCTTTTTCCAACTCCCTCAGAATCTAAATTTTAAAAATATATTCAAAAAAAAAGAAAGGAAAAACTGTGCCATTGCAAAATTAATTGTTTTTCTCGAACTAAATAGTCAAAGACCGAGGAAACCCGGAGGGTTGCCCACCGATTGTTTAAGGGAAGGGTGTCGGTTAATTCGGAAAGAAGTTCTAATGGTAATAAAATGGAATTCATTCTATAGATGTTAAATATAAAAAGATATAAGGACTTTTAGGCGTCCAAACAATGACCCCTTTTTTACTTTTTTAGTCGTCCAATTATCCCAAATAAACAAATCATTCAAAATCAATTTTTATGCATTTAACACAATTATGAAACCGTTAAGAAATGCGAGCAAGTCTCATAAAATATGTAACAACAATCTCGCAGTTAGTTCACAGCATATTGTAAACGCATTTCTTCGAGTATATGATTAAAAATTTGATTTGATAAAGTCATTGTTAATAATAAAAGTCGATTGGAAGCCTAGACTTGATTGGACGCCTAAACGTCGATTGGACGCCTAAAAGTCGATTGGAAGCCTAAAATGCACTAGAGCCGGATATAATATACAAAAAAGAAAGGAAACGACTGGAACGTAAACCAGTTTTTTTGAAGGAAAAAGAAATATTGAGTCCTCCCTTTTCAGCATTACCAAATGTCTTTTTGAAATATTTCAGTAAAGAAGTAACCACATTTTTATGATAGCGAATGGGTAATGCGCTTTCAGATGGAGAATAAAAGAATATAAAATTTACATGCCTTCCCCAATTTTTTCCCTTTTTCGAATCATTACTATTTTTTTTTGCTACCAGTACCCCTCTTTTTCGTCTTGTTAAGTGAATACTGCCTTACTTTTGTGGCAGAAGCCGAAGTGCCGGGTTGGCTCGGCTGACTGACTGCAGGCGGAAGTACTAAAAATTATCGTAGTCGTGCGGTTACAATAGAACACACATATGATTTTAAGGTTTATGAATTAAGTTATGTTAGAAGGAATACGGTAGGTTTTCGCAAATTTTTTAAAGGATAGCCTGACCTTGAAAGTGTCACGAATTATGACAACTACCGTATGGGTTTGAAAAAAAAAAGCGCTATTTCTTGGAAGGTTACGGGGGGAATTTTCTAATGATTGTGGTAATTCGAATATTCTAAACGTTAAGGTAGATTACCGTTTAGCGGGTCCGCCTTAGAGCCTTCCTTCTCAATGAAATCATACACATCTTGCTGATCCCAACCGACTTCTTTTGACATTTTTGACGTCTTAACGGAATAATCTGATGTCAAAAATATTTGAAAAAAGTAGATACAATAACTGGTTCATTTCTCAACTTTTTACCATATGAAAGTAAACCAAATTAAGATGCCGTTTATTTTAACAATATTGGGATTCAACCTTCAAGTGAGAAGGTTCAAAAATGATAGAACGGATTAAAAAAAATGATCTGCTTGTTTTTCTGTCACACAATCATCTCATTCCCATCGGTCAGTCGAAGTCGAAAAGATGTTCCAGGAGATCATCGTCGGCCTGAAAATGCACGTTTTTGAAAACCGTTTACCTATAAATAAATGTTTTTAAACGTCATTCTGCTTATGTGACAGAACCTCATTCTGGCCATTTAAGAAACATCAGTAGGAAGAGGAGGAGAGGGTGCCCAGTGCGCCCAATACGCTGCACATATTTGTAAAAGACATCCGTCGATCTGTTCGCAATTGGCAAACAAATTGATCACCTGTAATTTAATAAAATCAAAAAGAAAATTCGAAAAAGTAAAACAGACGCGTTCTAAATTCTTGAAGCCATGGCCACGAGCACAAACATCCGTCGTGACGATAATTGGGAATTCGCCGGTTCGTAAGTCCCACACGGCCTGCTCACGCAGTGGTTGGTCACGACTACTAAACAAATGGGAAGTGGACAAAAACTTAAAAGAAAATTGAAAATTTTAATCAAACACACCCATTGATAGTCGTTTCTGACAGATCATGAGCAGTCAAAAAATTCGCCACGACTTCCGCTTCTCTGCGAGTGTTGACGAAAACCA
This sequence comes from Heterodera filipjevi, assembly GCA_039877585.1. Classification (NCBI taxonomy): domain Eukaryota; kingdom Metazoa; phylum Nematoda; class Chromadorea; order Rhabditida; family Heteroderidae; genus Heterodera; species Heterodera filipjevi. The sequence goes on along the minus strand of JBDPZO010000007.1, from coordinate 9,576,812 downwards.
TCGTACTTTTGAGTTTTGGGTCGGTAGCTGAAAACCAAAACGATGGTTAAATGGAGGGAATCTCATGAAATAAAACAGCACCGTTCAGTTTCTGATTCTGCTCCAACTCGAGTTTAAACAGCCGAACCAGCGTAAGCTTTTTGATGGCGCTTTCCACGATGAGAAATGTCTGTCTGATGCGTTTGTTTGGCGTTATGTCGCCTTTTGAGACTAACAGCGAATTGGGGCGCATAAATTCTTTGGCCCAATTCATCATTTCGGACGAAAAAGTGGCAGTGAAAAGAAGAGTCTGACGCAGCGAGTTCTGACAAAAAAAAAGAAAAGCAAATACACTTAAAATTCTCAAAATTTTATATAATGTGTCTTCTCACGGTCGGCCAATTTGGCAGATTACTCAGTGCACGCAAAACAAGAACAAATTTGTCATCCAACAATTCGTCAGCCTCGTCAAGAACGAGCACCTTGATGAGATCACACAGAAGCTGAAAAAGAAAAGTGAATACGCAAATTTTTATCGAAAAAAACTAACAAATTTGCGTTGAAAAAAATCGTAAATTCGGTTCGGAGTGCCGATGAGATGTCACAGCCATCGACCGAAATTGATCGAATGCTTTCATGTCTCGCGGTCCCACCGTAAGCCAAAGAAACGGACACATTGCATCCTAAACAGCCAATCAACCAATGGGTTTCATAAAATGGGTGAATGACTACCGTTGCACAACTTTCGCGCTTGTTCGTACACTTGAATCACCAGCTCACGGAGCGGCGACAGAACGACGGCGAACGGACAGCCCCGCCTTGACTGGAAAATGTCCGCTTTCTTCAGTTTCATCACTTTGTCGATGATGGGCAGCAAAAATGCCGCGTTTCCCACTGCTCGTCTCAGCATGAACTTAGACGTCATGGCCTTAACGAAATTAAAAATGACGCAAAATCATTGGCAAATGGTAATTGGCATACCGTCTCTGATCAGTGGGAAAGAATGAGACTGAATTTTGCGAGGCACAACATATTTGCACAGACGGATGTTCTCAATCAGTTTTGGCTCGAGACCAAAAACGTCCCATGTGCTGAAGGGATTTGGAAAGAAACAGTCAACCCCCAATTAAACGGCACTTACTCATACGAAGTGAATTTCTCATGTCCTTCTCCACTGACTCCCAATTCCTCGTCTTCGTCGCGAATATCAATGTATCGTTCGTTCACTGACACGAAAGTCTTCTTCGTAAAGGGATTCGATGTCACGTTTTTTGTAAATGTGTGGCTTCGAATCTCGGCTCTAAATGGGCATTTTAATCGATAAACAACATAATCGATTCACCGCCATTCTGTGGTGGGAAGTGTTCGTCGCGTCCATTCGTTGATGGTCCACGCTGACTGTAATTTGACGTCCGTTCACTGAATTCTGTTCGCCCTCCTCTGCCACGGCCGAAACGTTCGCTGTCTTCGCTTCCGCGAGCACCGCCGCCCCTTTTAGAATTAAATACAAAACCATGTTGTTGTAGAATGACTATTGTAAGAAAACCTTCAGAACTCCCGCCACGTCCACGGCCTCGTCCGCCGCCACGCAAAAGAGTGCCAATACTCGGCGCAGAATCCGAACCGAGTTCTGTACGGATAGGCGAGTCAAAATTACAGAAGAAAAAAACAGACCAACAGCGTTGTGTTAGCCCCACGTCCAAAACCACTGCTTCTTCCTCCCCCTCCCCTTGCTCGGCTGTTGAAAACGATCGCCGAGTCGAAAGTAACCGATCTTTGTGGCACCGTCTCTGAATTTCCATTGACAAGACGACTGCTGTATTTCGGCATTTCTAAAACTCGTGGTATGATCGCATATATACGATTTAACACAACCCCCTCGTCCCATTACGCCACGAATTCCTCGAGAACCGCGTCCAGTGACGGAATTTGGACGCCTCCAAATGGTACCGGTCCATCAACAGAAGCCGGAGGGAGCTGTTCTCCATTTATGTCAGATTCTTTTCTGTTCTCAGTATTCAAAGAGCCGCCACGAGAATTTCCATTGCGCAAAATTCCCCTGGTCGGCATGTCGAAATTAGGCGGTTGAAGAGGTTGGGAATCAGAAAGATCAATGATAATGCCGTTGCCAAGATCTTAAAAAATAATGGTAAAGTTATAAAATGTTATAGGATACCATTCAAATTTGACTCTGCTGCTCGTGTTCCAAGTCCATTCTGAATACCATTTTCACAGGTGTTTAGCCCAATTCCAATTCCTCCTCTCCCCCCTCTGCCTCGACCTCGTGAAACCGAAGACATTCAAAAGCAAAAGAAAATCCTCAACGATAATAAAATATGACTACCTTAACTAAAATTCGAGTTCGGCTCAATGCAAAATTTTTTTTTTCTAATGAAGTTGAAAGTATAAAGTGGTATTATTCTTAATGTATCCGAAGGGGTCCGGCTTCGATTTACCACACATCCGGTTAGTCGCGTATTTTTCATCTGGGTTTTTGGTCGGAGACGGTTTTGTTGCGCGACGAACGACAAAAAATCCGCGACAAACCGTAGCCCGACGAACTGGATGCGACCGAGGAACAGCTGTTCCCTCTCAGAAGTAAAATTGTTTTTTCTCAAAATAAAGAGACAGTACGCCAAATGAGAGAATGTTAAGAAAAAGGGGAAATTTGTTTGGCCTCTCGCACTTTCTATTTATTAACACACCTTCTCGTTTTTAGGGTGCTGTGGTAAATCGAAGCCGGACAAAAAGACATTTTCATTATTTTGTTAGTATGTATGTATAACACCACGATCCCAATGGCCCGAGTTTTTTGCGCCGTCCCCCAGACCACCGACATTTCGCCCTTGAAGGGTTAAATTTTATGTTGATGACCCTTTTACATATTTTTTTTTACTTGCATTTCTTTCCCAATTATTATTTTATTATGCTTAATGCTGGTGCACCCAAAACTCCACCGGCCGAAACGCCGCCGAGACATATAACTCCGCTAAAAAAAAATCGCCAAGACCCTTGAAATTTTTCAGAAAAATTCCTAAGGCAGTTTTTTGAAAAAAATTTCCGAAAATTATCAAAAATTTTTGGAATTTCCTGAAAATTTCAAGGGTTTTGGCCGATTTTTTTTCCGACGGAGTTATGTGTCTCGGCGGATTTTCGGCCGGCGGAGTTAGCCGGCGACGTTTCGGCTGAAGAGTTTGGCGGCGGAGTTTTGTCCTGCTCCGGTTAAAGTTAAATACATACTTTTATCTTTATTGAAAAATAATCAAGGAATTTTTCATTTGCGTTTACATTATTTTTAACCTTACAAATTTTGTAAGTATCTATTGCATTTGTGGGAGCTGTATATTTTAAATTGCCTTCAGAAAAGTATGGACGAATTTAATGATGCTTCACTATTTTCCTTTAATCATAATAAACTTGGAAAATTAAAGTTGGATAAACCTTGTTTTTTGCAATACAGTAAATATAGGTTTAATTTTAATTTGAAAGGCATAGTGTAAAAGAAGCGTTAAATATTCATTTAATTTTGTTGTCATCCAATCCTTAATATGCCGGGTGGAAACAACGCCATACATCATTTTTAGGGACCGGATTTGGCGCCATGACAATTCGTCCGGACGACGACTCGTTCGACCAGCAAAATAACTGCGATTTCCTCCGGACCAGGATTCGTCCGGACGACGATTCGTCCGCCTATCCAAAAATATAAAACATTTTAAATTTTATGGATTTTCATTTGGCATTTAATTAATTAATATTTTAGCTATGTCGAATGTTAAAAATTAAATAGTTTGTGTTTTTGGCACTTTTTATCTAGGCGGACGAATCGTAGTACCCCGACCGGATTTATATACACCTAAAAAACAAACCCAAATATGCGCATAAATATACTTCAAGAATGCTAAAATATGCACCAAAATGGCAAAATATGTTTTTTTTTTTTCAAAATTTTTATAAGTTGTTTTTAGGGGTGTAAATTCTGATCATGAAAATGTGCACCAAAAATGCTAAATATGCAACCCAACATGCAATAGGCACCAAATCCCAAAATATGCATGAAAGAAGTCATCTTGAAGCTTCAAACCAACTTAAAATACATTTTTCGTGCTTATTCCATTGCATATTAGCAAAAAAAAGGTTTGCATTTGCATACAAATTCGATCTTTAATCATTCATAGACGAACTTTTTTTTTTTTGATAGATAAAATTGGATTATATTCATTTCTGATGTCTTCACAAAGCAGTCAAGCTTCTCAGGGCAGTCTGACGCAGTCAACACAATCGAATAGCCAAGAAACAGTTATAAGAGGTAAAACATTTACATTCTTGCGAAAAATTAGGTCATTTATGTCCAACTAAAAGTATATTTTCAAAACTGAACTCTGTCTATGTAACCGATAATCGTAACCTATTCGTTTATATCTTAAATTTTTATTAGCTTTTGAATAAATATAATATGCGATTACAACAATTATCGCTTTTTTAGGCTTTGTCGGTGGTCGACCGCGTTTTGGAGCGAAGGCTAAATTGTTTGATGAACAGGAAGGAAAGCGAAGTCGAAAACGGCACCGGCCAGGAGAGAAGTAAGGAAAAAAAGCTATATTTTCCCAGAAAGAATCTAGAAAATTGAATAAAAAATCGTACTTTAATTACAAAGTCAATATAAATGCACTTTTGGCAGGAGAAATTGGACACGAAAGACAGCAGAGGAATACGGTAACAACTAAAAAACAAATACATTTTAAAAGATCATCCAATAAATCCTAGCGAATTTATTGGATAAAATTGAAAGACGAGTAAAAGTGTCTAAAACAAAAGTCATTTTGAGAATCGAATTTGCAAAAAATTCACTCCACGAGATCGTCCGCCCCCCCCCCTAGGCCATTCAGCAGCTTCAAATTGCACTTGGCCTCACGATGGAAAACGGGGCATATTTGGGACATTACAAATGGAATGGACGAACTCCGGAAGCAAAGTCTATCGAATGAGGAGAAGGGATTATACCGGGGGAGGGGCAACGATTTCAACCAATGGAAGGAATGAATGAATGGTCACGAAATGTTGCATCAGGGACAAATGGCGGAAGGAGGCGGGAGGGAGAGGGATGGGTTCGAATTTGCAAAGCCAAAGCAACGATGACAAAGCAATGGGATGCGGATGGACGGGGACCATACGGAAGGAATGGGAAAAGGGATGACCGAAAGCAAAAAAGAAAGAGAGAGAGAGAGAAAAAGGGACAAATGACAGAAAAAGGAAGAAGAAAAGATGACACAACACTCGGAATTGTGAAGAAAGAACAGAAAATGTGTTGCTTTTCATTCGTCAAATGTTTATGATTCATAAAACAGATGTCAAAATGAGTAGTAACATTTTCCCATTTATCTGTTGCTCATTTTTTGTCCTCAATTGCCTTTGCCTTCACATCAATTGGAATGCTTCGGCGTTCGGGCGTCGGCTCCGTGCCCACCTTCGGTGCAGTGACGCGCATACGACAGCCGTCGTCCAACTCGCACTTCAGCCCCTCCTTCTGGAAGCCCTCGGGGATGCGCACTCGACGCACAAATTGTGTCCCCGTCGCCTTCTTTATACTCGCACCGGTTCATCTTCACAAATGGAATGTCGTTGATGCCACCGTCAACATTTTGGTCTCTGGTCCTCGGAACTTCAGGCGTAGAACATTCCCCGCCACAGTCTTCCGTCTCCTCTTCCCCCGTGCAAGAGTCGGACGTGTATATGCTTGACGTGATGCTCGACCGCGACTCTTCGTCCTCATCGCTGTACTTCCGCTTCATGCCGCTCTTCTTCCTCTCCCCAATAATTAACTGGGAATCGTACCATTATCGGAACCCCAGGGATTTTGCGAATCCTTTGGCGCAAATCCTTGTCACAAGTGGCCACAATGTAACATTTATGCTGGCAAAATTGTGCTTTGCGATTATTTTTAACCGTTACAAAACAAAATCCAAAACCGACTTGTGTGACGCGCTGAACAATGCAATCGTCGGCATAAATGCCCCTATGGGAACACTGAAGTCGTTGGAAGCGACTGTCTTTAATGATTTTTAGAGCCAATTTGAACCGTCGCCCCATTTTTTCTAATTCGCCAAGTACACAGTCCGAAATATACGGCACCACCTTAGCGTACAAACAGTCCATGAAGCCCTGAAAAACGACAAATTTATAAGCGTTAAAAATGAATGGAAAGGACCGTCATTATATCAATACGATTCTTTATCGAGAAGTTGACAAAATTTGTATCCACAATGACGTGGAAAGGAGGACCAAGTTGGGCCAATTAACTGATAGTTAACCGCCGCAATATTCGGTCATCCGTTGGCTTGATTAGTTTTTGCAACTTGTTGCGGAATTTCTGAGTTTTCTTGTGTCTTCCCTAAAAACAATAATAAAGTGCAGTGGAATGGACCACCGATAACAACAAACCATTTGATAAACCAAATTTTCTAGGAAAAATAATTAAATTAAGGATGATGATAATGATAAATATGATATTATGCATTTGACAACATAACAAGTTTAATTGAATAAAACACAAATTGATACTGTTATTTTTATCCAGTTGAAAAAAAAACAATCAAATAGCAACAGAGCATTTTTTAAGATAGGAAAAATTTTGAAGACACCAGAAAATGCAATCCATTTGCCAGCTTTTACTTAAATTAAAAAAGACAGGCGAATTTAGGTCTATTTGCATTACCACTTCTGTCCATGGCCCATTTCCCGGTCTGTTCAGCTAGTCATCATTTTGCTGCGAATCTTCATCGAGTTTAGTGCGCTTTGCACGCAACTCAGCCAAGCACTGTTCCAAGTCCTCTCTTGTGATCGGTCCTCTCTTTTCGGCCGCGCGCTTTTCGAAAAACTCTTTGATGTCCTTGGCCTCGCTATTTTGGGCTGCTTTCTCACGGTTTTGCTGTTCAAAATCCGCGATTGAAGCCGACGTGCCTGCGCTATCCTCTGCCTGGTTTTGTATTTTCAATGGGGCTTTTTTAGCATTTCCAAAGGAGTCTCAGTGAAAAATACCTTTCCCTTTTTCGATTCATTATACGACACCTCTCAACCGTAATTTTCCAAATTTTCTCAATTTTCAATTGCCCACCTCTCGACCGTAATATTAAATTTTCCTTAATACGACCCGTAACGAACCACTCGGGTGGGCCCAAAGACCTGCGCATGTACAACCGATGGCATCACTGGCCCAATTGCGACACCGCCATGCCATTTGTCTCCACCGCCCTTGCTAACAATGCTTTCATACTGAGGTGATAACACGAAAAGTTCCACCCGGCTGATTGGTGAGACAAGTTTTTGAAAATCATGAAATGCGTTTTTACCGATTTCCAAAGAATTGTAGGTCCTTGCTCATTGCCCGACGCGCGTCTGCCGGCGATTGAAACTCGACAATTCCATCACCCGTTGTCTGACCGTCCAATGTTTTGCCGACCTGAAAATTGAAAAATGCCAAATGTAAGTGTTGTGTGGTACAACCTGAATGTCCACAAGGACAAGCGGTGCAAAAAAACGTTCGATTTCATTGGAAGTCACGAATAAGGGTAGGCCACGCACGTTTACCTTCGTTCGTCCGGACTCCGCCTAAATTTTTGAATGAATTGAAAAAATAAGCTAAAAAATAATGAAAACTTTTCCCTTATGAACTTTCCAAAAATTGCTTTGGTTTGCATGAATAAAATGGTCAAAAATTGAGGAAATGGGCAGTGTGTCCCAACGAATATCAAAGGGAAGTGTTTTGACCAATTCGAAATTATAACTTAAAATTTTGCGTTTGAAAAAGGAAACAATGGGGCCCTTTTATGCAGTTCAAAATGAGTCTCAGTGAAAAATACCTTTCCCTTTTTCGATTCATTATACGACACCTCTCAACCGTAATTTTCCAAATTTTCTCAATTTTCAATTGCCCACCTCTCGACCGTAATATTAAATTTTCCTTAATACGACCCGTAACGAACCACTCGGGTGGGCCCAAAGACCTGCGCATGTACAACCGATGGCATCACTGGCCCAATTGCGACACCGCCATGCCATTTGTCTCCACCGCCCTTGCTAACAATGCTTTCATACTGAGGTGATAACACGAAAAGTTCCACCCGGCTGATTGGTGAGACAAGTTTTTGAAAATCATGAAATGCGTTTTTACCGATTTCCAAAGAATTGTAGGTCCTTGCTCATTGCCCGACGCGCGTCTGCCGGCGATTGAAACTCGACAATTCCATCACCCGTTGTCTGACCGTCCAATGTTTTGCCGACCTGAAAATTGAAAAATGCCAAATGTAAGTGTTGTGTGGTACAACCTGAATGTCCACAAGGACAAGCGGTGCAAAAAACCCTTTAATTTGATTGGCAGTCACGAATAAGGGTAGACGTCGGACGTGCAGCTGCAAATGTACCGTTTTAACAGTCAAGGACCCAAGAGCTCGCGGGAAAATGCTTAGTTACCTTCGTTCGTCCGGACTCCGCCTAAATTTTTGAATGAATTGAAAAAATAAGCTAAAAAATAATGAAAACTTTTCCCTTATGAACTTTCCAAAAATTGCTTTGGTTTGCATGAATAAAATGGTCAAAAATTGAGGAAATGGGCAGTGTGTCCCAACGAATATCAAAGGGAAGTGTTTTGACCAATTCGAAAAGAAGTTCAGACGGAAATGTAATGGAAAACATGCTCTATAAAAAGAAAATCAATCGAAACAGAAAAAAAGAGCAGACGATTATAACTTAGAAAATTTTGCGTTTTGAAAAAGGAAACAATGGGGCCCTTTTATGCAGTTCCAAATGAGTATCACTGAGAAAAATAAAATAGTTAACCTTTTCTTATTGGGGCGAATCGAAAAGGACATCATTTAGTGAATAAAAAAATTTATAAAAATTTGTATACCTTTCACAGTTTTATTCTCTTTTTCGATTTATTACGACATCTCTCAACCGTAATTTTTCCAAATTTTCCCCGACTTTTCAATTGCCCACAACCGTATTTTTCCGTTATTTCCCCTACCCTTACACTCCGTCCTTCGTTACATGTATCATCTTTCCTCACCCAATGTTTTCTCCACAAATTTCACCACTTCACTCACCCCTTCACTGGAGCGCAGATAATTGTGCGCCTCGGTCGAATCGTACATGTATTTGCGGAGAAGGACCAACGCGTGCGCATATTCCTTGCGCAATTTCTCAAAGTGGGCCGACACGGTTTCAGTGTTGTTGTGAACGCGGTTTTGGCCCGCGTTGATCAAATGGGGAGCCATAAGATTGATCTGTGTTACCGTATATTCAACCAAAAGCATTTTTATTGTTTTGTTCATTCTTTATTAAACCTTTCTTCTTACGGCGCCCCTAAGTGATCAGACAAAATCAGTCAGTCCTAAAACCGATAAGCGAGGGACTCGGCTTGAAAATTTTGTATTTTTTGACGTATAAACACCATTAGAACGCGCTTGAAATGCTCTGGGAATACTTTTTGCTCCGGAAACCCCTGGGAAGTTATGGCCCCGGGACTGAGCTGTCCCGCTTAACCCAGTTTTTTTTTCGAAAATTTTTTATAGGGTTTTCAGAAGTTTATCGATTTTTTTAAATCATTTTTGGCGCCGTATTACCCCAGTCTCAAGGTCTTATTTGCAAATTTCCATAAATTTCTCCATGCTCCTCTTGACACCCCTCACTTCTAGGCGCCTTACCAAGTTTCTAAAACTTTCCCCCCCCCCTCACTTGATTGACAGTGTCCAACAACCCGTCTTTGGTCTTTGGGTTTATGTTTTCTCGGTATTTGGCCTCCAAGAGTGCTGTGTTTAAAATGCGTCCACTGCTTTCCCACAGATTGAGCGCTCTACTCACGAAATTCTCTGGACTATGATATTAAAAAATTTATATTTTTCAACTTTGTTTTAAAAAAATATTAAAGAAACCCAATTAAAAAAATAAGAAACATGGTATTGTTCCATGATGATGTATAGTATTATTGAGTATTGACTACCGACAGAATTATTATTTAGTTTATTAATGAATTATTTCATTCAATTAACAACTAAATGAGATTAATATTTATTAATTCAGTCAATTAATTAATCAAATCCCATTAATCGGGGGACAAGAAGAAATTTTGCCGCCGAAATTACGCCGGCCGAACTTTCGATTTTTTTGGGTTTTTGTTGAACGGTTATTTCTGACATTTCATCGGCGAAATTAATCAGTTCCAATAATCAACCAATTACTAATTAATTAGTTAATTAATCAATTCAGCGCTTACATTGCCTCCGCAAAGGATTCCAACGGTGTCGTAATGTCTTCAAAGTCCTGCAACATATGGCGAATGGTGAAGCGACAGTTCTCGCCGACTTTGTCGGCCAATTGTTGCTGCACGCCCGAAGTGTCGGACCCACGACGGAAAAGAGCTGTATGAGAAAAATGATTGAGTGCCAAAGTCAGGTGAAGGATATAATGTCGAACACATGTTTCGACCGATCGCCTAGCACGGGTCGAGACAAAATATGTACTAGACGATGTATAAACTTTTACAGGAAACCAAACTCCGGTCATCCTCTTGTCCCCGGCTCTATTCGACATGGAACGCACGCGACCCACCTGCCTGACGATCGGCCAACTTTTCTATATCATCGGCAAAGCCGCGCAGGTAGCCTAATCCTTTCGAAACAGCCATTTGTCTTGATTCTTTGACCAGGTGAGCGAGCTAATGGGGACACACATGATTTTATTCGCCACGTAAATGATATTCATCTGGTAACCATGTCCTGGTATCGATTCTGTTCATTATCCTCAACCAAATTCTTTCGAACGGTCGCAAGAACATCTTCCAATTCGATTCCCTCCATGGAAAATTTGCGTAACAAAAATATTCTTAACGGATTAAACTGATATCAGTCAAATTTAAAAATGTAGACCCAATAGTTTTCCTTTCCGAAACTTTTACAGTATGAAAAAAAAATTTAAGTTACCATTTTATTTCAACTTTCTTTGACTTGATGATAATGTCCAAAATATGATAGAAACGGAGATTAAAAAATTATCTGCTTGCATTTCTGTCTCACAATCATTTAAATTCCCATCGGTCAGTCGAAGTCCAAAAAGTGTTCCAAAAGAAAGTGTCCATTTTCGCACCCATTGATAGTCGTTGCTGAAGTTTTCATTTATCCTTTTTACTCCCATAAACACGGGTCGGTAGCTGAAAACCAAAACGATGGTTACAATGAGGATCTCATGGGATAAAAACGCACCGTTCGTTTCTGATTCTGTTCCAGCTCGAGTTTAGAGTCGAACCAGCGTAAGCTATTTGATGGCGCTTTCTACGATGAGAAATGTCTATCTGATTCGTTTGTTTGTCGTTATGTGGTTTTTAAAAAAAAGAGCATTCATCAAAAAAGGGATTCCTTGTAATGTGTGTCTTCCCACTTTCGGCCAATTTGGCAGATTGCTAAGTGCACGCAAAACAAGAACAAATTTGTCTTCCAACAATTCGTCAGCCTCGCCAAGAACGAGCACCTTGCTGAGATCACATAAAAGCTAAAAAGAAAAGAAAATAACCTCATTTTTATCAAAACAAACATATTTACATTGGAAAAAATCGTAAATTCGGCCCGGCGAGCCGATTAGAATGTCACAGCCATTGACCGAAATTGATCGAATGCTTTCATGTCTCGCGGTCCCACCGTAAGCCAAAGAAACGGACACATTGCATCCTAAACAGCCAATCAAACAATGGTTTCATAAAATGGGTGAATGACTACCGTTGCACAACTTTCGCGCTTGTTCGTACACTTGAATCACCAGCTCACGGAGCGGCGACAGAACGACGGCGAACGGACAGCCCCGCCTTGACTGGAAAATGTCCGCTTTCTTCAGTTTCATCACTTTGTCGATGATGGGCAGCAAAAATGCCGCGTTTCCCACTGCTCGTCTCAGCATGAACTTAGACGTCATGGCCTTAACGAAATTAAAAATGACGCAAAAGCATTGGCAAATGGTAATTGGCATACCGTCTCTGATCAGTGGGAAAGAATGAGACTGAACTTTGCGAGGCACAACATATTTGCACAGACGGATGTTCTCAATCAGTTTTGGCTCGAGATCGAAAACGTCCCATGTGCTGAAGGGATTTGGAAAGAAACAGTCAACCCCCAATTAAACGGCACTTACTCATAGGAAGTGAATTTCTCATGTCCTTCTCCACTGACTCCCAATTCCTCGTCTTCGTCGCGAATATCAATGTATCGTTCGTTCACTGACACGAAAGTCTTCTTCGTAAAGGGATTCAATGTCACGTTTTCTGTAAATGTGTGGCTTCGAATCTCGGCTCTAAATGGGCATTTTAATCGATAAACAACATAAATCGATTCACCGCCATTCTGTGGTGGGAAGTGTTCGTCGCGTCCATTCGTTGATGGTCCACGCTGACTGTAATTTGACGTCCGTTCACTGAATTCTGTTCGCCCTCCTCTGCCACGGCCGAAACGTTCGCTGTCTTCGCTTCCGCGAGCACCGCCGCCCCTTTTAGAACTAAATACAAAACCATGTTGTTGTAGAATGACTATTGTAAGAAAACCTTCAGAACTCCCGCCACGTCCACGGCCTCGTCCGCCGCCACGCAAAAGAGTGCCAATACTCGGCGCAGAATCCGAACCGAGTTCTGTACGGATAGGCGAGTCAAAATTACAGAAGAAAAAAACAGACCAACAGCGTTGTGTTAGCCCCACGTCCAAAACCACTGCTTCTTCCTCCCCTTGCTCGGCTGTTGAAAACGATCGCCGAGTCGAAAGTAACCGATCTTTGTGGCACCGTCTCAGAATTTCCATTGAGTGGGCGCTCTGAATTTCCATTGACAAGACGACTGCTGTATTTCGGCATTTCTAAAACTCGTGGTATGATCGCATATATACGATTTAACACAACCCCCTCGTCCCATTACGCCACGAATTCCTCGAGAACCGCGTCCAGTGACGGAATTTGGACGCCTCCAAATGGTACCGGTCCATCAACAGAAGCCGGAGGGAGCTGTTCTCCATTTGTGTCAGATTCTTTTCTGTTCTCAGTATTCAAAGAGCCGCCACGAGAATTTCCATTGCGCAAAATTCCCCTGGTCGGCATGTCGAAATTAGGCGGTTGAGAAGGTTGGGAATCAGAAAGATCAATGATAATGCCGTTGCCAAGATCTTAAAAAATAATGGTAAAGTTATAAAATGTTATAGGATACCATTCAAATTTGACTCTGCTGCTCGTGTTCCAAGTCCATTCTGAATACCATTTTCACAGGTGTTTAGCCCAATTCCAATTCCTCCTCTCCCCCCTCTGCCTCGACCTCGTGAAACCGAAGACATTCAAAAGCAAAAGAAAATCCTCAACGATAATAAAATATGACTACCTTAACTAAAATTCGAGTTCGGACCAATGCAAAATTTTTTTATAATGAAGTTGAAAGTTCAAGTGGTATCGTAGTACATTTCTAACACAAATTCTTAGTATGTATCCGAAGGGGTCCGGCTTCGATTTACCACACATCCGGTTAGTCGCGTATTTTTCATCTGGGTTTTTGGTCGGAGACGGTTTTGTTGCGCGACGAACGATAAAAAATCCGCGACAAACCGTAGCCCGACGAACTGGATGCGACCGAGGAACAGCTGTTCCCTCTCAGAAGTAAAATTGTTTTTTCTCAAAATAAAGAGACAGTACGCCAAATGAGAGAATGTTAAGAAAAAGGGGAAATTTGTTTGGCCTCTCGCACTTTCTATTTATTAACACACCTTCTCGTTTTTAGGGTGCTGTGGTAAATCGAAGCCGGACAAAAAGACATTTTCATTATTTTGTTAGTATGTATGTATAACACCACGATCTGGCCCGAGTTTTTTGCGCCGTCCCCCAGACCACCGACATTTCGCCCTTGAAGGGTTAAATTTTATGTTGATGACCCTTTTACATATTTTTTTTTACTTGCATTTCTTTCCCAATTATTATTTTATTATGCTTAATGCTGGTGCACCCAAAACTCCACCGGCCGAAACGCCGCCGAGACATATAACTCCGCTAAAAAAAAATCGCCAAGACCCTTGAAATTTTTCAGAAAAATTCCTAAGGCAGTTTTTTGAAAAAAAATTCCGAAAATTATCAAAAATTTTTGGAATTTCCTGAAAATTTCAAGGGTTTTGGCCGATTTTTTTTCCGACGGAGTTATGTGTCTCGGCGGATTTTCGGCCGGCGGAGTTAGCCGGCGACGTTTCGGCTGAAGAGTTTGGCGGCGGAGTTTTGTCCTGCTCCGGTTAAAGTTAAATACATACTTTTATCTTTATTGAAAAATAATCAAGGAATTTTTCATTTGCGTTTACATTATTTTTAACCTTACAAATTTTGTAAGTATCTATTGCATTTGTGGGAGCTGTATATTTTAAATTGCCTTCAGAAAAGTATGGACGAATTTAATGATGCTTCACTATTTTCCTTTAATCATAATAAACTTGGAAAATTAAAGTTGGATAAACCTTGTTTTTTGCAATACAGTAAATATAGGTTTAATTTTAATTTGAAAGGCATAGTGTAAAAGAAGCGTTAAATATTCATTTAATTTTGTTGTCATCCAATCCTTAATATGCCGGGTGGAAACAACGCCATACATCATTTTTAGGGACCGGATTTGGCGCCATGACAATTCGTCCGGACGACGACTCGTTCGACCAGCAAAATAACTGCGATTTCCTCCGGACCAGGATTCGTCCGGACGACGATTCGTCCGCCTATCCAAAAATATAAAACATTTTAAATTTTATGGATTTTCATTTGGCATTTAATTAATTAATATTTTAGCTATGTCGAATGTTAAAAATTAAATAGTTTGTGTTTTTGGCACTTTTTATCTAGGCGGACGAATCGTAGTACCCCGACCGGATTTATATACACCTAAAAAACAAACCCAAATATGCGCATAAATATACTTCAAGAATGCTAAAATATGCACCAAAATGGCAAAATATGTTTTTTTTTTTTCAAAATTTTTATAAGTTGTTTTTAGGGGTGTAAATTCTGATCATGAAAATGTGCACCAAAAATGCTAAATATGCAACCCAACATGCAATAGGCACCAAATCCCAAAATATGCATGAAAGAAGTCATCTTGAAGCTTCAAACCAACTTAAAATACATTTTTCGTGCTTATTCCATTGCATATTAGCAAAAAAAAGGTTTGCATTTGCATACAAATTCGATCTTTAATCATTCATAGACGAACTTTTTTTTTTTTGATAGATAAAATTGGATTATATTCATTTCTGATGTCTTCACAAAGCAGTCAAGCTTCTCAGGGCAGTCTGACGCAGTCAACACAATCGAATAGCCAAGAAACAGTTATAAGAGGTAAAACATTTACATTCTTGCGAAAAATTAGGTCATTTATGTCCAACTAAAAGTATATTTTCAAAACTGAACTCTGTCTATGTAACCGATAATCGTAACCTATTCGTTTATATCTTAAATTTTTATTAGCTTTTGAATAAATATAATATGCGATTACAACAATTATCGCTTTTTTAGGCTTTGTCGGTGGTCGACCGCGTTTTGGAGCGAAGGCTAAATTGTTTGATGAACAGGAAGGAAAGCGAAGTCGAAAACGGCACCGGCCAGGAGAGAAGTAAGGAAAAAAAGCTATATTTTCCCAGAAAGAATCTAGAAAATTGAATAAAATTGTACTTTAATTACAGTCAATATATTTAAAAAAATTACATCGGGTCACTTAACATAAATGGCTACTAGTAAAAGATATAACATTTTTTGACGGTGCCGGCGCTACCTAAAAAAAACCGGGTAATACTGTTTGTCCCTCTCCGAACCCCTTACCCGCACTCAAACAAAAAAATCGAAGTTACAAATTTTTTTTCGACTTATTCTGTGCTGGTCCGGGGTTCGGAATTGAACAAAATGGGTGTCATATTCGTGATCAGCGACCCCGAAAGCCTTTAAGACATGTTGTCTATGACTTATAACTAAAAAAATTTAACGAAAAAAAGGGGGGGGCAAACCTTAGTATTACCAAAAATCGGGCAAATGCTTCCAAAAAGCAGTAGAATCGCATCCCTAGGTGACATTGCCCCTTTCATTTACACTTCAAAGTAACAAAAGGCTTAATTTTTCAGGGTTCTCAAAGAGATAAGAAAATACCAGAAGAGCACAGACAATTTAATGCCACGGGAACCGTTCAAACGTTTGGTCAGGGAAGTGATCACCGAGATCTCTTTGATGAAATTTCCTCGGATGGAAGGCCAAGCATTCACGGCACTTCAGGAAGTGGGTTTTGGCAGAATTTGAGGTCTTGAAAACTTAATTCATTTTATAAAAGTATTTCGTTTTTCTCAGGCGTCCGAGGCTTTTCTCACGACTTTTTTTGACGCCGTCAATAGATGCGCAGTTCATGCTAACCGAATGACCATCATGCCGTCCGACTTTGCGCTGGTCCGATGGATTCTCAATGCTTTTGGCCACACATTTATTTGATTTGGATTTTCATTCTCATTTTGGTTTTTTTTATACAAAATGTAAAAATATGACCCTTAATTTGCTTAATGAAGGTCGACTTCAACTTATTTTATAAAGAAAAAGCAGAAATAATGCTAATTTGGGATTGTTGGCAGTCGTTTAAGCATACTGAAAATCAGGGGGGGGGGACTGATTTGTCAATTTTCGGTTTCAAAAATAACATAACTCCAAAAGATGGCATTTTTGAGAACATTTTTTTGTGATTTTGCAGAAATGGGCAAAAAAACCCTTCGATGCTTCAGTTCGTTGTGCTTACTTTCCTACAAAACAATTGTTTTTTTTTCAACCAAAACATTCCAATTTCATTGAATGAAGCACAAAACAAATTTTATTTTTCATTATCTGATTTTTTATTACTTTGGAAGTTTTTGGGAAGGTAGTGCAATTTCAGCCGATGCACAAAATAAAAAATTTAGCTAAATAGGGATCCGTGGCTTCAAAAAATCATTAATTATATTTTTTCCGGCATCGCCTTCCGAAAATTCAGGGAAAAAAGTTTAGGACCAGACACCACGGCCGAGAAAACTGATGGACTTGTTAACAGAACTACTTAAAAATCGAATAAACTAAATAATTATTTTATGAAATACGTAAATGTCGCTTTATATTGCAAGTCATTTGATTTCTGTTGGAATGTGTACAAAACGAAACTGAAAACTCAAAAATGTTCATACAATTGTCAGTGGGTCAAAAACATTAACAAATTCTGTATAATTAGCAAATGTAATTAGTAAATTAATTACGCTGGTACTAGGCCATGTTGCTAAGCATATCATTTGTTCTGCCATTTGATGAGGTCGTCTGTTTCTTTGTCATACTTTTTGCTCAGTTCTGTCCGCATTTCCCACTTCACCCCTTATGGAAGTCTCTCTGTCCTTGGCACAATCACTCGTCGAAGCACAATTCGCTGGCCCGGCATCAGTGCCGTGTACACACCGGCCAATGGGCACTTGGCGGGGATCAATGCCGACTCGGCACCGCGCGGTCCGTCGACGAACAGTCGCAGTTCGGAGATGGCCTCCAACCCGAGCTGCTGAGGGGAGCGCGACGAAAGCATGTCGCACGCGAGGCGAGCGAGACAATTAGAGTCAATGGGCAGACGACTAATTTGGCACAGCATTTGCAACACTTCGGCACAGCAGGTGCGACGCGAAATGAGCACAGATTTGTAGTTACTCTGAACAGAAAGGGACAAATAAAAAAACAGGGATGACCAGACAGCGAAAGGATCAATCGATTGGCCACTCTGATCAGTCAGCCGCATCATTTTGGAACACTTGGCACGGTCTTTGATCAATGAGCACAGTGATCAGTGCCGAAAAAAATTGTGCAATGATCAGAAATTATTCCACTATTTGTGCCCGAATCATGGCCAATTTTCGGGAAAGCAGAAAGTGATCTGCCGTTGATCAGCCCATCACCTCCGGATTCACTTCTCCGTCATATATTCGAGCCAAAATTGCGTTCGAATCCATGCCGAGAATGAAGCGCGACATTCCGACCGGGTGGCACTTTTGCAATTCAAGTGGTCGTGCCATTCGGTCCAACTCCAAAATGCTTCGCGCCTCGGTGCCGTCGGTGCGCCGAGTTCGGACCTTTTGAAGACAATTTTAAATTTTAAAATACGAAATTGTACCTCCATGAACAGATGGAACAGGTTCAAGTCTCGTAGCGACAGGCGCAATTTGTCCAACACCAATTGACGAATTACGCACTCTGTGCTGGCCATCGACGGCACTCGCAACGTTTTGTAGTCCGTGTCCGTTTTGATTTGTGCCGTGTACACGCGCAAATAGCCCTAAAGGTAAAAAAATGAGTCATGAAACTGATAATTAGAAAAAAAATTCGGTGGTAGCCCCCATCGAAAAAATCTTTATGTGCTGCGCAGGCCCTAATTTTAGGAATACGGTATAGTACCAAAAAGTTTTCCTGATTTGCCCCCACTAATCCAACAAAAAAAAGCCCGATTTCCTGGATATATCACTGCCAAAAGCCCCCCGCCCCCTCCCCCACCCATTCGCCATCGGCCATTCGTTTTGGCTTTGGCGGCAGAGGGGCGGGCTGTTTTCGCCGGCCCAAAGTGTTGCTGTTGAGAGAGGAGGACGAACAGCTTGAAGATGAGCAAGAGGAGGAGGGAGAGAAATCGGACAAAGACGGAGAGGGCGAGACAAAAGAAGGGCAAAAAGGGACGGCACAATTCGGGGCAGTAGCAGCAGAAGGGCATCCATCCTAAAAAGGATGTCCTCTGATAAACACTCATTGGTCGCGCCCCTTCAATGGCGCATGAATTACCGTATCACATAAAGGGCCGCCATCGGTTGGGTACGGTGGGGTTTCTGTCGTTTGTTGTTGTACTACGATGTACTCCTCCAATTCGTCGATGGACCGGTCCACGTTGTGTTGTACAACTGCGCATGGAACTGTTGAAGAAGAGGGGGAAGATGATGAAGATGAAGATGAAGAGATTTGGCTGAGTCTTTGGGGCGTGGGGGAACAGCGGGAGGAAGAAGCGGTCACTTGGAATTTAAGCATTTCTGCTGAAGCGGGGAATTGGCAAATTAATGGCCAAAAGAATGGCAAAATTAAAAGGGCAAAAATGACGGGAAAAACGAGAAAAGGGACGACGAAGAAAAAGCAATGAAAATGGGGTACAGAAAGTTATGAATTTGGCCAAGAAAATATTTGTGTATTATATTATTTGCTCACAATTTTATGGCTTGGAAAAATATTTGCGGTGCGAATTTGCCAGTCGGAGAATATTTGGGAGAGGGGGGGGGGGGGGGGGGGGGGACGGAACATTGCGGGAAAAAATGGGGGGGAGGGGGAGGCGAATTTGATGGTTGGATAGGAAGGGGTAATCCGATGAGTTGGGGTGACGCGAAGAGCATTCACCCGCCGAATGGATGCAAATGATGAGGGAGAGGACGTTCGTTCATCACTCACTCATAAATGAGCAGCAAATGCCGGCAGAAAACACAAAATTCGATTTGGGACAATGCCCGGGGGGGGGGGGAGTGATGGATTGGCTTTTTTTTGTTAAAATGTTTGCCGGCAGTGAACATTTAACTGAATAATGTTCTATCTTTGCCAACATTTTCTTCCCTCATTTTTCCTTAATCCGTCCGATTATCGCTCCATGTAAATATTTTGTCGACTCTTCGTAGACACAGACAAATCCCTTGGCAAAAGGCCATTTGCCGACGAACTTTCCCCCTTTTGCGCCCCGTGCCCAATGTTTTCCATCGTCTCGAGTTTCACTCACTCTCAGCGAATTTGCCGCATCATTTAAAGAAGTAATAATGACTCATAGACGAATTAATTCCTTCAAATTTAGGCAAAAATAATTTTGAAGACAAATTCAAATGGAAACGAATTCAATGCCAATTTAAGTAATAATAATAAATTGAGTTTCGCTGCTCCAATTCCGCGGGTATTTGCTGTGCCGCTTTTGTCCATTCTTTGTTCAGTGGTGCCTTTCTTTCTTTTCTCATTCTGTGGGCAAATTTGTTTCTTCTGTCCGACCCATTCATTCACTTTGAATGGATGGGGATTTTTATAAAAGTGGCAAAATTGTAAAACATTGGGGGAAAGGGGTAAAGGGGGGGGGGGAAAGCGTGGGAAGAGGGGAAAAGGGCAATAGGTAAAAGAGGAGGGACGAGGGGGGGGGGAAAGAGTGGGGATAAGAGAGTGAGTGAGTGAGTGACAGAAAGGCAAATTTGGGGGGGGGGGGGGGAGAGAGAGAGAGAGAGGGTAAACGGAATAAAACAGCAAAGATAGCAATCAGTTGGAATGGAACTCAGCAACAGCAGCAGGTTTGGATGATTGGGATCAGTGGCAGATGGATTGATGGCACTTTTATAAACTGCAAATTTCTCTGATTATAAATTATTTTATTTTTGTTTTTTGATCATTTCTCTCCCCGCACTCTCTGTTTCTCTTTGACTCTCCCCTTTTCCCCCGTTCTCTGTTCCTCCCCCCTTTTTGAGTGTTTTAGTGAACAATTGTGTTGTGATGGTGGGGGGGGGGGGGAATGTGAAGGGCTATCTGAAGATGATCTGCTGATAAATGATCACTTTCTTGAGTGGACCCCCCCCCCCCCCCCCTTTTTAACATCGCTTTTCTTTTGTGTGATGAATGTCTCTTTTGACTTTCTTTAGGAATTTGTCAGTGTCCGTCCGTTCAGCGGCAGCAAAAGAACAATGGATGAAATGGACGACGATAGGCAGAAGGAAAATTGGGGAAGAAAAAAGGGGAGAGGAAGAGAAGGGACCGAGTACGGAAGAGGACGACGAGGTGGACAGAGGGGGACGCATGGAGAGGGGAAAAGGAGGAGGAAGGGAGGGAGAGAAAGGAGGGAAAGAATAAGAGGGAGAGAGAGAGTGGAAAAGGGAAAGGGAGGGAGAGAAAAGGACAGAGGTGAGAGAAGGGAGGGATGTGATGAGCCGAATGGGGGAGGGGATAAATTGGAAGAGGAAATGGGGGGGGGGGGGGGGGAGGCGATTTGGGAAAGGGAAGGTGAGACACAAATTATGGGGCAGGGAGGGGGGGATTAAGACGAATTGGATGGGCAGCTCGGAACGGATTTTCCGGAGGCAATGGCTGAGGAGCCATCAGCCCATTAGAGTTACACAAACCGACCCAACGGCGGTCGGTCGGTTGGCAGACACAGCGAATGAACAACCGACCGAAAAAGAAACGGCAAAATTTACGATTATTTGCCCGGGGATGGCTTAATAAAGCAAGCCAAATTTGAAAAGTGATCGTAAAAGTGATACAATTTGAAATTTAAAGAAACAAACTACGAAATTAATCAGTCGTAACAAAGGAACAAACCAAAAATGGCACACGAAAAAAGGCAATTAATTAAAAGTTTAAAAGTCATTAAATATAAATGACAAAAAAAGAAACCAATTAATAAGAGAAAGCGAAAATGAACAGAAAATGGAGGCACAGCAGAAAAAGGTTGCTAAAGTAATTGCCTTTTTTATGGCACAATTGCCAACTGTCGGGAGAGGGAACACCGACGGGGCATTTTAATTGGAGGGAAATCATTCCAAAATGATAATAAGCAAAAAAAGGGGGGAGGGAGGAGTGAGGGGGAGAATCAATTTGTTAAAACATTTTGGAAAAGGGGAAAAACGAATTAATGGACGACGGATTGGAATAGCAGAACAGAAATGGGCATAATTAGTGAATGAATACCACTTTTGGATGGGAAGTGACAAATTGTGGAACAAAAATTGGAAGTGGCGAAACATTGGGGGGAAAGGGACGGACGACCACCCGAAAAGAGTATCCCCCGCCCCCCCCATCACCCCAATAATATACCTTCCGGTTGGTCCCAGCAGTCTCCCCTCCCCGGCCACAGCACTCGGTCGGAGCGAAACATTGCCCAATTTGCTGCTCCCCCCGGGGGACGGATAAAAACAAGCGCATGCCCCGCCCACTTCCTCTCTCATCACTCAAAAAATGTTATTAGCGGATTTTTGGGTTTCACATTTTGTAACGGACGGAGGGAGGGGAGGGAATACAACGCCACTTGCACAGCAGTGGTCGTCACTTCATCATCATCCATCCCCGTGGGCGGAGAGAATTTGGCGTTGATTATTGGCGTGGAGGTTTGATGGACCGACTGACAATGAATGAGTGAATCATTCGACCGCCCCCGCCAAAGTGTCAGTGTCTCCCCCCCCCCTCTCCCCGTTATTATTATGATGGAATGGACCCCCCGGGGGAGGGGGGGGGGGCGGAAGGAAGGCAGGTGATTGTTTCGATTTGTTACGACGCATTATGATGCATCATCTAATTTGTGTGTTCCAACGTGTGCTACCGCCCTCATTGCCAGGAAATGAAATGCCTTTCATTCGGCAGAATCCGACGGAGAGGCAAGGGACTCCCGCGAGGGAAATGCGCCGTTCCCAAAACGTTCCCAGGAATTGTGAACTTCCCTTCCTCCCCTCCCCCCCTCGGGCTACCATTGACATGAAAGGAAATTAAAAACGCATTTTGCCATCATTACACACTGAAAGGGACCATTCAGTTTCCGAGAATGCCCAACAAAAGAGCCGCCGAAATGAATGCCCCCCCCCCGACGTCGCTTTAATTTAATGCGTCTTTCGCACCCATTCACTGAGACTGCCGATACAATTACAATACAAATACTTTCCCCTCCCCCCCCCCCCTCCACCGCCGTTCCTTTGAGTGCCTTAATTATTTCTCTCCTCGTTCCTGCCAATTTTGACGCCAATGATGATTATTAATATTAAAATGCGCAACTGAAGTGCTGTCATTGTGGTCGCCATAAGCAGCGGCGACGGACCGACAAAAGATGGAAAATTTCTCCCTCCCCACCCGAAAAAATGTTTTACTATTAAAATTTGTTTCATTTCTATGCGAAATTTTACGCTTTTTATATGAAAATAAAAATCTTTTCAAACTGTGGGTGATCAAAAAGAATACATTTAAAATTTCAACACATTTCTTTCTCATTTCAAAGGTGAAAACAGTCATTAAAAAACAAAACAAAGTTTGAAGGAGGTGATGAAAAGTGAACCGGAAGAACAAAAAAGAAAGAAAAAAGAGAATTGTTGAGAATGGAGGGAGGACGGAAATGGAAGTGATAATTAGGACTGCCAAAAATATGGATCAAAAATCGCAAAATATGGACAAAAACATGGAAAAATGCCAAAATATGGACAAAAAATACAAAAAATTTAATAAAAAACGAAGATAACGAAAAAAATAACGAAGATAACGAAAAAATAAATAAATAACCATGGTAAATGGCTATTTTTAGCAAAAGTAAAAAATTTATAATTTTTAATTTATAGAAAAACCTAAAAGAATTGGTGAGAAAAATTTTTAATTATTACTTTTAGTTTTAAGAAATTTTGCCAAAATCTTGTCAAGAAATTCAAATTTTTCTTTTTTATGGTGCACTTTATTGAAAATTTTTCAAGTTTATTTCTTAGGGATGTATTGTTCGTTTTTTTTATTTTCTCATGAAATTTTCCAAAAATTCCAAAATATGGACATAAATCCCGATGGCTTTAAAAATAACCACCCAAGAAGCTTCAAACCAAGCTAAAAACACGTTTTTCATGCGTTTCAGGCCGTTCCGAGTTCAGGAAATTCCATATTTTTGGCAGCCCAAGTGATAATGAATAAAACAGGAAAAATATAAGAAACAAAAAGTTACAAAAGGAAGGCACACTTTGAAAACGATGAGATTTTAATTTGCAAAAATTGGGCCGCTAAAACGAAGAAAAGCTCAGAACAGACACTGCAGTTCGCCATCATCATTCGCTTAAATTTCAAATTGAAAAGGCATAGGAACATTTTAAAAAATTTCCAACCCCCGCGGCGAGAACGGCGCAATTGCTGCGGGGGGAAGCGCAAACTGTCAAGCGACACGCTGCCCGTCCGTCTGTCAAAAAAGGCACTTAAGGCAGCGGAATTGTCGACGAACACTGAAAAAATGAAAACAGAATATAGAATTACAAAGCAACTTTTTTAATGTTTCGACTGCATTTTCCGCATAAATTAACGGAAAAGAAAGAAAAAAGGAATGGCTGAGAAAAGGGCCCGTTGGCCATTTCCCATTTGTTCTCCATTTTTGCGGAAATTAATTGTTAAAAGTCGCAACTTTTGTGTCCTTCTGTGCTTCCCACCGTTAAGTTTGAAGACATAAAATGAATTGAAAAGTGATGATAACTGTAAAACATTCGAAAATCTTGCCAAAAATATGGACAAATTATTTGTGTTTTCCTCCGCCCCTTCGCCCCGAGGGGTCTCACCCACCTCTGTGGTAGTTTTGGCCAAGATGGCGCCGCATCAGCTCCATCTCCCGCTGTGCCCTGTACCGCCTCTTCCGGTTCGCCTCTCTGTTCCGCCGGGTTCTCTCCCTATTCTCCGCCTCCCTTTTCCGCCGGTTGTCTTCGTCCTCCGTTTGTTCAACAATCTCCGCCTTTTGCTGCTGCTGCGTGGGTTTGGCCCGTGCCGCGCCTTCGCTGGCGGATGTCACTGTGACGCATTGTTCCCTTTTGACCGTTTTCGGCGGCATTTTGTCGCCCTCCGCCCACGCGCCGCTGATGTGCTGTCCCTGCTGCAGGTACTGCTCCGCATTCTCTTCCTTCACAACTCCGTTAATCGCAGACGAAGCCGTTGCTGAAGGGAGAGGCATTGGAAAAAATAATAATTTATTGGCCAATCATTTGTCAATTGGTCAGTTTTATACTAAATTGAACGCCGAAAGCAGTGGACTGGAATGTGTCATTGTTTGTCCCTGCTCTTCGTATAAAGAAACTAATCCATGATGATCGGGAAATTCAGCGACGAATTTTTAAATCTTTCCGTAAGGATTAGAGGCAAATAGATTTCCCCTGTCTCCCCCCCCCCCCCCCCCCCCCCCAATGGATGTCTCCTTCCCTCCCCTTTTTGTTTTCCCCCTCTCCCCCATGGATGTCGCCCTCCTTGGCTTCGGTACACCCCAAAACTTCGCCGAGAAACTCCGCCGTAAAAATTGCTTAAAAACTTGAATTTTTTCAGAATATTTTGTTAAAAATAAAATTTGTCAGATTTTTTTTTGAACGACTCAATATTTTTCAAAATTATTTGATTTTTTCTGACATTTTTTTGGCGATTCTTTTTCCGGCGGAGTTATGTCTCGGCGGAGTTCGTTCTGTTCCGTCTTGGGCCTCCCCCGTCGCCCACTCACCTTTTCTTTGCTTCCTTTGCTTCACTGGTCCCCTTCTCTTCTCCTCCGTCTCTTCCCCCACTTTTTGCTCCTTTTTCACTGCCATCACTTTCCGCTCGACTTTCTTCCGTTTTCGCGGTTGACCACCAATTGCATTCGAACACCCCGGCAGGGAGTGTTCGCGCTGTTCGTCGTCCCCACTCGTCGGGTCGGAAGAGTCGTCGGACGAAGACGACCCATCGGAGGATGAGGAGGAGGAGGAAAAAGAAGACAATGACAGGTCCGTTTCCTCTTCCACATCTAAGCCAATCAGCGAATGCCTTTTGCGCTGTCGCCGCTTTTCCTTTCTCTGAAAAGGTTTTTTTTTTGCGGCGGGAGGCAAAAATTGGACCAAAAATGGGCAAAAGTGCCAAAAATGTGAAGCATTTGCCCTCCCCCCCCCCGGCCAAATTTGCCTGAATCCTTTGGCTGATTTTCAGCATTTTTCTCTCCTGCGCCAATTCGAAATGAATCAGTGAATAAGTAAGGTCAAGGAAGTTGTGTTGGATGATCTGAAAGAGGGAAGCGAAGGGAAGCTCAAAAGGAAGCGGAAAAAAGCATCATTTGCCTGTCCACACTCACGTGACTCTCATAGAGAATTTTGTTCACCAAATTGCCACAAAAGTCGCAAAGGATCCACGACACATTCTTTCGGGGAATGTGCATACGGTCGAAGCGGGACTGGACACTGAAAAGGGAGTGACAACTGTTGAACTAATGGGAAGCAAACAAAAAAAAGATGCATTGTAACGCTTATGCAACGCATCACATGAAAAGGCCAAATAATAATTTTTTACAATTTGCCATCCCGGGGGATTTTTTTGTTTATAAAGCATTTCAAGGCACAAAACACTCGACGGTTAAAACATTAAATTTTTAAATTTAGGATGGCCAAAAAGTCGAAAATTTAAGGTTAACGCCTCAACATTTTTTGCCCTTCAACCCCACCTCCATAATTCATCCGTAGCACTCCTTACTTATAATCTACATAAAAACCCTGAATTAAAATGAGCCCACCTTTCAAATTTTGTCCCGCCATTCGACCGATCCTCAAATATGGTCAAGTAATTGTCCATGCGCAAAAACTAAATTTTCCTAACTTTATTGGTTAACTTTGTGTTTACCCTCCTTAATAAATGAACAAATATTGTAGGACCACTGATGATTGTCATCAGCAGTTATTGCACATCCGTCCAATTCACAAAAACTGTTTTATTCGCAAAATCTTCCAAAACATTCAAAACATATGCCATTTGTTTAAAATATTCAATTCATTTCTCCATTCATTTTCGTTCTCTGTTCATTCTTCTTGCATTTGTTTGCCACCGATTTGGCCAAATTGGTGAATTGTTTGGCTACCGGTGAATCGGCAAAGTGCTCAAAATAGGATTGGCCTTCGTCAAGACTTTTTGCCAGTCGCGGGTCCAACGGTAACTGGGCCAACAGTTGAAGGCCAAAATCGGCACACATTTTCTTCGCTCCGCCCGTTGTGTTGGGGAACAGTTGGGAGGCGGTGGAACAGCACGGACACACAAATTGGCACATATTCTCAACGACACCCAAAACGGGCACTTTGGTCTTCACGCAGAAGTTGACCTGAACATCAAAACAGAGGCGTTTAAGGGCATGATGCTTTTATTATTCAGTCAATTTTCGGCACCTCTTTGCGCACGTCCAAAAGCGAAATTTCTTGCGGTGTAGTCACAATGACAGCGCCATCCAAAAAAGAAGCTTGTGACAGCAGTTGGATAATGGAAATGTGCTCATCAGAAGTGCCTGTGGAAATAATTGAGCAAAAATTGCGTATATTTTTTTGTCGAATATTACCCGGCGGAGTGTCAATGATCAAAAAGTCCAACTCGCCCCAATCCACGTCGCGCAAAAATTGTTTAATAAGCGCATTCTTTCGTGGCCCTCGCCAAATGATCTTCAAATGATGGGAAAATGGATGGGCAAAATGCATTTGCAAATGTTCGGTTACCGCTTCGTCGCGTGTGTCCAACAAAAAGGCAATGCTCATTACGAACAGATTGTCCTGCACAAAAATGGGCGTCCAACCAGAAAAAGAAATGAATTAAGGTATTTAATAATGTCCAGCAACTGTATTTGTTTGTTACCATGTTCATTGTTGTGCACACTGTTCTCCTCGCAGCCGAACATCCGAGCTTGGGAAGGCCCGCAAATGTCGACGTCCAACACAGCCACCCAAAATGACAACAGTGATTGAAGATTTAGAAAAGACAATCCAAACAAAAGGTGTGCAATTCACTTCATCCCCTCCCTGGAACAGCTGCATTGTTCTTACCCCCCCCTCCCCACTGAAAACCAAGACACCCAAATATTTTACAAAATTAAAAATTTTTTGCCTAATTAAATGTACATGTTTCTAGAAAAGATTATTGTGAAGGGGCGAATAATAATAAGTACTGCAAAATTTATTCTATTAAAAATCCTTTGGGCGGTGAACAAAATGCATGCGTTTGGAAAGTGTCAAACCCTGAACGGCTTTGCTCCGTTCTCCAAATTGGCAATTGAATAGGCCAAACTCGCCGCCACCGTGCTCTTCCCAACGCCTCCCTTTCCGCTGAGCACAAGCAACTGAAAATAAGAATGGTTTACTTGAAAATCTTCCGAGAAGTGTCTTTTTGGTCAATTCACCTTATGTTTTACACTGGACAATCGGTCTCTGATCAGTTCAATGTCCGGGTCCACCGCCTTTTCCCCGGTTGAACACGCCCCTTGGTTAGGACAGCCAGCGCACGCTGACGTTTTGCCCGCATTGGCACTGGCGGTGCCTGGACAATCCTCATTGGCATTCTCTGGCACGTCAGACATTTAAACCCAAAAATAAATAATTAAAAAGTGAGTGCACTCCAAAAATGGTATAAAAATGATCGGAATGATTGCCGATTTTCCGAAAAGATAAAAAATGTTTTAGTTTTTATTCATTTGCTGCTGCTGCCTTTGCAATTTGTTCTGCTGAATTCGGGCCAATTCATTCTCGACATTTCGATTTTCAGTGAATTTAAATGTTTCAATGTATTCGGCGGCCTCCTCGACGGAATAGCAAAGGATCAACGAAACGTCCATCCGATAACAGAACATGTTCAGGTCACGAAGCAAAAAAGAAGGGTCTTCAACATTGACATAAGCCAACAGAACCTAAAAAAAAAAAAAGTCAAGCAAATCTTAAATTTTCATGCCAACAAATAATGCAATTGCTACCTTTATATGATACGCCCTCAAGTCGGCAAAACGTGTCTCAATGTAACCACAATGGAGTTTATGGTATTTCAGGGCGAGATAGAGAAGTCCACAATTGCTAGAGCACTCGAAATCGCATCTTTAATTTGGAAGAATGACACTTAAAAAGGCATTCAAAATGAGCTCCACTTTATGTCAGATGACCATTCGTAGGGCACATTTCGAATGTATTTGAGCACCGGGTTGCCCTCTTGTCTGCGCCTGTTTATTTTCAAAGTGGACAGCCCAAACGGATTCCCTCTTGTTTTTTGGGGCTCTGCCAACGATGTTTGAGGACAATTAGCGTCAGAAGAAATTGTCGTCATTTAATATCACAATTATAAATGTTTATTTCACCAAATAAATAGTTCGTAAATAAAAAGCGTTTTTATTTTGAAAAATTTTTTAGTAGGCAGAACGCCGATTTCCTGTTGAGTAGGACAACCGTGGATTTTTCTCTTAGAAGGCCAATCGCCGGCCAGCGAAATCAACCGCCTCCCCACGAAATGTCGACTCCACGAAATGTCGATTCCACGAAATGTCGATTCCACGAAATGTCGATTCCACGAAATGTCGACTAAGCCAGAAATCCACGAAATGTCGACTAAGCTAAAAATCCACGAAATGTCGACTCAGTCAAAATTCCACGAAATGTCGACTCGACTTATTGTCGACTCACCCAAAACTTATGTTCAAAAAGTCATTCCCATTTTTTCCGAACTCAATTAGACATCTATTTCGAACATCGAACCTTGCGGGGATTAAATTAATCGAAAGTATTCGGTTTTTGGCTGAGTCGACATTTTATGGAGTCGACATTTCGTGGAGTCGACATTTCGTGGATTTTTGGCTGAGTCGACATTTCGTGGATTTTTGGCTTAGTCGACATTTCGTGGAATCGACATTTCGTGGGTGCGCCAAATCAACCATTTGTTTTGCTAATTCAAAAATTGGCAAAATGTCTTTTTGTGCCCCCCCCCCCCCCCAATTTGCCCGGAAGGGGTCGGCGCACCTACGTTTTGTCGACTCGACGTTTTGTCGACTCAGCCAAAAATGCACGTTTTGTCGACTGCACGTTTTGTTGACTTGACCAAAAAAGAAATTCTTTCGAATAATTTTGTGTTCGCTGTTCGAAATAAATGTCTAATTGGGTCTGACGAACAGAAAAAAGTGGAAATCGCTTTTTGAAAGTTAGAATTTGGCCGAGTCGACAAAACGTGCAGTCGACAAAACGTGGGGAGGCGAAGGGGTCAACTTCGTCACGAAAATTCCGTTACAGCTGTTTTAGAATTTTTCTAATTTATAAAAGTTCAAATTAAAACAAAAAAAAAATCGAACTTTTTGGCACATTTCAATTATTACTTTGTGCGATTTATTAAATTGCTTAACGTTAGCTTAAGGAAAGCTTCAAAACACTTAGAGCATCGAATGATACCAATTTACAGAAGTTATCCAAGTTAGAAAAAAGATGAGGTTATAAAGTGGCTGTGACGGAGTTGACCCTTTTCGCCATTTGCCCCCTCTTTCACCCTTAAAGCCCCTAAACATCAAAGAGCATTAGTTTTTCTAATGAGTTTCGACTTTTGTAGAATTCAGGGATAATTTCGATTAATCTATAACGAACACATTCACTCCTTTAGTCTTGACTTTTCTCGATTGTTTTGGTCTTTTCCTCCGTTTGCCCTGTTCTTTGTGTGTGTGTTCTTTGGTGCTTTCCTTCTCTCATATAAATTCTCCTCTTCCTTTCCCCCTCATTCCCAACATTCGTCGCTCTCAAAACAACAACAAAATGTGCCTATGCTTACTTTTTCTTCGACATTCTTTTTTTGTTCGATTTTATTTAGTTATTTATTTTGGGATTTAAAATTCGCAAATTTACTTTAGTCTTTTTTAGACAAATTATTTATTTAATTTTACACATTTCCACCAATGTTCCGTTTGCGTGCACTTCAATCCGTTGGCAAACAGTTCAGACAGACAATGACAATGCAACAAATTGCGAATCGGTGCTTAATAAACTACTTTTCCCCCCATTTTGTCCATTCATTTGTCTCTCTTTTAGTTCGCTTTCTTCTTCCTCCGTGCGTCCGTCCGCGCTCCGTGACCCGTTCTTCCGCGATCCGTTCGACCTTTGGCTGTACGATCCCTTCCGTACCCATGCGTCGGATGCTCCGCCGTGCGTCGGATCCTTTTGCGATGCTCGACCATTTCTTCGACGACCGTTGGGTTCCTCAGGTGAAATTGGAAGAGAGGAAAAGTAGCGACGGATTTCCCTTTTTATTTGGTTGTTAAGGTTCGAGACAATGCGGCCAAATTGGGCATTGACGAGAAGGGTAACTTCACTTACTCCGTGGACACTTCCGGCTATCGTCCGGAGGAGCTGAGTGTGGGCATGGAAGGGAACGATATTGTGATCCAAGGGGAGCACAAGGAGGAAGTCAATGGTGGGCTTTCAACGACTGATTAGGAATGACTAATTAGACTTTTCATCAGGTTTTGGGTTATGTCGTGTGCAAAGAGTTTGTCGATTAATTTGAAAATGCCAATTTTGTGGTTGTGCATTCTTATATTTGTAGTCTCCGATAAGTCCGATCATTATACATCTGCTGACTCCCAATTCATCTTTCATTTTTATTCCTCAGATGAAACTGTCCATCGTCAATTTGTGCGTCGAGTGCGCATCCCCGAGGGCTTCCAGAAGGAGGGGCTGAAGTGCGAGTTGGACGACGGCTGTCGTATGCGCGTCACAGCACCGAAGGTGGGCACGGAGCCGACGCCCGAACGCCGAAGCATTCCAATTGATGTGAAGGCAAAGGCAATTGAGGACAAAAAATGAGCAACAGATAAATGGGAAAATGTTACTACTCATTTTGACATCTGTTTTATGAATCATAAACATTTGACGAATGAAAAGCAACACATTTTCTGTTCTTTCTTCACAATTCCGAGTGTTGTGTCATCTTCTCTTCTTCCTTTTTCTGTCATTTGTCCCTTTTTCTCTCTCTCTCTCTTTCTTTTTTGCTTTCGGTCATCCCTTTTCCCATTCCTTCCGTATGGTCCCCGTCCATCCGCTCCCATTGCTTTGTCATCGTTGCTTTGGCTTTGCAAATTCGAACCCATCCCTCTCCCTCCCGCCTCCTTCCGCCATTTGTCCGTGATGCAACATTTCGTGACCATTCATTCATTCCTTCCATTGGTTGAAATCGTTGCCCCTCCCACCGGTATAATCCCTTCTCCTCATTCGATAGACTTTGCTTCCGGAGTTCGTCCATTCCATTTGTAATGTCCCAAATATGCCCCGTTTTCCAACGTGAGGCCAAATGCAATTTGAAGCTGCTGAATGGCCTAGAGGGGGAGGGGAAGATGTTTTCGTTGAATTGCTGGGCCGGGTGTTGAGTGCCTTGAGTTGACAGATTCGGCGGACATTCCATTCGCCCCATTCTTCCCCCCCCCCGCCCAGTCAATCCATCTCCGCTAATCTTCCCTGAAGCACTTCTTTTTCGCAAAGTGAGGGGAGAGATTTATTCGTCCAAAGGACAATTTATTTATTTTGTATGGCCAAAAGAAATTTGAGGCTTCTTCTCCCATTGATGTTAAGTTAACGGAACTAACACTGTTTTATTTTGTCATCCACCATTTTATTCGTATTCTTTTTGGGAAAAAGTTATGTCCTTTCCTCTGCTTGTGATTCGTTTTGAAAGTGCCAAAATCCCTTGCGGGGTCCCCTTCCCTTTTTTTTTTTTTATGAGCGGAGTTTTACATTTTATGTGCCCTTTCAGTGGGCTGACCTTCGGGAAAGGGACGCCGATTTTCCCATGGATTCTATCGCATCGATGGGCTGAAAAGGTCGCGTCGAGGAAAATAAATTGGCCATTTTTTGTGTAAACCTTTTGAGTGTGTGTGCCATCTCTTCGTCTTGTGCCGCCCCCGGGCCCGTCCACGCTCTCTTCCCGCCCCTCTCCCGCCGCCTATTCCCTCCGCTTCTCTTCCACCCTCCCCCCACGCTCATCGTTCCCTTCCTCCCCCGCCCCCGCCTATTCCCATCTTCCCCCGCCCCCGTCCATTCCCTTTATTTCTCTCCCCCCTCCCTCTCCCCCACTTATTCCCACTGCCTCCTCCATCCTCAGCCGAATTGCCTTTGAATCCCTCCGCCTCCTCCCCAAAAGGCATCTTCCGAAATTGGATATGTCCCACAGTCGAAGGCATAACGAAATTTCAATGGGACGGGCATGCCGATAGGGGACGAGCCTTTTCTCCAAACGCACAAAATTAAGAAACAAAACCGTAGTGAAATGTGAATTGAATGTCCCATTTTTTGCAAAACTGACTATCAGTTCAATCACTTGGTGCTTATGTAATTTAACTCATTAATGGGGTATTCATTCACCATTTAATTTTGCCCCTCCTCTTTTTCTCTTTTTACCTTTGTCTTTTTCCCCAAATTTCCCCCCCCCCCCCCCCCCCCCGATTCTTTCGTTTTTTTTTCTGTTGGGTTTCCCACCATTGCCTCAAGCAGCTTTCTTCCTCTTCCGTAGCTGATGATGAAGTCATCGCCTTAGGCCCTAATGCAGAGGAAGAATTAGATTAGAGAAAAAAGCGATGGGCGGAAGAGAGAGAGAGAGGGGAAGACGGACAGAGTATTTCTACACTCTCTGCCTTCCTTGTCTCACAAAAACACTTCACACACACACACACACACACACACACACACCATTTTCGGTTTTTGCCAATATTTTCAATAGTCTCTCCCTCTCTCACTCCCATCTCTCTGTCTCTCTCTCTCTCTATCTCTCGATCCATATGCATCGTTATCTTTCTTTTTTCTGCTCCCCTTCCCTTCTCTCCCTCTCCTTCTTTCTCACTTTTTCTCTCATTTTGTCCTTTTCTCTCTGTGTGTATTAACTGCTGCTCCTGAATGAACTTCCCGCCCCACTCACTCACTCACTCATCACCGGCTGATGAGGTAACTTCCTTCCTTCCCTCCCTTTCACTTCCTTGCGTATCTCTTTGCAGCATCCCTCTCGCCGCCCTCTCAGGCGTGCCGCGTGCCCGGAAGGGCTGTTCGCCTGAGCGGGGGGAAGGCGGGGACAGCCTCGGGCGCCTGCGCCTATCGCCACCGACTCAAAATTTGGTTTAACAGTCCAAACAACGCACGCATACAAACACAAAAAAAAGGGACAGAGAGAGAGGGGCCATCAGCGAGCAGAAGAGAGGAGGGAGAAACGAGAGAGAACCCTCCCGCTCAGTCAGTGCTCCCTCCCCCTCTGTCCAAGTCGAGAAATGTCGCCATAGGGCAAAGACGGAGGAAAAGCAAAGGGCGGAGGGAGGGGGAGAAGCGAAGCGAAGCGGAGGCGAAGGAGCGGAAGAAGCCCCCTCGGGCGACTGTCCACCGCCCCCTCCTTCGTCGGCATCCTTCGCCATCGGTCCACCCCTTCCCCCCCCCCCCCCCCTCCCCTTCCTCCTCATATTGTCCGTATGCCGCCCCCCTTGCACCCGTTTCATCTTTTTCAACCTCATCCCCCCATCCATCCATTCTCATTCATTTTTCGCTGTGCTCGTCCCAAAACGATGCCCCATGGGCCAAAAGGGAGGGAGGGGAAAGGATTTTGTCCACGTTTGGTTTGCCCAATTAATACTTTTGACAAATGAATGACTGATGATTGACGAAAGGGCCCCCATTGTTACACGATTTCTTAGAGAAAATAACTCAACTTTTAACAAAGAAAGCCCAAACATATTCAATGCATAGGCTCTTCTCGATGCTCTGCTCACAGTGGGCCCTTTCTTGGCCAAATGATTGGGCCAATCAATCGCATATTTTATGGCGCCGGCGCCGTTCGCAATGATTAGGCAGAAAATGATGAATGAATGCCACCCCCGCCCTCCTCCCCTTTCTTTCCTCGTCCGATCAATTCCATTATCCCCCCCCCCCCCTTTTTCTGCCCGAGAAAAACTCCCTGCCCAACCAGCAAACCCCAGCAATTTGGCTCGTGTGTCGGGGGAAGGGGAGGGGGTCCATTCCACTCCAATTCCATCCCAACCATTTTACGAATACCCTCGAGAGAAAAGAGTCAATCGGGAAAGGGAGGCGGAGAGAAGGGCTCTCCCCGAGCGTGTCTTCCCCCCCCCCCCCTCCCCCCGTCGTCTCAAAGCCCAATTTTGGCCGGCCTTCGGGACCCAAAATACAGCACAGCCAATTTCAACGCCCTGTCCAAGGGCAGACAATTAAAACACAATGCTTTTGTGACGGAGCAAAATCCAATTTCATAAATTCCGTTCTGTCATCCAATGCCAAAAACATTCAAAAAAAAAATAATGTTTCAAATTTCTCTCCTCGCATCTTTCCGTTCCTTTCCTTTTTCTGAGGTTTAACTCCCAATTTTATTTTTACCCCCCCCCCCCTCCCTCCCTCCGATTTTCCCCTAAATTAATTTGGTCACCCGCATTTTTTTTTGTCCGTCCCTTTCCTTCTTCCGATGATCTGACCCTCCTAATCGCTTAAATACATAAACCTTCTCATCCTTCCCGTGGATGATTAATTTAGCTCCGTGGGTTTTATCGTCCGTCTATCGATCAAATGCAGTCCATCCAATAAGAACATTTATTCCCCCCCACGGCGACATTTGATCCCCCCCCCTCCCTCACTGCCCCTTTTTCTGTTCCCTCTCCCACCGCGGAAAGGGGATTTATGCGGAGTATTTTCTCTTTGTCACCTTTTTGCCTTTCGGCGACAGCTGTTTTATAATTTCGCATTTCCATCCCTCGGGGGCACATAAACATTTCAAAGAACAAAAAAAGTTCAAAAGAAAATAAATTTGTGGTGGCCAATGTTCCGTCCGATTCGATCTTCTCAATTTTCAATAAAATTCGCCCCTTTTCGGAACAAATTCAATTTAATGGCCAAAAATACGATTGCCATTTCATTTGCCCAATTCAGTGGCCATTCCATGCCCCAATTTGTGTTTAAAAGTGTCGGAATTTTTCGCTTTTAGCAAGGAATTGTTGTCTCTGTCACGAATTTTTGCCAAATTGTTTTCGTTTTTTTTCCTCGATCACTCAGCAATAATCCCTCCCTCAGTGATCAGCCGCTTTTTAAAAAAAGTTGCTTTACGGATGTCGAAACATTTTTCAAACGTTAATTTCCTATCAATCCCACGGGGACCTTTACGGACTGATCAGCGCATTCTGTCCGATCATTCCTTTTAAGTCTGCATAATGGCTTCTTATCATTTTTCTCTGGTTTCCTATCAGTTCACCCGTTGTTTTTAGCTTCTCCCTCCGTTCCGTCGTTGTACTCCAAGGCCGTCCGTCGTTCTCTGTTCGCCATTGGTTCCCTCTTTCCCTCTCTCTCTCCGTCTCTGTCCATCTTTCTTTTCTGACCATCGTTTGCCATCAAATCTCATCGCTGAAGTGCCAACAATTTTTTCTGGGAGGAAAAGCATCCAAAAACTGCTGAAATGGGCTTGAAGGGCTCCAAGCCGAAGCTGTCCAAGGAGGACCTTGAGTTCCTGAAGAAGAACACCAACTTCACGGAGGAGCAGATCAAGGAGTGGTACAAGGGATTTGTGGTCAGTCAGCGGGCCATCTTTTGCCCATTTGAGCAATGTTTTGTGCCAAATTCACCGGTCCCCCTCCCTCAACTTTAGCAAGACTGTCCCAAGGGCCATTTGACCAAAGAGCAGTTCATCAAAGTGTACAAGGTCAGTCACAGAGTGTGCCATCATTGGGTGGAAATGCGTCGAGTCGAGTCGATTCTTTGGCACTTTCTTCATCACTTTTTGTTCAGGACTTTTTCCCCTCCGGCTCCGCGGAAGGCTTCTGCGAACACGTGTTCCGAACATTTGACACTGACAACAGCGGGTTCATCGACTTCAAGGAGTTTTTGCTGGCCATCAATGTGACCTCCTCCGGCACTCCCGAACAGAAGCTCGAATGGGCCTTCCGAGTATGTGAATTGATTTGCCATTGAAAAGTGCCGTGTTGTGAAATGTGATGCCATTCCCTGCTCAGATGTACGACATTGACGGCAATGGCACGATAGACGAGAAAGAGATGATCAAAATCATTGAGGTGCTTATCGGAAAATTTGTTTGAGAATGTTTTTTCGTTTCCTTGTAAGGCCATCTACGAAATGTTGGGCCCGGAAGTGACCAAATCGGCGGACGACTCGCCCAGAAAACGGGCAAAAATGATTTTTGAAAAAATGGACGTCAATAACGACAAAGAGCTGACACTGAAGGAATTTGTTGACGGGTGCCTTGCGGACAAGGAGCTTTTCCAGGCAAATATTGTTTTCTATTTTCAAATTGTAAATAATTTCCTAAAACAGAGCCCCCCAAAGGGTACAATTTCAGATACCGTATTTACTCGATTAGATCCCCCGCCCCTTCGAGTAGTACCCCCCTCTATTCGAGTAAATAGACAAGAAAAAAATCTGTCAATTACGAATTTGGTCGGTCCACACAAAAAACTTCTGTCGTCCATTCGTTTTTTTCATTTTCAGATTTTGACCAACGAAGTGAAGAAATAGTGCCGCTGCTGTGCCGGTCGCTCAGATTGCGCCGCCCTTTCCCTCTCTTCTCACATTCCGAGCTGAACTTTACACACTTTTCCGATTTCTTACGCATTCATTCATTGTCTCACCGTTTTTGTGCTCTCCCAAATGGAACAAGCGAAGCACCACCACTCCTTCACTTACTCACCCCCCCCCCCTCCCCCCGTTTTTGTCATTTTTAAATTGCTATTTTACGTCCATTTTTAACTCTCCTTCCTAAGGGAAAACAATTAATAAACACACATAGTTTAATTGGTTGAATAGTTTTAATGAGATTTTTATATGCAATTTTCTGCCTCTCCCCCTCCATTTTTTGTACGCATCGTATTCTCTTCCCCGTCCTTCGCCCCCTTCAATCATTGCGCCACAACAAACTCTTTTTTTGTCACATTTTGGTTATTTTTTCTCCGCTCTCTAATTTCTACATTTATTGATTGTGTTAACAATTTTATTTTGTGTTCAATATTCTCTATTTCCGCTGATTTTTGAATTAAATATTAAATTTTAAAGTATTTCCTTCCTCTCTTAAATTTCATGGCAAATGGAATTGTGTCACCGTTTTTTTGCCGAGTATCCAAATTTTCAAAGGACACAAAAGGGAGGGAGTGAGTGATAAACATTGAATTGCCTTCCCGGGACAATCCCTCCCCCTCCAATGGGCACGGCTTTTCTTTCTCAATTTTTGGGTGCCCCCTCCCTTCGCCGAAGCCAATTTCCGGGCCATTGAAGAGAATTATCAGACAGAAAATGTAATAAAAATAAAGAGCATGGGAACGACGAAGTTGTTTTTTTTCCCTTCTTAAGTTGGACAGGGAAAATTTGTAAAAATGAATTTGAGAAGGAAAAGAGGCAAAGAAAAAGCAAAATAAACGCCGAAGGGAGTCATTTGAAGGCGAACGGATGCGGAAACCAAAACAATTTAATAAGAAAAAAAGAAAACACATATGTGTTGTAAGAGTGAAAATAAGGGTCACTCACGGAGATCACTTCTTTGGCTTGGGCTTCATCTCCTCCTCACACGCGTGCAGAAATATTTTTGTCACATTATTCGCCGTGCTGTACTCGAAGCCCTTAAGGGACAAAAAACATGGGAATACAATAATTATCTTTATATTTTCCATGTGCTCTTCCTTCTTCATTGCTCACCTTGCTCCAGTCGTAACCGATTGCATAGGCCATTATATTGCCACCCGAATGAATTGTGCATTTTGTAATTGGCATTGGCAAAGCATCGGACCCCTAAAGCAGCAGCAAATGCGCCGAGAAGCCAATTATGGCGGACCAACCTTCAACTTGGTCCGCGCGTCTTTGTCCCAGAAGGAATATTTGCCGTCTGCGCCCGCCGTGGCCAATGTCTGATGGGTCGGATGAAACGCGACGTCATTGACCTGTGCCATGGAAAAATGAAAAAAAATTGGTGTGCATGATTACATACATTGGATCAGTGAGTGACTAACCGGATAAATTTCCTGGTAATTGTTGATGAGTTCGGATGACCGATGGCATTTGAAAGTGAAATTGTCCTTCGGGTCTTTGGGCTGCAAACATTGAATTGCCACACGCCCTGAAATAACTAAACTTAGAGACACACCTAAGCGTATTATTTAATGCCTTCGGTGGAACCAAGCGCAAATCCATTGGGCTGTCCCGACATTTTGTCTTTAAAAATCGCAATGCACCGACTCTAAAAACCGAAATTGGCTTATAATAATAATTATTTTTTGGAGACACCTGGTATTTTAATTGCGACTCCACGTCTTGGATCTCAGAGCTAAATTTACAACAATAGAAACTGCTTGTTTACGCCATGGTTAATTAAGAATGGTTAAACTTACGGCGTTCCGTCCAACTTGTACATTTTGATGTGCCGATCGGCCAGACCAACAACCAATAGTGGAAAAACCATGTCGGAGCAGAACACGCGTTCAGGCAATTGGATGGTGGCCAATGAGTTTTGGGCGGGCAATTGGCGCATGTCCCAAAAGCGTAATGTCCGATCCCAACTGCCAGTCATCAGACACTGAAAAACGAAACATGAATTGTAAACAATCCATCATTATTTTTTTTTGAGACTCACACAAAAACCCAATTAACTGCTAAGTGATTAAACTAATTCCCTCCTGGCTAAAGTGGTCACCGAATATTGAGGCGTCGCAATCCAATGACAACTTCGCACTGGCTCGTTATGTGTGCCGACGACAGCCATTTGGTTTGAGCCCAAATCCCATGCACGCGCTTGTTTGTCGGCGCTGGCGATGAAGATTTTTGAACCATCCTGAAAAATGACCCTTACTATTTTATGGAATGAGTTTCAAGTTTAAGTGTTTATGACCTCTGACCAATCAATGGAAAGAATGGGCGCGCCAACATTGAGCATCGCCTTCGGTTCCACCATTCCAGTTTCGTTGATTTGCCATATGCGACAAGTGCTATCCCAAGAACCGGCAGCCAAAAATGTGGGCGCCCCCGCCACCATCGGATTGAACTTAAGCGACTGGACAGTGTCATCGGGCGCTTGCGGAACCTATAAATTAGGTGAATTTCTGCCGTCTATATATATAATAGTGGATTAGTTCACCAACTTCTATGTCCTGCTGCGTTACCGTCGAAGTGCTCGGTTGCACGACGGCGGTGTTCGCTGCGCCGAACAGACCGCCGCTCGGTTTGGAGCCGAAAGGCGAAGCGGTGTTCATCGACGAGCCAAACAAACTCATACTTAGAAATTAACTTCAAAAACCCTATAAATGGTTAAGGTAAATAAAATGAATTACAAAATAAAACAATTGGAATTGCGCAAGAAAAAAACGCAACTTAGATTTCTCTTTCGATTTTTTCTTTCAAAATTACTCAAAAACAATTTATACACATTTATCGATGATTTGCCAATTCTCCTCACTTATATGGTTCAATTCCGTCGCAATTTTAGCCGGCGACTGCTTGTCCTCTTTCCTTTTTTCCTCTTTCTTCCCATTCTTCGCAAGCCAATCTGTAAGTGGCAAACCAGCCAAATATGTATTCAACTCTCAAATTAGCAAAATTCACCTACCAACAATGGTCTTCCAGCAGAAACGCAATTGCTGCGGAGTTTGGATTAAGCCCATGCGATGCTATGAAAAGAGAGGAATGGATATCATTGATTAATGCAAATTTGAGGAAAAACATAAAACATTGCCAGAAGAAAATAAACCACAGAAAAGTTGCAACTCGAAATTTGGTATCATTTTCAATTTTTTCATTTATAAATGGTTGGACTCAAAAAAACGCTTTGTGATTCTCCTATTGGGCATTGCACATAAAATTGTCTGGACATATAAAATTCAGTAAAACCAAGCCACTCACCCGCCTGATGAACACAACCAGTGCCTCCAAAGAGTCCAATTGTTCGTCCACCGTTCGGTCAGCACATTCTGCATCGTCATTTTTAGTCTAAATTCATTGCTTAAATGCAAATTTATCACCATTATAGCTCACCCCATTTTTCTCCCCCTCCTCTTCCGTTTTCTGATTTTTCCATTTCCTCTCGAACATACTTAAAATACTGTCCACGATCACAAAGGTACCCGTACGCCCGATGCCAGCCTTAAAAAAGAAAAGCAAATTTTTAATAGTATAGTCTCAAAAGCTTCAAAATTCGAGTCAATCTAACAATACTGTTTTTTACAAATTCGAGTCTAACGATACTCTTTTTTGAACTTACGCTACAATGGCAAACAATTGGAGAATCGGGGCAGGCCGTTCCTGCGTCGCCCTCCTGCTCCAACATTTTCTCCCTGGCATTTCGCACCTCCTCCAAAAAGTTCAAAAAATGGTCAGTGTGCACAGGAACTCCAAAATCTGGCCAAGTGGTGAACTAAAAATTCACTCATTTTCTTTTGTTAAAATTATCAGAAAATCAATCCAGAATTTACTTGGAAGTGATGAATTATTCGACTGTTTCGCTCTTTTCCACTGTTTTCTGTCGTCTGTTCTTTTGACGGTGATTTGCGCTGACTTTCCCCGAAATTTTCCAACGGAGTGAGTCGAATACGCCGAATGATGTAATTTGGCTTTGCCTCCTCATGCTCAAGTTCGCACTCCCATTGGTTAAATACAATCTTTTTCTCATCCTTGGAGGGGAAATACGAATGGCATCTTAAAAAAATATTCAATGATGATTAAAATGTGAGAGTCAAAAATTGACTGGAAACTAATTAAAAAAACCCACCAGAATTTATATAAAAATAGTATTGTGTATGGATGGAATCCTTACTTGACAAAGCTCTTTTCCATGACTTTGCTGAGCATTATGCAGATGGACACTAAAAAACACAACTCCATTTGTACAGTGTAATGTCACCAGCCCTTGCCAAATGAACCTTCCTGCTCGTAGATCATCTGCCAAAAGTCACAAGTTGTGTTAGGCAGCGGTCCCTGGGTCAAAATGTAATTGCGATGGGCAAAAGGCAAATGCAACGGAGAGGCATTTATGTACGAGTCGCTCTCAGACGACACATCGCACCTCAGCATTATTCTGTTCTGGTCATCTGACAAAGCAGTAACAAGCCATTTCCCTCTAAAGTCAATAGATAGATAGATACTCACATGGCAAAACGTTCCGATATCGGTTCTTCTCGTGAAAAGTGTTGGACAAATCACAGCACAAACTCAGTTTTTTGGCCTGGTTTTCCGACTCCATATTTATTTTCTAAAAAAGGGCCATTCTGTCTTCAAAGTTGCAGATGTGCGAAATACACGGACATGGAAAACCTGGTCCCAACTGTCATTGTGCTCATATTCATCGAATTTACGCAAAAAATACGACTCATCCATCGAACGTAATGTGCGTGGCAAATGTTGTTGTTGGAAAGGAACAGAATAATCGGTTGACAAATGTTGTTTTTTAAGGAGTTTTATGAATTGCGCAACTCGAAGATGGCTGGACCCGAAAAATAACGAAAAACCAAATTCTCTATTAGTCTTCAAAAATTGAACATTCCTCATTCATTATTATTACTTCTGACAAAAGATTTTTTGATGAATGAAGGATTAAAACATGGAAAATGGCTTCGCAAATCATGGGAATATATCCGTGCACATGCACTCAAAAGGGACGAATAAAGGTGGAAAAAGGGAATAAAGGTGCTGATAAAAAAGGCGACCGCCACATAAAATCGCATGCCTTTAACATTTAGCAACACGCGCTCGCCAGCGCGGTTGTCAATTAGTCGTCGACACCCACTTCCGAGAACCATTCATCTTCATTAATTCGATGAAAACGATTCACCGCCAGCAAAACACAAATGGGCAAAGGGCCCAGCACGTAGAGACAAGCAGAAAGAGAAAGGATTGGAAAAAGGGAGAGAGACGCAGAAAGAGAAAGGAATGGGAAAAGGAGAGCAAAAGAAAAGCGATGCAAAACGAACGGAAATGATAAAACGCGTTAAGAAATTCGTTTAAAAAATTAACGAGTCCCCAATAATCGTACGTTGTTTTGATGCATTATTCCAATCATAACGAATATTTTTTGCACATTTTTATCTACATACGTCCAAAGAATTAGTGCGACAAAATAACTAATGGAACATATGTTCATATAAATAATGGACCCTTTACACTTAAAATCACCGTGCATTTAAGAAAAGCGCTCATTAATTGCGCATAAAAGAAAATAATGGTGAGGACATTCCCTGCTTTATTACATGTTTGGGTGTGTGATGTATAAATTAGAATTCTTTCATCACCGCATAAAGTTTGCATTTCTTCTCAATTTTAAACGGATGCACCGAGCGCAACATTGGACATTGGCAATTGTTTACGGGTGAATTCGTAGGGACCCTCTCCACGAACGTACTCCCGAGTGATATGCACTGAAAGAAAGAAATTTGTATAATTCAATGAATAATTTATACAAATGCATTTCCATCCAGAATAAAAAATAAGTATTCTCAACCCATTACCTTTTTCGATGTCGGACCCTGGTGCTTCGAACTTTGGGTCTTGTAGCACTCGTTCGATAATGGACCGCAACGCTCTTGCTCCAACCTTCCTTTCCAATGCCATATGAGCAATTTCATCCAGGGCATCCTCCGAAAAGTTGAGTGCGATCTGTGGAGTGAAAGAATTAGTTATTCCATATTTATTTTTCTTAATTTATCCACCAACGTTATCCATTGCGAATTGAAACTTCATTTGGGCAAGCAACGAATTTTTAGGCTCAGTCAATACGCGGATGAGCATTTGTTTGTCGAAACTGTGGAAAGGAACGAGCACAGGAAAACGGCCAACCTGAGAAGAGGGGGAGGGTGAAACAAAACATCATCAAAACATTACCAATTCTGGGATCATGCCGAATTTGATCATATCGCCTTGGTCAGCTTGTAAGAAAAGTTTGTCCCGCTTCTGGTTGATCACATGTTGTTCTTTGTCGTCGTCCGTTATGCTGTTCTCCAGCAACGGAGCACCTATTTTTATTTTACTTATCTCCAAAATGCATATAGTTCCAACCAACCAAATCCGACTGTCCGCTTGTCCAACCGTCGGCTGACCACTCGCTCAAGCCCATTGAATGCTCCGCTGGCGATGAACAGAATATCGGTAGTGTCCATCGGCACGCATTCCTCCGAATGAAACATTTTCCAATTAACCAGAAAGTGGCACTTCAAATTACCTGTTGTCCTTTACGACCGGTCTTCACATTTACCACAGTGCCTAAAAACAGAAAATGTAATACAAAGAATAGAATTTTTTATCGATAAAATTAGTAAGGAGGCAAAATTTAGTGTTGCAAGAAATAAAAAAACGAAGTATTGATTTTAGTTCAAATTAATTTGAGATTGAATAAATTTCCGAAGAAAATTAAATAAAAATTCATTATCCTCTCAAAAATGGCATT
The DNA here is from genome assembly GCA_039877585.1 of Heterodera filipjevi. Taxonomy (NCBI): domain Eukaryota; kingdom Metazoa; phylum Nematoda; class Chromadorea; order Rhabditida; family Heteroderidae; genus Heterodera; species Heterodera filipjevi. Next base: position 9,532,880 of record JBDPZO010000007.1, on the reverse strand, counting down.
AATTAAAATTAAAAGTTTAAAATTGTATTTCATACCTTCGACCATCTTCAGCAGAGCGTGCTGGACGCCCTCTCCGCTGACGTCTCTGTACGCGTGACTGACCGCTTCACGAGTGGCAGCGATTTTATCGATTTCGTCCAAAAATACAATTCCACGCTGTGCCTTTTCCACGTTTCCTTGTGCATTTTGCAACAACTTTTGCAGGACTGACTCAACGTCCTCGCCCACATAGCCGGCTTGTGTCATTGAGGTGCTAAAACCAAAATAATTTAAAAAAGTCCAAATATGTTTTGGGTTTACCAATCACACAAAGCGATGGGAACGTCGAGTATCCTGGCCAAAACTTGTGTGACAAACGTTTTTCCTAAATAAGAAAACCAAATTGAAATGACAAAAGGAAAACCAACCAACTCCTGAAGGTCCAAGAAGCACAATGTTTGATTTTTCCAAGCGAATTTGTGGCTCCTCTTCTTGCAATGCAGAATGAAAGCCATAAAATGGGTCTGTACATGAATAAAAATAATTCACTGAAAAAAAAATCATTTTAACCTTTGGAGCGTTGCTGATTTAAAGATAGTGCATTTTGCGACAATGGTCCAGCAGCATTTTGTGAAAGCACTAAAAATGAAAAAACCTCTATATAATAGTGAAAATGCAAGTGAATGCTTGTGCTCAAAGAAATACGTACAATCGGGTGCCAACTCTTGCGGGTGTGAGAATGGGTAGTGAATGCTAATGTTCGGGTGCACTTGCGATTGTTGGGGATGTTGTTGCTGTTGAGCAGAAGCCGCGGTCGCAAAATTTGTGTCGAAAAACTGATTCAGAAAACGCTGATTGTTTTCCAGGCGTCTGAAAGGATTAAAATAATGGCTCTAATGCACTTTACAACCCAATCGACTTTTACGTGTCAAATTTTTGTGTATCTAATCAGATTTTACTAGTTAAATTGATTTTATTCAGTTTGTTTTATGACTTGAAGACAATAAGTGGGTAACGTGTCAGAGTTAATTCAGTGCAAATGTCGCAAACCAGTTTTAATTGCCTCCATGTTGCCTCTATTCCTTGAATGTGCACTATTATGGCATTCGGGTTAACAAAGTTCTAATCTTATTTTGTTAATCCCCGTTTAGAAAAGATTCAAAAACCTAAATGTATGGACAATAAAGTAGCTTTCGTTACGTGTTCCCAGTCTCGGTAATTATTGGGAGAGGAAATTATGGTTAAGAGTACAGCAAGCGATATAAAGAGTGCGTATGTTAATACAATAGTTGACCAACGCAACAAAACTATGTAACGCAAAAAAAAAAAATTGTAAAAATTGCTTTTTGTACTAACAAAAAGGGAAGAACTTCAATGTGAAATCTTATTTCTTTGTATTCATGTTAAACTTAACGAATAACCAGCAAATACTTAAATTTTGTCGAAAACCATACAGAAAGTACTCAGCCTAACTTCGCAAACAAAAAGAAATAAGACTTTACAAAAAAGTCAATAAAATGTTTTCATCTGCGAAAGGAACTGATTTTTAAAAGGTTAATTTGACACGAAATTAGATTGGAGTCATAATATCCAATTGAATTCATAAGTGGATTAAAACCTAAATAACAATAACATTTCTGAAAAAAAATCTAAAAAACCCCATTATAAACATATCATGAATATTTTCGTATATAATTTTTGTGCTACTGACTTGTAGTGTTGATAAATGCCGACAGATAACGCCTTTTTCGCCTGTTGCTGGCCAACCACATATTTGTCCAGGTAGGCCGAGATTTCAGTAGGATACGGCGGCGATAGGATGGGACCGCTTTTCAGAATGTTGAACTTCTTGGAGGACGAATCGTTAGAAGAGGAACTGCTGAAGATGATATTGCAGTCTTTGCAGTAGAGCAATTTTGAATTGTCTGCAAAAGATGTCCTTTGAACAAATGAATTCACCGAGCAACAAACCATTAGTAGTAGGCGTTCTTCGCAACGGCTTTCCTAAATTTTGAATGATTACTCAATATTAGCTTTATACCAAAAATGACCAACCGCACTTAACGCAGTTTGAACCACACAAATTTTTCAATTTGTTCACCACTTCATTGCCAAAGCCTTCGCTCATCCGCACATAAATTGGATTCACCGAAGTAGCCTAAATGGAGGGAAGCGAATTGTTAGAAACAGACATTTAGACGATCCATTTATGCCAATCACCTTTAGACGGATGATCACTTCGTTGTCATTTTGGATGGTCGGCATAGGAACATCACTAAGCATAAGCGGTGTGTTAAGGGAGATTAGTGTCCATGAGCACATCCGATTTTCATTCGAGGGATCTGCTTCTGCTATTGCTGCAGAGGTTGAATTCTTCGCAAAAGAAGGCCCACTTCGTCGGGCACTGCACTTGAAAATGCGCAAAAAAGTGCAAGATGAGTGCAGGTATAACATCAGCCGAGCAGGAAAACCAAAAGGAATAAAGTTATGCTTATATTGATAATAATAAGAAAAAGGGTAAAAAAAAACGGTCGGGGTCACTTTGGCGTGGCCATCTTGGCGTGGCCACCTTGGCGTGGCCACCTTGGCGTGGCTTTTTTGGCGTGGCCATCTTGGCGTCGTTGGATATATTGGATATAACTTTTCTCAGAGGCACCCAAACTAAATATTCTTAGTATCATTCGATAGCTCTTTATAAGCTCTATATGCTTGCAAAATTTCAAAAAATTTGGTTCACCTAATAAAAAGTTAGGTTCAAAAAAGTTCGGAAATTTAGGTTTTTTTCGAGTTTTTTGGACATAACTTTTTTTGGCACCAGGAAGTTTGGGCACCAGAAGTTTGGGCACCAGGAAGTTTGGGCACCAGGAAGTTTGGGCACCAGGAAGTTTGGGCACCAGGAAGTTTGGGCACCAGGAAGTTTGGGCACCAGGAAGTTTGGGCACCAGGAAGTTTGGGCACCAGAAAATTCAAGATAGGACATATAAAGAGTAGTACACTACTCGCGACTTAAAATTTACTAGTCGAGACCGAGACTTAATTATAAAATTAAAAGCAAATATTTATTTTAATTTTTTTCATTAATTAAAATTTTTGGCAAATTTACAGTAATATATATTGTGGCATTTTTCGGATTGTTACGGCATATTTGAGCATGGAAATTATCTATTTTTTAATTTTACTGGCTTTTTATATTTAAAATTGGCTTTGTGGTGCCCAAACTTCCTGGTGCCTAAACTTCTGGTGCCCAAACTTCCTGGTGCCCAAACTTCCCGGTGCCCAAACTTCATGTCGCCCTTTTTTAGCTTGACCAAATTTTTTGAAATTTTGTAGGCTTATAGAGTTACCAAGAGCTGTAGAATGGTACTAATAGTATCCAACTAGCTTCTTTCTGCACAAAGTTATATCCATTATATCCCACGACGCCAAGATTGCCACGCCAAGATGGCGACGCCAAAGTGACCCGTTTCGTAAAAAAAACCCCCAAAATGATAACTATTGACATATCGGCTCTACTGCAGTTTATGCGCCCAATCGACTTTTACGCGTCTAATCAACTAACCATTCGGTTTTGGGTTATAACTTTCTTCTTGTTCAGTCTATCCCTACATACTTGGTATCATTCGAAAGCTTAAAATCTCAAGAAAGTAATAATGCAGAAAATTACGAAAAACAAGCGTCAAAAAGTTACATTTATGAAACCTAACCCCCCAGTTTTTCTTAAAACCGAGCCCTCATTTTCTTTAGGCTTTGAAAAAACTAGGCGTGGGTTTTCAAAAAAATTTAGGTTTTAAGTTTTCAAAATTATGCCAAGTTAAAAAACTAACCACCCCCTAGTTTTTCTGAAAATTTTTGCCGCTTTTTCTGGGCTTATAGCAGGCTTCTCGGTGGATGAGGGAGCGGTTAGATTCGGAAAAACTTAAGGTTCTTCTCCGTTTTATGCGTCCCATGATATTTTATGCGTCCCATGATAATTTATGCGTCCCAATAATATTTGCGTCCAATGATATTTTTATCAACTAAATTTTTTAATCATGATTCATTACGAAAACATCTATGTGTAATCTAACAAATCTTTTTTGTTCTGTAAGTCTATATCATGAGAAAAAAAACGCGTTTTCTCCTGAATTGTTAACTACTTATTATACCAATACGCATTTCGTCGCTACCATTTTAGCTCTAAAATAATTCAAAATTTCTTAGAGAAAATGCGTCAAAATTATCTAGTTTAGATGTTATTTTTATTCTCATACTGTATAACTAATGATTTCGACAATGATTGATTTCGACAGTACCAATAAAATGGTGATTTCGACAATGATTGATTTCGACAGTACCAATTAATTTTTAAAAAACAGAGTCATTAAGTATTTTTTTATAAATTTCCTTAATACGAAAAAGTAACTAGCATTCGAATACCACAAATAAATGAACTTTCTTTACTGCTTTGAAATACACATGTGACAAAAATTAATTAGAATTGCGAGAACGTAAACATTCAAATCAATATATGCCGGCAAGTTCTGAGATTCAATGAGAACTACGGCGATGGATCGGGCCCTCCGGTCCACCCTTCAACCGTGCGACCAAATGGTAATTGTCATCTGCAGAATCAGAGACTGTAAGCAAAAAATTTTCCTTGGCGATTCTAACTTTGGTCGCACTAAGGTTGTCCCTGAATTTTTAGAACTCAGATGTTTACTCAACTTTCTCAAATCCATACATATTATCATTCAAATTGTCGCCCATTTCCTGCAACTGTGTAATCAACGAAAGGATGCGTTGAGCTTCTTGTTCATAATATGTCTTAAAAGAACACTTTAAAAAGCAATTTTCGACAGAATGAGCTCACAAGAATACGCAGATTCTTCGCATAGATGGTCTTTCGCTGTTGAGCATCAATGCTTCCGACGATCAAACCCTTCCAAGCACTAAGAACCGCAATTATTCCTGCATTTCCAGACCAATTGTCTGCCTCTCAAACAATTGAAGTTCCCGAAAGAGGCCAATAGAAAAATCGAAGACCTGTTCAACGCCTAAAAAATATGAGGAGGAACGGTTTGATAATCACAAAAGAAATCAACCTTCTTAAACTGACTGTGAGCCATTTTTTGCGTCTAGTGGAACGAAAAGCATTATTGACACAACAAAAAAAATACATTTGAGTGTCGTTAAAAACATTTTAGCACATAATATCAACACTAATTAAATGCAAGAATTTATAATAAATACTGGATAGAAATCGACAAAGGAAATAATCAACAATTAAACGGGAGACGCCAAGATTTTCCTACGCTACCCAAGACTCCGAGAAGTTTCCTCCGCTACCCATAAGCAGTTCCTGGGCGCAAAATATAAGTTCCTTCCAATGAAAAGAAAGCGTTCATATCGTGAATGAAAAAAATAAGCGCGTCGATAAGTAAGCCGATTGAAGCAGTCACCCTTTGAAAAAACAAACCGGTTTGCTGCTGGATGGGTCTAAAACTTGTTGCATGAATAAGAAATATTTAGGTAATTAATTTTTACCCCGTGATAGACAAATAACTATCCGTTTCTCGAGAAATCCCATTTGTGAAATTAGTGAGATTCCCGATCCAGCGGAGATAGAACTCCTATAAGTAATGTTCGATGTGCAAATAAACAGTCTGTTCTTACACCATCGGTCCGACGAGTTGGGTCTGTCCCAATTTTGCGCATGAAATGATGGAAAACTAGCTCTAATTTAAACAAGTTTCCGCGCAGAGGAAAGACTAAAAGACGCAAGTGAAATATGTAACGGCGAAGACTAACCGATCTCGCGAATATCATTAGCCAAATTGACGCCATTCAGGACGTGCACGTTATGAAAGAACAAACGATTGTGCGTTTGATGTAAGAGATCGCGAGCATTTTGGAAAGACCGGAGAAGAGAACGACAATTCTGCCAAAGAAAATATCTAACCAAAAGAATTGAAAAACGATAAAAGCACCTGAGCATCCAGGAGAAGAATGTTTGAATCGCTTACAAAGTAAAGGCATTCAAAATCAAAATAACAGAAAGTGCTAAATATTTTGTCTCGGAGAAAAAACACTATGCAACGCCCCAAGTGTCAAAAGAGCTATCAAAAAGCATGTTAGCACAACACGACAAAGCAAAAACAAAATATGACAAACTAACAATAGTGCTAACAAAACAAACACGGAGCTTGCCAACAACGAATTAGCCGGAGGATTTGAATCTCTAAGAGAATGAAGAGAAAGATCCATGAAAAGAATGAATGCAAGAATTTATAGTAGGTAACAAAATGATGGGTAAGACCCTGTCTAGAAGTAAGTAACAATTGACAAACGGAGATCCCCAAGAATTTTACTACGCGTACGTTAAGTAGTTCTTTATTAATATTTTATTTTGTCGATTTTTATATGTTTGAAATTGATTGTTTAAGCTTCAATACGATTTAAGCTTTCGAATGATACCAAGAACATAAGGATCCCGTGGTCAAAAGAAAGTTATGGTCCATGAAATCCAAAAAGGCTGCGCCAAGATGGCCACGCCAAGGTGTCTGCGCCAAGGTGACCCCGACCGGAATATGGGGCTATGTATGCAAAATTATGAAGTCCCAAGGAAGTTTTTTTCTTCCCGATTAACTTTTTATATTTTTTTATATATCAAGAAGTCATAACTTTTTGCAGATGTCCTTTGCCTAGCTATTTCTTAGAAAAAGCTTCTTCTAAACAAGAGTTTTCGAATGATACCAAAATTTTGATTTGATTCGCAAGGTTCAAAAATTGTTGAAGGGATTTTCCATTTTTTTTCAGATGCTTATTAAAACAAGAAATTGAACCATAAATATTCAGCAGGAGTTGCTTTCAAAACGAATACTTGGAACCCTACCCGGTAGATTGTCGGGTACCGGTGGGGGTCATTTGAGTCTGGCCGTTTGAGTCGGGCCGTTTGAGTTGGGGCGTTTGAGGCGGGCCATTTGAGTCGTGGCCGTTTGAGTAGGACTGCCACATAAAGTATATCGGGGTTGAAAAAACATAAAAATCTAAGAAAAAAAAATTTAATTTTTATTTTTTTCTCTCAGATTTTTTAAAGTTATCGTGTAAAGCTATAGTAAACGAAAAATAAATATACAAAAAAGTTATTTGGATGATTCAGGTTTTATGTTAAGGTAGCAGGGGACTGGGGCTTTGCCGGGACAGGAAAACTCGGGGCCCGTGTCGGGGAGGCCGCCGGAACTTTTTGAAGTCTCTCTTCTGTTTTTTCTCAGAACCCCCTTTCTTATTAGTCCCGGGTCCCGCCAGGCCCCAAATTTCGGGACTTAAAGTATAGGGAATCTATTTTTGATCTTTTTATATTCTAAACAAAACAGCAATTTTCTGAATTTTTTTGTTTCGAAATTGAGTAGCAATAACCAATTATGAACAAATCAAACATAATGAAGCGTGGATTTAGCAAAGGCACACCAAAATGATCACAATTTAATAAATTGTTATCCTATTGTTCCCGATGTTTTTCTCGATGATGATGTTCTTCAAGTGTATGGTATGGTAGCCTGACTTATGTTTTTGTAATGTTAATTGTTTTTTTTATTACATTTTTGAAAAAAAATTGACCCGTAACTAAAAAAATGAGATTTTGTATGGGTGGCTCTCCGACTCAAATGGCCCTCCGACTCAAACGCCCCGACTCAAATGACCCGTTCCGGTCGGGTAGAACGGGTCCAATTTAACGCAAATATTTGCATTTCCTTACCTGAGATAAAATGGGTTTTGTTTTTATTTTAAAGAAACAACGAACAAATTATAATAAATGAAAAAGAAATAACAACGCATTTGGTCATGTCTCTTCTTTGCTTATTCGTCAGTAAAATCCATCAACAATTCATCCACCGTTTTTAGTGCAAATGCTTTTTCTCCTTTTGCAGTTTTGTCACTGATTTTGTTGACCCTTTCTGCTGCGATTTCTTCCTCGTCGTCGTCTAATGTTATTATATCCTCAAAAAAACTTGCACTTTCTTCATGACATTCTTCTACGACGCATTCTTCATCATCGCCATCAGTTTCATCTTCCTCTTCGTCGTTATTGACATTCATTAAAATAGGCGCATTGAAAATGATCTCTTTGTCATAATTCTTAATTCAATCAAAAAAATATGAATTACTATTCTCTCGAATAAATTATTTTAAATTTGTCGACACTCACAGGCATTTTTTCCAAGTTTTGTAACTTTTGCAATTCTTTCGACGAAGAGGAGCAATTCGCATCATCATCGGACACTGCATTCATAGGAACATCCAAAGTTGCACAATTTGTAACTCTTCTGGGACGAGTAATCATTTGACAAATTGCACGGCCATGGGCCAACACGGTACGAAAAACGGCATCATGTTGGTGCAAAAAATGACCTTGTTGAAATACCGTAACTGCAACCTATACGAATAAACGTAGTAAGGTCCGTTCCTACTGAACATAATACTAACAATGAAACACCTGAATTGGAAGAGGAACTCCTTCATGGTTATGCTCGAGCAAAGCATTCAGCAATTTCAATACTCCGGTGCTCGGATTTTTACCCAAAGCTGACAAACAAACTGAAAGCAACAAAAAAAAAACACCAATAAATATTAGACTGACGGTTGTCTGTTTTAAACAACCTTGCTTCTGCAGAAAAAAAAGCACCGGGATTTTGAGCAGAGAAGCAGAAGTTTCCATCAAAGAAATAACCAAATCGACCAGTTCCGTAGGCTAAGAATTACTATTTTCGTATTTTTGGTTAATGTGAAGTTAAACAAACGAGTTGTGCATCATCCTTCAATAATTGGACCACTTGGGTTGCGTATTTATCGAAATGCTCGTGCACCATTGAAGAGACGGAAAGCACTGAATTCAAGCGAAACAGCGATTGGAGTCGGATTTCTTCAGATATTTGGGTTGTATTAGTGATAAATGAACAAAGTCGTCGAGCAATGGCACTTGCGGAAAATCCAATCTGTTCGACGACAGAAAGTACTGCGAAAATGGCATTTTGCGCCAAATCAGACGCTTTACATTGAATAGAGGCGGATAAAGCAGAAAATACCATTTCAAAGTCGATAAGAGTACCTAAATTTAGTGTTCGTCAAATGGAATATAAATGGAAAATAAGTACCAGGTGGTTGCTCTTGGATAATTCGCGTGTACACATTCCAAAGTGATTTTGACAATGCAAGTTGATCATCAATACTTATTCTTATTCTGACCGCATCGATAGATTGAAGAAGATCATCCAAATTCTCAAACGGAGTTCGTTTAGTGCATAGGGCCATAATGGTGCTCATTAATTGACGTTCAAATTGCGGAAAATTGTAAGATTTTGGTGACACTTTTTTGGAAATCATTTTTCTAAATTAGGCTAAAACCAATAAACAAAAACATTAAGAAATGTAATGGGATTCATTTCCAGATAAGTCATCGAGTTTAATACAATATTCCAATTTTATAAAAATTAACGCTGTCGTTAGAGGATATTTTGGACATAAACACGGAAATAATCCTAATAAATCAGGCGGAACCAAAACAACATCATTCTCTCAAGCAGCCTGTTTAGCCCTTTCCTTTCGCGCCTTTCGCATAAGAAGCCTTTTCTCGCGCTCAAATTCTTTCATTCGATGCAAATGATCCTAAATCATAAATTGTTTGTTGCCAGAAAACATGAATGGATGCAGGCAGATACGCCAGCGAAGTTTAATAGCAAATCCAGCCGTTTTTGCAAAAATGGTTACATCCCTTAAAAAAAACCCACGAACATCATAGTAACACAAAGCCATATCATGTCGACGTCCATGACAGTAATGCGAGGCAAAAGGAGCGCTGTCCCAAACGCATTTGCGCAACGCAACCATTTTATGCGCGCAGTAATCCCGGTCACCTATGGGCATTTTCAATTTCTCCCTAAAGAAATATTTAAATTTGATTTAATAATTTGGGTGAAAAAATTACAATTCTTCCCATGAGACCTTCATTTCTCGAGGTTTGCGACCCTTAAAATATCATTAATAAAAAAGATAGAACAAGGGCAAAAAATACCTTCGGAAAACCATACAATGGGTCAAACGTCGGTGGTCTGTCCAATCGAGGCGCCGTTTCAGGATGATAATAATCATCAATACTGATTGCTAATTTTTGTCCCATTTTTTCGTTGAGGTTTTTTAATAAGAAAATATATATTTTTTTCAATTTAGTTCTTCTGATGGCTAAATGTTTATTTTTTAATTTATGTTTCTTATTCTTACGTTTTAACGGACCATTAGCGTTTTGGCCCCAGACTTAAATAAAAGATCATAATTTAGTAAAGCAAAAAAAAAGTACAAATATTCGGTATCATTCGAAAATTCTACATCTATTGCTAAGCGATGACTGAATCTCGAAAAAGTTTCAACATGAAAACGCTAAAAAGCCAGAATTTTTGTATATTTTATCGGCTATACTTTAAGATTGAGATCTAAAAAAGCTCTTGAGAATTTTTCGAATGATAATATTTATCGGATTTGATTGACAACGAAAAAAGTAACAATACTTTAAAAGTTGCTGGGGCCGACACGGGCGTCGAAAAGCCCTGACCCGTTTAATTAAACTGTTTGCATGCAGGCAAAATGTTTTGTCCAAAGTAATTTTTGAGTTTCGTTTACGAAAATGGCTTAAATTTATTATATTTTTAGGTTCCTTCATTGTATTTCAATTTTCAAAATTGCTTCTACAATTAGTGACGAATGATTGTACAGATTGGCATTTATCATTATGGGTCTTCGGTTCTATGAAAAATATTTTGTTCTCTTTGGTGCGTTTGTTGGAGGCTGCTTTTTATTCTCTGGAGCTTTCGTATATTTTCGCTCTGGCAATAATAATCAAGCTGTTGACAATGAACTAGCAAATCGAATAGGCAATCCGAAATTTCTCAATGTTTACGGTTCAACGAAAAGAGAAAATAAAACTGGTCTCTCGGGTAAAGATTTACCAATGGAGGAGATCGATTATCGGCGAAACTTCACAAGAGATGTTAGTTTGAAGTTTTCATCTTTTTAAATTTAATTATCCATTTTAGATGATGAGGTTTGCTTGGAGTAATTATGTACGTTATGCATGGGGTGAAAATGAATTACGGCCAATAACCAAAATTGGTCATTCCGGCTCCGTTTTTGGACGCGCGCCAGTTGGAGCGACAATAATCGATGCACTTGATACGTAAATTGGTGCAAAAAATAACCAAAAAGAACAATTTTTAGGCTCCATATTATGGGTCTGAATGAAGAATTTGTGCAAGCAAGGGATTGGGTGGCATCAAAATTCAATTTGAAAGAGTCCAGAAGTGATCTTTCTGTGTTTGAGACAAATATCCGCTTTGTTGGTGGATTGCTAAGCGCTTTTGCTCTCACCAAAGACCAGGTTGGCAAAGACCTGCATTATCAATTCTTATTGTTGTTATCTGTTTTTGGGATTTCAGTTGTTCCTGGACAAAGCACGGGGTGTAGCCGATTTGCTTATGCCGTCATTCGATGCTAGTCCTTTCGGCATTCCGATGTCCCTCGTCAATCTGAAGACTGGTCGAACGACGAACTATGGTTGGGCTAGTGGTGGTTGTTCAATTCTGTCTGAGTTCGGTTCACTTGAATTGGAGTTCAACTATTTATCGAGGCTGACCGGCAACCAGACGTACGTATCCAAATGTGCCCGAGTTCGGGAATATGTCACCGAACTCCAAAAACCGGATGGCCTTTATCCAGTTTGAAAATTGAGATTTTCTCTTTTCAGCAAAATATTCCTTTTCTTAGAATTATCTCAATCCCCAAACCGGGAAATGGTGTCAAAGTATGTTTTTATTTTCAGAAATAAAATTAAATAATGCTCTAATTAAGAAAAGATTAAATGATACTCTAATTAAGAACATGTTTCTGTTGGAGCACTTGGCGATTCTTTCTACGAATATTTGCTCAAGCTTTGGTTACTATTTAAATAATCAAAATTACACATTTTGGCTTTCTGTTTGAATAGGATTTTCAATGGAAAACGGGACGACCATTTGAAAGAAGTATATCGAAATGCAATGAAAGCAATTGAGGAAAAACTTTTGCACAAATCAGCGCAGCACACTTTGTGGTATTTTGCAGAGATGAAAAGCAACCGAATCGAGCATAAAATGGACCATTTGGTAAATTTGCGCACCCAACCAAAATAATTAAGGTTTTGTCCGAAACCCTAAGATTGTAAATTCTGCATTAAGCAAATTTTTATAATTCAGCAATTTACTAACCTATATCGAATAACATGTGACATATTTATTTTATGTTGGTATATTGCTAATTTAATCTTATTCGATCTTAGGGCTTTAGTTTTGCTGACCAGTCTTAGAATTATTTTTTCTAATATTCTTTTCCCAGACCAATAAATTGATTTAATTAGATATAAAGAAAAAGATTTTTCATTCGGTAATGGTTGGGTTGAAAGTCAATGAGCAGTAATAATTAATGTGTTCATATGAAATGCCAAAGCTCTACGGGATGACAATTAGTTTTTCACACCTGCCACTTTTTAGGCCTGTTTTATTGCCGGAATGTTTGCGCTTCAGTCGGGCCAAGAACATGACGAAACTGCCCAAACACACTTTTTACAATTGGCGGAAGAAATTGGACACACTTGTCACGAATCATACCAAAAGACCGGTATTTTGGGAATGGTATTTCAGATTCCAATTAATTATATTTTTAAATCAGTGACCGGAATTGGTCCCGAGGCATTTCGCTTCTCATCCGACGCTGAGGCGCAAGCGACGCGCGTTTCTGAATCTTATTACATTCTCCGGCCCGAAGCCATTGAGGGATGGTTTTACCTATGGCGAGCCACCGGCAAGGAAAAATATCGCGAGTGGTGTTGGGAAGCGGCACAGGCCATCGAACGGCACTGCCGAGTGGAAGCGGGCTACTCAGGGATTCGAAACGTCAACTCCGAACGGGTACAATCATTCATTAAATTGTCGTCTGGCAAGCCTTCTTTTTTATCAACACTAGCTGTTGTCAGAAAAAAACTTTTACTATTTAACGGTCTCTGTGGGCCTCTTTTTTTTCTAAATCACACATTATGTTTGAAAATGCAGGTACTGTTTTGTCATTACTAGTTACATTTTTGCGTTTAATCCGAAATATTAGTAATTTTACATGTTCTCCAAATTGCATTTAAAAAACAGTTACTAAATAACCTGGAGCTAAAACACTCCCCGACTTTCAAATGAAGGGTAAGCTCCCTCGATTTGTGATTTCTTAGGAAATAAATTTTCTCCTGGTTTTTTTTAAATATTCGTTTTCTGTATTATTATAAACTACCTGAGAATTCCCTGATAAATGTCTCTAACAAATAATGCTCGGTAGAGTCCTTTCCCTTTCTTAATTCGTATGCTTTTTTCTAGGTCGAGCATGACGATGTTCAGCAGTCATTTTTTCTTGCTGAGACCCTCAAGTATCTGTTTTTGGCATTCAGTGACACAACAGAAATACCACTTGATCAATGGGTTTTCAATACGGTCAATTTTTGGTTGCGATTTCAAAGTTAAAAACTTTTTCCAGGAGGCACATCCTTTCCCAATTGCACATTCTGCTCATTCTATTTAATAAGACCAAATCCATACTGAACATCAAGAACTCATTTTGGTTTTGTTTAAAAAGCCGAACATTGATGAAAAGATTCTATCCCAGTGATAATGACACTTATACGTTAACACCTTGCCTGAATCACCACTAAATCCATTTTAATGTTTTGTTGTAATAAGCAGCGATAAAAAATCTAACAAATGAATAAGTGTTTATTGTCCTTTCTCTGGCTATGACAGTTCGTAAATTTTCGGAATTTTATTAAGTACTAATGTTCGCATAACAAATCAATTAAATTGAAACGGGCATAATTTAAAGTAGAAATTTGGTCATTATAGTTTAGACATGCTCGAATTCTTTATGGGCTTTAGGCATTAATTATTTTTGTCTCGTGCGGAAACATTGGTGTAAGAACTCATTCCAATCCCTTCGTTTCGCTACCGAACTTCTCCCAATGCTCGAGAGTCTAAATTTTCATTTGAGCATTTTCTTTTAGAGAGGACGGACTTACGCGCTGCTCGCTTTCAAGCAGTCCTTCCAAATAAGAGACAATTGCCTTCTAAAAAATAAATAAATCATCCTTTCCCAAAATAAATAATTAAATTATCCTTAGTTCTAGTCAAGTTTATGCGTCCAATAAACTGACAATTCTTGGTTTCATGTGCCATATTTTTCTTCTTGATATCGTTCGAAAAAAGCTTTCGAATGATACCAAGAATATAGGAATTGGTTAATCAAGAAGAAAGTTATGGTACTGAAACCAAGGGGGTCAGTTGATTGGGCGCATAAACTGGACTAGCACTCTCATCCCTCCCCAAATTTGCCTTAATGTCCTCTCTCCGCTGCTTGCACAGTCGGCTGTACTCCTCGCGGATCACTTTGCTCATCATGAGGAAGTCTTTCTCCATTTGGTCCGCCTTATTCTCACAGTCCTTCAGCTCTTCTTTGCACTGAGCCGCTTTGTCAGTTTTGCCGGTTAAATCCCTTTGAATTTACTAACTTACAATATAAGTTCGACCCCCTAATAAATCGGGGGGGGGGGGGGGGGGGGCGGCGGCGGGGTTTACAACGGTACGGGTCAACTGCGTCTCGCCAACTGCGGCTGAGGCCAACTGCTTTTTTTGAAAACCAAACCTGTTTTTAAAAGGTTCCATTTTTTCAGAAAAAAAAAAAAATAGGGGTTAGGTTTTTCAAAAAAAATTCGAGTTTCTTTTTTTAAAAAGTGTGAATAATTTTTAAAAATTTTAGTGTTTTCAGAAAAAACTAAAGTTAATTTTTTAAAAACTGAGACGCAGTTGGCCAGACGCAATTGGCCCCAGACGCACTTGACCTGCTTCGTATTTACAAGGACTTTTTTAAAATCCGCTCTTCCCTAGTAATAAACACTAAAAACCAACAGGCGTGCCTTCGCTTCGCGTTTCCGTGTCAAAATTTGCTGCTGATTTTGCCAATTTTGCCAACCCTTCACTCGTTCGTAGAACACTTCTTTAAGCACAGCAAGAAGTTGGAGGTGCTCCTATAGACAATACCGTTATTAATTGGATAAATAATTTAATAGTCGAAAACTATGAGAAAAAAAAGGCCGATGAATATTAACTTACATTGACAACCTCCTCCAATTGTTGTGCATCTTGTTCCGCTTCGTGTTTCTCCACAATGGCCAAATTCTCGTGCGTTTCCGCCAATTTTGACAGGGTTCGCGCCAAAATTGTGTTTTCCTCACATGACGCCAACATAGAAAGCGATTTGCTCGACTGATCATCGCTGAAAGACAACTCTCTGCGATGAGTGACCAACGAATCGACGTGGGATTGGAGACGAGTCAGCATCTCCTCCAACTCGTCCACCTGACTGTGCACCTGCTCAAACCTGCAAAAGATAATATGGCATAAAACGAAGAAAGAAATTAAAACCCATAGGCGGAGAGCCTGTTTGAAAAAACGAACCAACGGTCGTTTTCATCCATTGGAAAGGCGATTTTGGAAAACACATCGCCAACTGACTTGAACATCTTGGAAAATTTTAAAACATATATTTAAACGTGTAATTGCATTAATTCAACTTTCTAAAACCGATTTTCGGTAATCGGATGTAAAAATCAAAATGATCTAACAAGTTTATGCGAATATTAATTAAAAAGTCAAAATATTCAAGACTTTACTCACCTTCCGCATACTGCTCCCACTGAATGTAGACGTGCTGGAGGACTTCGGCAAATCGCCTTCAAATGAGAGAAAGTCCCGCACATCACAATCAGAAACCAAACGCGGGTGCACAGCCAAACGGCGAAGAAATCTTTCTAAGAGACGAGACCGTTTGTTTGCCAAGTCACTAGAAAAAAAAAATAGATACGCCACCAAAGGAAAGGATTATCACCTATGTTCTTCGCCGGCATTTAATTTTGTTTTGGTGAGTGACGAAATGCTTTTTTCTGGAGCATATGGGACAAGAATACCAAGATATTGGTATTTCTCGGCTAATTTCGCACGAAGGCCCAAAAAATCGCTGAAACGTCTCCACACTTCAAAACGGTTTTTAGTATACCCCGGAATCTTTGATACCTGGGAAAATAAGAAATTGGCATATTACAATGGTAAAGCACCAAAACATACTAATGTCTCAATTTTGTAAACAATGTAAGCGTTGATGCCTTCATCTCGCTTCTCATAGGCACGGATAAAAATTTGAATAGAGCCATCACTGAGAACAGTCGACAATTTGTCCACTTGCGGAGATTGGAAAGATGAAGTAGTCAATGGAGTCTCGGGAGACAATTGATGCGATTGTTCGTTGACGGAAAATTCGGATGCAGTGTTAAATGAATCGGTAGCAGGTGAAATGACAAGCCTCGATTCTTCATAGTTTTTCTTTGAGGAATTTTTAGCTTTGTATTTTTAAAAAAAAAGAACCTTTTCTTGCGTTTTTTGTTCGTCCTCGAGTTCTTCGTCCGAATTAGTGAAAAGGTCTTCGCCGCCGATCATCACAACAATAACAGTCAAATATAATTGATTTGAAGTAAAGAACAAATGAGGGAATTTAATCTAGTAAGCATGTATTTTAAGAGAATAACTACAGCCAAAAGGATAAAATCTCGACTCGACCCTAACCTCGACTTGATTTCAAAAAACATAACTTAGATAGTTTATTCATACATTCTAAACACTTTAACGCTTTCGAATGATAAGCGAATTTATGAAATTTGGTTCACAATGAATTCTAAACCGCCGAAACGCATCGATGTACCCTGTGGTGGCATAGATTTGAATTAAAAGCATTATGCCAAAATTAAATTGGTCTCTTTTGTGTTGTTTTTAGTGCTAGGAACCGGACCGGACTCCGGCCGGATTTTTCCGGATCCGGGTCCGGAATCCGGGTTTTTTGGGCCTCACCGGATTTTTCCGGATTATCCGGAAAAATCCCACCGGCAATTTTTTGAAAATCAAAATCCGGTTCCGGATCCGGCGTTTTCAAAACCAGATTTCCGGATTTTTCCTGATCCGGCTAACGATGGTAATTTGAAGAAAGATACTGAGATAAGAATTTTAGTGGGAAATTGCACCAAAATTATTTCTTGAAGCGAATTTTATAAGAAAATCTTAACAATTTTCGCCAAAATATTCAAATTTTTCTGATTATTTACGTTAATGGCTCCACCAAAGCGCAAATAAATTTCACGCTGATTATGAGCGTGAATTTCAAGGCATAAAAGGAATATTTTTTAAAAATTTTTCCGGTGGCGCCTATCGGCACCACCGTACCCCCACTTGCGTAGGTTTTCTCAAAATTTATTTTAAAAATTCTCAAAAATTGGTCATTTTTTAACAAGATTTGTTACCAAAAAAACTCAAATTTTCAAAATTTTTCCCGGCGGTGCCTATCGGCACCGCCAATTCTTTCTTTTTCAAAATTAAAACTGCATTTCTCATTTCAAAGCCAAAATGCTCAAAAAAATTGTTGGAGGAGAAAATATGCCCCGGTTACTGATTTTGATGAAATAAAAAGCAAGATAAAGCTTCAAAACAACGTTTTCAAAAAATGTACTTATTTTTGACCCCTAAAACTTATTTTTGACCAGCGATGTACTTATTTCGGGAAATTTTCGATGCGATCTCTGACTTAACCCTTGACCAATTTTGGCGAAAACCTGTTAACTAATGGACTTTTAATTTTCAAAAATTTCGCCCGCCGGTGGCGCCTATCGGCACCACCCGCCTCCCATTCGCGTAGATTTTTTATCTTAAAATTCCCTTTAAATTGGTCATTCTAAGTGCAAAGATTTTCATGAAAAAACACTAAGATTTTCGAAATCTTTTCCGGCGAAATGGGTTACGGCGGTGCCGATAGGCGCCGCCGTGAAATTTTTTTTAAATCTGGGTGTGCTTTAGTAACAGATTTTGACCAAACGCTGGTCAATTTAGGAGATTTTTAATGTTGATAGACGTCGCCTGAAAAAATTTCGAAAATCTTAGTGTTATTTCGTGAAAACCTTTGCACTTAAAATAACCAATTTTAAGGGAACTTTAAGATAAAAAATCTACGCGAATGAGAGGCGGGTGGTGCCGATAGGCGCCACAGGGGGAAATTTTTGAAAATTAATAGCCCATTAGTTAACAGATTTTCGCCAAATTGGTCAAGGTTTAAGTTATTTAGAATACAAAATTTCGAGTAAATAATTTTTCCCAGATGAACCCATTTGTTTAAATTTTGTTTAGAAAAAGGCTTATTGACAAGATTTTTCGAATAATACCAAGAGTATGTGATTTGGTTCGCAAACAAAAATTATTAAAGTTTTGAATTGAATTTGCTTTCTGGTGGTATCGAACCCAATCAAATTTTTTTGTTTTTTGGAACAGGAGTCAACCAACTAAAGAACTAAGCCACGAATAATCCATAAATAATTCAAAAAATTAATTTATTTTGGTGCAATTTCCTACTAAAATTCTTATCTCAGTATCTTTCTTCAAATTACCATCGTTAGCCGGATCAGGAAAAATCCGGAAATCCGGGTTTGAAAACGCCGGATCCGGAACCGGATTTTCATTTTCAAAAATTTACCGGTGGGATTCTTCCGGATAATCCGGAATGCGGAAAAATCCGGTGAGGCCCAAAAAACCCGGATTCCGGACCCGGATCCGGAAAAATCCGGCCGGAGTCCGGTCCGGTTCCTAACACTAGTTGTTTTATATTAGGTATTAGTTTGGTTCTTCGGTTAAATGCTAGCGCTTAACAGGGATGCAGCCGATTCCCGAGCTTTTTAAGGATCCGAATTCCGATTCCCGAAAAATTAAAGGCATTGGAACTATGATTTTTGAAATCGGAGATCGGCTGCGTCCCTTGTGCGTAATTTACCTATCTATGTATGTGATACAATTCGTCTGTATCGGAAAATCTGCTTTCGTGTTTGTCAAACACTAGTTTACAATTATGCCAATTTAGGTAATTTTCTATCCTATTATTTTTGGAAAGCTTGGTTGACCTGCAAAATCAAAAATGGTATGTTCATAATTGTTTTTTTAATATTTACCTCTTTTTTTTTTAGACGATTAGCAAGAACAACAAGGTTTTTCGCTTTAGGTTTTTCTTTAACAGGCACTTATTTAGATGATGGCGCACCTCAACTATAAAATGAAGGTTATCGTCCAGGATTCACGTGTTTTTATCGGATACTTCAAAGGTTGTCACTTCTTTTTTTCTCTTCCTTTTTATTTTTACTCCTTTAAGCTTTTGACAAACATATGAACATAATTCTCGCCGACTGCGAAGAGTTGCGCCGCATCAAGCCCAAACAGGGCACTAAGAAATCAGCCATTGAGGAGGAAAAGCGCATTCTCGGCCTGGTGTTGTTACGGGGGGACAAAATCATTTCCATTTCGGTGGAAGGACCGCCGCAGAAGGAGGATTCTGGTGTGCAGTTGCCAAAAGCAGGCGGACTCGCTGGTCCGGGGCAAGGGCGGGGTGCCGGTCGTGGAATGCCGATGGGTGTGCCGCCGATGGGCGCTGTACCTCCAGGTGACAACTTACAAACTAATAAAAATGGATTTTTTTGTCATTCTATTTATTACTATTTCACCTATACAGGTTTGCAAGGTGCCGTTCGTGGAATTGGTGGTCCTGGAATGGGTGGACAGATGCAGCCAGGATACATGCAAGGAATGCCGCAGGGAATGCCGCCGCGTCCATTTTGAAGCTTCGTCTTCTTTTCTTTGTTCGACAATTTGTTTCCATTTTTGAGTGCGATTTTGTTTGATAAATTATTCAACTTTTTCATAATGTAAATTAATTGAATTTTGTCAATTTTAAATACTTATTGAAGTCTTCACTTCTTATTTTTGGGGATTTAGTTTAGAATGCCACCAAAAAAACAAGTTGAGGTGCAACATCAACCAATTCTTGGCCGAATTGGCACAAACCTCAAGGTGCGTGGTGTGCGCCTGATATTTTCATTTACTCTTGACCGCCTCCCACGTTTTGTTTTCAGATGGGCATTCTTGGTATGCCAAATGTCGGCAAATCGACCTTCTTTAATGTACTCACAAAATCGGAAGCTCAAGCTGAAAATTTTCCCTTCTGCACCATAGACCCAAATGAGAGTAGAGTTGCGGTGGAGGACAGTCGTTTCGATTGGTTGGTAGAGCACTACAAACCGTTGAGCAGAGTTCCCGCTTATTTGACTGTAGTTGACATTGCCGGATTGGTCAAAGGTGTGGCAAAGGAGCGCAATAATTGTGACACTTTTATTAACTTTACAAGTTAAGGTGCATCCGAAGGCCAAGGACTGGGCAATGCGTGTAATGCTAATTAAACAGTTAGACTAATTGGTTTAAATCTCTTTTTGAGTCCTTTCCCATGTCGGCGCCTGCGACGCCCTTTTTCATTTGTGTCGTTCTTTTGAAGACACTGAAGTTACCCACGTCGAAGGTCTGATGAAAACCAAGCCCACAGCTTAATGATTTTACATTAAAAACAGGTGACGTGGACCCAATCCGGGACTTGGAAATTATCAACAGCGAGTTGCGGTTGAAAGACCAGGCGTATTTGGTGGGAGCATTGGATAAAATTGAGAAACTGGCAGTCAGAGCCAATGACAAGACTAAGAAGTTGGAGTACGACACGCTGTTGAAGGTCAAGGAGTTGCTGGAGACTAAGTTTGTACGGCAACACGACTGGAACGAGAAGGTCGAACACTACGGCACCGAAATCTGTAGAATTTGGACACATTTAAGGAGGTTGAAGTGCTGAACAAACATCTCTTCCTCACCGCAAAACCAATTGTTTATCTTGTGAATTTGAGCGAACAAGACTTTATCAAAAAGGTAATAAAAAATTGGCTTATCTGCATCCGAAAAGACAATCTTTTTCAGAAGAACAAATGGCTTCCAAAAATCAAATCTTGGATTGATGAGAATGACCCGGGCTCTGTGAGTGATTGAAATTTCCTCCAACCGTAATTACTTGGTCATTTTCAGACATTAATCCCATTTTCGGGTGCCTTTGAGTTGAAATCAGTTGAAATGGACTCCGAAATGAGGGCGCAATACTTCAAAGAGACGGGCGCTTCCAGTGCGCTTGACAAAATCATTAAAACTGGCTACAAGACTCTTTGTCTTGAGTATTTCTTCACGTGAGTAAGACCCTTCCATCTTCTCCCATTTTTGATTTTAAAATAATTCGTTAACAAAATTGACTGAATTTCCTTAAACTTTTTCTTTTGAAGAGCCGGCAAAGATGAAGTCAGAGCATGGACCATTCAAAAAGGCACTAAAGCGCCACAAGGAGCCGGACGAATTCACACCGATTTTGAGAAAGGATTTATAATGGTAAATGGTGTCCAGCAACAAAAGGCAAATTTATACGGTGACATTTGGCTCTGAATTTTTAGGCTGAAGTAATGAAAGTCGCCGATTTGACCGAGTTGGGCAGCGAAAATGCAGTCAAAGGGGCGGGAAAGTACAGACAGCAGGGAAGGTGATGGACTGACTAACAGGGCAGGGAGTCGTATTTGGTGGCATTCCAAATGTTTGACAGGAATTATGTGATCGAAGATGGGGACATTATCTTCTTCAAGTTCAACGCCGGCGCCGGTTTGACGGCCGTTAAAAAGAAATGAAGTCGCAGAAGTCGTTGTTTTGGTATTTATTTCACAGAGCCTTTGCCTTCGGTTTCAAAAAGAACAAAATACAAAAAAATAAAAAAAATTTTTTTAAGGTGACATAATTTAAACGAAGGTTTTGGGTTTAAATTGCAAAATTTACGCCATTTTTTTAGGAAGCTATCCTATTTTGTTTATTGTATTTGCACTTTACTGTTATAAAACCAGAGTTACCCTTTGTACTTATTTTTAAGTATTGTACTTATTTTGAGGGTGCAAAACTTATAAATTTAAAATGTACTTATTTGTAAGTATTGTACTTATTTGAGCTCAATGTACTTATTTTGTACTTATTTTTGGGACTCAAAAGAAAATTTCGGTTTTTATAACAATATTTGAAAGAAAATTATTTCTTGAAGCGAATTTTATAAGAAAATCTTAACAATTTTCGCCAAAATATTCAAATTTTTCTGATTATTTACGTTAATGGCTCCACCAAAGCGCAAATAAATTTCACGCTGATTATGAGCGTGAATTTCAAGGCATAAAAGGGAATATTGTTTAAAAATTTTTCCGGCGGCGCCTATCGACACCGCCGGACATTCAATTCTATTGAAATCACAAATTGATTATTTTTGGGGGAAATTCTGTTAAGAAATCGGCCATAAATTTTCAGAATTTCCCCGGTGGCGCCTATCGGCACCACCGAACCCCCACTTGCGTAGGTTCAAAAAATTTGTTGGAGGAGAAAATATGCCCCGGTTACTGATTTTGATGAAATAAAAAGCAAGATAAAGCTTAAAAACAACGTTTTCAAAAAATGTACTTATTTTTGACCCCTAAAACTTATTTTTGACCAGCGATGTACTTATTTCGGGAAATTTTCAAGGGTAACCCTGTATAAAACGCTGAATTCTGGTTTTAAATTTCATTTTTATGTAAAAATCCAGGGCATTACTTTGTTACTGTTTGGTTTCGTTTTGTTTCTTACTTTTTACAACGCAAATTTTGTCATTGCTCATTATATCCCTTCTAGATTATTTAAAATTTCTCATTTATTCCTCTCGTTAAAGGCACTTTGTGTTTCCGTCCTTAATAGAGCGGCGATTCATTCGTTGTTTTTCCCACCCATCGATTGGGCGGAGTCGTCCTCCTTTTGGGATGGGGTGAATTGTTATTTGTGGGCGGAGAACCAACCTCCGCCATCCCTCCCACCCCTTCGACTCCATCCCCTCCCTTTTCCTCCCTTCGCCTTCCTGTGCTGTTGTTGGTGTTGGGTGTGTGCGGTTGGGGGAGAGTAAAGAGGGAATGCTCATCTCCACGCTGTCTCTACTGCGTCCCGCCCCACTGCAGCAGCAGTAGCACAAATGATGATAATGGATGGATGAGGGGAGACAGTCTTGTCTTTTTTGTTCAGAATATTGATCGATGGCTTTCTCTTCACAACGCCAGCGCGTTTGACGGCGTTACAAAAATGAACCAAAGTATTGAAAATGGTATTTTCCAGCCCTTTACTGGTTCAAAAAACCAATTTTTTTTAGGTGACATAATTTAAACGAAGGTTTTGGGTTTAAATTGCAAAATTTACGCCATTTTTTTTAGGAAGCTATCCTATTTTGTTGTATTGTATTTGGCACCTTTTACTGTTAATAAAACCAGCAGTTACCCTTTGTACTTATTTTTAAGTATTGTACTTATTTTGAGGGTGCAAAACTTATAAATTTAAAATGTACTTATTTGTAAGTATTGTACTTATTTGAGCTCAATGTACTTATTTTGTACTTATTTTTGGGACTCAAAAGAAAATTTCGGTTTTTATAACAATATTTGAAAGAAAATTATTTCTTGAAGCGAATTTTATAAGAAAATCTTAACAATTTTCGCCAAAATATTCAAATTTTTCTGATTATTTACGTTAATGGCTCCACCAAAGCGCAAATAAATTTCACGCTGATTATGAGCGTGAATTTCAAGGCATAAAAGGGAATATTGTTTAAAAATTTTTCCGGCGGCGCCTATCGACACCGCCGGACATTCAATTCTATTGAAATCACAAATTGATTATTTTTGGGGGAAATTCTGTTAAGAAATCGGCCATAAATTTTCAGAATTTCCCCGGTGGCGCCTATCGGCACCACCGAACCCCCACTTGCGTAGGTTCAAAAAATTTGTTGGAGGAGAAAATATGCCCCGGTTACTGATTTTGATGAAATAAAAAGCAAGATAAAGCTTAAAAACAACGTTTTCAAAAAATGTACTTATTTTTGACCCCTAAAACTTATTTTTGACCAGCGATGTACTTATTTCGGGAAATTTTCAAGGGTAACCCTGTATAAAACGCTGAATTCTGGTTTTAAATTTCATTTTTATGTAAAAATCCAGGGCATTACTTTGTTACTGTTTGGTTTCGTTTTGTTTCTTACTTTTTACAACGCAAATTTTGTCATTGCTCATTATATCCCTTCTAGATTATTTAAAATTTCTCATTTATTCCTCTCGTTAAAGGCACTTTGTGTTTCCGTCCTTAATAGAGCGGCGATTCATTCGTTGTTTTTCCCACCCATCGATTGGGCGGAGTCGTCCTCCTTTTGGGATGGGGTGAATTGTTATTTGTGGGCGGAGAACCAACCTCCGCCATCCCTCCCACCCCTTCGACTCCATCCCCTCCCTTTTCCTCCCTTCGCCTTCCTGTGCTGTTGTTGGTGTTGGGTGTGTGCGGTTGGGGGAGAGTAAAGAGGGAATGCTCATCTCCACGCTGTCTCTACTGCGTCCCGCCCCACTGCAGCAGCAGTAGCACAAATGATGATAATGGATGGATGAGTGGTGACTTCTTCCCATGTTTTTTCTCTCATCGACTGGCCTTTCCTCTCACATACACACACACACACTCTCACTTCTCCGCTCTCAAGTATTTGAAAATTCCGCTTTTTCTCTGCCCTTTACTGCTGTTCTACACCACCAATGTCTTGTCTTTGCCGTTACCGATTTGGATGAAAAGGGGAAGAGAGAGAGAGACAGGCAGACAAAGAGAGAGGAGGGGCAGCACAGACGGGCGTCGTCGTCTGCTGTTGCTGGGACGAGTGCCACTCTCTCTTTCTCTCTCCCTCTTTTCTCCTTCGCCCAATGCATCATTCCCTTTTCTCCTCCCCTAGATGCTCTGTTCTCATCCCCTTCACTGCTGCTCGTTTTGCTCCCGCCCCTCACAAACCATTCACCAACTGCGAAGCGATAGGAAGGGAGGAGCCATTTCAAAACACGCCCAAAATTCGTCCATCTTCACCCCCCCCCCCCCCCGAGCGATTGCCTCCGCCGTTTCTCGGCTCGGCTCCTCCCTTTTTGCTGCTTCATCCCACCCGCCTCAACGCCAATCCTTTTTCTGTGAAAACGCTCAAAAAACATATGTATGAACATAAAACCCGCCCTCCTCTCAAACCTAAAGCAGCAGGGGGAGGCGAATGAAATGCAATTTGAATGCGTACGGAGGGGGCGGGAATTGCGAGGGCGGGAGGGGGTGGACCGAGTAGCAGGGGAAGGGGAGGGGCCTAGGAATCTGCCCTCCCCTTCCACCCTTGCCCCTCCCCCGTCATGCCCCCTCTCCCCCCCCCCCCCCTCCGTTTGTTCTTTGTTCTTGTCGAAAATCTCCGAAAATATTTGGGATTTGGGCATACTTTTTGAACGTTTGATGAACAGTGTGAATGAATTTAGAATAGATATTTTTGGTTTATCTTTTTTTGTCACTTCTCGGCCTCTTTTGAAGTGTAAATAAAAATTGTGGTTTCATTAATTCATCAAAATTTGTTTGTCCATTGCCATGCCATCCAAATCGAAGTCAAAGGCCGGCGGCACTGTGCCTTCGTCGGCTGTTCCGACAAATACGCGTGCTGGCAAAGTGATGACAACACCAGCTGCAACTTTCGCAACGGCACCACCGACATTTTCATTTAATGGCGCACAAATTGTGACAACCACGGGGGGAACGACAACGGCACAACAAATGCAAAAAGGGGGAGGAATTTTGCACCAACAACCCGCCTTTCAGGTGAGACAGAGACGACAGGGAGGAGGGAAAAGATGAAGAAATAACAGAGGAAGAGAGAGAAAGAAAGTGACAAGTGAAGCGACATTGAAAAGTTTAGAGAAAAATGGAAATAATGAAGAAAAGTTGGAGATAATAACTAATTGCCCCATAATTGACTAATTAGGCAATGGTTAATCCTTTATCATAATGAGTCATGACCACAGGTTGCTAATTTTCAAACATCGTTTAACGGGGGCCAATCATTTGGGCAGTGAATGAAAACTTCAAAACATAAACAGTAAAGCAATGAAGCCAAAAATATTCAAGAGTTCGTTTTCTGAAAACCTAACCCTAAAAAGAAAATTTAACTACTGAGGGGTCAGGTTTTCAAAAAAAAAACGGGTTTGGTTTTCAGAAGACTAGGATTAGCCTTTCAGAAAACTAACTTTTGAATCTTCTTGCTTCATTGTTTTACCGGTGCTAGGTCGAAGTGACAAAAGTGCAAAATATGCTGAATTTTCGAGTAAATCATGTCATAACTTTTCTCAGACGCAACCAAATTAAATAATCTTGATATCATCCGATAGCTCTTACTTGTTTCTATTAGCTTGTTAACAGAAAATATTATAAAGTTTTTCCAAAGTTATGACCAAAAAAGAGAAAAAAATTGCTATAACTTACGAAAAACTTAATAAATTTTTTTGAAATTTAGTAAGCTAATAAAGCTACTCAAATGCTATCGTATGATACCAAGATTATTTAATTTGGTTGCGTCTGAGAAAAGTTATGACATGATTTACTCGAAATTCAGCATATTTTGCACTTTTGTCACTTCGCCCACATCTGCACTTTTGTCACTTTGACTCACCACGGTTTTACCGTTAATGAATATTTTTTTAAGTTTTGATTCACTGCCCAAATGATAAGAATCATTTTAACTTAATTGAAACTTAGCAAAAATTTTTGTTGAAACAACGAATTAGCTTTATCAAAGTGACCATCTGCTGAAATTCGGTTACGAGGAATTTTAAGCATTTTCTACAAAAAAATTTGTTATTCCTATTTATATACATATTAATGAATTATTATTAGTCCGATTAAAATTTGCATATTTTTGTCAGTTGTATTTGCCAACAGCGACCATTCCCGCGCAAATGGTCGGTGGTGGTGCCGGCGGCGCTATTCAGCCTGCGCAGCGTTTCATTCTCATCCAACAGCCCCCTTCCACGGCACGTCCTGTCGTGTCCGCCAGCGGTGGCTCCGCTTGTGCTCCGTCGTCGTCCGCCGCCACCGCCATTCCGCTTCAGCCAACGCTCACTTCCGGCACTGCACTTGGCCAGCAATTATTCGTATTGAAAACCGCCGGCGGTGCTGCCAATGCGTCGGGTGGCCAACATCAGCAACAGGTAAATGAATTTGGGACTGAAAATTGTGCCGTTCTAATCGTCGTCCTGTTCGCCTTTGTCAGATTCAATTTGTTCCGCTTGTCCATGCCATTTCCGGCCCTTCGACGGACGCGGCGTCCGTCGTCCAACAGACACCGCAACTCATTCAGCTGAGCAGCGCATCCTCCGCGGCACAGCCCATCCAATTGCAGACGCTGGACGGCAAAATCATTACGGCCACCAGCGGTGCCTTTTTTGCTCCGTTCGCAGCCGCCACCGCAGCGACGACGACGACAATGGCACAACAGCAAATGGCAACGGCAATTGCTGCTCCGTCGGTGGCACTGCAACAGCAGCAAATGACGACAGTGGTCAAAATGGAGCCGAAACAACAACAGAATGTGACGACGACAGCGACGGTTAAACAGGAGCCAACCCCAAAGGCAGTGCCAAAGTCACCACAGAAGCGGCAACAGCAGGGCATGGCACCCACTGGGACCAAATCGCAACAGAGGATCAAATTGGGTACAAAAAACGACAAATAAAATGGAGTGATTATTTGGGACCGGTTTGGATAGACTAAAAACAAGCTAATGTGAATCACTTATTCAGAAATTGGGATTTTTTACCACTTTTTCCTTCTAATCTCTCTCTCTCTCATTACTCTCTTTCTCTCCCGTCCTTTCTCTCTCTTACACTATTTTTCTCTCTTTTCTATATCTCACTCTTTTTCTCATCCACCCTCTTTCTCTTATCTATATCTCTCACTCTCTTCCACTCTCTCTCTCTCTCTCCTTTTTGTACCTCTTTCTCTCTTTCTTTCCCACTCTCTGTTTTCTCTCTCTCTCACACACTCACTTCTCTCTCTCCGTTTTGCTCTTTTTCCACTGATGCCAATTTCCCGGTTAAGGCAACTTCTCCTTCCAACAGGACCCGAATGACCCCCAAAAGTGGATCATCACCAACGACAGTGGTGGTGGGCCTACGACTGCGTCCCCCGCAACGACATCCGCTCAAAAAGTGGGCGTTAGTGCCGCGGCAGTTAATGTTCAGCATCGCCAGCAGCAGCAAAACGGGGACGGCACTTCGCCACAACAAACGCAAAATGTGATGGCCGGAACATCAGCCGCCATTGCCCAACAGCAACTGAACCAAACAATGCATGTTCAACAGCAGCAGCAGCACTTTCACAACTCGTCGACATCGCCCGACAGCGGAGGCGAACCGAACCCAACGCACTTTGGGGGGACAGCGGGGAACAAAAGAGCGAACGGAGGCGCAACAGGGCCCGGCGGGGCGGTGAAACGCATCGCGTGCAACTGTCCCAATTGTACAGGAGGGATGCCGAAAATGTACGGCGAAAGGGGGTCATTGGATTAATTGGGTAAAATGACCGATGGGGCGGGGGGGGGGGCGACGGATGGCATTTAGGAAAACAAACATTAAAGGAATCTGGAGAATGGTTTCCGAATTTGTGAACCAATTGTCTATTTTCAGCGGGACGGACCGTCAACGGCAGCACATTTGCCATATTTGTAGCAAAACATACGGCAAAACATCCCATTTGCGTGCCCATCTCAGAGGACACGAGGGGAATAAACCGTTTTGTTGTGGTGAGTCTTTGAATGGGGGGGGGGGGGGGGGAGGCACAGGGAAGTATCCAGGATTGGGTCTGGGGGGGGGGGGGAAAGTCCGTTTTTTTTAGGGGTGTAAGGTTTTTTTCCGATTTTTTGCGTAAAACGAGAAATTATCGGGTCGGATTGGCAAATTCGGGTCAGACCTTTTTTCCTCCTATTTAATGAAACCAAATTTTGTCAGAAATCGGCTCCATTTCTGCTATTAAGCGCTAATATATTTTTTTATTGTGGGAGTGAAAAAATGACGGGTATCATTAGATCAAATGACAACACCGTCTGCTGGAATAGTACCACACTCCGGGCAACGACTTTTTTCTCTTTCGCTGGGGGCGGGGGTCGTGCCGTGCCGACGATGGCATTGCCCCGCGTCCCTTTTCAGATTGGCCATCGTGCACGAAGAGTTTCACGCGCAGTGACGAACTTCAGCGCCATCGGCGGACGCACACGGGCGAGAAACGGTTCGGCTGTGACCATTGTGGTTGGTTTTCAGACTCAATTTCCACCCAAAAATTCCCCCTCCCCCTTAAGGCAAACGATTCATGCGCAGTGACCACCTGACAAAGCACGTGCGCACCCATGTCGGGTTGGTCCAGCGGACCACGTCGACGCCGATACGGGCCGAAATTGTGGGCGGAGTGCTGCAAGAGCAGAAAGCGCCGGTCGAAATGAAAATCGAAATGGGCTGATCAGCACAAGCGGATGACGAAACGGAGTGACAAATGGAGTGACAAATGGTCGACAAATGGAGTGACAAATTTTGACCCGTCTACGGCGATTATCGCTTATTTTGTTTGTTCTGTTATGTGTTGTTCACTCTTTGTATATGCACTTATTGTACTGCCTTTGCAATGCCATTATTTTATTATTATTAACAACATTTTATTTTCTTTTCAGAAAAACTTTTTAAATTTACGACTTTTTTAATTTTCAATTTGTTTAATCTCAACAAATTTGTGGATTTATCGCCAAAGTTCAATTAAATGGAGCTTTAATGTAATGCAATAATATCATTGTTGTAAAATACAGAATGTCGAATGAGGGATGGGTGGGGGGACTGTAACTGGGCAAGGGGATACTGTAATTGTGCATGCGCGAGGGGGAGAGTCGGAGGTCAGCGGCAAATGAATGTGCGCACAGTGAACGATATACCAAAGTGTTGCCCTTCTTTCACTTTGCGTGAAAAAAGAGTCGGCGCCCGAGGGGACATTTCCAATAAATGGCCGATTCAACCCCCAAGGGTACATTTTCTGTTTTTCTTTTTTTTAGTTGATTAGAATGGCATTATCGTATGCCATTCCGCCCTTTCTTCCCCTTCCTCCGTCTTTTTGAATATGCCGTTGAACAGTGCCGACTCCGCGTCCACGGTTAAATGTCCAATGGGCTCATTGCGTTTCACTCCTTAACTCCAAAAATCAAATCAGAGTGAAAGATAATTTGAAAAATTCGCTGATTTTTGGCAGGAGAATTCCCTGAGAAATTCAGTGCCAATGCCCTTTTCGCCATATACCGTACCATCATGGTTGAACAGCACGACGTTGAAGGACAGCGGACGCGGCACTCCGTCCGCGTCCACGCCGACGCTTTCGGGCAGTACAAACTGAAGCCAATCCTCGGCACTGAACACCGGGTTAAGTGTCCGCCTCATCACGCGCGTTTTCTGTTTGGCCATGCGTTTTTGGCCATTGATCAGCGCGTAGATTTTTGCGTACGGATCTGAAAAAGTGGACAGATTCAAAATGATCGGAGAAAATGAAAAGGAACAAAAAAAAATTGTACCAAAAAATGTTCCGAATGATCGGAGTTAAAATATTTGCAAAGCCATGGAAATGAGTTGATAAATTGCAAAAAAAGGAAAAAAAGGTTTGCTTGGCTCCCTTTCTGTGCTTCTTCCCTTTGTTTGCGCACCTAATAGTCCAAGTGACGCGTCCCTCGGCAATTCGGTCATTTGCAGCAGCGAAAATTTCACCGTGCGGCTTTTCCGCTCGAAGTCCATGCCGACCAATGCCTTTCCGAGCTTTTGGCCCTCGAAGGGTTTGCGTTCCTGCCACTTCAGTGAGACGAACTTTGTCTTAAAGCCATCGGCACAGAATTCGGCCAAGTCGTACACCGCCTGGGGCAAATTAATTGATTTTTTTATTTAAAAACAACCCCAAGGTGCTATTTGCACAATAATAGTTGTCTAAGAAAGAATTACAGGAAAAGGCATTTCTTTCTTCCGCAGTTAGTCTATTTCTGTTTCTCTCCTTTCTCTCTCCTTCACTCTCTCTTCTCTCTCTCCCACCTCTGTTCTCTACTCTCTTTCTCCTTATTTCTCATATACCCTCTCTTTCTTTTTTTCCTCACAATCTTTTTACATCTTTTACCTCCCATACTCTACTCTCTTTCTCGTTTTTTCTCATACACCCTCTTCCTATCTTTTCCTCCTAATCTTTTTAGGTGCTAGGTCGTTTCTTAAAAACCGCCACTATGGGCGTTTCTTAAATCCGCCATTTTTACTGAATTTTCGACTAAATCTTGTCATAACTTTTTTCAGAACCAACCAAATTAAGCAATATTGGTATTGTAAGAAGCTCTTGGTTAGCTTTATCACATATACAAATTTAAAAAAATTTCGTTAAGTTTTTCAAAAGTTATGGCAATTTTTTCCAGTTTTTTAACTCCAATTTTTTTAAAACTTATGAAATTTTTTGAAATTTACCTAACTTATAGAGCAATTCAAGGGCTATCTACAATACCAAGATTGCTTGATTTGGTTGGTTCTGAGAAAAGTTATGACAAGATTTAGTCGAAAATTCAGTAAAAATGGCGGATTTAAGAAACGCCCATAGTGGCGGTTTTTAAGAAACGTCCCAGCACGATCTTTTTACACCATTTTACCCCCTCCCCCTCCACTCTCTCTCTCTCTCTCTTCCTCTCCTCTCACCTCTCCAATTACGGTGTCTCCGTTGTAGCGATCAAAAGCAAGTGCCTTCAAAAAGAAAATATTTTCGGCACGCGTTTTATTCGCGCGCGCTATTACCGCCAAATGCAGTCGGCAGTTTAGAATGGACTCTCCACTCAGTCCGTACATTGTGAACGCTTCATCAAAAATTGGTTCGCGCGTGTCGCGCAAAATGCGCGTCTTCACGCGGTGCTGTCCCTCGGGCAAAAGTCGCAATTTTATGTATGGATTAAGTGGCGCGGAAGAGCCGGCAAATTTGGGCAGTCCGTTGCATGCCAAAACGGTGATCTGATCAGAAAAAAGACGAAATGGACTATAATTTGATTTGTCACAGAATATAATACGATACTCTCAAAACGGTCATTACCCCTCCCCCCCCCCCCCCCAATGCGCCGCCGGGGTCGTCTTGGCATTTCCCTTGCACTTGGCAAAGAGCCCAAATCTAATTATTGTATTGTGTTATCTGACACCAATTAGCTTTGCTGGTAGAGGACGTGGGGCGATTCCGACAAAAAAAAAATTGTTTGTCCTTTTTCCCTCTGTAATTGCATTTGCCTCCATTTTCCACCTGTAATGCCAAATTGGCCGGCTCGTACGCCATTTGCAGGGACACGCTGCCCCTGGCGCCGTCCGCGCCCAACTCCAACTCGGGCGCCCCCGTGGCGCCCATCAGTGCGGCCTCTGCTGCTGCCGTCGCATGAAAGCTGTGCCGTTTTCGCTCGTTGTTGGTGCTGTTCATTTTGTTGTTAGTGTCGGCGGCATTTTGCTTTTCCGTGCCCTCGGGCAGAGTGGCGCCGCCGTACGGAATGAAATTGAGGGCGGAGAACGGACTGTGCTGTTGGTACCCTCCGGCGACGGTTCCATGTCCGTACGGCGACATGGGCGAAAGCGAGTGGGCCGAGGCGGCCGACGACGAATAGGAAGAGGACAGCGAGTAGTCGGACCCCCCGGGGGAGGAACACTTGCGCAACGACTGGTTGGAGCAGCGCAAATATTGCGGGGCGGGCGGCGGCGGAATCGCCTGACTCAGGCGACCGCCCGTGCTGTGCCCACCGTAGGAGCGCTTGTGAATGAGCGGCGAGCGGAAGGAGCCTATCGAGCCGCTACTGCGGCGACGTTTGCGGTGCTGCACGGCGGCGAAAAGCGCCAGCAGCATTATGAACATGCAGAAACCGGCGCCGACTGCCAACATTTGGAAACCTTGGGGGGGGGGGGGAAGGCGGGTTTTTTGATAAAAAAAAAAAGGAGAAACGGGGGACAGGGTGACCATAATGAAAAGACATTATAAACGCGGAATGCCAAAACCATGAATTATAGATAATTTGAATTGGGGCCACTGATGAAAAGTAGAAGAGATTGACCAGCGATTGTCCATTGGACCAACCGAAAGAAATTGTGCCGTTTGAACGTGGGGAAAACGCCGCCGCTTTGGTGCCATGCTCATCTTCCAACATTGCTTCATCATCCATCGTATTAATGTGGCGAATCTGAAAAGCATTCCAATGTTTAAATGCCATGACAAAATGCCAATAAAATCACACGAATAAATTTTAGGCAAATAATATTTAACTCAAAGAATAAATATTTTTTGGTTGATGAATTTTAATATACAAAATTTGTCAATTCGAATTTTACGCGCTTCGGCCTGAGTATCACATTAATCCGCCGTTTGTTGCGCAAAGAATGCCAAAATGAAAAGAGAGACGGACGGAGGAACGGACAGAAGGGAGAGGGGAGAATTTAATGAGAGAAAAGGGGAGGCCGACTTTAAGTGGTAAGGGAGGTGGCAGCCAGCACATGTGGCGCACGTCCGCCCGCGTGGTCCCGCCGGGGGCGAAACTATTCACCCGTCAACTGAGTTAAAAGCCTCGGGTATTGACGGGGCGAGGGACGGAGGGGGGGGGGGGGGGAGGGGGGAGGGCGAGGGACACTATCCCATGCTTTCGGCATTTTGTGTGTGTTCTCGAGTGATTAGCAATTAAGGAGCAAAGAACGGCCGAATTGTGACGATTATGCTTAAGATTCCGTGGCAACCGCTGCGGGGAAAGGGGAAAAGAGAAAAAAGGGAAAGGAAAAGGGAAAAAAGGAAAAAAGAGCGCAAAGTCAGCGGATTTCGCCAACAGTGCCACGGCATTCGGTCCTTCATTTTCACTCGTCCATTCAATTTTCCTGCTTTATATCTCTGTCCTATGCTTTTGACTGTCGCTTTAGTCGAAAAGACGCAATCAATGGAAATTTGCCGTGGGGGCGGAATCGGATGATGCGGCTAAGCCCGAGGGGGCGGGGGAAGAGGAGGCGAGGGGAGGGGGGGAGGGTGTGCCCTTTCATTGGAGTGCCAATGGGCAGACCAAGCAAAGTCAGCGGGCGGTAAATGCGGCTGTAGGAAGGCCAATTCTCAAAGGTTTATGGTTGCAAAATGGGGGCATCTGCTGACGAATGAGAAAGGGGCAGGGAGGAGGGCGAAATATTTGTCTTTCTCAGCGTAACCCCAGCAAAATTGGTGTGCCATAAAAAAGAAAGCCCCTCGGGAGAGAGCCAAAACATTTTGGGCAAATTTCCCTTCTCATGGGCCCAAAATGGCAGAACAGCAAACAACACACCCAATTCACACAACCATTATTTGGGGGGGGGGGGGGGGGGGAGGGCGGTCACCCCAGGCGATATTTCCATGCCCGACGTCGGTGCCATTCGTGGAATCCTACTATTCCCTTCTTCCCTAGCACTAACTTCCTTTCCCCCCCCCCAATTCCTCTCACCTTGTTCCCTTCCTCCTCCATTCCTCCTTCCTTTCCTCCTTCCCTCGTTCCTCCTCCCTCCTTTCTTCTTCTCCAACCTCCCTTCCTCCCGCTCCCCTCCTTTCCTCGCTCCCCCTCTCTCCCTCTTTCCTCCCTCTCTCCGAACTCGTCCCTTCCTCCTTCCTCGCCCTCCCTTTCTCCCTCCTCCCTCTCTCTCCCCCTTTCCCCCTCCCTCCCTCCCTCTCCCCTCCCTTCCTTCCTCCCCCTTTCCTTCTCCCTCTCTCTCCCCCTTTCCCCCTCCCTCCCTCCCTCTCCCCTCCCTTCCTTCCTCCCCTTTTCCTCCTCCCTCTCTCTCCCCCTTTCCTCCCTCCCTCCTTCGTCGTTGTCCCTCCTTTGCTTCGTGTTCATCCCAAAGCATTTGTGCTCTGCTTGCCCTCCCCCTTTCCCTTTGCTCCCCCTCTTTTCCCACCCTTCCATTCCATAAGTGGATTTCCAAATTTGGCACCGCCAATTGCCATTCATTGTGACAGCGAAGGGACGACGAACGGAAGGAAGAAAAATGGGGCGAAACGACGGCACATTTAAAGGATGGACAAAAGAAGAAACTGGGACAGCCAAAAGATGCATTTGTCACCAAATTATCAGTACAATTATAAAACCAAATGGACATTAAATGCTGACCTTTTATTTCTACTTAAGTATGTTTTGAACCAAGAAACCATTAATTATGGGAGAAAGGCATTTTAAGCACTTTAAAATGAGCACAAAAGAAAAAAAACGATTTATAAAAATGGGAGATGGAAAAATAATCCACAATGATTAGACTTAAAGTTTGAAATTACTTATCTAACTCAGCTCAAAGAGGTCGAAACCCAACAAAATTTTGCAACGAAACGTAAGGGACAAGGACTAATAAATCCTCATAAATTGGGATTCGAACTCCGATTTTAGTTTCAGTTTTTCAATAGAATAGAAAATGTTACCGACTGAAAGCCCCCCTTAATCTAACATCACCAATCAAAGTCGAACACAACAAAATGTGTACCTTCTAAGGTTAGGGCTTAAAAAACTAGGGATAAGTTTTCTAAAAACTATGGTTCGTTTTACATATATTTTTGGGATGGGGCCGAAAGACCCCTGGGCCAAATGTGTGGCCGAAATAAAAAACAAAGGGTCAAAAATTGAGAAGTTTTAAAAGAATATGAGGTCATTTTTAATGTACCACAAAGCCAATGTCAGTGCTAAGACGTCATTGGGCCTTTGTAATTATCGTTATTCTCTCTCTCCCTTGTCTCTATCAAACTCTCCGCCTCTCTCTCTTTCCTCTATTTCTCTCTCTCCCTTTTCTCTCTTTCTTTCTGTCTCTTTCTCTATCAAATTTCTCTCTCACTCTCTCTCTCTCCAATTTACCTATTCCACCAAGCGAATAGAAACAGCTGAATTCAAAAAAAATGAATTATGTGCGACACTGAAAGAAGAAAGAGTGGTAAGGCCATCAGCAAAAAGACACATGGAATTGCCAGAAAAGGCCAATGGTACAAATTATTTATGGCCAATTTGAGGCTCTAAAAAGGCAGGCGCCAAAATAGGTCATCATCATGTGCTTCTTGTGGAGAATGCGAAATCAAAAATGACAATTTGCCTCCTTCCTTTTCTCCCAACTTGGCTTTTTAAAATATGGAAATTTTTGGGCAAATTTTATGCTTTCTTTTGACGCTTAAATCCTTAAATGTCTCCACCAAAAATCGGAATTGTTACGAATTATTATCGGATTTTGCGCAAAAGGCAGACAGACACGATTGACCCCTGTCGGTCTCTGTTGTCCCTTTTCTAGAGGCTTCATCCAACCGTTCGTCCTCCCTCCACGCAGGCGTTGGCCCGAAGGACCGAGTGAATCGGACGCAGACGGACGAAGGGAAAAGGGGAGGATCGATGACTTTTGCCCTTCCCTGCCTCATTCTTCATTCATTCGTTTTTTTACTACACGATTGTTTGCTGTTGCTGCATCATTTCCCTCGCCCCCCTCTCTCTCTTCCTATTACATGAATTTGCCGCCTTTTTGTCTTTTCCCCAATTATTTTCCTATTTAATTTTGTGCACTTCACCTCTCCCTGCCCCTCTCCCCGGTACTGCTGCGCATTATTATTAAAACATTACCGATTTATTGTAACGGAAGAAGGAATTGTGTAAGCATAAGCATAAAATTGAATTAATTAAGATTTACACTTTTTTCTGAAACTACTGGTTTTTTTATATTGTGCCAAAATTTAAAATTCAAATAGTAATTAACTAATTGTGAAAAATCTTTTTGACTTTGATGATTTCTGTTTGTCTTCAAAATGTTTGTTGTTGTTTTTTCTTTCCTCACAAATCAGACTGATGCTTTTCACCCGTATTCCATCCATTTATGACTTAAAATATTTTGCGTCCCATCCCAATAGTCCCCATTCATTCATTCTTCATTCGTTCACATTCTTTCTTTCACTCATCATTGCTCTATTTTCTTCTCTTTCCCACCTTTATTTTGCGTTCAGATTTTCTAAAATGCAAATAAAAATGTTGCCCCATCCCCAACCATCCCCCGTCTTCATTGGATGTTGTGTAAGGGATTAATTTCCTATTTTTGATCCACTGACCTTTTACAATAACATCGACGGTTTTTAATTTTTATTATGCCTTTATTAAAATATATATTGTGTAAGTTGTGTAATGAGTAATGTTGGCGCAATAAATGACCATAGGGCATAGGGGGTGACCTTTTTTCGACCCTTTTAGTTTTCATTGAAACTGCCCATCTGCTAAACATCATTAATGTGAACAGTAATAATGCATAACAAAAAAATACAAAAATAGGCAATCCTGCAGAATGGATGTCCAAAAACTAAAATTTAACTTTGTTATTTTTGGTTGAAAAGAGGTATTTGGGGGTTTTCAAGGGGTGCTGAGCACGATCTGACTTTAAATTTTACAACCATCTAATCTGAGATTTGTTCAAATCTATGATTTTTCATTAAGTAACGTACTCCTTTTCAATGAAAACATGGCGCATAAGCCAATTTTTAGTTCAAAATAACAAAGTTAAATTAGGGACACCCATTCTGCAGAATTGCCCAAAAAAAATTAATTGATAAAACCAATCCTTTATTTGTTCTTTATTTTTTTCCTTTATTGCATAGTAAGATTTGCACATTCTCCTTATTTCAAATTTAATCACCAAATGAGCTTCACTTTTCCCAGTGGTGCCAGGAGGCCGGTCATCGATGTCAACAGTGAAAATTTGATGTTCGTTTGGAACCTCCCGAGATGGATCGATATCAGTGAAATTAAGAGGTTGGTTGTCTGTCCTCTTTTTTTTTGTCTTATTGTTCGATTTCATCTCAATTTTTTAAATTTTCAGAAGTCTGCAACCAAAATATGGAAGAGTTTGTTTTTCGGTTTGCACACAGTGGTTTGCACACCTTTTTTAGATCAAATTTGTGGAGACTTTTGAGGCCTGGAGGGAGGGCCGTCGTATGGGTCAGATCATCCTCGACTTCCCCACGCACAGTTCTCTTTCGGCATTCACCAAGGCACTCTCCAACAGGGACGTGTTCAACTACGATGGCGTCGAGTTCATGTGTTTTGATCCGAAAGTGATTGCCCATTTGCCTTTCATTTTGCTCAACACCAACCCGTTCCCTTTTCAGATTGGTCAGAGGCCGTTTTTCAATTACGTTCGTCAGCAGACCGGCATCGACTTATTGTCATGCGGAGGCGTTCCGCCAACATTTGAATACAAGCGAAAGGTTAGCTGATCAGCAGTGATTTTTCGCTAATGTCAACATTGTTTTTTTTAAAAATTGCTCAAATAAATTTTTTATCCGTTGGATTGGCTTCGTTTTTTCTTAGTGAATCTTTATAGGGCCCTTCCTCCGAAAGAGAACAGAACCCCAACAACATGCCACTTCGTCCGCGTGTTAGGGATAGTTTTGCGCCACCGATGGGAGTCGAGCGGGGTCGTCGTTACGACCGCGACGATGATGGACGACAGAATGGCGGGGTGCAGGCGAGATCATCCCCGAGGGGCGTGGGCCGCGGATTTGGGCAAATAGGCTCTCGTTTCGGAAACAACCGTTTGGCTTTACCGCCCTCACATTCGGACGACACAAAGCAAACGGCGGCTGAGGAGGACGAGTCGAGTCAGAGAAGTGGCAACGAAGAAGAAAGGAGCAAATCACGGATTGGCCAAAAAAGAGTGGAAGACGAAAACGAAGAAAATCGTCGAACCGATTCGCCGCTTGGGGGTTTTGGTTGTAACCCGCCGAGTCGTAACTTTGCCCACCGAATCAGTCGTCCGAAGCCATCATTTTTTGGTGGAGAGCATTCAGAGGGCGTCTTTTCTGGTAAATCGAAGCGGGAGTATTCAAGAAATAAACGGAAAGTTAAGTTGCTGCCAATGAGGAAAACGGGAGCAAACAAGTTGAACAAGTCTCTGAAGCGGCGGCCCTTGTGGACAATGCTTTGGTGCCAATGGAGGAAAATTGTCCAGAAGACCCCGAGGTGGACGCGGCGTTCGAAGGCGGTGACGGGGAAGTTGAAGTTGGGCTGAACTCAGTCCAGCAACAGCAGGAAGATGAGGCGGCAGAAAACGGAGGCAAAGGGACGCCATCAGCCGACGACGGGGAAGACGCAATGAACAAATCGGACGAACGCAAATCGGATTCCTCCTTCACCCAGTACAGAGAGAAATCGCGGTCACGCGAAGACTCCGTTTCCGATGACCATGACGGACACGGCGGCGGCGCTGGGGTGAAGAACACGCTGAAAATAACGGAGGCGAGTGACGGAGGAGAGGGAAACTGAGGGGATTCCATGGAGGGGGATATGCCGAAGGGGTTGGGGGAATCACGGCAACATTTTTTGGGTTTAGTTGGACTTGGGCTTTGACATTTCGAAGATTCTGGAAGCGTTGCAAACTGTCGGCGAAGTTGTTCGCTTCGAACGCCTTGGAAAAGTTTGTGCTTTTTGCCTTTGTTTCTGCTAATTGCCAATTCATTCATTTCCCTCCTCCCACTCCCTCGCAGACGACCGCCGCTTTCACTTTCGACGACGCGGCTGAGGCGGCCAATGCGAGTGTTTTGGTGGTGGACGATTTGGCGGCACCGAATGCATTTTTTCAATTGATGACAGCCGAAGAGGCTTATCACTGAGGGTATAAGAACGATGACCAGTCGATTTTTGGACGAGTAAACGGACGATCTGATTGGGTAATGAATTTGTATCTCAGCTATGCTTTAATTTATTTTGGTTATATGTTGATTGTTTTCCGCCTTATATTTACATTTTTTCACTTCACTTTGGTTTGAATGCGTATCACTCCAATCTCACACAAATCTTCTTACACTTCATTTGGTCTCAAACCTAAAGAGTACCTTTTTTTGTTTTCAAAGTTTAAGAAAATTGTATTGAATTTGATCTTATAAAAACGGCTCTTCTGTGGCTGTTTTTGGAAAAATGCGAATCAAACAATATAAAGGAAAACAGAAATTCCTCCTTTTTGCAATTGCAAAATCTTTAATAAGTTAAAAATGGGTCAAACAATTTAACAATTCGCTTGGGAAGGGGGATAAGTAAAAAACAATTAATTATCATCACAACAACTGGAACTTATCAGTTGATTATTTCAGACGGTGGGGAGGAGAGTGATATGTTTGAACAATCAATTGAAAAGGGAGGGGAGGGAATGATGTGCTTTTATAGGTAATTGTATCACAGCGAGTGAGAAGGCATTGCTTAACAGAGAAGAGGGGGGAAGGAATTTTCTGCACGGAACAAATGCAGGTAAAGGTCGAGTTTACTCGCCCCGACAGTTTTCGCCATTTAATGTGTATTTTCATGCTTGGGATTTTTTCATAAAAATCTCTGTTAGAACCGCACCCTCTATTAAGGCCACCCTTGAGGAATAGTCTGTGTTAAAGAAAAAAAAGGCAATCCTTAAGAAGGGGTGTCCCTAATTTACTTCGTAAAATTTAACTTTGTTATTTTTGGTTGGAAAGAGGTATTTGGGGGTTTTCAAATCTTAAGGATTGCCAAAAAAAAATTTTTCCATAAATTCTAAAATATACTTACCCCGGAACCTTCTAGCCCCGCATTTGTATGTGACAGAGAAAACAGACAATGAGAAAGAATGGGGAAAAAGGAGAGAGAAAGCGGGTGAGGGAGGGAGGATTTCGTGTTGTTTCGTTGACAATTTGTCAATCAAAAGGGACGACAAATTGCCATTTCAATTTGACTGTTGCACAATGGCGGCCGTCGCAATTTCAGTCGGTGCGGCGGCTATTGCTGCTGCTGCGGACGGTGAAAAATTGAACAGTGCCGCGGTCGCTCCGTTTGTTGTGATTGAATTCGCGCCGTTGGCGAACGGTGCCAATGGGTGGTGGTGGTGGTGGTGGAAGGGCAGCAGCGGAGCCGGCGGGGCGGCAAATGACGGCGCAATTGCGCCGGCGGCCCCACCGTTGCGCAGGGCGGCCATATTGCGCAGCCAAAAGTCGGCGGGGACGGCCGAATGGACGGCGAGCGGATGGGCAACGGACGCGTCGGGGGGCGGCGGGAAAAGTTGGGCGAGCTGAAATAGCGGACAAAAGCATTTGGGGACAGACGACCGGTGAAAATGGCCATTATCCATCATTCATTCTCTCACGTGTCCAGCGAATTGTCCGGAGACGGCGACTAACATTCCGCCCATTGACGGGTCACCGCCACTGGTGGACACGGCGATGGGCGAAGGGAATGGGAAGAATTGGGGCGGCATGGGAAAAGCGGCCAAAAGGGGCGACGGGGACGGAACGCCGGCCGACCCGACAGAGTTCAGCGCGGTCGGAATGGAAAAGCTGGGGAGGGATGAAAAATGCAATGAAAATTGGATTTCAAAGGGCTAAAATTCGCACAGCGCCGGCGGCGGTGCGCCCGTCGGAGTGAGCGGCGGCGGAGGGAGCAATCCGTTGGAAGGGGGCGGCAAAATGTTGAGCAACAAACTCATGTCCTCGGAACAGCACTGGAACACTTCAATATACCTGGGGAGGTGGGGGATTTATTAATGAAAAAGGGAAGAATTGGGAAGGCATTGGCGGCACAGACGAAATGCCAAAAAAGCAAACCCCTTTTTATGCGTTCCCACCGATAGTTGCAAAAACAAAATTTGCTAAGAATATACTTGTAAAACCTGATAATTTGCCCTTTCTTTAAACTAAATGTTGTCGTGTATGTCTGTTAATGTCTCTCTCTTTCTCTCATTCATGAATCCCCTTCGTCCTCTCTCTATCTCTCTCTCTCTCATCATTAACCCCTTTCGTCCCCTCTCTCTCTCTTTTTCCCATCATTAACCCCCTCCATCCCCTCTCTATATCTCTCTCATCATTAACCCCTTTCGTCCCCTCTCTCTATCTCTCTTTCTCTCTCATCATTAACCCCTTTCGTCCCCTCTCTCTATCTTCCTTTCTCTCTCATCATTAACCCCTTTCGTCCCCTCTCTCTCTCGTTCCCCCTTCTTCTCCCCTCCCCTTTTCTCTGGCAATACTCACCGTCTCTTTTTGCCCAATTCCATGTATTTGTTGTGCATCTCTTGCGCTGCGTTGGCTGCCGCCTGTTCACTGTCCGTTTGAATGAATGCCTCGCCGCTGGGGTGGCCCGCCGAATTGTAAATCATATGCACACCCTGAAAATTGTGTTTTTAATTGAAAAACGGGAGGAAATCTGAACAAAAAAAAAGACTACCTGGAACATCACTCGCTGCGCGTGGGGACCCAAAAATTCGATGACCTAAAAAATGAAATATAAAAAGAGGGGAGAAAAATGGACAATCCAATACAATCCAATGGGCAGTCGATTATGCAAATTAGGGGCAAAAACGCGAGGGGGGGGGGGAGAGGAGAAGACGAAGAGTGTAATTATGCGATTTGATTGGAACAAAGATAAACACGGTGACCAGTTAATGCTCGGACATTTTCTCAAATTACATTTAGCAGGGAAATATTGCTTTGGGTCGAAAAAAATTTTTGGATTTTTCGTAATTTATTCAAAAAATATTTTTTTATTTTGCTTCACTTGTTGCACTTGCGCCTCATAGGGAAGGCCACGCAGTCTCAGACAGTCCCTTTGCCGTTGTGACCGTTGCTGCTGCTGTGGCGCATGAACGGTGGTGCATCCACCCGAATTTGTCAACGCCACCGGCGTCAGAACGGCGCCGTTGGCGGTGGTGGGCGAACCGGGCGACAGAACACTCTGAGGCCATTAACAAATTGTTAATTATTTGTCCAATGAATGGCATTTTGTCGTCGTCCCTTTTTCACCTGGTGTTGCGCTGATGACAAAGTGCCGACGGTGCCCAATTTGTTCAGTGCCGCTGCAATGGCAGCATTTTGTTGCGTTTGTTGAGCAATCGTTCGCGCATTGAACAGTTGCAAAACTTCGGGCTGAAATTTTCAAATTGATTTAAAAATTAAATAAAAATGATTTATTTGGAGAGGGAATGAATAAATTTCATCCATTCATTTTTATTGGCATTTCAAAGTGCCACAAATATTTGTGAATTTTGCTCCGCCCGTCCGTCGACCTGTGATGTTCTGAAAAGTTCGATGTATCGTCCGCCCATTCGATGGCGATTCTTTGTCAACGCCCGCCGTGCGCCTTGCTCGTCACCGAACAACACAAAAGCGTCGCCGGAGGGGCGCCCGTCCGGCCGATGGAGGAACAGAATGGAACCGGGCTGATCCAACAGTCCGCTGGGCTGTCCATCGGAGGAGAAAAAGTCACGCACCTAAGGAGACAAAGAGGGAAAATTTTGGAGGAGGGAGGAAGAGCGAAGGAAACCAATTAAGACCAAATTGGGCAAAAAAAAAGAGGGAATTCCAAATCATTCTAAGGACATCGAACAAAAAGTCGAGATTTTCTCCCTTTTTTTGTTCGACTTCGGGTCAGAGATTCAATGAAATTATGCCATACTCTTGACAAACGACCCCGAAAAGCGTAGGATGGGGGAATATAGACACAAAGTCATTAAACCTTCACGCTTAAACGGTTAAAGCTAAACCGACCCATTAATTAAAAAAAAATTAAAATAAAATTTATAAAATAAGCATTGGCAGAAATTAGAGATTCAAAAATCGCAAATTTAAAAAGATTTCGAAATTGTGCTAAATTCGGTGGCCACCCTCTGCTGCCCTCAATTTGAATTTGTTCACCTGCTGTTCCGTTGCTGTGAAGGGGAGGCCGCGCATTCGCACAATCATTGCCATTGCACTCTCCGCACGAAGGGCAAAACGAACCGATTGACTGTCAGTGCCTGGCAAAAGAAAAGTAATAAAAAATACACAGTGAAAAGTGAAAAGGGAGGGAAAAAGCAAAATGATTGAAAGAAAAAGGAAGGAATTTTGCAAAATGCCATTTGGAAGTGAATGGCCCAAAGAATGCCAAAAGCAGCAATGATAGAAGAATGTTGGCACTAAATAATTGATCTTTTGGATCAAAAAAATCCAACCAAAAATAGAGTCAATGAGTGAGGGGGGGGGGGAGAGGGAGAGAGAGCGGGGAAGGGCGAGAGGGAGGGCAAGGGGGGGGGGGGAGAGGGAGAGAGAGCGTGGGAGAGGGAGGGGAAGGGAGGGGGGAGAGGGAGAGAGAGCGGGGAAGAGCGAGAGGGAGGGCAAGGGGGGGGAGGGAGAGAGAGCGTGGGAGAGGGAGGGGAAGGGAGGGCGAGAGGGAGAGAGAGCGGGGGAGAGGGAGAGGAAGGGGGGGGGGAAGGGAGAGACTGGATAAAACAGCTCAACTCCATGCGAACAATGAGAATGCCATCCCACCCATTCATTTAATAAATGAGCGTAGAAAAGGTGGTGGCTAGAGGGGTGAAT
Source organism: Heterodera filipjevi (assembly GCA_039877585.1). NCBI lineage: Eukaryota > Metazoa > Nematoda > Chromadorea > Rhabditida > Heteroderidae > Heterodera > Heterodera filipjevi. Next base: position 9,488,616 of record JBDPZO010000007.1, on the reverse strand, counting down.
ACTTGGCAAATAAGAGACCATCTGATCACTGAAGAGAAGGGGGCGGGCACATTATAGAAATATAATGGCCAAGAAGTGAATGAATGGCTGGGGGGGGGAATGCCAAAATTGGACTGAACAAAGAAAAGGCAGTGAATGGCGAAGGAGGGGGAGGGGAGAAGGGGGGGGGGGGGTAATGAATGGAATATTCACCACTAACAGCGGCAGACGGATGGGCCCGAAGAATGCCCCCGAATATCATCGCATTGGGGGAGGAGGGGGGGGGGGGGGGAGGGGGCGATGATTGGATGAAAGGGCCGTCCATCCATCGATTAGGGCGATAAAAGCTGGGCCAACACAAATTTGGACAAAAGTGGGAGACCTTTGAGGGCGGGGAGGAGTAAAAGGGGTAAACGGGTCGGATGTGTGAGAAATTGGGGGGGGGGGGGGGGAAGGGGACGGACGCTGGAAAAGTGCAATCTCCGCCTCCGCAAGAGTTGAACGATATTCCAATTAGAAGCGGACTGACTGAACAAACGAAGTCATCCCCCCGGGGGCGGTGACTTTTGGAGGGATTTGGCAAATTAAAATCCGAACAGCGAAAGAAGCAAAAGGAAGTGAAGAGAAAGGGGGGCAAATGAGCACAGAGTTGGGACAAATGGTGGCTGATAAGCATATTGCCTAATTATTCATTTGCGTTGTCCGTAATCGATCTGTGAGCATTTTTTCCTTTTGGGAATAGCAAAACATTTTCACTTTGAATCGGACGACGAAATGCGGGCGAAAAGTATAAAAAGAAAATATATGAAATTGAATTATATTACTTTTATTTTTGAATTAATTTCCAATTTTCCACCCCCTCCCCCCCTCCCCCCGTCACTTACCAACAGCGTGTTTCACAAATTCGTCCCCGGAGGCGCGGTATACTTCGATGTAGCGGGCGTGGAGGTGTCGCCTGTGGCGCTGCAGTGCCAAGTCGCGCTGATCCGCGCGCGAGAAGCGCACCAAAGCTTCGCCACTTCGCCGCCCTTCCGGGCCCAAACAGAGGGCGACACCGCCGCTGAAAGAATGGGAAGAAAAAAAGGGGCATTTTCGGCGGTGGAATACGGTAATGGAAGGGGAAAAGATACGGTGGGAGGTCGAGGCCGGCGAAAAACATGGCCACATCCAAGTCGGACACGTGCCAAGGCAACCCGCGGGCACGCACCACGCAGCGCGAATCGACGTGCAACTCGGAACTGTTTTGTCCACCGTTTAATCAATCCCAAAAGGGTGCCCTCCCCCTCTTACCATACTGCCGGGGCATAGCCCTGGGCAATGCGCTCCAACCGCGACAAAATGGCGACGGCACTCTCTGAAAATACCTTTGGCACTCAAAGGGCGGGGCGGCTCCTTTCGCTGACCTCCCTTCTCGCGCAGTTTCCCGTACATCGTTCGGACTCTGTCCTCCAACTGTCTCTGTACTTCCCCGTCTCCACCGCTATCCATTGACTCTGTCGGCGTCTCTTCCCCGCCGCTTCCTTCCGTACTGCCGGCGGATGCCGCGTGCGATGGCATTGCGCCGCAGGGGGCGGAAAAAGGAACAAACGCGTGGAAAAGGGGCGGCAGGGGAAGACGGGCGGAAAACAGCTGTGGCTAAAGAAGGAACAAACGCGCATTGGAATAACGACAGAGAAGGACAGTTTAGCAACAAAAGGTCAAAGGTGAATCCGCAGTTAATAATGGCCTTACTCTCTTTCTCTCCCCCCGCTCCCTTCTTTGTCCCTCTTTCTCTCTCTCTCTCAATCCCGCTGTTTATCTCTCCGACCCTCTCGCTGTCTTCCTCCTTCCCTCCCGCGGTCTCTCTCTCTGCCTCTCTTTTCGCCCCGCCCCACTCTTTATCTCTTCCACCCTCTCTCTCTTTCTCTCCTCACCTGTTTATTCTTTTTAAAATATTTAAATAATATAAATAAATTAGAGTAATTTTGGGAAAATCGGACCGCGATAACCGGATACAGTACTCAATTCTCGACCTGTACCGGAACTAATCGGAAAACTTTTAGAAAATTCTGAAACGCTCCCAGGAGACTTAGGCTGTTTTCCCGAAAAGAAGGAATAAAAAATAACCCTTAAAGCAAAAAATGATTTACAGTTTAGCAGAATTAATTTCAAATCTCCGGCAACCGGCCACTTCATCGTGGCCAGTTCATCGCCCGTTACAATAATGGCGACTAACTTACCTTACCCCTCGCCCCCCCCCCCTGTCTTCACCTGCTGAACTTCTTGCGTTTGCTGCCCCATTTCGCCGTATCGTTCCGCCTCCTCCGCCGCCATTTGCGCAATCACCGCATTGGCACATAACGGGTAAATCGACTGGCGGATGGCCTCGCGTGAACAGAACAAAACGGCACGAGGAGATACTGAATTTGCCATCTGCAAGAAGAACTAACACAAAATGAAAAAGTCAGTAACAACTAATCCAAATGAGAATTCTCCTTTCACTTTATAATCCCTCTTTTGCTGGTCTTTCCTCTTCTTTTTTTCTTTGTCCGTCTTTCTCTCCTCCCCTTGCCTATCTCTCCTCTCCTCTCCTTTTTTCTTTGTCCGTCTTCTTTCCTCTCCTCTCCTTTTTTCTTTGTCCGTCTTTCTCTCCTCCCCTTGCCTATCTCTCCTCTCCTCTTCTTTTTTCTTTGTCCGTCTTTCTCTCCTCCCCTTGCCTATCTCTCCTGTCCTCTCCATTTTCTTTGTCCGTCTGTTGTCTATCGTTCTCTCCTCCCCTTGTTTCTTTTTTGTCTCTTCCTTTTGCCTCTTCCCTCCCTTTCCCTCTGTTTGCCCACCTTTTGCAGTTGTTCCACTGCGTTGTGCGTGTCCATTCGCAAGTGCTGAACTGGCCCGACAAGCTCCCAATTGGCACCGTCCACCGACTGATGGGCCACGTGCAGAAAAAGGGCGGCCGCATCTGTCGAAGCGGAGGAAGCGCAGAGGGGCGGCGACGCACCACGTGCGACGGTGCCATTCTGCTAAAAAAGGAGGAATTTCCGACAGGAAAAAACGGTAGACCGAAAAAGCATACGGTAGGCGAAGAGAGAAGCGAAGAGGAGGCAATTGCCGAATCGGAGGAGGAGGAGGAGGAAGAAGAAGAGGACGAGGAAGAGGAGGCACGGACAGCCGGAGCCATGGAATGGCACTCCTCCGCAAGGGTCAGCAGCACAAAGACGGGCGACGGGGCCGGGCCCGGCGGCACCGAAGGGGACGACGGATTCGGGGAGGAAGGGGCGGAAACGGCCGAAGCGGAGGAGCACATTTGGCACGACAGAGAGAGAGAGAGAGAGGGAGAGAGACAGAGAGAGACCTGGGGGAAATGGGGAAAAATGGAAGAAGGAAAAAGGCAAAGGAAAAGGACCAGCAAAAGTGCCGAATTGTGAGTCAAATAATACGGGAAAAAATGCCGAAAACAAAGCGGAAAAAGGGCAAAGGAGAAGAAATGGGAAAGGGAAAGCCAAGCATTTGCTGATGAATGCTGACGTAAATGAAGCGCGGGGGGAGGAGGGGAGATTTGGGAGTTTGATTCTTTGATTCGGGGATATGTGTGGCGTGGGCGTATCTGTCCTCCCATCTCTCCCATCCAATCCCTCCGGGAAGATCACTCGAGGAGATCACTCTTGACCCCCCCCCCCCTTCCCTCCCCCCGGCGCTCACCACTTTTGCGCAGAGCACTCACTCACCCACTCACATTCAATCGACAAATCATTCTGATCGATTTGGGGTGGGCAGGTAAATTGAAGCAAAAGGAAAAAATAATGCAGCGGAAAGGAGCAAAATGGCGAAAGAAAAAAAAGAGAAGGAAAGAAAAGGTGAGGCGGACACAAAGAGGAAAAGGAGGAGGACCGAAATGGAACACCGAAGGTGAAAAGGAAGGGAAAAGGGGGAAAGAAAGGAGGGGAAAAAGGGGGGGGGGAGGAAGGAAGGGAGGGGTGAGGGAGGGAGGAGAGAGAAAGGAACGGAAAAGGGGGAAAGAAAGAAAAAGATCAGGAAAAAAGAGGGAAATAATGAAAAGGTGAGGGAAAGGGAAGGAGGGAAAAAAGAGGGGGAAGGGAGATCAAAGGGGAAGAAGGGGAAAAAGGGGTGGGAGAAATGGGAGAGGAAGGGAAGGGAGGGGAAAATAGAGAGGGGGAAGAAATAGGAAAAGGAAGGGGAGGTCATTTTAGCGATCAGCGGACGGAGCAAAGAAATGTTTGTCCGCGCGAACATTGCTGATAATTGCTGCTGCCACAAAACACACAGGTGACGAACAAAATAAGAAGGAAGGAATTTGTGGGATGAAGAAGAAAAAGAAAAGATGGGCGGATATGCGAGGGGGAGAGAGAGAAAGAGAGAGAGAGAGAGAGGAGAAGCCGGAACGGGCGGACGACGAAAGACAGAAGGGAGAGCAGAGAAAAGGGGCTGCAGAGAGAGAAGGGGTGATTTTAGGATGGCGGCTAATGGGAGGGATGGATGGGAATGGCCTCGGGCGTATTTCCTCATCAGAGTTTCGCGCACAAAAATTGCCTTTTCGCGGTGACGCGCGGGGGGGGGAGCCAATAAAAAAGAAGCGATCGCAATTGATGGTCAGTTACGACAGAAGAAACAACAAACTTCTGATGCTGCTTCGGGGAATGAATGGCTTTAAAGTTTGGTGAAAAATGCAAAGGATAACAAAATTCGGTTGCCAAAAATCTTTTGATCGAATGGAATTGGAAGGACGAAGCTGAACTGGGCGGTTAAAAGGCCGAGGGGGGGGGGGTGTTCAACTCCCACCCGAGGGGCCTAACATTTTGCCCATTTCTTATTGAATGGACCCGACGGACCGAACCCAAAGATAGGGAAAAGAACCAATGCGAGAGGAAAGCAGCAATTTGGGAAATGTATATTATGACAAGAGAAAAGACGACGAACTCTTCGCCAGGTCCGAGCGCAAATTTGAACGACCCGTCCGCCGCCGCCCCTTGCCCCCCCCCCGACCTGCTCCATCATCTGTGGAAGGTGTGCATACACGACGACCGAAACAACTCATAAGTGTTGGGCGGTGTTGTGGTGATGGCGGCGACGACGATGGATTCAAATTGAGCACTGCCGCTGCATATCCAATCCCAAATGACCAAATCTCTCGCAAAAATCCATTCTCGACTCGACAATTCACCTCCATCTTGGTCTTCGCGCGGAGATGGAGGGGACGAGGGGAGGAAAAGGGAAAGATGATGGATGAAGGGGGGGGAAGAGGAGGGGGGGGGGACTGATCGATCGAAAAGAGTTGGACAGGGGACGGGGGCGGGGGGGGGGGGGGCAGGGGGGTTCGGGCGGACGGTGGACGGACACCGCCGCCACCACCCTTTCCTCCCGCCGCCACCCCGCGGTGCTCGGTCCGTCCCCCCCCCCCCCCGGTCAATGCGGTCTCTCCTTTCCCTCTTCGCCCTCCCCATGCGCTGACCTTGGCTTTGGCTCCTTCCTCCTCCTCTGCTGACTTTGGTGGACGGTCGCTGGTCATTGTCACTGCAATTCACCCTCCCCCCCCCCCTTTTCCTGCCCAATGGCCTTACACTTTCTGACGTTGCCGAAGGGACGAATAAAAATTGAACGGTTTGCATGGAGGAAGAGGAAAGGTGGGCAGATGCATTTTAACGAACGATTTTTGCTAAAAAATTTGGGTGACAAATTTTGTTATAAATTTGCTGATGACTGACGGCAAATTTATTCAAAATGCCACCCAATTAAAACCATTCAAAATTCGGCTGAGATTTTATCGGCCCGTCGGGGCAATCGGAGAAAGAAAAAGGCATTCGTCCACTGATTAAAACAGCAGCAGTGATTTATGAGTTCATATGTGTTTCTTTTTACGGCAAATTGAATATAACAAATTACAAAGTTAGAGGTGCCAAAAATTCACGCAATTTTTTTTTTTGTTTTTTTTTTTGCTCCTCCGTTGGAATGCAATTCGGCAATTAGCAAATGATTGGTTCGATTGATGTCCAATTGGCGACCAACCGACCCGCCGGCGATGTCTTTTCGCGCCTCTTTAAACGTCGTAATTTGACTGAAATTATGGCCCAAATGGTGCCCCTTTTGTGTCACTTCCGTTGCCCTTTTGCTCGTCTATCCATCGGTCGCCGTTTCCCCTGCTGTCGCCGTTTCCCCTGCTGTCGCCGCTGAGTAAAAGCGTTTCGGCGGACGATCGTGAGCGGATCAACGCGTCAATGTACGGGATCAGCTTCAGATCAGCAGGAATGTATGCACCCGCGTTCAGCTGACGGAGAAGACGCGCCGAGTCGGAAGAGACGCAATCGCCACGGCCCAATTTGAGCCTGGGGGAAAGTTGAGAACATAGGACAGGGATATTCAGGGGGGGGAGGGGGGTAGGGTATCAGATCCAGGGGAATCGGGCTGGGGTTCGGGAAACCCGGAACATTCCATCCCTAAACGGAGGAATGGGCAATGAATGGCACTGCTCACATTGTCAGAAAAGAGCCAAGACGAAAACTGCGGCCCAAAGTGTGAATGCCTAAGAAACAGCAAAATGCCAAATAGAAAATGCGTTTTTTAGAATTCATTACGGTCGATGTATGAAGAGCCGATCAAATCCACCTGAATGAATGAATGCGTTTGAATTGGTTCGTTTGGCGGCCAAATGTTTTTGCGTCTCTCCGATAATTCCCGGGTGCACCCCAAAATCTTGCCGTCGAAATTTCAGAAAATTTTTCAGCAAAAAAAATTAGTTTATTCGAAGCTTATTTTTTCTGAAAAATTTCAAAAAACATTGGAATTTACAAAAAACAAAAAACTTAAATGACAACAATTAATTTTTTGAATTCAAGTATTTTTTACTTTTGTTTTTGGAAAATTTCCTTAAAAACTGGATTTTTGTACAAGTGTTTTTTTTATTTTTGAAAATTTTTGCGACGAGATTTCATCCTGTCCCCTAATTGCCCACCCCCCGCGGCAATGACTCAAATGCACGTAACACACACAAACGCTGATTTTTACCGTCAGAGTAGACAAAGTGAGGCCGACGAGGATGAACAAAATCCAACCACCGTAATGGGTGGCGGAATCGCCCTCGGCGGACTGATTCGACGGCGGACAAAAGTCGCCGAATCCGATTGTAACCTTAAGAATACGTACCGAAGAAAATTGTTTCGGTTGTCTAATTACCAAAGTGATTAGGGTAAAGTACAGGGAATCGAGCAGATTCCAGCCATGCTGAAGGCGAGAGAACAGCACAGCCATTGAAAGCATGTAAAAGAGAAGCAAAGACAAAACGAACATCTGTGATGAAGAAAAAAAATACGATAGAGGGGGGAATCAATCAAAAAGACACGGTAGAGGGGGGAATCAATCAGTAGGATACGGTAGAGGGGAGACAATACATACGGTGGGGGGGGGAATGCCAATTTACTTAAGTGGAACAAGAATAAGTCTCTCAATTTTTAAAAAGACCCATCTTCTACGGACCAAAAACTCTGCTACAGTAGTCATTAGGTATACGGCACCTTTGTGTACGGTCCCGGCACTCTTAGGAACTGTTCGCCCTCCTCTTTCTGTTCCATGCGCCGTTTTTGCCTCTCCATTCGCCGCTCTTTTTCCTCCGCGTTTTGACCACTTTTACAGAACGTCTCAAGGCCATTCTCCAACCGTTCGCCACTCCACAAAATGAGGTCCTGAAAAGGGAAACACAAATTATATGGCAATGGCACAGATTCATTGAAAAAAAGGGCACAGCAAAAAATTTGGCAACATCGGCGATGGTAATCAAAGTCAACGGAATGCCAAAGAGAGCGTAGAAAATGCAGAAGAGACGGCCGAAGGGAGAGATGGGAACTGCGCAAGGGAGGGAGGAACACGGGGACAAATCCAACCGAATTTGGTGGGGCAAATTACCCAAATTGCCATAACCAATGGAAGTGAGCAAAGTTGTGGTGAAAAATCTGAGGGGGGCACAAAAGGAAAACGGTCAAATTAAGAAGAAAGAAATGGACAAATGCGAACGAACAATGACGAATGGAAGTTCCACTTGGACTTGTGATGTTCGGACTGGGCAAATTTATAAAATTAAAAAACAAAAAAGATTCAACCGAAGCGAACCCTAAGGGCAAACAATGCCAATTCATCGGCGGACGAATGAGTCTGACTTTGCCAATTTCGGTGTTGGCCGGCGGCCAGAAGAATTTCGTCGGCACGAATGCCCTCCTCAAAGGCTGAAGTGGGAAATAGGGCAAATGAATTCGGTTGTGATAAAGAGACGGGGGACCGACCATTCATCGTAACACGGATAAGTTCGTCAATGGTGTTCATCAGTGTGGCATTAAATGTGGACGCATCGGCGGACGAAGCGTTGGCATTGGCAGAGGAGGAGAGACCGAGTCGGAGTAGGGCACTCTGACAAGGCAAAATGCCAAAGTGACCAATTTAAGGGGCCAAAAAACACCTGTGCTTGAGAAATGGCGAATGAGTGTTTTTTGAGGTGGGCAAGCTAAAGAAATTTTGAAAAATTAAAAAGAAAACATTTAAAAAAGCCTCGAAAGGGCGTTCCAAAGACTGAAAAGCCTGGAAAAAAAAATTGGAAAGGAAAATGAAGGAAAAACGGACCAAAGCGCCGAACAAATTGTACAAAATTGTGGTGGAAAAGATGAGCACTGCAAAAGGGGGGGAGGTGGGAAAGAATGTGTTGAAGGGACTGTAGGAAAGAAAACAAATGAATGAATGGTCCGTCGGAATTGCCGCCCCCTCCCAGACAATTGGACAGCAATTAACACGATTAGACAATGGAATTATATAACCAATTTTTGAAAATGACTGTGGCCAAAAGGGTGGCCCATTTTTCTGTCAATATTTGCGTTGGGGCGCAGACAGTGGTAGATTAGACAGTACACGCAGAAAGGAGTTGAGACAAAAACTATCGTCCGTTCGTCTTTCGCGAAATTTATTTCCTTCCCCCATTTCGCCGGGGGACAATTTAACGAATTAATTGGCAAATTAGCGTATCAATTGCTGTAAGAAAGGCACATCATAATGCGCGGGAAGCGAAATGCATAAAGCGCCCACCGTGCGGCACCGCCAAGCGAATTTTGTAGGCAAAGCCCGAGGAGGACGCGTCGCCGCTTTGACCCCCGCCGGTCGCCGCTTCCGGCGATGCCGCGTCGTCCATTCGAAAGAGTTGGCCGATAAATTGGCTCCACTGCCGACGCGGCGTAAGACGATGTCCTGCTGCTACAGCTGCCGGTGGTGTTCCCCCTGTCCCGCAGCCATTGTTACTACTGGCAACCCGGGCATTTTTAAGCGGGGCCCCAATTTTCGGGGGTTTCGTGCCCTCCAGCGGCGTTGTCCGGACATTTGGGCCAATAATCGCCGATTGTACAAGTCGACGAGTCATTTTAAGCTCTTATTTTAAGGTTCTCCTTCATTTTATGAGTCCAATCGAAAATTTATTAAGTCCGATTGAACCAATATCTTAGATTTTTAAAAAAAAGAACATTATCAGAAGGGTATTGGAATCAAAGTTCTTCAATAATTTGCTGAAAACTAGAATTAAAAAACAACTTCACCAACTCGATCAGACCACTTCTTGGTGGCTATCTAAAAACTCAAAAATGGATTAAAACCGGGAAAAAATCCTAAGGGGTATGAAAACTTGTTTGTTTTTGTTTTTTGAGAAAATGTTCAATGTCCGACAGAAAGAGCTCCAAATTCTTTGGAAAATGTCTACGCCTTGTTTAGTTGTCTTAGCTGAGGACCGTAAGCTTAAAAGCCATACCGCATAAAAGTAGGCAATTTCTACAGTATTCCAAGGAAAAATGGCCGAACAATTTTGTAGCAAATTTTGTGCTTTTTCTGTCCGTCATATTCGTTTTCCCCTAAAAATTTCAGCCCGGCCCTTGGAACTTTTTTTTTCGAGATATAATCCTTTTTTTCACAATATTTTGTCGACAAAAATACCATTTTAATTTTTTCAAGTTTTGTTTTGTTTCTCAAAAAGTTATTTTTTGTTTGAAGTTTTGATTTCAGCTCGATATGCTCATGGGAAGTATAAGAAATGACTAAAACATTAGCGACCTTACAATTTTGGAACAGACTGTAATTTCATGTAAAGGCAGTCCTTTTTTACAAAGTTCTGCATATGGCCTATATATTTTTGCTTGGACTCATAAAATGAAGGAGAAACTTTTTAAAAGGCATTGTGAAACAAGGGCTAAAAATGACCAATGAAAATTTGGTTGGCCGCAAATGGCAAAAGAGAAACAAACAATCAAATTGATGGAGTGAAAGCATTTGGAAAGGCCAAATAAATGTGTGCGCGCTCCAATGATACGGAAATTTGCTGGAAGTCCCGAAACGCCGCCTAAAGAAAGGCGAAGGCTTTTAGCAGTTGTATCGGTCATTTTTTATTTCTTTTACTGTTACATGCATTATATTTATCATGACAAATTCAATGCTTAAAAAAGTATAGGTAGTCAATATAAAAAATTACGATGAGTAACCAACCGTAAAAATGGTAAAGTGAGTGTCTTACAATCCCCTGAAAAAACATGCTGATTGTGAGCAAAAAATAAATTACAGCAAATTCATAAAAACTTGGGTTCTGGTGACAGAATATGCGTACACCGGATTTCACGTCCCATAAATTAATTTAAGAAAGGAAATAAAACAAATTAATAAACATAAAAAGGCTCAAAAATCCATGGGACGCGTAAAAATCCACGGGACGAATAGAACATTCTACACTAGAAGCAAAAATTATATAATGTAAGGAATAATCCAAGTGACAGTAAAAAAAGTATGAGTAGTAATAAAAATATACAAATTATCGAAGAAGCGATCGACTCCGACAGGGGTATGCCACCGGTGATTCATTGTGCCGTGAGCGAGAATTGCTTCGACGAGAGCGGGTAGGCGGCGGTCTGTGTCGAGAATTTCTGCGACGAGGGCGGGCCGCAGGCGATTCGGGTCGCGGGCTGCGCCTGGAGCGTGCCGTAGGTGATCCATTGCGCCGTGAGCGAGAATTGCTGCGAGTTGGAGGTGTGCTGCATCGGAAATTCACTCGATGAGAATGAGTCGAAGGCGATACGGGTCGTGATCTGCGGCTAGAGCGAGCTGACGGAGATACATTTTTCCGAGCGCGTGCCTTTGGTGGTGACTCATCTTGAGAGTTGCTGCGACGAGGGCGAGCCGTAGACGATTCATGTAGCGAGTATATGATGCTGCTAAGAGGCCTTGGAGGAGACATATTGCTATCGTATTGTGCAGTCGGCGATTCGCTTAAACGTAGCAAAGCCATTGATAACCGGGGAATTGAGAAGGGATCAGTGAGAACTCCTAATCAAATAAACCAAAAGCATAGAAGTTTTTAATGTTAAAATAAGTTCAAATTCACATCCAAAATGTCAAATTTTGCACAAAAAAAAAGGTTTGTTACCAAGCGATTGAATTGCTAAGCAACAAATGGCAATGATAAATAATGGCGATCATTCGATTCTCCGTTTAAATGATGATGGGCTCTACCTCTGATTCACTTCCTTCCTTGCCAGCATCAGATGAGCTCGTCGTTCCGCTATAACAGCTTTTTGTTTCGCGTTAAGCCATCCGAAGGTCCGTTGTTTGTCGCCATGAGAAAATATGCACTTCGTCGTGTAAGAACAGAAGCCATGCGTGAACAGAAACGTACAATCCTCGACAACTGTGAAGGGGGACGAAAAGTTAGAAACACTTTGAAAGTGTGAGGTGCCTTTGTTGTGGTGCACCCCAAAACACCGCCAAGACCCATTAAAAAAAAGTTTTCTAATATTAAATTTTTCTCAAAAAATTTTTAAACTTGAAACTCAAATGGAGGAGAAATAAACTGCCAAATGCTTAGACGACGGGTCAGGCCCAACCCTAGCCGGAGAGGGAGCGGGAAAGGCAGAGACGTGTATCCAGGTGTGGGGGGCGGGGTTGAAAAAATTTAGAGGGTAATTAAGTGATAAGACAAACCGTTTTTGGTTCAATATATCAATTTATAGTACCATCCTGTTTCCTGACGATAATTTTCTTTTTTGATCAATCAAAGAGCCAGGAACCCTGGATAGGTTAGGGGACGGGGGACGTGGTGTTCCTTGTTTTTTGCTTACAAGGTTGCAGTTGTAAATCCGTGACTGGCCGAGGAACTGTCAAAGAAGACATAAAGTAGAAACGATTGCCAGCTTTGAACACTTCCGATGGACGCGGCGGTAAATTGGCACAGTCGGGTAATTTCGCCGGAGGCGGAGGGATTGGATGCGGAGGACGTGGCGGGGATTTTTGTGGTGAGCAAAGTTCCATTGGAGAAGAATGGGCTGGTTGACTGGGCAAAGTGACGGACGGCGACAAAGCGGCAGAGCATCCAACAGGCGGCGAATGAGGGACGAGCACAGCCGATAACTGATTGAGAGGAATAGACGAAGGGACGGAGGGGGGCAAACTAAAGAAAATTCAATTGAATAGAGCCAAGCCCAGGCCCACTCGTCAAGCAATATGCTTCAAAATATTCAATTTACTTTTCATAGCGTTTCTTCTCCCGCTCCTTTCGTCGTTTTTTGTTTTTCCGTCTTTTCTCTTTTGTGTTCAACCACCAAATGTGCTCGCCTTGCCTACTCCGGTGAGAATTCAAATGCGACGCGAGCGTTTGCTCACTGACATTAGAAACCTGTTAAAAGCAAACTAAAATAAGGAAATACATTAATTGAAAAATTGTTGTTCAGTAAATGTTTAACGTTACAATTTTATTAAAACGTTAAACCCCTAAAAAACCTTTTGTTGTCGGTTTGTGTTGTCAATTGTGGGCTCACTGACCGGCGCACTCGGTCTTTTGCTTCTCAAAGATGCGCTTTGATTTGTGGGGTGAGATTCACGCAGTGCAGCAGGAGATGAAGGCGTTTCTGAATAAGTAGTCTTGAATCTCGGTCCTCCACTCGATGAAAAACATTGTGACGGTGAAGGCTGAAGATGGTTTGGCGAAATCGGACGCTGTTTTTTAGTCAATGGACGATCTGACTCTTGAGGCGAAGTTGAAATTGGAATGCTATTAGTTACACGGGCTTTTGAACACTGCTTGATAATGTTTGTATTTGCATCCGATTGAATCGAAGTGGAAACTCGGCACTCACTGTCAATACTGTGACGAGACTCGGGCAGAATAACAAATGGTTGCTGACTACTTCCGGACATTTGCTGAAAAGAATGTGGCATTGGTCAAACAGAGTCCGTGTCGGCTTACCTCATCACAATCCTCTTCAAAATTGTCTAACATGTCCAGTGGCATGACATCTTCAACTTCCTCATCCTCTTCATCATCTTCTTCGATCTCTTCTTCCTCCTCTTCAATTTGCCCTTCTTCCGTTTGCTTTTCCTCTTCTTCACTTTGCTCTCTCTCCTTTTGCTTTTCTTCACTCTGTACTTTATCATTTGCCTGTTTGATCACGACTATCTCCTCATCGACGTTCCCTTTTTGTCCCTCGTCCATGCTCTTTTGTCCCCATTCAAATTGCAATTCGTCCTTTTCTGTACTGCTGTCCTCAGGTTTGTAAGACTGTTCGTCGATAGGAGTGCCTTCATGCTCGTCCTTTTTGTCCGTCGCTCTATCTTTTGGTCCGTGTTTAGTTCCACTCGCTTCACTGGACAAATGCGAAGAATTTAGATGGTTGAGCATTTCAACGCAAAGTTCGCTGTAACAGTCACATTCAGAACCATGAGTTAAATTTTCTAATGACAAACCGTGAACTTTTGGTAGTGTCATCCCGTTCCAACAATTCAGCACATTCACTGTCAGACATCGGAGGAACGCGAAGAATTTCCGCTATTTTGGATAAAACCTGATGTTCCTTGTCAGCATTCAAGCCTTCGCCGAAAAATTCTATTTGTTTGATTTTAATGCTTGAAAAAAAGGTTTTTGTTTACCAAGTGGAATCTCTTTGGTCGATGATTCATCATTGGTCATAATATTTTCTTCCTCGAGAGGCTCTAATTCAGCCATATAAGCGCTGCTGAAAAAATGGAGCTTTTGTGACATAAAAAATGTATTTTTTTTTATTATTCATTAGCATTGCTTCATTTAATGAAGTAAGAAAATGATAATTATAGCACAATAAATGTACATGTGAGGGGTCAAGCTATAGGCATGAAATATGAAAAAACCATAAGAGTTCCCCGCCATGGTCAATTGTTGCGCCATAATTTATGTTAGAGTAATAACAAAAAAAATACCTATGTGATTTTTAAAGCGCCAATTAATTTAGTCATAAAAAATAGAAAGTAATTTACCTGTTAGGAGCCACCAACTCTTTGAGTTTAGCAATTCGCTTTTCTGACTCAATCTTTGCGTCGCTATTCGGTAGCACTTCTTTAGCGCCATCGACAGTGAAAAGGGCCCACCTTGTCCATTCTTCTGAGTTTCTTTTGTAAACACGTAACTGTAGATTGTCTTGGAATTTCACTCTTTTCTTTGGGCGTCCAAATTCAGTTTTTGTGGAAGTAATTGCTCGTTTTAGACAAGTGCGCATCTTAATTAAATAAAAAAAACATATTTCTGATATCAAAAGATGCGGACCAGAGATGCAGTCGATCTCTGTTTTAAAAGTCTGAAATCAGAAAACCGGAAATAAAAAAAAATTATTTCATGTTTAGGCGGGAACGGGATTCCGCGAGAAAAGACGGGAATCCGGTTCCCGTTTCCCGCTTTTTTGCCCAAACGGGATTTTTTACGGGAACGGGAAAAAGACGGGATTCCCGCTCGGGAATCCCGTCCCGCTTTTTTTTGAATTCCCGTTCCCGGAAATTTTATTTTACCCAACTCTAGTAAAAATAAAGAGACGTGGTCGTTAGTGCCGACAGGCGGCAAAGGGGGAAAATTTCGACGGTTGTTTTAATTTTGAGTCCATTTGGAAAATTTCTAACTTATATTATTGCTATTTTACAATTCAACGTGCAAGTGGTCACCCCTTCGTTGAATTTTCTTTTTATTTGAGTAAAGTAAATGAATCACTCGCAAATTTTAGAAATACCTATCTATGTAATTTTCAAATTTTTACCAAAAAAATAATTACACAATGCCAAATTTTTAATTTTTCGTGACAGTTTCTAAAAATTTCCTAAACTGTGCAAAATAAAGAAGTCGTTTGTGATTTCTTTGGAAATATGGTGGACAAAGCCAAATGAAAAGTCATTTGTTTTTTTTTGATTTAAACTACGACTTTCTATGCGTTAACATTTAACAATGTTTTTATAATGTTTAGCTAGAAAGTATTACTTTTAATTGTATTTTGGACATCATTCATAGTTATCCAAAAAGCAAAATGGTTTGTTTTAGTTTTTTTTTTTTTTTTTGCATTCTGAACAACTTAGGCAATCAGCAAGAGCACTAAAGTTGTGCCAAAGGGCGGTAAGAACAATAAAGGAAAGAAAAAGAAGCTCACGTTAAAATTTGTCATCGAATGCAAAAACCCAGTTGAGGATGGCATCATGAAGACTGCCACATTCGTGAGTTTAGGTTTAATTTAACGCTCGTATTGTAATAGGTTTAAATTAGTAAGTGTCAGGCCATGCATAAACCGACCAGAACCGGCGTATTCCATCTCGTAATTCGTACCTATTTGTCAGAAATTATCAATTCCTACGAGCTTAGGGCGCAATTCCCTAGTCAGCCTCGTCACCGTTTTTAGGAGACTTTTCTCAATGAGCGGATCAAAATGAACGGAAAGACCAATCAATTGGCGGCCAATGGTGTCAAAGTTGAGGCCACCAAAACAAAACTGATCGTCACTTCTGAGCAGCCATTCTCTAAGCGTTACTTGAAATACTTGACGAAAAAATTTCTGAAGCGCAATGCTCTTCGGGATTGGTTGCGCGTGGTTGCCAGCGCTAAGGACACTTATGAGGTTTGTTAAAATGCCGAACAGGGAACTCTACTGACTTCCCCCACCTTCCAAAAAAATGAGGCTTTCACAGATTTACTTTTGGCAATTTTAAGCTCCGCTACTTCCAAATCAATCAGGAGGATGAAGAAGAGAGTGACAATGAAGCATGATGAAATATACCACACCTCTTGTTGGACGTTGTTTGTTACATATTTACCAGCGATAAAACCTTGTTGATTTACAAGAACATTATAAGAAAAACACAACATCAATGCAATAATAAATTAAGCCGACTAAATGGGTTCTCATCTAAGCAGGAATGATTTTCTTAGTTCCTGCAAGCGTTTTCTAGCATCGAGTACTCGCCGTTCTTGGGTTATTACGTCTTGGTCCGTAATGGTGGGGATCTGAACATTTACGGTAAATGCCACTTCTCGAAATAAGAAAAGTTCTGTTAGGAGTTTCATGTTTTTAAACCTGCACAAATGGTTGAAGGAATTTGAGGGTGTCGAAAGGATTTTCCTCAATTTGCTTGCGGGTCGCTTGTTGTCCTATGATTTCGGTACCATTCAATTCGAATGTGTGCAAAGAGGAACAAAAAGTGGCTGTTGCTGCATCCTCTGACATAGACGGAACCTAAATAAATATTTTTAGGCAGTAAGCCGCTTTAACTTTAATTACAAGTGCTTCAATTTTATGTGGTAATTCCATCAGCTGTGCAATGTTAAGGTCATCTTCAGTCGAAAATTTATCAGCCAATCTCAGTGGGACCATGGCACGAAGACCTTCCAACGATTTTGCCCAAAATACCTGCAAAAGACTAAAATTTCCTGAAAATAGGCCTCCGTTCCTCTGGGCGGTTGCAAAGAAAATATTACATATCCGTTCAATTAAAAAAAAACACCTCCAACCCACAGTAAAAACCGCTAATTCAAGATTATTAAACTGTAAGAGTATAGCTTCAGCATGCCAATTATTGTCAGTTTTTACCTGTCGTCCCTTTTCTACCGCCTTTTCGACTGCCTCTTCTTTTGTCGTGTTATTCATCTGTTTTCGCTCCGGTGCTTTCTGACTCCGTCTTGAGGTGGTATGCACGAGAGTCACCGGCTGTCTAAACGCCGTTGCAGTTTTTCTCATTGGCGCCTCAGAGCGTCCGTCGAAGCCCGTCTTCGACTGGTGAACCTGTTGGATACCACGCGCATCTTTGCTTCCTCGACCGCCTTTTCCGGAACCACGAAGGACCAATGACGATTCAACGCATTTTGTACGACCCATTCTGATGGAATTTTATAATTTTGCCTACAAGAAAATTACGGAATTTAAATGTTTATTGTATCCGGGAAAATCACCTATTTTTCTATTCAAGATGGGAATACATTAAACGATTTATTTTCATTGATTGCTTATCGCGAAAAGTGTAGCAATTAAAAGGTCCATTGAAAGCTTCTTAAGATTTTCAGAGGTTTTTATATAACAAAAGCGAATTTGTCCACATCGTATAATATGCGAAAACAACTTTTCAAGTAGTATGGTTCATTGAGTTTATGTTTTGTTGTGCCAGACAAATAACAAAAAGATCAGAAATTGACAAGGAAAAAACGCATGTGAACCTTACGAACCGTAGACCATTTCTTAGAAACCATTTTATTATTCATCTGACAAAACCAGAACACAAACGGATGGGCGACGGTTCAGAATGGAGACAAATAAATTACGATGGAAAGAAAGTGCTCCAAAAACAATGCGATAAAACGCGGTCTGCTAACGGCCGCAACAAAAAGATATCAGATCAATTCATAGCACTTTCATTTTTTCCTTTCACTGCGTTTGCTTCGCTTCTGGCTCACCATCGGTTGCGTCGCCTTCGTTGCTGAGTTTGCGCTTCTAAAAGGCATTTGTTAGGCGCTTTTATTGCAATGTTGCCGTTTGCCAAATTTTAACTCACTCTGTTGTTCTCGCCAGCATTTTTGTTGGCAGTGACATTCTGCGGCGCCCCATTCGTTGCCTCTTTTGCGGTGTCATTTTGCTTCTTCCGCTTTTCCATATAGTCTTCTGACTCATCCTCATCCTAGCAATACAATTCAGATTTTTAAGAAATTTTAAGCGAACCTGAAGAGCCTTTGAAGAGTTCAAATAAGCGAGTGCCGCTTCGTCGTCTGTGTCCACTCCCTCCTCCGCCGAATCTTCTTCGTCGTCGAGCGCATCCTCAGCTCCTTCCTCCTCTTCCTCATCCGAAATTTCAGCCTCAACTGAAGTGACAGGTTCAAAAGTAATCCGTTCCCTTTATTAAACCATCATTGATGTCAAATCCGTCCAAATATTTCAGCTGTGGGATCATAGCAAACACTTTGCTGCGATACTCTGGTCCCTCCTGCCCGAAGGAATTTAAATGTTTAATACCCTATATTTGTGTAAAAAAAAAACTACAGTGATAGCACAATCGAACAGGTCAAGTGCCGCCAATTCCTCCAATTTGCTCAAAGGAGCAAGCGTTTCCATAGACTAAAAACAAAAAAAATAAACGTAGGAAACCAAGTTCCCACCGTAATTTTATTTGCGCATAAATTGATGTGATAGAGACGAGGACAACTTTCAACCAATTTCTCAAGACCACCGCTTAGTTTGTTGTCACTAAGGTCGATAGTTCGCAAAGTCGGCAGCTAAGAAAACAAAGAACGCTTGGAAACGAATAACTGAAAAAACTCGCCTTTGGAAGACCATCCAATGAGGTCAATCCAACATTTATCAGCGAAAGCGTTGTGAGACTTGTAAATTGGTCTGTCAAACCGCTAATTGTGGTCGCCTTGCAGCTGTCCAGCAAAAGATCCTGAACCTCGGAAGGTTGTCTACCTAAAAAGAGAAGTTAATTGAAAGCAAAAGAAAAAGAAAGCTTTATTTAAATTGATTAATGGAATACTGTACCTCGCAATTCGGTTTTGATTCGCTCCTCCATTATATGTAGAAAAACAAGTATATAATAAAAATGCTAATTTGTTTTATCAAGAAATAACAAGTAGATGTAACTAAATGATGAAAAAATTAAAATTTGTGAATTTTTTAAATTAATTTAGTTAGTGGTTGCCCAATATTTCTGTTTGAAACTCCGAAATAGTATCCCTTAATGACTATAACAAAGGTAAATTTTTCTTGGAGTAAAGGAAAAGGAGCAATTATGCTAATAACGGTAGGGAGTGGGGAGGATGGTGGACATTGGACGAGAAGAACGGCCATTCGGATTCAACGAAAGATGGGGCGGTCCAGCGGCAGCGGACTTAACCTATGAGGACAAAAATGGCTGAATCACTCTCCCCTCCTAACTGTACAACGCTCTCTTTGCTCGTCCCCGCCTACGCTAAGAAAGAAGCAGCAGAAGGGCAAAGACAATTCGCAGTCCCTTCCTCTCACTCTCTTCTTTGTCATCCCCTCAGTTCAGCTAAAATCTCTTGACACCCTTTCGTTTAGAGAAATTCGCCATAGATAATTCCATCATATGCATTGTGTGTTCTATGCTGTGTCTCTGGTTGTCTGCATCATTCGTATTCTTTTTCAGAAAGAAAACGCCAAAATTTAAATTTTAGTTGCTTTTTTTTCTTGCTTTCCTCAACCAATTAGTGTGCTGGAATTCAGCTCATCCCATTCTCGAATAAAGTAGCATTCATTTAAAAACTAACACACCACCCTTTTGGTTTAAAAACATTTAAATTTAGTCCATTTAGGTAGAAACTTTTACTATAAAATGTCGCGAAGTCGTTCGAGATCAAGAAGCCCAATTCGACGCGGTGGCGATAGATTTCGCACTGACAGAGGAGGTATGTGCTTTAAACTTGATATTGTTTTATTGTTTAGCCAAATAACGTCCGGTACTCCTTGTTTTCTATTAGATTCTTAGACAAAAAACAATTGTTCGTGGCAAATCACGGAAATAAAATTTTTATTCTCCATCCTACCGGCAGCTAGTCTTCGTGAATGACACATTCATTTAGGATTTGGAATAAGAACTAAATCCTTTTGCAGATGCAACAATTTTTTGTTGAATGGCGTTGAAACTTTAAATGTTTTTTAGACCGCGGAGGCGGCAATAGAATTGATCATAAAAGCGATAGGATGGTTTATTTGACTAATTTGCCATGGGAGCTCAGTTGGATGGAACTGAAGGACATCATCCGAGAAAAGGCGGGCGAGGTGTGTTTTGCTTGGCCTTGTTGGTCCTCCATCTTATTGTATGATTGATGATTTCGCATTGGACCTCTTCTTGTTTGTGATTAGGCCCCGGCTTTGGTGTTTTCCAGCTCATGGTGTTGGATTACAGAATAGTTGGATGATGCTAGGTTTATGTCTTAAAACTCATCCATCACTTGTTGGCGATATCGATTCCTTTTTGCTTCTCGATTGGTGATAATCTGATAATTTGGAACTCGCATTCGCGATTTTATTTTTTATTTTTCGGAACCATTGCCGGGGTCTAACTGCGTTTAAGAAAAGTTTTATGCCTCTGCTTGGCCGGTTTAAAACATTTTGCAGGTGAATTTCGTTGAAGTCCTTGAAGGTCGTGACGGTCGATCAAAAGGTTGCGCAGTTGTTGAATTTAAACGTCGTGATGGTGCAATCAAATGTGTTGAAAGTATGCACAGAACTGAACTCAAAGATCGTCTTATCATCGCTAAGGAAATTCGAGTAATTTTTAATTTTTAGTTAACTCGGCAGAGGATGCAATTTTCTCGTCAAACGCTATTTGTCATTTGATTTCTTCCTTTAACTGAGACAAAAAAATGTTTTGGTATAGGCAGCTTTAGTTTTGATGAATTGGATTTTTGATATACTTTATTTACTTAAAATACTATCTATTGAAGCAAAGATTTCGATAATGCTTTTCCCGTGCTTTTTCTATGATTAGCTCTTTTGTCATCACTTGGGTTCTAAAAAATTAAGGATCCGATAGCGTTCTTCCGGAAAGTGAAGGAAGACACGGGCATTGACTTTTTGGGCGGAGGCGATCGTTTGGAGCGAAGCCGCGGACCTCCAAGCCGTGGCGGCGGTGGCGGTGGTGGTGGTGGTGGCGTTTCAATTAACGAGAATGAAACTTTTGGGCTTAGTCCAAATTTTTTGCGGCAACTCGGCATCAGCACTCCGCTTTGCAATAGAGTTTTCCTTACGAACGTTAGCCTTTCGTTTTGTGTGACAATCTTCATAGTCGACATAATTTTCAGATTTCGTACAATTGTGGAGTCGGTCGACTTTTCGAAATATGCGCTTTGGCCGGACGCATCACTTGGTAGTTGCAAAAAACAAACAAAAATATGAACAATCCCAGGAGGCCGTTTTCTGTTTAGGATGGATTTACAACTTGACAAAGAGGGGAAGTCGAAGGGCATGGCTGTTTGTGAGTATTCGCATCCAATTGAGGCAGTTCAAGCTGTTTCGATGCTCAACAATCAGCGGTTATTCGATCGTACAATCTCTGTGCGTATGGACCGTTATCCCAAGGATGTCGAACGTCGAGAAGGAGGACTGCCTGTTTGTTTTTTCAAAAGTTTTTAGTGAAATGAATTTGTCTTTAAATGAATTTCCAAACGGTCTATGACTGGTAGGGAACAATTTAAGGAATCGGTTGTCATATAATTCGAGGGCCCATGTTCATGTTTCAGTTCGGTCTACGAGCAGTTGGAATGGGTTTGGGTGCGAATGGTGCACCTCTGACCGATGTGGCCAGCGTCATCTCCAGCATTAGCCCCCCTCAGCCACAGTCTGGCATGAATGGCACAGTTGGCGCACCGATCACCCCTTTCCAATCACCGCCAAATGTCACCCCGTTTGGTTCGGCAGCTGTTCAACAGCCCGTCCAAACTGTTCCAGCGGGAACGCCAAGCGGTTTTCAGCAGAACATGCCCGCTGATCATGGCATGGGCGGACACTTCCAGGTATTATGAGACAATAATAGACAATAGCTGATTTCCAACTCGAAACTTCGATGGTTTAGTGTTCAATTTATGCTTTTTAATTTATCGGTTTTGTGTACCCCCCCCCTCCTCCAGTCTCCTCAGCCGACATACCAACCACAGGCCACCGGCGGCTTCTTCAACCCTCCTCAGCCCACCTCTCAAAGTCGAGCTACCGGTGGTATAAGCTTTGCTGGAGGAAGCGCAACACCACAATACGCACCAACAAAACAAATGGGTGTCGTCGGAGGGACGGCGAGTGCCGCGGTTTATGGCCATCCAACGCAACAACAAACACCGAAGGTGCACAATGGAATCATGACTTTCATCTTAGGTCTAACATTTAGTATGAGCATAATAAAGTGGAGCCGAAGTTCGAAATGGGTGCGTTTGCTGGGTATGGAGCTGGGGGAGCTCAACCGACGATGAGTGGCGGAACCGACAATTACCAACCATCGCGTGTCATTTTGATAAAAAATGTAGTAGCAAATATAATGATGATACGGTTGGCATTTTAATTTCTCTCCGTTCAGCTTCCGGTTGATTACACCTGGCAAATTGTCAGCGACCGCGTGCAACAGTTTGGCGACCTGGAATCTGTGGAAATGATAACGCCCGGGGTAGCAAAAGTGCGTTTTGTGAAGCTGCGAGACGCCGAACATGCAAAGGCCGCGTTGCAAGGGACGACGGTGGAAGGAAGAGCTATTGGCATTGAATACCTTTGAACTGCATCGAGTGAGATGATGGGCGAAACATTGGAACACTTTCCGAAGATTTACATTAATGCATGATTCTTTTTACCATTGGTCAGGACTTTCTTTTTCAAAATAAATTTCAATTGGGAAGTCAAACTATCAGCAAAATATCTTTGCATTGGTCGGTTTTAATGGAGGGACTGAAGTGGGTTGTTTTTCATTTTTGTAATAAAAACAAACCAAAATTTCGTCATCTAAAATACCTTTCCTCTGTCCCTGCCCATCATTGACTCCACATGGTGGTTCCGCGAAAAAAATCTCAAATATGCGCAATAAGCCTTTATCTGAATCCTTCTATTTACATACATTATGGGCAAGCTACACTGAGTCTAAACTTGTGTTTTTTTCAATGAGTAAAAACTATCGTTATGTGAATTCAAGCAACATGGAACAAGATAATTGTGACATCGTCAGGTTTTCCACCTGGGGCATTTATGCCTTGGCTTTTTGCCCTCAGTGCAAATGGTGAATCGTAATGCTCATCCGCTGCCAAATGGCGTGCAATCAGCGCGAGAGTGTTGCAGCGAGCCTGGAGCGATGCATCAGTGGGTTCAACCCCGTGGAGAAGTTCCGCGATTTTGTCCTCGGGAACGTCCCACAGGCCATCGCTGGCTTAAAAAAGAATACTTGCGCGCGCAGATTTTAAAAACACGCTTTACCAATTATGACCAAATCGCCCGGCTTCAGCTTGTGTTCCCGTAGATCGGTGCTGTCCGGGTTGTCATCAATGTAATTCATTGTCCCTTTGTATGTTGGAGAATCTTAAACAATTTTGTGCGTTAGTTGGGAAAAAGGCATAGTGAATAACTTACTAAACCGTTCCGGCAAGAGAGAAAGCTGATAAGGAGCATTGAAATCTGAAAAGTCAGCGTATTTCAAAAAAAAAAAAAAAATTTCACAGTGTGTCTGCTCAGGTGAACGGAATACCACCTTCCCTCGTCGAAAAATTAAATAGCCGGAGTCACCTGAAATTTGCATTTATTCATTTTGAAAAATTTCGCTGAAACTCACCCAAATTGGCGGCATAAAGAGTCCGATTGTGTACCACCAAAACACAGGCGGTCGATGAACTAAGGCACAATTTTTGAGAACCTAGAAAAGCAAACAGAAACAAACCCAACTGGTCGAGGCTTCGATCTCAGTTGACTAAAAGCTTTGGAAATGATGAGATCAGGCCGTTCTGATAAAAATTCGCCCGATTGAACGATATCCGCACAGTTTTTCATCAGTTGAGAAGAGAATTTGGAAGGGTCGACGCCGTAGCGACGCCATCCCCCCACGCCATCCGCAACACCAGCCGCATAAATGGACTTATGGGAAGCGATGAAGCAGGCTAAAAAACAAGTGGGCGGACAATTGAGTGTTAAGTCAAAAAGACAAACCATCGTCGCCAAAAACATTATGGCCAGCCTGTCGCTGCAGCTCGAACAGCTCACTGGTCGTTCCACTGAAGTTCTTAGCTATGCCACTCCTGGCCAAATTGACAGTTGGCCTTTGCTCTTTGATTGTGTCCTCTTCCTTTTGCGGAAAGTCGCTTAAACTGCTGACCAGTGAAACACCACCGCTCAATGGGGAAGCTGAAGAGCCAGCCGAAGAAGGAATTGTTGAGCAAAGACGCAATTGGTGGTGGTGCTGACGCCACTGTTTGTTGAAGATGCGACTGCTCACCGAATCGGAGGATGTCGGAATAGCGGTGAAGAAAATACGAGTTAATTTCAACATAACTGCCTAGTTACTATAGTTAATTAACAGACGGTTTATATCACTTCAAAATATCAACCATTTATATTAGTTAATTTAACAACTATGGTTTGGGTCAGTTTGGCGTGGGCTATTTTGATGTGAACGATTTTGGCGCGGTTTGATATTACTTTTCGATTTTTTTTTGAACATAACTTTTTATTAACTGGACCAAATTTTTTGAAATTTTGCATGCTTATAGAACCTGACTAGAGCTATCGAATAATATTAAGAATATTTATTTTAGTTGCTTCTAAGAAAAGTTATATCTAACCGCGCCAAAATTGCCCACGCCAAAACGGCCCACGCCAAACTGACCCAGACCGTGAAAATCGGGGCTGCATTGGGTGGGTGAGAGAAGAGAGAAGGGAATTGTGAGAGTCAAAAGAAAAGAGAAAAAAAAGAAATAGTGAAGCAATTTACTTCCACTACCTAGCTCTTTTGGCTTCTTATTATAAAATGTTTTATTTAAAATATACTTGTCATGGGCATAACATGAACGTCGCCTTTATTTTTTTTACCATCTAACCTACTATTTGATTAAGAGCCCATTCCGCTGATTTAAAAGACCTTTGCCTGAGTAAAATTTTAGGCTCTATTGCATTTTATTAGTCCAATCAAATGTTAAGATCCAATTAAAAAACCTTAGTACTATATTAAATATTACCAATCTTTTTGTTTGCACACCCTAATAAAGAAATGGCTTTATTAGAATTTTGAATTATGTTATACCTATAAACGTTTGACTCGACTCATAAACACTTTATTGGACACAGAAAAGTCGATTAGACTCAAAAAACTATTGGACTCTTAAAATGCAGTAGAGCCAAATTTTTCGTCCTTGTATGTAAAGCATAGGTTGCCCGCTTTGAAAACCAAGTGGGGACCCTTTTGACTTTTTAGAATTTTCGCCAAAATAAATGCCATGTTTGTGGGTCCCTCCTATGGTTTTCTAAGCGGGCACTCTGCGCTATACAAGGGCCAAAATTTTTACTTGTTTTTATAAACGATGCTATGTTTTTATATTGTTAATTGTCTTAAGGTAATTTTCCTATTAGCTACTCTTAAGCGACAAATGCGTTTTTCCATTCTCTCCAAGGTTAGTTGAATCAACATCAAAGAAATTGACTGAATTAAAAGGTCGCACGTTTGGGCGCTATTGGAAGTCGATTGCCATATGTGACGTCCAACACTTTCCGTCCCATCGACTGTGCCGGAGCTGAGTTCGTTTCCAAGGTAGACTGCCAGGACATGGCACACTTGATTTTGTTTGAAATTTGATTATAGCGAATTTTTCATTTTCGAGTCTGTCTGTGAAGTGGTTTTAGTATTTTCTTTTTTTTGTTAGCTTATTCGGTATTTATATTAAGGCCAGTTGGGTGAAAGCTTTTGCCGTTCCTGGTCAGTGTCGCGGAGTTTCGGTCACAACGGCCACGTCGTTTTCGACTTACCCGGAAAAAGTTTGCGTTTTGGACAATGTCGAACATTTTTAATTATTGCAATTCAAATAATTTAGGAATTCCTCCGAGCCGAAGTAACGGACAAATTCTCTCAACTTCTTGAAAAGTGGACTGTCACTTTTGTCACCGTTATGCTGGGCGTCTCAGCTATCGTCGTTTCCTTCGTCATCGCATATGTTGCGATTTCTTGGGCAACATTCCAAGACATTGGCGAAATGAAGCTGAACAACGCCGAGACCAAGGCCGCGATTACTGAGACCAAGGCCGCGATTGCTGAGATTAAGAAAATGATTGAGAAATGAACCTCGCGGGTGATTATGTTTTTTCTCAAAATGCATCTCTCATGGACCTTATCAATTAAACTATAGTATAAAAAAGTTTCTTCGGTCTACGAGCAGTTGGAATGGGTTTGGGTGCGAATGGTGCGCCTCTGACCGATGTGGCCAGCGTCATCTCCAGCATTAGCCCCCTCAGCCACAGTCTGGCATGAATGGCACAGTTGGGGCACCGATCACCCCCTTCCAATCACCGCCAAATGTCACCCCGTTTGGTTCGGCAGCTGTTCAACAGCCCGTCCAAACTGTTCCAGCGGGAACGCCAAGCGGTTTTCAGCAGAACATTCCCGCTGATCATGGCATGGGCGGACACTTCCAGGTATTATGAGACAATAATAGACAATAGCTGATTTCCAACTCGAAACTTCGATGGTTTAGTGTTCAATTTATGCTTTTTAATTTATCGGTTTTGTGTACCCCCCCCCCTCCTCCAGTCTCCTCAGCCGACATACCAACCACAGGCCACCGGCGGCTTCTTCAACCCTCCTCAGCCCACCTCTCAAAGTCGAGCTACCGGTGGTATAAGCTTTGCTGGAGGAAGCGCAACACCACAATACGCACCAACAAAACAAATGGGTGTCGTCGGAGGGACGGCGAGTGCCGCGGTTTATGGCCATCCAACGCAACAACAAACACCGAAGGTGCACAATGGAATCATGACTTTCATCTTAGGTCTAACATTTAGTATGAGCATAATAAAGTGGAGCCGAAGTTCGAAATGGGTGCGTTTGCTGGGTATGGAGCTGGGGGAGCTCAACCGACGATGAGTGGCGGAACCGACAATTACCAACCATCGCGTGTCATTTTGATAAAAAATGTAGTAGCAAATATAATGATGATACGGTTGGCATTTTAATTTCTCTCCGTTCAGCTTCCGGTTGATTACACCTGGCAAATTGTCAGCGACCGCGTGCAACAGTTTGGCGACCTGGAATCTGTGGAAATGATAACGCCCGGGGTAGCAAAAGTGCGTTTTGTGAAGCTGCGAGACGCCGAACATGCAAAGGCCGCGTTGCAAGGGACGACGGTGGAAGGAAGAGCTATTGGCATTGAATACCTTTGAACTGCATCGAGTGAGATGATGGGCGAAACATTGGAACACTTTCCGAAGATTTACATTAATGCATGATTCTTTTTACCATTGGTCAGGACTTTCTTTTTCAAAATAAATTTCAATTGGGAAGTCAAACTATCAGCAAAATATCTTTGCATTGGTCGGTTTTAATGGAGGGACTGAAGTGGGTTGTTTTTCATTTTTGTAATAAAAACAAACCAAAATTTCGTCATCTAAAATACCTTTCCTCTGTCCCTGCCCATCATTGACTCCACATGGTGGTTCCGCGAAAAAAATCTCAAATATGCGCAATAAGCCTTTATCTGAATCCTTCTATTTACATACATTATGGGCAAGCTACACTGAGTCTAAACTTGTGTTTTTTTCAATGAGTAAAAACTATCGTTATGTGAATTCAAGCAACATGGAACAAGATAATTGTGACATCGTCAGGTTTTCCACCTGGGGCATTTATGCCTTGGCTTTTTGCCCTCAGTGCAAATGGTGAATCGTAATGCTCATCCGCTGCCAAATGGCGTGCAATCAGCGCGAGAGTGTTGCAGCGAGCCTGGAGCGATGCATCAGTGGGTTCAACCCCGTGGAGAAGTTCCGCGATTTTGTCCTCGGGAACGTCCCACAGGCCATCGCTGGCTTAAAAAAGAATACTTGCGCGCGCAGATTTTAAAAACACGCTTTACCAATTATGACCAAATCGCCCGGCTTCAGCTTGTGTTCCCGTAGATCGGTGCTGTCCGGGTTGTCATCAATGTAATTCATTGTCCCTTTGTATGTTGGAGAATCTTAAACAATTTTGTGCGTTAGTTGGGAAAAAGGCATAGTGAATAACTTACTAAACCGTTCCGGCAAGAGAGAAAGCTGATAAGGAGCATTGAAATCTGAAAAGTCAGCGTATTTCAAAAAAAAAAAAAAAATTTCACAGTGTGTCTGCTCAGGTGAACGGAATACCACCTTCCCTCGTCGAAAAATTAAATAGCCGGAGTCACCTGAAATTTGCATTTATTCATTTTGAAAAATTTCGCTGAAACTCACCCAAATTGGCGGCATAAAGAGTCCGATTGTGTACCACCAAAACACAGGCGGTCGATGAACTAAGGCACAATTTTTGAGAACCTAGAAAAGCAAACAGAAACAAACCCAACTGGTCGAGGCTTCGATCTCAGTTGACTAAAAGCTTTGGAAATGATGAGATCAGGCCGTTCTGATAAAAATTCGCCCGATTGAACGATATCCGCACAGTTTTTCATCAGTTGAGAAGAGAATTTGGAAGGGTCGACGCCGTAGCGACGCCATCCCCCCACGCCATCCGCAACACCAGCCGCATAAATGGACTTATGGGAAGCGATGAAGCAGGCTAAAAAACAAGTGGGCGGACAATTGAGTGTTAAGTCAAAAAGACAAACCATCGTCGCCAAAAACATTATGGCCAGCCTGTCGCTGCAGCTCGAACAGCTCACTGGTCGTTCCACTGAAGTTCTTAGCTATGCCACTCCTGGCCAAATTGACAGTTGGCCTTTGCTCTTTGATTGTGTCCTCTTCCTTTTGCGGAAAGTCGCTTAAACTGCTGACCAGTGAAACACCACCGCTCAATGGGGAAGCTGAAGAGCCAGCCGAAGAAGGAATTGTTGAGCAAAGACGCAATTGGTGGTGGTGCTGACGCCACTGTTTGTTGAAGATGCGACTGCTCACCGAATCGGAGGATGTCGGAATAGCGGTGAAGAAAATACGAGTTAATTTCAACATAACTGCCTAGTTACTATAGTTAATTAACAGACGGTTTATATCACTTCAAAATATCAACCATTTATATTAGTTAATTTAACAACTATGGTTTGGGTCAGTTTGGCGTGGGCTATTTTGATGTGAACGATTTTGGCGCGGTTTGATATTACTTTTCGATTTTTTTTTGAACATAACTTTTTATTAACTGGACCAAATTTTTTGAAATTTTGCATGCTTATAGAACCTGACTAGAGCTATCGAATAATATTAAGAATATTTATTTTAGTTGCTTCTAAGAAAAGTTATATCTAACCGCGCCAAAATTGCCCACGCCAAAACGGCCCACGCCAAACTGACCCAGACCGTGAAAATCGGGGCTGCATTGGGTGGGTGAGAGAAGAGAGAAGGGAATTGTGAGAGAGTCAAAAGAAAAGAGAAAAAAAAGAAATAGTGAAGCAATTTACTTCCACTACCTAGCTCTTTTGGCTTCTTATTATAAAATGTTTTATTTAAAATATACTTGTCATGGGCATAACATGAACGTCGCCTTTTTTTTTTTACCATCTAACCTACTATTTGATTAAGAGCCCATTCCGCTGATTTAAAAGACCTTTGCCTGAGTAAAATTTTAGGCTCTATTGCATTTTATTAGTCCAATCAAATGTTAAGATCCAATTAAAAAAACCTTAGTACTATATTAAATATTACCAATCTTTTTGTTTGCACACCCTAATAAAGAAATGGCTTTATTAGAATTTTGAATTATGTTATACCTATAAACGTTTGACTCGACTCATAAACACTTTATTGGACACAGAAAAGTCGATTAGACTCAAAAAACTATTGGACTCTTAAAATGCAGTAGAGCCAAATTTTTCGTCCTTGTATGTAAAGCATAGGTTGCCCGCTTTGAAAACCAAGTGGGGACCCTTTTGACTTTTTAGAATTTTCGCCAAAATAAATGCCATGTTTGTGGGTCCCTCCTATGGTTTTCTAAGCGGGCACTCTGCGCTATACAAGGGCCAAAATTTTTACTTGTTTTTATAAACGATGCTATGTTTTTATATTGTTAATTGTCTTAAGGTAATTTTCCTATTAGCTACTCTTAAGCGACAAATGCGTTTTTCCATTCTCTCCAAGGTTAGTTGAATCAACATCAAAGAAATTGACTGAATTAAAAGGTCGCACGTTTGGGCGCTATTGGAAGTCGATTGCCATATGTGACGTCCAACACTTTCCGTCCCATCGACTGTGCCGGAGCTGAGTTCGTTTCCAAGGTAGACTGCCAGGACATGGCACACTTGATTTTGTTTGAAATTTGATTATAGCGAATTTTTCATTTTCGAGTCTGTCTGTGAAGTGGTTTTAGTATTTTCTTTTTTTTGTTAGCTTATTCGGTATTTATATTAAGGCCAGTTGGGTGAAAGCTTTTGCCGTTCCTGGTCAGTGTCGCGGAGTTTCGGTCACAACGGCCACGTCGTTTTCGACTTACCCGGAAAAAGTTTGCGTTTTGGACAATGTCGAACATTTTTAATTATTGCAATTCAAATAATTTAGGAATTCCTCCGAGCCGAAGTAACGGACAAATTCTCTCAACTTCTTGAAAAGTGGACTGTCACTTTTGTCACCGTTATGCTGGGCGTCTCAGCTATCGTCGTTTCCTTCGTCATCGCATATGTTGCGATTTCTTGGGCAACATTCCAAGACATTGGCGAAATGAAGCTGAACAACGCCGAGACCAAGGCCGCGATTACTGAGACCAAGGCCGCGATTGCTGAGATTAAGAAAATGATTGAGAAATGAACCTCGCGGGTGATTATGTTTTTTCTCAAAATGCATCTCTCATGGACCTTATCAATTAAACTATAGTATAAAAAAGTTTCTTCGGTCTACGAGCAGTTGGAATGGGTTTGGGTGCGAATGGTGCGCCTCTGACCGATGTGGCCAGCGTCATCTCCAGCATTAGCCCCCTCAGCCACAGTCTGGCATGAATGGCACAGTTGGGGCACCGATCACCCCCTTCCAATCACCGCCAAATGTCACCCCGTTTGGTTCGGCAGCTGTTCAACAGCCCGTCCAAACTGTTCCAGCGGGAACGCCAAGCGGTTTTCAGCAGAACATGCCCGCTGATCATGGCATGGGCGGACACTTCCAGGTATTATGAGACAATAATAGACAATAGCTGATTTCCAACTCGAAACTTCGATGGTTTAGTGTTTCAATTCATGCTTTTTAATTTATCGGTATTGTGTACCCCCCCCCCCTCCTCCAGTCTCCTCAGCCGACATACCAACCACAGGCCACCGGCGGCTTCTTCAACCCTCCTCAGCCCACCTCTCAAAGTCGAGCTACCGGTGGTATAAGCTTTGCTGGAGGAAGCGCAACACCACAATACGCACCAACAAAACAAATGGGTGTCGTCGGAGGGACGGCGAGTGCCGCGGTTTATGGCCATCCAACGCAACAACAAACACCGAAGGTGCACAATGGAATCATGACTTTCATCTTAGGTCTAACATTTAGTATGAGCATAATAAAGTGGAGCCGAAGTTCGAAATGGTTGCGTTTGCTGGGTATGGAGCTGGGGGAGCTCAACCCACGATGAGTGGCGGAACCGACAATTACCAACCATCGCGTGTCATTTTGATAAAAAATGTAGTAGCAAATATAATGATGATACGGTTGGCATTTTAATTTCTCTCCGTTCAGCTTCCGGTTGATTACACCTGGCAAATTGTCAGCGACCGCGTGCAACAGTTTGGCGACCTGGAATCTGTGGAAATGATAACGCCCGGGGTAGCAAAAGTGCGTTTTGTGAAGCTGCGAGACGCCGAACATGCAAAGGCCGCGTTGCAAGGGACGACGGTGGAAGGAAGAGCTATTGGCATTGAATACCTTTGAACTGCATCGAGTGAGATGATGGGCGAAACATTGGAACACTTTCCGAAGATTTACATTAATGCATGATTCTTTTTACCATTGGTCAGGACTTTCTTTTTCAAAATAAATTTCAATTGGGAAGTCAAACTATCAGCAAAATATCTTTGCATTGGTCGGTTTTAATGGAGGGACTGAAGTGGGTTGTTTTTCATTTTTGTAATAAAAACAAACCAAAATTTCGTCATCTAAAATACCTTTCCTCTGTCCCTGCCCATCATTGACTCCACATGGTGGTTCCGCGAAAAAAATCTCAAATATGCGCAATAAGCCTTTATCTGAATCCTTCTATTTACATACATTATGGGCAAGCTACACTGAGTCTAAACTTGTGTTTTTTTCAATGAGTAAAAACTATCGTTATGTGAATTCAAGCAACATGGAACAAGATAATTGTGACATCGTCAGGTTTTCCACCTGGGGCATTTATGCCTTGGCTTTTTGCCCTCAGTGCAAATGGTGAATCGTAATGCTCATCCGCTGCCAAATGGCGTGCAATCAGCGCGAGAGTGTTGCAGCGAGCCTGGAGCGATGCATCAGTGGGTTCAACCCCGTGGAGAAGTTCCGCGATTTTGTCCTCGGGAACGTTGTCCCACAGGCCATCGCTGGCTTAAAAAAGAATACTTGCGCGCGCAGATTTTAAAAACACGCTTTACCAATTATGACCAAATCGCCCGGCTTCAGCTTGTGTTCCCGTAGATCGGTGCTGTCCGGGTTGTCATCAATGTAATTCATTGTCCCTTTGTATGTTGGAGAATCTTAAACAATTTTGTGCGTTAGTTGGGAAAAAGGCATAGTGAATAACTTACTAAACCGTTCCGGCAAGAGAGAAAGCTGATAAGGAGCATTGAAATCTGAAAAGTCAGCGTATTTCAAAAAAAAAAAAAAAATTTCACAGTGTGTCTGCTCAGGTGAACGGAATACCACCTTCCCTCGTCGAAAAATTAAATAGCCGGAGTCACCTGAAATTTGCATTTATTCATTTTGAAAAATTTCGCTGAAACTCACCCAAATTGGCGGCATAAAGAGTCCGATTGTGTACCACCAAAACACAGGCGGTCGATGAACTAAGGCACAATTTTTGAGAACCTAGAAAAGCAAACAAAAACAAACCCAACTGGTCGAGGCTTCGATCTCAGTTGACTAAAAGCTTTGGAAATGATGAGATCAGGCCGTTCTGATAAAAATTCGCCCGATTGAACGATATCCGCACAGTTTTTCATCAGTTGAGAAGAGAATTTGGAAGGGTCGACGCCGTAGCGACGCCATCCCCCCACGCCATCCGCAACACCAGCCGCATAAATGGACTTATGGGAAGCGATGAAGCAGGCTAAAAAACAAGTGGGCGGACAATTGAGTGTTAAGTCAAAAAGACAAACCATCGTCGCCAAAAACATTATGGCCAGCCTGTCGCTGCAGCTCGAACAGCTCACTGGTCGTTCCACTGAAGTTCTTAGCTATGCCACTCCTGGCCAAATTGACAGTTGGCCTTTGCTCTTTGATTGTGTCCTCTTCCTTTTGCGGAAAGTCGCTTAAACTGCTGACCAGTGAAACACCACCGCTCAATGGGGAAGCTGAAGAGCCAGCCGAAGAAGGAATTGTTGAGCAAAGACGCAATTGGTGGTGGTGCTGACGCCACTGTTTGTTGAAGATGCGACTGCTCACCGAATCGGAGGATGTCGGAATAGCGGTGAAGAAAATACGAGTTAATTTCAACATAACTGCCTAGTTACTAAACAGTTTACATCAGTTCAAACATCAACCATTTATATTAGTTAATTGAAAAATTATGCATAGGCCTCATATCAGGGGTGGGACGCGACCGGGATTCGAAGCATTTCCGCGAAGCGCAACCTCAGGATTCATTTGCGCGATTCACGGTCCGCGAAAGAGTCTTTTCTGATATCGGTGTGTATGTTTGTCTTGGACTGAAAGTTTCGTACTCAAAGCTCCGAACTTAAAAAAATAAAGAATCGAAAACAATTTTTCTTTATTCATGCTTTTGAGATTTTTTGTTAAGGATTGCGAATTATCATTCTGGCTTAGGCTAGTGGATATTATGTTGAACCATGTTTTATCGGCACACCAAAATAATGCTTTTTTAGTGTTTTCAGGTTATAATTGTGTATTCTGTTTATTAAAATGAGAGTTGAAAAGACTAAAACAAGAAAAGGCAAGAAGTTTCTTGACAATAGAGCACCAAAGCTGATCGAAAATGACAAGGTCGCACTATTTGTGAAGGGAAATAAATGTTCGGTAAAGCTAAACAAAATACTTGGTGAACTTTACCAACTGAAGAAACCATTTGCCAATCGGCTACAACGGTTAAATTCCTTTAGGAAGTAACATTTAAATAAAATTATGTTTAAGGAATAACAACAGCCATCCCCTCGAGGACGACTCTTTACTGTGCAAATTTTCGTTCAAATTTGACGCTTCACTTTTTGTCTTCGGATCAAGCACAAAGAAACGGCCAAATTCACTCCTTTTTGGCAGGATGTATGACCACCAAATGCTCGACATGGTCGAAATGGAAGTGCAGAATTTTGTTCCCAGCGAAAAATTTAAGGTATGTTTCTGAGCTAAAATTAAATAATGATTTGCCATTTGCAAACCAAAGCTCCCTTCTACAGCCCAATTTTCCATTTTTATTTTTCAGCATATCCAAGGCGTAACTCTGGGAGCGAAGCCATGTATTATCTTGCAAGGCAATCTTTTTGAGACGAATGAAAAACTTAGACGGGTTGGCAATCTAATGGTGGATATGTTTTGCGGCCCCAAAGTCGACCACTTACGACTTCAAGGACTCGAATTGGTCATTTCATTAACGGCACTTTCCGAAGAGCGTGTCAACTTCAGAGTTTACAGGTGAAATAACAAATGACCATTAAATGTATTTGATTGACAAAAAATTCAGAGCAGTGCTTAAGAAGGACATGGAATCGTCGATCCCAAAAATGGAATTGGTTGAAATAGGACCAAACATCGACTTCAAGGTTGACAGGACGAAATTGGCAAGCGATTCACTGTTCAAAACTGCAATGAGAAAACCCCAGGAAGTTCCGGTCAGAATTAACCCTTTGGAACAAATATATGTATGCAATCTTTAGAAAAGCTCCAAAAAGAATATTAAATTCGATGCATTCGGAAATAAAGTTGCGAAGGTGCACACGGGAAGACAAAGCACGGACGCAATCCAGACGAGAAAAGTGAAGGCACTGAAGAGGGCTTGTAATGTGAAACGATTTGACGATAAAAGTGACGTCGAAATGGAGGAGGGATGATTCAATTGGAATGGATTTTATATTATCTTTGTTACATTCTACAAAAAACATGGCGAGTGTTAAAAGGAATGCCTCTTTCAAGATTTGTTTTTGATCAGCTCAGAGAATTTTGTAATCTGCTTCTTCAAAAAATCAGTCTGAGACCCAAGGCTCTGAAATATTATATTTGTATTGTCGTAAAAAATAAAGGCATTACAATTGATTTTTCGCACAAAATTTTCCTCTGGTTGTTCTGGAAATGGATCCCGGTCATCGGTCGCAAAACCTCTCGGGTGGTTAATGAGCAGCGAGGCCCAATTTGGCATCCATTGGTCACCTGTTGTGGGAGAGGCCTTTTAAATTTAAACTCCAGCTAGAGACTTACATGGACATCCGCGCCCACTTGGCTTTGAATTCCAAACACATTGTTATCACCGATTTCCTTAGCCAGGCACACAAAAATGGAGGGAATTATTAATTTTTACATTAAATATGCGTTAATGTGAACCGTCTCACCAGAGCCTATCTCGAACAAATTGTCATTTCCGATTCTCATTGTGCCCGAATTTCTGGGGAAAATAAATCAGGAAAAAATGTTGAAACAAAACTCACAAATTTTGTATTTTGGCAGTTTCTTCAACAATGTTATTGGCACCAAATTCGATACAGCCATCGCCTGAGTCAATAACCGCCTGAATAAGCCGAGGACGGACTTTAATGCTTAGGAATAAAGTAAAACCCAACCTGGGGATGAATGACAGTGCCGGGTCCAACAATGATATGACCTCTGAGCACACAACTTGCAACAACAACAGCATCCGGGTGTATTTCAAGCCGCGGAAGAGTCGGCGAAGAATTAATTTGCGAATCCATCCGAGTCAATAGTCTATTTAAACGGAGTCATTCATTCCAAATAAGAGAGGTTAATAAAAATAACCCAGAAGGCAATCAGTCTTCCAAATTTGTTCCGGTTCAGGGGACTTTTATAAATAAATGTTTAGGTTAACGAAAGACAAAAAAGAACCAAGTAGGGCGAAGGAAGGAAAATTATTATCAATATCATTTAAAACAAACTTTTCACTGGCCCTGTGGCCTAATGGATAAGGCGTTTGACTTCGAATCAAAAGATTGCAGGTTCGAGTCCTGCCAGGGTCGAAAATTTTTTGTTTTTGTTTACTAAAAATAACCCGACGATGGTTTGGAATTTAATTTTTTAAGTATTCTTTTTTTTCACTTAGGAAAGAAGTTTCAAGGAGGACTTAGCATCGGCCCTGTGGCCTAATGGATAAGGCGTTTGACTTCGAATCAAAAGATTGCAGGTTCGAGTCCTGCCAGGGTCGAAAAAACTTTTTGCCTTCAAAATAATTTTTACCGCAAATATTTTAACATTTTATATTTTAAAAAAGTTTCTTTTTGTTGTTTGTTTTGTGCTAATTTATTCGAGTAACGATATTTAAAAACGGTTCATTCATAAAATTAACAAAATCTTTATTCATTTTCAAAATAAATTTGAGATGGAAGTAATTAAATTTGTGTGGGAGCGAAGGAAGGGACTGGCTGACTGACTCCAGGCCAAAGAATGAAAGGAAATCACAATGGGCGAAAAGGGAAAATGAGGTTAACACTTTTTGAGAAAATCTTAAAACGAAAAATATAGTTAAAAAATTTGAATGATTTTCCCTTTTGACTAGACGCAAAAACTAAGGGATTTTTCCCATTTTTTTGTGACATTTGGGCAAAATGTAAAACAAAAATTATCCTGGCGGAGAATAAATTAGCTATGAATTTTTGCGCATCCGATCGGAAAAGAATCACGAGTGCATTGTGAGTGAGGAGAAGCGTTGGGAGATGGTCTGCCAGTGAAGTTCCGAAGTGTTGATGCCCTGGACACCGGTCAAACAGGGCCAATGCTTTTTGTGCACAGCAATGACCTTTTTTAGGAGGAAAAGGGAAGGAAGTGCAAACAATGAGAAAATAAAATAATTGTTAAAATTATATAAATCGTCTTTAAATGACAAAATTAACATTGTCTGAATTTGCCATTCGAATTCCATTTCGCCTTCCCTCCCCACTGATTTTTATAAACTTGGTTTGCCTTTTTTTCACTCTCTCTCTCTCTCTGTTCGGAGCAGCTCGCCCCCCCCCCCCGAAATTTTTTTAAAGAAAATCTTCTAATTCTTAAAAAAAAAATCGGGGGGAGGGGGGGGGGGGGGAAACGGCGGAGGGGAAACGAGATGCCCCCTCTCTGTTACCTTCTGTATTGTTTCTTGTGCCGAATTGTTTGGGATTTGTTCGAGCGTTTCCGCACTGAGTTGGGTAATGTCGCCACCGTTGGAACAAAGCGCCTAAAAAGCGGATTTGTCAATACAAAAAAAAAAGAATATAAATTTGCTTTGCATAACTCACCTTAACACATTCTTCGGCTGAGTCGCAAATGGACGTCAGTTCGTATCCGCCCTCCAACGCCAACACATAAAATTGTTTTGGATTAGAACAAAAAATAAACACATTAGTTTTGTTGATACCACGCGACCGTTGGCGAATTGCATCAATGTTCGGGTGAAATAACCAAATATTTTGGATGACAAATTGTAACTGAAAAGGGGCTTTAATTTTAGGGGGTTACTTTTATTTGTTGAATGACCCTCCGAGTGCTGCGGGGTGTCCATGTGCTGCATCAAAGCCGGCCGAGACGAGCACAAAGTCGGGTTTGTATGCGTCAAGCAGGGGCAGGACGATCACACGCCAAGCGGCACTTAAATATGGCCAATAACAGTGCCACATTCAAAATTGGAATGAAAGACCCACAGATACTCCGCGTCGCCCATCACATCACCGCTAAATGGGATGTTCACTGTTGTGCCTTTGCCTTCGCCAATGCCAACTTCGGTAACGGCACCGGTGCCTGGGGTTGGGAAAGGGAGGGACAAATGGACATAAAAACAAAGCGGAAAAAGTAGGGATAGTGGATAAAAACAAACAGGTCTAGACATATTGACAAAACAACTTTACATAACAAATTTTTACTAAATTCAATAAATTTTTAATTACTAACAAAATCGTATCGGACCCAATGAGACGGATCCAAATGCAAGGTAACGGACAAAAAAACAAACAAATTTAACTGAAATATTTGTTAGGCAATTTACCAGGAAAAAAGTTGCCATTGTCATGCCGGTGCATGCTCAAATACAAACAGTTGGGGTCGGCCTCGAAACACAATTGTGTGCCATTCCCGTGGTGCACGTCCCAGTCAACAATGGCAATGCGAGCGCACGTCGTGGCAAAACGTTGTTGGATGTAACGGGCAGCAATGGCGACCTCAAAACAATTGACAAAATGTAAACAAGCAAAAGGTATTATGAGCAGAAAAAAGTGCAACAAGTATCTTTGTGATTTATTATACATTGTTGAAGAAACAAAAGCCCATGGCCTGTTCCCGTTCCGCGTGATGGCCGGGAGGGCGAATGCAAGCGAACTGAACACAAAAAAATATATGAGGGGAGGGGATCTAAAAAAAGAAAACTAAATTTTCAAAATAAAAGGAAATCGGGCAATTTTTTAATTTTTTCTCTTAAAATATCTTTTTATTTACTCACGCGATGCCGACGGGCATCCCCGTTTTGGGCGAAAATCCACCCCCAAAAAAAATTTTCGACGTGAAATTTCAGTCCAGCGAAATATGCGTGGCATTTTCCCGCCTTTCGCTTACGCCATTTTGCAGTTTGCCCTCCACCACTTGGCAGCACAGCTCAACCAGACTGCCAACCGCCATTTTGGCCGCCGTCTGAGTGCTCGCGTCGTTGAAATACGTATCCGAGTCGACGCCAATACCCCCACAGGGCAACTGAACGAAAAGCAAAGGTAAAGTGACGAAACCATTGGACCAAGGACGAGCAATTGTGTGACCTGCACAAAACTCTTAAGAGGCAATTCCGCGGGGTCCATTTTCAGACAGGCGGTGGGCGAAACGGCAAAAAAAGTGACGTAAGTGGCCGAATGGACGAGGCGGAGCAGCTCCAATGGTGCTTTACGAGCACTGCCAAGAAAACAGACGCATTTAAAATTAAAAATAAATATATATTTATTGGGTTACGTGATGCGTTCACAGATTGCGGCGAGGCCTTTGTCCACGAGACGGGCCCACACGGACTGCACCCGGCCGCTGTGCTCGACGTGGTTACTGTTTTCGGCACACAAACACTGGTGCCGAGCCATCAATGGGTCGTATGCAATTCCTTCAGTAAAAAAATTGAAATGCAAAAATAGGAAAATAAGAGTTTCCGATATTTTGTTTTTAATTTTATTTAATTGTTTAAACAGTCAATGGCAACGTTGAACGAACGTATTCACAGGGGAGAAAGGGTACATACAGGGGGAGTGCACTACATCCACTCCCCCCCTCCGGGTGCACTTCATTTCCCCCCCCCCTGCCCCCGAGAACTTATGCCGTTTCTTGAAAACCTAACCCCCTAGTTTTTTTGAAAAGCCAACCCCAACTTTTTTTCTGAAAACTAACCCTAGTTTTTTACAAAACCCAGCTTAGTTTTTTAATCTAAAGGATTTTCTAATTTATTCAAAGAACTAGGGGGTTAAGTTTTCAGGAAACCGCATAAGTTCTTGGGGGGAGGAACAAAAATATAAAAAAATGAGACCTGATTTCAGTTGGTTGTTGACCAGCAGTGTGTCTTTGTCTGGCTGTGCTGTTCGACTGTTGCTGAACTCCATCATCGTGTCGTCCTCGGGCTCCTCTCTGACCAGCGACTTGCGACGGAGCACCAAGTCGCGCAGTTGTTGCTTCAGCAAACTTGGGTAGCCAAGTGACATTGTTGCGCTTCTGTTGTCAAATCGCACTGTCCGTTGCACCGGCGCCCCCGTCGCTGAGACGCCTAAAAAAATAAAACAAATGTAATGGAAAATGAGTGAATGCCAAAGAGTGACGGATTAGTGCCGCATTTATGGTCAATAATTCTGTCGGCACATGCGACCTGAGACATTATGAGCGGTGACCGAGTCGACCAATTGCTGTTGCGGCGAGTCAAACATGGAGTTGGACGGCATCAGCTGGGCATTCTTCAGCAGCGAAGGCATGGACAGAAAGTGCATGAACGGGTGTTGCATCAACATGTTAAGCACGTCCTGCTGTTGGGTTCCTCCGCTCGCGCCGGATTCTGTGCCCGGCACACTTCCGCCATCTGTTGCACCGCATTTCATCCCAAGCGTGACGGATGTTGGCAGATTGGGCAACGACGGCGAGGGCATCATCAAGTTGGAGCTGGTCACTGCCACGGCGGCCGCCAATTGTTGGGCCGACTGTTGAAGCAGTGCCGCCGCTTCGACGGCGGCGGCATTTCCCGTTGAGTTTGGCGGGACCAAATGTTGCTGTTGGTCCACCAGATTGGCTGTTGTGGCACTGTCGGGTCTGGCAATGTATTCATTCATTGGTCCATTGATTGGTTCATTCTGTTCCGTTCTGTTTACCCTCCCCCTGGGGACAGGACAAAATTTCGCTGCCGATACGACGGGAAACAAATTTCAAAAAAAAAAAAAAAAGTTTGGTTTTCATAGAAAACCCCAAAAAAGTTTTAGGAAAATTTCGAAAAAAAATGCATGAACATTTTATTACTCCAGAAATTTTTGCAATTTTTTGGAATTTTCTGAAAAAAAGACTCGAGCAAATGGATTTTTTTTTGTTAAACGCTTATTTATGAAATTTCGGCGGCGATATTTTGGCGTCTCCCTCTCCCCTTCCCCCCCCCCTCACCTTTGCTGTTGTTGTTGTTGTTGTCCCATTGTTCCTGTGTTCGGCGTTTGTTGGTGCTGTTGTGGACTCGACCCTTTGTTTAAAAGGCGTGCTCTGATGCGCATTTTCAAGTTCGGCTCGCTGTTCACTTTGCGCAATTGGAAATCGGTTGGCGAAGTGTTTGTGTCGCCATTATTCGACGCCATGGCATTGGCATTTGTCGAATTGTCCACGCTGTGTTTGATCAGGTGGGGGTAGGGCACAAATCTGAACAAATGTCACTCATTTGCAAATGCATTTTCCTGTCCAATTGCCCACACAATTAGTCGTCCCTTTCGGAAACCTTTGGTCAAAATGTAACGGGGTGGTGACCATCGCTGCTCCTCCCCCCTGCGGGTCGGTGGTCCCCGCGCCCATTAGACTCAATTCGGAATTGGCGCCGTGCTGCCCAATTCGCCGTGCCATTCACCGAAGCGGCAATGTTCGAAGTTGAGCCGGCGGAGTTGGAATTGTGCAGACGCTGCTTTTGCTTTTTGCAGGCAATCCTAAAACATAGCATATTTCTTGTATTTTGTTA
This sequence comes from Heterodera filipjevi, assembly GCA_039877585.1. Classification (NCBI taxonomy): domain Eukaryota; kingdom Metazoa; phylum Nematoda; class Chromadorea; order Rhabditida; family Heteroderidae; genus Heterodera; species Heterodera filipjevi. The sequence goes on along the minus strand of JBDPZO010000007.1, from coordinate 9,447,225 downwards.
CTATATGAGTTGCAAAAGAAAAAAAAAACCATTACAAAAAATGCAAATAAATATTTCTGTCCATTTTTGAAGTCAAAAGACAAGGAGAATGACATCTCATCGACTCGTTCATTGTCAGATTCGTGGCTCAAACGGCAACCAAAAAATCCCAAAACAAATACTTTATGTATTATGTCTAGGGTGAGAATTTTTAAGGGCGAACATCCAAAATAAGGATTTCTAAGGCCGAATAGGCGTTAAAACGTGAAATTTTCGGACAAAAAATGTGTTTTTCGTGCATTTCTCGTCGAGTTAAAGCCGCAGAAAAAATAAGTAAAAACTTAAAAATCCGCACCCTAATTATGTCTTTCGAATTATGGCATTTACTCAGAACAAAGGAGGGGGGTGGGATTTAAAATTTAATCAAATAAAATCTTTTTGTTTTGGTCACATGGATTTCAGTCGGTCCCGCGTGTGTTGTGAAATTGTTTGGCCTGATCCCGAAAATGTGCGTCGGTTGCGCGCCGTGGCCGCAATTCCGCCCGCCGCGTGTTCCTTCGCCAGCGGCACTGAACTGCACGTCTGTTGATGCTGCGGCTGAGTCGTCTGCTGCGCCTGCGCGGCGTCAAACTCTTCGGTGGACTGCTCGCTGCTCGTGTGCGCCAACGAACCGAGCAGCGGACGATGATGGCCAAGAGGGGAAGCGGCGACATTTGTTGGTGTTGTGGCAATTTGTTGCTGCTGCAGCACAACCATCGCAGCGGCGGCCGGCAGGGCGGATTGAAGAAGTTGCAAGTTGAGCAGATAGTCCTGCTGGGCAATGCTCTGCGACTGTTGGAACTGAGCAAGCAGTTCGGCATGGCGACGCTGATAAAGCTAAACCAAAAAAAAAATGGACGGGAAAAAGGGGGAGGGGGGGATAAAAAAAAGGGGGGGGGGGAAAAGATAAAAGGGAAAAAAGAGATAAAAGGAAAAAAAAGAGATAAAAGTTGGCACTCAATTTTTGAAAAATGGGAACGAAATGAGCAAATAACCACCCAAACCAAACTCAGTTAAATTGATTTATTTGTGCTGATGATTTATGTCATTTTCAAATGACATTCTTAAATCTGTCCCTTTTCCTTTGTTTCAATTGTTAATTTGGGGGATCGTCCACAAAATTTGCTCGCACCTCCTGCAGCATGGCCAATCCGTCGTCAAGCGGTGCTTCGTTCCCTGCCGTTGGTTGTACTGCTTGTTGTTGTTGTTGTTGCTGTTGTTGAGCGCAGTCAGTGGTGCCTGCGCTGGGGGCGGCGTCGGGCGGTAAACCGCCTTCCTCCATTTTGCACAGAAATGCTGAACAAAAATTCACAGGGTTTATTCCGTTGGAGTATGTTGTTGCTGACAATAATTGCTGACAACGACGTAAAACTCCAATTAAAAAGTATTAATTAATTAACTGAGTGTTTATTAAAACACTGCTGGAGGGGGAAAGTACTTAACACCTGCTGCAGCAGAAGAGTGACCCCCCTAATATGGCAAAAGGCGCCGGGCAATATTAATTAAAGGGCGGCGGAGTGTCGGCGGTGTGTGAATTTTGCGATAACGCAGCGCACGCGCGCGGCCCATCAGAGTAAACAGTGATTTATACTTGCCTTGGCATTCCGTTCATTTTCACTGTCCTACAAAGACTTTTTTTATGAACTTAAAAGAAGCAATGGCAAAAGGGAAGACCGCCAGGCGGGCGGAGGGAGGAAAATGGGCGGGGGGGGGAGGATTTAATGGGACCGCCCAAAATAGCAACAGCAGCAGAGGAGGAGGAGGAGGAGGACAGCGGCGGCACCCCCACCCGCCGGGCCCATCATAACATAAAGGAAAGGAAGGCAGCAACCGAAAAGAGGAATTCTCTCTTGCATTTGTTGGTTACAGGAAATAGTGTAGAGAGGGAGGAAAGCGGAGGGAGAGAGAAAGAGTGGGAGAGAATGGAAGAGGAAAAAGGAGAGATAAGGCCGAAGAGACAACCAGACAATAAAAGAGTGCGAGAGGGAGGGGCAGGGGGCCTGCTTTAACAATTTTTCTTTCCTTCTCTATATTTTGTTCCCTCTACATATATTTGTTGAAATGGCCAAGGAATCGAAGAAGGACAGATAGATTCTCTCTTTTCCTTCTCCTCTCCTTTCTTTCTCTCTTTTTTCTCCTCTCTTTGCTTTTATGTTTTCTCTCCCTTTCTCTCGATATTTAACATTGACTCAAAATGTATTTGAAATCTTCAATTCTCCCTCCCTTTCCTTAATCTTTTCTTTTCCATCTTTTATTTATTTTTTTCTCTTTTTGTTGTATTTATCAATCAACAAAAACATCTTTTAAAAACAGTGGCTTAGACGGACAATTAAAAATATACCTTTATCTCTAAAAATTTTATTTATTTTTCGCCTAATGGCCAAATTTGTATCCCACTTGTAATCTTCTCTTTCCATAAGTTCAGAAGGAATTGGCCTATTTCGATAGGCATGAACCATGTAAAAATTTAAATAACAAATCTTTTGGCTGTTTAAATTAGAAAAGCGAACATTCTTTTAATCCACAAGAGAACGACAAAAAGTCTACAACCTTTTAACAAATTGATCTATCGTCAATAATTTCAATTGAAAGTTACAGAAACCAAAATGAAAAAATTGTTAGAGATCTGACCATATATACAGAAGAATTAAGCGCTGTTTTGTTGCTTTTCTTTATTGAATAAACAATCAAAAATTAATTAAGAAAATTAAAAATACTTTCCATGGAAAAGTGGGGGTGGGTGAAGTCAATGGTTGTTTTCTCTGGCCATCACAGAATTTTTTTGAAGGGCCAATTAACAACAACTACTGATCCCTGTCCCGATAATACGAAAAAGGCTTACTGTGTCCTATTTTACTTCCTATACTGTATGTGTTACATTTTATCCAATAAAATAATATTATGAAATATATTTTAATATCATTGCGAATCGGATTATGTGATTGGCTTTTTGTTGCAGAATTTAGTCCATGATTTGGAGCAACAATGCCCGAATTAGTCGTGCCTTAATTGACGAGTTCGAAACCAGCGACGTATCCAGGGGGGAGGCGAGGGGATACTTACCCTCCTCCCTCCCCCAAAACAATTAGAAAATTTATTAAAAATGCAAAAAGATAGCCACGAAGATTTTCTTCAAAGAGGTACCCTCCATGCCAACAGGGTACCCCATCTAACCTGGATACCTCCCTGTTTGAAATCCCTAATAAATGCCGCCCCCCCCCCTCTCCATTCGCTCCATCCATCCCTTTAATGAATCTTTCACTTCGTGCGAAATCACTCGCGGAATTTCGCCGGGCCGCGTGCCGTGCAATTGAACGTCCGTGACAATTTCTCGGCCATGCACTGAAAGGAATGCGCAAAAAAAGGAGAGAATACGTTGGGGAGGGGGGCAAACGAACATTCGCACGACTCGAGAAAATGAAGGCAAAGCAAAAGGACTGAATTTGAAAGGGAGGAAAAGCAATTGGTGGGGGGGGGGGGGGGCGAAGGACGGAAAAGCGTCTTTTTTTTTTGTCGGGCACTGACTGTGGTCGTTCAATTCGATCACTCCGCGGGCGATGTTCTCCAACATCGAAGCCATGCCTTGAGGAGGAAAACAAAGCAAACAATCGCATCACTTCCATTGGCCAAAATGCACTCACATCGTTTGCTGTAGAACCACGTGTCGATGCCCAACTTCTTTTCGTAAGAGGGTTCCAACGCGCCCACAATGCGTTGAATGCCGAAACTGAACAATGCCATCCAACAACATAACACCATCATAAAAAAAGGCTCTCTCATTGGCCATTAATTAAGCATTCATTAATAAGAATAATTGTTGGTTCATTAATTAATTAAATTGGTCATAATTCCCCCCTCCGTGTGACTCACTCGTAATTGCCCTTGGCACAGTAAAGGGTGCCAATGACGAGATTATGAAAAGGGCAAATTACAACAGCAAAGAAAGGCACAAAATCGCACAATGATCGACAGATGGAATAACTTTCGGCTCGTCGGCTGCGCATTTTCCTCCTTCTCCACGCGGCGAATCACTTCTTCGGCCTGCAAAATGTTCAATTTGTTCTTCAACAAATCAACAACATTTGTTTTTGTGTCACCTCTTCGTTGCAACCTGACGAAAAAGGAAAAGAATAAAAAAGGGAAAAGAAAAGATGAAATGGGATGTAAAAAAGGAGAAGAGAAAAGAAAGGAGAGTGGGAAAAGAAAAGAGAGAGAAAAGAAAGGAGAGAGGAAAAGAAAGGAGAGTGGGAAAAGAAAGGAGAGTGGGAAAAGAAAGGAGAGAGAGAAGAGAAAGGAGAGAGGAGAGAAGAGAAAGGAGAGTGGGAAAAGAAAGGAGAGAGAGAGAAGAGAAGGAAGTGGGAAACGGACTCGGAGTTGTCAAGATGTAACAGGCGCACAAATTAGCCAAAACGACGGCCGAAACGTCCAAAAGCTGCCAAATTTAAAGGCCAATTAGAAATGGTCGGCCAATTTATCCAAAAATCACTCGGTCAAAATTTGCGCGGACCAATGGAGCGTAACAATCGCTGAAAAGCGCTCTTTGGGCAATTGTCCAAATGTTCGTCTCACCTCGCCTCTTTGTACTTTTCCTGCATGAAAAGGGTGTGTGCCAAGTTCAGTTTCCACGTTTCGTTGCCGTGACAAAATTCGGCGGAGCGTCGGAAAAGCTGTTCAATTTGGGCCCACTGGGCTTTGTCCCACAGCAATTTGGCTTGGGCCATTAGTGCCGGCAGAAACTCGTCGAGCGTCGCCTCCACCGAATCGACGGCACGCTGAAGCGCACGGCCGTTGTCCTCAAAACGCATTTCCTGTATCCAATAAACGGAGCAGTGATCAGCTAATGCAAAAACCCCTTCCAGAAAGGGAACTTGAAGCTTTTGGTGCTTCTTTCTGAGTTCGTTCAGTCGGTCCATTGCCAATGCGTCGAATTTGGCGTAGGCTTCGCTATCGGACGATTGCTGAGTGATCAGAGCATCCAAATAATCGAATTGGAACTGACAAAAGCAAATTATAAAGTGGGGGAAGAGGGGAGGGGACAAAACGAAGCAAACGCCACTTGGTTAAGCAATTTGTAAGTGAGATGAGCTGAATGGGAAGAGAAGAGAGATGGAATGGGATGAAACAAAGTGCCAAAGTCTGACCATTTTCGGCCAGAATGTCGGCGGCCAAATCGTAATATTCGAACCTGTCAAAGGGATAATTATGAAATTACCAGTGCCCTACGGGCATTAATAGTTATAAATAAAATCTTTATAAAATTGAAATAGCTTCGCTATTTAACACCGAGCCTAGAAGGCGCTCCGCGCCAAATCTTATCTTTTGAAAACTTTATTTTTTCAGTAAAATCCCAAAAAACTTGAAGAATCTGAATTAAAAATTTTTCATGAATTTTTGGAAATTCAAAAATATTTCATTTTTTCTTGTCGAAAATTTCCTTAAAAGTTTTGGGATTTTTCCATGAAAAATCAAGCTTTTTTTGGAAAATTTCGTCCTGTCCCCAATTAAAAGCGAAGAAAAAAAAAGAAAAAGTGACGGACTTGCAATAAAGGAGCAAAAGGTTGGCGAATGTCTCCGGAGGGAAGGGATTGTTGCCGAGAAGGTACTGCAACTTGGAGAAACTGTCCGCCAAATTGCTCTCCACGCTGATCAAAGCCTTGAAATTTGCGCGAATTGGAAAAATCCGGAGGGGGGGGGGGTCCTGTTTTGTCGGCAGAATATGCCGCTTTTTAGGGTTTGATAAGAATTCGACAAAATCAGTCGGTTTTAAGTTGGCCAATCTCTTCTTAAGTTCGTGCCTGATTGTGCAGAGTGACCGGGTCCAACTCCTCCTCCATCCGGGCGGGCAGATCGGACAATGCTTCAGCCGCCGCTTCCACTTTAAAAAGAGTTTTTGTCTAATCGCAAATGCACAAATGGCTGAGTTTGTCTAAATTTTTCTCATTGGAAAGACTTTGGCCCGATCGGAGGGAAAAGGACATTTCGCCAATAATACTCGAAAATATTTAATTACAAATACAGTAACACTAAAAGAAAATTAGCGTCAAATAATAAACAAAACTTTAATTTAGTCTGAGTCCCAAATAAGAAACAGGTGAAGTATCATGAACTCCCCCCCCCCCCCCTCCGATCAGATTGGTAAAGATAAAAAGCAGAATGTTTCTGCTATTTTTAAATAATTGGCCATTAATCAGAGAAACTGATTCCATAATTTTGAATGGTAATAATCCAAATATTTCTTTTTAAATATTAATTTCACTGTTTTTCATGCGAAATTCAATGGCGAATTTCAAATTGCACGCTTCCACCACGGCACTCTCATGCAGCAGCAAAGTGTTGCCGACAGAACGAAATGGTACTTCGGAACCCATGCCAACGCCGAGTTCTGCACAAAAAAAAAGAAGGAATTGACACACGATGGATACGGTATTAGAGAGATACTGTCACTAATTTTATTGACAATGTGTCTCAAATATTCAGACCCTTTCTCCCCCTTCCAAAAGCGTAGTAAGGGGAGGGAGGGGACTGAGCGGCCTTCAGCCCCCCCCCCCCTCCGAAATCCAAAAAATAAAATATTTTTAAAAGACAAATAGGTCAATAAAATAAAATAATTATTAAGTATAATTGCAAATAAAATTACATATTTAAGAAAATATATCCTAAAAATCGGCTTTAGGAGTCTAGCCCCCTTCCCGCCCCCTAAGCCTATGGTCTGGCTACGCTCTTCGTCCCCTCCCCTTTCTCTCTCTGCTCTCCCACTCTCTCATGCCTTACCCTGGTGGTCTTTGACTGCTCGGTTGATAATTTCGGTGATCTGAATATTAGGAAATCATAAGTTCCGAGACTCCGTTTGTTTCTTTTCGTCCCTTTCACCATTTGAAGTGCTCGTGGGAAGTTGCGCATTTGGTAATGGCAAAGTGCGATGGCATAAGTCAACTGATTCTGCGAGTCCGGCGATTCGTCCACCTTTTGTTGTGCCGTTGCGGCAGTGAAACGGTGCAACGCACTTTCATAATTGCCCTCTTTGTAGTCGAGACAGGCCAAATTCACCTTAAGAAATGATCAGAACTGAGAAGGAATTGATCAGAAAAAATAAAAAATGTTAAAAAAAATATGACAAAAAAAAGTGATCAATCGGAATTGGACCCACTTCCATGTCCGGGTCCTCACTGTCAAACTGTTCCACCAAAATGCGCGCATTCTGCACGTCCTCCTCCCGGTATTTAATGGCCGCGTCGAGCTTGACCACTTTGCATTCCATTTTGGGGTCATTTATCTAAGGAAAAGCGCGAAAGTTTGAAAAGTAACGGCGACAATTTCCATTTTATGCTTTTGCAATTTCATTTTTACCAATGCAAGCGCAGAAACAGCCTCGGGGAACATATAAGCCTAAAAAGGGCTGCAATGAGCACAAAAAGGGGGAGGAATTCAGTCAGAGGGCCAAACATTGTAAAGGGCTTGCGCATGGTAAAGACGGTAGTCGGTGTGCTGAGGGTACAACTCACTGAGCTTCTCGTAACACTCGCCGGCCATAATGAAATCTGTGAAGAGGCAGAGAAATGAAATGGACGGAGGACAGAACAGGCACCGTAATTTGAAAAAAGTGATACGATTGTTTCAAAACAAATAGAAGCGATTGACGGAGTGCGGGGGTACACGAGGTATGCACTCCCCGCTCTCTATGATTTAGCCGGTCTCCCAGGCTTAACAATACCCGCCCCCCTAAGCCTTGGGGACCAATTCCAGAATTTGAATATTTTTCTTATATATTTACTTTTTTTTTTAATATATAAAATAAAATATTTTTTTCGCGAGATCCTCTTCTCATTTGACCACCTTGAATATGGTGGTAACAATAACCCAAAAGTGAAAGCGCGGCGCGTGACTGAAAAACATATTCTTTTTTTGTTTAAATTTCTTTGTTAACCTCCGGGTTCCGTTGCAATTCGTATTGCAAAACGCGAATCGACTCGGTGAATTTGTTTTCCTTCATCTGAATATGTACGGCATAAATCATTTCGCATTGTCTTTTCATAAATGGCACTGACCATGCCGTAAATTGTGCCTGTGAATTCGCCGTCTTTGATCGGCACAAATGACATTTTGGTGATTTGAATTGTTAACCATGCATTATTAGAGGTTTATTTGTCCCCAAATTTCAACCCAATTTCCTTCGTTTCCATGGCAATTTCCCAAAGCATTTTAAGAGTTATTTTTGATATTCCTAATTTTTATTACATTTTAAAATAATGACCAATTTCAATGGCAATGCTGACACATTTCTGTGCAGAGATCTCGGAGAATTTAAGGTAATTAATTTCTCATTGTTTATGCATAAATTAGCCATCACTGAGAAAGGAAAGATTTTGCCGAGTGCCGTCATTTTAATTTGGCATTATTCTCCCAACTCTTCATGGGTCACCCGTTTTCCTTTTCCATTTTTTCAGCGTGTCATTGACAAATTGCGAACGGCAGAGGACAAAATAATCCTCCGATTGAACTGCGAATTGCCCACAAAATCATTCTCCAAACAGTTGGACAAGCAGCGCATTTGCACGGACATTCAGAAAAATGTCAGTGGCAAAAAGAAAGAAAAAAGAGAAACTTCCAAAAATTTTGCGTATTTATTCCTCTTTTTAGCTGCTCGAAACACGGAAAATGCGTGAACATTTGTTGCAGCAGTGTCTCCAGGAAAACAGTGAAACCATCGAACGAAGCAAAGACAGCGCGGACAAAGACAAAATGGCGGAGGGAAAAACGGCGAAAGCAAATGTAAGCGAAAGAGGGGGGGAGAATTGACTATGGAAATGTGCCATTGATGCTAACATAAAGAAACGGGATGGAAGGCCATATAAACTGCACGAATCTAACTGTAACTAGTATAAAAGCCTGAGATCCAATTTTTAAAATAAATTGCGTTTTTAGACGTTAACTTTTTTTTCTTAGGTGATCAGTTTTTTAAAACCTAAGTCATTCGAATGCTCTTCAAAAAAATTATCTTATAAAAATATGAAAACGTATAATAAAGACTGTCCCTGGGTTGAAAATAGGGGGAATTTATTTTATTTTTTTTGCTACAATTCAAGTATATTTAAAGATTGTCCCTTTAAGTTGCGTCTTATCAGAGAAGAAATGTCAGTGGAAGAGATTGTCCGGTCCCAAGCGGACACGGCACTGCGGGAGAGGTGCAGGAAAGAATTACTCATTTGAATAGATTGCTGTAATGACATTTGTTGACTTTTTCCGATCTTTTTGTTTATGCTCTCCCTCTGTAAATGTCGGCTGCCTGCCTTATAAACATTGTCACAAAAATATTCGTCGTTTAATACAGTCAAAAAATTACAAAAATTAATAAAAATGAATTAAAGAAAATGAGTTCCGCTTCTGTTAGTCATTGACTTTTCGATTCCAATTCCTGAATTCTCTTCGATGTCTAAAATTCCTCAGAAATTAGGGGAAAACTTCGGTAGCTGTCACCGCTGCAATTCGTTGCTTAAGCAGTTGAGAACGAAACTCTGCCACCTTTGACAACGTTTGAACGGAGTGTAAATCGCGGTCCTGGAAAATGGGATTCTTATGAAATGAATGGTCATTGATAGAATGCGAACAATAGAGAAGACAATGTTTGCGTGTTTCGTTTTTCGGTCCACACATCTCCTCAAATTGACGACAAATTCTTCGCTGTTAAGCAGTCGGCGCTCGGCAACTGTTCCCTGCTCGGGGTGGTAGAATTTTGTGTATGTGTCATCACGAGGTGCTTAAATATTTATTTTCAAATTGGTTTTTCCGCTGATAATGCTAACCATTCGGCTGCTGCTTTTCGGGCTGGTCAAAATCATTGGCCAATTTCGAGTTTGTGTTGCCATTTCGATGGACTGGGTTGGCGGTTGCAAATATTTCACTTGCAAATAAACTGCCTTTCACTGGCAGCAATTTCGGGCAATTCATTTGGCATTTTGTGTTGTTTTCCACTTTTTCCACCAAAAATTCGCTTTTCTTCGGCTCTTCTATTGCTGTTGGTGTCGAGACTGACTTTGAAGGCGATCTTAGGCTGTGGTTCTGTCTGGAAATGCTATTTTCGTCCTCCATCCGGGGTGTGCCCGAAAATGATGTTCGTTTTGGCACAGGGGCCGACGAAAACGAAGAGATTGGCGGCGTTTGATGACATTGTCCGGCCGGTGAAGACGAACTGACACTGGCGCACCGTTGCTGTTGATGGTCTGTACTGCTTGAAACTGTTGGCACAGTCGCCACAGCGGCAGAAGTGAGTGCCTTTTTGTTAGCTAATGTATTTGTCGAAGAAGACACATTTCGTGAAGAGAATGACGACGGCGGTTCATCAAGTCGAGGGCGTTTGGGAGCAGTCGAAGAATTTATCACCGAGGGCGAAGAAGTGGACGAACGGACGGCATGACCAGTGGAAGAATCGGCAGGTTTAGTGGAGACATGTGCCGCAACGGAAGTGGAAGAAACGGACGGACGATGGCGCAATTTGCCGAATGAAGAAGCATCTGAAAGAGGAGTTTGCCAACAATCTGTTTGTCTGCTGATTTCTGTCTGCCCACAAACTTTTGTCCTCTCTCGTGCCCACCGTTGACGACCGCACTCGTTGTTCCACCTGGTCCTTTTCCGCCTGTTTCCACTCCGTCGGCTTTTCCCATTGCGACACTTCCGTCTCTCTATTGTAGTAATACCTAAAAAAAAGGCAGAGCTTGGTTAAAGCTATCGTATGAAAAGCAAAAAAAAAATTTGCTCTGCGGCGCCTATCAGCACCACCGGTGACCGGTCCCTTTCATTCGGCAAAAAATTTTGGAAATATTTAGCGGCGGAGCATGAAAAAAAGTCAATTTTTGAAGTTTGACCCACGAAAAGTTGGCTAACCGAACACACACACACCCTCGCTTGAAGTCGAACATAATTTTGATTTATGCAAATAAGGCACGAGATGGATCCAAACTGACCTTTTGCCCGACGAACTGAATTGTTCACTCCATGGGCCAATCTCTTTCAGACGAGGAGAGGGCGTACCCTAAAAAGGGAGAGGGAGAAGGTAAGTGGAAAATGAAAAAATTCAAACGAACCATTAAGGGATAAAAAAAAGTGGAGACTAAACAACAGATTGGTTGAAGATTATTGAAAACAAAATGGAAAAGGAATACATTCGTAAAAACAGTATCGCAGAATCTGGCACAAAACGTAGTACAAAAAACTTTATAATAAATAGCAAAAAAAAATCACAAATTAGGCAAAGAATGGCAAAAAATTAAAGGCATTTTGTTCGCAAATAAATTTGTGGTATCGGAAGACAAATGTCTCCAAAGAAGCGAATGTTGCAGCATCAGTTTGGCCCCCTCTATCACCGCAGCTCCGTCAATTTTTTCGCCTTTTTGAATTGAGGAAACTGAAAAATTTGAAAAACGAATTAAATAAAAAGTAGAAAATTACCCGTCGCTGTGAGGTCTTTGGCGACGAAAGAAAAGAACAAAATCACAGAAAGGAAAAATATTTGTGCATTTGCTTTCTTAAGCGTTAAGTGCTAAAAAAAATAGTAAAATGACCGATAATCATTGCCTGTTTCAGTGTTTGTCATTCAAACCTTGCAAACCAAGTCAAGAAGTTCGGTGTCAAGGCCCATCAAGTTCGGGCTGTTCTCGGCATTAAATATGTTTTGCTCTTTTGTGAGCCTATAAATGTTGAAGAACTGTGTTCCTTCAGACTTTGTTCTCAATGCCACCTTTTTAGTGTCCGTCCCGCTGTTTGCACTGTGCCCAATTGACTTTGTGCCTCCGCCTTGACGAACATTTGTAAGTTGCGCAATAACAGAATCTGCTGGCCCAATTTGGCAAGGACGGTCAGCAATTCCCGATTGGGACCGGAAAGAGTATATTCTGTCGCATTTACTGACAGCTGTGCGACTAGTGCCGTTGACGAGGCTGGCAAAGATCTATGCTTGTCAAAGGAATGGCGCGCGACAGTCCGTCTCAACTCGGCCACTTCCTTGGCCAACAGAGCAGCGGTCATCGAGTTCAAAGCGCACAGCAACCAATTCTGTGTATCAAATAACCCAAAATTAATAAGCATTACTTCTAAACAACTTCACCTCAAGCGGAGCAAAAACATTGCCGGAAAATTTGACAATTTTCCCATCAGTTGAGCGCCAAACGGACTCCATTCGACTGTATTTGGTCGACCTGAACACGGTTAATTGTCATGAAATAGCGTTTGGTGAACAAAACTGTGGCGCTGTGGTAGACATGATAAACTCGTACAGTTTCTCCACCATCAATTTTGGTTGCGCTACAAAAGGAGCGACGGAAGTTGTTGTACGCTAAATAAATGCTAAAATGATAAGGACGTTAAGTCAAAAAAAAAAAAACCTCCTCCATTTTGGAAATTCTTGCACATATTGTTTCTTCCATAATGCTTTTTATTTGTTCCGTCCAAATGCGAATTCCATGGCGAATTCCCACATGGTCACAAATAAACAGAAATGACCGTCGAAATTGGTGTAATTTGACAGATTGATTTTGAAGCATTCTGAGAACATTCGGTTGAACATCGGAGACAAGAATTTGCTTTAATCCAATCTAAAAAACCAACCAAATTCATTTACAATTACTGTCAAAAGTAATTACATCGAGTTCCCGACGAAGACCATCGGCTAACAGAGCACGCGGTTGTATTTCCACGTTACCAAGCTGCTTAATGCAGGTGTTTGAAATTCCGAGCGCGAGTTTGGATATTTTGAAAGTGAGGTCAGCCAAGGTGCGACGCCTTTCGAAGTCGGCAAATTCGCTGATTCGTATCTTTTCAATGGAAACCGAAAAAGTGTCGATTGGGAAGCAATCGTTTAACTTGGCCATTTCGCGAAAAATGGCCCGAGGGACTGCCTGAAAAGCAAAAATTAAATGAGAAAAAACTTTTATAGTACAAAGGGCAATTTACCTGGATGACCGCTCTCAGTTTCATTTCCAACAGATTGTAATAGAAAGAGTACAGTTTGTTCAGTTTCTCTTCGCAGTAATCGGAAGACCCCCAAATAATTGACGGGACCGACTCGGCCACTTTGAGGAATATAAATTTGACAGAAAGTGCTTCGTTGTGCAAAAGTTGCTCCATTTGAGCACAATGCCTCCCAACATAACGGAATAGAAAAATTGATTCGCATTGTTCATTCAATGCGTCCACAAATGTTTTATCAATCGCACAAACATTGCGTAACCGCCGCAAGTCGGAGAGGGCGAGCACAAGGCATTGTCGTAGCAACAACTGCTGCTGGTCGGTGCTGTCGCATTGGTTTTGGCACACTTCCGAAATGCGCAATCGGAGATGATCCAACGACGAAACAAGGGAGGAAGGGGAAGAAGCGCAGTCGCCGTCAACAGAGCAAAAGGACGAAGCAAGCCCATCGAGGGAACACTTCACCGACTCAAGCCAACCGATGATACGTCCTGAAATAGGGAATAAAAAAGGCAAGTTATCACCAGAATCGAAATTTTAAGAAAAAAGTAAAACCGCCCTTAAAAAGCAGTCGGATTTTGAAGTCTTACCGGCCTCTAATTTAACGATTAAGTTTGGTTTTCAGGATCTGACAATGAGTGCCAACTACCTGTTCTTCGGTCCAAAGAATTGCCCAAAAATGAAAGGATTTGCGAGAAATTGTCCGATATTCGTCTGTGTAATGAGTCAATACAAGTTTGACGATTGTTTCTCAAATGGGTTATCGCCTGAATTTTTAGGTATTTTTAATTGAAAATTATTACAATGAGAAAACCTTTCGGTATTTGTATTCAAATTGCGATAATTGCTTCAGAAAATTTAAAATTTCTCCAGAATTTTTTAAAGTAATGAAACTGGCAAATCCTTTATTTTTCGTCATGAATTCATCTGAAAACTATGTAATATTCGGTAATTCCTTCATTAGAGTTTTGTACGACCTTTTGGAAGGTGGAGGATCAGCCATTTGATCGCGACATTCACTTCCTTCAATATTTTGTCATAATCGTCAAACATTTCCAAGGACAGCAATCCGGAGAAAGGGAAAGCGGCACATCGAATCGTGGAAAAGTGTACCTCCGCAAGAGCATTTGCGCGAGAGACGTCCCAAGTGCTCGCGATTGCCATATTTGCCGCTTTAAATCGGTCCCATTTTTCGAACAGATTTACTTAAATAAATATTTGTTGTAGCGTTATTCGGCTACATTACTAGGTCTGAAACCACAATTTTTTCGTTTGTAAAACCTTGGAAATCGATATGCAAATGAAGAATCTGTTTTCGAAAAAAAACGGTTTCCTTTTTTGCATGTAAATGGGTGGTTCCGTAGCATACCCATCGGTTAGCAAAAAAATTGTCAATAATCTGGCGCATTGTCAAAAACTGATTGCATAACGTGTCATGGCCCGGATCAAAATAGAGACAGACGTAAAGTGCGTTTTCCAGCCACCCATGCCTCCGTCCCTAATGATGCCAATAAACAAATTAAGTCATTCGAAATGTCCTAACGAAAAGCCATTTTACTTTGTAAAAACGGAGAAAAGTGATTACGTGCTGAATAAAATATTCATTAATGCCAATGCTTCTTAATATGCGAAAAAAATTGCATAAAAAAATAATACTCCCTACTGAAAACACGACTCATAAGCCTCGCGACGGTTGCGAAAGATATTCACCACGGTTTCTAACTTTTTCGGAGGAAAGTCAACCCTTGAAAAGACAAGTTTTATGCGTTAAAAATGAAGGAAAATTCTCACCTCATCCTATAAAACGCAATAAAAATTCGTTCACGCAAATCACGTTGAAATTTTTGGTCAATAAGTAGAAGAACAATACCAAGCAGAAACAAAAGTTGAGCACTGAACATTTCCAGTTGCTCGACACTTTTTAAACGCAAAAAATGGTCTTTGTAAGTGGCGAAAGAAAAGGAAAACCTAAAAGAAACAATAAAATGGTTTAAATTAATGTAAAAAAGCACTCAGAAATGATGCATAAAAAATCATAGAATTTGTCGACTAAATATCCAAACATTTCCAAAAAGGGGGAGAATCGCTCATAGAATTCCTTCTCCAATTGACGAAATTCCTTCAATTTGTGCTCACTGATTAATTTATTTTAATTTTTATCTTACTTCGTTCCCTTCTACAAAATTGTCAAATGAGGTACGATTTTCAAAATAAGAAAAGTCGATGAGTAATTTATTAAATGCCGTTGAAGTATTGGAAAAAACATTTGGTATAAGCAATGACAGGCGATGTATTTCAGCAATAACACAATTCCCGGTAAACGTCAATTGTTCAAAAAACAACAAACAATCTTTTGCAGTTTTATTTGTCAGCATCTCAGCATTGTGTTTAAAACATCTAAAGTTCCGTTTGGTAACAAATAGTGGTGGCTCTACTGAAGTTTACCCGACTAATATGAATTTGTTTTTTTTAAATTAGTTCTATATGACATATATAATTGATAATTTAAAAGTGAAAAGGACAAGAACAAGCTATAATTAATATAGAAGCTAGAGGGTTTCGAATTCTGCTACAAAGTACGATTCGGGTACAATAAAATCCACCAGTACGAATAGGATGCCGTCCGATATTACGACGTTCTTTTTTTGGTTCTATTGCAGTTTACACGACCATAAAACAAAAGACACGACCATAAAAAATTTACACGACCATAAAAAAAAGACACGACCATAAATATCACCCCTTTTTTTAAGTCTTGAGTTTTTTCGATAAAAAATTACTGGGAATTTTTTAAAGCAGAATTTTCAAGAAAAACTTTCAAATTTTCGTAACTTTTTCTTAAAAATCTTCAAAAAACTAGTAAAAATTTAAAAATTGTTACGAAAATTTTAAGTTTTTTCTTGAAATTTCCTACTTTAAAAAATTCCCAGTAATTTTTTATTGAAAAAACTCAAGACAGAATTTTTTTTCCAATTTTTAATGAAGGGTGAGATTTATGGTCGTGTAATTTTTTTATGGTCGTGTCTTCTTTTTTATGGTCGTGTCTTTTTTTATGGTCGTGTAAATTTTTTATGGTCGTGTAAATTTCTTAAGGTCGTGAAAATTTTTATGGTCGGGTAAACTGCGAGCCCTTTTTTTCGGGTCGGGGTTGTTTCGGCCCCCACGTTTCGGCCCCCACGATTCGGCCCCCACGATTCGGCCCCGAGCACGTTTCGGCCCCAAGCCAAAAAAAAAAAAAAAATCATACTCGAATTTTTTTTAAATTAACCCTAAATTTTTTTTTGAAAACCTAACCCCCTAGTTTTTCTGAAAAACCTAACCCCCTACCCTAGTTTTTTCTGAAAATCTACCCCCCTAATCGGGGTCGCTGATCACGAATATGACCTCCGTTTGGTCCATTGCCAATTCCGAACCCCAGACATGAATTCGAACAAAAAGTCGAAAACTCAAATTTTTTTAACTTCGATTTTTCAAACTTATAATGATTTTAATACATAAAACGCAGAAAAAAAGCGTTATTAATTGATGCATGGCTTTTTAATACTTTTTTGGCCAAAAAAATGAATTTAAAAAAATTTGAGTTTTCGACTTTTTGTTCGAATTCATGTCCGGTGTTCGGAATTGGCAATGGACCAAACGGAGGTCATATTCGTGATCAGCGACCCCTATAACCCCCTGGAACAAATTTTTCATGACTTTAAAAAATAAATTTTGTTTTTTTTGAAAAATCGGGGGGACAAACCGAACTATTACCAAAAAAAGTTAGGTGATTAGGTTTTTAAAAAAAATTTTAGGTACCATTTTTCTATTTTTAGCTTGGGGCCGAAACGACCCCGGGGCCGAAATGTGGGGGCCGAATCGTGGGGGCCGAAACGTGGGGGCCGAAACGAGCCTGGCCCCTTTTTTTCATACAGCCCCTCGGATTGATTTGGAATTCAGCAAGTCGGGTGTGCCACAAATCTTTTTCTACAATTTTTTTTTTTGCAAAAAGTACTTAATCGCTTCGTTTCATTTAACTAGATGTTCCAAATAGAATATCAACCTTTTCAATTCACGAAAATTTTGTAATCAGTATTTTTTTACCGTCATAGAATTCACTGTCGAAAACACCTGGCACACTTATGGAAATGGCATCTCTGGTTTAAAATTAGATGTTTTGACACGAATTTGTTAATTATACTGTAAGTCGCTCCAAGTTTTCTTACCCAATTCATTCATTCATCATTCATAGCATTTGCTTTCAGGCGTTCTCTCTCATTAATTTCATTATTTTCTTGTTTTCCTCTTGCTTTAATATGTTATTTTTTGTTTTTCTCTCCGACACAACATAATCTTTTAAATGGAAGGGCATAATCAAGCGGTCACTTCACTCATTTGCCGCTCCCTCTCTATTCCCTTACCGCGCTTATCGCTCATCGACCAAACAGCCACTAACGCCACCACACAATGATCCATCTTTTTCATTTGTAATGTTATCGAGTAACTACCGTTGATCTTTCCTGCTCCTCCGCCTTTTGCTTCCCTCTCACTCCATTAATAAATTTGTTTCTTGAGACTTATTCGCCAAAACGTCTCAGGAATAAAAATTTAATTGCGCATTCAATCACCAACATAGCTTCGAGTATTTCAAGCAATTCCGAACTGAAAATTAACCTCTATTGTCTAGCCAAATTACTTTCTTCCCTTTTCATACTCCATTGCTCATTTTCTGTTTTGTCTACCAAAATAAGTGTCATCCTTTCTTTAGGCACTTCCTTGTAAATAAAACAATTAATAAAATAAGCTTTCACTACCCTCACTATTTGTAAATTAATCGTTTTATTTTTTACATTTCCTTTTTCTAGCACAAATGGCAATGTTAAACTTATCATTCGACAAATTCAATCGGCACTTCCATGGGCTGCAAAGGGTTTAAGTCGATCATTTCCGTCCACAATGAATTGACTTTCTTGGACTTGACCTTGCAGCAGATCCAGGTGTAACGACACAAATCACAATTTTTGATTTCGTCAGTAACTGGTTTCCTTTACTATTAACTTTTAGAGTTTGAACCGGGAATTCGACGTCAATGTGCCTTTGGTTTTGATGAATTCGTTCAACACGGATGACAACACTAAAAAGCTGCTTAAAAAGTGCACAATGTCTGGGTTGAGGTCAAAAAAACTAGTCTCATTTCTAGTTAAGTATATTTCGGGTATATTTCCCCTTTTCTTTTTTGTCCATTGACTGATTTAGTCCAAAATGTTTGTATAAGTAAAGAAAGTTAAATTTTGATATTTTTTTTTGTTAGAAAATTGTTTCAACGGGGCTTTTTATCTGAGTGTAAAGAAGTGTGAAATAAGCCCTTTTTTGTCAAGCGAAACTTCCCTCCCTACTATGAATCAAGAATTTTGATGCAGTTTGAATAGACTTATGAATTCAGTTACATGGGCTTTAAAATTAATGGCATTTGGAATTTAAAAATGAAAATTTTAAGTTGACTCTTAGCCCAAAATATCAGTAGCCAAAACAATATGCTCATTTTGTACCATTTTCAGAGTAATTTAAACATTGTGCGCATTGGCAAAGTGCGCGAGGACAAACGCCGTTTGTTGAGGAGTAAAAGTGCCATTTGCCATCTCATCCAAAATGCACTTGTCGACGAAGTGAGAGCCAATTCTATACACATTTCCAAATTTCACCATGAATGAGTAATTAATGTCTACCCTGGGAATTGAAGAAGAAAAATATTTGAAAACAAAAACCTAAGTTTTCTTTGGGTTTTAGGGTCGCTAATCACGAACATATGGCATTTGTTACTTAATTTCGAACCTAAATTTGTATGAAAACGACTCAAATGTCGAAAATTATGTATTTGGGTTCGAGATAATGAAATAGATATCGTATACGGGAATACGACTCCCGTAACATTTTTTAAGCGTTGTATTTGATTGGTTATAGTTAAAAGTATTAAAAATGATGCCAAATTGGATTTATATTGTCCTAAGAGCCGCACTTTTTAAGTCTCTCGCCAAGTAATTGCTCATATTTTACCAATTACAGATCAAATTCGAAAATGAATTCCACCGACTCAGTCGCTCTGTCAAGGAAATCCGAGCGAAAATTGCGCTCAAAAAGGACCAAGTGGGACGACTGAGGCAAAGGATTTCGAACACGGACAGTCACAGTGAGCGGAACCGACAAAAAGAGCTCTTTCTTGAGGTCGGTGTTCCATCGAAATTTGACTCTCCCATTTTTTGTGTCCAAATTTTGACATTTTTAGAAGAAAATGGTGAGCCATTCGGAGCGTATCAATAGGACAAATGCGAACAAGACGGAACTGCACACGCAGTTGATGAACACCCAAGCGAAGGTGTGTCCCAAAAAACGGGAGCAGTATATTTCTCCTTTTCCGAAATATTTAAAGAAAAATCTAAATTCTCTAAAATTTATGGAATATTGAAAGAATATTAGAGAACAAAAATTGAAAAAAAATTCTTTTTTTTTTGAACTTTTCGAACAAATCCCAAAATTTATTGAAAATTTTAAGAAAAAAATAATTTCTTATTCGATTATATTTTGAGGGGAGGGAGGGGCCGCGGGGGAAATGAAATCAATCCCCAAAAATTCACTCAAAATTGAGAAAATGTTTCAGCTGAACGCCCAATTTGTGCACATCGTCTGTTTCCTCTTTCACATTCTCCGCTTGGAGAAGCGTCCGGTGGAAAAAGTTCAACAAATTCCCGCATGGACGGGTCAGCCGAAGCCCCGTCGATTTGTGCACACGGTTTGTAAAAATTAAAACGGATATTTGATCATTTAATAAGTTTACAGTTATTTGTTGTCCAATACACAATTGGCATTTAGTCGAATATTTCCTCCACTTTCACTGAGACTCCCTTTTTATTCCTTTGCTTTTTCAAATGCGTGCCACAGTATCTTAAAATATCGGGGAGCACCTAATTTCTTCTCTCCTCGCGTTAACACTTTCAAGGCTAGAATTTTTTTCTGTGGGTGATAGGAGACGGTGGAGGGAGACATTGTGCAATTCAAAATGCCAAAACAACAAATTTGGTTTACAATGTTTGGGCATCACACTGTAATTCTTGGTACCATTTCTGACTCTTAATTTTTTATTGCTTTTGGAATTTATAAAAATGTAAATTTAAACGAATTTTGACTTAAGCTCAAATATCAAATAGCCCAAACAATCTGTTCATTTTTTACCCATTTCAGCTCAATTTCTGCTCATGCTTTGACCGTGCCCAACTTCTTGCCAAAGTGTCCTCTTTCACCAACATTCAGTCGCCCATTTCCGTCTTTTCCGCCGGTCTTCGTTTCCTTTTTCCGTTCGATTCTGTTGCTTGCTGCCTTTTGTCTATTTGTTCTCCTTTACCACATTGTCTTTATTATGTCTTCAAATGTTTTCATGGGTTTCTCTCTTTCTCTTATTGTTTCAAATTCTCCGGCTAATTCGTTTGTTTTGTTACCACTTCGTTTGTCTTATTATTCAAATATGCTTAAGCTTTTGACTCTTGGAGCTTTGCGTAGTATTATTTTCTCTGACGCCAAATATTTAGCAATTTCTGTTGCTTTAAATTTTGAGTGCTTTTAGTTCGCAAGAGATTCTCAAGCAAAATGGTAGTTATGCTGTTTAATGTT
Organism: Heterodera filipjevi; assembly: GCA_039877585.1. Classification (NCBI taxonomy): domain Eukaryota; kingdom Metazoa; phylum Nematoda; class Chromadorea; order Rhabditida; family Heteroderidae; genus Heterodera; species Heterodera filipjevi. The sequence continues at coordinate 9,426,609 of JBDPZO010000007.1, read as the reverse complement.
GAGGTATTTATTGTTTTTCAATTCTTTTGGTAAATATTTTCATTTAACAGCATTGTCGTTTTCTCCTTGAATCTTTCCAAATTGCGCACCAACTTCTCCGCGGCAAGCATACTCATTTGTCAATTCTTGACCAAGAGCTTGATAGTACCATGGAGGCCGAACAGATTCGGGAACTCGGTCAGTCTTCGCCGTTACGTATTTCATTTGTGTATCCCTTATAGTTTTTCCACTCCGTGCCAACATCTTTAAATTCGAACTGCAATTTAATGGCTTTCTATACAAAGCTGGTGTTGATCCGCCTCGCATCACTCACGCTGTAAGAACAGACTGTTTATTGCACATTTATCCTGTTACTTATAGCATTTCTATCTCACGTGGCTTGGCCACCTCAAGACATTTTCTGTCGGGATTTTAGAAACAACGGAGCAGCATTTGTTGGTCGACGAGTAAGATAAATCAATTTTTCCTTTTCATTCAAAAAGTTTTAGGCCAACTCAGCAACAAATCTCAGTGTTCTTACAGCGCGTCACTGCTGCCGTTGGACTGCTTGACGATTGCCTCGTGTTTTTTGTGGACCAGATGGATGCTTTTCTTGCGGTCGAAGCGAATTACATCAGTGCAGCTGGAAATGCATACGCATAGAAAATTTTTTGTATCTCTATTCATCATTTATTATAAATTGTTGCATCCATTTTGTTTTGATATTATCTGGAAATGAGTGTTTTTAACAACACTAAAATTTCTTTCTTTCATTTTGTTGTGTCATTAATGTGTTTTTTGTTCCAGTTGAAGCAAAAATGGCTCAGTTTCAAAAGGTTGTTTTCTTTTGTGATTGTCAAATCTTTCCCTTGTTTATTAGGCATTGACTCCCGTAGTGATCCCGATTTTCGATTTTTATGTTGGCCTCTCTCGGGAACTCCAATTGTTTGAGAAGCACACGATTAATTTGAAAACTTTTGCGAGCAACGTTGTGGAACGTGCAGGTCGTTGTTTAGCATTAATGTTTTTCTTACCAAGAGCTATAGTTTTTTAACATATTAAGAGTTGTGCAAAAATGCCACTGTTCAAATCATTGCGGTTATTGGTGCTTGGAAGTCTTTGATTATCGCAAGCGTTGACGACCAGCAACAGGGCGTTTACGCTCATACTTTGCGTACTCTTGTGAGTTCATTTTTTCGAACATTGCTTTTCAAAATGTCCTTTTAAGCAGTATTATGAAACGGAAGCTCAACGGGTCTTTTCGATGATTATACAGCTGAAAGAAATGGGTGACAATTTGAAGGATAATATGTATGGATTTGAGAAAGTTGAGTAAACATCTGAGTTCTAAAAATTCAGTGACAACCTTAGTGCGACCAAAGTCAGAATCGCCAAGGAAAATTTTTTGCTTACAATCTCTGATTCTGCTGCAGCGAGTCAATTTTTTTATGACAATTACCATTTTGTCGCTCAGTTGAAGGGTGCACCGGAGGGCCCGATCCATCGCCGTAATTCTCTTCATTGAATCTCAGAAGCCCGATCCATCGCCGTAATTCTCTTCATTGAATCTCAGAAATTGCCGGCATATATTTATTTGAATGTTTACGTTCTTGCAATTCTTTTTTAATTTTTGTCACATGCGTATTTCAAAGCAATAAAGAAAGACCTCTTTTATCTTAATATTCATTTATTTGTGGTATTCGAATGCTAGTTACTTTTTCGTATTAAGGCATATGCTTTTGTCAAAACAGCAAACTTTTAAAACGATTTGGGGAGAAATTGTAATTAGAATATGGGACCGGAATTGGTCAAATTGGAGGACGAGCTCAAGGAGCGGCAGAACGAGCAGGTCAAAGCGGAGCGGGACGAGAAGGAGGCAAATTTGGCGGAACTGCGAAAAAGTCGCGCGGAAGCAAAAATCACTCGACAGTGTAAAAAAGAATTGTCGATTTGACTTAATTTTAATGCCATTAATTTTGACAGGACCAAAAGGAATAAAAACAGCGTCCTGGGTTGGAACGGGCAGAATCCGAAATTGGAGACGAGGAACAACGGGGAACAGCTGCGGAAGAAACTCTAGTGAGAGCGCGTCAAAAATTGGAGGCATTGGCCAAAGGAATGACGACGGACGAGGAGGGAAGGGAAGTCACGCTCGAAGCGCAATTTACGGGTAGCGGAATTTAAAGGGGGAAGAGGTGCCGGACTAACAAATGCAATTCTTAAGCGACGAGGACACAACTGTCTGAACACCAAACCAATGTGAAAAAGGCGGAAATGCGATTTGGGCAACTGAACAAAATGTTACCGAAAAGAGGAATGAATTGCAGCAAATGTCTCGCCATTCCCATAGCCAAAACGACGCCAAAAGAGAATTGGAAATTGGCGTCGAACAGCTTGCGAAAATTGTGATGCTTTAATACTTCTTTTTCATCAAAAAATACAGGCCTTGAACTTTGATCCGGAATTGGACCACCAACTTGAGTAGGAGAGGGCACAGTTGGCAAGAGAAAGGGCTCAATGTGACCAGGAAATAGGTCGCTTTGAGGACAGGTATGCTGTGCTAGATGAACATTTTTTTCATCCCTACAAATCTCATCCATTAGAAATTTCAAACTCCGCTTCAAATACACAATGCCTTATGATGGGTTTGACCGGAATAAAGTGAAGGGCGTCATTGCCAAGCTGTTCAAAATGCACGAAGCCACTGATGCTCCGCTGGACATTTATCACACCGAAAACATTGGGAAAATGATCAAACAGCACTTCTGTGAGAGTCAGGTACGCCTTTTTGTGTTGGCTTTTCGTTCACTGATCCCCCCCCCCCCCCCCCCCCCCTACCGCGTCCCTTTCCGAGGTTTTTTTTACTACCATCGTCACCCTACTAATTTAGTTGAACTCATTGCTTTTCAATGACATTGGAAATGTTTCAAAATCGGAAGTGCCATTGGCACAGATCATTCACTGGGAATAATGGAACGACGGGGAACAAGTGATAAAAAAAGGTAAATAAATTGAATTGATTTTAAAATGATTTGAACAATTAAGACGAAGTTACTTAAAATTGATTGCTTCTTCAATTATTCTTCTTCAATTGTTGTTAGAATTCTTCAAAAACGAGAAAAAACTAAAGAAAAGTAAAAAAAAAAAAAAAAATCAAATTTACACTCATTTTTAGTTCATGCCTTCCGATCATTTCGCTGGACGACGATTTGGCGGAGCAAGTCGGGGACAAAAAAGTAAATGTTTGAAAGACTGTTCATTCCCAGAGTTTTTATCGATAAGATACCGTATCTTCGTCAGATTACTGTATCGGCCCATTGGCTTATGTCCGTTTCTCCCGTCATCCGTCGAATGCTCAGCGTGGAAATGCGGGAAAAGCCGCAGCGAATGATCATTTTGGACGTATTGGGCGTCGACCGAATTTTTTAATATTAGAAATTGATGACGAATTTAAAAATATTAAAATTTCTATTTTTACAGAAAAGGAATTCCATTTTCAGGAACATATATTGCTCTAATAAGAAATGTAATTACTGGAGTTGATAGTGATTTTGAAAAAAAAAACTGACATGTATAACTTTCTTCGTGAATCACCTCACATTTATGGTTCATGAAATCAAGGATGGTCAGTTGTTTGGACTCATAAACTCTGATTGGACTCTTAAAGTGCAGTAGGGCCAAATCTGTCATATTTGTGATCAATCAGCTATCGCGAAACCCCTGGAATGCATTTTCCACTTCGTTGTTTTCCTTCGATTTATAGTTTACAAGCCAAAAACGAAGTGAAAAATAAAACGCGTGTAATAATAAATCGTCGTTTTGAAAGTTCTCCGTGAAGAAATCTGGCGTGTTGAATTGGAACCGCGTTTGGTTAAGTCATGTTGGTATCGGAAGACACAACATAGAAATTTTCGCATATTTTGTTTCTGTCCAAGTATCCAGAACCTCCAAACATTTCCGGACCTGATATACTTTATCCTACTTATTGAAGTTTTCCTGGATGGAGGGAAATTGTTTGCTAATGACACACTTTTTTGGTAAGGCGACACAAATCCTTAACCACTTACTGATTTGGTTATTAAAGGAACTGCTACTATTCGGTTCTCAATGACACAGACTAAATTTTAAATCCAAGTCTCATTTTGGATTACATTTGCCACCACAAAATATCCGCTTTCATTCTGTCCTATTTTTATACTTGGACACAGCGAAAAAATATTTAAATTCGGAATAATCACTCGCAAAATGGGTCTTTTCAATTTACAATGAAAAAAGGCTTTCCGAATAAATGAAATAAAATGCCTCAATGTTGTTTATGTTCGTTCTTCACATGCATTGGGTCCACCTTCATCTTTTTGACAAGTGGCGCCAGATTCGCTTTTTGTTTTGCGGTGCCATTCCTTTCGATGTCGGATGAAGAATGTTGTTTCTCCATGTCATTGTTCAACGAAAATTTAATATCTAAAAAAAAAGGCAGAGCTTGGTTAAATCTATCATATTAATAAGGCAAAAAAAAATTTGCTCTGCGGCGCCTATCAGCACCACCGGTGACCGGTCCCTTTCATTCGGCAAAAAATTTTGGAAATATTTAGCGGCGGAGCATGAAAAAGTCAATTTTTGAAGTTTGACCCACGAAAAGTTGGCTAACCGAACACACACACACCCTCGCTTGAAGTCGAACATAATTTTGATTTATGCAAATAAGGCACGAGATGGATCCAAACTGACCTTTTGCCCGACGAACTGAATTGTTCACTCCATGGGCCAATCTCTTTCAGACGAGGAGAGGGCGTACCCTAAAAAGGGAGAGGGAGAAGGTAAGTGGAAAATGAAAAAATTCAAACGAACCATTAAGGGATAAAAAAAAGTGGAGACTAAACAACAGATTGGTTGAAGATTATTGAAAACAAAATGGAAAAGGAATACATTCGTAAAAACAGTATCGCAGAATCTGGCACAAAACGTAGTACAAAAAACTTTATAATAAATAGCAAAAAAAAATCACAAATTAGGCAAAGAATGGCAAAAAATTAAAGGCATTTTGTTCGCAAATAAATTTGTGGTATCGGAAGACAAATGTCTCCAAAGAAGCGAATGTTGCAGCATCAGTTTGGCCCCCTCTATCACCGCAGCTCCGTCAATTTTTTCGCCTTTTTGAATTGAGGAAACTGAAAAATTTGAAAAACGAATTAAATAAAAAGTAGAAAATTACCCGTCGCTGTGAGGTCTTTGGCGACGAAAGAAAAGAACAAAATCACAGAAAGGAAAAATATTTGTGCATTTGCTTTCTTAAGCGTTAAGTGCTAAAAAAAATAGTAAAATGACCGATAATCATTGCCTGTTTCAGTGTTTGTCATTCAAACCTTGCAAACCAAGTCAAGAAGTTCGGTGTCAAGGCCCATCAAGTTCGGGCTGTTCTCGGCATTAAATATGTTTTGCTCTTTTGTGAGCCTATAAATGTTGAAGAACTGTGTTCCTTCAGACTTTGTTCTCAATGCCACCTTTTTAGTGTCCGTCCCGCTGTTTGCACTGTGCCCAATTGACTTTGTGCCTCCGCCTTGACGAACATTTGTAAGTTGCGCAATAACAGAATCTGCTGGCCCAATTTGGCAAGGACGGTCAGCAATTCCCGATTGGGACCGGAAAGAGTATATTCTGTCGCATTTACTGACAGCTGTGCGACTAGTGCCGTTGACGAGGCTGGCAAAGATCTATGCTTGTCAAAGGAATGGCGCGCGACAGTCCGTCTCAACTCGGCCACTTCCTTGGCCAACAGAGCAGCGGTCATCGAGTTCAAAGCGCACAGCAACCAATTCTGTGTATCAAATAACCCAAAATTAATAAGCATTACTTCTAAACAACTTCACCTCAAGCGGAGCAAAAACATTGCCGGAAAATTTGACAATTTTCCCATCAGTTGAGCGCCAAACGGACTCCATTCGACTGTATTTGGTCGACCTGAACACGGTTAATTGTCATGAAATAGCGTTTGGTGAACAAAACTGTGGCGCTGTGGTAGACATGATAAACTCGTACAGTTTCTCCACCATCAATTTTGGTTGCGCTACAAAAGGAGCGACGGAAGTTGTTGTACGCTAAATAAATGCTAAAATGATAAGGACGTTAAGTCAAAAAAAAAAACCTCCTCCATTTTGGAAATTCTTGCACATATTGTTTCTTCCATAATGCTTTTTATTTGTTCCGTCCAAATGCGAATTCCATGGCGAATTCCCACATGGTCACAAATAAACAGAAATGACCGTCGAAATTGGTGTAATTTGACAGATTGATTTTGAAGCATTCTGAGAACATTCGGTTGAACATCGGAGACAAGAATTTGCTTTAATCCAATCTAAAAAACCAACCAAATTCATTTACAATTACTGTCAAAAGTAATTACATCGAGTTCCCGACGAAGACCATCGGCTAACAGAGCACGCGGTTGTATTTCCACGTTACCAAGCTGCTTAATGCAGGTGTTTGAAATTCCGAGCGCGAGTTTGGATATTTTGAAAGTGAGGTCAGCCAAGGTGCGACGCCTTTCGAAGTCGGCAAATTCGCTGATTCGTATCTTTTCAATGGAAACCGAAAAAGTGTCGATTGGGAAGCAATCGTTTAACTTGGCCATTTCGCGAAAAATGGCCCGAGGGACTGCCTGAAAAGCAAAAATTAAATGAGAAAAAACTTTTATAGTACAAAGGGCAATTTACCTGGATGACCGCTCTCAGTTTCATTTCCAACAGATTGTAATAGAAAGAGTACAGTTTGTTCAGTTTCTCTTCGCAGTAATCGGAAGACCCCCAAATAATTGACGGGACCGACTCGGCCACTTTGAGGAATATAAATTTGACAGAAAGTGCTTCGTTGTGCAAAAGTTGCTCCATTTGAGCACAATGCCTCCCAACATAACGGAATAGAAAAATTGATTCGCATTGTTCATTCAATGCGTCCACAAATGTTTTATCAATCGCACAAACATTGCGTAACCGCCGCAAGTCGGAGAGGGCGAGCACAAGGCATTGTCGTAGCAACAACTGCTGCTGGTCGGTGCTGTCGCATTGGTTTTGGCACACTTCCGAAATGCGCAATCGGAGATGATCCAACGACGAAACAAGGGAGGAAGGGGAAGAAGCGCAGTCGCCGTCAACAGAGCAAAAGGACGAAGCAAGCCCATCGAGGGAACACTTCACCGACTCAAGCCAACCGATGATACGTCCTGAAATAGGGAATAAAAAAGGCAAGTTATCACCAGAATCGAAATTTTAAGAAAAAAGTAAAACCGCCCTTAAAAAGCAGTCGGATTTTGAAGTCTTACCGGCCTCTAATTTAACGATTAAGTTTGGTTTTCAGGATCTGACAATGAGTGCCAACTACCTGTTCTTCGGTCCAAAGAATTGCCCAAAAATGAAAGGATTTGCGAGAAATTGTCCGATATTCGTCTGTGTAATGAGTCAATACAAGTTTGACGATTGTTTCTCAAATGGGTTATCGCCTGAATTTTTAGGTATTTTTAATTGAAAATTATTACAATGAGAAAACCTTTCGGTATTTGTATTCAAATTGCGATAATTGCTTCAGAAAATTTAAAATTTCTCCAGAATTTTTTAAAGTAATGAAACTGGCAAATCCTTTATTTTTCGTCATGAATTCATCTGAAAACTATGTAATATTCGGTAATTCCTTCATTAGAGTTTTGTACGACCTTTTGGAAGGTGGAGGATCAGCCATTTGATCGCGACATTCACTTCCTTCAATATTTTGTCATAATCGTCAAACATTTCCAAGGACAGCAATCCGGAGAAAGGGAAAGCGGCACATCGAATCGTGGAAAAGTGTACCTCCGCAAGAGCATTTGCGCGAGAGACGTCCCAAGTGCTCGCGATTGCCATATTTGCCGCTTTAAATCGGTCCCATTTTTCGAACAGATTTACTTAAATAAATATTTGTTGTAGCGTTATTCGGCTACATTACTAGGTCTGAAACCACAATTTTTTCGTTTGTAAAACCTTGGAAATCGATATGCAAATGAAGAATCTGTTTTCGAAAAAAACGGTTTCCTTTTTTGCATGTAAGTGGGTGGTTCCGTAGCATACCCATCGGTTAGCAAAAAAATTGTCAATAATCTGGCGCATTGTCGAAAACTGATTGCATAACGTGTCATGGCCCGGATCAAAATAGAGACAGACGTAAAGTGCGTTTTCCAGCCACCCATGCCTCCGTCCCTAATGATGCCAATAAACAAATTGTCATTCGAAATGTCCTAACGAAAAGCCATTTTACTTTGTAAAAACGGAGAAAAGTGATTACGTGCTGAATAAAATATTCATTAATGCCAATGCTTCTTAATATGCGAAAAAAATTGCATAAAAAAATAATACTCCCTACTGAAAACACGACTCATAAGCCTCGCGACGGTTGCGAAAGATATTCACCACGGTCTCTAACTTTTTCGGAGGAAAGTCAATCCTTGAAAAGATAAGATTTATGCATTAAAAATGAGGGCAAATTCTCACCTCATCCTATAAAACGCAATAAAAATTCGTTCACGCAAATATGTTGAAATTTTTGGTCAATAAGTAGAAGAACAATACCAAGCAGATGCAAAAGTTGAGCACTGAACATTTCCAGTTGCTCGACACTTTTTAAACGCAAAAAATGGTCTTTGTAAGTGGCGAAAGAAAAGGAAAACCTAAAGAAACAATAAAATGGTTTAAATTAATGTAAAAAAGCACTCAGAAATGATGCATAAAAAATCATAGAATTTGTCGACTAAATATCCAAACATTTCCAAAAAGGGGGAGAATCGCTCATAGAATTCCTTCTCCAATTGACGAAATTCCTTCAATTTGTGCTCACTGATTAATTTATTTTAATTTTTACCTTACTTCGTTCCCTTCTACAAAATTGTCAAATGAGGTACGATTTTCAAAATAAGAAAAGTCGATGAGTAATTTATTAAATGCCGTTGAAGTATTGGAAAAAACATTTGGTATAAGCAATGACAGGCGATGTATTTCAGCAATAACACAATTCCCGGTAAACGTCAATTGTTCAAAAAACAACAAACAATCTTTTGCAGTTTTATTTGTCAGCATCTCAGCATTGTGTTTAAAACATCTAAAGTTCCGTTTGGTAACAAATAGTGGTGGCTCTACTGAAGTTTACCCGACTAATATGAATTTCTTGTTTTTGTGTTGTCTTGATGAAAGAAGTTAAATGTTTTGAATTGCATTTATTACATATTTTGTTTGCTTAAAAATGTTAAATTATTTGATATTTTTTTTAATGAATGCACGAAAAACAACAAAGGATTCAATGACTGAATTTCCGGAATCGATTTAGTGCAGGGATCGGGTATGCCCTGATTTATCAGATTTGGAGTGTTTACACCACCCTTAAATTTGAATGAAAATGCAAATGATCCTTGGTAAAAAGGTTGCTAAATGTGGTTCATAGGGCCCAGATTCAAAATCGAACAAATTACCTATATTCAATTTTGTAAGAGCAGAGCTGCCACTTTATATGCTTATTCTGACTGATCCTCAATACCTAATTTACGTTTTCAAAATAACAGTCGATAATAATCGGGTTCAAAACTTGTTCATTCCATTTTACCAACCCCACAAGATTTTCATTTAAAAACGCAATAAATTTTCAAGTGAAATTAATTTATCTACACAGTGACAATTCATACAGTTCAAGTGGTGGGTTATGGACAATAACAATTACAATATAAGCACTATGGGCAATAACAATTATAATATGAGCATTATGATCACTTTACGGCACTGACAATAAGTTTCGCGGCTATGAAATGACATCTCAATTACGATACAGCGCCAATCCCTTTCTTCGTCAGCTCGGCGACATCAACAGTTCATCCCCTTCTCATCAAGCCGTTCAGTCCTTGCAGGAAGGCAGTGAGCGCGGGCACGTCGATCTTCAGCTTTGACGCCTTGTTTTGTGCATAGCTGAAAAAAAAGAAGTTATTCTTGTTTAGATAGCTAAAAATATTGAAACCCACCGCAAGATGACGTAGTAGATGTAGATGTACTGGTCGAGGGTTTGCACGCTTTGAGCTCGTTGTCGTCGGAGTTCACGAAGAAGGACGAAGATGTTGAGGCGGTGTCCGAGATGCAACGTTTGGTTGGCCAAATACACCGCAACTAGTGTTCCAGTCCGCCCGATTCCTATAAAGGGAATAATTTAATTGGCGTTTTGCTTACCGGCTGAACAGTGGACCACCGATCGTCGGATCCCTTGTACGTGATGCAGCAGACGGAGCGGGGCCAGGTCGCTTTGCGGAACGCCGCGGTCGGGCCATTGTCGCCAGTGGTAATGATTGACGTGCAGGACGCTTGCTTGCAACTGTGGAGCTCCAACAGCAAGTTCGGTCTTGTACAGCGCGCCCTCCACAAGTTGTTCGTTCATGAATTTGACCGTGATCTGGTTGTTGGCGTATCGGATGACCTAAAAGGGGAGAAGGAAAGGGGAATAAATATAACACACAAAATTGGAAAAAATCGACCCACCTTTTTGTCCGCTGTCGGCCAATACTGGTCGCACTTGGTCCGGTTTAGTTCAACGGTGTCGCACAGCATCACAATGCCTTCAATGTTTTCCTGCACGATCATTGTCCAGAAGTCGTCACAGGTAGTCGGAAGTGGTACTTGAGTGCAGATGAAGCGGAACTCGCCCAAGGTGCTGATCCAGTTGGCGTGGATGTATCGGCCGTTGTTGAGTTGCACTCGGTTTTGTTCAGCGCAGATCACATCTCGGTAGCGATTGCAGTCCATGTTCCTGTGGCAAAGAATAGGGAAGAAAAAGTTAGAACATCATTCAGAACCCAACGATGCAATTTAACTGACCGTAAAAATTCGCGTGACGGCTCCGCGCGCGGCAGACCGTTCAGCTTCGTGAATTCGTTGACCACATCCTCCACGGGCCTGGTGATGGTATCGTTGACGAAGCGTCCCAGGGCGGTGAAGAATTCTTGCGTGTCCTTCCATTTGGAAATTGAAGTGTCGCGTACACTTGGCCCAGCCGGTTCCGCTGCAATTGGCGTTCGGTGACGAGGCTGCTCAGTTCTGTCTCGTCCCCCTTCTGTTGTGGGTCTCTCTCGTGTCCGGTCTCTTGGATGTTGCGGTATTTCTGTTTCAGTACCCTGCCTCTTCTTTCGTCCACTTCCAGTCCCGGACATCCGTGTTTGCGGTGTTGAGATTGCAGAGCTGGAAATGATGAAAAAAGTTAGAATTGAATTGATGGTGAGGCGATACGAAGTCGAAACCGACCTCGGAATAATAATGAGAATAGTTGTAATTGAAGAAGGCATGAACGAATATGAATAATGCTGGACAATTTTATCTCCTTATATACAAATTTTGCCTGAAAATGTTCGATGTTCGATATCATTTCTTTTTCCTAACTGCTCATGTGGGTGTATGTATATAAGGCAATTCATTTCCCCTCTCCTTTCCATTTCTGTGCGCGTCTCCTTCGTTTATTATTATTACGCTGTCTCAACAACAATTCCAAGCGATGGTCGACTATCTCTTGTCCGAATCGTTTTCTCTTCAAGTGCTGATGTCTATCGTTGTCGCTGCTGTGTTGGTGATCGTCACTCAATGCTGTGGCGGTGGGAAGGTGACTGATGAATTTTTTAAATTTTAAGCTTTTTTCAAAAAATTTCAACATGGCCCAAGACGGCTCCAGGATGGCACATAGCGCGGCACAAGGCACCATGGCAAATTCGCAGATGCCCAAAATGTCGACCTACGCAGGTGGGTGGAACAATGGTCTTCCATGATAATTTAACCATTTCAATTGTCAATTTAAGCCGTGGCTCAGTCACCCACGCCAGTTCCTGGACTCTCGGAATATGCGGTGAGTAAATTGAGCAATGCCGTCCGTCTGCTTCACCAAACAACTGTCATTTTAGCAACCGTCAAAAGTTCAAGCGGAAAAATGATGAACTAATGCCAAGAACTTGTGAATGAGCACAGTGTAACAAATGCTGAGATGATAAACTTGACTCTTTTTTACTCATTTGTTATTTGTTTGTTTTGTGTTGTCTTGATGCAAGAAGTTAAAATGTTGGTCTCGGAAGACACAACATAGTCAGAAATTTTACGCAAATTATGTTTCTGTCCAAGTATCCAGAACCTTCAAACATTTCCGGAGACTGCTTCTCTTTAAAGTTTAATGTTCTTGATGACGAAATTTATCCCATTTTTCCGGTAATAGTTTAGACCAATTCGAATCCCTGACCTAAACTCGAACAAAAAAGTCGACAATTCAAAAATTTTACATTTCAATTTGAAGTCAAAAATTAATCGTCATTACGTTTTCTAGCTTTATTGAAGCTTTCCTGGAATTCAGGAAAACTTCGAAGTAGGCCTGTCCTTGGCCCATTCTTTTTTTTTGGGAACCGCCCTGTTCGGCGAGGCCAGTTCGGCGTGGCCGGTTCGGTGTGGGTTTTTCGGCGTGAGGCTTTTTCGGCGTGGGTTTTTCGAATGACACAATTTTTTTTTGGTAAGGACGACACAAACCTTAACCACTTACTGATTTGGTTATTAAAGGAACTGCTACCATTCGAGATTTAGGCGTTCTCAATGACTACAGACTAAATTTTAAATCCAAGTCTCCAAAATTTGGATTACAATGCCACCACAAAGTTTCCGTTTTCATTCTGTCCTATTTTATACTTGGACACAGCGAAAAATATTTAAATGTCGGAATAACCACTAAAAATTTGGGTCTTTTCAATTTACAATGAAAAAGGCTTTCCGAATAAATGAAATAAAATGCCTCAATGTTGTTTATGTTCGTTCTTCACATGCATTGGGTCCACTTTCATCTGTTTGACAAGTGGCGCCAGATTCGCTTTTTGTTTTGCGGTGCCGTTCCGTTCGATGTCGGATGAAGAATGTTGTTTCTTCCTGTCATTGTCGAATGAAAATTGGCCTTCCGGCAAACGATAGCCCTAAAATTGCTTTAGAATTTTAAAAATCTTTCTTCATAATGCAAAAATGTTCCAATTTAACCTTATTTAGAAGGATCAACCTTTGGGGGGTTGAATCCTTATTTTGTCTTTATTTCAAACTCAGGTAAAAAAAAAAAAGGAAATATTAATTTTAATATTTTGAAATTCTCCGACAGCACCACCAAATTTTCTCAATTATGAAGGAAAAAAGGCGGCTCTACTGCAGTTTACGTGTCCAATCGACTTTTAACGGTCCTGTCAACTTACCATACTCGGTTACTTGGGCCATACTTTCTTCTTGATCGGTCAATCCCTACATTCGTGGTATCAAAGTTCAGAAATTTCGAACACCGAACAAAAATAGTAATACAAAAATTTAATTTCCGTATTTGATGCATGTTTTTCGCAACTTTCTGGTATTAGTATATTCGTGAGATTTAAAGCTTTCGAGTGTTACCAAGAATGTAGGAATTGACGACCAAAAAGGAAGATATGTCCAAGGAACCGGGGATGTTCAGTTGTTTGAACGCGTTAAAAGTCGATTAGACGATAAACTTCAGTAAACAATTATCGTTTTAAGGTCGAAAATTAATAATTATCCCATCCAACTTTTCTGTTGAGGCTTTACCGGCACCGTCAAACTCTTCCATTTTCGAAATTAAAAATTTAAATTTTCATTTCTAAGTTAGCTAAAAACAAATAAATAAGTAACAAATATGTTGCAATTTTTGATTTTGAAAAATCAAAGAAAACATCTGAATTTTTAAGACTTTTTTCAAGCGTTTTATACCGTTTGGACTTTATTCTCTGCGGTCGGACTTTATTCTCAGACCATTATTTATCTGTGTAATGAAAAAGCGGACCGTTTCAACGCATTTGTTCAACCACTGTCTGGTCACAATATGAACAGTCCCCCATTCGCGTGCGCGTTTGTATTTTTCGCCCGAATTTGAAGAAGCAATCAGATGGGTGCACGAAGCACGGCTCATCTGTCCAGTGAAAAGACCGCCATGCGATTCAATCAAACGGCCAATTTCAATTCGATCAATGCCCGCAAAGCCGCTGACAGTGATACTCTGTTAAAGAAATGACAAAGAATTGAATTGGCAGGTCGAAGAACTTACACATTCAGTGAAAATCGGTGTTTTGTGAGATTTAATGAAGACATCCGTTAAAACATCATTTAATGCTTCAAAGTCGCTTGCTTCAGCAGCGGTGTAAATCCAAGAGGGATGCATGACAGGCAATTTGAGGCGACGAGACGCCTAAGAAATCAACTTTTAAAAAAAAGAAGAAAAAAAAAGACATTGTATTTGTCAGATTTAGGGTCACATTTCGGCGTGATGAGATGCGTAAAATGTTCTTTCGCTGTCCATACTTTTCCACCCATTCTGGTCACGAGAGTGCCAAGATCGTCCTAGAAAATTGAAGAATTGGTTGTAACAAATGGTGGGAGGCCAGGATTCTTGAGTTTTGATGAAAATTCCAATCATTAACCATAGTTTTTAGAAATTGTAAACTTTACTTCCAAAGTTTCAGTTATTTTGGACTTAATAATTTCTTATTGTGCTTCTTACCCGCGTTGCTTTGTTCAGTCCGCTGAAAGCTACTATGACATGGTGAAACAGCATTTCACGTTTCTGTGGATTCGGGTCAGCTTGTTTTTCCTCTTCAACGTTTGTCCCCTCCTGAGCATGAGTGTCCTGTTCATTTGTCATCTTCTTCCCCCTGTTCTTGAATAATGTGAATTCCGCCTTTTCCTCATCCTCTCGCTGATCAACTGTTTGAACTTCCTTCGCGTCGTCTCGTCCCACTGTTTTGTCACCTTCATCCTTCTTGGCTTCTTCTTCCACTGTTTTGGATTGTTTCCGGTCTTTTTCTTCCACTATTCCGTCTTTCTCTTTGGGCTTCTCTTCCTCTGTTAGATTGATTCTCTTCTCGTCTTGTTCTCCCATTGTTTTGCCTTCCTTCTCTGTGGTTTTTTTTTCCTCTATTTCGTCTTGCTCCTTGGCTTCCTTTCCCGCTGTTTTGTCTCCCTCCTTGGCCTTCTCTTCCTCTTTTTGGTCCTTTCTCTTCTCTCCCTCTTCTCTCACAGTCTGATCTTCCTTCTCGCCCTCTTCTTCCACTTTGGTCCCTTCCTTTTTCACTTTTTCTCTCTTTTCCTGGTCTCCTTCCTCTTCACAGTTCTCTTTGTTCCACCCAATTACTTCATCGACTTTTTCTTTCTGTCTGCCAATCCCTTCATTCTCTCCCTTTTCCTTTTGGCCATCATCCACTTCCTCTTTCAAAATCGCTTCTTCCTCACTCTTTCCCTTCTCCTTCTGGCCATCATCCGTTTCCTCTTCCACAATTGGTTTTTCCTCACTCCCTTCCTGTTTCGTTTGGCCATCATCCGCTTCCTCTTCCATAATTGCTTCTCCCTCAATCTGTCCTTTTTCCTTTTGGCCATCATCCACTTCCTCTTCCAAAATCGCTTCTTCCTCACTCTTTCCCTTCTCCTTCTGGCCATCATCAGCTTCCTCTTCCACAATTGCTTTTTCCATCTTTCCCTTCTCCTTTTGGCCATCATCCGCTTCCTCTTCCATAATTGCTTCTCCCTCAATCTGTCCTTTTTCCTTTTGGCCATCATCCACTTC
Organism: Heterodera filipjevi; assembly: GCA_039877585.1. Taxonomy (NCBI): domain Eukaryota; kingdom Metazoa; phylum Nematoda; class Chromadorea; order Rhabditida; family Heteroderidae; genus Heterodera; species Heterodera filipjevi. Next base: position 9,411,012 of record JBDPZO010000007.1, on the reverse strand, counting down.
CTCTTCCAAAATCTCTTCTTCCTCACTCTTTCCCTTCTCATTCTGGCCATCATCCGCTTCCTCTTCCACAATTGCTTTTTCCATCTTTCCCTTCTCCTTTTGGCCATCATCCGCTTCCTCTTTCAAAATCGCTTCTTCCTCACTCTTTCCCTTCTCCTTTTGGCGATCATCCGCTTCCTCTTCCATAATTGCTTCTCCCTCAATCTGTCCTTTTTCCTTTTGGCCATCATCCACTTCCTCTTCCAAAATCGCTTCTTCCTCACTCTTTCCCTTCTCCTTCTGGCCATCATCAGCTTCCTCTTCCACAATTGCTTTTTCCATCTTTCCCTTCTCCTTTTGGCCATCATCCGCTTCCTCTTTCAAAATCGCTTCTTCCTCACTCTTTCCCTTCTCCTTTTGGCGATCATCCGCTTTTCCAACCATAGAGATTTTTGGAGATGATACAATGTAAGTTGCATTCGGTTCCTGTTGACTTTGCTGTTCCTTCTGTCCGGCGTCGGTCACCTCATCGACATCGAAAGTACCATTGGCTTTTTTCGTCTGTGCCAACATTGCCAAAGTTGTCCCCATCAGTGCCATGCATTCTGACTGCGATTGCGCCAAATCCTCTTCAAACTTGACCAGCGAATCCTTTTAATGAAATTTTTTTAATACAACTCTACTTAAAATTGGTAAAAACCTTAAGTCGATGAAAAATTGTTGACTGCTTTAAATGTGCATCAGCCAACAGATTATTCAGTTGCAACAACTTTTCTCCCACTTCTCCTAGTTTATTATGATTGATGAAAAATAGTGAAGCATTATTATGATGTTCGTCCATACTTTTCTGAAGTCAATTGCAAAATATAAATTCAGCTCCTAACACAGTCAGCAATAGCCACTTTTCTAAAACAATCTGTAAAGGTCGAAAATCAAATGCAAACGCAACAAAAGATGCATTGATTGTTTTCTGTAACTACATACATATGTAGAAACTACAAAAAAGGAACCTAGCAACTAAATCAGCGCAGTACTCTGACCCTTCTAGGCAGGGACGTATCCAGGGGGGGGGGGGGGTACACGGGGTACGTACCCCCCCCAAGACCCTCCCTCGGTAAGGGAAAAAAATCAGAAAACCCCTAAAAAAAATTGACTTTTCCCCCCCAGTACCCCCCCCCCCAACCCCCGGTACCCCCCCCCCCCCCCCCCAGACCCAAATCCTGGATACGTCCCTGCTTCTAGGGTAGAATGTCAGTAGTCGGTTGGTGGGATAGCGCAAAAAAGTCGGGGCATTGGGACGTGGTGTTATACAAACTAACAAAAAAAATTCAAAAGTATTTTTTTAATCTAATTTCGATTTACAGACACTTGGTTTTCTGGGTTTTAGCTCTCGAAAATTGCATTTCAATTTTGTGTTAAAATTTTTACACAGTTTTTGGCAAATTGAATTTTCAAACAAAAACATAGAGCAGAATAATTGAGTGTAAATATTAATTTTCCGACGCTCACTTGTTTTGGATCACACAAGAAAAAAAAAAATCGAACAAAAATAATGTGGATGCTAGTAAAAACTCTGCTCGTCTCATATTTTATCCTAATTTAGATAGTTTAGAATTTAATTAAATTTTGTCAAAGCGGGTAAAAGTTACTTGATCTGATATAATGGACATGGATGTGACTTTCAAAAAATTCAAGTTAGTTTTTTGGCCCGCACAAGAGTTTCGAAATGTGCCAGATGATTTTGATGAGAGGACTCGAAAATATGTTGAGGTTTTTCTAATATATAAAATATTGGCTTCTTCATTAGCTATATTTCAGGATGCTCTTTCCTGTAATTACCTCATTGAAACACTCAAACTTAAAATTGGCGTTGAAACTGCGCAACGGATGGGCGAAGAGGAGTACGATGCGCGAGTGGAATATTCGTTGAATTTGGAGATTAGCGAAGGGAAAAATGCACATTTAATGACTAAAGTGGACGAGGAGAGTACTAAGCAAAACAACCATTTGCTTTACATGCTTAACTTCTTCATTGTTTTCATAAATGAGCGTGTTAAACAAATGGAACACGCGTTCACTTGCGCTTTAATGCTCAACACAAAGGAATTCTTTGATGTTCAGTTTTGGTACGTTTTACTATTATAAATTAATTATTTATTTTTTTTTTCAGTTCGGCCAACATGGAAATTCCTACGAAATGTTTTTCATTCGTCAGTTTGATTGACCGTGACCAACCACTTATTCATCGTACAGTCCAACTCCTTGAGGACCCGAACCGGATCATGGATCGTTTTTACAATCGCACAATAAGTGGATCGCCAATACTTAGCGATTTCGAGCATGACAAACGACAATTGGTCATCCGCTTCCCATTTATCGACAGACAAAGTCATTTATTTTAAGGAGTAAAGAGCTTGACCTTTCAATTGTGTGGGGCGCTTCGGAACAGGACAAAATTTTGGCGGGAAAAAATTTACTAAAAAAGTGGTTGTTCTTAAAAAAAGTCCAAAAGTTTATAAGGATTTTTGAAAAAAAATCATGGTTTGAACAAATTTTTTTTTTGTGTTTAATGATTGTTTTTGAAATTACATCGGTGAAATTTCGGCGAATTTTGGGATACACCCGGGCTATCTTTATTGTTATGTATTTTCGGACAAATGACCGTGCTATGTTTTTTAGAAAACTTTCTGCTAAAGATGAAGATCATTTTTTAGAGCGTGAAACTGGCATTGAAGAGGCGGAGTACGTGGTTTCAATTACTGTGCGATATAAATCAATCCGAAGGGTTTTGGCAAATTTAAAGCGAGCGGCTGTCGGCTTTAATTTGTGCGTCTGAGGATCCTTTTGAGTTTTATCGTGTTGTTTAGGGAGCTTTATTTCCATGTTTCGTCGCCTCCAGTTATTCGTCGCATTAAATTGTTTGCATTCGATCCAAAGAGGCAAAACAATTTGAACAATTTGCTCTCCAAACAAGGCGATCGCTATGTGGCGTGGGCACCCTGGGACTCTTAGTAATATTTTCCTTTTTATTTGTGCTTTAACTTTTCAATCTTTTGTAGCATGTGTGAAGAAATAAACGATTCGCCTGTTTTTCGAGTTCAATTTGATCTTGAGCGAAGGGTATGTGTGTTTGCATGAACCTGTATGGATATAGCATTCTTTTGGAGTTTTATAAAGAAATGTCTCTTGAGCGAAATTTTGCAACAGGACCCTTGCTAAAAATGGGTCAATGTCGATTCATACAAAAGCAATACCGGGACAAGCTTACATAAAAACTAGGGTAAACTTTTCAATTTCAAGACCACTTTGATTGATAAAAATGCCGAAATTTATTTGGTACGATTACGTGTACCAGGTTTCATTATAGGAATTGTCTTTGTACAAATTGTCATGACTATGGGTTCAATACAATATTCGAGAATCATCAATATATCTTGCATAGGAAAAAATTGTGTTTTTTTTTTTTATTGTAGTCTGAAGATTATTGCCAACTGATTAACCGTCTCGCTATGGCCACTGAACGTTCTGTAGAATTTCGAACTTTTGCCCAAGAGAAACTGTTTCGCTTTCGGGCGTACGTCGAGTCGCCGTTAATCAATGAGCGATGCCGTCAGATATGTGAAAATAACTTTAAATTGATGTACATGATCGCTGCACTTCTGTCGCGGGGCGCGGTGGTCAAAGACTATTTGCTGGTTAGCGAATTGGATCGTGACAAATTTGTGGAACGGTGTGCACATGATTTTCAAAGGGACAGAGCGGTGGATTTTGAAATATTTCCTACTTTTTTTAAACGTTTTCTGCAGGTCACTTTGGATGTGCTGGAGCAGGTTTTGGCCGAGATTGATAAACGCTTGGACTGTCTGCACCCGTCCCAAATATACGATTGGATATTTAAACGGGTCAACCGAAGTGCTGATGCAATGCGACAAATCCATGACGAGAATACCAAGGAAGGCTATGTTCGCGTCCGAAAAGTTCGTCATTTTGTTTCATCTTTTTATTGTTATTGTTTTTCTAGGTATTGATCACCCCATCAAGAATGCTTTTTGTTGCGCCTGAACTTCTGATGGGCAACAGGGTGTTGCGCATGGATCCCGAAAAATATCCCTTAGACAAATTTTTGCGTGTTGTCTTTCGTGACGACGACGGACGACCAGTCCATGCTACGAATGTCGGTCCAATGCTCATCGATCGTTTCATCGGCTCAAAGTTGCGCAACAGTATAAATGTGGCCGGTGAATGAAAAATTCGTGGGCGGAAATGATTTTTATTCATTATTAAGGCCGGCTTTTCAATTATTTTGGTTCGTCTAATTCGCAGATGCGTGACAACGGTTGCTATTTCATCAATGCCTCCGTTGAAGAAATTAGAGAATTTCGTACTAAATTGGGCTCCTTTAAAATTCAGTCAGCTCCCAAAATGATGTCTCGGTTGGCCCAATGTTTTACACAAGCGAGGGTCAGTTAATCAGTAAAAAAATGCTATTAATTTTTTCTGTTCTTAGGAGACCGGAATTGAGCTGGAACGGCGATTTTACGCAACCTCATTTGATTATTTGGGCGGACGGGACAGTAAAGATGAGCCTTATTGCTTTTCGGATGGAGTTGGCAGAATTAGTTACGAAACTGCGCGGGAATTGAGTCGTGAATTAAAGTTGGAAGACTGCATACCATCGTGTTACCAAGTAAATGACACATTACTTAGATATATCGACCGTATAAAACGGGACGGTAGATATTTTATGGCGAAATCTCGAAAAAATGCCGACAATGCCGTCTCTAACAATAAGAACACCAAGAAAACGTGCTAAAATTGTTTAGATTCGATTCCGCGGCTTCAAAGGGGTTTTATCTGTAGACAAAAACTTGGATGATTTGCGAGAATGGGGACGCCTAAACGGAATTAAAGACACAACGGATCCGAACAAGAAGGACTGTTGGTTGGATCTGAAGGTATTATCAATCTCGTCAGGTTATTAATATTTATTCTGCTCAGATCACATTTCGTCCGTCTCAAAAGAAATTCCAAACACAACGTGAAGGACAAAAACTCGAAATTGTGAAATATTCTTCCCCAGTTCCACTCTGTCTAAATCGTCCCGTGAACAACATTTTGGACCAAGTGCAATAAATTGAAACGATTTGTTGTTCTACCTATTTTGTACAGGTATCTGCTCTCCAAAGTAAAGCTTCCCATGAACGCATTTGCAATCGAATCCATCTTTTGATGGATCTCCATTTACATGCACTCACTCGTGCTTTGATGGACGAGACAAAAGCGCGTAATAAACTTGGTGAATTTCCCAAAGTGGTCAGTTGGTGTATCGTTTTTCAAAAAAAAAAAAGTTTTTTGCTTCAGATTCTTTACGATGAAATAAAGGATCTGAATTTGACGAAAGAGCCCTTCTTCCGGTCAATGGTTAGCGCGTCGGTTCGCGCGTCGCTACGTAAAATTTACCAATCTTTTAATAAAAAATTTACTTACCAAATACAGGAAAGCTTCGCATGAAGCTCCAAATTCCTATTCCCTCTTCACTTGGACGAGCGATGTTTGGAGTTGTGGATGAAAGCGGGCAGCTTCAGTATGGTCAAGTGTTCGTTCGATACACGAAAAATTGCGCATTGAAATTGCCTGGCGTTACTGCGGAACGACATGTTTTAACAGGTAAATATGACATTTGCTACAATTTTTCATGTTGAAAATTCAGGCCCAATAATGATTACCAAAAACCCTTCAATTGTAGCGGGAGACATCAGAATGTTTACTGCAGTGGACATTCCGGCTTTGGTAAGTGCACACAATTGGAGAATAGTTTTTATGTTTTGTCTTTTTAGCATTATCTTTGTGACGTTGTTGTCTTTCCTCGTTATGGGCCACGTCCGCACACCGATGAAATGGCTGGTAAGTTAGCCATTTAATTTGGTGGAAGTGATTTGTCATTGTTATTATTAAAGGTTCTGATTTGGATGGCGATGAATATACAGTGATTTGGGATGAACAATTATATTTGGACCGCAATGAGGACGCATTCGATTATACATCAAAGTATAACTGAATAAATTAATATTTAAATAGCTAATACATTTTTTGCAGAGGAGTTGAGGCCGAAGCGGTGAATGAAGAAGATTTGGTCTGTTTTTTTTCTATTTTAGAATTTATTTTGTAAACAAATAATTCAGCGTCAAAAAATGGCAGAATTTTTTGTTGACTATATCAAACAGGATTCCATTGGACGTATTGGAAATGCCTTTCTAATTAACTCTGATTTGTTTGGTATCAAAAGCGAAGTCTGCCACCGGGTGCGCTGAATAAAATCACCGATTACGTCTAAAAAAAATTCTTTGCAGATAGCCTGCAAGCATATGGAAGCCGTCGATTTCCCAAAAACTGGCGTTCCTCCGAAGCCGTTAACAACAAAATGGGAGACTGTAAACCCAGAAAATGAAAACGGACCTGTCACAAACAAAGCAATTCCCCCCGAACGAGCTGAACGTTCTCCAGACTTTATGGAAAAGAACAACGAACCTATGCATGTTTTAATCTAATAACAAAACCCACTGTTGTGACTTTATAGGTACATCAGTTCTCGACTGAATGGCCAACTTTACAGGTTGAACATTATTTATTTATTTATCATTTTCTTAATCATGTACAGACGAGCCAGAGAAATCGATGACATTTTGACTATCGCATCTTTGGACGATGAATTCACTAGCGTAGAAGTGGACCAATTGTTGCAGTGGCCCGGCTGTGAAGAAAAGGATGTGCTCGAATTGGCACTGCAACAGTACGAAGCTTACTCTGCTCACATCCAGGTTACAATAATAAGAAGCATAACCGAAATAGGCTTAAATTTAATGAACCATTATTGCAGAATATCTTGGACTGTTACGGGATCAAGACTGAGGGGGAACTGTTCTCTGGCCATTTTACCGCCTTACGGAATCGCATTAGCGAGAAGGACAGTGACGATATGGTAAGATCGTTTTCCTGTATTCTCTATTTCTTTTCTTTAGTCTTTTTACAACACAACCAATGCTATTGAACAACAACTATTCAGCGTGTTTGGCAAGTTCAGGCGTCAGTTTTTTGAGCTCACATTGGAAGGCCAGCAAAACCGTTACGAAGAAGTTACGGTGCCTGTATTTCGTTATGTGCGTACGAACGGGGCAAAGGTGTGTTTTGTAGATATAACTCGTCATTAATCAGTTCCAATTGTTAAGGAAGTCTTTCGTCGCATGTGTCACGACCCATCCGATGCGTACAAAAAATTGGCTTGCGCTTTTTACCGGATTTCATATGGTAATTTTTGTCACTTAATGCAATATAACTTTGTATTTTTTTTTATTATTTGCAAATCTCAGATTCAACCGTTCGTCGTTTACTTTCATTTCCTTGGTTGGCTTGGGATGTGCTCAATGTTGTGCGACGTACCAACTCAGTCCGTTCCAATTTGAATGCTGATCAGCGTTTCTCTTTTGATCCGCTGTGTGATCGTATCAATGTCCATGTTGAAGAATACATTCAGCACCGAAAAAAACAATTCAGGTTCAGATCTATTTAAAAAAGCTAATAAGTGCTAAAAAATTAGAGTTCTCACCGAATTTATTCGTTGCCCCGAAAAAGCTTCACCCGAAGAAATTAAAGGTTACCAAACTGTTCAGCTTTATTGTAACAAATACAAGGGTTTGTACTTCTTTTTCCAACATTTTAAGACCATTCTTTTTAGCTCTTGATAAATTAATGTTTTTTGCTAAAAAGTGGGCAGCGTTGAAAGGTCTTTTGGAGGAAAGCAGTCCCTTGAAGGATATTCACATTTGCATATTGGTTATTCAATTTGGATTGAATCATTTGCCCTGTGAAGCAATAGAAGCGTCACCCAATTTTCTGGAATTTGTTTGTTCAAATTTACTTTTTTTTTTAAATCATTTCTCCAGATTGACTCCGCCAATTATCACAAAAATAGCCAACAAATTGTCACAGTCAACTTGGAACGACAGCACGGCGGCATAGGGAAAAAATTTTTGCGATTTCTTGAGTTTTTGGCTTCTCGTCAATTCAATTTGTTGCCTTTTATTGATTTTAACGAACCTGGAATTGGATTCACTTCTGTGCTTCAACAGAATCAGCTGCTGTCACTCCATAAGGTTTGATAATCTCCCACTGAAATAATGGTCTTTTTTTTATTTCAGGCGGCTCTTCATTGTTATCATCAAATAGCATTTACTTTTCGTTTCGAAGGATTGCCTGGCACTAAGGATCAGCGGGACAAGAACACGAGTCCTGTACAGCAAGTGGTGAGTGAATTAAGATGACCTCGTACGAATCCAATGAGCGTAAAATGTCATTAAATTAGTGGAAGAAATTTGCTTAGTTCACTATATATTGCCTTCAATTTTAACTTCTTTTCCCTTTTCAGCGTGAGGGTGAACCATTTATAATCGAGGTGCCGGCATCGCGTCAATCGCAAGTTATTCACAATCAGGATTTGTTGGACAAACTATGTGACAAAACTGGCTGTACAAACATAGTGTTTCGTGATTTGCCCAAGTACAAAGGTGCTAAAATGGAAATAATTGTATATGCTATTTTTATTGGATTTTAAGGTTACGACACTGTCCGTCTTTTTGTATCGTCGACCGGAACCATGGAAGCGTTGAATTCGTTGCGCGAACTTTTGGCAGTGCGAGCACCGCTTAATCTTAAAGGCGATTGTCGGCAAATTTTCACTCAAATGGCCGAACAGGTAATTGTTGCACTTTCTATTCCGTTTGGGAATATTTATTTTTAGCTTTTCGATCGCCTGATCAATCTTTGAGCGTTTTGAGGCCTTTAGTTTGAAAGAATTATCACATTTGCCTATTTTCGTGACGACATTTAAATTTCTTTGCATATTCTTGTGTCACCGCTGTTATTGTTTTTTTGCCGGGTCCAACAATTTCTCATCGATGCCTCAATTTCTTGTTACTGTTTTTTATTTACAGAGATGTTATGTATACAGACAATTCATATTAATATTTAACGGGTTCTCTCGATAATTTCCATCAACTTTTTCTTCAATCTCAATTTGATCTCTGCTCATTTTATTCTTCAGGTTGAAAATAAGTGACAGATAATTACATTACATGTTAAAAAAGATAAAAGGCTTTTTAAAGTAAAAAGTGAGTCTCAGAATCGATCGTCTGTTTCCATTTATGTGTAAACATTGTGTCAATGTGGTGCATGTATCTCTCTTCATCGACTCCAACAAATAACAAACGTATAACCGACTGAGCCATGCTACACAAAAATTATTATTTAATTCTATTATTAGTGTATTTGGCATTTGGATAGATTTGAAGTAATGTAGTGCGCATTTGCGTCGTTTAGTGGTTTAAAAATATTTTTCCGCTTGCAACATAAACGTAAAGCATGTTATGTTGTTTAAATGAGCTTGTAATGGTTTTAGTGGTTCAATTCTTTTCTCTTTATAATTGGAGTTGAAATTTTCTAGATAAAATGCAAAGAAATGATAACAGCGACAACAAAAGCCCTACTGACAATGCGCTTCACAATTTGAAGGACCCAACAATTGCTGTTGATGGAGAGGACATAAATGTAAACGTTTTGGAAGGAAATGGGGAAGAGAATGGGACTGCGGCCGGAGATGAAATTGTGACATTTGACGAACTTATTAAATTGGACGATGAGCGTGAAGATACGGCACTAGCACTCCTAGGCGGAAGTTTGGACTTGGTTTGCACATATTCGGAGGTATGTCAATGTTGATAAATAGCAATAGAAAACTGCACAAACTCGATTTTGCAGGGTTACAAGAATCGTCAGCCACTTTATTCTTGCAAAACATGTTTTGCGCAGACGGGGAAATTGGCTGGCATTTGTTATGCATGTTCTGAGAATTGCCATGAGGGACACGACCTTGTGGAGATGTATTCGAAACGCTGTTTCTGCTGTGACTGTGGCAACACTAAATTTGAAACAAAGTGCAAATTGTTTGAGGTCTTTTCGTTATAAAGTGTGCGCAATTTTTTATTGTTTTGTCAGGAAAAGGATGCACTTAACAAACAGAACAAATATAATGACAATTTCAAAGGAATTTTTTGCTCCTGTAAAAAGCCTTATCCCCCGGATGAAAGTGACACCCAAGCATCGGAGGAGGACATGATTCAATGTTGCATGTGTGAGGATTGGTTCCATCCAACGGTAAAAGTTGCAAAAACATGAAGTCCAGGTCAATTTTTATTTTTCTGGTTTAGCATATCTTCCCACCTGACCAACAGTATATAGCTGAAGAGGCAGAGAAAGGACGCTCGGACGACGTTGAAGGCCTAATTTGCAAGGACTGCATGGCCAGATACTCATTTTTGGCCTTTTATACGTATGCGAATGGCTCATCGGACGAGTTAAGCAACACGAATCAGAGCAAAAGTGCCGAAGAAGGAAATGATGAATGCAAATTGGAAGCAATGACAAAGAAAAAGTTAAATGCGGATGAAGAGGACACTGCCAAAAGTGTGTGGGTAAAAGTCGGATGGCGAGAAGAGCTTTGCCGATGCAAGAAATGCATGGTAATAAGCATTTATTGTACCATGGAATTGATCGACGCTTCCCCTCTTCAGAACATTTATGAAGACTTGGATTGTACGTTTCTGCTCGAACCTGAGGATACAATTGCACATTTTGAACAGCAAAACCGTGAGAAAGCTGCCCAAAAGAGTGAGGCCAAGGACATCTATCAAATAGTGGTGGAGGAGACAAAAGAGCACGAGACAGCACTCAAAATGTTGGTTGGCATAGAGCACATGAAGAACCACCTCAAAGAGTTCTTCGAAAAGCGCGCGGCCGAAAAGAGAGGACCGATCACAGGGGAGGACGTGGAACAGTGCTTCGCTGAGTTGCGAGCAAAGCGCATTAAACTCGAGGAAGACCCGCAGCAAAATGATGAGGAGCTGAACGGGCCGGGAAATGGGCCATGGACACAGGTGGAAATGCAAATAGACCTAAATTCACCTGTCTTTTTTAATTTAAGTAAAAGCTGGCAAATTGATTGCATATCTGGAGTGGCTTATTCGATAAATAACCGAAATTGTCAAAACTTAGATCTCTATATAATTTTTTTATGTTTCTCCCGATTATGGGCTTCGGTGGCTCAGTCGGTAGAGCGTCAGTCTCATAATCATATCCCAATGAGCAATCTGAAGGTCGAGAGTTCGAGCCTCTCCCGGAGCAAAACTTTTTTATTCAAGTTTCTTGCCTACTTATTCAAAAATATGCTATTGATGCTCTTCCCCTAACTTTTCCTATCTTAAAAAATGCTCTGTTGCTATTTGATTGTTTTTTTTCAACTGGATAAAAATAACAGTATCAATTTGTGTTTTATTCAATTAAACTTGTTATTTTATCAAATGCATAATATCACGCTAAATTTGTTAGTAGTTGTTATCACATTAATTTAATTGTTTTTCCTAGAAAATTTGGTTTATCAAATGGTTTGTTGTTATCGATGGTCCATTCCACTGCACTTTATTATTGTTTTTAGGGAAGACACAAGAAAACTCAGAAATTCCGCAATAAGTTGCAAAAACTAATCAAGCCAACGGATGACAGAATGTAATCAGTTAATTAATAAGTTTGAAAGTCTATTGCGGCGGTTAACTATCAGTTAATTGGCTTAGCAACAACAAAAAGTTGTTTTCTTTTCCAGAAAAAATGAGCTTCGTGAGAAAAAAGTGCACAAGGAAGATGAAAACGAACTCAAAATTAAGGAGGCGTAAGTGGTAATTGCATTATGTGAAAAATGCAAATTTAGCCCGAAGATTTCGGCAGCGATGTTTCTCAAATACAACACCCAACTTGGTCCTCCTTTCCACGTCATTGTGGATACAAATTTTGTCAACTTCTCGATAAAGAATCGTATTGACATAATGACGGTCCTTTTCATTCATTTTTAACGCTTATACTTTGTCGTTTTTCAGGGCTTCATGGACTGTTTGTACGCTAAGGTGGTGCCGTATATTTCGGACTGTGTACTTGGCGAATTAGAAAAAATGGGGCGACGGTTCAAATTGGCTCTAAAAATCATTAAAGACAGTCGCTTCCAACGACTTCAGTGTTCCCATAGGGGCATTTATGCCGACGATTGCATTGTTCAGCGCGTCACACAAGTCGGTTTTGGATTTTGTTTTATAACGGTTAAAAATAATCGCAAAGCACAATTTTGCCAGCATAAATGTTACATTGTGGCCACCTGTGACAAGGATTTGCGCCAAAGGATTCGCAAAATCCCTGGGGTTCCGATAATGGTACGATTCCCTGAAGCTTCTGGGTAATTGGTAAAAATTTCAGTATATTCGTGACCATCGGTACACAATTGAACGAATGCCCGACGCATATGGAGCCCCAAAATTGGGTTGATAAATTAATTCTTGTTGTTTTTTTCATTGTTTATTTTATAAAATAAAGAAATGTTTAAAACAATGACTAGAACATGAAATGAAAGACAAGAGATTTTTCAATTGGCCATTCTATGCATATAAGCCAAGCTGGTAAACTTTGGTGGCAAGAAAACTGTGGAGAATGAAAACCACCGCTTTTGGAGAACAAAGCAAATCAACTTCCTTAAGAGAGGAATGGAAATCGTTTGGGTTGATAATTTTTCCCCCCGTCAATAAAACGGGCTTTTATCACACCCACCTGTTCGCCAAATGGCTCCCCAAAATCCACCCACAAAAATTGCTGTCCGTCGTCGCCAGTCGCACGAATGGAATCAAAAGGGTACTGCCAAAGCATTTGGCCGTCCCCGGTGGTGCTGAGTTTGATGCCACGGTCAAGTTGGATGCTTAGCTCGCACTGTTGGTCATTCCAAATGCACGGGGCACACACCTGCTGAATTGTTTCGCAAGCGCTGTAAGTGTTCTGGATGATGGCCTTAAAATTGAAGAGCATGGTTTCGCGGATTATTTATTTCAATATATTGTATAATATCAGGGAGCATTCATATCCGTCCTATTTCAATGATGTTGAAATCGGCTTTGCCCATTAAACGTAAAAAATATTTACTTCATGGAAAACTTTTTTAGGGCTAACGCAAGTAATTTTGCACAGTCTTTAGTTGGGTTCTTTTTTAAATTTGAAATTGTGGCCCCAGAACAGGAAAACACACTTGCACATATGCTGATTTAGAAAGCAGCTGATTTTTAGAAGTCAAAGCTTATTATTTTGAAATGCTTCCTTTGGTGAGATTTAGCTAACTTTTTTGAAAAAAAAATTCTAAGGCCAGAAAGAAATAATTAAATAGAGCTCAGACAATACAAGTTCTGTATAACGACAACAACAATTCAACTTGCTTTGACCCATGCAGCCAATTCCCGATGAGTTTCCAAACGGAATAAATGCGTTCGTACGCCCTCCTGAGTGCCGGTCCGTGTTGAAAAAGAGATAATGTCAGAAAGACCCATGATGACAGGGAAGCTTCGGGCAGTGGTTTGCACCTTAAACGCGGGTGTCAAGAAAACAGTTAGTGAATTCAATAGGCATTCACCACTCGTGTGGCAATAAGAGGCCGAGTGATCGACGGATTAGCCCATTCCTAAAAGCGATTGTATTGACAAAGCGGGACGAAGTAATTTGCTTTCGACTTGTTTCACTGCCGGAACTGATTCGTAGAGAAGAAGATCGTTGACAGTCAATGCCACGAAAACGGCCCTCCATCCGACTTCGGGGTCCTGAACAGAGATCAACAACAGAGGACAATCAGAGATTGAACAAAGAAGGCATTGTACGACCTGCTCAGGCCATCCAGCCCATTCTGAGCACTTGTGGACTTTGTCCGAGGATTAAGTTAACTTGTGCCAAGGCCTGAGTCAGCAGAGCATCGGCACAGGAATGGATGGCCTCGAACCAAGCATCCGCTTCCGTGGCAGTCGAACACCTGAAAGTTACCGCATACCGACTAACCTATATAAACATTATATGAGACAGGAGCAGCTCCCCCCCCCCCCACTTATACCTCTTCCTCCCACTTACACCTCTTCCTTTAATAAAGACCCATTAATTTTTAATTTTTGTTTAACTCGACGTTTCCCATCCGTATTTTTTAAATTTCTCTAAAAAATTTTTGTTGTTTTTCTGACACTAAGTATTAAGACTATTAAAAGTGTCACCTCAATATCAAAATGTGGCGGGCACTGTGCGATCGCACTTCGATGGTTCTGTTCTCCGGGTCTTCGTCCTCGAGCGGATTTCTCGTGACAAATGCCAATTTAAGACCAAAACTTCGCATCGCTTCGCCTGCTGCACTCTGTCCATTCGTCGTTGGCCCAGCGGATGAACCGACTCGACTCTCCTCCCAATTCAACCGGTTAAGCATGTTCTCCCGACGGAGGTGCAAGTCGCGTCGATATTGAACTGAAAAAAAGGAAACTTTTTAAATTAATGGTAAAAATTCAAATGGAAATGCCTTGTAAATTAACCAATTTCCCGGCTTGTTTAAGCGCACGAACCGCTGAAATTGTGCAAAAAATTGATATGCCTTTAAAATGAATTGGTATTTTTCGTTGTAAAGAAAAATAAAACCAACCCTCGTCATGTCTCGCATTGACCAAAGATTCGCCATTTACCTTTATACAAAACATTGATAAATAAAATTTGTTTTCTTCTTGAAAATACCGCCAAAATGACATCCCCTATAAAAAGTGCGCCCGTTTGATCGGCAGGCATTCCGGGAAAAATCTTGCTGAAAGTAAAGTTAGAACAAATTAAATTATGACACTGCTGATAACCTTATCACTATGGGTCGCCCGCCCTCGGCTCCCCCCTGAATGCTGATGCCCAGCCCCTGGTTCTCTTGCTTCAGAATGCGAACGAATCGCTTCTCGGGATTTGGATTCCATGCGCCCATTTTTGGAGCGAGTGCATCTGAAATGAATAAACAAAAGAATGTATTGAAACTTAATTTTGGGCTATACCCGTTAATTCGATCGAAGGAGCGCCTAAATCAACAAAACCATCGCCGAGTGGCGATAGAACCAATGCGGTCTCCTCGAGCGATACGTTGAAGCGGTGCCATTCACGACGTTCAACCAAAACTTCGAGTTGCGAACTGCGCAAAGAGCTGACCATTCCAGCTGAGTTAAGTTAGTTCCAAATTTTGCTGCATTATTTGCTTTCCTTTAATTTTATTGGATTATCGATTGTCCAATGGAAAAGCAACGACTGCACCAACAAGCAAAAAAAGAAGAGAAAAACGAAAGGACAAATAAATGAGAAGGTCCATTGCCGCCGCCTCCCTTTTCTTTTTAATCTAATGTTTTTGACTTAGCCAAACGGTTACTTTCATTCTAATTCCTTCACATTTTGCTAATGCCATAGGCAATGAACTTATGACAATTTCACTCCGAGATTCTTCGAGTGCAAAGCGTGACCATCAAAAGTTTCGATTTGACGTGTCGGTGATGGTGTCAGTGATATCTGAGAATTTCCTCACATGCCTCACTCTTTTCCAATTGTTCACCCCACTCACATATACTCCAACACTATCAACCTATCATTACGTTAAGGGTGAAATTCGATCCTCCTGCTGTTTTTATTTTTAGAGATTGAAAGAACGTATGTTCTTTATTTCTTCTTTACCACCACCCACACATTTAGTTAACTTTCCTGCAACAATGCCTATAAAGCCTTTATGATTCACTAATAACACACAGCCAGCGGAATGGATACCAATGATTTTTTCATAAGCAACCATATTTTGTAATCTACATACCTAGTATGTTTCTTACGATAGTATTATTAGCCTTACAAAAAAAAAAAAAAGATTCTTAAATATGAAAAAGATTTGAACAAAAGCTTACAAAACCAATATGTATTAAAGAATCAGCCGGTCGCTTATAATTTGTTCTAAAAATTATCTGTCGTCTGCTTTTGTCTGTTTCGGAGGGTTTTTAATTTCTTAACAATAAGTCCTTTGCATTTGCATTGGATTCTCATTCGACCTGTTTTTTGCGACACGACATCCCTCTTGCTCCGTTCCTCTTTCTTCTTTATTGTGTCATTAATATTGTAAGTGGTTCTTTTTCTGCGCTGCTTTCTCTCTTTTCAAATCAACTGATTGTGGTGTCTCCTCTATGTAAGTACGTGTTATATTTGTGATTGTGTCTATAAACACATTTTACTTCAGTCGGTCTCTCTCCCCTCTCCTCCTTCCGAATAATATTTATTCATGTCCGTCTCATTTCTGTCACTGCTTTTTTTTATCAGCTGGCGCTGTCTATTTGAATTGCTTATTCATTTTGTCATTTACAAATGTTATGCTTTTTTTAATCTTTTCTTTTTGCATATTTTCCCCAAAATAGAAAAATATTTTCCCTCTTTTTTTTCAGCAGTTTTCCGTCGTCCTCTGTCTATGAAAATGGAAGTTTCTGGATTCCCCCATCAAGTTGGCGGTCATTTTGTAAGTACAAATTTCATTAAAACAAAAATAAAAGTTTGTTTGCTCTTAGGGTCTTCTTTCCATCTCGGGCCATGTGTGTAAACCCTTAAATCATCGAGAGTTTGAATTTTATTCGCGAATGGATGCTCGGCTGTCGACATTCACTGCAAAACTTTGCAGTAAATTAATATCCTATCAGAGGCATAGCCAGGGCGGGGGGCTGCACCCCTCCCCCCTCCCTCCCTCCCTACACCCCCGAAATGCAACAAAAAAAAAAAGGTGTATATTAAGCAATGGTTTTATAGCGCAATTACACACAATTACAAGAATACACACCCACAAAAATCCGAATTTCTTTAAAAAAACACCCTCTAAAAATCGAACTCGACTTTTTGAATTCTTCCCTCCCCGAAGCGAAAGGTCTGGCTACGCCCTTGTATTCCATTATTGAAATCATTTGTAAATGAAATTGTACATTGAAAATATTATTTTTTAAGGTAAAATAAAAGTGCAATGTTTGAATCAAAATGTTGAAGAAGGGACACTAATGATGAGCACGGAACAAACAGTCAATTGTCATCGACAACCCATCGAAAATGCAGGCGATTTGTCGTCGTCCTCGAGTTGTTCTGTTCGGAAAAGTATTACCACAACTTCAACAAATGCGAATGGCAAAAGAAAACATACCATGACATTTCGGGTAAAAAGTGGTCGAGTGGAAGCGGAAAAATCGGTGACCGCGAATAATTGGGCAGGACAATGTCAGAGCAAAGTTTGTGCGAAATTCTTGGGTGTAAAAGATGTTCGAATAAAAAAAAAGGTTTAGATAGTGCAAAAATTGTTGAAAGGACACGACAGAAGTTTCATCCTCCTTGAGGATTTGGTTAGCAGATACAATCGGCCCTGCTGTGATTGACCTGAAAATGGGTTCGTTGCTTTATTATTTTTACCTGTTATTAGTTTTTTAGGCACTCGCCAATACGGCGATGACGCAAGCGCACAGAAACGATTAACGCAAACCCAAAAGTGTCGACAGTCGACAAGTTCCGAAATTGGCGTACGATTGGTCGGCATGCAATTGTTTGACCGAGAAGCGGGGGAATACATGTGAGCAATCTTAAGTAAATGCACTTTTATAAGACCATTTTGCTTTTGTATATCGATAATTCCGTTCTTCTGCTTAATTAAGCATGAGATCGGGATATCCGCCAGAATTAAAACCGACTTTGATACCTAAAAATATCGGATCGAATGTTTTTAGTTTTATGAACAAATACGAAGGGCGACGCATGGACCGAGTGCAGTTTCACAATGCGCTTCTCCATTTTTTCAAAGTTGCCGGAAAATCGAGGACAATGCGAATAATAGAGGCAACCAAAAACTTTGATCGTTCATTGTTTCTTATCATTGTAACATTTAGGAACTGTTGAAATTGCGCAAAACGCTCCTCAAAGCGGAAGGGTTTCGCTTCTTCTCCAGCTCATTACTGATCGCCTTTGACGGTAGTGGGCACAAAAGTAAACCCAATGAAGGGGAAGTCACCGTCAAAATGATTGACTTTGCGCATTCGACCTTCAACGGTTTTTTGGACGACCAGCCTTACACGGGCACTGACGACGGATATTTGCTCGGCATGGACAGCCTGTTGAGAATATTGAACGTTTTCCAGCAGAACAGATTGGTCGTACCGATGGGAGGCATCAAAAAAAGCATTCAATTGTTGGTAATTGGGGAGAGGAAGAAGAGCGGCATGAAGCGGAAGTACAGCGATGAGGACGAAGAGTCGCGGTCGAGCATCACGTCAAGCATATACACGTCCGACTCTTGCACGGGGGAAGAGGAGACGGAAGACTGTGGCGGGGAATGTTCTACGCCTGAAGTTCCGAGGACCAGAGACCAAAATGTTGACGGTGGCATCAACGACATTCCATTTGTGAAGATGAACCGGTGCGAGTATAAGGAAGGCGACGGGGACACAGAAACGCTATTCACGGTGGCATGAGAGAAGCGATGGATGGGAAAGACGAACGAAGAATTGACGATGATGTATTTTATATGCATTCTGGGGACCATAACCAAGTCACAACACACATTTTTTTGAATTCCTTAACACTTTTGTGAATATTTGTACTGAGTGTATAAAGAGAATTTTAATGAACGGCTTACAATAACTAATTGATAAAATTGATTGAGGATAAAGGGCTGATAGCCCAAACTGCCATTCTTCTTTCGACTCTCATAATTCCCTTCTCTCTCCTCACCCACCATCCGATGCTTTGCGCGCCAAATTCAAATTAAAAACATCTGCCACAGACGCACAGGGATGGCGACGATATCCGGTGTTTTTGGACCAAAATTCCGATTTCCAAAACATTTTGGTCATCGGAATTTCGGTTTTTCAAATCAGGATCGTCTCCATCCCTGGTGTACATGCAACGACCTCAATAACCCCTAAAGACATGTTTTCTATGACTTATAGCTAAAAAATTATTTTTTTGAAAAAGGGAGGGGGGGCAAACCTTAGCGTTACCCCGAATTTTTCCCGACCCGCGGCAACACTCATCTGCACTTAGAATCAAAGTACAGTACTTTGAAATAGGTCCTACTGTTTCGAAAATTGAAGCGTACTTACCGTATTTCTTCTAATAGAAGACCCGGGTCTTATATTGTTCAACCCTACTCAAAAGGGGTCTTATAATGGAAGGGGGTCTTCTAATAGAACGGGGTCTTCTATTGTTCAACACCTCTAAAAAGGGGTCTTCTATTTCAAGGATCAATTTAAGAAGGAGGGGGGGGGGGGGGGGTGGTAACTTTGGTTTTCAGTACCCATCTTTTTTTTGGCATCATAACAATATTATCTGTTAAATTATACTTAGGTAAATTACAAAAAAATGGACGCGCAAGAAAGTTCTTCTGCCTTTGAGAAAATGGTAAAACTGCTTTTTCATTATTTTAAATACCTAATTCTTATTTTTTATTTAGGTCTGTTGCTACTGCAATAAGCCATGTTCTGGTGCGCATCAGTGTCGTTTGTGCTCCAAACCATGCCATGCAATACCGCTCTGTTCATTTTCTATAGAAGGAGAGGAGGGATTCGGCGCTAAAGTCACATGTTCTGATTGCTGGCTCAATGATGACACTTCCGTCGACCAAAACGCGAATTCCGATAAACAATCAGAAACCACTAGCAAAGAAGTCGACGACGCATTGTCTCAGTTTATCAACTACCAAATAGTGACCGAGGACAACAACGAGGCAACGAGTTCACAAATTACGCGCAAACGCAGAAAGTACAGCATCGAAGAGAAGCTCGGCATTCTGGACTTTGCTAGGAAATCGTCAATTCACGCAGCCAGCCGTCACTTCAAATGAAGCCGTTTGTCCTTCTGCCGAAAAAACGACCCGTACCAGACATCGTCAAACGTTTCGAGAACAAGCTAGTTTTGTCCTGGTGTGGCAGAACATGGATGGACAATGAACTGACGACCGAGTATTTGGAAAAGGTGCGTAGAAGGAAATTCCAATAAATTTGTAAAGTTTAGGTGTTCGGCAATTTCTTTTTCGGCAGACGTCTTCTGATTTGGGACAGTTTTCGGTGCCATATCAGTCAAAACACAAAGCAAACACTCCGCCGTTTGGAAATTCATTCTGCTGTTGTCCCAGGTGGAACGACAAAATACATTCAGGTTGACTCGGAACAAATCAATCGAAAATAGTGTTTTCAGGCGCCGGATGTTTGCTGGAATGCCCCGTTCAAGAATTTAATTCGGGAATTGTATAATGATTGGATGGTCCATGGAGAAAAGACAACGACTCCGGCAGGAAATCTAAAGGCCCCACCGATGGGGTTATATTTGGACTGGATTGTATCAGCATGGGATTCAATTTCGAAAGCCTTAATCGCAGATTCGTTTCTGACGTGTGGAATAACCAAGGAAACTGACGGCCGCCATGACGAAAAAATACACGTTTTCAAGGTGCTCCCTAATTTTTTAAA
Source organism: Heterodera filipjevi (assembly GCA_039877585.1). Lineage (NCBI taxonomy): Eukaryota > Metazoa > Nematoda > Chromadorea > Rhabditida > Heteroderidae > Heterodera > Heterodera filipjevi. The sequence continues at coordinate 9,390,604 of JBDPZO010000007.1, read as the reverse complement.
ATTTTGCAGGGTTTTATTTAGACGGACGGTGCAATTCCCAACGGGCTCGCTCTCTTGCAGTTGCGCAGACACGAAGCGGAAGTTGTGAGAGGAGTGGAAGAAATTGATTTGGGCGAGGATGGAAGTGATGTTTCAATTGGTATTTAAAAATGACCATTTTTACTTCGTTTTTTTTTGTGTGTTGTTGATAAATGCATGCATATTTCAAACGGATTTGTTTCCTACAGAACCCATAAAATAAGGCCTTTTACAATTTTTACCAAAAATATGAGAAAAAATTCGATTTTTCACAGAGGGGTCTTATAATGGAAGGGGGTCTTCTAATAGAACGGGGTCTTCTATTGTTCAACACCTATCGAAAGGGGTCTTATAATGGAAGGGGGTCTTCTAATAGAACGGAGTCTTCTATTAGAAGAAATACGGTATTTCCAAAGATGTACTTGAAATCGTCATTTAAAGTAAAAAGCTAATTTTGGCATTTTGTCATTATTATTTTTCACGTTAATTTCTTATTTTGCCATTGTTTACACAAAAAACGATTGTTTAGAGTTTGTTTAACATTTTAGAATGTCAAGTAAACGGAAAATTCTTTCAATTACGAATGGGAAAAAAATTTGATTACGGAGAGGAAATGGCTTTGTTATACTTTTTGTCAAAGAATAAAAAAAAAAGCAAGTTACTCATTCATTGGACAAAATCTGTTAACAAATCACACAGAATTTCAGAAATTTCTCCCGGCGGCGTCTATCGGCACCACTTAGTGAAAAATTATTCAATAAAATAACAATCTTTTAGTGCAAATGATAAATTTTTAGTGTGTACTTAGAATTTACAAATATGCCCCTTTATGTACTTTGAAATCACCTTACCCGTCTCCCGTTCGTAAAAAAAGGAAACTGGATTAATAAATAAATGCGAGACGCCAAAGATTTCTCGCTTCCGCTCCGAGTGCCGAAATTCTGAGTGCCGATAGTGTAAATAATGTCCGAGTGCCCAAAAGGCCAAGTTCCGAATGCCGGTATTAAGCATAATAAAATAATAATGAGAAAGAAATGAAAGTAAACAAAAAAATGTGTAAAAGGGTCATCAACAGAGAATTTTAACCCTTCAAGGGCGAAATGTCGGTGGTCTGGGGGACGGCGCAAAAAACTCGGGCCATTGGTGTTATATATACATACATACTAACAAAATAATGAAAATATCTTTTTGTCCGGCTTCGATTTACCACGGCACCCTAAAAACGAGAAGGTGTGTTAATAAAAATAGAAAGTGCGAGAGGCAAAACAAATTGGGTCGGGGTTGTTTCGGCCCCCACGATTCGGCCCCGGGCACGTTTCGGCCCCGGGCACGTTTCGGCCCCGGGGTCGTTTCGGCCCCAAGCCAAAAAAAGCAAAAACAAAATAAAGTTGTCAAAAAAAAATTTTTTTTTTTTTTCAAATAGAGGCCCCCTAAGCCTAGGCCTACGCAAGCCGAAGCTTAGGTTGGTGTTTTTTTCGAGGTATCCTTCAGGTTTGGTGTAATAGACAATTGATTTACCAGTACTTTAAAGAAACCTATGCGTAAAGTTCATTTTTTTGAAATTTTCAAAATTAGGTTAAGGTTACAAAAATTCAAAAAAATTTTTTTTTGATTTTCGAAATTTTTTAAAATTTTTTTGAAAATCAAACTTAAGTTTGAGGTAGTTTTTCAAAAAATAGGGTCAAGTTTAAAAAAGGTTTCAAAATACTAAGGAAAAAAATCACTCTGATTTTTTGAAAACTTAACCCTAAATTTTTGAACCCCTAGTTTTTCAAAAAATAAACTAGGTTGAAAAAAAATTTGGGTACTATTTTTCTATTTTTAGCTTGGGGCCGAAACGACCCCGGGGCCGAAAAACGGGGGCCGAAACGACCCCGGGGCCGAAACGTGGGTGCCGAAACATGGGGGCCGAAACGAGCCTGGCCCAAACAAATTTCCCCTTTTTCTTAACATTCTCTCATTTTGGCGTACTGTCTCTTTATTTTGAGAAAAAAAAATTTTACTTCTGAGAGGGAACAGCTGTTCCTCGGTCGCATCCAGTTCGTCGGGCTACGGTTTGTCGCGGATTTTTCGTCGTTCGTCGCGCAACAAAACCGTCCCCGACGAAAAACCCAGATGGAAAATACGCGACTAACCGGATGTGTGGTAAATCGAAGCCGGACCCCTTCGGATACATACTAAGAATTTTTGTTAGAAATGTACTATGATACCACTTTATACTTTCAACGTCATTAGAAAAAAAATTATTTTTGCATTGATCCGGACTCGAATTTTAGTTAAGGTAGTCATATTTTATTATCGTTGAGGATTTTCTTTGGCTTTTGAATGTCTTCGGTTTCACGAGGTCGAGGCAGAGGGGGGAGAGGAGGAATTGGAATTGGGCTAAACCCCTGTGAAAATGGTATTCAGAATGGACTTGGAACACGAGCAGCAGAGTCAAATTTTAATGGTATCCTATAAAATTTTGTGACTTTACCATTATTTTTTAAGATCTTGGCAACGGCATTATCATTGATCTTTCTGATTCCCAACCTTCTCAACCGCCTAATTTCGACATGCCGACCAGGGGAATTTTGCGCAATGGAAATTCTCGTGGCGGCTCTTTGAATACTGAGAACAGAAAAGAATCTGACACAAATGGAGAACAGCTCCCTCCGGCTTCTGTTGATGGACCAGTATTATTTGGAGGCGTCCAAATTCCGTCACTGGACGCGGTTCGCGAGGAATTCGTGGCATAATGGGACGAGGGGGTTGTGTTAAATAGCATATATGTCGATGATACCACGAGTTTTAGAAATGCCGAAATACAACAGTCGTCTTGTCAATGGAAATTCAGAGCGCCCACTCGACGGAAATTCTGAGACGGTGCCACAAAGATCGGTTACTTTCGACTCGAGGACCGTTTTCATCAGCAGGGCAAGAGGAGGGGCAGGAAGAAGTCGTGGTTTTGGACGTGGTGCAAATGCCGTTGGTCTATGTGTTTTTTTGGTCTTTTTGTTATTCTGAGTCGCCTATCCGTACAAACTCGGTTCGGATTCTGCCCCGAGTATTGGCACTCTTTTGCGTGGCGGCGGACGAGGCCGTGGACGTGGCGGGAGTTCTGAAGGTTTTCTTACAATAGTCATTCTACAACAACATGGTTTTGTATTTAGTTCTAAAAGGGGCGGCGGTGCTCGCGGAAGCGAAGACAGCGAACGTTTCGGCCGCGGCAGAGGAGGGCGAACAGAATTCAGTGAAAGGACGTCAAATTACAGTCAGCGTGGACCATCAACGAATGGACGCGACGAACACTTCCCACCACAGAATGGCGGTGAATCGATTTATGTTGTTTATCGATTAAAATGCCCATTTAGAGCCGAGACCGAGGCCACATATTTACAGAAAACGTGACATCGAATCCCTTTACGAAGAAGACTTTCGTGTCAGTGAACGATACATTGATATTCGCGACGAAGACGAGGAATTGGGAGTCAGTGGCGAAGGGCATGAGAAATTCACTTCCTATGAGTAAGTGCCGTTTAATTGGGGGTTGACTGTTTTTTTCAAACCGTTTTAGCACATGGGACGTTTTTGGTCTCGAGCCAAAACTGATCGAGAACATCCGTCTGTGCAAATATGTTCTACCTCGCAAAATTCAGTCTCATTCTTTTCCACTGATCAGAGACGGTATGCCAATTACCATTTGCCAATGATTTTGCGTCATTTCTTACTTCGTTAAGGCCATGACGTCAAAGTTCATGCTGAGACGAGCAGTGGGAAACGCGGCATTTTTGCTGCCCATCATCGACAAAGTGATGAAACTGAAGAAAGCGGACATTTTCCAGTCAAGGCGGGGCTGTCCGTTCGCCGTCGTTCTGTCGCCGCTCCGTGAGCTGGTGATTCAAGTGTACGAACAAGCGCGAAAGTTGTGCAACGGTAGTCATTCACCCATTTTATGAGAACACATTGTTTGATTGGCTGTTTAGGATGCAATGTGTCCGTTTCTTTGGCTTACGGTGGGACCGCGAGACATGAAAGCATTCGATCAATTTCGGTCGATGGCTGTGACATCTCATCGGCACTCCGAACCGAATTTACGATTTTTTTCAACGCAAATTTGTTTGTTTTGATAAAAATGAGGTTATTTTCTTTTCTTTTTAGCTTTTATGTGATCTCAGCAAGGTGCTCGTTCTTGGCGAGGCTGACGAATTGTTGGAAGACAAATTTGTTCTTGTTTTGCGTGCACTTAGCAATCTGCCAAATTGGCCGAAAGTGGGAAGACACACATTACAAGGAATCCCTTTTTTGATGAATGCTCTTTTTTTAAAAAACCACATAACGACAAACAAACGAATCAGATAGACATTTCTCATCGTAGAAAGCGCCATCAAATAGCTTACGCTGGTTCGACTCTAAACTCGAGCTGGAACAGAATCAGAAACGAACGGTGTTTTTATCCCATGAGATCCTCATTGTAACCATCGTTTTGGTTTTCAGCTACCGACCCGTGTTTATGGGAGTAAAAAGGATAAATGAAAACTTCAGCAACGATGGACACTTTCTTTTGGAACACTTTTTGGACTTCGACTGACCGATGGGAATTTAAATGATTGTGAGACAGAAATGCAAGCAGATAATTTTTTAATCTCCGTTTCTATCATATTTTGGACATTATCATCAAGTCAAAGAAAGTTGAAATAAAATGGTAACTTAATTTTTTTTTTCATACTGTAAAAGTTTCGGAAAGGAAAACTATTGGGTCTACATTTTTAAATTTGACTGATATCAGTTTAATCCGTTAAGAATATTTTTGTTACGCAAAAGATTTTCCATGGAGGGAATCGAATTGGAAGATGTTCTTGCGACCGTTCGAAAGAATTTGGTTGAGGATAATGAACAGAATCGATACCAGGACATGGTTACCAGATGAATATCATTTACGTGGCGAATAAAATCATGTGTGTCCCCATTAGCTCGCTCACCTGGTCAAAGAATCAAGACAAATGGCTGTTTCGAAAGGATTAGGCTACCTGCGCGGCTTTGCCGATGATATAGAAAAGTTGGCCGATCATCAGGCAGGTGGGTCGCGTGCGTTCCATGTCGAATAGAGCCGGGGACAAGAGGATGACCGGAGCTATTTTATTTTTCTCAGTGATACTCATTTGGAACTGCATAAAAAGGGCCCCATTGTTTCCTTTTTCAAACGCAAAATTTTCTAAGTTATAATCGTCTGCTCTTTTTTTTCTGTTTCGATTGATTTTCTTTTTATAGAGCATGTTTTCCATTACATTTCCGTCTGAACTTCTTTTCGAATTGGTCAAAACACTTCCCTTTGATATTCGTTGGGACACACTGCCCATTTCCTCAATTTTTGACCATTTTATTCATGCAAACCAAAGCAATTTTTGGAAAGTTCATAAGGGAAAAGTTTTCATTATTTTTTAGCTTATTTTTTTCAATTCATTCAAAAATTTAGGCGGAGTCCGGACGAACGAAGGTAAACGTGCGTGGCCTACCCTTATTCGTGACTTCCAATGAAATCGGACGTTTTTTTGCACCGCTTGTCCTTGTGGACATTCAGGTTGTACCACACAACACTTACATTTGGCATTTTTCAATTTTCAGATCGGCAAAACATTGGACGGTCAGACAACGGGTGATGGAATTGTCGAGTTTCAATCGCCGGCAGACGCGCGTCGGGCAATGAGCAAGGACCTACAATTCTTTGGAAATCGGTAAAAACGCATTTCATGATTTTCAAAAACTTGTCTCACCAATCAGCCGGGTGGAACTTTTCGTGTTATCACCTCAGTATGAAAGCATTGTTAGCAAGGGCGGTGGAGACAAATGGCATGGCGGTGCCGCAATTGGGCCAATGATGCCATCGGTTGTACAGGCGCAGCTCTTTGGGCCCACCCGAGTGGTTCGTTACGGGTCCTATTAAGGAAAATTTAATATTACGGTTGAGAGGTGGGCAATTGAAAATTGAGAAAATTTGGAAAATTACGGTTGAGAGGTGTCGTATAATGAATCGAAAAAGGGAAAGGTATTTTTCACTGAGACTCCTTTGGAAATGCTAAAAAAGCCCCATTGAAAATACAAAACCAGGCAGAGGATAGCGCAGGCACGTCGGCTTCAATCGCGGATTTTGAACAACAAAAACTGTTGGTTGGCTTGGAACATATGAAGGACCACTGCAAAGAGTTCATCGTAAAACGTGCGGCCGAAAAGAGAGGACCGATCACAGGGGAGGACGTGGAACAGTGCTTCGCTGAGTTGCGACTTTTTTAATTTAAGTAAAAGCTGGCAAATGGATTGCATTTTCTGGAGTGTCTTCAAAATTTTTTCCTATCTTAAAAAATGCTCTGTTGCTATTTGATTGTTTTTTTTCAACTGGATAAAAATAACAGTATCAATTTGGGAACCGCCCTGTTCGGCGAGGCCAGTTCGGCGTGGCCGGTTCGGCGTGGGTTTTTCGGCGTGAGGCTTTATCGGCGTGGGTTTTTTCGGCGTAGGATCTTTTGGCGTGGCCGGTTCGGCGTGGATAGTTCGGCGCACGTTGAAAATGGCTTTTTCGGCGCAAGAGTTTAAAGTCGCAAAAATTTATAAAAATTTTTTTATTTCTTTTATATATGCATTCTTTTGTGCGGAAGAAAAACAACACTGCTCTCCCATCGGAATTTTTGGGTTTTAATAAAAAATTCAAGAATATTGACAAAAATATGGACAGAATTAAGCATTCTATCAGCTAATTAATCAGGGATGACATTTTTAGGCACAAAATATAAATAATACATAGGCAAAATTAGCATTTTGAAAGTCATCGTAGAAGCTTCAAACCAAGTAGAAAATACTTCTTTTGCGCACATCACAACGTATAAAGTGCGTAGAAATTTCAGGCATTTGTTTTAAAAGCCCATCCCTTGTCATAAATCCAAAAGAGAAAAAAAAATAAAATTTTTAAGTCGCCACGCCGAAAAAGTCATTTTACAACGTACGCCGAACCGGCCACGCCGAAAGATCCTACGCCGAAAAAACCCACGCCGAAAAAGCATCACGCCGAAAAACCCACGCCGAACCGGCCACGCCGAACTGGCCACGCCGAACCGACCCGGACCCTATCATCAATTAAACTTGTTATTTTATCAAATGCATAATATCACGCTAAATTTGTTAGTAGTTGTTATCACATTAATTTAATTGTTTTTCCTAGAAAATTTGGTTTATCAAATGGTTTGTTGTTATCGGTGGTCCATTCCACTGCACTTTATCATTGTTTTTAGGGAAGACACAAGAAAACTCAGAAATTCCGCAATAAGTTGCAAAAACTAATCAAGCCAACGGATGACCGAATGTAATCAGTTAATTAATAAGTTTGAAAGTCTATTGCGGCGGTTAACTATCAGTTAATTGGCTTAGCAACAACAAAAAGTTGTTTTCTTTTCCAGAAAAAATGAGCTTCGTGAGAAAAAAGTGCACAAGGAAGATGAAAACGAACTCAAAATTAAGGAGGCGTAAGTGGTAATTGCATTATGTGAAAAATGCAAATTTAGCCCGAAGATTTCGGCAGCGATGTTTCTCAAATACAACACCCAACTTGGTCCTCCTTTCCACGTCATTGTGGATACAAATTTTGTCAACTTCTCGATAAAGAATCGTATTGACATAATGACGGTCCTTTTCATTCATTTTTAACGCTTATACATTTGTCGTTTTTCAGGGCTTCATGGACTGTTTGTACGCTAAGGTGGTGCCGTATATTTCGGACTGTGTACTTGGCGAATTAGAAAAAATGGGGCGAACGGTTCAAATTGGCACTAAAAATCATTAAAGACAGTCGCTTCCAACGACTTCAGTGTTCCCATAGGGGCATTTATGCCGACGATTGCATTGTTCAGCGCGTCACACAAGTCGGTTTTGTTTTGTAACGGTTAAAAATAATCGCAAAGCACAATTTTGCCAGCATAAATGTTACATTGTGGCCACTTGTGACAAGGATTTGCGCCAAAGGATTCGCAAAATCCCTGGGGTTCCGATAATGTAAATTAATTTTTGTTCATGGACAGCCTGTTGAGAATATTGAACGTTTTCCAGCAGAACAGATTGGTCGTACCGATGGGAGGCATCAAAAAAAGCATTCATTTGTTGGTAATTGGGGAGAGGAAGAAGAGCGGCATGAAGCGGAAGTACAGCGATGAGGACGAAGAGTCGCGGTCGAGCATCACGTCAAGCATATACACGTCCGACTCTTGCACGGGGGAAGAGGAGACGGAAGACTGTGGCGGGGAATGTTCTACGCCTGAAGTTCCGAGGACCAGAGACCAAAATGTTGACGGTGGCATCAACGACATTCCATTTGTGAAGATGAACCGGTGCGAGTATAAGGAAGGCGACGGGGACACAGAAACGCTATTCACGGTGGCATGAGAGAAGCGATGGATGGGAAAGACGAACGAAGAATTGACGATGATGTATTTTATATGCATTCTGGGGACCATAACCAAGTCACAACACACATTTTTTTGAATTCCTTAACACTTTTGTGAATATTTGTACTGAGTGTATAAAGAGAATTTTAATGAACGGCTTACAATAACTAATTGATAAAATTGATTGAGGATAAAGGGCTGATAGCCCAAACTGCCATTTCGTTGAAACAATAGAACAAAAAAAAAAAAATGGGCAGGAAAGTCCTGCCTTGGGTGGAGGCGTGGGCTCGATTCGGCTCAACATTCGCCCATTTATTGTATTCAAAATACTTTCCTAGGGCGCCTTACTACGTAATATATCTGCCCCTCGCATGCTTTTTTTGCGTGTAATTTTGTCAAACGTATACGAATTCTTATATCGCAGAGATACAAAAAAAAAGACATGATGATTAGTGATAGGAACCGGACCGGACTCCGGCCGGATTTTTCCGGGTCCGGAATCCGGGTTTTTTGGGCCTCACCGGATTTTTCCGGATTATCCGGAAAAATCCCACCGGCAATTTTTTGAAAATCAAAATCCGGTTCCGGATCCGGCGTTTTCAAAACCGGATTTCCGGATTTTTCCTGATCTGGCTAACGATGGTAATTTGAAGAAAGATATTGAGATAAGAATTTTAGTGGGAAATTGCACCAAAATAAATTAATTTTTTGAATTATTTATGGATTATTCGTGGCTTAGTTCTTTAGTTGGTTGACTCCTGTTCCAAAAAACAAAAAAATTTGATTTGGTTCGATACCACCAGAAAGCAATTCAATTCAAAACTTTAATAATTTTTGTTTGCGAACCAAATCACATACTCTTGGTATTATTCGAAAGATCTTGTCAATAAGCCTTTTTCTATTTTCTAAACAAAATTTAAACAAATGGGTTGATCTGGGAACTAAGTGCAAAGATTTTCACGAAAAAACACTAAGATTTTCGAAATCTTTTCCGGCGACGTCTATCAACATTAAAAATCTCCTAAATTGTCCAGCTTTTGGTCAAAATCTGTTACTAAAGCACACCCAGATTTAAAAAAAATTTCCCGGCGGCGCCTATCGGCACCGCCGTAACCCATTTGCTTTATTTATTAGATTTTTCTTAAAATCGATCACAAAAAATTAGGCATTTTTTGCGCAAATTTTCTATCAAATTGGACATTTTTGCTGATTTTTTGCTCTTCAAATAATTTTTTTTTATGAATTAAGTGAAATTTTTTAAAAATCCGGAACCGGATCCGGATCCGGCTTTTTGAAAACCGGACTCCGGGAAATTTTTCAAAAAAACGTAATCCGGAAAAATCCAACCGGTAAATTTTAAAAAATGAAAATCCGGTTCCGGATCCGGCGAAAATTTTTTGCAGTTTGAAAATCCGGTTCCGGATCCGGGAAATCAAATTTTCCTAGCCCTAATGATGATTGATGATTATTAAATGAGTTTCTTTATCAAATCGCAAACAATTTCCGGAAATGTTCGATGCGATTTGATGTTGATTCTTAAAAAAAGTTGCATTAATTCGCTTATACACAGACTGATTCTTGTCCATTTCCTAAACATTTGGATTCGGTCTAAAATTTGGGTTTTCCGCACCTCATTCTTAACGAGTATGATCTGCATTAAGCCGTCTGTCTAACTTCACATTGTCTGCATATCTCTTTAAAAAACAATTTGGCCAAAAAAGTGTGCTGCCTGCAAAACTTCGATTTCCTTCTCACATCTTTCGATTAATTTCACATTTTTATTTGACAATAAATAGGAGTTTTCACAATCTTTTTTATAGCAGTAAATTTGGCAATGCATTTGTACAATTTGACCCTCCAGGGGGTGACTGCGATTAATTGTGCGGTCCATGGTTCATTTACGGGCAACTCCAAGCAGCAGGTCCAACCCGTCCTTTGTTTTTCAATTCGAAAAACTGTTCAGGAAGTATGCGTTGCCAAAGGCTCTACTCTTCAGCTCTTATTTTGCGATCCAAAGACTGGCAAAATTTCTGTGATTTCCAGCCAAGAAATGTTTGGCATTATTCGGTCTTTGCTCGCCTTTCGGTTGACCGGAAGCACAAAGGGTTTGTCTTTTTTAAAACATTTTAGCCAATTTCACAATTACTTACCTTGTTTTACTGTTATGTTAATTTTTTTCAGATTACATTGTCATCGGTTCGGACTCTGGTCGAATTGTCATTTTGGAATACATTCCGCACAGACGCTCGTTCGACCGTGTCCACCAGGAGACATACGGAAAGACGGGCTGTCGACGTGTGGTACCCGGACAATATTTGGCGGTTGACCCAAAGGGACGTGCGGTGCTCATCGGAGCAGTGAGTTTCTTTTCCAAAATGTTCATCCAATCAATTTTGTAATTAGTATTTTTTCCAAGTTTTCCTTTAAATTTGTACAAAAAATAACGAATACAGAAAAACTAAAATTTGATGGCAAAAAATTGGAAGAATAAAACTGTATTAAAGTCGAACTTTGATTAAAAAGAAATGGATTACTTTTATATGCCAAATCTTTTCAGGCGGAACGTCAAAAATTGGTGTACATTTTAAACAGAGATGCCCATGCAAATTTGACCATCAGTTCTCCGCTGGAAGCACACAAAAACTACAGCATTTGCTTCGCAATCACCGGCATCGACGTGGGCTTCGAAAATCCGACTTTTGCATGTTTGGAAATTGATTACGAAGTTGGTTGTTTTTAATTGCACCAATTTCGGAACTCATTTCTTTTAATCAAAAAGGACTCGGACCATGACCCAACGGGCGATGCGGCGAAACAAATTCAGCAGACGCTTACCTTTTACGAGTTGGACTTGGGACTAAATCACGTGGTGCGCAAATATGCCGAACCATTGGCTGAACAGGTGTTTAAAAAATGCTTGCGTCTCCTCTTATTTGATTATTTTCAGGGCAATATGCTCATCGGCGTCCCCGGGGGCCATGACGGACCGAGCGGTGTGATTGTGTGTTGTGAGAATTATTTGGTCTACAAGAATTTGGGCGATCAGCCGGACATCCGTTGTCCCATTCCCAGACGACGAGTAAAAATTTAATATACAAATTGCACTGCGTCTATCCACGATTTGGGTTTGGTTAGGGTGGGTATCCATTGACATAGCGGGTTTTTCGTTGAGGAAATTTTTCCTTGACAAATTACTCATTTTGGGATGAGTAAGACCCCGTGTACTCCCCTTCTCTCCATGGATAAGTAATAGGCCAAAAAATGTCGCTTTTTATATAAAAAAGGCAGCAAAATTGCAAAATAACAATATCCAACAGACTGTGTAAATTCTACTCATCGAAATTGTTTCCCGGATTAAAAGAAGTTTGCAAATGTCCCTCCCCACTCTTCCCCAGCAGTACGACTTTTCCTTCTCCTATTTTTCAGAATGATTTGGACGAAAGTGAGCGTCCAATTATGATCGTTTGCGCCGCTACGCACAAAATGAAGAATTTGTACTTTTTCTTGGTCCAATCCGAGCAGGGCGACGTGTTCAAAGTGACGTTGGACTCGGACGTGGACATTGTCACCGAAATGCGCATCAAATACTTCGACACGCTGCCCGTGGCCAATTCCATTTGCATTCTGAAGACCGGCTTTCTGTTTGTGGCCAGTGAATTCGGGAATCAGTGAGCAATTAACAAACAAAGGCACTTGAATAGTGAATTTATTGCGTCCTTTAGCCATCTCTACCAAATCGCTCATTTGGGGGACAACGACGACGAACCCGAATTCTCTTCGCGCATACCGTTGGACGAGGGCGAAACCTTTTTCTACGACACGCGTGGGCTCCAAAATTTAATTCTTGTCGACCAAATCGACAGTCTCAATCCGATGATCACTTCTCACGTGCTCTAATGCTTTCTGGAAATTTATCCGCGAAAGATGGGTTTTTCTTTTCAGATTGCTGACTTAGCCAATGAAGATGCACCCCAAATTTACGCACTTTGCGGACGCGGGCCGCGTTCGACATTGCGTGTGCTGAGAAACGGCTTGGAAGTGTCCGAAATGGCCGTCTCAGAACTGCCCGGAAACCCAACGGCGGTGTGGACAGTGAAGAAAAATATGGATGGTATAAATACGAATTGGCAAAATCTTTATTTTCTTCATTTTCTCCGCATTTCAGACCCTTACCATGCTCACATTATCGTTTCTTTTACAAATGCCACTTTGGTGCTGTCCATCGGCGAAACTGTTGAGGAAGTGACCGACTCCGGCTTTCTAGGCACCACTCCGACGCTTGGTTGTGGTCTTATTGGTGAAGATTCGTTGCTTCAAGTTTACCCTTCCGGCATCCGGCACATCCGTGCCGATCGGCGTGTCAACGAATGGCGCGCACCTCCAAAACGGCCAATTTCGAAGTGCGCGATGAATCGACGACAGGTCAACCGAAGAAAGTCCTTTTTCCCTCTCGCAAAACTCAGCTTTAAGGTCGTCATCTCATTGCTCGGAGGCGAAATTGTGTACTTTGAGTTGGACATGAACAACCAGTTGCGAGAATATTCCGAACGTCGGGAGATGACGTCAGAAGTGTTGTGCATGAGTCTCAGCGAAGTGCCGGAGGGTGAACTACGCTCCCGTTTCCTCACCGTCGGGATGGCGGACAGAACTGTGCGGATTATTTCGCTTGACACTTCCGACTGTTTGGCACCGTTAAGGTTGAACAAATGAAAAACTAAATAAAACAAATTGGCTGGGCAATGTTAAATTCCTTTTTTTTGTTTTTGTCAATTCATTTCCCTCTCAGCATGCAAGCCTTGCCAGCCGAGCCCGAGTCTTTGATGGTCATGGAAACGTCCAGTGAGGAGACGGGCACGACGAGTATCGTCCACCTGAACATTGGGCTGCAGAACGGGTGTCTGCTAAGGACAACACTGGACCAAGGCGAGCAGCACAAAGAGGGGAATGAGTGGTTCTTGGTAAATGATTGGTGGCCCATCAATTTTAGTGACCGGCGATTTGACGGACAATCGGACGAGGTATTTGGGCACCAAGCCGGTGAAGCTGTTCCGTGTCAGCATTCAGAAGAGAGAGGCGG